>CM050163.1:152076982-153571982 GCA_027410445.1 Discoglossus pictus | reverse complement strand
TGATGGACTAGACTATCCCAGCTCTTCACTAAAACCCTCTTCACAGTATTTACAAAGAACATATTTACAAAGGATAGATGCTAAGAAGGGAGGATGCTGTGTGGGAGTGTTTGTATAAGTGTATATATATATATATATATATATATATATATATATGTGTGTGTGTGTGTGTGTGTATGTGTATATCTGTAAAGGATGTCGCAGGAAAGTGGAGCACGCACACCCAAGAGCTGTGCTGCAGGCGGTGGAGCTTTGCACAGGCAGGAGTGCTTTGTTTCTGGCAGGGTTGAGCGGGGTTTATTTTGCCAGGGGCCCTCCATTCTCTAGCTCTGCCATTGATACAACCATAAGTGTGCTAGCCCCCTGAAAGATACAGGTGCATTTTTTTCTGATGTGAAAATGGGTGGATACTATCTGTTATGGCATTGACAAATTATAATGCATCTCACTGTTTCACTCTAATTATATTAAATGAACTTTGGTTGTGATGATGCCACAATGTGCCACAACATAGTACATCACACTTGGTCTTAGCAAATTCTCCCCCGCTGTAAAGTCTTGTGATGAGATGACAAGTTGCTAGGTAACATAGCTTATGAAATATTGTGAAGCTTGAAGAAAGGCTGTCTCACCTTGTTTGTGATGTATTACCACCACTAGACAGCCTTTACAACCTATGAGGAGGCAAAATAAGCTTTTTTTTAAGCTAATTCTGTCCTCCAGGAACAGCACATCTCCCCAACTGGAAGCAAAGTTGTGCAGTAAATAGGCTGCTGCAGAGATGTCTGCTGCAGAGAAGTCTGTTGCAGGCTTTTCCATAGTTTGAAAATCATTGGAGCAGCTCCAAGCTAAAGATTGTGGAATAACAACCAATTTCAAGTGTAAATGTAAATAATCAAACATTTTTATGTATTGTTTTTATTCTAAAAAAATAAAATAAGCATAAATTAATATGATCCAACATTTGAGTTGCTAAAATATAAATTTTAAGACAAAGCTTCAGTCACACAATACAACAAATTGCACTGAATAAACATGCTCTGTTAACATACAAAAGTATGTCTGCTATAAAGACAATGACATTGGACATGAAAAATGTAAACATTGAACATGTGAGTATAAATCACAGACAAAAAGGTAAACATAGAAGAAGGCAATCACTCAATTTGTTCCCACATGGATAGGCCAGGTCTCCATCAATTAGTCTAATTTAATTTGGGTATTTCCTAGTAGTTACTCTGCGATATATCAAGACATGTCGCGAAAATTTTCCTAGTATCCAAGATTAAAGTGCATAGCATTCAGATCCTTCTCTATTAGTGCATTAGTTCAATATAAGTTTAATAAAACTTGGAACTCCAAAGATAAAAATGCGGGTGGAATTTGAGTCTTTACTATTGCTGATATTCTCTGTACTACTGACATCTTGATAATTTGAGTCATGTAAATTAAAAATAAAAAAATGTCCATGTGACTACACCACGGAATATTATGTCCAATATTTTAATGCTAAACCCTGCTATAATGCTGTTTTTGCCTGCCAGATCCCTTTTAAATCTCTGATTTTCTATAGCATTACCCCAGTTATGCTGTTTTTGTCTGCCGGACACCTTTGAACGCTCTGATTCGCTATAAGAAAACAGAATCCAGGACGAACCAGAAGCTTCAACATCAATAATTGAAAGTTTATATTTCTGCTAATGTTCAGTTTGTGTTAGTGTTATGTTTGCTGTTTCTTTAAAGTCCATATAAAACCAAAAATGTTTAAATTTCAATTGAAATTAGTGTTTTTTTCATGAGTTCCCCTATCCCGTTCTTCCCCATGTTAAACTGCCCCATTTAGTGCTGTTTCGCTTAACACTCCAATTGCCTGAAACTTATCTCCAGTGTTAACTGAGGCATAGCTGTATTTAATTGTATACAGATGAGGTTTATCGGCTTAGATAGAACTACATTTCCCTATGCATATATTATTATGTGCACTCTCAATGTAACATTTAAACTATGAAATAAAGGGAGTAAATGCAAGTAATGCCTATGTAGATTTGTAGGTTTTCTAGTGAGTTTCCAGCTATTTTGGTATAAATTGTGTCTTAAAATGGAGCAATATTATCAGTTGATGTTGTTGGGAAAATTATCTTATACTCACCCCACTTCCCACTCCCTCTCGCAGGCAATGACACCAAGAAAAAACAAAGTCCTTTGATTATTTCTCATGGTGAGTATATTTAGAAAAAAATGTGGATTAGTAACAAAGCAACATGGCTGCCACCAATTCATTCAGTTACTGAATTGCTCCTGAAAAATCAGCAGACATAACCTTTTTTATCTGTTTATATAAGACAATGAAAACAATCCATTACACAGCCAATTAAATTGTATTTATATATTATATCCAATAAGCTATAACACACTAGATCAAGACTAATCAAACATGTTATGGTACGTCACTCTAGATGTGCAGAAATACTTCATTCCTAATGTTCTGTGCAAAGGGCAAATTATGACCTTGGATATGAGAGAGAAAACATATTATATTATGACTAAAAACCTGTGTACTAGTCTCTAAATGAAATAGTTAAATACATCTGACCCATGACTTGGCTATTTCATACCTAATTTCTAGCAATTGGAAAATTACTGGTTTACAGCCAGCCAAATATCACATTAACTGGAAAGAGTGCTAATTGTATATATACACCAAAAATGTAAGGATATTTGTATCTTTCTCCAACAATAACCAAGTCTGAATTTTAGACCAGTCTATTATGTATGTGTAAAGAGATGCAAGCTTGTATTCATAAATATTCAAAAGAATAAGCCCTCTTTTTATTTTAGGAAGCTGTAATTTAGTAAATTGCTGAAAGATAGAAATAAGCCTTAGATTGTTCAAAATTCCTATGTGTAGTCTCACCCACCCATAGAGGCACATAAAATGTGAATCATACAAGCATCAAATCTGATGCTATTATCAACCTAACACCTTTATTGTGTCTGATTTGAGGCTTTATTCCTCATATCCTATACAATAAAGGGGTTAATATCGCCATCCCCATAGACCCCTTAATACCCTTATATAACTATAATCACCTAAAATTAACCCCTATATCATGGGGGTCTACCATTAACAATCACATAACCTAATATAATATATCAATAATAGCACTGCTCACTTTATGTTACTGGAAAAAAGGATTAATTTAGCTGTTGTGTTGCTTAAACTGAATTTGAGTCATCAGTGTCTGCTCTATGCAATATTTTAATCTTCATGTATTACAGAGTGATTTTGCTAATTTTACAGTGCTGAATAATCATCGGTTGATTATATAATATCATTGAATAAGCTGAATGATGTTAACTATACTAATAATGTTTAAATTAGTACCTGTATTGCAACAATGCCTATTTAATGATTATAATGCAGTAGAGAGAGATCCTTGCAATCTAAAATATAAATCTGCGGTTTTAGGAAAGTTATATTTTGATCTGCACTGCTAATGCATTATTTATTAGCTAACATAGAAACATTACAATGCTATTTAAATTATTGGATAAATAACAAATGTAGATGTGGGATTGGGGAAGGGCAAAGGTAATTTGTCAGCTGTTGTCAGTTTGTTGAAAGGACGGTGTGTGAGTGCGATACTGAGAGGAGAGTTTGTTTTGAATGTTAATTTTATTTTTAAAGTGTCTGGCAAAGTCTTTAGCTGTGAGACAGTAAGGAGTAGGAGGTGGGGACGGGCATAGGAGAGTGTTGAATGTAGCCAATAAAGGTTTTGTGTTGGAGGACAGAGTTGATATAAACAATGAAAAGTAGTATTGTTTTCCAAGGTTGAGGACAGAAAAGTAGGAGAGCAGAATAAACTTGTAATGGAGGAAGTATGAATAAATATGTGATTTACTCTATAGTTGTTCATCAGTGCAGGTGCACAGTTGTGGATGAGAGTGAGATGGAGTGTCAAGGGTTGAAGTTAGTATCTTGTTATACCGTGAAGTGGCAGTATCTGTGCAGGTAAGGGTGGTAAGGGGGCTGAGAAGGAGATGTAGAACAATATATATTTGTTGTGAGCACATGATTGGAGGTTTCTGTAGGTTCTTGTTGCAGGGATTGAAGAAGCGCAGTTAGTGGAAGTTGTGGTGAGGTTGCAATTCAGGAGGTATTGGTCCAGTAGAGAGAGTGGGGAGATGACAAATTTGGAGGTTGTGCAGAGATTGGTAAAGATAAGTTCAAGGGGGTGTCTGAAATGAAAACCACCATATGAGAGTTCTGCAGGGAAGGAAATATCTTATTGAGTGAACCAGGTTTCCCTTATAGCCAACAGATTAAAAGAGTTAGACATAAATAGGTTATGAAGGAAAGTACATTACAGAGAGCACATAAGAAGTACAACACAGATGTTTTTTTGATAGGTGTGGATAATGTATGTGGGTGCTAGACAGATAGAACACCAGTTATGTTTGGGACAAAATATAGATTTCAAGTTAATATGAAAAAGAAAACTCCAAAATTCAAAGACATTCACTGTATGATCCATCTTCAGACACTGGCATCAGAAAACTCTTCCATCCCCACTAGAGAAGATTTTGGATCAAGTTGTGTATTTTGTCAAAGGAGTAGTTCTCTAATAACTTTTCAAGCAGTTATATATTGACATGGGTGCAGACCATACTTTGTATGTTCTATGACTTTCAAAAAGAAATGTAACTAGATGAGTTCAAATTATTTTTTGAAGTTCAGGATAAGATGGATTTATTCCTGTTTGGATAAAGAACTATGCTTTTCTTTTTTGGTTGACATTCTTGCCGCTGCATAAATGTAATCTTCAGATGCAAGGACGTAACACAAACATCATACAATTCAGAGCTTGAGAGCTTTCATGAGCAAGCTAAAAAACTGGAATAAAAATCTCAAAAGAAAAAAAGAAATGTTTCAAGGTTTGTGAAACTGTCATCAGTTCTTGTTGCTTATGATGACAAACAAGTGCTTACTGAATTTGCAAAAAGCAAAAGTGTGCAATATTTAACCACACTGGAAAATTAATTGACACAATATTTTCCTGAACTCACTGACGTGGAGTTGAAATCCATTCAGATGAATTTTTGGAACTGAAGACTGATTCTGGAACAAGAGGTATGGTTCCGCGAGAAATCAGTCACAGAATTTTGGCCCTTGATGCGCGATTCCTATCTAAAAGAATTGGCGAAGAAAAAAACAATCACATATTTCTCATTGACTGTAATCTTCATCTGAATAAACAGAACAACAATACCTTTATTGAAGTATGCTTCAGATTAGTTTGTTAAATAATGAGTTATGAATATAAAAACCATTAAGATCCATTTGGATTTTCTGCTGCTATTACATTTGTAACCTAAGAATATAAATAAACTTTCAATATTAAATACATATTATTTAGTATGTCCTTTTTGTGTCAGACAATCCTGCAAAGGGGGAATGACATTGTTATATATGGTGAAAAGTGGGCATGGGGCAGAAAAGATTGAGAACCACTGAACTGAGGTGAACTGGGAAGTTGTCAGTTGGTGTCTGCCTAGCTGGATGGTATGTGGCCCAGTGTCATTTGTTGAGTCCCTTGCAGAAGTGGCTGCCTCAGTCTTGGAAAATATGTCAGTCGGTGAGTTCTTCTGCTTTGCTGAATGGTAAGGACCCAGTGTCATTGGCTATTGGCCAATGAGCCCTTCTAGATTTAGCTGCTTCAATCCTGATGGTGAATGGAACTGGGAAAGATGCCAACTGGTGAGTGTTACAACAAAATATATTTTTTTGTTGCAAAGATATTTAAAAAAAATATTTATCATACTTGAGACTTGCCCATCAATGACGGCAACACAATTTGAAGGCTGGCAATGCTGTTTGCCACATAATGCAAGTGTCTCCCCTCTCGAACTTGTGGGCCTTGTGATGAGTGCTTTTGGCACTTATTGCAAGCCTTTCCCACTGACTACTTTACGGGCCTGAAGGCCCTCATTGTGAGCCAACTCTCCAAATGTATGCCACGCAATGAGCATCTTCAGTACTCACTGTCAGCCTCTCCACTGTTCTACATTACGCGATGAGTGCATTTGGCGCTCATCCTGAGCCCTGCAATGAGCGCTCATCAAAAGACACCTTCAGCGCTCATAGCGAGCCCCGCAATGAGTGTCTTTGTTGCTCATTCCAGGCCTGGGGCAACCCGCCACTTTCATGCCTCACAATGAGCACCTTCAGCACTCATTGCTGGTATCAAACCTTGCGTGCCTTGCTCTGAGCAGATTTGGTGCTCATCGCAAGGTACCCAATGAGCACCTTTGTAGCTCATTGCAAGCCTCTCCCCACTCTCTGACCCCTGTGTCTGTTTCCAACCTCTTCCTTCCATGTGTCTTTTTCCCCTCTCTCCCTCCTCCCTTCCTGCTCTTTTCCCCCCATTATTTATCTCCCCTGTGTCTCTTCCCCCCTCTCTAACCCCTGTATCTCTTTCTACTCTTTCCCCCCTCTCTAACCTCTGTGTCTCTTTGTACTCTCTCCCCCCTCCCACCCCTGTGTCTTCCTCCTCTGTCCGTTATGAAGCTTTACGTGGCTCCCGTTGAGCGCCTATCTATCCTTTATTAGTGTTGCGTGTGTCACGCTGTGCATCATTGCTTTTATTTTCCATGTTTTGCGTTTCTCCTGAGCGACGTTGCTTGTATTTTCAAAGTACTTGGCTAAGTGTTACATGCTTCGGCCTCATTTTGATCCTTTTTGAAAGCATTTATGTCTTTACATCCGCTTTCTTTTCCCTAGCTTAGCCGATTTTCTATCTCCAAAAAATGCCAATTAAGCCTGAAATTAGCTTACAACCTCACTCACAGGCTCCCTGCCTCTCCCCCTGTCCTGTGTGTGAGGTTGTAAGTTAATTTTGTAATTAATTGTGTCTTTTGGGCGGTCTTCTAAAGGCTTCTGTGTTACAGGCTTGAAAAAATATTGGCTTTTTTAACAGTATTTTTTCAAAGTCTTGCATGCCTCACGCTCAGCACCAAAGTCCTACAGCCTTTGCGCTGATGGCAAGCATCACCATGAGCGCCTTTGGCGCTTATGTTTAGCCTGTTTCAAAGTCTTGCGGGCTTTGCAATGAGTGCCTGTGATTTTACAATTTCAAAGTCTTGCAGGCTTCACAATAAGCACCTGTGGCGCTCATCAAGACCCCTGCAATGAGCGCCTTCAGAGCTCATTGCACGCCTCTCCCACCATCTACTTTATGTGCCTTGCAATGAGCGCCTTCAGTGTTCATCGCGAGCCCCGCAATGAGTATCTTTGTCACTCATTGCAGGCCTGGGGCAACCTGCGTCGCTCATCGCAAGCCTCTCTCACCGTCTACTTTATGGGACTCGTGATATGCACCATCGGCTCTCATCATGAAGCCTGCAATGAGCACTCATTGCTGACATCAAACTTGACACTTTCATGCCTTGCGCCGAGTGGATTTGGTGCTCATTGCAGTTCGCTTAACCGATTTTCGATTTCCCGAAAAACGCCAATTAAGCCTGAAATTAGGTTTTTAATTTAGATTTTAAATAATTTGGCATTTTTAGTGGTTCTTTGGAGTTACGTGCTTGAAAACATATTGGCCATTCAAATCGTAGTCTTGCATGCGCGCCTCAAGATCATTGTTAAAGTCCGATGGCCTTCATCACTAGCATCGGCATGTGCGGCTACAATCTATTTCCATCCCACATTTAAGGGAGCGTCCTCGGCAAACTTAGAGCTATGACGGGACAGAGAGAGGACCCTTAGAAGAACCCTGAAATGCCACAATTGCGAGGCCTGCAATGAGCGCCTTCAGCGCTCAGCGCTCATTGCCGCAAAGTGGTGCAAGCCTTGCCATGAGTGCCTATGGTGAGACCAACATTCATAATTACTGAACAACTGTCATGTTTTCACTCTATTGAAGAACTACACTTGATCAGGACATACTGTTTAAGAAAATAAAAAGACAGCCTTAAATGCATTTCAATTATTTATTTACAATTACATAGAGCTTATCTCAAAATTGCAAAATTACAAAAATAACACATTTACTCATAGTACAAAATTAAAAAATATATATTTTTAGTTTATAAAAATATAATGCCGATTTTCATGGTTAAGTTTTAAATTAAGCATACTGTAAATGTCTGACTTAACCATTAATATAATATACAATAATCTTGTGCAGAAACTCTGTTACTTAAAATAATGAGCAACGTTTGGATAAGACTGCATTTTTTATTTTTGCTGATTTATTATGATCATTTGTTTATTTTGTTGTTTTTGTCAACATGTAAATAGACATCCTGGCAATGCATTTAGTTTGCATGTTTCAGTTGATTTCACATATCCACAGTTTCACTTTGTATTGTTTACTCTATGAAACAGGTGACATAAAGCTTTTTTGGTCCCAGAGAGAATAGCAAACTGACGGAATAACCTCAGCAGTTTCAAAACATAATCTAACTGAATACAGTCATGGAGTGATAGGCTGTACATTAAGAAAAACAATTAGCACTTAGAAAGACTATTTTGTGTGTAAATATATATATATATATATATATATATATAATATATATATATATATATATATATATATATATATATATAATGGGTGATTAACAAGAGGGTGTTAACTTATTGTATAAAACACCAAAACAATCAAAGAATGATGCTTGTGTTTTGTGAAAACTGTTGAATCAAAGAAACAGAACCCCTATTTTTCTGCAGCATCATTTACATTGTATCTGCAATTAAAGCATTTACTGGCACCAAATCTAGAAATTTAGATAGTTTTTTTTTTTCAGGAACCATTTTTTTTATATTTTCATTTTGTAATAATCAAATTTAACAGACATATTTTTAGATGTAAGCCACCCGAACATATAAAATGTAAGAATTAAATGTTCAATCCCCCCAGGAAAGAAGAAATAAAAAGATAAACTGTCTTGGCTTCATCTTTACACTCACACTGCCTGTCATCCACAATACCATCTTCTATTCCCTAGGCTTAATGTGGAAAACACCACACATCATAGAGGAGTCTTCCAGCAGAGAGATTAGAGACTATGGAGAGGTGTTTACTTCAGTGCTAGTCTTTTGGGAACGTAGTTGCTTGGTTGCAGTTTTTGTTCTCTCAAGTGGTTTATCTCTACTGGCAGTTCACAGTTACTGTCAGTGATGAAACATGCTTTGTGTTTTCAGTGTTTCAGTGTGAAAACTCAAATATTGTACACTCAGATTTAGAGTTGGTCATATACGGATATGTAGGTCAATGAGTATTAAAATGAACTTGGCAACTGCATAAGTGATCTACATAATGGAAATCAATACTTCTTCTTATATATGTACCCTGAAAAGAAAAATATGGTATTCCTGGATGTTAATAATATATATTTTGTCTTGGTAATAGTTCAGATTTTAGTTAGCAGTATGGATTAATGTGAAGAACATCAAACATCTGATATTTTCTGTATTCAGTTCTCCACTTATGTACAACTATTGAAGGATTATTATATACATCTATGAAAGATGTGCAAATTCTTTACCTTGTCATAGAGGCCATCTTATGTATGTAGTGATACTCCACTTTTAAACAGATCAGTTCTGGTTTCTGAGAAGGCAAAACCTTTTATCTTGGAATTAGAATAGGTTTTAATAGTAATGCCATTGTGGAGCATTCTCTTTAAATAATTAAATATTGCCAAATATTAGATAATGCACAGCATGATAATTGCCAATTTTCAGTTTGCTGTAAAAACCTACATTACTCAAGAATGCTCAAATAATTTAATTCACATGAATATAAAAAGTCTATGAAAGAAGAAACATTCCAATTTCTGCAGGCTCCCTATCTATCTTTTTCATTCTTACATTATTTTTGTAATCTACAGCTACCACACCTGAAAACAAAACAGAACAATTAAAATTAAATTATGCCCTCAGTGCCTTAAAACTAATGAGATGATTAAAAATAGCTAGAGGTGATGAAGTTTAGAGCAGGGAGATCTGTTTACAGCATTATAATTATCTCAAGGGTATTCAAATGCAGTCTGATGTAAGAGGAGGAATTCCTCTCCTATAAACACTTTTAAACGAAGACAAAACATATCTAATACTTAATAAGAACATATTAAACTTGAGAAATGTTGTTTATATATTTTAACATTGCAATCAAGTTGTTTACTGTAAAGATCAATATGCTTTGTAACTATTTACTTTTGCTTTATAAACGATAATAAACACTTTTTGAGCTTGTAAATGGTGCCTGACTCCAAATTTATTTTCAATTCCAGTTGGTTCCTGTAATTTGTAATAAACAATTAGTAGGAATATAGGTAGTTTATACTTCCTATATATGGGCCTCTTGGTGAAATGGCACATACACACTCAAGAGGAAGAGTGAAGAGCAGAGCTATAACCTCGGTGGGTCCTATGGCCTGGAAGGCTCACTGGCTAATGTCACAAATATGGCTAAAGCACATTAATCAACAAATAGTAGGAAACAGAGATCCAAGGCAAAAAGAAGGACCTGATCGGGTGCTGGAGAGAGCACTAACAAAAAACATCAGCTATATTGTTTGAAAAATGCCATTCAAAATTAGTGTGCACCACAAAGACCAATATGTACAACTACTAATATAATTGAAAGGTCCAGTGAATACAGGAACTAAACTGAAAAAAAAAAAAAAAAAAACACTATACAAATATGTGCATCTATAAGGAAGTGTAGTCCTCCAAAGTGTGTGGCCTCACATTGGCCCATCTACACCTAATTATTGATACCCTGTTAGGGAGCATCACAAACTGGATATAGACCAACAGACTAAATAAGTTCACCTCCTTATTAAAATAAAACCTAACAATTGTTTCACCACTCTTTTTGCTTCAGACTTGATAAAACATTACTAAGTAACAGAGAACCTGCTGTGAGTAGCTATCATACCTTATAACAGCTTTCTTTGTACTTGTCTTATATATATTTTTTATCAACTTCAGATTGGCTAAAATATGTGTCAGTCACACTTAAGCTAATCAGAATCGAGTATTTGAATTCACTAATCCTGGTTTCCCGATTTGTACATAATCAATTTGATTTCTATATATTTCTATCTGATCCTGTCCATGTGTAGAGTCACCTCTGAGGCTGTTAGAAGAGGGTGCTCCCTATGATCAGAGAAGTATCTTAACCGAATACTACTACTGACTGTTCTGCTTCATTCATATCTTTTGGTTACCTACCTTAGCAGTCCAATTTCCAATGACAGCAACAAATTGTATTGTTGTTATATCAAGGAGGTACTGAATATCCTCAGCCATTTCAGCATCCATGGTTGATGCATAGACTTGGATCACTGTGATGTTAAATCACTTACCTTGAATTCAAATTGAAATCTATTATGTTGCAACATTGCACTGCTTTGGCTACCCCTTGACTATAAGGGTTACTCCATTTTGTCTATGAGACTGACCACTGTAGAAGATCTGATGGTTGTCTGATAGTGAACTCGAATGGACTGAAGTGGAACAGTTTATAATTCCCAGGATATCAATGTTTAATTTTGTCATCTGATCCTTGACAACATCCAGTTTGCCTTGGTTCATAGTTCTAACATTCCAGGCTAATATGCTGTATTGTTCTTTGCAACAGCAAACTTTCCTTTCCCCTCCAGACACATCCGCAGCAGGAAGTACTTTGGACTTTGTCACGACTACTTAATTAGTTCTGGTGCTACTTATACACACACCTTGCTTTCCCCAGTAATGTGTTAGACACTTTCTGACCTTTATCTTGGCAAAGAAACAGGATTGAGATGCCAGTTCATTTTCAAGTGGACCACAATTTGTATGACCTCTCTGCTATGACTTGCCCTTCTTGGGTTACCCTATATGACATAGTTCAAAGCTTCATTGATGTACACAAGCCTCTTCTCCATGAATAAGTTGCAAATCAGAAGGGAGGGCTGGAGATAGATAGATAGATAGATAGATAGATAGATAGATAGATAGATGCAGCTCTAACTTGCTAGTTCATTTTTGCAGTTGCTACCATACACGTAAGGACCTTTGAAAGCACTCATAATCAATATTCATTATGTCAATAAGTCCCTAGTTACATATTAATGAGCTCTTAAGTATATGTAAGAACTGCTGAAAGCACTCATAAGATATTTTCTTTATGTGAAATCCCTCATAGGTACGTATAAGTAAGCTTTTACATATATCAGCCTGCAGGAGTCATGTAATAATCTCCCATAGCTCATTTCAGCTGTATGGTTGTTCCTATGGGAGCCATGTAATTGATCTCCATTTTCCTAAATGCACACCAACAGTTCAGGTTTACCTGAGCACAGGTGATTCAATCGAAATGACTGAGCCACAATAACCTCAAATGATGTCGTGTTAGTGTGCCTTGTAATGTGATAGCATTTCAGTTAAATTATTATTATTTAAAAAAGTATAGAACTATCATTTGTAACAAATTAAACAAGTCAGAAAGGAACATATTGCTTTTGTATGGATACTAGTGAGGTACATTTCTTCATTGTATCTATACTGTCAATTTTAGCTACTCTGCGAAATAACTGGAGAATGCCATATTATGATAACCAAACCCCTTCACTTTCCAAACCCATGTTACAAAATGTTATTTATTATATTCTTATACTATGGGTTGACTTATAATTAAGGCAATATAATACACTAGTAACTTGCCCATCGTAAATGACGGTATCATATGTTATGTTCAATTGTCTGTTCTGTCTCACTCTGTGCTCCCTGTCTCTCTCCCTCCCTCTTTTTCTCTCTGTCTCCTCTTTCTCTCACCCCCACCCTCTCTCTTCCCTTTACTTATGTTTGAGATATATTGCAAAGATTTCTACAAAGCTAAGTAATCTATTTGAAGCAACAGAGGAAGAGTACCCCAATGAAGCTGTGAGCTATACCATGTACGGTCACCCAAGATAAGCAGATCATGGTAGAGAGGTCTGACAAATCGTGGTCTACTAGAGAAGGAACTGAAAACCCCACTCCATTGTCTTTGCCATGAAAACCATATGGATCAGCACAACCATAAAGACAGACAGATGTGCCTGGCGTGCCGCATCCATATGGTCACTGATAGTTGAACACAACTGAAGTACTTAACAGCAACAAAGAAACTCCTCATATTGTATTTGGTTGTGATTTGGTTTGCAGTCTAATTAGTGTAACCTGTGCACTATTGAAGGCTAATCAAAATTGTATACATGTAATGCCCAGTTTCATTATAGCATGAGTATATTCAATATAAATTTGTATCTTCTAATGTAGTTTGAGTGAGGGCACTGAAGGTTCTCAGAATCTAACAGAAATAATGATATCATTATTCGCTTTACACTTAATGACTTGAGGTGGGAGTGACAGTTATGTGTGATGATTGCATAATGATAAAACAGATGTCAGGGTTTTTTTTATAACAAAAGCCGGGATAATGGATAGTGCTGACACATTGAACTGTTAAACAAAACAGGTATTTAGACAAACAATATCCTTATGCAGGGATTCTTGTGAAAAAGTATTGTCCTTGTTGATTTTGGAGAATTAAAATACTTTTGTCCACTGTTCTGTCTTTATATCCAGTAATGTTATTATTTTCCAACTGAGGAAATGTGGATTAAACACACACAAGAAATGTTTTAATAATATAAAAAAAAAATGTTTTATAATATCATGTAGGATTCCATTGGTTACTATTGGCAGAAATGCTTCAATGATTGAGATGCCGCAAGTATTACATTCATGAATACGCCACAATAACATCTGTACACATTCATGTCAGTGTTACAGTGTGCATATTGTATAGTAGTTCATATATCACTATATAAGGTTACCTACCTAGCAAGATAAAACATGTAAACAGTTTAACCCACAGGTATAGAAATAAACACTATTATGGTAATTTCTCTAATTATTTATTAAAGTAAAAACACATATAAAACACAAGGGCAGAGCTACTGTTGGTGCAGCAGGTGCAAAACACCGGTGTCCACAACAGGGTATGGTGCAATGCTATGGGCAATAGCTTGGAGTAAATAGGGACTTATTTATAAAGAGGGGCAGTAACTATTTTTATAGAAATATGGGATCATTACAGTGATATGCTTACCACTTTGTTATTAGGGTTAGCAGCACATAACAGGAAAGATACCCTAATCCCTAACCATAACACCTAACCCTAACTCCTAACCCTAAACCTTACCCTAACAATAAAGTGGCAGGCAGATAATTGGAAAGGTTCGAAAGATGATCTGATCACCTATTAATATTTTGATTTGTTTATTGACTCCTACCTTGTGCAGTTGCAAGAGGGTCCTTCATTCAAAAGCTCTGTATCTAAGACTAGAAATTAAAATAAATAAATAAAAAAAAAAATGTAATTGTTAAGAAACCTAAAAATGTAAATGTATTTCCATTATTGAAATGCATTTGAAATCATTTCAAATTTTAAATTTATGAATTGGTAAGGCAAAATAATTTAATTACTAGCATTATTACAAAATAATATCAGCTAGAGAGGATCATACTTTATACTGTTTAAATATATGATATACACATTTTCACCCACAAGCTTATTATTTTTATTTTTTTCAGTGTTTTTTTTATTTTGATTTCAATTTAGTGTTTATTTTGATTGATTTTCTGTAAATATTTTCATTTTTATTTTATGTAATATTTTTTAACCAGTGGTGCTTTTTTAATTTCATGTATTTATTTTAGGTTAGTTAGTTTAGGGGCAGTAGTTTTAGGAACTACTGGGTCTTCATAGACCCCAATGGGATAATAAGATACATTAGGGTCTATATTGACCTGTGTAGTGGGAGTTAATAATTATTGCCATGGTGGTCCATAGGTAACCCCAACTAGCAAGCCCCAGGGCTCAAGGGGGGAATAAGGCGGGAATAATGACTCCTGAAGCAAACAGGGCCTAAACAATCCTAGCCCCTGGTGGAAAACCTGCTGTCAGCAGAGCTACCTCTGTGGCTAATACAACATTCTTGTTTACAGGTATTTTCTGCTGTCCCCAGTAATGCCACTGCTGGAGCTGAAGGACAGATAACCAGGAAGCATGGGATTAAATGTCAAATGTTTGGGATTCCCAAAACTGAAATCTACCTGTGTGCTACAGCTAACGTAATTAGCTCTTCTAAGATAGAAGCCAGTAAAATGGCTTTTACATGTACACTGGCTGCTCAAACACTAATTTAGATCAAGTCGTAAATAGCTAAAAACACTTCTGGAGATAACATTTTAAAGGAAAAAATCCCAATAAAGGAAATATGTATGACCAGCTTGTTGTTATTGTTAAGTCGTTCAGTTGTGTCAAACTTTCTGTAACCGTATGGAGCACAGCATGCCAGGCACATCTATCTGGTCATGCTTATCCATTAGGTTTTTATGGCAAAGATACTGGAGTGGGTTGCCAGTTCCTTCTCCAGTGGACTGTGATTTGTCTTGCTTCTCTGCCATGTCCTGCCCATCTTGGGTACTGTACATGGTATAGCTCACAGCTTTATTGAGGTACACAAGCCCCTTCACCATGAAGTGAACCAGAAGGGGATCATGTCCATATAAGTGAAGTATTAAGGTTAGTTCATTTTCTGATATTTTTAATTGTTGCTGCTTTGTCGTTGCAAATTACTCTTAGGGCTTAGTCACTCCTTGCTCACTGTGCCTTAGGAAGTTATCAGCTATGTCCTACTAATGAGGCCCAACTAAAGCCGAAAAATACATCTGGTGTTTGCTGTTTCTGCAGTTCAGGGTAAAATTGCCTTGTATTTCTGTGCTGGATCACTCTATTGGGTGAGACCAGACTGAAATATTACGGTATATTTCTTTCTGAAAGTCACAAGTGAGCTGAAAGAGGTTGCTGCTTGAGTAGGTAACCAGACCTAGAGAACAAACTCACAAGTGAACTAATAAAGGCTGCTCTCAGAGTAGGTTATCTTGTCAATAGAACTGAACTATTAAGGTTAGTTTGTTCTTTGATAAAGTACATTTATTTTTGTCAGTATATATATATATATTTATATATATATATATATATATATATATATATATATATATATATATATATATACATATACATATACATACACACACATACATACACAGAGATATGTATGTGTTTGTTTGTGTCTATAGTTTATGTTTTCTTTGCTAATGATAATCATTTTTGGTGCATTTGTAAGCATTGTATCAGATGTTTAGTCACTTCTGCAGGTTCAAAATAACAAATTGTTAACTATGGATGCTTGAAGCTAGGTGTACATAAGTAGATAATGTACTGCACAATAGAAGTTAAATGAACACATGTGCTTTCACCATTGCTTACAGCCTTCCAGGAATCTAGTGAAAAATAGTTTAATCTTCCCTCAAGTATTAAAGGCTTCATTTGTCTGGTGGAAAGCTTTCTCTTTCTTCTTTTCTCAACCTTTCTGCCAGGTTAAATTACACTGCAGCTTGTTTTCATTGTTCAGTTTTTGAACTGAAGACTCAGTCACTGACATAGGTATGAATGAGCTAATCACACTGGCACAACCTTTCACTATATCAGATGGCAGAAGCCAGGGTTATTTTAAAATACTTCTCATGAATCATGGTTTCAGGTGATTCCAGTTTCAAAGTAGTTAAGGCAAAGGCATTAATTATACATTTCCATTATGACAGAGCCAACATCAGCAGCAACTAAAACATAATTTGTTTAGGTGGCCATGCCGGCTGTTCTCTGATCAAGTTTTGCTTCCCACAGGGAAGAATCAGTTTTAAATTACACAGCAAGCAGGCAGAGATTGGAAGCAAACAATAAAACACTTCCCAGGGGAAGAAAGAATGAGGTACAGTTTTGTGCTTTTCTATTAAATAAGTCTGAAATCCTTTTTAGTAAGTTTAAACCATCAAAAAATAACTAAATAAGTAAAAAAATAAAAATTAAAGAGAAACAAGTTCTACAATATCAGATTGTATCTGACATGCAATAGACAAAATTCATTAGATATCTCTTTGTTAGATTTAATTTGGTTGCTATTTGGCCCGCAGTCTAACAGGTGCACTATTATAGGCATGTACAATTTTACATACATCTATGTAAGCTTCTATTACATTATAATAAGGTTATTTTTCATACACAGTCTATAACTTCTGATGTAGATGAGTGAGAGCACTAGTGCTGCAGAAATAATTCCATTATTATGAGCTATAACTTGAGGTGTGAATGACAGCTTTGTGTGATGATTGCATAATGATAAAACAGGTGTCAGATTTTATTTGACAAATGCAAGGATAATGGATACTGCTGATATATTTATCTATTTAAAAAAAAAAAAAAACGTGAGTTTAGAAAAAAAAATGACATCCTTATGCAAGAATTCTTGAGTATTACACTTGTTCATTTTGAAGAAATAAAATATTATCCTGTATTTGGCTCTCTATAACCAATTTTTCTTAAGTGGAAAAAAGTAGAGTCAAGGATGTAAATACAGACCTAAATCTGGAATGGAATTCCTACTCTCTAAGGTATCCTCCAGGAATCACTTGGTTATTATTGACATAAATATTTCAATGCCTTAGAGGCTTCGAGTGTCACATACATTTATACTATATGTTGCATTATCCTTTGGATATATTTATGTCATTGTTCCAGTGGGTTGCATTATTTTCTGGCACTGCATATAAAGACAATTTTACTTACCACTTTGTATGAATGAACTAGCTAGCAAGATAAAGTATATATTGTAACACACTGAGAATACATTACCAAATAACTTTAGGGAATACATCTAATGGATTTAAATATCTTTTTCAATATCAAAGTTTTATCTGAAATCATTCTCTGAAACCTTTATTTAAATGAACAGGAAGTACGTACAACATATATATATATATATATATATATATATATATATATATATATATATATATATATATATTAGTATTAGTCATACATCTATATTACAGTACACTGGATGATAGGGGCAACCCGCAAGAACAGTTACACATTTGAATTGTTTTGTTTTTTTATTATTTGAGAGCATTGTTTGAAGAGAAAACAGATAGTAGTACAATAGGAAATACCCTCTCTTTCATATGCAAAAAGGAGAATTGGTTTCAATGTCCCTAAAACACCTTAGGCCATATAATAAAGGAAGCAGATCATGTTAAATTAATGTGATTGGCGCTCTGGGGTTAAATGATAAAAAGTGATACGTGCAAGCCATTGGGATACAATGTATGATTCTAATACAGAAAATTTGGGTATACTTCATGAAGAGGTACTAGCCGTCTGTTTCTTATTCTATGCCTTCTGGTGTACTCTAAACCTTATCACAGATATTATGACATTTATTTGCTTTCTACATCAAGGAGCTTTGACTATTTTGCAGTAAAATACCATTTTCAGGTATAATAATATTACAGAAGATTCTTAATTTTTTGTTATGGCAGATGCGTATTGTTTTGTTAAAGATTAGAAAAATAATTTCTCTTTGCAGTCAATGGGTAGATTAATTCTGGCTAACTTTGAAGAGTTGCAATATATGACAGTCTATCACTGTTGGCCACTGCAACCTTAATCACATGGCTGCTAATAAACCATTATTATAATAAGCCCCAGGAAGATTTCTGTACATTTGGAAGCAGGAGTAGAAGATTAAAATGATGTGCCTGAGATTTGAGTGCGTCAGGAAAGGGAGTAAAAAAAAAAAAGTTAAATATATATGTTATTTAAGAATACCTAGGAATCCTCACCCCTATCCAGGAACCTTAAAAGGGGGTAAAATGCTAAAATGCTTCCACCTTGAATCTTTCCTGTTATCTGCCCATCAGCAGTGACAGCCAGAGGCCACTAGGTGGCACAAGGCTGGCTAGCCAAGAATTTCTTTAAATTGTTCATAGGGTTAGGTTTCAATCTAATGCTTACAATAAGAAGAAATTTAAGAAAATCTCAGCAAACATCCGTCGCACCACCTAGTGCTGGCGGACAGATAACAGGAATTGTAATTTCCAGCCAGAGACCACCTGGTGGGGCAAGGATGGCCCGCCGAGACTTTCCTTCATTTATTCATAGGGTTAGGGCTTAGGAGATAGGGTTAAATCTAACCCTTACACTAAGAAACAACCGTCGCACCACCTAGTGGCCGCTGGCCGCCACTGGTGTCAGATAGACAACAGGAAATATCCTTCCCCTTCCATGTTATGATATTTACGTTGTAAAACAGAAAATGGAACCACTTAGTAAAAAATAATCGAATATACAAATTGAAACACAAAGTGTGTATTTATTTACTGGTATATGCATTTATGTTTGCTTTCTATAAATATTTTGTCTATTATCAAGTTTAGTTATTTAAGAAAATAGACTGGTACTTTAATATTAACATTTTGCATCTTCTTTTAATTTTTAAAGGTATCCAACAATCTTGTTAGTGCACTGTAAAATGTTGCTAATGTTCGCTAAATACTAATAAATTAGTTAATGTATGCATTAAGAAGACATGCATTTTTATAATATTGTTCTATAATAATGGAATCTTTTACATGGAGTTTTACCCTATGCAAGATCTCCCCCTGCTGACATATACATTTAACACCAATTTAAAGTTGAATTAAACATGCATTCAAATTATGTAGAATTGAAAAATTCAAATGCTTTTTACATCTACAATTCCCAAGAACCCCTACATACGAAGGATAAAACATGTTTGACCTTCTCAATTAATATATAAAAATGTAAGAGATTTAAACATTTTACTATGCTAACATATGTGGTTAATAATTAAATAAATTAAATCCACTAATATATAAATTAAATTAAATCCACAAATATAAATATTTATTTGAGAAACTGAAACATACAAGAAACAAAGCTCTATTTTATTAGTAGTAGTAAATCCCCTTACTCAGACAAATTACCAAGTGGTAGATTATAGAGATGTTTAATTAATTACACAAAATGACTGCCAAAGGTCTCCAGCAAATACTAGTAAAGGGATTAGGGACAAGCTGCTACCAGATTGCTCTGTGTCCTAAATCTGAACAGATCTTTATTATTGTGTCCTGTAAAGTATAGTCTACTGTGTATTTCTTCATCTCATAATGAACTAAATTTATTTCCTAAAGGCTGTACAAATCACACCACTTTATCATTAAGAACTGAGCACATCATGACAGAGACCATGACTGGCAAATAAATTACACTTGCACAATATTTTTTTTTTTTTATTAAGCTACATAATATATTAGAACTGTTTTGAACTTACATAACTGAATGCATTCGTAGTATATTATATTATTGCATTATAGATATAAGAACCCTATCTACCCAAGCATTCAGATTACTTATGTGATTACATTCTGTTTTTGCACAATATGCTTAACATGCTTGATTGACCAGTCTAGCTAAGCCAATGGCTTTTAGCTACCTGCCTGATTTTTCACAGCTATGGTAGAGTGCCTACAAAATTTCACTAATTTGTATTCACTTTTACATTTGTGTAAAGTATCTGCTACACATTAAACTGGAAAAAGAAATAGCAGTGTGTTCATTATTCAATCAAACATGGTATGTGAAGCTACTCCATCAAAAAAATGATTTCACTAGTTGTATTTGGGTATTAAACTTCCTAAGCTTCTTCCTACAAATTGCAATGCATCTACTCAAATGCAAAAACAAATTCTGCCACTTTTGAGTGTATCTAAACACAGCATGCCCTGCTGGACAGAACTTATATGCATGAGAGCAAGTAAAGTGTGTCAACATAGTTTGTAATTAAGAGGTTTGGCATAAAGGGCCATATTTTTGAGACTGCATTATTGAACAATGGATACCCCCCTCTTCCCAAAGTTGGAAGATTTCCAGTCAATTCTCTCCAGGGCTCTCTTAGGTTATATTACCCCCAGTGCAGGATCTACCTTTTTGGAGTCCCTGGACACTTAAGTGGAGGAGCCCTGGCGAGGGCGTGTGAAAGGTTTTCCCTTTACTGTGCATATATCACTCTTGCTGAGTGATCAAATGACAGACATTTTCCAAAAACAGCCATTTTTACAGCATAGCTACTCATACACACATCAAGCTATTACTGGTTTATTACATGCATTTGATGGTGTGCCATATTATTTATATATTTCTATGAGAGGGCAGCGTGCATATGTTACACAAACACATATCATGATCACTTCTATCACACATAAAAACTGAGTAGTTATGAGAGTTAAATGACCACCTCACAATGAAAAAATAAATTGTTTAAAAAATTTAAGTCTAACTAAGAGCAAATATAATCAGGAAAAAGTCATACAGTTGGTATTTCATTAGAAGAAAAAAATAATGATATCTCTGCTGAGCACTGGGGAAATCTATGATACATAACTAAAAGTTGTGTGTATGAGGGGATTGTTTACATTTCTGGAGAGATATGGCTGCATTTCCTGAAACAAGTGTCATACAACTATTTTTAACATGTGCTTCTTTTTTTTTAATAAAACAAATTATTAGAGTACGTGGTTTTAAAATAATCAATAAGGTGCAAAATATAAAAAATAAAAATAAAGTAAATAATCTTTAAAGTAATAATAATAAAGTAATAACCATTATATGCAATTATTCTTTATTGTGATTGTGTGTTGCTTCATTTGCGTCCCTTACTTGTTAGCTGTGAGGGTTATCCAGTCACATGTTCCGTCTATGTGTATGCTATGTTTTGTTATGCTGTGTTTCCCTGAGATTTGAGCCCTATAAGGCTTTCTACTTGCAGTCATTATGTGTTACCATGAGCATTACTGCTTCTAATAATCTCTACCTGCTGAAATGTGAAAGACCAAAACATAAATAATCTTTATCTCTCTATAAATATTTGACCTTATTAGGATAAGGTCGAGCAGTATCCAAAGAGTGACCCAGAGAATGTAAAGCTTCAGGGCAGATTAGTGTATTTATTGAGAATGCACAGGGTCAGAGGGTAACATCTCAGGAGGAATAAGCCTACTAAATACATCTGTAAAAGCGGATATATCCTGTGCCCGTTTTATAATGACTTCTCCTGGTATATCCTGTGTCCATTTTATAATCTTACGTTCCGGTATATCCACTTATTGTTTCCTTCTGTATTATAACCTCTGGTGTGTGCTCATGTGCTCCTTACTATGCACTCTTATCACAATCACATACATTATTGCCAACCTTCATATACAATTCATATCTCTAGTAGGGATCCTTACACATCCTCCGTGATACCTGGGCTGCTAGTTGTTGGATATTTACATACCATCTCTTCCCCTATCCTTCCCTTGTGTCTCTTTTCCCCTTCCCCTCCCCTTTGTACCTACCCCTCTCTCTCTCTCTCTCTCCTGTGTATATTTCCCCCCTCTCCCTTCATTGTGTCTCTTTCCCCTTCTCCCTCCCTTGTGTCTCTTCCCCCCCCTCTCCCTCACTTGTGTCTCTTTCCCCTCCTCCCTCCCTTGTGTCTTTCCTCCTTCTCCCTCCCTTGTGTCTTCCTGTACAATAGCATGCATGTCAATAAAGTTTGTTTAAAAAAAACAAAAAATCATGAAGTGATGTATATGGCCCATTGGTCACCCCGTGCACTGTGCTGTCAGCTCACAGGAGCAGCTGGAGATCAGCACACAGTGAGGATATTACACCTGAGCAGTGCAGTTGGGTCATATCAGCATCCCTGGAATGATCCTAAAGTACACAAACAGGGCCGTCCAGCACCGGGGAGATAGGAGGAAGGGGCTGAATGGCTCCATCCTGCAGTCACTGCATGACAACCCCCTCAGAGCCTCACAAAGCCCAGCTCACCTCCTCATACTGCTCTCACCCTGTGCTTGCCCCTATGTCTCTCCCCCTCTCCCTCCCATATGTCACCTTTCCCCCTCTCCACTAACCTCCGTCTCACATCTGCTGCTCTTCTAGTGTGAGAAATACTGTATATACTCGAGTATAAGCCAAGTTTTTAAACCCTTTTTTAAGGCTAAAAAGGACCCCCTCGGCTTATACTCGAGTAACTCCCCCCCCCCTTCATGTCTCTCTACCCCCCGTGTCTCTCTAACCCCCCCGTGTCTCTCTTTCCCTCCCCCCTCCTCATCCCTTAACCCCCCCTCATTCTAACCCCCCTAATTCTAAACCCCCCCTCATTCTAAACCCCCCTCCTTCTAAATCCCCCCTCCTCATTCTACCCCTCTAAATACCTCTCCCTTTCCCCTCACCTGCATCTGAAGCTTTTGCTCCAGCCTCCGGCACCCGGTATATGCTAATGACGTGAAGTCACATGCACGCCATGTCAAAACGCCGGAAGGAGCGGGGCCGGAGCAGAAGCTTCAGATGCAGGTAAGTGAGGAGAAAGGGAGAGGGGGAGGGGGAGGTATTTAGAGGGGTAGAATGAGAGGGGGGGTTGAGGATGAGGAGGGATGTTGAGGAGGGGTATTGAGGTTGAGGAGGGAGGTTGAGGAGGGGGGTTGAGGTTGAGGAGGGGATTGAGGTTGAGGAGGGTGGTTGAGGAGGGAGGTTGAGGATGAGGAGGGAGGTTGAGGTTGAGGATGAGGTTGAGGATGAGGAGGGAGGTTGAGGTTGAGGAGGTGCGTTGAGGATGGGGGGGTTGAGGAGGGGGTTAAGGATGAGGAGGGGGTTGAGGATGAGGAGGGAGGTTGAGGTTGAGGAGGGTGTTGAGGAGGGGGTTGAGGATGGGGGGGTTGAGGATGAGGATGGGGGTTGAGGAGGGGTTTGAGGAGGGAGGTTGAGGATGAGGAGGGAGGATGAGGAGTGGGGTTGAGGAGGGAGGTTGAGAATGAGCAGGGGGGGAAGAGACACAGGGAAAGGAGAGGTGGGAAGAGACACAGGGAAGGGAGAGGGGAGAAGAGACATGGGAGAGAGAGGGGGACACAAGAAAAGGACACACAAGGCCTACAAGCACTGCACCGGACACCAAAACCACCACAGACTCCAAGGATAGTACGACAGGAACAAGCGTTCAGTAGTTACAGCTCAAGGGAGTATGCAAAAGCATAGCAATCCCCAGTATCATATAGTGATCCCCTCAAATAACGAGACGAGGCTACGTTTTGAAGGGTCAAGAAGAACTAACTTTTAATGATAGGGAATCTCCTTTTATGCAATGGTGCCCTCTGAAGGGCTACACCCACATAATTATCACAACAGCCAATTATCTACATGGTTCAACCCCCACGTCTCCTCCCCTCAGATAACAGGTAACACAATTAAAACAGACACAATTTTAACCACATTCTGGATGTACCCCAAATACAGGGGGTACACCTTTAAGTCCCGCACCATTCAATATCTCTCACCCAGGGGAACAACATATACAAAAATGGCATGAATCAGACCAGGGGTTCAAAAGTTAGTAAAAGTATGTTTTTACACATAACACACAGACATTGCACATATCCCCCATACAATACACATATAGGACAATAGGTGAGTCACACCTCCCTGGCAACTTGGATACAATCAGACATTAATTAGATCATTCTTATCAGAGAATGAAAACACTTTGGAAAATGCAAGGATCCTTTACAACTTTCTTATCTCTTGAATCTCTGTAACAGGATTATCTATTAGCCTAGGTCTGCAAAAGTCTGGCTAATATTCTGAGCCAATATATTCTGTAGAACATCAACCAACATACATATAGTAGGATCATATTTTAACCATAATAATCATAAAACAGTTTAAAACAGTGATGGGTTCCGCTACACACCTCCCCCGTGACCATAAGCCGGCATACACGGTCTGATCCCAACGGATCGGCCTGGGGATGTCCGGACAAAAGTATTTGTTGGTCAATTCTCTAGTTTCACAACCCATCAGCATTACTGCAATTCACATTGACTCACCTTTCACATATCCCCAGATAGCTGGGATCTGAGCGCACAAAACCACCGAATAGCGCTCAGATCCTCTTCACACAGTTCAATTGCCATGTAGCTAAAGTCTTTCCCATAGTCTTTCGTTATATGAATGGGCTTCATGGCACAGTTATCTGGGGTATCATGGTTCACACAGGGCAAGTACAGAATGACCCCCCTGTATGTAAAGGGCCAGAATGAGTGACTTACACTCTGGTATGGCCGAACACTGGTTCCAAAGGGCAATATGTACCAGGGCCATAGTCGCAGGGCAGGAGGCTGGCAAACAGTCCTCTCCAAGCCAAAGTGGCGAAGGGCACTTCGTCACACATCTCTCCTTTGGGGGGAAGTCTAACCAGGTACCTGGATATTTTGCTGTGGTGATGGGGCAACACGCTGAGGGGACTTGAGGGGCAGAGGCCAGCGGCACTCGGCCCTGATGCCAGCTCTTCTGCTGGTATAACCTGCAGGACATCCTGCTCTGTACAAGGGACAAAGGGAGGGCAGAGGCCGACTGCACTCTGCCCCGCTGTCAGCTCTTCTGCTGGGGTACTTGGGACATATTCCGGCTCAGTAGCCAGGGAAACGTGGGGGTCAGTGGGGGTTAACATTTCCTCTGTTAACCCTGGGGCCACATTAGAAGTTAGCTGGGGAGGGGAATTTGTACTTACCCCCTCCTCCGGTTGTCCCAGTGACGGTAGTTGGGGATCTGGACAAGCTGTGGGCGCAGAGACCACGGTCCCATCTGCGCCGTCTGGGAGATTGGTGTCTCCCCTGGTTAGGGTAAACTGTCGCTGGGGGGGAAGGACGACACCTTCTGCCCCCTGTGTTTCACACTGCCGCTGGGGGGGAAGGACGACACCTTTGGCCCCCTGGGGTACCCACTGCCGCTGTGGAGGAAGGTCGACACCTTCTGCTCCCTGGGGTACACACTGCCGCTTGGGGGGAAGGACGACACCTTCTGCCCCCTGGGGTTCACACTGCCGCTGAGGGGGGAGGACGACACCTTCTGCCCCCTGGGGTTCACACTGCCGCTGGGGGGAAAGGATGACACCTTCTGCCCCCTGGGGTTCACACTGCCGCTGGGAAGGAAGGACGGCCCCTTCTGCTCCCTGGGGTACACACTGCCGCTGGGGAGGAAGGACGACACCTTCGGCCCCCTGGGGTACACACTGCTGCTGGGGAGGAAGGACGACACCTTCAGCTCCCTGGGGTACACACTGCCACTGGGGAGGAAGGACGACACCTTCAGCTCCCTGGGGTACATACTGCCGCTGGGGAGGAAGGACGACACCTTCGGCTCCCTGGGGAACACACTGCCGCTGGGGAGGAAGGACGACACCTTTGGCTCCCTGGGGTACACACTGCCGCTGGGGGGGAAGAACGACACCTTCGGCCCCCTGGGGTACACACTGCTGCTGGGGAGGAAGGATGACACCTTCAGCTCCCTGGGGTACACACTGTCGCTGGGGAGCAAGGACGACACCTTCAGCTCCCTGGGGTATACCCTGTTGCTGGGGAGGAAGGACGACACCTTCTGCCCCCTGGGGTTCACACTGCCGCTGGGGGGGAAGGACGACACCTTCTGCCCCCTGGGGTTCACACTGCCGCTGGGGGGGAAGGACGACACCTTCTACCCCCTGGGGTTCACACTGCCGCTGGGGGGGGAAGGACGACACCTCCTGCCCCCTGGGGTTCACACTGCCGCTGGGGGGGAAGGATGACACCTTCTGCCCCCTGTGGTTCACACTGCCGCTGGAGGTCATCCCAGGACCAGTCAATGAAGTCTGGTTCTGCTTGTAGAGTAGGTTGGGGCTGCACAAGGCTGAGCAGGTGTTGGTAGTCCTGCTCCAGCTCCCACTCTCTCGTTACCAGGTGGGTCATATCTTTGCTCACCTCGCCTTCGTCATCCCAGACATACATGCCCATCCGGTAGTCGTAGATGTCCCAAAACCTAGACCCCTCCGTGCTGCCAAGATCAATATCGTCCTCCAAGGCATCCCATAATAAACCCGGGCCATCATAATCATCCCCCTCCGGTAAGTCGTGTTCAGCCGTCCAGGGGGTAAGTCGAACGGTATGCCACCAGAGGGCCTGGTATGCGTTGTCTAGCCAGAGCTCTCGCCATACCAGGGTCTCTAGTCTTGTCACCCACTCATCCAGGGGCTGCTCTCCCAATAGATACATCCGCATCGCCACACACTTCTGTAGCCGCTGCTCATCACTGGGGAGACTCTCACCTCGCCGCCATTGGGCATCTTCCAGGGCATCATACCAGAGTTCCTTTCTGTCTGCATCCCTGTAGTCCGCGGCCGCCTCCTCCTCCTCATCATGAAACGCTGTCTGAAAATTAGCCAGTTCCATCCTGCTGTATCCAGGGGCGCTGTACGGATACTAGCGTTGCCCTCAATTTGTAACTCCAAACGTTACCGGTGTCTCCGTGCTGCTTTTCCTCTTACTAGGACGCCATCCCACCACTGCCACCAATGTAACGGATCTACTGGCACCCCGACCGGGTACCTCCGTTGATGGATGCGTCCTAGCTTGCGTCGAGGCCTACAAGCACTGCACCGGACACCAAAACCACCACAGACTCCAAGGATAGTACGACAGGAACAAGTGTTCAGTAGTTACAGCTCAAGGGAGTATGCAAAAGCATAGCAATCCCCAGTATCATATAGTGATCCCCTCAAATAACGAGACGAGGCTACGTTTTGAAGGGTCAAGAAGAACTAACTTTTAATGACAGTGAATCTCCTTTTATGCAATGGTGCCCTCTGAAGGGCTACACCCACATAATTATCACAACAGCCAATTATCTACATGGTTCAACCCCCACGTCTCCTCCCCTCAGATAACAGGTAACACAATTAAAACAGTCACAATTTTAACCACATTCTGGATGTACCCCAAATACAGGGGGTACACCTTTAAGTCCCGCACCATTCAATATCTCTCACCCAGGGGAACAACATATACAAAAATGGCATGAATCAGACCAGGGGTTCAAAAGTTAGTAAAAGTATGTTTTTACACATAACACACAGACATTGCACATATCCCCCATACAATACACATATAGGACAATAGGTGAGTCACACCTCCCTGGCAACTTGGATACAATCAGACATTAATTAGATCATTCTTATCAGAGAATGAAAACACTTTGGAAAATGCAAGGATCCTTTACAACTTTCTTATCTCTTGAATCTCTGTAACAGGATTATCTATTAGCCTAGGTCTGCAAAAGTCTGGCTAATATTCTGAGCCAATATATTCTGTAGAACATCAACCAACATACATATAGTAGGATCATATTTTAACCATAATAATCATAAAACAGTTTAAAACAGTGATGGGTTCCGCTACATACAGTAACTAAAATGACAATCAAAGGTAAGTTAATAGTAATTAAAAGTTTTAATATGCAAAATGTGGAATTTAAGATTCCTACTTGTTGATCAGCCAGGAGTATATATGTTCTACATTCACTACAATTATTATTATTTTATTATCTTTTATTTGTATCGCTCCAACATATTCTGTAGCGCTGTACAGGGGATGAGAACAAGGGAAATACAAGTTTAACAAATTCAGAAGTTGAAGGGCACAGTTTTGAGTAGCATCATTGCTTAGACAATTGCATTACAAGTATACCTACAAGACAATACTACAGTGTCAAATTTATACCTAGGCAATAACATTTACATTTTAGATGCTTAAAGAATGTTCAGAAAAGTAAAAGAAAGACAAGCTGGTGCACTAGAAAGAATGCAAGCATTTACAAAAAAGAAAACACTGACACAAGAAAGATTATAAATTGCATGGCTATTTTTCCTTCCCATATGCATAACTTTACATTTATTTGTGTTAAATCTCATCTTCCATTTAGATGACCATTCCTCTCATTTATGCAAATCCATTTTGATGGAAAGTACATCATTATCTGATTTAATTACCTTGCACAACTTTGTGTCATCAGCAAAAATGGAGACACTACTTTCTAGTCCCACCTCTAAGTCATTAATACATATGTTAAAAAGGAGAGGACCTAATACTGAAGCCTGAGGAACCTCACTTACCACATTAGTATGTTCCATTTGCCACAACCCTTTTCTTCCTGTCTTTTAGCCAGCTCTCAATTCATGAGCAGATATTTACTACAATTCCTGAATTCCTTAGTTTGCACAATAATCTTCCATGAGGCACTGTATCAAAAGCCTTTGCAAAATCCAAAAAGACTACATCCACTGAGTTGCCTTCTAATTAGTTTCTATGAAGTAGTAGTAGGAACTTGGATGGTTTGTTTTACATGACCTATCCCTCATAAATCCATATTGATTCCTACTTATAATCCTGTTGAAATAAACATATTCTTCTATATTATCTCTGATTTACCTTTCTGAAAGCTTCCCCACTACAGAAGTGAGGCTCATTGGTCTATAATTCTCCGGATTTGCTCTTGCTCTCTTCTTAAATATAGGTATCACCTCTGCTTTTCACCAGTCATCTGGTAGCGACCCAGTGTTGAGATAATCCTGAAAAATTAAATATAATGGTTTGGCTATTACAGAACTCAGTTCCCTTCACTACCCTTGGATTTATTCCATCAGGTCCTGGGGCTTTATTAACATTTATTTTTCCAAACCTCTTTTGGATGTCTTCCTGCGTTAACCAATTATTTGGCGAAGGTAGTGTAGCCTCATTATGTTGTGGTGTACCAACCATTGGTACCTCCCTTGTGTATAATGAAGAAAATAAACTACTTGCCTTTTCCTGGTCACTAATTAGCAGACTGACTGTTTCACATTATAATGTTCCTATAGCTTCCTTCCTGGCCTTCTTTCCATTAATATATTAAAAAAATATTTTAGAGTTTGTCTTACTTTTTTTTGCAACTCATTTTTCATTTTCTATTTTAGCCAGTCTATTAGCCCTTTTGCAAGCCTTGTTGATTTCCTTGTACTTACATAAAGCAGTCTCTATACTCTCTTGTTTGTATAATTTAAATGCCTGTATTTTACTCTGTAACTGGATTTTTTAATCATTTTTAAGCCACATTGGATGTTTTATCTTTTATTCCCACACGGTATATGCCGATTTGTATGTATATTTAGTAAGGATTTAAATGTTGTCCATTTATGTTCAGTATTTTAGCTGCCAGTTCTCTGTCCCAGTCTATACTTTGTATTGCTGCCCTTAGACCGTTAAAATCTTCCCTTTTAAAATTGTTGTTGGACCCTTACAGTTTTTTTTTTTAATTCAATGATATTTGAGACTGTGTTGTGATCACTGTTTTCCAAAGGTTGCCCTATTTCAACATTTGATATCATATCGATATTATTTGTGACTAGCGACTTGCCCGTCAAAAAATGACGGCAATGAGATGTGTATGTTAGGAAAGTTGTTTAGTTATTAATATATATATGTGACAGTTGTATTGTGATATTAAAAGATGTTTAGGTTTGTAAAATGTTCTCTTGGTGAACAATAATTTTTAAAGCATTTTGTATTAACATTTGAATGTAATAATAGTGGAACTTGAAATTAATCATTATTGTAAACTTTAGGCAATGGTTTGTTAACATGCAATTTGTATCTGAAGAATTGTTAACTTCAATATACATGAAATCCAGAGGAAAGCAAACAGTAAAAACCCTTGTTGAAACGTACACAATTTTAACCTGAACTTTGTAATATATGTAAGTAAGAAACTTGAAAGTATATTTTTTTAAACTTTAACTTTATTATTTGTGTAACTTTGGAACTTGACAAAACATTTGTATAACTTTGAACATTATAAACAGTAACATAGTGAATACATTTTTTAACATAATTTTGTATTAAAAGTATTAACATTTGATTGTAAAAACAGTTTAACTTTAAAGTAATCAATATTTTAAACTTGAGGCAATGGTTTTTTAACACGCAATTTCTATCCGAATAATTGTTAACTTCAATATACATTGAGTGCAGAGGAAGGCAAACAGTAAAAACTCTCTTTAAAATGTAGCCAATGAAATAAATTCCTTCCTGACCACATGAACTGTCGATAAACCTAATACAGGGAGTAATCTTAACATAACAGACAATATTTACATTGTGTCTTAAAACGTGGTTGAGCTGTTAACATGAACGTTGTAATATGTTGAAGTAAAGACCGTTAAAATATTGTTTTCCAACTTGTAACATTTAGAAACAGTTACATAGTTAATTAACATTTTAACATAATTATCACATATATGGTTGCAAGGCAAGTGTTTTGTGAGGCGAATCATCCATAAAGAGTCTTTCCATAAATTATGACTGAAATTGTTTCTTGTTCATTATTCTTGAATGTTTTTTAATTTGTTTTCCTTGTGTTTTGTTTCTTTACTGAAAAGTTATAGTACTTCATAGTAGACAATGTTTTTAGTAAAAATACGTCCATCTTCTAATAAATCACCTTGACTTTCATTCTTTTCAATGTAAACTTTAATAGCCTGTGGATTTTTGCACCGTGACAACGCAACGTACAATTGACCATGATCAAATACTGTTTCTTCCAGGATTTATTGATGGTCATGGCAAATGCCGTAATAATGGAAAATTGTCTTCTTTGAAGCATAAAAGGGAGACTACTTTCACTTGGTGCTAAATCTATTCTTGGTATGAAAACTCTCTCTCCTTTATGGGTCCCAGTTAAAATTTCAGCATCTATAAAATGGTCCTTTAATTGTTGAACAACAAGGCATAGGCCTTTTTTGGGGTTCATATTTCGCAGTAACATAATAATTGCACCTTTCTTTAGCTGCTAAATATGTGGTGGCATTCCAGAAGGAGTTAGTGAGTTTATGAATTCAGTCGAAAAGTTGGACTGACTTTCATTGTCATCAGCAAGTACAGAATCAGCACTGTGATAATTTCTTTGTGGTGCATAATTTTTTTTAAGATTTCATTATTGAGGATTAATGCATCCTTATTTTTACACGTTAGTATGACTTGGTTGGCAAGCTCGGAATATTCCTGGTTATTTATGCTACCTTCAAATATAGCCGATATAATATCTTTGTGACAAATCATATGAGGTGGGATCTCTACAATGTCGTCAGGTAAATGTGTTATTTTTTCTGTTCTGCCTTCTCCAATTTTAATAAGCCAATCATTGAAATCAGTTTGGCCTTCTGATCTCATATTTTGTTTCAGTTGAAGATGGGTAAAATGTTTCCATAGTGTACTTGACTTTATACATGTTTAAATAATGTCAGTTCGATTTCCATGTACAATGACAGGTAATGCTTGTCTAAAGTCGCCACCTAACAACATTACCTTTCCACCAAATGGAAAAATATTATCCATGACTTCACGAAGCAAACGGTCAATACATTGGAGGGCATAGCATGACATCATTGTGGCCTCATCTATTATAATTAATTTACATTTGTTCAATTTCTTTGCTTGTAATGATGTCATGCGAATATCTGACACAGAAGTTTCTAAAATAGGCACTGGCAGTTTAAATCCACTATGAACAGTTCTTCCACCTTCTAACAAAAGTGCAGCTATTCCAGTAGTGGCAAACGCCATTGCTATTTGACCTTGTGCTCGTACTGAACTCATTAATAAATTATACAGATAGGTTTTTCCTGATCCACCAGGTCCATCAAAATAGAAATAACGCTCTGTCACCATGTCATCATCTATTGCATTTTTAATGGCATTAAATGCTTGCAATTGTAATGTATTTAAAGTTGCAAGTCTTTCTTCTGTTCTTTCTGCTTGTAGTTGAATGTCATAGTCTTCAAAGTTTATGTCATCTATAAGACCTGGATCAGGCAAATTAAAACTTGCACAACTTAATCCATGAGTTAAAAATAACTGATTTATAGTGAAGTCACGTATTAATTCATTTAATTTAATCTTAGAAACTCTGGCTACTAAATCTAGTCGATCTGAAGCACTTTGTCCAAGAAGTAGATTTTGTGTAATTTCTGGCCATTGTGGATTACATGTAAATGTGAGAAATAAATCGGGTTTGCCAAATTTGGTGACAATAGCCATAGCATCATTGTATCTTTCTCTCATATTTCGAGGAGATCCTTGAAAGGAAGATGGTAAAATGATGACTTTGCCAGCTGTCATGTCTCTGCTTGTAGCCACGTCAGCAACATAGTCCATTAGTCCTGAATATGTTTCTACACGGAGTTTATCTTGTTGATATTTGATAAAGTTTAAATTATTTGCCTCAACTTGCAAATAATAATCAATAATCCATTGTTGGGTTAGTTTTCCACCACATAAAATTGGATTAAATACATTGCGAATGGCAATTTGAGCTACTTTAAATTCAAGCATAGAAACATCATTTCGGATTCTGGCTTTAGCATTTGGGTAACTGGGAAGTGTTAATTTTGGTTGCCAACCTGCTTCTCCATGTGGGAAAAAGATGGGATATGTCATTGGATCTAAATTTGGACTTAAGATACTCATATTAATGAATGGTTGCTCCTCATTTCTGGGATATATTCTAATGTCTCTTTTAAATGGTGGTTCTCCTTCATCATTCTGAAACACCATTGCAACCTCATTTGATGTTGGCATGTTATAACGACGTTTATCAGTATGTCTGTCTCTTTTAAGCACCATATTAACCTTCGGCATTGGTAATTGATGTCTTTGTGCATGAAGTAGTTGTTCATTTTCTACTTCTGACAATTTTTTATAAGCTTTACTGTAGGGATTGTTGTCCATAATGTTATTTAGCTCTATAAAAACACTGTGTAAGCATTTTTTATTTTCTTCCATCTGCATACGTTGGTCAACAGCTTCCATTGTATCTAGGACATATAGTTGAGCAAATTTTCTTCGATGTCCTTCCTCTGGATGTAAATGGGAAGTGCGATGATAAATTTGTCCTTGGACTTTGAAACAGTAAGGACCATGTCCTGGTACATTAGCAGCTAATGTTGCCCCCATAGATGCAAATTTTTTTTTTCTGGCTACATTGAAGTTTGTATTTACTGTTAAAGATTATTGGCCCTAAAAGACAAATAAGAGATAGCTGAAAACTGTGTTAGTTATATTTTTTTCAAAGTTATAGTTATTACTGGTGTTTTTTTTTAAATTTTATTTTCTGTTGACATCGATACAAAGCTAAGATATTTATTTATTTTTCTCTTTTTTTACTTGTTATACTGTACCTTGGTTGAAGTTTGATTTCAAGCAGAATCTTTGTTGGTCCTGTGTTGAAAGTCCTCGTCCGATGGTGTAGTCCTCTGTTGAAAGTACTCGTCCGATGGTCTGGTCCTGTATTGAAAGTCCTCGTCCGATGGTGTAGTTCACTGTTGAAAGTCCTCGCCCGCTGGTCTGGTCCTCAGTTGAAACTCCTGGTCCGATGGTCTTGACGTAATATCTGTTGTAAAATAAAAATGAAAATGTTATTTGATTAGAATGTATTTGTATTAACTAAAAAATGACATTATTTCTGTGTATTGTATGTGTTATGGTGAATTTTTCTGCTATTAATTTTTTTGTGCAACCTTTTCAAAATACTTGAAATGTATTTTTATATTGCATACATAATTTTTTTATACTGTAATTATTTTTTTGTGAATTATTTTGTATATGATTGCACTGGTTTTAGTATTATCCTATTCTCTGTCCAGCACTTTTGGTATACTTATTTAGGCTTCTTTGTAAGGCTTATAGGTTGTTAAAGATTCTTAAATATTAAAGAAAAATATTAATTTAGTTTGCTATGTGTTTGTGTAATTTTTTCTAAAATCCTGTTTGGTGCGCACCAAAAGTGGTATGCTTATTTAGGCTTCTTTGTAAGGCTTATACGTTCTTAAACATTAAATAAGAATATTAATTTAGTTTGCTATGTGTTTGTGTGAGTTTTTCAAAAATCCTGTTTGGTGCGCACCAAAAGTGGTATGCTTATTTAGGCTTCTTTGTAAGGCTTATACGTTCTTAAACATTAAATAAGAATATTAATTTAGTTTGCTATGTGTTTGTGTGAGTTTTTCTACAATCCTGTTTGGTGCACACCACTTTAGGTATGCTTATTTAGGCTTTTTTCTAAGGCTTATAGGTGGTTAAACATTAAATAAGAATATAAATGTAGTTTGCTATGTGTTTGTGTGAGTTTTTGTACAATCCTTTTTGGTGCGCACCACTTTTGGTATGCTTATTTAGGCTTCTTTGTAAGGCTAATAGGTTGTTAAACATTGAATAAGAAAGTTAATTTAGTTTGCTATGTGTTTGTGTGAGTTTGTTACAATCCTGTTTTGTGTGTACCACTTTGTGTGTACCATATGTTGCATACTTTGGTCCTCATTCAATTGCAGTTTGGCCAATTCAATAGGGCTCTAAATGTGCTTATTTAGAGCCCTATTCAATTGGCCAAAATAGCAATTGAATGAGGGCCTTTGGTTGCTGCATTTGTTATATTGTCGGGGCCTCATTTAATTGCGTTTTGGGCAATTGAATAGGGCTCAATATGAGCACAGAGCATCTTTTCTTACAGAAGTTTTTAGTTAGTGAACTTGTATCCAAAAGCAAGGTCTTCACTAACTAAAAATTTCAGTAAAAAAATATGCTCTGTGCTTATATAGAGCCCTATTGAAATGGCCAAATCACATTTGAATGGGGCCCTCGGCCATTAAACATATATAGGTCCTCATTCAATTGCAATTTTGCCAATTGAAGAAGGCTCTATATAAGCACATAACATATTTTTTGACCGAAGTTTTTACTTAGTGAAGACCTTGATTTTGGATAGAAGTTCAGTAACTAAAAAGTTCTGTCTAAAAAATATGTTATGTGCTTATATAGAGCCCTATTCAATTGGCCAACTCGCAATTGAATGAGGCTCATAGTTCGTTTCTTTTTTATACTTAATACTTTACCTTGATTGAAGTGTCGAATGACAGAGGGTCCCCTCCTGCCAATCTTAATCCGCCGGTCTTCTTGTAGTGTCTGTTTGAAAAAGAAAGTGAAATGGTTAATTGTATATTTCTTCTTTTTGATTTAGCAAAGCATGGTCTTTTCAGCATGTAATGTATTTTTCTATCTTACCTGTTCTTCTTTGTTGGTGTTCTTTAAAAGGGATTGTGCTTCACAATGCACGGTGCAAATAGTTGAGTGACGCTGTTGATGCAGAGTCTGTTTGAATATTAAAAGAAGGAGAAAGATTGAGTTTTAGGTATTATATTTAATGGCAATAAATTAATGTGATTTAAATATACTTCTGTAATTATTTTCAATTAACATTATTTTTTTTGGGGGGCTACACAAATATGTCACATACATGAAGCACATTTTCAGAGTTCAATTTAATTTTTGTGTGTGCGTGTCACATATCACTATACATGAATCATATTTTAATTGTTAAATGAACCTTATTTTTTGTTTTTGCCAAGACACATAAATGTGTGTGTGACATATCAGTATACATGACTCATATTTTAATATTACAATTTTTTTTTTGTTCTAATGTCATTTAAATGTAGTTGTTTAATTAGTTTGTTTTAAGATCATTTTGTTGAAGGGGCAATACACATAAATGTGCGTGTCACATGTCACTATACAGGATACACATATATGTGCGTGCCACATGTCACTATACATAAACCCCTTTTTGATATTGAAATGTTTTTTTGTTTTTTTTGTTAAATGAACCTTATTTTTTTTGTGGGCCTACACACATAAATGTGTTTGTGACATGTGACTATACATGATAGACATAAATGTGCATGTGACATGTCATTACATAAATCACATTTTCATAGTTAATTTTTTTTGTGATGTCTTTATAATAAAATGTAATATATTATAGCTTACCTCTCAGTTGTAATTTGCACAATGTAAAGTAGTAAATTAGGAAACAACTCTCTTCTGAAGTAAGACCAGCAGTTAACTCTGAAGTCACTCTGTTCATCACCTGAGTAGAAATGTAGAAATTTCTGGAATGTAGGCAGTATTTTTTTAAACTTTCAAGTGCCTCAGAACGTTGTAACGCAATACGCATGCGCTATTTGCGTTTCAGCTTACAATTTGCGTTCCACCCGCCATTTTGTTCGTAGTAGTGTTTAAAATGGTGTTTAACTGTGACTGTGGTACGTTCCGCATAGTATGTGTTTCATTCTTCCGAGTTACTGTAGTGTAGTTACGTCTGAAGCCTAGTTTTTGTTTTGTTTGGCGGCCATTTTTTCTCTCGCTTAGCCGATTTTCGGCAGTTTAAAGCCATTTTTTTAACTTAAATGGACGTGTAAATTAACTTTTGGAGGTGCCGGATGCCCCCCTCTTGCTGTAAGTAAGCTTTTTATCTGTTTGTTGTGTTTATTTCTTGTGTTTGTGATGTTTTGATGCGCGGCGTTTGAAATGGGTATTTCGCGGCCGTTTTTTTTCCTGATTCTGTCGTATTTTGTTGCGATGCTGCCGTATTTTTTTGCGATATACGCAGTTAGCTTTTACGCGTACGACGCAGTGTATTTGTTTCTAAGTCGTGCGTATGTGTGTTAAGAGCGTGTTTACGTGTACGACGAAGTGTATTTGTTTCTAAGTCGTGCGTATGTGTGTTAAGAGCGTGTGAAGTGCCTTTTTTGCTGTTTTTTTTAAAGTCTTGCTTGTGTGTGTCTGGGTGTAAGCAGGTGTAAGGGGCCTTTGAGTTTTTTTTTGTAAAAAAGTCGTGTGTGTGTTAACACAGCCGACGTTGGGATGCTCCCACCACCTCAAATGCGGACCCTCGCTTCGCATTTGCGGGGAACTGCGTCCCTCGCTTTCCGCAAGCCCGCAAGCGTGAGCAACAGCCCGTACGCTCACAACTATATATGTGATATATAAGTCCAAGATAGCTTTATTTCTAGTAGGTTCTTGCATAGCATGGGACAGATAATGTACCCTGAGTGTACTCAAGAACCTGCTCCCCTTAGCTGAACTGCTGGTCTCATTTATCCAGTTTATTTCAGGGTAATTAAAATCTCCAATTATTAGAACTTGCCCATGCTTAGCTGAATTTCCAATCTGTAATAATGATTGTATTTCCTCGCTTTCCGTCATATTAGGGGTTTTATAGCATACTCCTAAAATATTCCTCTGGAATTTGCTGCTCCGCTATTTAACTCTATCCACAAACATTCAATATTACCGCTAGTTCTAGCATAAATATCTTCTCTGATTATAGGCTTAAATTCAGGCTTAACATAGACACATCCCTCCTCCACTTTTACCATTGCCCCAATCTTTCCTAAATAGGTTATAACCATCCAGATTAACAGTCCAGTCATGAGATTAATCCCACCATGTTTCAGTAATGCCTATTAAATCCCATTTCTTATTAATTTCCAAGAATTCTAACTCTCCCATTTTTCCTGGCAAGCTTTTGGCATTAGTAAGCATACATTTTATTTTATGATTTTGAAGTTTTGAGGTGCCTGTCTCTGTATATGAGTTACTTAGTAATACCTCCCTATTGACTATACGAACCCTCCCCCATCTCCTCCCCCATAAGTAGTTAATCCTTCCTTATACCCTCTACACTTTCTACCCATTACATTCAACTAGTCCCTCCCCCCACCTACTAGTTTAAAATCTCTTTCAACCTTTCTACCATCCTATCCCCTAGCACAAAAGCTCCCTCATCCATCCCTGCTATAGAAATTGTACCCAAGTGAGAAGTCAGCCCAGTGCTCTAAAAACCCAACCCCCTCCATCACTAAGTATATGTTTTTGTGCTTGTCATGTGCATCATTTGATACTAGTTCAGTTTCATTCAAGTTATTTGATCAATGCCTTATGATTTTCTTTGATGTGATTTATATATCTTGTTATTTTTATTTCTTAATCCATTTACCGTATATACTCGAGTATAAGCCGAGTTTTTCAGCCCTTTTTTTAAGGCTAAAAAGGGCAAACTCGGCTTATACTTGAGTCACTCTCCCCTTGTCTCTCTAACCCCCCCTTGTGTCTCTCTAACCCCCTTGTATCTCTCTAACCCCCCCTTGTGTCTCTCTAACCCCCCCTTGTGTCTCTCTAACCCCCCCTTGTGTCTCTATAACCCCCCTTGTGTCTCTATAACCCCCCCTTGTGTGTCTCTCTAACCCCCCCTTGTGTGTCTCTCTAACCCCCCCTTGTGTCTCTCTAACCCCCCTCATGTTTCCTCGTGTCTCTCTAACCCCTCGTGTCTCTCTCCTCATCCTCATCCTCAACCCCCCTCATTCTAAACCCCCCTCCCTCATACTACTCCCCCCCCCCTCTCCTCACTTACCTGCTCCTTTCCTCTGCTCCTTCCGGGTCTTGATGTGGGGCGCATGTGACGTCAACCCCCCTCCTCAACCCCCTCATCCTCGGCTTAAATTCAGGCTTAACATAACATAGACACATCCCTCCTCCACTTTTACCATTGCCCCAATCTTTCCTAAATAGGTTATAACCATCCAGATTAACAGTCCAGTCATGAGATTAATCCACCATGTTTCAGTAATGCCTATTAAATCCCATTTCTCATTAATTTCACACGCCCCACGTCATTAGCATATACCGGGTACAGGCACCCAGTATATGCTAATGACGTGGCGCGCATGTAACGTCACATGCGCGCCCCATCAAGACCCGGAAGGACCGGAGGCCGGAGCAGGTAATTGAGGGGAGGGGGGGGGGGTATTTAGAGGGGTAGGATTGGGGGGGTTGGGTTTAGAATGAGGGGCGGTTGAGGATGAGGAGGGAGGTTGAGAGGGGGTTGAGGATGAGGAGGGAGGTTGAGGGGGGGGTTGAGGTTGAGGAGGGAGGTTGAGGTTGAGGAGGGGGTTGAGGATGTGGGGGTTGAGGAGGGAGGTTGAGGATGAGGAGGGAGGTTGAGGATGAGGAGGGAGGTTGAGGATGAGGAGGGAGGTTGAGGAGGGGGGTTGAGGATGAGAAGGATGAGGATGAGGGGGTTGAGGAGGGAGGTTGAGGATGGGGGGGTTGAGGTTAAAGAGGGGGTTCAGGATGGGGGGTTGAGGATGGGGGGGTTGAGGTTGAGGATGGAGGGGTTGAGGTTGAGGATGGGGGTTGAGGATGAGGATGGAGGTTGAGGATAAGGAGGGAGGTTGAGGATGGGGTTGAGGATGAGGAGGGGGGTTGGGGAGGGGGTTGAGGACAAGGAGGGGGGGTGAGGAGGGGGATGAGGACAAGGAGGGGGATGAGGACAAGGAGGGGGGTTGAGGATGGGGGGGTTGAGGTTGAGAAGGTGGTTGAGGATGAGGAGGGAGGTTGAGGATAAGGAGGGTGGTTGAGGATGGGGTTGAGGATGAGGAGGGGGGGTTGAGGAAGGGGTTCAGGACGAGGAGGGGGGTTGAGGTTGAGGAGGGGGTTGAGGATGAGGAGGGATGATGAGGAGGGAGGTTGAGGATGAGGAGTGGGGTTGAGAATGAGGAGGGGGGAAAGAGACACAGGGAAAGGAGAGGGTGGAAGAGACACAGGGAAGGGAAAGGAGGGAAGAGACACAGGGAAGGGAGAGGGGTGAGAGACACAGGGAAGGTAGAGGGGGGAAGAGACACAGGGAAAGGAGAGGGTGGAAGAGACACAGGGAAGGGAGAGGGGGGAAGAGACAAAGGGAAGGGAGAGGGGATAAGAGACACGGGAGAGAGAGGGGGACACAGAAGGCACAAAAGGGAGGGACACAGGGGGCAGCACATTTCCCACCCTCGGCTTATACTCGAGTCATTAATTTTACCCAGTATTTTGTGGTAAAATAGGTGCCTCGGCTTATACTCGGGTCGGCTTATACTCGACTATATACGGTAATCCCTTAAATCTCTCTTGTTCCCATGTCAGTTACTTCTTGGCAGACTTCACTTCTCTCACCCTCTTTAAGAGCAGCCAACCATCCAGATCTCTACAACACCCTCAATATTGGTATCAACATAGAGCCTCATTCAAATGAGGCTTTCGGGAGATCCCAGCTCGCAAATGGAGCCCGTAACTTATTTTGCTATTCAATTGGCTTCAGTTGGCAGGCTCTGATCGGGTTACGGGCTCCGAGCTGCAATTCATATTGATTTATAAAATCGCAAGTTAATGCCTTCCAAGCCTTTGATCTTTTGCGGCCACAAGAGTTGCGATTGGTAAAATCACAAATCGCTTAAAATAGGAAAAATATTTTCAATTGTAGATATCTATAAAGTGGCAAATGACCATTGTAATACTGACAACTTTTCCACGTAATTGTGATGAGTTTTGCTACCTGCTCAAGCCTCCACAGAAATCATATGTTCTATAGTACTTGTTAAGGGCAAATATAGTTAAAAGACTTAAAGAATGTCTGGATAAACATGTACATCCTTGAGAATTCATTAAGTCAGAACTTTCTAAGTACAGGTTTGAGTCACATTATTATGACCACTTTTGATATCAGCAGTACATAGCCAATGAAATGTAGGCATTGTGCAAACATATCAACCATCAAGGGGCTAACAGACGTGTGACTAATATGAAAGTATAGTGAATGCTGTTGAGTATGGGACGCCAAAGCAAATGGCTGGTCACTACACCAAACTTACAAGGGTTCATAATCAGAAACGGCTTTAATTTGCATGACATTACCGAAATGTAACCTCTTCTAATTGGCAAAGGGTTGCCTTCTCTGATGAGTCACATTTTCTGCTCCATCAACTGGACGGATGTTTGTATGCCAGGCATGAAACCTTAGAGAAAAAGACTCTGCAACCATTGTTGGAAGAACACAAGCTGGTGGTGGCAGTGTTATGATGTGGGGAATGTTTTCTTGGTATTGTCTGAGTACACTAAATCCTCTGGAAGGCACTCTCAACCGTTTGGGTTTTCTATCCATCCTTTCAGATCAAGTACACCCATAACTGTTGACTGTCATCCCTGGAGAGGGTAATGATCTTCCAGCATGACATGTCATATGGCTATAATTGTCTGGGAGTGGTTGGAGGAACATGACCAAGACTTCCAAGTATTTCCCTGGCCTCCACATTCCACAAACTTGAACCCCATTGAGTAGGACCACCTTGATCGCCATGTTCTCCGAATAGATCCTCTACCACGCACTCTTCAGTAGTTGTCAGATGCACTGCAGTCTGTATGTCTCCATATACCCTTGCCAACCTTCCAGTATCTTATTGATTCACTACTACATAGTCTAGCTGCTGTGGATGCTCCACATGGCAGTTATTCAGGATATTAGCTTGTGGTCATAATGTGACTGGACCATGTAGAAAGAATTAGCATAATCTCTACTCTTCACACTACTGTTAGTTAAGTTACCCCTAAATTAGGATGCACATTTATAAGACTGTTTAGTAAGCCCATCAAACAAGATCATGGATTAAGAAAGATTGTGACACTACCTACACTGACTTCGTCCTGGCTGGAGCTCTTTGATTGGACTGAAGCATCTTCTATTCCTGAACCTTACAATATCTGACAAAAGTTTCTCCCTAATTGGCTATATAGCTGTACAATTGGTCCCTGTCTGACACTTATTCAAAGCCACACTTACATATTATTTGACCTATTCTGTTATCAAGGCAAAAAGGGAGTACATTTTATGACATGGGGTTCTATAATTAGGTTTTGATAAGAGATCAGAATCAGTGTTGTATTTGCATTTGTATTTGCTTTGCCTGTGTGTTTTGATACCAATGTACTAATTTCTAGGACAAACCTAAACACATATCTTTACAGACATGTTTTGCATAGGAAACTATTTTTGTCTATCAAGAAGTCTGTCATGTTATTAAAATAAATATCACAAATAAAAACCAATAGGCTCATCTTGTCTTTGCTTGTGATGATTTGTTTGCATAGCCTAGACACACCTGACTTCCTTTCTTGTATCTATCTATACTCCTGCATAATATACCATCTGAACATCTAACTTGGGCTCAAATTTGTTCAATATTTTAAGAGGCAAAGAACCACTGGCATATAAAAAAGAATAACCACTTCTGCCTTTCTGCTGTTCATAGTTTTCACCTTATAGTGTAGGAGTTTCCAATATGTGTTTCTATGTTTTGCCTATATATTGATAAGGACAAGGACTATTAAGTTTGCTGTTGCTGTCAGTGTAAAATATTTTTCTGTACGGAGAGGTTAATGATTACATTATTTTCCTTTTTACTTGAGAGAAAAAGGATATCTAAAGCTGACATGAAGCCAAAGAAGTACATTGGTATTAATAAGTGTTTGTACAAAAATATATTTATGATTTTCACCATTCATTAGCAATAACCTCCAGCCCTTACATTTAGCAGTAAAAAACATGTAGTTTTTTGACACCGTTAACGTTTTCCTCATCTCTCTACCTCACCCAGGAATATACACTGCATATGATACTGCATAGAGTCTTAAGTATTTTAGACAGTTCCATTTTGATTAATGTGAGATATAAATGCTATGTGGTTTTAAGTGTTCACCTCCTATTATCCACTTTCCTTATAGTCTTTCCATTGTTAAGCACAAATAGAATTCTTATTTACTAAAATGGTGTTTAGAAGAGAAAGAAATAGTTTGTTCTAATCTTTCAATGTACAATAGAATGAGGGCCTCATGTAAATAACTTTTGTTTGTTATTCTGTAGATCATAATATGAACAAGAGAGGCACCATCATCAGTGCTGGAGATTATCCAATTAAAGTAACAGTAGTGATTCAAAAATAGTACTGCATAAAATGTGAGGTAAAATGTATTTTTACACACAATTAGAGCTTAGGTTTTTTTATTGAAACCAAAGATTATTATAAACCGGAAATGAGCATAGTGAATACTACTAGTCCCAATGCACACTTTGATAATGATGGCAAACCACAACACTTCAGCATCTGCTATCCTTCTACATTAAGTTTCCATTCATAGTACCCGTTTACTCTTGGCCCACTTGATTTCTCACATAGCTTATTGTCAAAACATAGATAAATTGCTTGCAATTATTATATTTCTGTTTACCACATTGTGCAATGTAGTAAAATACTCTACTGTTTTCTGAATAAAAGTGGTTAAGATAATTATTCCATATTTTCTGCATGAATTGTAGTTTTGTCTTTTTTCTTTTATTTCTTAAGGTTGTGTAATTAAAGTGTACTTTTCACAAGCTGTAAATAATGGATTTTCAAAAACATAATCTGTAAAGCAATTTTACATTAACATGGCATTCATGAAGAAGCTGAACTTCAATACCTGAATTAAAATTAAAATTATTGTTATTATTATTATTATTATTATTAATAATAATAAAATACATCTAAAGTCCTTCCATCTGCTGCAATAGTGGCAACTCCAAATGTACTGCTTTAAATAGGATTAATAAAAGTTCAGCAAGTTTACAAGGACATACAATGCTAAAAAAACTATTTAAATAAAACCATGGAAACCCACAGTAAATAACACATTAATATAAAAGTTAAATATTTAACAGCTCCTTTTTTCCCCACTTTCTAAACACTCTCTATTCTGTATCAAGGCAAAACATTAGTAAAGATGGGACTACAGTTATCCTTCCTTTTCATTTAATATTATTAATAAGCTCTGTATAACTGCTGAGCATCATTATATATGTGTTTAAAACTGTAGATTGTGTACAGTAGGGAGGAGGCAAATATTTATTTAAATCAAAAAAGTTTATTGAAAATTTAGAATCAGAGCTTGATCACATGGCTCACATAGAACATCTTAAAAGTCAAAACTTCACTTAAATCATAATGCAGCTATTTTATACTCCGTATATTATACTCTTTAGTCTGAAGAATTGCAAGTGATTGTTATGTGTGATCCATTCCTTGTTCTACATGTGTTTCTATCTAAAATGTGATTACGTGACTCCTGTAAGATATATAGCCTAATGCTATGCATTCTCAGAAAGCCCTACAGGCTCTTGCAGTAAGCCTAAACCTTAATCAATCAGAAATGAATCACACTTAGCACCACTGTGAACCTGTATAAGCAGCATCCCTCACTACAATCTATAAATAAACTTATACCTTTCTGTCACAACCTGCTTTTGGGGGCTTGGGTGGGACCCCACAACTAATGACCCTTCAGGGCTCAAAGGTATATGTGAAGATTTTTCTTCAGAAAAGAAGAAGAGATTTGTGTGTTCCCAGGTATTCTCACAATCATGTGAGCTGTCCTAAAAGACTAAAATCACTGGTTTTGATTCCCCTGGATGAAGTATTTAAAAATTGTACTTGGCATAAAACTGACCTTTGCTTGTCCTCCTTGTCTCCAGAACCCTGTAAAGACTATTCCTTCTAAGTGGTTAGGCAACTGAAGATCAATGTCCTGTTTTCCCTCTGATGTAAATATTTTTATATGTATAATGTTTTGAATTGTGTTTAATACATAGACTCCATAGACTTCAATGGGGCTGTCTGAGGCACTGATTTAGACATCAAGCAAAGTTAACTAGGTTGTCAGACAATAAGTGAAACCTTATTTTGCAATAGACAAAGACCAAGAGATGTCAAGTACTTTGCAATTGATATCCCTTTGATCCATTGTGTCACAATCGAGAAATAAGGGGACCAGGTATACCCAAAAACATCCTTCCATCTGCTACAGGAATCCCTCCTGGTTGTGAGTTTGGGGTAATCTCAGTGCCCAGTCAGGAGCATCCCTCAGAACAACTCATGATTTCACAGCCTAGATTTCACAGCCTGTGATGTCACAGCCTAGGTTACTTATGTATTAAAAAAATAAAAAACTATTTTCTATTCCTTTGTCTAGGAATAGAGGAAGCACACACCATTTGATTAGTGTATCGGACAGAGAGTCTTTATTGCATGGTCCCCATCCCCACTTTCTTTAGCAAACTCACCTCTGTTTCATCCTACAGCTCTTTTTTTGATCTCTCCATTTGGTATTACTTTGCTGTTATTGGGTTCGGAGAGAACTGAGCATTCCAAGAGGGTCCTGGGTACAATCTACCTTGATTATTTGAAGTAATACATGGCTTTTGTTTATATGATGGCTCTGCCCAGGATAAGGGTTAATGGGTAATAAATTCCTCTTTCTGGGCCATTATGCCTGGAGCAGTAAATAATTACACCACATAAGTATCATGACAGAACAAAATATTTCATGAGGGTTAACTCCTTCAAGTCTATGGCCATGACACATTGCTTTATAATGGGGAAAATTACAAAACACTCTCTAAAGAGACTGATAGTTCATTCTTACAACATTCTGAACACACATACATTCTTTAAACATTACACATAAATGAAAGACAAATTGTCAAAGTCTTCAAAAAACATCTCAAGCAACAAATAAAAGAAATTATAAGCAGGCCCCCAGTAGGCCCTCTGTAGTAATCCTGCAATATAACATTATCCAGGCTGGCAGGAGCGCTAAAAAGATCAATTGCCTGTATAATATCCCCAAGTCAGAGCAGACATTCACAAAAAAAACATTCTTGCCTGCTGAATCAGGTCAGACTCCATTGGAGCAAGTGATAAGAACAGGCACAGGAGCTCTGGATCTGGGCCTCCCCAGCACATGGCCTGATCCTGGGTATTTAAGTGCCCACTTCTCCCTATGAAACTAGGAGCTTAAAAATACTCTTTTGCAAAAAACACACAAAATATGCCCAGTAGGGACCCTGCCAGCTGTATCTGCCAGTCGGTATCAGAAATCATAGCCTTGGCTGTAGACTCAATTCCCCTTGGTTGAAACATGGGCTGGGCATCCATTTCCCCCTGCACCATGACCTGGGCGCAGTACCCCAGATCACCTGAAACAACAGTCTAGCCAGGGTCCTTCACCTCTTTTTTACACATGGTCTGTATTCCATTTCTGGGCCAATTGTATGGAGTGTAGTACCAGTTTCGGCCGAACAGGCTGATCTATGTCCGGCAGGATCTCAGGACGTATCACTAAAGCACGCCAATTAAGCCTCAAATTAGCTTGCAACCTCACTCACAGGCTCCCTGCCTCTCCCCCTGTGCTGTGTGTTGTAAGATAATTTTTTAATTAATTGACGTGTTTTGATGCTTTTCCGACGGCTTCCCAGTTATGGGCTTGAAAACAATATTGTCTGTTAAAGCCAGCCGTAAAGTCTTGCATGCCTCTCGATCCTCGCCACAGTCCTACAGCCTTCAGCGCTGATGGCTTCAACTCTCATGTCGATTCTGTTTCAAAGTCTTGCATGCCTCGCAAGGAGCGCCTGTGGCGCTCATCACAAGCCCTGCTATGAGCTCCTTCGGCGCTCGTTGCAGCCCCCATTATTGCAAATTTTTAAAGTCCTGTGGGACTCGCAATGAGCATCTGTGGCGCTCATGGTGAGGCCTGCAATGAGCAACGAAAGCCTGTAACATTTAACATAGTATTGCGAACAAACTCAGAATTATGACAACTATATATATATATATATATATATATATATATATATATATATATACTGTATACTGTATATATATATATATATATATATATATATATATATATATATATATATATATAATTGATTTAGCTTTTGAGTTAAACCTAATGAATGATTAAGAGAAATGATTATTTAAGATCCTTTCCAATATCCCTGAAAACACTGTGAAACCACCAGGTAGGCCTATTGTTTCTAAGAAAGAATTGTTGTGTGAACACATAAGTCAATTTATCAAGATTCTGAGACACTTTATATACAGACTTAAGTCATATTGGCACCATGCTATGCACATTCTAAACAAAATCAACAGTATTCAGGTAGAAGAATCCACAATTATTATTATTATTATTATTATTATTATTATTATTATTATTATTATTATCACATATAATAGTTGTGAGCATGTGTGTTGTTGCCAACGCTGCGGGCTCGCATAAAGGCGCTCCTTGCCAGCAACTGCGGACTTTAGGCCCGCAAATGCGGACCCTCGCGAAGCAGAAGGAAATTCGACGAGAAAAAAAAGGAAAAGACTTGCAAGCAAAAGACTATCAGCTGAAAAAATAAAATCTACACCTAAGAAGGCAACTTATAAGCAAAAGCATTTAGAACCTGTTCCTGAACAATCAGATAACATTTCCAATGATGACTTACAAACTCAGACTGATATATGGTCTTCAAATTGTCCTTTACTTAAGTCTTTAGCAGTAAAGGTTCATAATTGTGGTGACATGAATATTCTCTGTCAGTTTTGTGAGGCTTATCATTTCAAAAAGGAAAGACCTAGGGATGGCCAGTTCATTAGTTGCTGTTAAAATGGCAAGGTCAAACTTCCAGAAAGAAAACAATTCCCACCATATTTACAAAGCATTATGACTGAGCCTGCTTTTCCCAACTACAAAAATCTCAAGACATAAAATCATACAATCTATGGGGGCAACATTAGCTGCTAATGTGCCAGGACATGGCCCTTACTAGAAGTAGAAAAGGAACAACAACTTCATGCAGAAATACATCAATTGCCAATCCCAAAGGTTAATATGGTGCTTAAAAGAGATAGACATACTGATAAATGATGTTATCATTTGCCAACATCAAATCAGGTTGCAATGGTGTTTCAAAATGATGAAGGAGAACCACCATTTCAGAGAGACATTAGAATATATCCCAGAAATGAGGAGCAACCTTTCATTAATATAAGTATCTTAAGTACAAATTTAGATCCAATGACATATCCAATATTTCCACACAGAGAAGCAGGTTGGCAAACAAAATTAACCCTTCCGAGTTACCCACATTCTAAAGTACGAGTGCAGAATAATATTTCCATGCTTGAATTTAAAGTAGCTAAAATTTTATGTGGTGGAAAACTAACACAACAATGGATTATTGATTCCTATTTGCAAGATGAGGCAAATAATTGAAACTTCATAAAATATCAACAAGATAAACTACGTGTAGAACAGTATTGTGGATTCATGGATTATGTTGCTGAGGTCGCTACAAGCAGAGACCTGACAGCTGGCAAAGCCATCATTTTACCATCTTCTTTCCAGGGATCTCCTCGCAATATGCGACAAAGATACAATGATGCCATGACTATTGTCACCAAATTTGGGAAACCTGAGATTACACAAAATTTACTAATTGGCCAAACTGCTTCCGATAGACCAGATTTAGTGGCCAGAGTTGTCAAAATAAAATTAAATGAATTAATACGTGACATAAACATAACTCAGTTATTTGGCAAATGTCTGGCTTATGTTTATACTATTGAATTTCAAAAAAGAGGACTTCCACAAGCACATATTCTTATAATTCTTCAAGAAAAAGATAGGTTAGATACTGGTGAGAAAGTGGATTCAGTCATTATTGCTGAACTACGAGATCCAGAACTACATGGTAGACTATATGAGATTGTAACTCATCGTATGAATCATGGACCCTGTGGAGATATTAATCCACAGTCACCATGGCCCTCATTCAATTTTGATTTGGCCAATTGAATAGGGCTCTAAATAAGCACATAGCATATTTTTTTAAAGAAGTTTTAAGTTAGTGAAAACATTGCTTTTGGATAGATGTTTACTAACTAAAAACTTCTTTAAAAAATATATGTTTGTGCTTATTTAGAGCCTTATTCAATTGGCCAAATTACAGTTGAATGGGACCCCATGTATGGAAAATAAGAAATGTACAAAAGAATTTCCAAAAGATTATAGAGACAAAACTTATGCCAATTGTGATGGCTATCCATTATATAGAAGAAGAGAGGGACAAACTGCCATTATTCATGGCAAAATTGTAGCCAATAGATATGTGGTACCATACAATCCACATTTACTTATGAATTATAATGTGCACATTAATATAGAGGCCTGCACTTCTATAAAATCCATTAAATATGTCTACAAATATATTTACAAAGGCTATGATGCAGCTACTGTAGTCGTCAAAAGTGCTGAAAATACGAAAGCACTGAGTTAGTATCTCATGTAGATGCTCGCTATGTGAGTGCGACAGAAGCTATGTGGCGTCTTCTAAAATTTGAAATGCACGATTGATCACATGCAGTATATAGATTAGCTGTACATTTGCCACAAAGACATTTAGTGTATTTCCATGCTGGAAATGAAAAAAAACTGCATTGGCACAAAGTGAGCTTCGCCATACTACACTAACTGTATGGTTTCAACTATATTCAACTGATTTACAGGCAAGGGAACTGTTGTATATTGACATTCCATATCATTATGTTTTTGTTAATGGATTATGGCGACAAATAAAAAGCCGGGGAAATAAAATAATCCCAAGAATTTACACTGTCAGTCTCAGAGACCTGCTTATGACTACTACTTTAAAATGTTCCTGGCGCACAAAGTTTTGAACACTTAAGAACGGTTAATGACATAGTATATGAATCATTTCATTTAGCTGGGCAACATAGAAACTTCCTAGCTGATGATACAGAATGGGAAAGATGTCTAGAAGGAGCAGCACTATGTCAAATGCCACGGCAGATGAGAGAACAATTTGCATTCATTTGTGTTTTTTCAAATGCTCCAAATGCATTAGCTTTGTGGGATAAATTTAAAACGAATATGGATGAAGAATTTATGGAACGATACAATGAGCCGATTGCACAGTTAAAAGCATTAATGGAAATCCAAGAGGTTTTTTTAACTCCTCGATTAAGTTGTGCAAGTTTTAATCTGCCAGATCCAGGTCATATAGACGGCATCAACTTTGAAGACTATGACATTCAACTACAAACAGAAAGAACAGAAGAAAGACTTGCAACTTTAAATACATTACAATTGCAAGCATTTAATTCGATCAAAAATGCCCTAGATGATGACATGGTCAAAGAGCGTTATGTCTATATCGATGGACCTGGCGGATCAGGAAAAAAGTATCTATATAATTTATTGATGAGTTTTGTACAAGCACAAGGTCAAATAGCACTGCATTTGCAACCACTGGAATTGCCAGACTTTTTTTAGAAGGTGGGAGGACTGTGCATAGTGGATTTAAACAGCCAGTGCCTATTTTAGAAACATCAGTGTCGGATAGTCGAATGACATCATTACAAGCTAAAAAAAAATTAAAAAAGTAAATTAATTATAATAGATGAGGCTACAATGATGTCATGCTATGCCCTACAATGTATTGACCGTTTGCTTCGTGAAGTCAAGGTTAATACTTTGCCATTTGGTGGAAAGGTAATGTTGTTAGGTGGCAATTTTAGACAAACATACATCAAAACATGTATAAAGTCAAGTTCACTATGGAAACATTTTACCCATCTTCAATTACAACAAAATATGAGATTAGAAGGAGAAAATGATTTCAATGATTGGCTTATTACAATTGGAGAAGGAAAAAAAGAACCAATCCCAATTTACCTGAGGACACTGTGCACATCACAGTTCATATGATTTGCAAACAAGATCTTACATCAGCTATATTTGAAACTACAATAAATAACAAGGACTATTCGGAACTTGCTAACATAGTCATCCTAACATGCAAAAATAAGGATGCATTGCTCCACAATAATTAAATATTTAAAAAAAATAATGCACCACAAAAATCACAGTGCTGATTCTGTACTTGGTGATGACAAAGAAAGTTAGGCAAACTTTTCTACTGAATTCATAAACTCATTAACTCCTTCTTGAATGCCACCACATATTTTGCAGCTAAAGAAAGGTGCAATTGTCATGTTACTGCGAAATATGAACCCAAAAAAAGGCCTATGCAATGGGACAAGATTAATTGTTCAACAATTAAAGGACCATTTCATCGATGCTGCAATTCTAACTGGTATCCATAAAGGATAGAAAGTTTTCATACCAAGGATAGATTTGTCACCAAGTGAAAGTAGCCTCCCTTTTGTAGTTCAAAGAAGACAATTTCCCATCATCATGCCATGACCATTAATAAATCACAAGGACAAACTTTCAAATCTGTGGGTATATTCTTAGAACAACCAGTATTTGCACATGGCCAATTGTATGTTGCCTTCTCAAGGTGCAAAAATCCACAGGCTATTAAAGTTTACGTTGAAAACAATGAAAGTCCAGGTGATTTATTAGAGGATGGACGCATTTTTACCAAAAACATTGTCTACTATGAAGTACTGTAACTTTCATTCTGAGAAACACAACCCATGCCACACAAACTGCAATCAAAAGTAAAAAATGAACTGTAGGACAATTTAACAACAAAAAACAAAGCAAAAATATAGAGAACCGTGGTTTAATTTCAAAAATTACTTTTTATGTCACTCACAAACTTTTTACAGCACCACTATTTCCATAATAAACTCTATAGAATGGCAAAACACATAGAGAACAGGGGTTACACATTGCAAACAAACTTTAATATCTTGCATTCGGTTTTTAGAGAACCACTCTTCCACATAGGAAACTCTATGTGCCATTTTCAACAATTACAACACCAACAAACAAATGTCAACCATTCAAAATCACCAATGACAAAATAACTCATTACTATTTCATAGAAGTACTGTTTCTGCATGGTTAGCCCCACAAAACACTTGGCTTGAATTTTAAAAAAATCCAGTTCAAATGTTAATTAAGTATGTTACTGTTTACAAGGTTACAAGTTTAACAAAAAATAAGCAAAATTGCTTAATTGTAGATTTTTCAAAGTTTATGTTAACAGCAGAAGTACGTTTTGTTACACAAGGTAAATATAGCATTTCATGGAAAATATTAATCCAGGGAGTAATCTGATCGCCAGTTAATGGGGTCAGGAAGGAATTCCTTTTTTTCCCGCTTTGATACAATTGGTTACGTTTCAAGGAGGGTTTTTACGGTTTGCCTTCCTTTGTATTAAATATATTTTTAGTTTAACAGTTCTTAATCTACAAATTGCATGTAAAAAAACATTAGGTCAAGTTTACAATACTCATTAATTCAATGTTCAACTGTTCTTAGATGCACTAAGATAGGAGATCTATTGTGGTCAGACCATTCTATGATAAGTTTGACCTTGGAAGACTCACTAGACTTAAACAAACCCAAGCAGTGAAAAATAAATTGCATCTTGTTAAAATCTGATGAATTTATGAATAAGTTAAAAGAGGAAACCAATAGCTTTTTTGCAATCAAAACAAAATCAGTCCCTCTAGTTACGACTAGTGATGTCCCGAACAGTTCGCCGTAGAACTAGTCGCGGCGATTTTTGCATGTTCGCAATGAACGGCGAACATATAAAGAATAGGGGGCGGACCGAAAAGCGTATCATTGAGGAAACTTTGACCCTGCACCTTACAGTCAGCAGACACATTCCAGCCAATCAGCAGCATACACTCCCTTCCAGAGACTTCCATCTGAATGACCTCCTCCATTTTAGAATCATTCTGTAGCTGCATTCGTTGAGAGTGGACATATATTCTACCTGCTGTTGATTTAATAGGGAAATAGATAGCCAGGCTGTGTATTTAGCTTTCACTACACACCTGAAGGACTCCTTTGATATCTGCTGCAAGGACAGCAACCCAAAAAGCCCTTTTTATTTTATTTTATTATTTTTTTCTGTGTAATCTAATTGCATATGCCTGCCTACAGGCGTGTGTGTGAGGCCTATTGCATCTAGTCTGCCAACTTTTGCCAGTGCACAGTGACACTCATATCTAGTGCAACCTTAGTGTGCAGTGAAATAAAACAACCCTTTTTTTACTGTAATCGATTGAATATCAGTTGCCTGCCTACAGTCATGTGTGTGAGGCCTATTGCATCTAGTCTGCCAACTTTTGCCAGTGCACAGTGACACTCATATCTAGTGCAACCATAGTGTGCAGTGAAATAAAACAACCCTTTTTTTTACTGTAATCGATTGAATATCAGTTGCCTGCCTACAGGCATGTGTATGAGGCCTATTGCATCTAGTCTGCCAACTTTTGCCAGTGCAAAGTGACACTCATATCTGGTGTAACTGTGGTGTGCAGTGAAATATAACAACCCTTTTTTTACTGTAATCAATTGAATATCAGTTGCCTGCCTACAGGCGTGTGTGTGAGGCCTATTGCATCTAGTCTGCCAACTTTTGCCAGTGCACAGTGACACTCATATCTGGTGTCACAGTAGCTTGCACGCATAGTATCATTAATCGTAAAAAAAATGACAGGCAGAGGCAGGCCACCCCGCAGGTGCCGTCGTGGTCGTGGTGCTGTGATTCCCTTTGGCCCTAGAATAATGCCCAGTTTTCAGAGGCAACGTACCATGAACTTGAACAGTTCTGAGGACATGGTTGACTGGCTAACACAGGACACCCAATCTTCTACAGCTTCCGCTCGGAACCTAGACGCACCATCCTCCTCCAGCTTAGCTTCGGGGACCTCTCCAGTTACCACTCGCCCGCCTGCCGCCACCACCAACACTAGCACCACAGCAGCTTCACTTGATCTGTCAGCAGAGTTATTTACACATCCGTTGGAAGAAATGAGTGATGCACAAACATTAGTACCAGAGGATGTAGATAACAGGGATATGTCCCAGTCAGGCAGCATTACACACATGGACGTAAAGTCTAAGGATGATGTTGTACCCGGTGCTGCTTCCTTTGTTGAGTTGTCAGATACAAGTGAAGCGGTTGATGATGACGATGCGTCCGTGGATGTCAAGTGGGTGCCCGCTATAAGAGAAGAAGAACAGGAGGAAAGTTCAGATGGGGAAACAGAAAGGAGGAGGAGACAAGTTGGAAGCAGCGGGAGGTCGTCGCAAGTAGCTAGTGGCACAGTCAGACAGCATGCATCGGCACCCGGGGTCAGCCAGACAGCACGCCAATCAACGCATGCTTTTGCCACCACCAGAATGCCGTCATTGCAGAGCTCAGCAGTGTGGCAATTTTTTCATGTGTCTGCCTGTGACAACAGTGATGCCATTTGCAACCTGTGCGAAAAGAAACTGAGTCGTGGGAAGTCCAACACCCACCTAGGTACAACTTCTTTACGAAGGCACATTATGTCACATCACAAACGCCTATGGGATCAACACATGTGTACAAGCAACACACAAAGTCAAAGCCGCCATCCTCCTCCTGGTCCAGCATCTTCAGCCACGTCAACCACTGCTGCCCTGCTTGCCCCCTCTCAATCATCCGCCACTCCGTGTCTCGCCCTGAGCAGTCCCTGCTCATCTGCACACAGTCAGGTGTCTGTCAAGGACAAGTTTGAGCGTAAGAAGCCAATGTCACAAAGTCACCCCCTTGCCCGGCAACTGACAGCTGGCTTGTCTGAACTCTTAGCCCGCCAGATTTTACCATACAAGCTGGTGGAGTCTGAGGCGTTCAAAGAATTAGTAGCTATTGGGACACCGCAGTGGAAGGTACCCGGACGAAATTTTTTTGCACAAAAGGCAATCCCCAACCTGTACTCGATTGTGCAAAAGGAAGTAATGGCATCTCTGGCACACAGTGTTGGGGCAAGGGTCCATCTGACCACGGATACCTGGTCTGCAAAGCATGGTCAGGGCAGGTATATCACCTACACTGCGCATTGGGTAAACCTGGTGACGGCTGCCAAGCACGGAATACGTGGCTCTGCAGAGGAGTTGGTGACACCACCACGACTTGCAGGCAGGCCTGCTGCCACCTCCTCTACTCCTCCTACTCCATCCTCTTCCATAACCTATTCGGCTGAGTCATTTTCTGCTGCTGCTATGTCTTGCTCCACATCAACGGCACCCCCCTAGCTCCACAGTTACTATTCCACATCCCGGATACGGCAGTGTCACGCCGTCTTGGGGTTGACTTCCGTGAAAGTAGAGAGTCACACTGGACCAGCACTCCTGTCCGCCCTGAACGCACAGGTGGATCAGTGGCTGACTCCGCACTAACTGGAGATCGGCAAAGTAGTTTGTGACAATGGAAGAAAATTTGTTGGCGGCATTGAATTTGGGCAAGTTGACACATGTGCCGTGCATGGCACATGTGTGTAATCTGATTGTACAACGCTTTGTGCATAAGCACCCAGGCTTACAGGACGTCCTGAAGCAGGCCAGGAAGGTGTGTGCCCATTTCAGGCATTCCTACACGGCCATGGCGCACTTTACAGATATCCAGCGGCTAATCAACATGCCAGTGAGGCGCTTGATTTTAGACAGCCCGACACGTTGGAATTCAACACTCCTAATGTTCGACTTCCTGCTCCAACAAGCTTATGCGCCCTTTTGAGGAGGTGACAAACCTGGTCAGTAGCACCGAGGGCACCATCAGCGACATCATACCATTTGTTTTCTTCCTGGAGCGTGCCCTGTGAAGAGTGCTGGATCAGGCCGTAGATGAGCGTGAAGAGGAAGAGGAAGAGTTGTGGTCACCATGACCGCCAGAAAGAGCCTTATCAGCATCGCTTACTGGACCTTCGTCAACGCTGGAAGAGGATTGTGAGGAAGAGGAGTCAGAGGAGGAATGCGGCTCTGAGGAGGAGGAGGAAGACCAACCACAACAGGCATCCCATGGTGCTCGTTGTCACCTATCTGGTACCAGTGGTGTTGTACGTGGCTGGGGGGAAGAACATACCTTCAGTGAGATCACTGAGGACGAGGAACGGGACATGACCAGCTCAGCATCCAACCTTGTGCAAATGGGGTCTTTCATGCTGTCGTGCCTGTTGAGGGACCCTCGTATAAAAAGGATGAAGGAGAACGACCTGTACTGGGTGTCCACTCTACTAGACCCCGGTATAAGCAGAAAGTGCCTGAAATGTTACCAAATTACCACAAGTTGGAAAGGATGCAGCACTACCAAAATAAATTAAAAAGTATGCTTTACACAACGTTTAAGGATGATGTCACAGCACAAAGGCAATCTAACAGCGGAAGAGGTGAACATAATCCTCCTCCTTCCATGACCACGCCGGCAAGGAGAGGACGCTTAAAAGAGGTTGTTGATTGGGGACATGCAGAGCTTTTTAAGTCCTATGCATCGCCACAGCCTTTCGGGGTCCAACCTCAGAGAAGGGACTGACAGTGGGCGATACATTCGATTAAAAAAGACCTGATAGATGAGCTGCCTTGAGCTAATAATGGTCCACAAACTAACATCAATTTTTCTGGTTGCTGCAACAATACCTAATTTTTGCATTTAAATTATTTTATTGTCAGAAGGCGTACAGCATGTAATGAAAAATAAAGCATTTTTGAACAGTCTTGCATAACAGTTGTGCAAAAATACATATTTACAATAAAGACATCTTGTGAAAGTTAGCTGGTTATTCCTTCTTATTTTTACTTTTTAGGTTAATAATTTTTCTTATTTTTTACTGTGATTGCAATTTAAGAGATACCTAAAACATGGTAAAACAGACAATAGTAAAGAGTAGATCTGCAGGGAACACCAAAGTCCTATTAGCTATCATCCCTCCAGCAGTATTAGCTTATTATTTACAATATCTAACCTGGGCAATCACACTTGGGTTACCCTAGGGCAGGCTTCAGTGAGCGACCTCTCCTTTCCTGGGATGATTTTGCCGCCGGTTGCTTCTGAAGGGTCTCCAGGGCTCCCCCACTCCAGTCCTTCCCCCAGTGTCGCTTCAACCAGTAACAAATGTTTTATATTTGTAAAGCGACCCAATGATCCCCCTTGATAGAGGTTTATCTTTACAAATTTTGGAGAACCAATTTAAGACCGGTGTCCCCTGTTTCTGGGTCAGGGAGTGTGTGAAATGCCTCAGCCTACAGTAATTGTAATATTCTGACAGCGGTAGCTCATGCTTGTCCCTCAGTTCCTCATAGGTAAGCATCTGGCCCTTTACTAACCAGTCTCCCAGTCTATCTAGTTTCCTTGACCTCCACCAGTGTTGTGATGTTGTGCTCATGTGTTTCGGGGGCCTGATGGTGGTCAAGAATTGGGGTCATTTGGGTGGATCCAGGGAACAAACCTGTGTGTTTCTTGGCCCATTTCCAGTATGATAGTGAGTGTCTGATTATGGGGGTTTGGCGAGTTTTTAAGGCTCTGAGGCAATTCTGATAGCCAAGCCACATTGTCCCAGGTTAAGGGTCTTAAAGTGTGGTTCTCTAAATACACACAGGCCGGTTGATGACATATAGAATGTGCTATTGGGAGGAAAGATAGGTGACGTAACAGGTATTAAACTGATAGGAATAAATAGTACAACATAATACACCGCTCCTATCTGGTGGCACATTACATTGCACGTGCAGTGCCCCAAATTCGAAGTAGGAGGTCCCATCAAGCATCTTTTTCCATCTCCCTGTTCCAAAAATCCATTCCATATACATGTCCCCTGATAGGTGACGTAACAGGTATTAAACTGATAGGAATGAGTAGTACAACTTAATACACCACTCCTATCTGGTGGCACATTACATTGCACGTGCAGTGCCCCAAATTCGAAGTAGGAGGCCCGACCGAGCGTCTTTTTCCATCTCCCTGTTCCAAAAATCCATGCCATATACACGTCCCCTAATAGTGGACGTAACAGTGATTAAACCGATAGAAATAGTACTACTTAACAGTACACACCTTATAATAACGCAGACAGAGACCTGTGTAAAATCTTCCATGCTGGCCAGTGGAAGCCCCCAGACTCTGACCTGTGTATAATCTTCCATGCTGGGCAGTGGAAGCCCCTATACTCTGACCTGTGTATAATCTTCCATGCTGGGCAGTGGAAGCCCCCAGACTCTGACCTGTGTATAATCTTCCATGCTGGCCAGTGGAAGCCCCAGACTCTGACCTGTGTATAATCTTCTATGCTGGCCAGTGGAAGCCCCCAGACTCTGACCTGTGTATAATCTTCCATGCTGGGCAGTGGAAGCCCTCAGACTCTGACCTGTGTATAATCTTCCATGCTGGGCAGTGGAAGCCCCCAGACTCTGATCTGTGTATAATCTTCCATGGTGGGCAGTGGAAGCCCCCAGACTCTGGGAGTCTGAAGAAGAGGAGTCAGAGGAGAAAGGTGGCTTTGAGGAGGTGAAAGACCAAACACAGCAGGCGTCCCAGGGGCTTTTTGTCCCCTTTCGGGGACCCTTGGTGGCTGGGTGGAGGAAGAGACCTTCAATGACATCAGTGAGGTCAAGGAACGGGACATGACTAGCTTGGTATCCAACCTTGTGCAAATGGGGAGTTTGCGGTTGTGCAAAGGGACTGTTTGTGGTGCATTAAACGGGGAGATTGGTCTGTTACTGTGAAGCGGGTGTAACCCTTACACTACCTGATCGATACAACATCATACCTGATGTTTTAAAGCATGTTATTCCAAACAATTTAGGAATGTTAGGTGATTTATGCCCTTTATGGCTTAAAACCAGACTCTGCATCAACTATGTAATTTTCCATGGGAGTTTTGCATTGGATCCCCCTCCGGCATGCCACAGTCCAGGTGTTAGTCCCCTTGAAACAACTTTCCCATCACTATTGTGGCCAGAAAGAGTCCCTGTGGGTTTTGAAATTCGCCTGCCCATTGAAGTCTATGGCGGTTCGCAAATGTTCGTCCGTTCGCGAACATTTGATGGAATTTGCGTCCGCGGTTCGCGAACCTAAAACTTGATGTTCGCGACATCACTAGTTACGACCATTTGGTGCGCATACAAGGCTGATGTCAGAGGATTATGTATAACTAGAAGTGCTTATCTCAAGAAAAATAGAGGTAGATCTCTGAGAGAACTCTACATTGAAATCAATGATTTACAAAAGAAGAACAAAAATTACCCAGATAGTAATAGTATACTACAAATTAAGAAAGTTCAAATACAAATACAGAAAATGTTACAGCTACAAACAGATAATGCAATCCTTAGGTCTCAAGAAGATCATTATATTATGGGTAATAAGGCAGAGAAATACATACTGAAAACAATTAAGAAAAAAAACGGATGAAACAAAGATAATTGAGTATTAGGGATAAAAATAATAGGAAATATTATCATCCCAAGGAAAATTGTTGGGATGTTTGAGTTGTATTAGCATCCCTTATACAACCTAGAGTTAAGCGATCATTTTATAAAAAAACAAAAACTAGATAAAATAATTCTTGGAGAAAATAAGATTACCCAAAATGTCTAAGGAAAGATTATTAGAATTGAATAAAGATGTCTCATTAAAGGAAGTAGAATAAACCATTCTTTACCTAAAAGTTAATAAATCTCCAGGATTAGATGGCTTTACTGGTATATATTATAAAATGTTTACAAAAGAAATCAGCCCTGTCCTCTGTAACATGTTTAATGAAATTAAAAACTCAGGTTAGATGCAATCAGAAATGACAGAAGCCAATATCGTTAATATTCTTAAACAAGGGAAAGACCCCAAAATATATAAAAACTATCGATTGATTTCTCAATTAAATATCGATACAAAAATATTTGCCAATATACCAGCTAATAGGCTTAAAAGGTATATCTCTAACCTGGTTAATTATGACCAGGCTGGATTTATACCTAATAGACAAGGCCCCCAAAATACAAGGAGATTGATCAACCTGTTGTCGTATGCCAAAAAGAGAGATGTTCCTCCATTAACCATCTCATTAGATGCAGAAAAGGCTTTCAATAGGATAAATTGGTCATTTATAGAGGTGGTTTTAGACAAATTTGGGCTAGGAGAATTTGGGAATAAAGCGATTATGGCACTATATAAAAACTCCAGAGCGAAGGTGACTGGAATTGATTTTGAAACTGAAAAAATCACTATATTAAATGGGATGAGAAAAGGATGTCCCTTGTCTCTGTTAATCTTTGTCCTAACGTTAGAACCATTGGCCAAATTAATTTGAACAATGGAATTAATCAGCGGATTAAATATTGGGAAAAATCAATACAAGATCTTGATGTTCGCTGATGATATGATCCTGATCCTAACAGACCCTGCCATTTCTTTACCAGCTGTTTTTTCTCAGATAGGAAAGTTTAGTTGATTTTCATATCTCAAGATCAATGAGACAAAATCAGATACATTGATCTTCAGATTGAGAGGTGAAGAAATTAAATTTTTTTAAAGCAATTTCAAACTTAATTGGAATAGCAAGGGCATAAGCCATTTGGGGATTCATTTTATGACATCTATTAAATCTACCTTAAAAGATAATATGTATTGTGTTTTTAGACAGATCAGACAAGACATGCTAGAAAGGAAATCCGAACATTTATGGAGATGTATTCCCCAAATGGCACCTTTATACCTTTATACCTCTCAGGATTTTAGATTACATTTTTAGTAAAATACTTTAATTAAGCTTACTCTGTGCTTCCTCACTTCATAGAAAAATTGTGAATTACAGAAAAGCTATTAAGGTGCGACTTCAAAGGGAATTCCTTTTCCCACATGATTTATTTTGAATATGGTGTTTTCTGAAAGGCATGATAGGGTGGCTAATGCAGGTATGCAGTTCGCTGAAATCGAAATGTATTTAACAGACAATGAAAGACTTTAACATTGCTATGATGAGTGGCTATAAGATATGCATTGTTTGCAAAAAAACTACTTTTTGAGAGAATCAGTTTTATCATTATATTAATTGATACATTTTGCTTCAGTTTCCTCTTCAACTATTTATATTCAATCAGACTGCATTAATTTAACATAAAACTCGATCAGCCTAATATTACAAGGACAGAAAACAATTGCAGTTTACCATTAGCAGAAGCTCATCTTGCTGTGAGAAGTTAAAAGTCACATCTGGGTTTGTATATGTGTTTCAGGCACTTTGATTGAGGAACACAAATCAACAAAAAAGAAAAATCAGCTCAGATAAACTACAAAGATTCAGTCAATTATCAGCCCCACTCATGATCCAGGATCAAGGTCTTAAATCAGGTCTGCCCAGGTGTCTGCCCAGGTGTAGCTAATAAACTGAGCAGAAAAGTTAACCACTGCAGTCCTCCTGAGGGAACAGAGCTGTGACTCACATATACAATTGGTATGACTCTGCTACACACCCCCTTCAACTCTGCTGCTCTTCACCTTGTTTTCCTGTATCAGACACCAAACTGAATATCTACCCAAAAGGTTATAACAAAGAGCTTCAGTTACTTATTTTATGGATAGGAATTATTTCTGCACCATTGAGTATCTCTGCTCCCAAGGCAGCATTTTTCCCTGAGAAACAGGATGGGATGCTTTTCATGTTCCACCATATGTGATAATACAGCTCCCAGGCCCATACCAGAAGCATCAGTTTTCTAGGATCAACTATTTTTGTTCAGAGGTCAATCCCTCAGATAAATGCACTTTTAATTGTGCTGGATTCTACACAGCAAACTGTTTTGCTGATATCTTCTGATCATTCAGCCAAAACTTCCATCTGCTCTCCCCATGGTTTTAGCAGGGTTTATATGGTAGAGTTTCTCAGGTTTCTACCACTTCTACTGCCTAAGTTTATAATTCACTTTTACTATGACCTCAAATATCTTGTAGGGGCCTTGCCATCTGGCCAGAAGTTTACTATTGGCTGTAGGTACCAGCATTTTGTCCCCAGGCTGACATTTCCTTATTTGTGCACTGCAATTATAATATGTTTAATGCTGTATATGAACTGTGTCTGACAATAATTTTTTACATTGTTCACAAAATTTTCACCTGGCACTGCTTGTAGTATTCTTCTTGTAGTAGGTATCGAATCCCTCCCTAATGATGACCATAGAGAATTTTAAAAAGGGTAAACCCAGTAGAGGCTTGTAGTACATTATTGATAACAAGCAGCAAGTAAGGTAAAAGAAGGTCCCAGTTTTTCCCATGTCATGCTACCACATTTTTAAGCATGATCCTTGTCTTAATCCAAGCTTTCTAACCCATAAGCAACATAAGAGTTCATTCATACCAGGAATCTTTCTGTCCATGTAACACTCTCACCTGGGGTTTCTGGTTCATTTTGTCCCACTTATTCTCATAAGCCTGAAGGAATATTTCTTAAATAGTGGTCCATCACCAACAGTTAAAGGGATATATTAGTGAGCTGGATTAATACATCTCTGCACTCTGTAGACAAAAATCAGCCTATGTGTATGCAGCACATTTCATAAAACATTAAATTTTTTATTAATATGTAAAAATCCCTCTAATGATTATGTTGACTCCCCAGCGGGTGTCTACACATCTACACAACTTCCTGCCCCCCCCCATTTAGCATGCAGCACCAAGGAAACAATATTAACCCACTATTTACCTGCTGTTGCTTGCTCAGCCAATCTCCTTACAACTTCCTCCTTGCATTTTCCTGTCACATGTCAGTGATACACTACATTTTCTAAGCTCCATTGCCTACATATCCCATGCTGCTTTACACCACAGCCAATAGAAGAGCAGTGTTATCACTGCTGGTATATGACTCATCCCTGCTGTGAGGTGTTTCCAACCGGATTGGCCAAAACAAATTTGAGAGGGTGTTAACCTTAATTTTAAACTGTCAGAAATTGCAATAGATTTAGCTAACTTCAAGTTAAGTGTTTCAATGTTTATTTTTGGTATTTTTTCATGCAAACATTTTTTTCATACACTTCTGATTCTCCTCCATCAGATGCATTCATAATCCAGGAAACTTAGATATCCTTTTAATAATTCTCCCTGTTCCATTATTTTCAGCACACAGCAATTTACCAGGTGCAGCAGATCACACATTTGTGAGCGAGTGGTCATACTGTCTGAAAGCTTCCATGAGTGGAATTGCTGCGGTCTGACATATCTGGGAACTTCAACCATCTCTGCTTTCAAATCAGCATAATTCATTGCCTGTTCTGCATCCATGTCAAATATGATCTTTTATCCTGCTACTGGTTTAGCCAAAAGTAAATAGCTAATTTCCATCTGAGGTTTTCTGTCTTCTGCTGCTTGTCTGAGCAACGATTGTGTAGCTTATTACTGACTTGTACCAGTGCTTTCACAAGTTCCTCCATCTCCGTTGAAACCCACTTCTAACACAACATGTGTAACACCACATTAGTAATAAAATGTGTGCCAAATTTAAAATGTGCCTAGATACTTTCTTTCATGGGTTTGTCAATGTTAACAGTCTCCTGCGTTTGCACCCATGTTTCAGGCAATTTGCTGGAGGAACACAATAAAAGAGGCTGTAACACTTCTCTTAGTTTTACAAAAAATTTAGCCAGTGAGACAAAAAAAAAAAAAAAGAAAGTAATAGACCTACCTTCCACTGAAGCACTACCGTAACTGATAAATAGTTTTCTCATTAACCATCTATCATCCAGCTAAACCTTTATGGAGCAAAACAAACAGTCAAATCTTCAGATTTTCAGTTCTTGACTCTACTCCAAGTGATCATAAGTTGCAGATTGCTATTTCACTGTGTGTGTCTTCAACTCAGACAAACTGCAAACAATCAGTCCAAAAGCAGCCCCACGCATACTCAAGGATCAGTCTCAAATCCGTTCTGTCCAGCTGCCACTAATCTACAGAGCAAGAAAGTTAACTAATGCAGTCCTCCTGAGGGAAGAGAGCTTTACAGAGTATGTGACTCACGTACATGGCTTGAATGATTCTGTCACATTGCTCTTGCTGATTTATTGATTTCATTTTCTTGTTTGCTTTGTAGGCCACACATACAGTTGCGCTCAAAAGTTTGCATACCCTTGGCGAATTGGTAATATATGTACCATTTTTAAAGAAAACATGAGTGAGCAGGAAAAACAAGTTCCTTTTATTTTTTATAGGATTCATATTCAACTATAGGTTCTAACAGAATGACACAATCATAAAGCAAAACATGGCAACACAGAAAAAAATGGAATGACCCTGTTCAAAAGTGTGCATACCCTTAGTTCTTAATACTGTGTATTGCCACCTCTAGCATCAATGAGAGCATGCAGTCTTTTGTAATAGTTGTCCATGAGGCTCCTAATTCTTGCAGGTGGTATAGCTGCCTATTCGTCTTGGCAAAATTTGAGATCCCCCAGAGTGGCCACTCCCCAACCTTCACCTTTTTCTGCTGTAACCACTGGAGGGTAAACTTTGCCATGTGCTTAGGGTCATTGTCATGCTGGAAAGTCCAAGAGCGTCCCATGCGCAGCCTTCATGCAGAAGAATGCAAATTGTCTGCAATTATTTCCTGATAACATGCTGCATTCATCTTACCATACAATTTCACAAGATTCCAAATAGAACTCCCCCCCCCCCCAAAAAAAAAACCATCAGTGAGCCACCATCATGCTTCACAGTGTGGATGGCATTCTTTTCACTATAGGCCTTGTTGACCCCTCCCCCAACATATCGCTTATGGTTGTGACCATAAAGTTCTAGTTTGGTCTTGTCACTTCAAATTACAGTATGCCAGAAGCTGTGAGGCATGTCAAGGTGTGGTTGGGCATATTGTAACCGGGTTTTTTGTGGCATTGGTGCAGTAAAGGATTTTTTTTTTTGCAACTCGACCATGCAGCAACAATTTTGTATCGTCATATTGTGCTCCTTGAAACATCCACACTGTGTTTTTCCAAAGCAGCCTGTATTTCTCTCAAGGTTACCTGTGGGTTTTTCTTTGTATTCAGAACAATTCTTCTCGCAGTTTTGGCTAAAATCTGCTCCCCATGGCTCAGTATCTAGCCTGCTCAGTGCATGTGAGAGATAACAAACTCATTGACTATTTATACACAGACACTAGTTGCAATTTAAAAAGTCACAGGTGTGGAAAATTAGCCTTTAATTGACATTTTAACCTGTTTGTGTCACCGTCTGTAACAAGGCCAAACATTCTAGGGTATGTAAACTTTTGATCTGGGCCATTTGGGTGATTTCTTTTATCATTATGATTAAAAAAGGAGCCAAACAACTATGTGACAATAAATGGCTTCATATGATCACTATCCTTCAATAAAATACATTATTTTTGCATGATCAGTCATATTTTCAAAATAAATGCCAAAATTTCACAATTTCTTTCAGTGTATGCAAATTTTTGAGCACAACAGTGGTAATAAAAGCCTGAAAAAGTAAAGTTTTCTCACAGCATCACCATTCTTTATGCATCTTTGTTGGTTGTAAACAAAATCAGTAGGGTAATATGCTATTTATTACAGTAGACTCTCAGCTATCCGGCACCCACAGGGATTGCTATATGGCGGTTAACTAGTTTCCAGTTGCTTGAGAGTCACTATTAAAATAGGCCTAACTAATACTATACGCCCTAGAAAACCTTAAACTATCTATTAAATTGCTCATGCTAATACAATTGAGCCATTCAAAGGTTAATAAAAACACACAGAGAAAAAGGTAATAAAAAAAAGCATTTAATTATACATTACATACATAAGATTGGCACTTACAGTTAGATGATGCAGATTGGCACTTCCAGGCAGGGGCTTCTGGTGGGCACTTCCAGGCAGAGGCTTCCAATGGGCTCCTGCATGGTCAGGATCCACTTCCATGTCCAGGGTCACTTCCAGGCTACTCCTTTTGCCGGTTGCTTGAGGTTCCTGTTGTGCAGGGTCATTTCCTGTTGCTTTAGATTCCGGTTACGCAGGGTCAAATGCCGGTCAGTTGAGAGTTTCCGGAAATTGGGGAATTGAGGTAGGTGCCGGTGACTTGAAAGTTCAGGAGGCTTGAGTTCCGCATAAACAGGAGTTTACTGTATTTGGTGCTTTGATATTCCACATGTGCAATTCCACATTTGATGTTGCAATACTATTGTCTTCATCTGAATATCTTGATGTTTTGAAATTATTGTATAGTGCATTCGGTAAATGCTAGCAATATTTTAGTCCTTGATCTGTCTGATCCTTTTGCATTTGCTTTTACGATGATATTTAAATAATTTGTTTTATATATTATTATCTTCTAAGCTGTCTTTTGTATAAAAACTATTTTTATTATCATGCACTTATCAATGGCTATTATACTTTAGCTGTTGTTACATATTGGTGATATCTTAACTATGTTTGCTCTTTATATATAATACAGGAGTGGATTATAGAACAGATAAATAATGTAAAGTAAAATGCAATATGTATAACAAAGATATAGAATGTTATCTTTTTATTGGACAGTCTTATAGACAAATTGATATGGGATAATGAATCTTGTCTATGGTAAGATAGAAAACACTTTTAAATATTCTATCTGGTAGTATGAGCTACTGCATGCAAATCTGCTAAGCAGATTATATTTAACACCTTACTTCTGCCACAAAAAGGCTTAAATTAAGCTTATGGAATTGTTGACTGGCATGTAAAATGAATCTGTAACACACTTGGTGTTTTAATATAAGCTCTTAGAGTTGGAGCTGACAAATGTATTATGATTTTTATGAAGCTAGCCATATGAAGCACAAATAGTACAAGACTGGAACAATTTATGATTCTTGAATTTATGTTTTATATTGTCTCCTAATGACTTGCCCGTCACAAATGACGGCATGATATATTGTTATAAATTGTGTTTTCTGTCTGTTTATGTACTATCTGTTGTTTGTCTCTTTCCCCCTCTCCCTCCCCTGTATCTCTTTCCCCCTTATCTCACCCCTGTGTCTCTTTCCCCCACTCCCTCACGTGTCTTTCCCCCCTCACCATTTCTCACCCCTGTGTCTCTTTCCCCATCTCATTCCCCTGTGTCTCTTCCCCCTCCCTCCACTTTGTCTCTTTGCCCTCCTTTCCCTCTCTTGTGTCTCCTTATCCCCACTCCCTCCCTTGTTTCTCTTTGCCCCGCTCTCCCTCCCCTGTGTCTCTTTCCATCCCCCATTTCTCACCCCTGTGTCTCTTTCCCCCTCTCCCTCCCTTGTGTCTCTTCCCTCCCACGCCTTCCCCTGTTTCTCTCTCCCCCTCCCCTATGTCTCTCTCCCCCTCACCATGTCTCTTTACCCATTCTCCTCTATGTCTCTTCCCCCTCTCCTGTTTTGCACCCCCTATTCCCTCCCCTGTGTCTCTTTTCCCCCTCTTCCTCCCTTGTGTCCTCCCCTCCCCCTCTCCCTCCCCTGTAACCCCCCCTCTCCCCCATGTGCTCCATTTGCCATTTATGGGTGTGAAAACATTTTGGGCTTGGGGAAATTGTTCAATTTCCCCAAGCCCATATAGGGCTTCCTAGTTACGATCTTGAAAATATTGCAACCAATAAACCTGTAGAATTTGTTTTTAACGGTCGCAATATATTCATGGCCGTAACTCGGAAGCCCTTTGTGGGTCTCTCCATTACGTGCCTCGCAATGAGCGCTCATTGCGGACCTCTACCCCCCTCTCTCTTAAGGGCCTATTGTGGGCCTCACGTTGAGCGCAGAGGGCGCTCATCGCAAGGCCCGTAACTTCCGCCCCAAAAGTTGTGGGCCTGTGCATGCGCACACCGGTGACTTTCAGGGCAGCCATTACGGGCCTCACAATGAGTGCCTTTGGCGCTCATCGCGGGCCACAGCATGCACTGCACGCATGCGCAAGCCCATAACTTTGAGAGCATTACACACAAACTCACAATTACAACAACTACACATATGATTACCATTTGGCTATGTCTGCGCATCATCACATGTATGGAACAAGTGATGTACAGAGAACAGCGTCAAGATAAGTGCAAATTGCATACACTATATATTGGACGGTTATAACAGATCTAAAGTTAGTTATTCAGGGATATGGTGCAGATGTGCAGATGAGGCATATGGTCATTGTGTGGTCTGCTTCCACCTGAATACCAAAATCAAAGAGAACATTTAGAGGAATCACATATTATAATTGTCGAACTAAGGAACGTTGTCACGCTTTGCGTGGTGTGTACGACTTAGAGATGAGCGCTGAAGGCGCTCATTGCCTGCAAGCCTTGCGAAGTGAGGTGAGACGTTAATCCACTAAAACACGCAGCACTCTGCGAGCCTCGCGAATGGAGGCAAGCCATTAAACCACTAAAATGGTCAGCACAGGCCATGAACGCCGATGGCCTCATTGCCTGTGAGCCTCGCGAAGCAAGGCGAGCATTGGAGGTAATGAAACATGAGGGACTTAGCCTACAAACACTTACAAAACTCAGGATCGCCTTAGGCTGCAAGCAGTTGAGGAACACAGGACTTAAAAAAAAAACGATATTACGAGATGCGGGACTTAGAAAAAAAAAATACTACATAGGAAAATGTTACATTTTAAATGTTATATTGATTTTATTTATGAATATATTGATGATTATGCGTTTATGTTTTGCATCTATGCCAATTAAACATCATAGTTTCAATGACTCACAAATTAATTTAATACAAACATTAAAAATTAATTTCATGAATTTCACTGATTACTCATCTCTGCACCTGACTGAAGACAGCAGTTTTTTTTATCTTAAATAACATCAGTTTCACAGGTATAGGATTTCATGATGCCCTTATTGTTTTGCATTGATGACAGTTAATGATTAATTAATTAATTAACCTATATTTATTTAGGGCCTAATTCACTGGCAATTTGCAAAATTGAAAAGGGCTATATATAAGGACATAGCATATTATTTTTAACTCAATTAATTAATACATGATATATAACTAAAGCACAGTTATTTGGAAAATGTATTGCTTTTGTTTATACCATTGCATTTCCAAAAATAAACCTGCCACATGCACACATACTTTTAATCCTGCAGGAAAAAGATAAATTGAATACTGCAGAGAGTGGATTCAGTCATTACTGCTGAATTGCCACATCCAGAAAAATATTCCAAACTTTATGAGATTGAAACACACAGAATGATTCGTGGGCCATGTGGAGATATCAATCCAAATTCACCATGTATGGAAAATAAAAAATGTACAAAACAATTTCCAAAACAATTTCAAATGCAAACTTATGCTAATTGTGATGGATACCCTTTGTATAAAAGAAGAGAAGGTCAAACAGCTATTATCCATGGACAAAAGGTTGATAATAGATATGTCGTTCCATACAATCCACATTTGCTAATGAAGTACAATGCACACAGAAATGTGGAAGCTTGCACTTCTTTTAAATCCATCAAATATGTGTATAAATATATATACAAAGGATATGATGCAGCAAAACGAAAAGGAAAATCCAATTTTACATGACGAACTTTCTAATTATGCTGTGCATCGATTAGCTGTACATTTGCCACAAAGTCAGTTTGTTTGCTAAAATTTACTGCAGGCAATGAAAGAACTGCCTTAGCATCGAGAAACAACACTTACCGTTTGGTTTCAATTAAACTGCCAGGACACTCAGGCCAGAAAATGTTTATACATTGATTCCATATGACTATGTATTTGTAAATGGTCAATGGCAACAACGAAAAAGAGATACTCATAAAATTATACCACAATTGAACGTTTCAGTTTAAGATGTTCCCGGTGCACAAAGTTATGAACATTTACACAGTGAATGACATAGTTTATGATACTTTCCTATTAGCTGCAAGACATCAAAACTTTATAGCAGATGATACAGAATGGGAGAGGTGTCTGGAAGAAGCAGCACTATGTCAAATGCCAAAGCAAATGAGAGAACAATTTGCATTAATTTGCATCTTTTGCAATGTACCTGATGCATTTACTTTGTGGGAAACATTTAAATTAAATATGTCTGAAGACTTCTTGAAATGTTACAATGAGCCCATTGCACTCTTAAAAACGTTAATGGAAATTCAATAAATATTTCTTGCTGATGGATCAAATTGTGCAAGTTTTAATTTGCTTGATCCAGGACTTATAGATGACATCAACTTTGATGATTATGACACTGAGCTTCAACAACAAAAAACACAAGAAAAACTGTCAACTTTAAATATTTTACAATTTCAAGCATTTAATGGCATCACAAATGCTACAGATGATGAAATGGTCAAAGACCGTTATTTCTATCTAGATGGCCCTGGTGGATCAGGAAAAACGTATCTGTACAATTGTTTGATGAGTTACATTCAAACACAGGGTCAAATAGCAATGCCATTTGCAAACTCTGGAATTGACGCATATTTGTTAGAAGGTGGCAGAACTGTGCATAGTGTATTTAAACTGCCAGTTCCCATTTTAGAAACATCAGTGTCAGATATTAGACTGAATTATTTACAAGCCAAAATGAAAAAAAAATGTAAATTAATTATCATAGATGAGGCAACAATGATGTTATGTCATGCCTTGCAATGTATTGATAGATTATTAAATGAAGTGATGGATAATAATTTGCTATTTGGTGGAAAGGTGATGTTGTTAGGAGGAGATTTTAGGCAAACATTACCTGTTGTGCCACATGGAAATAGGACTGACATCATTGAAACATGAATCAAGACAATTAAACTGTGGAAAATATTTACACACCTCAAATTAGAATTAAATATGAGATCTGAAGGCCAAGACAAATTCAAGGATGGGCTCATTCAAATTGGAGAAGGAAAACATCCACAAATAAATGATTTACCCAATGATACCATTGAAATACCATCACAAATGGTTTGCAAGGAATCATTCATATCTGCAATCTTTCTAAACACTCTCAATAACTATGATTACTCAGACATTGCAAACAAAGTGATATTAACATCCAGAAATATAGATGCCTTGAATCGAAATAACAACATTTTAAAATTCATCAACGCACCACAAAATAATTATTACAGTGCAGATTCAGTTCTGGCTGACGATAAAGACAGTGAATCTAATTTTAGTAAATAATTTATTCTTTAACACCATCTGGAATGCCACCACCTGTTTTGCAATTGAAAAAAGTGGAAATTGTCATGCTATTGAGAATATGAATCCAAAAAAGCACTTTGTAACGGGACCAGATAAATTGTGCACAATTTAAAAGATCATTTCAAACATGCAGAAATTATGACTGGGACCCATAAATGTGAACAAGTTTTCATACCAAGAATTGATTTGGCTCCAAGTGAGAGTGGTTTACCTTTTGTCCTTCAAATGAGACAATTTCTAGTTATCATGGCATTTGCCATGATCATCAATAAATCCCAAGGACAAACTTTTAAGTCTGTGGGTATTTTTTTACAGGAAACATTTTTTGCACATGGACAACTCTATGTTGCTTTTTCAAGGTGCACAAATCCAGGTGATATTGAAGTTTCAATTGAAGACAACCCAAGTCAGGGTGATCTATTACACGATGGACACATTTTTACAAAAAACATTGTGTACTATGAGATTTTGTAAATATAGAGAATAGTGGTTTCATTTCCAGGATGAAATTTAATGTCACTTGGCATCTTCTTAGAAGACCACTATTTCACATACAAAACTCTATCTACAATTGTACAAAACTACAACAATAACCAAAAAAAACAAAAAACAAAACAAAAATAAACAGTGGTTTGATCCCATAAACACAATTACAAGTTTGCTGGGCTATTTTAAAGGGAACCACTTTGACAGACAAAAGAAAAAAAATGGAATATCTTGGAAGTTACTTTTGCCAGGATTGGCCCCACAAAACAGTTACCTTGCATTTTCTTACATTTACTGTTTACATTTTAATACTTTAAGTTCATGTTTGTAATGTTAACATTCTGTTTTCAAAGGACTGAAAAGTTGCTTCATTCTATGTAATTAAGATTTAATGTTAGTAGCAGGATCACCATTTGTTGCAAAATGTAAATGTTTCATGATATATAGAATATTGTTCCAGGGAGTAATACGATCGCCAGTTAATGGGAAGGAAATCATTTTTTTGCCCACTTTGAAACAATTGACCAAGTTCACTGGGTTTTCTTTGGTTTGCCTTCCTCTGGATTAAATATTCAAGATCACTATATTTTTAACTAATTTCATTTTAAATGTTATTACCTTACGTTAATGCATTGTTTACATAGTATTTTACAAGGTTTAAAAAGTTTATTGAATGATAGTAAGGATTTATGTCAATAGCAGCATAATCATTTGTTACAAATGTAAATATATAATTAAATAGACAGTATTCATCCAGGGAGTAGTCCGATAGCCAATTACTGGGGTCAGGAAGGAATTCATTTTCCCCCCTTTGATACAATTGGCTAAGTTTCAATGTTTTTTTTTACTGTTTGCCTTCCTCTGGATTCAATACCTATGTGCTTTACCAGGAGTTCAACTACAAGCTGCATGTTAAGAAGCATTCTGTAATGGTTTAAAATACTAATTTATACAAAGTTGACCTATTTGATGTTAGTATTTTTAAAAATAATTAATTTAACACTGTTTACAATATAAGTTGCATGTTAGAAACCTTGATGTCATGGTTCACAATACCTATTCATACAGATTTCATGTTTTGTTATATTATTACTGCATACATGACAATTAAAAAATGTAATATGGTTTAACAGTTAATTGTTAAAAAAAAAAAACAGCTTGATAAATGTAATGCAACCTTGGGAGGCTTTTGCAAAGGGGGCATTTGCAAGATGTAATATCAGCTGCTTATGTTAACATAAGCAGTCACTTCTGCAAGAGGCTCTGCAAATACCACTGGGCTTCATCCCATCCACTTAGCATAATCTCACTCTCCAATTGCCATTTTGCCAGTTCCATTTACCTTGTCTTCTTTTCCTCTAGGCCCTCACATGCCACCACTCTTTTGTCTTTGAACTCATGTAACATGCCCTCCCAACTATGATTTGTTTAAATTTATAATGCAGGTTTAATAATATCATCTCCATTTTTCACAGCTAAGACACCCACAACCTTAATCACTCTTTCCAAATACTTGCCAAGCCTTTGTTGCTTCCTCTAATTACTTCTCCTTTTGTTATAATAATCCCTTTAGATGGTAAATTTTGGAGTTGTACATTTTTTATGGTGTTTTAGCGCTACAAAATAAAAATCTGTAATAATAATAATATTAATAATAACGTTAGTGAACATTCTAAAGTGTAGCAAATTAAAGGCATTTTGTTAAGTTTCCTTGTTTTATAGCTTTTTTGCTTACACACATTGTGTCACAACACTTTTTTCTTCTTTTTTTTAACCAGAAATGAATTTGCAACTTGTCCTGATACCCGGTACCTTGTACAGAGACCATCCAATTTAGCTCTTAAACCTCATCTTGGTCTGAAAAATCTAATAAGGAAACTTCATAACCTGTGGGTAGGATTGGTCTTCTTGGCCTTTTCAAGCCCATCGAGGAGCAAGTTGTTACATATTCTAATTCTCTGAATCTTTTTCTATCAAATAAACTTGGTTCACTCCATCAGATATTGCCTCCTGTGCAGCACCCTCATAAGGTGACATTCACTGCAATCACATCCCAAGGCCTGGGAACAAGCAAGGTGGAGATGTGGACATATTACTGTCTAGTCACTGCACCTTTCACTGTATACCCTGGTTCTCTCTATCTAATTCTAATCTCTCGAAGTTCACTCTATCCTCATTTTCTCTCACAACTATCAGTGAGTTGCTTTGATCTCTTGCCCCCTGGACTACCCTCTCAATTTCTTGACCATTTTTTGCTGTCTGGCTCCCTCATTGTGTCTCCTTTAATGCACCGTCACTTGCCATTTTTAACATTCCCATCAACACACCCAATTCTCCTACAGCTTCAAAATCATTGAATTTATATTTTCCTTTGGTCTCTCGCAATGGACAGAGTCCTCACCTGACTGATTGACACTTCATTGGCTTTATTTTTTACCACTCTCTGTACAATCTCTAACCTTGCCATCTACCTGCTCCTTCTAACCACCACTTGCTAGGCTGCAACCTCACAAACACCTTCCACTCCCTGCACTTTTTCTGTCCCTGAATCCAGACCCTAAAGAAACTTCCATTCACTTGACACACAACAATTTTCTTATGTGCTACAACCTCTTCTCCACCCCTTAATCACCATCACCTGCACTAATATTGCCAACTCTCAATAAAACTAGATACCAACTTGACACTTTTACCAACACAAATACAGGCCAACCCCCTTTCTCTCATTCACAACCATGGCACACTATGCACACACGCTACATCCAGAAGTGCTCCAGCACTGCTAAATGACAATTATCCCAGCTTGCACACATCTAGTCAACCTCTCCCTAAACACCAGCAAGTTTTCATGATCTTCCAAAAACTCTATAATTACACCCATTCTTAAGAAACCCATCTGACTCTGCTTCTTCATTTAACAATCACATTATCTCTCCACTTACCTTGGCTTCAAAACTGCTTTAGCGACTTCTCCACAACTTAATGTATTTCCTCCAACTCCCTTTTTGACATTCAATCCGACTTTTATTCCCAACACTCGATAGAGACCACTCTCACAAAAAGTAAAAGGGCCACTACTCTCTTCTAATTCTCCTGGATTTCTCTGCTGTCTTAAATAAAGTTGACCATCCTCTTCTTATCCAAATTTTCCACTTCCTTGGCATCTGTGACAAAGCTCTTTCATGGTTCACATCTGATCAAGAAATTCAAACATTTAGTGTCTCCTTCTCAGGCACATCTTTTTCCCCACTCCCTCGGACGGCTGGCATTCCCCAAGTTTCAGTCCTAGGCCCCTTCCACTTTTACATCTATACATCCTCCCATGGTACCCGAATAAAATCTTTTGGATTTCAGTATTATCTACAGTATATTTAGATGACACTCAAATCTACCTCTCAGCACCATATCTATCCTCCTCTCTTCTAGCACATGTTGCTAACTGCCTCTCAAGCATATCCAGTAGGATGTCTTTAACTCAACATGTCAAAGACTGAGCTTCTAATCTTCTCACCAACTTCTATACCTACCACTATTCCAAATACTCCTCCAACCTCTCCCTTCACTCTGCTAAAAACCTTCTTCTTTCCTCCTCTCCCTTATCACCTCGTCTCACTCCCACCTTCAGAACCTTTCTCAAGCTGCCCCTACTTGGTAAATCATTGCCTCACTCCATCACACTATCTCTCTGCCTCGAAACCTTCAAAAACTCAATAAAAATGAATCAGCTTATCACATTCAGCTTTAATATGTGCCAACTGCATATTAATACGCACACTCACAATCTACAGTGTAACACATAGCCACTTCCACTTGTATCAACCTACTTCCTTAATCACTGCTATGTTACATCTCTCACCCTCCCATATCACACCCCATTGTTAACTCCCCAATGTAAGCTCTTCAGAGTACAGACCTCACTACTGTTGCACCAAGCTGTCAGTGGACCCAATTTGTATTGCACTCTACCTGTACCTGTATTTGTAAATTTGCTAATTATACCTACTGTACTAGATTCTACTTTGTAAATAGTGCAATGGAAAATGTTGGTGGTTTATAAATAAAGAGTAATTGTTTTACTACTACCACATAGATTGCAGCTTTGTCAGGCTTACTTTTTGGGGATGTGCAATAATCTCCCATTACTTTTAACAGTAATAATTCTGCTGTGAAGTTTCCATTGTGGACGTTTCCCTTTACCAGCATTTAGCTTTCAGACAGGGAATTTATACAGCCTGCAGCATACTCTGTATGCAAGCCGGGGATTTAACCACTATTAGTTACTAGCGACTTGCCTGTCAAAAATGACGGGGCAATAACATTTTAAGCCATGTCATTGCTGTTTGACACACAATGTAAAGCTTTTTCTACTCTGAGGACCTTCGGCGCTCATTGTGAGCCTCGCTCTGAGCGTCTTCAATGCTCATCACGTGGTTTGCAATGAGCACCTTCGGGGGTCATTGCGAGCCTCTCTTCTCATTTACTTTTGTTCCTCTGAGCGCCTTTGGCGCTCATCACAAAGACAAATATATATATATTTTTCTTAAATAATAATGAATTAATTAGTTTGTTAATAAATCAATATACTTTACCTATTTGTAATTGATATATTCAGCAATGAATAGCCTGAAGAGCTAAGTATCTCTTTTTATTTTCCTGCAGCATACAATGTACAGTTGGACTGTTGCTGCCCTGAGGAGAAAGTGTTATCAGTGTCCCAACTGTGCAGTATAAATAGGCTGCGTGCATGAGGGCAAACCGTTTGTTTAGTTGTTTAAAATGCCATTTTAGATTTGTAATGTTATTAGTTATAAAGTTAGTTTTGTAAAATGGCGTTGTTTATCTATGTGCTATGCGGCTCGCGAGCGGTGTTTTGCGCATTTCGGGGTTGTGTAGCCTCCTTTTCATTTGTTTCGGCCTCCATTTTTGTTCTCACTTAGCCGATTTATAAGTTCCGAAACTCCTTAAATTCAACTTTAATTCACGTGCAACCTCACTGGCAGATGTCGTGGCTGTCCCCCATGGTGTGTGTGACGTCCTTTTTATGTTTACCTCCGCAAATGCGGCCCCTCACTTTGCGAGGGTCTGCATTTGCGGCCGGCAATGAGCATTCATCTCATTCCAGCCGATGTTGGAGCCTCCACCTCCCCAAATGCGTCCCTCGCTTTGCGAGGTCCACATTTGCGGCCAGATCTTCGTAGAGTTGAATGGGCTCTTGCAAGATTAGGGAATTCTAATAAGTAAAACACTTCAGCTAGGATGATCTTTCTGAGATCACATGTTTCACCCCTTCACTCTAATAGTTTTTTTGTGTGTTCTTGGGAACATGGAGATGAGTAGTGACTTTTCCTAGGAAGACCCCACTTTATTGGCTCAGCAGAATAGCAGGAGATAGAATGAGAGAGAGAGGTACGGTACCTGCAAAGATGTTTCAAGATAGCAGGTGTCAAAGCAGTGCAGCAAGGTCCCCATATGTATAGCAAATCATAAACAGGAAGTTCTAGCGGTGATTATTGCACATTTTTTGTCAAATAAAAAAAAGCATTTGGTCACCACGACAGGAAGTTGCCTACAGTCAGACAATTTACTTTCTTTAATAAAGACTTACAAGAGGCAAACACCTTAACTCTTGTCCACAACCATGGCACACAAACATGCTACATCCAAGGGTGCTCCCGCACTGCTGAAGACTATGGAGGATATATTGCACTTCTGCTGACTTCCTCCATTACAATTTTATTTTGTGCCTTTACTTATCTGCCCTCAATCTTGCCAAACTGCTCTTTTTTACATAAGTAATATCAGATCTGTCCTCCAACCCAAAACGTTTGTTTCCCTCATTCAATCTGCTCTGCCAAGCCCCTGCCCATTCCTGTCTCAAAGCTGACGACTTTTCCCAATTTAAAGATAAAATCGAAAGCATTCTAATCAACCGACACTGGATTTCAGTATCATCTATATGCTGATGACACTCAAATCTATATCTCAGGCACCAGATCTATTCCCCTCTATTCTAGCACAAGTCACCAGCTGTCTCTCTAGCATATACTCATGGATGTCCACCTGTCAACACAAACTCAACATATAACACGTGTAATATAACACATATATTTCTCACAGTTGACAATTCCATTATTACTCCCCCCTCCATGGCTTGTGGTCTTGGAGTTCTACTGGATCCTGCCCTCTCTTTCATTCCTCCCACACAATCACTCACAAAATCTTGTATTTTTTATCTAAAAACCTCTTCAAATTATGTCACACAACTAAAATTCTAATCAACTCTCTCATCATATCTCATTTCCATTACTGCAACTCTCTTCTTGCTGGCCTCCCCATCACCCATCTCTCTCCACTCCAATCCATAATGAACTCCTCTGCTAAACTCATATACCAAACTCAATAATCAATGTCTGCAGCCTCAAGAATAAAATGTAAAATCATTACCCTAATGTATAAAGTCCTCAACAATAGTGCACCCCCTTAAAGTTCTGCTCTTGACTCTAAATATTCCCCCAACCACCCTCTTTGCTCTGCTAATGACCTCTGATTTTAAGCTTAAAGACAGGGCTCTCCATTATTTTGCAATGTATTAATATTGTTATGTTTTTTACTTGAACTTAACCCTGTATGTTGAGGTGTTGCAAATAAAAGAATAATAGCAATGTGTATATATATATATATATAGTTGTGAGCATACGAGTTGTTGCTAACGCTTGCGGTCTCGCGAAGCGAGGTCCTCAGTTGCCGAAGGCGCTCCATGCCAGCAACTGCGACTTTCGCAAACTTTACGTCGTAGCGCAAACAACATACGAGACATTACGACCTCGCAAAAATCGGCCGCAACCCGCGGACATGAAAAAATAAAAAACACAATAAATACACACAACACATACATAAGAAGCTTACCTACAGCAAGAGGGGGCATCCAGGACCTCAAAAAATGAAGTTACACCTTAATTTAACTCAAAATAAAAGAGTTTAGACACAAAAAAATTCTCTAAGCGAGAGAAAAAATGGCCGCCGAACAAAACAAAAACGAGGCTACAGCACTCTAAACACGCGAAACACCACCAGAAAAACGCAAAACACCACAATACACCTACAGATATTCCGTTACAGATGCATACCACACATTATCCGCCATTTTAGAACAATAACGTATACAATGCGGAAGTACACAGCTACGCTAACGGTTTGGTCTCGCGCACGCACACTATTACACTGCACACATTCATCACGCTTACACAGCAGCTCCACACCACTAATGCTCCAGCAACATCAAAACAGATTGTCAGCTCTTCAACAGAATGCTTCCTGCATATATTACTTCAAAATAGGTAAAGTATATTAATTTATTAATGTATTATTTATTTGATTATTATAAACCAAACAGCATTATCTCACTTACAATTTCATTGCCGTCATTTTTTTGACGGGCAATTCGCTAGTATATATATATAGTTGAATAATCAAAGTATTGCAGTGAATAGTGATACCTTTTTTATTAGACAAACGTATTTATAATTACAATTTTTTTTGTGAAAAACAAGAAAAACAAAATTCATTGGGCAGAGTTAAGTGAGAAATAGACCAGTATTGTGAATAATGTCCTGAGTCTATAGATCAGGTTATAGATAAGAACACAAGATAAGTGAAATAAAGAGCAATAAATTTCAGCATAGCATGTAGCTTACAAAAACAGTAATAGAATGGGGGGAGGTAAGTAGAATGTGTTAGCTATAAGACATTAAGATAGTGGGCCAGAAAGCCTAAGTTGATATTAATGCCCAAATCCTTTGTATTGAAAAATTGAATCATTTTTAATTCAAAAGTTTTCCGCTGTTAAATAGTTCTTAAATATCCTCTTAATGATTCTCCTGGGTGAAATGGGGTCCAACTGGAGTACAATAACTTCATGGTGCTTTGTGATGGTGCTTCTGTGGAGGTTCATTCACATGTGTAGTTTTTGGCTGGTTTCCCCAATGTAACACCCCCTTTCACATATTTTACATTGTATCATGTACACTACATTTGATGATGTACATGAATATGAGCCTCTGATGTTGTGGTCTTGTTGTTGTGAGTGGCTGTGTCCTCTTTGCAGATGTTTTGGCATAGTTTGCAGTGACTTTTATTGCAGGGTTTGGTGCCCAATACATTTCGTTTTTCTTGTTTTTCAAAAAAAAAAAATCTCATCTCTTTCTGTTTACTGTTTTTAGTTCATACTTGTATCAGTATTGCTTTTTTGACTTGATAATGAGAGGCATTATCTCTCGAAAGCTTGTCGCTTTATTATGAATACGTTTGTCCAATAAAAAAGGTATTACTATTCACTGCAATACTTTGATTATTCAACTGGATTACTGGACATTCGCGGCTACCTCACTCTTTATTTATATATATATATATATATATATATATATATATATATATATATATATATATATATTGTGACAAGGATGGCCGTTTACCACAGGAATTCTTTATGACAAAAGGTTCCGCAACACAGATTTAGAATGTAGGAGACTTGTTTATTTGTAGTGCTCATAAACAAGGGTTAGAAGTAGAAAAAATGAAAATAAAAATCAACATAAACGTTGTTACTAAACATACAGGAACACCCTGACTACACCTGGGCATCTTCTCTGCTCTGGAGAAATTATAATACATAAAGAAAACAAATGAATCCAGTTACTTCCAGCAGAAGTTCTTGTGGATCATATAAAACAGTCTCTGCTATGAGGGATAGTGCCACCTTGTGGCCAGGATACTAACAGTCTATAATAGTGCCTCCTTGTGGCCAGGATACAAACAGTCTCTTATAATGCCACCTTGTGGCCAGGGCACCAAATTGTCTGTTTTATCAGAAGTCTTTTCCATGTCTTTAAATAAGTAACAGCGGATAAAGCATAGGGCCCGCCCGTCTCTCCCATATGCTTCACCCCAGGGACCCTTTGATATTGCAATAGTAACTTACTGCAAATTAACAGGTCAAGCACTCAGCCTCTTCCCTGGGGTATACTAAGTTTGGTAGCTTCATTCAGTTCCTCTGACAGCTCCACACTCGCCTAGACACCTTAGGCAACTCTGCCTGGTAATCCTCAATATTCACTTCCCTTACTTGGTGCCTTTGTAGTTTCACCTCCTGAGTCTTTAGGCGCTCTTTCTGTCAGCTCTGTTCGTCCAACGACTGCAAACAGCACACACTCTTTTCTGCTGTCCAAAACTCGCAGCCCCAGTAAACCTGTGGATCTCCTTCAGGTTTGCTTTCCAGAGTTCAAAATGTAGATCCACACAGTACCAACCAGCAAGCTCCTCTCTGTGGCTTACTTTAGCTGCTTAGCAACAGCACACAACCTAGGCCAGAGCCTAATCAGCCACCCCCTCTTCCATGGCTGCTTTCCAGGCTTTAAAGTGAAACTGCACCTGCACCAATTAGGAATTCTTCAGGAGTTTAACTCTGTCACTCCTGTCAATAACTCTTTACACTTCTTTACTTGGCACCATCCTCTAGGGGGCAAACGGTTGCAATATATATATAAATATATATATATATATATATATATATATATATATATATATATATACAGCTATATCCCATTTAACGCTGCAGATAAGGTCCAGGCAGTTGGAGTGCTAAGAGAACTAGCCCTAAATGGAGTCATGTTAATATAGGGTAGATAGAGATAGGGGAACTCATGGAAAAAAAACAACACAAAAGCAATTGAAATTTAAAAATGTTTGGTTTTATATAAACTTTTAAGAAACAGCAGTTTTAAAAACAATGCAAGGCAAGGAAAAAATAGCATTATAGTGGGGCACAGTGTTAATGGGGATCGGCAGCCAAATAAAAAAAACAAGCGCTATGGCGGGGTTATGTGCTAACTGGGGAATTACAGGAAAAATAGCTATATAGCAATCAGAGCTGTAAGGGATAGCGTTAAGCACGGTATAATTGTGTGTGCGTGTATAAAATTCTTATCATTGTATTTATTAGGACAGTTTCCTCAAACATTCTGATCATTTAAAAGATCAGTGCTGTATCATATACAGTATATGGTATGTTTTATGAAGAACGTAACTTGATAACGTGCAAAATGTTTTTAGAAATTTTAAAATCAATATAACATTTCATTTTTAACTATTGTATTTAATGTTGAAATAATGACAGCAGGCATTTTGTCTTTGTTCCTAACAGGATTAGACACATGGGAGGAACTGTGGATTCAGACAAGATCTCTGCTCACATTTGCTTTCTCACTTGACAATGGAACTTGATCTTCTATTGATCTTCCAATAACATGTCCCCATTCAGGCTACAAACAGGCTACAAACAGACTAACAGTCCAAGATTGAAGCACCCATGATATAGCCATGATCAGCTACATTTAAGATGTTCTCAAAATGCTTGTTTGCAAGCATGTTTACTTACCTCTTATGTTGTTATTTTGTGTTTCATTTGTTTTTTGTTTTTTTAGAAACTACAATGGTCCTTTAAATCCCAGTGTGAAACTGTTGTAGTTATTAAATTATAAAAATAAATCCTGCTGTGATTTTATGATAATTCACTAAAACACGCAATGAAGCTTACATAGAGTTTACAGCTTATATTAATTTACAAACTGCAATATTAACTGGACATTTTAAATGTCATTATGCTTACTAATATTGTTTTAAATGCATAAAATATGCTCCACTTTAAGGATGAAATGTCAAACAGTTACAAGCTACATTTATATGATAAATTTGCAAATTTATTTTTGCAGTCAACTGATCTAAAAAAAGCATAATACAAACATGTACTTATCTGAATATACTGGCTGCAGGAATGCAACCTCAGATCAAATAAATGTTTAATTACTTTAAAAATAAGAATTTTACATAATATAGTGATTCCTTAATTATAATGTGATTAAGACATGCAAGTATGTTTGGATTGTAACATAGGTGTCTGCATCTAATTTCCAATCTCCTGTTTACAGATTTTGTAATGTGAAGTTGTTATCCATCAAATTAAATCTTAAAAGAGGAGTTTCTCATATTTACCTATATGTTGTAAATATTTACTGTTACTTATGATTTTCTTTGCATTACTGAATATCTATAACTTTTGTAAAACGGTGCTATAGATATCACTAAAACATTTGAAATTGCTGAATACAGCAAACCAATTATTACACTTCATAGGACATGGCTGAAGGATAAGCATCGGTGGAATAAATGACTCCCAGTGGAGTGCAAAGTGATCTGTGTTGAGGCCTACTTTGTTTAATATATTTTAGAGAAACTACTAGTGGGCTTCAAATAAAGGTTTGTTTCTTTGTAAATGACACAAATGTATGCAAATTATTAATTTAGGGTACAAATCCCAATAGTAGAATATATACTTAATGGTAATGTGATGGCAGTAAAAGAAGAGGAAAGTGGCTTGGGAGTTATTATATCAGTTGATTGAAATGATAATATAATGACTTCTCCATTTAGGTGTCAAGAATATACATTAGGAGCAGTGGTTTCTTTCAGACCAGTGTTTTTAGTAGAGACGGTTGTTCTAAAATAACAGAACAACATGAAAACCTTGGGAAAATTAAATTCCACATGCATTTGATTTCTCTCTATCTTAGACCTTTGATAAATTACTACTACATTTTCAACAGTAAAATAACAATTACTCAACAATGCAGAAGCCTTTGTAGGCATTCAAAATGTGCTTTTATATGGAAAGCTCTTTAATGACAAGATAGATACAAGAAGCATGTTGTTAATCCCCACACAGCTGCCTATCTTATTAGTGTCTTTTCTGAGAATTGTTATTCTATGTGTGATGCTTAGCTTCAAACGTTCTGGTACCCTAAGCAGGAAAACAAGCTCATTTTATACTATAGAACCAAATGCAAATATCACTGAATATTTATTAGAAGTCATAGCCAGTTTCACAGTTCCATGCTACAAATGACAGCATATGCTTTGCAAAAGTATCTTCAACTTGCTGTTCACCGAAGCTCAAATTACAAATAATAATAAAAAATTCTGGTCTCAGTATTTTAGAAAGTAATCATTATTTAAATCAGTCTAAATTTCTAGGTACATTTATAGAGTTATGTTATATCTTACAAGTAGAAACATAATCACTTTACTGGGTTTTCATGATAAAAAAAAAGAATACAAAATAAAAATGTTAAAGTGATTTATGTACACACTAATGAGTTGGCATTAGCTGGCTGGAAAGTAACAATTAAAGGGCCTTTAACCTCACTGTAAGTGCTCTTCATAGTGCGAAAGAGCACAAGATTGTATGTTAAAATTATTATTATTTTTTTTAAATTAAAGTCAAAAGGAGAGTGCTGAAAGTGAAACATCTCCTATGATTAAAAATCCTCTGTTTTCTAACATTTTTTGAAACACCAGAATAAAACTTAGCATTTAATAAATAGCTTAAAACATAATAGGGAATATTACAAAAAAAATAATGTGACTAGAGATGTCGTGGACAGTTCGCCCGCGGACTATTCGCAGCGATTTTGGCATGTTCGCGCTCGCATCGGACGGCGAACACATGCGCTTTTGGGTTCGCTCCCTATTCTTTATCATTAAGGAAACTTTGACCCTGCACCTCACAGTCAGCAGACACATTCCAGCCAATCAGCAGCATACACTCCCTTCCAGGGCCTTCCATCTGAAGGACAGCATACATTTTAGAATCATTCTGAAGCTGCATTCGTTGTGAGAAGACAGATAGTGTAGCTGCTGGAAATTTAATAGGGAAATAGATAGCCAGGCTGTGTATTTAGCTTCCACTACAGACCTGAAGGACTCATCTGATATCTGCTGCAAGGACAGCAACCCAAAAAGCCCTTTTTAGGGCTAGAACATCATTTATTTTATTTTATAATTTTTTTCTGTGTAATCTAATTGCATATGCCTGCCTGCCAGCGCGTGTGTGTGACAGGCTAAAACCTAACAGCTTATATTGTGCTCAGTGAAATAAAACAACACTTTTTTGACTGTAATAGATTGAATAGCAATTGCCTGCCTACAGGCGTGTGTGTGAAGCCTATTGCATCTACTCTGCCAACTTTTGCCAATGCACAGTGATACGTCATATCTGGTGCAACCGTAGTGTACAGTGACATAAAACAACACTTTTTTGACTGTAATTGATTGAATATCAGTTGCCTGCCTACAGGCGTGTGTGTGAAGCCTATTGCATCTACTCTGCCAACTTTTGCCAGTGCACAGTGACACTCATATCTGGTGGCACCTTAGATTGCCCGTGCAGTGCCCCAAATTTGAAGTAGGAGGTCCGACCAAGCATCTTTTTCCATCTCCCTGTTCCAAAAATCAATGCCATATACACGTCCCCGAATAGTGGACGTAACAGAGATTAAACCTATAGGAATAGTACTACTTAAGAGTACACACCTTATAATAATGCAGACAGAGACGCAGAGAGAGGAGTCTGAAGAAGAGGAGTCAGAGGAGGAAGGTGGCTTTGAGGAGGTGGAAGACCAAACACAGCAGGCGTCCCAGGGGGCTTGTTGTCACCTTTTGGGGACCCTTGGTTGCTGGGTGGAGGAAGAGACCTTCAATGACATCAGTGAGGACAAGGAATGGGACATGGCTAGCTTGGTATCCAACCTTGTGCAAATGGGGAGTTTGCGGTTGTGCAAAGGGACTGTGAGGTTTTTTTACGGTGCATTAAACAGGGAGATTGGTCTGTTACTGTGAAGCGGGTGTAACCCTTACACTACCTGATCGATACAACATCATACCTGATGTTTTAAAGCATGTTATTCCAAACAATTTAGGAATGTTAGGTGATTTATTCCCTTTATGGCTTAAAACCAGACTCTTCATCAACTATGTCATTTTCCGTGGGAGTTTTGCCATGGATCCCCCTCCGGCATGCCACAGTCCAGGTGTTAGTCCCCTTGAAACAACTTTCCCATCACTATTGTGGCCAGAAAGAGTCCCTGTGGGTTTTGAAATTCGCCTGCCCATTGAAGTCTATGGCGGTTCACCGGGTTCGCCCGTTCGCGAACATTTGATTGAAGTTTGCGTCCGCAGTTCGCGAACCGAAAATTTGATGTTCGCGACATCACTAGCCATAACATGTAAAGTAATAGCTATGTGTAACATGCTCCTGCTTTGCTTGCAAATTATTCTACACTGTTATTATATAAGTCTCTTTAGAGATCAATGGTTCCACTGTACTGTATATGTTTTTTTTCTATTTTATGTAATATTTTCTATGGTATGTGTTTTTTTTTACTATAGTGTTAATTGTGGTACTTTTAGATTAGGCATGTGAAGGTTAGTGTTAGGGACTATGGGGATTCTTATGGGCCTCCATAGCAGGGGGTTAAGTATATGTTAATAGTCGATGTATATCGACTATTACAACTCGCTCCTTGTTGGCCTGCCCACCTCTCGCCTTTCCCCACTTCAATCCATAATGAATGCCTCATCTTTCGTACACAATGTTCAGTGTCGACAGACCCTCTTTGTCAATCACTCCACTGGCTTCCCTTAGCCTCCAGAATAACATTTTAAATCTTGACCCTAACTTATAAAGCACCCCTTTAAATCTCTGCTCTCATCTCCAAATATTCCCCCACATGCCCTCTTCGTTCTGCTATCGACCTTCATCTTTCTACCACTCTTGTCACATCCTCTCACTCCCTCCTCCAGGGTTTTGCTTGCGCTGCCACTATTCTCTGGAACTCCTTGCCTCGCTTCACCAGACTATACTCCTGCCTCAAATTCTTCAAAACTTCAATAAAAACACACCTCTAAAGAAGCCTATAACCTTCCACCCTAACATGTTTAGCACTACTCTCTCCCTACTGTACCACATACAAACTTCAACCTTTAGATTGTAGGTCTGCGAGTTTCAATCCTACAAGGTACTCTACGGAAAGTCCTATGGACACCGGATTCCAAGCTCAAAGACAGGGCCTTTCTTAGCAATATGTTAATCTTGAACTTGTCTTGGTTTGCAACCTAACTTAGGTATAGCACTACGGAATATGTTGGCGTGTTACAAATAAATGATAATAATAATAACAATAATGTTCCATGGGTTTAATAGGGACTCCTAATGGGATAGGTGTTGTATCATATAGTCCTTATGATCCCAAATGGGTGTCGGTAAAGGGATAGGATTTGTGATGCTGGATAACCCACCCTAGTCCAGCCTAGCCCACACAGAATATTAGAGGCTAGGGTCATATGGGTAAGCAAGAGAAAATATCAAGCTATGTCACCCCAGGTGTAGAGGGCATCTCAGGCAAAAGGTTCCTAACTTCTGCATTCACTTTAATTTATATTAACTCTCTCTCTGCCATGAAGGTAAAAACAGTGATGCAGATAGAGTGGAGACAGCATCTGACATCATCAGGCAAATACATATAGGGGAAAAAACACAACATAGCAAAGGAAACATATATACACATATTATATACACATATACACCAATATATACATGAAAAAGCAGAGCACTGTAGTCCACAGTGATAGATTTCCTGTTGGACAAACATCTCACTAAGAGTGCTAAGTCTGTTATAGGATAAGAAAAAAGAAACACATGGAATTCTGGATGATGGCTTGTTTGATGTGGGAGTGTTGGAAACTGGAGCTTTGTTGTTAATTACATCTGTATGTGGGTTTCCTATATACAGATGAGTGGAGAGTGCCATTGATGGTGGATATAGTAGTGTCAAGAAAGTTTACATGTTATGTAGAGAAATCCATTTTAAGTTTTATAGATGAATGGAAGGTGTTGAATGAACTATGAAAGTTTCTGAGTTTGCTTTCTTCTTCTGTCCATATGATGAACAGATCATCTAGACATCATCCATAGTCAAGCTATTAGATACCATCGGATTTGCTCAAACAATAATAATTTAAAAACACTGTCTGAATCTTTCAAACAAAAGGGTTACAAACCCCATATTATTACCCAAAAATTAACCACTGCCATCAAAATACCCCGTGAACACCTGTTAAAGTACAAAACAAAATAAACTACTTCACGTATACCTCTAGTGACCACATACCATCCAATTTTAGAGAAAATTCAGAAAATAATCAAAGATTTACAACTATTACTAATTGAAGATACTGAATTAAAAGATATATTTTCAAAACCTTGGATCCTTGCATTTAAAAAACCACCAAACCTGAAACAAAAACTTGTCGGCAGAAAATTGGCCGATGAACAGCCAAATACAAAAAAATGGAGCTAAACATTGTAACAAACGTGCCTGTAAATGATGTCAGCACATTGGTAATGATGATACAGCCACACATAACAACACAACCTATAACATCAAAGGATTGTATTCATGTACATTGTCCAATGTGGTTTATATAATACAATGTACTTTATGTGACACAGGCTGTTACATTGTAGAAACCAAACAAAAAAATGTATACACAGGCATTCAATAAGAAAGCATAATGAATACAGTTATTATAGCCCAGTGGCACACCATTTTATCCAGAATGATAACTCCATCCAAAACTTAAAAGTCAAAATATTTAGAGGAAAATGTAAAGACATCCAAGAGAGAAAAGCATTTGAAATAAAAATGATCACATTCTTCAACACTAAAAATAGAAGACTTAATATGGACTTGGGTTTTCTAACACATTATCAGAATTTCATGTGATTTTTTCTTTTTATACTATAACAGGCTTAGCACTCTTAGTGAGATGTTTTTGAGAAAGATATCACTATGGACTACTGTGTTCTGCTTTTTCATGTATATATTGATGTATATGTGTATATAGTATGTGTATATATATGTTTCCTTTACTATATTGTGATAATTACCCATATATGTATTTACCTGTTGATGTCAGATGCTGCCTCCACTCTCTCTGCATCACTGTTATTATTCAAAATGAGGGTTCCATCTCATGTTAGTATTGCTTTAGACTTGATAAAGAGTGGTTGAACCTCTCAAAAGCTCATCTTTATAAATAAGACGCTTGTCAAATACAAAAGGTATCAAATTATATTGCAATACTCATTATTAATCTATAAATAAATATATATATATATATAGATGAATAATTACTAAATTACTAAATTACTATGTACTGTATATATATATATATACAGTATATATATATATATATATATATATATATATATATATATATATATATATATATATATATATTGTGACAAACCACTTCTTTTACAGGTAGGATTGTCACCGATCTTGCAGTAACCACAGCCTTCTAGGGTATACAAAGTCCAGGACACCTTCAGCTCAGTTTTCCTTTCTTTATTCAGTTTGAAAGCAGGTACTTTAAATAATAACAAAACAAACAAAATCCCTTGCTCTTACTTGAGCTCTTCCTAGACAGTACTTGCTATCTGCAATTGGGTGGCTTTCCCACTTACCAATTTCCCAAACAAAAGCAATGTCTTTGCAATAAGCGCAGCCTCTCCTAGCTGTCTTTTCCTCTCCCCCTTGGAGCAGGCTGCTCTCTTCTTTTAAAGGCCTGTCTGCTAATTGAGTAGCTACAGGTGAGTGCCAATTAGCTAACTCTTAAAAACCAGATCCAAGCTGTGGTCTGTTATACAGCAACTAGTGCTGTTGGAGCATTGGCCCCCCCTGCTCTCCAAATACTCCGCCCCAGGGACCCATACCATGTTTTGCAGAGCATCAGTTATGCATATTGCAAACTGTAACATCTCTCCCTGGGGCATTTAACTGAGAAATCCTCTGGTTGCTGTCTAGCAAATCAGGTCTGATGTATCTCCCATCAACCACTATTCCACCTTTATGCTCACATATCCTCCCCCCCAGCTCATACCCAAGGGTTTGAGCGACCATGGAAATCAGGGAGTGTACCCTCGAAAGCCCATCAGCATTACCTTGTTGCAGACCAGCCCTGTGTTCCACAGTGAAATTAAAAGATTGCAAACTCAAAAACCATCTGGTTACTCTGGAGTTACTTTCCCTGTTCTGATACATCCACGTCAGAGGAGCATGGTCCGTTATCAATCGAAACCTTCTGCCTAGTAGGTAGTATTTAAGAGAGTCTAATGCCCACTTAATAGCAAGACACTCTTTTTCAACAATAGAGTAGTTCTTCTCATGTGGGTTTAACTTTCTGCTCAAAAAGAAAACAGGGTGTTCTTCACCCTGGTATTCCTGTGAAAGAACAGCCCCCAAGCCCACATCAGAAGCATCTGTCTGAACTATAAAATCCCTGGAAAAATCTGGGGTCACTAAGACAGGATGGCTACAGATAGCTTCCTTCAGACTCTTAAAAGCCTTTTCTGCCTCAGGGCACCATTTAACTATGACTGGGGAATTAGCTCAAATGGTGGAGAATGCGGGCATCCACGTAAGCCTGAGGGTAGAAGTCATTTAAAGCTCAACATGGAGGATGTTATCAAGGCTCTGATCCAATCCTCCTCTGTGCAACAGGAGACTAACAGGAGAGCTGCAGAAAACAGTGCAGCCCTGCAGCAACTGGTGCTGGCCCAGGCAGAGTGTGCTAAAGTCCTGGCCAAAACACAAATGGAGGGCACTGAGTCCTTGGTGAAACAGCTTGTTGTGACACAAGCGGAGATGTTTAAAGTAGCCCGTGAGGAGCAGCAAAAAGTCACCCAGGGACTACAACAGGTAATCCAAGCGATCTCTGGAAAACTGAATGGAGACCCTGATGGAAGATACCAGGGGCCAAAGGTGATTCGGGCGAGCCACTATCTTCAGAAAATGACCGCATCAGATGATGTTGAGGCGTACCTTCTGGCATTTGAGCGCACTGCTGAGAGGGACGGATGGCCGGCTGGTGAGTGGGCAAGCATACTGGCACCGTTCCTAAGTGGAGAGCCGCAGAAGGCATATTATGACCTAGAACCAGCCGATGCAAGTATCTACAGCAAATTGAAAGCTGAAATCTTGGCACGACTGGGTGTAACCTCTGCAGTACGTGCCCAAAGGTTCCACTCATGGTCATATTCTTCAGACAAAGCCGCACGTTCCCAAATGTTTGACCTCATACACCTTGCACGGAAATGGTTACAACCTGAAATCCATTCAGCTAGCCACATTGTGGAAACCTTAGTAATGGACCGGTTTTTGCGTGGTTTACCAGCTTCCCTGCGTCGCTGGGTCAGCCAAAGTGACCCCCATACAGCTGACCAACTGATTGCCTTGGTGGAAAGATATGCGGCTGCAGGAGAACTGCTATGTCCTACTTCACAGGCAAACCCTCGCAATCCTAAGCCCCAAGATTCTGCAAGACCGGAAATTGATGAATGTGCAGTAGGCATTGACAGTTGCCACATTGATGCCATATGTCAAGACACCCCTGGCTCCTACAAATGTATCTGCAAAGCTGGCTTCCAAGGAGAAGGTACATACTGCGGAGACATTGATGAATGCGATAACGAGTACAATGGGGACTGCGTCCATGAGTGCTGCAACATTCCTGGCAATTATCGCTGCACTTGTTATGATGGATTCAAGCTGGCGCATGACGGCCATAACTGCCTAGATGTTGACGAATGCCTTGAAAATAATGGTGGCTGCCAACATACATGTGTCAACACCATGGGAAGCTACGAGTGCCGCTGCAAGGAAGGATTCTTTCTCAGTGACAATCAGCACACGTGTATTCATCGTTCAGAAGAAGGATTAAGCTGTATGAACAAGGAACATGGGTGTGCTCACATCTGCAGAGAGACCCCTAAGGGTGGTGTTGCTTGTGACTGCAGGCCTGGATTTGAGCTTGCAAAGAACCAAAGAGACTGCATATTGACGTGTAACCATGGAAACGGGGCCTGCCAGCACACATGCAACGACACGGACACCGGGCCTGTTTGTGGATGTCATCCAAAGTACACACTACATTCCAATGGCAAATCCTGTGTTGAAACATGTGCAGTTAATAATGGCGGGTGTGATCGCACATGCCGGGACACATCAACTGGTGTCCGCTGTAGCTGTCCTGTTGGGTTCACATTACAGTTTGAGGAAAAGACAGCTAGGAGAGGCTGCGCTTATTGCAAAGACATTGCTTTTGTTTGGGAAATTGGTAAGTGGGAAAGCCACCCAATTGCAGATAGCAAGTACTGTCTAGGAAGAGCTCAAGTAAGAGCAAGGGATTTTGTTTGTTTTGTTATTATTTAAAGTACCTGCTTTCAAACTGAATAAAAAAAGGAAAACTGAGCTGAAGGTGTCCTGGACTTTGTATACCCTAGAAGGCTGTGGTTACTGCAAGATCGGTGACAATCCTACCTGTAAAAGAAGTGGTTTGTCACAATATATATATATATATATATATATATTCTTACCTAAGTTTATGTAAAAAGTGACCAAACAGATTTGTTTAAAATTTGGCAATTAAAGGGTAAATGTGTCCATCCTATCATTTTTTTTGTTTTGATCAACTATCCCCTTAGACGCACCAATAAGCAGCCTGCTTTTGTAGGAAGTTCACTCTTTTCACCTCTATACACTGCAGGGGAAAGAGCTGATGTATACAGCAAATCCTCTACAAATAATAATGATTTCCGATAACACATAGATTGAGAATTAGACAAGTAAAGAAAACAACTTATCTGAACCGTCCCCTGGATATATATGGCTCTGTTTTACATTTCAAGGGACGTGAAAAGTTTCTGAATTTCACTTGATTATAATATACTTATGTATCTCTACTTTTATGTACTTTTTTGGTATTTAGAAGTACCTAGAAGCTTTGTTTTTTCTATCTAAATACTTACAAATTCGTCCCTGTTTCTCCCCTTTGTAAGTCACGAAGACACTGTACTTCAAGGTACACGGTTTGAACTGTCTCATAGCAACCAATCAATCAGTGGCAATATTCTGCATCATGTTTCTTGAGAGGAGTCACTGACACGCTATTTTAATATGTTGCACTTTAAACTCTTGTGTTCATGCGCTGTATGAGCTACATAGGGCAGACCCAAACTTTTAAAATTGTATGACTATAGGCAGAAACAAACTTATTCATAGAGCACTTCTTAAAAAAGTAAAGTACATAAAAGTAAATACAGTAGACTCTCAGTTAACCGGCCCCTATGGGGTATGGTAGATGCCAGATAAATGTAGTTTCTGGTTGCTTGAGAGTTACTATTAAAAGAGGACTAGTAGCCATATTAAATTAGAGCTAAGATCAAACTCTTAGCATGTAATGACATAAGTAGCACTACATTGCAATTAAATTACCCTCTTAACCAGACATGCAGCCGACTTGCGTGTTAAAACATAGGCCAGCCGAGAAATGCCTATGAGGCTGGCAATGTGTAACGTTGAAGCACGAAAACCCATTGATTTGTCATCCCATTGATTTGTCATCCACGTAGACCTTGGGATCCAATCTTGCTATCTATTTGCTGAGATGTCACACGATAGCTAGCAAGTAACATGCAAATAGAGGCAGAAGCCCCACGGGTGCTCCAGAGTACCCGCAAAGGCTAGTAAAGCCCTTACGTGCTTGCACGGAGCAGCACAAAAGACCCCCAATCCAGCCCCTGAACCTCCCTCTGGTGCCCTGTTGCAGGGGGTACTATAAGTACCCCCCAGCACCTAAAGTTAGCCTCCCAATGCTGGGTGTCCTGATCGGGATCCCCACAGCCCCCCCCCCTATCAACCCTTGTTCGGGGGTCCCACCAGTTAACCCCTGCCACTGGGTACTTCAAATACCTCCCGCCACCTAAAGTTAACCCCCTTTGCTGGGAAGAAGGTGAGGTAGGAAGCTAAAGGAACATTACAATGTGACACAGGCCATCTGAAAATTAGTGACAAGGAAAAGGCAGATGAGCTTAATAGGTTATTTTCTTCGGTATACACAAGGGAGGTACCAGTGGTTGGGACATTGCAACATAATGGGGCTACACTACCTTTGCCAAATAATTGGTTAACACAGGAATTAATCAAAAAGAGGTTGGAAAAAGTAAATGTTAATAACGCCCCAGGTCCTGATGGAATAAATCCACGGGTACTGAGTAAACTGGATTCTGTAATAGCCAAACCATTATATTAATTTTTTCAAGATTCACTCAACACAGGGTCTCTACCAGATGACTGGAGAAAGGCAGATGTGATACCTATATTAAAAAAGGGAGCAAAAGCAAATCAAGGAAATTATTGACTAGTGAGCCTCACTTCTGTAGTGGGGAAGCTTTTAGAAGAGTTAATAAGGGATAATATACAAGAATATGTCTATTTGAACAGGATTATAAGTAGAAGCCAACATGGATTTATAAGGGATAGGTCATGTCAAACAAATCAAATTAGTTTCTATGAGGAGGTTAGTAGGAAACTGGATCAAGGCAACTCCGTGGATGTAGTCTTTTTGGATTATGAAAAGGCTTTTAATACAGTGCCACATGGGAGACTATTGTGCAAACTAAGAGATACAGGAATTGCAGTGAATATCTGTTCATGGATTGAGAGCTGGCTAAAAGATAGGAAGCAAAGGGTTGTTGTAAGTGGAACATACTCCGATTGGATTAATGTGGCAAGTGGGGTTCCTCAGAGTTCAGTATTAGGTCCTCTCCTTTTTAACACTAGTATTAATTATTTAGATGTGGGATTGGAGTGTGGTGTCTCCATTTTCGCTGATGACACAAAGTTGTGCAAGGTAATAAAACCAGATAATGATGTGCTTTCCCTCCAAAGGGATTTACATAAAATTGAGGAATGAGGTTATGAATCGGGTACTGAAAAATAGCCATGCAATTTATAATCTTAATGGAGCAAATCTAGGTGTATCAGATATTGAAAGGGATTTGGGAGTGCTTGTGGACAATCAAAGTCAAGCAGCAGCTGCAAAGACAAATAAAATATTAGCATGTATTAAGAAGGGGATAGAAGCAAGGGAAGCAAATATAATTCTGCCACTATACAAATCTCTAGTACCCCCTCATTTGGAATATGGCATACAATTTTGGGCAACACTTCATAAAAAGGACATTTTAGAGCTGGAAAAGGTACAGAGGAGGGCAACAAAACTAATAAGGGGAATGGAGGGGCTACATTATGAAGAAAGACTAACCAAATTAAACGTATTTTCTCTAGTAAAAAGGCGTCTAAGACTAGATATGATTTCCTTATACAAAATACATCCAGGGTCAGTATAAAGATTTGTCAAGGGAGGTTTTCTGTGCCAAATGGTTTTCAACTGACAAGATGACATCCTTTGATGTTAGAAGCAAAAAGATTCCACCTTAAAGAAAGAAAAGGGTTCTTCACAGTAAGGGTGGGTAATCTGTGGAATTCTCTACCACAGGAGGTGTTGACAGCGGATTCGATAGATAACTTTAAAAGGGGACTGGATTTATTTCTAATTAAAAAGGAAATTCAGAGTTATCATGGATAATTAGAGAGACAGTATTTATCCTGGGAGAAATCCGATCGCCAGTATCTGGGGTCAGGAAGGAATTAATATTTTTTTTTCCCTTTGAGTAGATTGGCTAAGTCTCACTTGTTTTTTTTTTTCTGTTTGCCTTCCTCTGGATTAATTAATAATAAAAAATAAAATAAATAAATAATTAAATAATTGATTAATAATTAATTTACAATGAATTAATGAGTATTTAATCCACATATTGCAGATCAGAGGAGATCTTAAAAGGTTGAACTTGATGGACTGAAAGTCTTTTTTCAACCTTAATTGCTATGTAACTATGTAACATATACATATGAACTTATTATTTTAAATAAAGTTTGATGCTTTTTACAAAATACCATTTTTCACAAAAAGAGAATTTTAATATTCTATATTTTATGCATTATTAATATTTGAATTGCATTATCTAAAATAGTCAGTTGAGGTTCTGATTCATTCAGTATTTCTATTGATTTATCTCATGTTGAAATGAAATGGAAATATGTTTTAAATCTTAAAACTGGTACATGTGATTGTTTTTCAGATACTTCATGTAAAAAAATTATAAGGATCATTTGTATTATTTATCCATTGCAGCTATAGCCATCGTTATACATTACAGAAATGATTGAGCATCATTTTTTTGCCAACTCTACAGTATGTTGAATTTGATCTACCTCACAAGCAATATTAATGATTGGTATAGCAGACTGTTGTGACCTACAGTTCAGTTAAAAAATGACTGACTTTTCAAAGACATTTCTCTCAATTATTGATCATAATCAACATGGTTAGAAAACCGAGGTGCACAAATTGCAGCTGACTGCCCCAGGGCGACACTATATTTTCTAGGGTTTTACCGTGTAATTGTCACATATCTTGTCTTACTTAAGTAAAAGTTAGGCTATGACCTTGTAAAAATAGGTAGATAGTGTTTGTCTTTTATGTTCTATATATACTACAGTTGTTCTGTATTGAAATAAATAATCAATTGACCTGAAAATAGAAAATGTAAAATACCTGTTAAATTTTGTCCTTTTATACTAAAATTATAACTGTATTTCCTGACCACCATTTAACATACATCTGACCGCTTAAATAAACTCCAAAACAATATAAACTTCTAACTGAATGATTTATTAACACACAATTACAAAGTGAGAGAAGCGTCTTGAGTTACAAGGCTTTAACTAATGTTTAAGTGTATGAATGCAAAGGTGTAGTGTATCCTAGCTTGCCTATTTCCCTTGCCACTAGATATGCTGCCCCAGATCAGTAAATGTTTCTGAATTATACCCATCCTAGCAACACCTTGAAGATCTTCCCTGCCAATCAGATTATAACATTTTGTTGAATCATTGTTTGCCCCTTGGGGTAAATTCCATCTTAGATGGCCTGTAGATGTCAGTATTTCTCCAAGAATAGAATCTTTGACCTCTGGTTGCACCATGGCATCTTTTGGGCAAATGTTAATTCCAGCCTTGATTCAACACCTGATTGATGAGGTCCAATTACTGACAAAACCAGAAGGGTGCTTTGAGTGAACAGAGTTTCTCATTCTATGATCTACATTTACATTGTTTGTGTCAGATGCTATCATATCCAACAGCCTTTGGCTGGAACTGGTTATGTACTAACACTTGTAACATATCCCCTCTTTTTGTGTCTTGAAGAACATAATGTGTATAAGCATAATGTGTCGCAATGGATGCTTGTATTCTCAAAATCCTCTTTGCACCTTGTGGAAAATCTTCTTGCGATGGATGGTTGTGTCAGATGCTATCATATCCAACAGCCTTTGGCTGTAACTGGTTATGTAAAAGTACTTCCTTTGGATAGAGAATGAAACCAAGTCTTATTATTTCAGAACTAACACTTGTAACAATTCCCAAGAAGTGTAATATTTATAAATGCAGTATCCCTTCGTATACTTGAACTTATGTCAGCAGTAATACATCAATAACATGCTAGAGAAAAAAAAGTTATCTGAAGATTGACTGAAAAATAAAGTTTTAAATGGATTATTTAATGAGTTAATATTCTGAGCCACAGATTTAAACAGTTCTAGATCACCTTGTTATATAATTAAGCATTGATAAAGGTTGTATACAGTAAAACTTATGTATCCAAATCTATCAAAATTGAATTATTTTTCAAATACTTCCATCCCAATGTTTGCATAAGATGGAGCCATAAGTATTGCCATCACTGGACATTGCTTACACCATGTATTTTCAAATGTAATCATTTTTTTTTCAAACACAACTGCAGTAACTGTCATTGGTATTGCCATCTTTAAGGACAAACCAGGAATTAACACAGATTAAGAGCCTCATTCAGTTGAGCTACCGTTGCTGTACCTCGTAAGTGAGGCCCTATTTCATTTTCTATTCAATTGGCTTCTATTTGGGAGAGAAAAATGGCTTACGTTTTACGGGCTTGAAATCCTTGCGGTTGTTACAACCAGAACTGAAACCCCATCTAAGCCTTTGATCTTACAAGTCTGCAGTAGTTAAAACTGCAGATCACTATTCATTTGCTACAATTCCCCAAGGACACACTTGCGTTCCAACCCGTAAATGGCAATTGGGGTCCCAATTAGAGAAAAACAAATACATAAAGGACTAGGAGTCAGATATGAAACCGTGTTCATCAAACTTACTTAACATCAGAGAGAATAGCCAAATGGAAACATACAGCAAACCCAAATTGCTTCATGCAGTTCTAAAGACAATTTTTTTCACATTTGGTGGGAATGCCCCAAAGTTTATCTAATTTGGACAGCAATATCTCAATTAGCTACGGATCTCTTTCATACTTCAGTAAAGGGGGAGCAAGAATCTCATTTAATAGCGATCCCAATAGATACTTTATCATACCCCTAAAACAAACTATGGCAGTTCATTTGTTTAGCGATTAAACATTGCCAAAAATTGGAACCAGGAAATGTTATACTTTCAATTGATCAAAAGTAAAATAGAATATATTGCCATCAATGAAAAAATTACACATTTCATTGAGGACGCAATGCCTGCTACCTTGAAATATGCTGTTGGAATAAAGGAAGGGCTTGCCTAGACAGGCTAAATCTACACTCACTTAATATTGTCCCAAATGTAAAGTACCTGGAGTGAGGGGGAGACCTGGAAACTCGGACGGAGAATGGCTACGCACATGAGTGTGGACACTTAAAATTCTTTGAACTACAGGATGTGACCGGCACAATATTATTTTTACTTTGTTGATACTGTTTTAGATAAAATTCTTGATAGAAATTGATTAAAAACTCACACAACATATACAAATATATGTATAGTTTCTTTATTGAAGAAAATGATAGTATTGTTGTAACATAATAATTCTAGACCATTTACATTTTTGTACAAAAAATGGAAAATGTACAGTGTAAGACAGATAATATGAATTTTTTAACATCAGTGAGATATTGTGTATTGTCTCAATATATATGTAGAATGTCTGTCTAATAAAAAGTTAATGGTAAAAAAATAAAAAATAAATTGAAGATAATTGTAGTAGACACCTAATGTTAACCCCCTATACTGCAGGGGTCGAGACCCCCGCAGGGTCCTTTCACTAATCCTTGCTGCAGGGGTCCTGATCGGGACCCCGCAGCATTTAAAATTCAAATCTCCCACCTCGAAGGTGCCTTAAAGAACCCACTCTACAATTTTATATAACCCCTGCCATGCGGCACCTAAAATTCATCCCATCACTCAGGGGGCTCTATACAGAGCACCATGAACCTCTAATTAACCCCATCAGTCCCATAAGGGTCTATATGGACCCTTATGGAACAATAATGAACTTTGAAATTAACACTATAAGTGCCATGAGGGTCCTCCAGGACCCTCATGACACTGAGTCTAAACACTAGCTTTTATTACACTAGTATCCCCCCAATAAACTAATACATCTAAATTAACCCCCTCTGAAGAAATTAACCCTATTTAACACTCACTATACTTAATTAACCCTAACTGTACCCAATAACCCCTAACCGATTAACCCCTATGCTATTAACCTCAACCCTTTTAACCCCTATCCTATTACCCTCCTCTAGCCTACCCTATCCTATTACCACTCCTGCCCTACCTTATCATATTAACCCTCACACTACTTACCTAATCCCATAATAAAATCCCTAACACCACACTAAGTCCAAAAATATAAAAACACCCCACTGAGTACAAAAAGTAATAAACTACTAATTACAGAAAAATATAAAAAGCATTACATAAAAAATAAATACTTTCACATAAAATAAAAAAAGAATACATAAAATAAGAAACACATAAAAAAAAAGACTTACAACCTGTAAAAAAAGAAAGAGTTAATTAGTCTAATGACCTGGCCAAAATGTCCCTCCAGCGCTGATCCCCAATGCCCTGGTCTTCACTCTTCTGAGCCAGGAAAGGCCCCTCCATCAAAATCCCGACGTTCTAAAAAAAACAATAACTCCTACTAACGGAGCTCCTACCTTTAGGAGCTCCCCGCCGCAAATGATGGTTCCCGCACATGCTCCGATATAAAAAAAAGCGTTTGCGCGTTCTGATTGGCTGAAATCGCTATCAATCAGATTTCAGCCAATCCTAAATTTCCCACCTCACAGCCAATCCTATTTCCCGAGAGGCAGGAAATTTTAATTTTAAGTGCTGCAGGGGTCCTGACCGGGAAGCCCGCAGCAAGGGTTAGTGTAGGGATCCTGCGGGGGTCCCGATGGGGACCCCTGCAGCAAGGGGTTAATGTGGGGACACTGCGGGGGTCCCGATTGGGACCCCTTCATCATGGGCTTAATGTGGGGAGAACGAGTAGTCTATGCTCTACGATGTCTGTGTTCCAAAATGTATGTAGATCAGCCAAAATGTATGTTAAAGGAGAGGGTTCTTGAACATCTTGGAAACATAAGAAAGGCTGAGAAATGTATAAAACAAAATAAGAAGATATCCGCTGTTGCACAGCACTTTCTAGACCATCATAAAGGTGAGAGCAGAGATTTATAGTATTGTGGTCTTGAACATATACATATTATATACATTAGAGGTGGGAATGCAAAACTCAGACTGCTTTGTAGAAAATTTTAAACAAAATAGGCTCAATGACAAAAATAATTTCAATGTATATCTACCTAAACAAAGTAAAAATTATTTATATAATTTATTTCCATACATTTTAGATCAATAAAAATTACACCATATTATTTTTATATATTATTTGTGCTCGGGCCCTCTCTCGGCCCTCTGCTGTGATCTAAACTGCTGGAAATAAAAGGCCCAAGGCCAAGTGATGGTGAGGATAGAGGGGCTAGGGAGGGAGGGGTGCTAGAGAATGTGTGCACAGGTAGGTGTGTTCTTGGGGTTTAAGTAGGGTGGAGGGAGAGGGGACCCTCCCACAAACCCAGGTGTTTTAACCTGGTAATTTGTGGTCAGGTCCCCTCTCCTCATGCAGCTCAGGTGTGCCAAAGGCTGTGCCCTATTCTGGCCAGTGGTGCTCTGGTATGCCAGGTGCTGCAATCTAATCTGGCCAGAAAAAAGGCCAAAAAATTACAGCACCTAATGGCTTAATTGAGAATGCGGAGGACTGTGAGTTGGTTTGCTGTAGAGGGAATGATGAAGTTTCAGAGAATGCAGACTGGGCAAGTGGAATCGTTGTACAATAGAACGTGATGGTGACAGGGGTGGTGTTGTCTTGGACGAGTGTAGTATAAGAGAGCAGATGTCGGATTTGAATTATATGACATGAAAGGGTCAGATGGTGAGAGGAGATATGGCACATGCTAGCTGGTATAGATAGTAGAGCTGCAGAAGGAAGAAAGACTGATAGCTCGCGGGGAGTACAAATCACTGTGTATGTGATGATTAGCAAAGTTGATCTCTATGGATGTGCCAGGAATGTAAATCCAAAATTGGTAACGTTGGAATTGAGTGAAAGGTGAGAAGATAGAGTGATCGAATGGAGGAGATGGTCGGGAGTGAATGTGAGGTGAAGCGAGGTGAGACGTTAATGCGTAGCACCTAGGCGATCATCGCCTAAGGTGCTCATCGCCTGCGAGCCTCTTGTAGCGAGGTGAGCTGTTAAGGCACTAAAACTTGCAGCACAAACGCAATGAGTGCCCAAGGCGTTCCTTGCCTGTTCGCCTCGCGAAGCAAGGCGAGCAGTGAAGTCAATGAAACACGCAGGACTTACTAAACATAGGATCGCCTTAGCCTCCAAGCACTTGACAAACTTGGGACTTAGAAAAAAAATTACGAGACTCAGGACTTTGAAAATAAAAAAATACGACCTACCAAAAATACGAGGTTAATCTCCAAACCGCAAAAATCCAAAAAACACACAAAACACGAACAAAAAAAATAAAAATACAACAAAAACATCACACACAGCATGGTGGAACAGCCAGGACATCTGGGACTGAGGTGGAATGTGAGTTTAAGGCAATTTTCGACTACTTTCACCACTCAAGCTGAAAAAAAAATGGCTGCCCAAAAAAATGAAAACGAGGCTACACAACCCCGGATCATGCAAAACACTGCCAAATGCGTAGCACTTTCAAACAGAAACATACGTAATACAAAATACACTATTACAAATGACAGAAAATGCTCGCAAGCCACGTAACAAATTAATAAACATTACGAATCTACAATGGCACTTTACACAACTAAATCAATGGATTTCCCTCGCGCACACAGCATATTTCTAATACACAGTTGGGACATTTATTACACTTTATCATCATAGCATCAACACTCAAACTGTACACCAACACTCAAACTGGATATATTAATTACAAAAAGGGAAAGAATATTAATTTATTCAAGAACTAATTAATATATATATATATATATATATATATATATATATATATATATATATATATATATATATATATATAAGGTACTCAGACTACAAAAAGGTTTACTTTGTGTGTCTATCAGCATTCCCATGCCTTCACATTTTATTGCCCTGTCATTTTTGATGGCCAAGTCGCTAGTTTATATATATATAATTTAAATATTTTGATTAATTGTTGCCTACAATTTTAATCCCGTCATTTTTGACGGGCAAGTAGCTAGTATACATATAAAAGCCTGTTGTATGTAATGCATGAAAAAAGTGCATGCACAGTGAGAACACACATGTATTACTGTCCATGTATTACGAGCACAGAGACAACTTCATCAGAATATAAAGAAAAAATAACAAAAGAAGAAAAGAAAAATAAATTAAAAAAAAATGTTTAAATTATATTCTCCCATTCCTATTCATGTTCTGTCAATTAACATTTCTATTCTTCAATTAATACATTTCAATGTGCAGCTAACTTTTCAATGAACCTTGCTCATACTATCATTTAGGACACGTTATTGCTCTGCTATACATATATATATATATATATATATATATATATATATATATATTATATATATAAACATATACAATTTCAAGTCTACGAGAAAGGGATCTAAATGATCTGCAGTATTAAGAGTTTTAAGATGTAGCATCTCTTTAGCACAGCATTTAATCTTTAATTAATATCACATATATAGTTGTGAGCGTACGAGTTGTTGCTAACGCTGCGGGCTCGCGTAGTGAGCCCGCGGCCCTCGCGAAGCGAGGGCACTGTGCCAGGTTCTCAGTTGCTGGCATGGAGCGCCGCAGGTGCTCCATGCCAGCACCTGAGGACCTCGCAAAGCGAGGTCTTCAGTTGCAGCAACTGCGACCCTTGCAAAATTTCAAAAAAAGTTCACCTCGCAACACATTACGAAACTCGCAAACAACATACGACACACGTTCACACACATTACGACACTCGCAAACAACATACGACACACGTTCACACACATTACGGCTTCGCAACACTCGGACGCAACTCGCGAACATTACAAAATTAAAAACACAATACATACACACAGCACATACATAAAAACCTTACCTACACAAACAGGAAGCACCCAGGACCTCAAAAATGCAACTTACAACTTAATTGCACTCAAAATAAAAGAGTTTACACACTAAATAGTTTGTTAAGCGACACAAAAAATGGCCGACGAATAAAACGAAAACGAGGCTACACACGCAAACACCATACGAGACACGTTACCACACATTACGACTTCGCAAACATCGGACGCAACACGCCAACATACAAACATTTAAAACTTAAGAAAGACACACAACAAACACATAAAAAGCTTACCTACAGCAAGAGGAACCAGCCAGCACCTCAAAAAAACAAGTTACACCTACATTTAAATCAAAATAAAACACTTTAGACACTAATACCATCGCTAAGGAACAGAAAAAATGGCCGACGAACAAAACGAAAAAGAGGCTTCAGACGTAACTACACTACACTTACTCGCAATAATGAAACACATACTATGCGGAACGTATCACAATCATATTAAACACCATTTTGAACAGTAATACGCAGAAAATGGCGGATGGAACGCAAATTGTAAGCTGGAACGCAAATAGCGCATGCGTATTGCGTTCTAACGGTCTCACTTTCCAGAACTTTCTACAAGTTTATAAATACTGCCTATTTCAAACAAAAAAATACATTTCTCCTCAGGTGATCAACGGAGGGACTTCTGAGATAACTGCTGCTTTTACTTGAGAAGACAATTCTTTACTAATTTACTACTTTGCATTACATTTTATTATTAGGACAGGTCAAACAAATAAAAAAAAAAATAGGATTTATGTAGTGACATATATGGCACATTTATGTGTATAGGCTCAAAAAAAAAATACGGTTCATTTAACAAAACAACAAAAAAACATAATTTAATATTAAACAGAGGTTTATGTATAGTGACATGTGACACGCACATATATGTCTATAATGTATAGTGACATCTGACACGCACATATATGTATAGAATGTATAGTGACATGTGACACGCACATTTATGTGTATTGCCCCTGCATAGTGACATGTGACACGGACATATATGTGTATCATGTATATTGACATGTGACACACACATTTATGTGTACTGCCCCTTCATAGTGACATGTGACATGGACATATATGTGTATCATGTATATTGACATGTGACACGCACATTTCTGTGTATTGCCCCTTCATAGTGACATGTCACACGCACATTTATGTGTATTGCCACTGCAACAAAATTAGCTTAAAACAAAATCAGTAAACAACTACATTTAAATGACATTATATGTCATGTATACTGATATGTCACACGCACATATATGTGTATCATCTATAGTTACATCTCACACACACACATTTATGTGTGTTGGAAAAAAAAATATAAGGTTAATTTAACCATTTAAATATGAGTTATGTATACTTATATGTCACACGTACACAAAATAATTACATTAAACTATGGAATGTGCTTCATGTATGTGACATATGTGTGTAGCCCCCAACAAAAAATAAGGTCAATTGAAAAAAATTACAGAAGTATATTTAAATGACATTCATTTACTGCAATTCAATAGATCATATAAAGCTGAATCTTTTTATTTCTTTTAATATTCAAACAGACTCTGCATCAACAGCGTCTCTCAACAATTTGCACCGTGCACTGTGAAGCACAATCCCTTTTAAAGAACACCAACAAAGAAGAAGAGGTAAGATACAACAAGACATTACATGCTCAAAAGGCCATGCTTTGCTAGATGAAAAATTATAAATATACAAATAACTATTTCACTTTCTTTTTCAAACAGACACTACAAGAAGACCGGCGGATTAAGATTGGCAGGAGGGGACCGTCTGTCATTCCAAACTTCAATCAAGGTAAAGTATTAAGTATAAACAAGAAAGAACCATGAGCCTTATTCAATTGCGACTTCCTCAATTGAATAGGGCTCTATATAAGCACATAACATATTTTTGATACAGAACTTTTTAGTTACAGAACTTCTAACCACAATCAAGGTTTTCAATAACTAAAAACTTTTCTCAATAAATATGTTATGTGATTATATAGAGCCCTCTTCAATTGCCAAAATTGCAATTCAATGAGGACCTATATATCTTTAATGGCCAAGGGCCTCATTCAAATGTGATTTGCCCATTTCAATAGGGCTCTATATAAGCACAGAGCATATTTTTTAAAGGAACTTTTTATTTAGTCAACACGTTGCTTTTGGATACAAGTTCACTAAATACAAAATTCGGTAAAAAAATATGCTCTGTGCTGATATTGAGCTCTATTCCATTGGCCAAAACACAATTGAATGAGGAGCTGACAATATAACAAATGCAGTAACCAAAGGCCCTCATTCAATTGCTATTTTGGACAATTAAATATGGCTATAAATAAGCACTTTTAGGCCCTTATTCTATTTTACAAATATATGTGATGTGCTTATTTACAACCCTATTCAATTTTCAAAATTGCAATTCAATGACGGCCTTACAGTACTATTACATTGTAAAAAATGCAATTGAATGAGGGGCAAACTATGCAACATATGGTACAGACAAAGGCCCTCATTCAATTGCAATTTGCCCAATTGAATAGGGCTCTAAATAACAACATAACATTTTTTTTAAAAGAAGTTTTTAGTTACTAAAAATCTATCCAAAAGAAAGTTTTTCACTGACTAAAAACTTCTTTAAAAAAATATGCTATGTGCTTATTTAGGGCACAATTCAATTAGCCAAATCGCTATTGAATGAGACACAAACTGCTACACACAAAACAGAATTTCTTATTCAATGTTTAACAACCTAGAAGCCTTACAAAGAAGCAAAAATAAGAATAACAAAAGTGTTGAGCACCTAATAGCATTGTACAACAAATCACACAAACACATAGGAAACTACATTAACATTATTCTTTAATGTTTAACAACCTATAACCAGTACAATCAAGAATAAATAACTTTTGCACAAGTGGTGCGCACAAAACAGGATTGTTAAAAACTAACACAAACACATAGCAAACTACATTAATTATATTATTTCATGTTTCACTAACTATAAGCATCCCAATAAAGGTTAAATAAGTATACCACAAGTGATGCGCACAAAACAGGATTGTACAAAAAATAACATAAACACATAGCAAAATAAATTTATATTCTTATTTAATATATCACAACCCACAAGCCTTACTAAGAACCTTAAATAAGAATAACAAAAGTCATGGGATTGTACAGAAAGTTAAAAAAAAAATATCGAAAAAAATAACCATAACTGATACAATACAGCCAAATTTATAAATTTTTTACTTATTTAAAAGACATTTCACTCAAACAACATTTTCTATTTTATATTACAACAGATACTGCGTGAAGACAATCGGACGAGGACTTTCTCCACAGGACCGGACCATCGGACGAGGACTTTCAACACAGGACCAGACCAGCAGACGAGGAATTTCAACACAGGACCAGCCCAGCAGACGAGGAATTTCAACACAGGACCAGACCATCGGACGAGGACTTTCACCAAAGGACCACAACATCGGACGAGGGCTATCGCCACAGGACCACACCATCGGACGAGGGCTATCGCCACAGGACCACAACATCAGACGAGGGCTATCGCCACAGGACCACACCATCGGACGAGGACTTCCAACAGAGGACCACACCATTGGACAACGATTTTGAACCGAGGACCAACAAACATTCGGATTTAAATCACACTTCAACCAAGGTACAGTATAATAAGTACTAAAGTATAAAACTAAAGAAACTGCTTTCAGTTGCATCCGTGTCAACAGAAAAATAAAAAAAATATTTTACTATCTCCCTTATTCTATTTAAATTGCTACTATGCAATACATAGCTCAATAACCACATCACTTTTTTTTTTAGCAAAGAAGTTTTGCAGTGGTAAATATCTATCCACAAACAACGTTTTTAATAAATAATACCATTATTTTAAAAACATATGTTACATGCTTATTTACACCACTATTCCATTGGACAAATTCTAAGCCAGTGAGGACAGGAATTATAAATTTAACTAAATATAAATGATACATTAATGATTTGCCTTTTATTTCACCAATTGTGCACAAGAATCTTTAACAGGAATTACAAATTAAAATATACACAATTACATTTATTTTTTTTCCTTTACAGATTAATATGGCTGATAACGAGACCAAAGAAGAGAAGAAAAGACGTCAAACTAGAGAAAGACAAGAGAGATGGGCCGCCCAGCAGACACCGGAGGAGAAAGAAATTCGACGAGAAAAAGAACGCAAAAGACTTGCAAATAAAAGAATATCAGCTGCAAAAATGAAAGATACAACCAAAAAAAAATAAAAAGATAATAAAGCATTTACAAACTGTTCCTAAAACATCAGATGACATTTTACAAGATACCAGTCAAGGCAGACCAAAAAAAGCAACTACAAAAACAAAGCATTTACAAACTCTTACTAAAAACTTACAGGACATTTCAACCAAACAAGGACAACATATACCAAGAAAATCCACGAAAAAAACTGAACATTTAGAACCTGTTGTTGAAACATTTCATGACTTTTCATCTGATGAATATGAAAGTCAACATCCGATATGCTTTGCAAATTGTCCTTTACTGAACTCTTTAGCAGTAGAGGTTCATAGTTGTGGGGACATGAGTACTCAATGTCAATTTTGTGAGGCTTATTATTTTAAACAGGAGAGACCCAGAGATGGACAATTTATTAGTTGTTGTCAAAAAGGAAAGTTCAAACTTCCAGAAAGGAAACAATTTCCAAGCTATTTACAAAATATTATGACTGAACCTACTTTTCCAAATTACAAAAATTTTAAGACAAACATAAGATCCTACAATAGTGCCATATCATTTGCATCTATGGGGGCAACATTGGCTGCTAATGTACCAGGACATGGTCCTTACTGTTTTAAACTCCAAGTACAAATTTATCATCGGACTTCACATTTACATCCAGAGGAAGGAGAGCAAAGAAAATTCGCTCAACTATATGTCCTAGATACAATGGAAGCTGTTGACCAACGTATGCAGATGAAAGAAAATAAAAAATGCTTTCCCAGTGTTTTTATAGAGCTAAATAACATTATGGACAACAATCCCTACAGTAAAGCTTACAAAAAATTGGCAGAAGTAGAAAATGAACAACTACTTCATGCACAAAGACATCAATTACCCATGCCAAAGGTTAATATGGTGCTTAAAAGAGACAGACATACTGATAAACGTCGTTATAACTTGCCAACATCAAATGAGGTTGCAATGGTCTTTCAGAATGATGAAGGAGAACCACCATTTCAAAGAGACATTAGAGTATATCCCAGAAATGAGGAGCAACCATTTATTAATATTAATATCTTAAGTCCAAATTTAGATCCAATGACATATCCCATCTTTTTCCCACATGGAGAAGCAGGTTGGCAACCAAAATTAACCCTTCCCAGTTACCCAAATGCTAAAGCCAGAATCCGAAATAATGTTTCTATGCTTGAATTTAAAGTTGCTCAAATTGCCATTAGAGATGAATTTAATCCAATTTTATGTGGTGGGAAACTAACACAACAATGGATTATTGATTCATATTTGCAAGTTGAGGCAAATAATTTAAACTTTATAAAATATCAACAAGATAAACTACGTGTAGAACAATATTGTGGACTCATGGACTATGTTGCTGACGTGGCTACAAGCAGAGACATGACAGCTGGCAAAGCCATCATTTTACCATCTTCCTTTCAAGGATCTCCTCGAAATATGAGAGAAAGATACAATGATGCTATGGCTATTGTGACAAAATTTGGAAAACCAGATTTATTTGTGACATTTACATGTAATCCACAATGGCCAGAAATTAATCAAAATCTACTACTTGGACAAAGTGCTTCAGATCGACCAGATTTAGTAGCCAGAGTTATTAAGATCAAATTAAATGAATTAATACGTGACTTCACTATAAATCAGTTATTTGGCAAATGTCTTGCTTATGTATATACCATTGAATTTCAAAAAAGAGGCCTTCCACATGCACATCTTCTCATAATACTTCAAGAGAAAGATAAATTAGATACTTCGGACAAAGTGGATGCAGTCATAGTTGCTGAACTACCAGATCCAGAACTATATGGTAGACTATATGAGATTGTTACTCATCGCATGATTCATGGACCCTGTGGAGACCTTAATCCACAATCACCATGTATGGAAAATAATCAATGTTCAAAAGATTTTCCAAAAGATTATAGAGACAAAACATATGCAAATTGTGATGGATATCCACTTTATAAAAGAAGAGAAGGAGATAGTGCCATTATTCGTGGAAAAAAAGTGGACAATAGATATGTAGTACCCTACAATCCACATTTACTCATGAAGTACAACGCCCACATCAACGTAGAAGCCTGCACTTCCATCAAATCCATTAAATATGTCTATAAATATATTTACAAAGGCTACGATGCAGCTACTGTAGTCGTCAAAAGTGCAGACAACCCTGAAAGTAGTGAGTTAGTACATGATGAACTTGCATCTCATGTAGATGCTCGCTATGTCAGTGCGCCAGAAGCTATGTGGCGGCTTTTAAAATTTGAAATGCATGATAGATCACATGCAGTATATAGGTTAGCAGTACATTTGCCACAACGACATTTAGTCTATTTCCATGCTGGAAATGAAATGAATGCATTGGCCCAAAGTGAAGATCGTCACACTACACTAACTGCATGGTTTGCATTAAATTCCACTGATGCTCAAGCAACACAATACTTATATATTGAAATTCCATATCACTATGTTTTTGTGAATGGATTATGGAGAGCAAGAAAAACCAGAGGCAATAAAATAATTCCACGAATTTACACAGTCAGTCCAAGAGATGTTGAACGTTTTTGCTTACGGATATTACTTTTAAATGTTCCAGGAGCACAAAGTTTTGAACAATTAAGAACTGTTAATGACAATGGGCCTCATTCTATTAGCGGCCGCAGCCGTTGCGGGGCCGCAAGGACCGGCCGCAAGCTATTCGGCTATTCTATTCCCTTACGGCCGGAGGCTCCGGCAGGCTTGCGGCCGGTGCCTTGCTATCTCTTGCGGCCGCTCGCGCCAGAGGAAAGCCTTTGATCTAAAACGGCCGCAAGAGTTTTGCAATTCAATTCCTCCAGGAAACCTCTCTGCAAGGCTAAAAGCGAGCCGCAGCTTACTTGCAGGAAAGAGGTCTCGCTAGCACCAATTAAGCACATAAAATAGCTCAAATAAAGCCATCCTGCACTTTGCGAAGACTATAAAGGGATTTTAGGTGTTAGAAAAAATAGCACATAATTATCCTGTACTCAAATCCGTAAAATATTTTATTTTTAATATCCGTAAAATATCCATGTAAAAAGTCCAGAGTGCTTGGAGCACCTCAGACACACCCACGCCGCAGCCGGAAAATAAACAGTTAATTTGAACTCGGGTTTGGGCAGATGTGCAAGCTTGAGAGTGGGTTCCTTTTAATCCTCATGTCCCCCAATATGATCCCTAGCATTTACAGAGCTGTACAGTGCAGGCTTGAATTTATTTTTGAGTTTTTATATTTCTGAGATTACGGCCGGTTCCAAGATATGCGGCCGGCCGTAAAAGGAGATCCTTGCGGGGCCGAATAATAGAATAGCGAGTTAACTGAACCCCCGCAAGGAATCGCAGCCTTACGGCCGATTTACGGCCGCTAATAGAATGAGGCCCATTGTATATGAATCCTTCCATTTAGCTGCAAGACATAGAAACTTACTCGCTGATGATACAGAGTGGGAAAGATGTTTAGAAGAAGCAGCACAATGTCAAATGCCACGACAGATGAGAGAACAATTTGCTTTTATTTGTATCTTCTCAAATGCTCCAAATGCATTAGCTTTGTGGGAGACTTTTAAAAGTAATATGGCTGAAGACTTTATGCGACGATACAATGAACCCATTGCACACTTAAAAGCGTTAATGGAAATTCAAGAAGTCTTTTTAACTCATGGATTAAGTTGTGCAAGTTTTAATTTGCCTGATCCAGGTCTTATAGATGACATTAACTTTGAAGACTATGACATTCAACTACAAGCAGAAAGAACAGAAGAAAGACTTGCAACTTTAAATACACTACAATTGCAAGCATTTCATGCCATTAAAAATGCTATAGATGATGACATGGTGACAGAGCGTTATTTCTATCTTGATGGACCTGACGGATCAGGGAAAACATATTTGTACAATTTATTAATGAGTTCAGTACGGGCACAAGGAAAAATAGCAATGGCGTTTGCCACTACTGGAATTGCTGCACTTTTATTAGAAGGTGGAAGAACTGTTCATAGTGGATTTAAACTGCCAGTGCCTATTTTAGAAAATTCTGTGTCAGATATTCGCATGACATCCTTACAAGCAAAGAAATTGAAGAAATGTAAATTAATTATAATAGATGAGGCCACAATGATGTCATGCTATGCCCTTCAATGTATTGACCGTTTGCTTCGTGAAGTCATGGATAATATTTTTCCATTTGGTGGAAAGGTAATGTTGTTGGGTGGCGATTTTAGACAAACATTACCTGTCGTTGTACATGGAAATCGAACAGACATTATTGAAACATGTATAAAGTCAAGTACAGTATGGAAACATTTTACCCATCTTCAACTGCAACAAAATATGAGATCAGAAGGCCAAACTGATTTCAATGATTGGCTTATTAAAATTGGAGAAGGCAGAACAGAAAAAATACTACATTTACCTGACGACACTGTAGAGATCCCACCTCATATGATTTGTCAACAAGATATTATATCGGCTATATTTGAAGGGAGCATAAATAACGAAGAATATTCCGAGCTTGCCAACCAAGTTATACTGACGTGTAAAATTAAAGATGCATTAATACTCAATAATGAAATCTTTAAAAAAATTAATGCACCACAAAGAAATTATCACAGTGCTGATTCTGTACTTGCTGATGACAATGAAAGTCAGGCAAACTTTTCAACTGAATTCATTAACTCTTTAACTCCTTCTGGAATGCCACCACATATTTTGCAGCTAAAGAAAGGTGCAATTATCATGTTACTGCAAAATATGAACCCCAAAAAAGGCCTATGCAATGGCACAAGATTAATTGTTCAACAATTAAAGGACCATTTTATAGATGCTGAAATTTTAACTGGGACCCATAAAGGAGAGAGAGTTTTCATACCAAGAATAGATTTAGCACCAAGTGAAAGTAGTCTCCCTTTTATACTTCAAAGAAGACAATTTCCCATTATTATGGCATTTGCCATGACCATTAATAAATCACAAGGTCAAACTTTCAAATCTGTGGGTATTTACTTGGAAGAACCAGTTTTTGCACATTGTCAATTGTACGTTGCGTTGTCACGCTGCAAAAATCCATAGGCTATTAAAGTTTACATTGAAAACAATGAAAGTCAAGGTGATTTATTAGAAGATGGACGTATTTTTACTAAAAACATTGTCTACTATGAAGTACTATAACTTTGCAGGATACAAACTAAAGCCATGCAAACATTTTGGAAAAACATTCAAAAATACAAAACAATTGGTTGTTTAATTCAGTCATAATTAATGGAAGTCATGTTTATGGATAATTCGCCTCACAAAATACTTGCCTTGCATTTCTATGAAAAATTATGTTAAAATGTTAAGTCACTATGTTAATGTTTCTAATGTTACAAGTTTAAAAACAATATTTTCAAGTTATTTCATTCAACATATTACAAAGTTCATGTTAAGAGCTCAAGCACCTATTAAGTCACAATGTAAATATTCTCTGTTATCTTAAGATTACTACCTACATTAATGTTTATCGCCAGTTTATGTGCTCAGTAATGAATTACTTTAATTACGTACGGTTTAAGGAGAGTTTTTACTGTATGCCTTCCTCTACATTCAATGTATATTAAACTTAACAATTATTCTGATACAAATTGCATGTTAATACTGATTAATTTAAAGTTAAACTGTTTTTACATTCAAATGTTAATACTTTTAATTCAAAATTATGTTACAAAATGTATTTACTATGTTCCTGTTTATAATGTTCAAAATTAGACAAATGTTTTGCTAAAATTCCAAAGTTACATAAAAAATAAAGTTCAATTTTAAAAATATATACTTTCAAGGTTATTGCTTACATATATTTTAAACTTCATGTTAAAATTCGGCACGTTTCAAAAAGTTTTTTTACTTTTTACTTTTCTCTGGATTCTATGTATATTAAAGTGAACAATTCTTCAGATACAAATTTCATTTTAAAAAACCATTACATCAACGTTTTACAAAAATACATGTTCATATCACAATACTTACAAGGGTCAAAAATATATTTAAATAACTAAACAACTTCACAAACATATACATCACATTGCCTTCATTTTTTGACGGGCAAGTCGCTAGTGTATATATATTTATGGGAGTGAGAAAAAGATTTACTATTTGTGATGTCAAAAAATATTTACTATTTGTGATATGATTTCAAATATAGATTCTAACTTATTGTTACTACAAATGTTACATAGACATAACTGGTTGAAAGACTTTTCTTGATACAGCAAATGTTTTGAAGACAGTGATGCAACAGGTTCTATTGCAACTAAAAAAAAAAAAGCATTTTATAATTACAATTTTTTTTTAATGCAATATATATGCTATAAAAAAGACCAATACAATTTTTGGCTCAGGTGTCTTTGCAAGATTAAAATTGAATATATTTTGCAGCTATGTTCAAGGAACCTATATTTAATCCATATAGTGCCTAATTTTTTTCTCCTGGAGTGTTAGAAGCCTCCCATTCTATGTTGTAAAAATATTTTTTCTTCTCCCAATACATCTTGATCCATCTTTAATTAATGAAAATTGCAACAGTTACATATTGATTTAATTGAACAAGCCTGCAAAGTCTAAAACCGTAAACCATGAACCCATACGTAGCAATTCAGGGCAATATTAATTAAGCCAGCCAGTAAGTTATAATTTAGAAAGAGCCAATAGTAAATTAGACTGTCATCATGACATCAGTAAAACATGTGTTTTAAATGTCAATCAATTAGCTTTTAGAAGTCCAATATTCGATTGGGCTCGCAATCCAGCAATGTAAAAATCAATAAAAAATGAATGGCCAAACTCTTATAGTCCATGTGGGTGGCCGAATTAGTATTAACTCTTTGATTTCCGAGATCGATATAACACGAAAATTAAACGTAAACAAAAATATTTTTTATTGCAGATTTGCAAGCTTGAGACTGTTGTGCAATTACTGTATATACTCGAGTATAAGCTGAGTTTTTCAGCCCTTTTTTTAAGGCTAAAAAGGGCCCCCTTGGCTTATACTCGAGTCACTCTCCCCCCTTGTTTCTCTAACCCCCCGTGTCTCTCTAACCCCCCCGTGTCTCTCTAACACCCCCCTTGCATACAACCGTATGAATTTTCAGCTAGTACCTGGCAAATAGATTGCTAGATGAGGCCAATTAAATATCAGCAACTTTTGCTAGCTACATTAAGGGGCTTTGGTAATTGTGATTTTGACAATTTAATAGGGCCCATAATCTCCACTGAGCTTGCCTCAGTACTTCCAAGAGCAACTACAGTTTATTTTAAAGGAAGACCTCTCTCTCCCTCTCTCATCATGACTGTGGGCCTTTATAGCACCTCCTGTATGATTTCAGGTGCACTTACAATTGTGCTGAAGCTCAATTAACACAGTCCAGGACTGGGAATATAGCTTTGTCTGAATACATATATCTATATATGTCATCTTCAGCTGTTCAATCAGGGTAGATAATTTTACATATTTGTAAAAATCTGAAATTTTTGCTTTCTGCAAGTTTACTCAACCAAAAATAACGTTGATGATAAAAGCTGGTATTGTAAATCACTGATAGTAGGTAAGTAGGTAAATAGGATTTAAGTTCATGCAAAAATACTGAGCGTGCCCAAAATATCTCCATCACCTTCCCAGCAACTGAACATGTCTAAACAAAGCTTCAAATATTTACAATCTCTGCAAGCAAATACAGAAAGATTCATGATCATCTTTGACTGTGCTACATCCGCTCAAAATCGACTCAACACCCATTAATAAGTAATGGATTGCTTTCTATGTGAAGATTCACATTGGATTACCTTTCACACTGGGCTAATATGTACAACATAACAAAAATATACCAAGTATAACTCTCCTGACGTGAAGAGAGCAAAGTAAAATAGCAAAGATAGAAATTCAGACCCCCATCTCAGAAGCAGCTATACCTGCCAATAATTATGTGGTCAATTTCTGAAAGAAGGAATGAAATGGGAAAGATTAGCAGTATTCTCCAAATTAAGCTTGGATTTCAAGCTATTTTCTATTAAACACCCACATCTTTTAAATGTGTGGCAGCAACAAATGTTTCAGCACTAGATCTGAGAATAATTTTTGTCTACCATCCTCATTTAAATTGACAGCTATTTCTTGAAAAAAATCACACACCTGGTGAGTGCATGAGTGTCAGACTACTCCAGGTGAATTATCCTTGCCCACGTCACTACCTGTGTGGTAGACAGGAGCACATATGTATCAATGTGTGTATATATATATATATATATATATATATATATATATATATATATATATATATACTTTTATTTCCCTTTTTTAAACCTCTGGGGTGCTCCCACTCTGGCTACTTCTTTGTATCTATTGATAAAATAATAATCTCTCTTCACCCCATAATTGAGAGGAAATAGTTACTGTCTCCAACTCATGAAGCCTGTATAAGATAGCATTATACCATTCCTCTAAAATTGTGGCTGTTAAGTATCTGCAGATGTGGTCCTATAGTGTTATATTATTTAGATTTTAAAATGTCCCTTTCATGGTTCATTTTAGGTTATGGAATAAAAGTTTTAAATACAGAGGTCCTGCTTTTAGCACTAGTCTGGACTCAGCACCAGAAATGCTCTTCACTCATCTATAATCACTGTACCCAATTTCCTCAAACCTTCTAATCCGGTTTCCGGCCCCATTACCCCACAGAGACAGATCTCACAAAAGTCACTAATGACTTGCTCACCCCCAAGTCAAAGGGTTATTTCTATATTTTAATTCTCCTAGATCTCTCTGCTGCATTTGACACAGTTGACCACCCTCTTCTTATCCAAATTTTCTACTCTCTTGGCATCCATGACTCTGCTTTTTCTTGGCTCACAACCTACTTACAATGTTGAATATTTTTGTTTTCTGGCAATACTTCTTCATCATCTCTAAAATGCATCACTATCTAACACAAGATACAACTAAAATTGTAATGCATTCTCTAATCATATCTCACCTTGACTACTGCAACTCACTCCTTGCTGGCCTCCCCAACACGTACTAGTCATTACTCCAATCCATAATGAATGACTCTGCTAGATTCATCTCCCATAATCCACAATCAATATCAATCACTCCAGTGGCTTCCCATAACCTCCAGAATAAAATTTAAAATCATGACTCTAACATAAAGCCCTTAACATAAATGCACCCCATATATATCTTTGCTCTTGTTTTAAAATACTCTCCCATCCTCCCTGTCCATTCTGCTAATGGCCTTCTTCTTTCCTCCTCTCGTATCACATCCTCTCACTTCCACCTTCAGAACTTTGCCTGTGTTGCCCCTAATCTTTGGAACTCCTTGCCTTGTTCCACTAGACTTCTTCCTGTCTCAGGTACTTCAAAACCTCACTAAAAACACATCTGTTTAATGCTTATCACCTTCATCCATAATATGCTCAATGTATCTATTACCCTCCTGCTTTTCTAACCAAACCCTTTAGACTGTAAGTTTGTGAGTTTGTAATCTTATAGAATGCTTGAGAAAGTACTCTATATACACATCTCCAAGCTCAAAAACAGGGCCCTCAATTTGTTTAATATGTATTGAAAATGTTTTTGCCTTGTACTCGTCCTATGTATGGAGCTGTGGAATATTTTGATGCATTATAAAAATAAAATAATAATAATATTAAATATTTATAATTAGATAAATCCATGATGTAACATAAATCTGAGGCAAAACCATGGATACATCAGAAAGATGACATCCTGGATTTTGCAAGTTTCCAGACCCATGACATCATACTTAAAATGATATTATCAAAATGTCTCCTAATCATTGCCTATGTAATCCATAATTGAAAACCAAACCAAAAAATGACGGCAATGAGATGTGTATGTTTGGAAAGTTGTTTAGTTATTAATATACATATGGAATTGTAAGGTAGCTAAAGTTGTTTTGTGTGTACTACTGAAATATATAATAATAATTAATAAATGAATATACTTGACCTATTTTGAAGCATTGTGTTGAAGATCTGTGAGCCTTGTTTGATGTTGCTGCAGCATTAGTGGTGTGGAGGTGCTGTGTGAGCGTGATGAACGTGTGCAGTGTAAGAGTGTGCGTGCGCGAGCCGAAACCGTTAGCGTAGTTGTGTACTTCTGTATTAGCGTAAAATGGCGGGTAATGTGTGGTATGCGTGTTCTCGGATTATCCGTAACTGTTTTCCGTGGTTATAGTGCTGTAGCCTCGTTTTCATTTTGTTCGGCCGCCATTTTTTTTCGCTTAGAGAATTTTGTAGTGTCTAAACTCTTTTATTTTTAGTTAAGTGAAGCTGTAAGTAGATTTTTTGAGGTGCTGGATGCTTCGTCTTGCTGTAGGTAAGCTTTTTATGTATGTGTTGTGTGTATTTATTGTGTTTTTGCTTTTTTCCTTTCCGCGGCTTGCATGCGATTTTTGCGATGTCGTAATGTGTGGTATGCGTTTTAGCGGATTATCCGTAAGTGTTTTTCGTGGTTAGAGTGCTGTAGCCTCGTTTTCGTTTTGTTCGGCCGCCATTTTTTCTCTCGCTTTGCCAATTTTTTAGTGTCTAAACTCTTTTATTTTGAGGTAAATGAAGGTGTAACTTGTTTTTTTCAGGTCGTGGATGCTCCCTCTTGCTGTTGGTAAGCTTTTTATGTATGTGGTGTATGTATTTGTTATGTTTTTTTTTTTTTCATGTTTGCGAGTTGTGGCCTTATTTTTTGGCTACGGTTTAACGGCTCGCCTCGCTACGCGAGTCCCGCCTGCAATGAGCGCCTGCGGCGCTCATTGCCAAAGTGCTCCGTATTAACGTTAATTTTGTGAGGGCCTCAGTTGCTGTCATGGAGCGCCGCTAGAAACCGAGGGCCCGCAAGCGTGAGCAACGGCCCGTATGCTCACAGCTATATATGTGATTCCACGTCTCTCACCCTCTCCCACATTGGACTTGGAGGTGTAACTCTACCTCCAGTCACAGCAGCAGCAACAGGAGAGGGACAAGCATTTCCTGGAGTTTGAGGATGTACAGAGTGAACTACTTCACACAGCCAGGATGTATAAGGCATGTCAACAGGAGGCACCGTCACCAACTGGAAATGGAACGTTTGCCTCCAGCAATATAAATTCACCTTGTTTGTTAAGGGACAGCTCTTCAGGCTGAAATGGAACTTGTACAGAGGGACATCATGGCAGTCAAGCTGGAGGATTTTTAATAACATATTACCACACAATCCACACCAGAAAAGAAATCGAGAGAAAAGATCGTCCAACACGGTCCTCCACTACACCTTTCTTCCCCACCTAGTGATAGAGTGTCTCCAACTCCACCACCAGCCCGTCAGACATCTTCATTGAGACCACATGATAAAGGAGGAAAAGGGACCCCTTTATCAAAGAGAATAAGAAGATAAGGGGTTCATCCTGGCCCTTTTTCAGATAGAACTTTTTCAGTAAAGCATTATAGCATCTTCAAGTAGTGCTACTTGATACTATAAGTGAACATTCTGATCTGTGAACACATCTTATATAGGTTAAGATTTTTTTTTTAAACGTGGGACACAATGCCTTTATATTTGCAAAAATAATCTTTTAAATAACACTGGCCATAATTATGTAAGGCTCATATTAATGTAACAGAGGTTTATTATGCGTTTGATGCAGCCAAGTAATGCTTCTTAGCAAATATCATGTGATTTCCTCAGTGGACCTGAATACAAAAGCAGAATGCTTTTGCAATTCTGGACTGTTGGCACTACTCATTTTACTGATGTTATCACCAATGTATTAAGCATTATATCATATGTTAAGGTTTTAGGAATTGCACATTGAATAACAACATATTTCTGATATTTTTAGATTAATTCACATTACATTTTAATTTTACACACAGTAAATTATTTTAAATGGCAAGGGATACACAATGAATGCTAAGACAAGATTACTGTTAGGGGGTTTTAATTGTATTTGTAGGGCTAGTGAGTTGTTAAAATCTGGAGCTCTTCATTAATTAAGTGTGACTTGTCATTAGTTAGTTGTCAGTGTTTAATAGTGTGAACAGTGTGGTATTTGTATCTGATGAAATTTAGTTGATTTTTTTATATTATTAATGTCCTATACATTTTCTTTACACTATTTTTATTTATTGAACTAGATTTTTACAGAAACTCTTAAATTCTTGTTTTGTAAGTGTTCTTGTAAACTGCTGTTACTGGAAGTTGAATGTACACATTACGCGACTATGAGGTTCTATAGTGCATTCCCGAGAACATGTAGCATTTAGCTAGTTTTCTTACTGGAGCCATTTATTCATACTAAATGTAGAGCAGTTGAGGGACTTCCCTGGTGGTCCATTGGTTAGGACTCAGTGCTTCCACTGCTGTTGACCTGGGTTTGAGCAGGGTTAGGCCTGGTCAGTACTGGGAGACCACCTAGGAATACCAGGAGCTGGCCCACTGGAGAAGGAACTGGCAACCCACTGCAGTATCTCTGCCTTGAATATCAAGTGGATCAGCATGACCATGGACATAAAGATGTCCTTGTCGTGTTAAAGTCCATGAGGTTACGGAGAGTCGGAAAGGACTGAATGACTAAAAAAAAAAAAAAAAGAGAACAGTTGACACGTAGTAATCACAAATAAAGTTTCACTCATAAAGGTTACAGGCAGTACATAATAACTAGGTTGGTTCCTATGTAAGATTTTCTATGGGAACCATTTATTCTAGCCCTTAGACAAATATCTGTTCTCTGGTATCTTGATACTAATGTCTTTGGTCAATCTTCCTAAGTAACTTAAAAAACATTAATCATTTTAAACTAACAGCTGGTGAAAAATAAAAAAACACACAAAATACACAATCTGTCTGGACATTATTTACTGAATTAAATTGTTCATCTCACTATGCACTAATACCTGATTAAAACAGCAGCTTTTTCTTCTAATACAACATATTATATATATATATATATATATATATATATATATATATACATATATATATATATATATATATATATATATATATATATATACATATATATATATATATATATATATATATTTTTTTTTTTTTTTTTTTTTTTTTTAATGACCAATAACAGACCTGTAAATTAAATTGTTACTTTATTTCTGGTCCCTCTGTTGAACCTATATTGCTCATGGTGTTGCTCTTTATAAAGAACATTGGAAACAGATCCTGAGAACATATTTTCACAGTGTGCAATGATGGTCACATGACACTCAACACACAACTTGTAGGTGGAGAGGAGGGACTCTATAGAAGTATTGAGTAAATAGGGTAGAGAGGGAAAGGGATGAATTAGTTACCCATGGAGGAGGAGAAGGGGGAGGGTTATAATAGACAGTAGGGAGGTATTAATAGGGGCCTCAAATACAGTGGCAAGCACTTCACAATGGCAGAGCCATAGCAACATAAAGTGTATGCTTGCTAACGCAAGAAGATTGCCTGGGAAAATGGACAAGCTAGAAATATTAGCGGTACAAGAAAAATGGGGCTTGATAGGCATTACTAAAACATGGTGGGATGAATCTCATGACCAGACTGTTAATCTGGATGGTTATAACCTATTTAGGAAAGAAAGGGGAAATGGTAAAAGAGGAGGAGGGATCTGTCTGTATGTTAAGCCTGAATTTAAGCCTATAGTCAGAGAAGATATGTATGCTGGCACTAACGGCATCATTGAATCTTTGTGGGTTGAGCTAAATAGTGGAGGAGCTAATTCTAAACGCATATTGGTGGGAGTATGCTATAAACCCCCAAATATAGCTGAAAGTGAGGCAATACAATTATTGTTACAGATTGGAAATGCAGCTAAGCATGGGCATGTTCTAATAATGGGAGACTTTACTTACCCTAAAATAAACTGGATAAATGAGACCAGCAGCTCAGCTAAGGGGAGCAGGTTCTTGAGTACACTCGGGGATCATTATCTGGCCCAGGTAATACAAGAACCTACTAGAAATGGGGCCATCTTGGATTTAGTCATCACAAGTAATATTGATATAATATCAAATGTTAAAATAGGGGAACCCTTGGGGAACAGTGATCACAACACAGTATCATTTGAGATTGAATACAAAAAACAGAGTTGTAAGGGGCTAACAAAAACTCTAAATTTTAAAAGGGCTAACTTTAATGGGCTACGGGCAGCAATACTACATACATACAGGGAGTGCAGAATTAGTAGGCAAGTTGTATTTTTGAGGATTAATTTTATTATTGAACAACAACCATGTTCTCAATGAACCCAAAAATCTCATTAATATCAAAGCTGAATATTTTTGGAAGTAGTTTTTAGTTTGTTTTTAGTTTTAGCTATTTTAGGGGGATATCTGTGTGTGCAGGTGACTATTACTGTGCATAATTATTAGGCAACTTAACAAAAAACAAATATATACCCATTTCAATTATTTATTTTTACCAGTGAAACCAATATAACATCTCAACATTCACAAATATACATTTCTGACATTCAAAAACAAAACAAAAACAAATCAGTGACCAATATAGCCACCTTTCTTTGCAAGGACACTCAAAAGCCTGCCATTCATGGATTCTGTCAGTGTTTTGATCTGTTCACCATCAACATTGCGTGCAGCAGCAACCACAGCCTCCCAGACACTGTTCAGAGAGGTGTACTGTTTTCCCTCCTTGTAAATCTCACATTTGATGATGAACCACAGGTTCTCAATGGGGTTCAGATCAGGTGAACAAGGAGGCCATGTCATTAGATTTTCTTCTTTTATACCCTTTCTTGCCAGCCACGCTGTGGAGTACTTGGACGCGTGTGATGGAGCATTGTCCTGCATGAAAATCATGTTTTTCTTGAAGGATGCAGACTTCTTCCTGTACCACTGCTTGAAGAAGGTGTCTTCCAGGAACTGGCAGTAGGACTGGGAGTTGAGCTTGACTCCATCCTCAACCCGAAAAGGCCCCACAAGCTCATCTTTGATGATACCAGCCCAAACCAGTACTCCGCCTCCACCTTGCTGGCGTCTAAATCGGACTGGAGCTCTCTGCCCTTTACCAATCCAGCCACGGGCCCATCCATCTGGCCCATCAAGACTCACTCTCATTTCACCAGTCCATAAAACCTTAGAAAAATCATTCTTGAGATATTTCTTGGCCCAGTCTTGACGTTTCAGCTTGTGTGTCTTGTTCAGTGGTGGTCGTCTTTCAGCCTTTCTTACCTTGGCCATGTCTCTGAGTATTGCACACCTTGTGCTTTTGGGCACTCCAGTGATGTTGCAGCTCTGAAATATGGCCAAACTGGTGGCAAGTGGCATCGTGGCAGCTGCACGCTTGACTTTTCTCAGTTCATAAGCAGTTATTTTGCGCCTTGGTTTTTCCACACGCTTCTTGCGACCCTGTTGACTATTTTGAATGAAACGCTTGATTGTTCGATGATCACGCTTCAGAAGCTTTGCAATTTTAGGAGTGCTGCATCCCTCTGCAAGATATCTCACTATTTTTGACTTTTCTGAGCCTGTCAAGTCCTTCTTTTGACCCATTTTGCCAAAGGAAAGGAAGTTGCCTAATAATTATGCACACCTGATATAGGGTGTTGATGTCATTAGACCACACCCCTTCTCATTACAGAGATGCACATCACCTAATATGCTTAATTGGTAGTAGGCTTTCGAGCCTATACAGCTTGGAGTTAGACAACATGCATAAAGAGGATGATGTGGTCAAAATACTCATTTGCCTAATAATTCTGCACTCCCTGTATAGACTGGGACAACGAACTTACAGGGAAAAATACTGAAAATAAATGGACATCATTCAAATCCTTACTAAATAAACATACTCATCGGCATGTACCATGTGTAAATAAAATGAATAGGAGTAAATCATATCCCATGTGGCTTAACAATGACTTAAAGATCATGATGAGGAAAAAGAAACAGGCATTGAAATTATACAAGGAGGAGGGAACAGAGGCAGCTTTATGTGACGATAAGGAAATCTACAAGGCTTGCAAAAGGGCTATTACACTCGCTAAAATAGGAAATGAGAAGTCAGTTGCAATGGAAAGTAAGACTAACCCTAAAATATGTTTTAAATATATTAATGGGAAGAAGGCAAGGAAGGAAGCTAGGAACATTACAATGTGACACAGGCCGTCTGATAATTAGTGACCAGAAAGGGAGGTACCAGTGGTTGGGACACCGCAACATAATGGGGCTACACTACCATCACTAAATAATTTGTTAACACAGGAAGAAATCCAAAAGAGATTGGAGAAAATAAATGTTAATAAAGCCCCAGGTCCTGATGGAATACATCCAAGGGTACTGAGGGAGCTGGGTTCTGTAATAGCCAAACCATTATATCTAATCTTTCAAGACTCACTCACTACAGGGTCATTATCGGATGACTGGAGAAAAGCAGAGATGATACCTATATTTAAGAAGGGATCAAGAGCAAATCCGGGGAATTATAGACCAGTGAGCCTCACATCTGTAGTTGGGAAGCTTTTAGAAGGGTTGATAAGGGACAGAATACAAGAATATGTCTATTTGAACAAGATCATAGGTAGCAGTCAACACGAATTTATGAAGGATAGGTTGTGTCAGACCAATCAAATTAGTTTCTATGAGGAGGTTAGTAGGAACTTGGATCAAGGAAACTCAGTGGATGTAGTCTTTTTAGATTTTTCAAAGGCATTCGATACAGTGCTACATGGAAGACTAGTGAGCAAACTAACAGATACAGGAATTGCAGTACATATCTGCTCATGGATCGGGAGCTGGCTAAAAGACAGGAAGCAAACGATTGTTGTAAATGGAACATACTCCGATTGGTCTAATGTGATAAGTGGGGTTCCTCAAGGTTCAGTATTAGGTTCTCTCCTTTTTAACATATTTATTAATGACATAGAAGTAGGACTCGAAAGTAGTGTCTCATTTTTGCTGATGCCACTAAGTTGTGCAAGGTAATAAAATCAGATAATGATGTACTTTCCCTACAAATGGATTTGCATGAATTAGAGAAATGGGTGGCTAAATGGCAGATGAGATTTAATACAAATAAATGCAAGGTTATGCATTTGGGAAGAAAAAATAGCCATGCAATTTATAATCTTAATGGAGCAAATCTAGGGGTATCAGATATTGAAAGGGATTTGTGAGTACTAGTGGACAACCACCTAGGTAGCATTGCTCAATGCCAAGCAGCAGCTGCAAAGGCAAGTAAAATATTAGCATGTATTAAGAAGGGTATAGAAGCAAGGGGAGTAAATATAATTCTACCACTATACAAATCCCTAGTAAGCCCTCATTTGGAATATGGAGTACAATTTTGGGCACCACTTAAAAAAAAAGGACATTTTAGAGCTGGAAAAGGTACAGAGAAGGGCTACAAAACTAATAAGGGGAATGGAGGGGCTAAGTTATGAAGAAGGACTAACCGAACTAAACTTATTTTCGCTAGAAAAAAGGCATCTACAAGGGGATATGATTACCTTATTTAAATACATACAGGGTCAATATAATGCTTTGTCAAGTGAACTTTTTGTAGCAAGAGATTTTCAACTGACAAGAGGACATCCTTTGAGGTTAGAGGAAAAAAGATTTCACCTTAAACAAAGAAAAGGGTTCTTTACAGTTAGGGTGGTTAAACTGTGGAATTCTCTACCAAAGTAGGTGGTAACAGCGAATTCGATAGACAACTTCAAAAAGGGGTTGGATATATTTTTGAATAAAGAGGGCATTCAAGGCTATCCTAGATAACTAGCGAAGGAATATTGATCCAGGGAGAAATTTGATCGCCAGTTTCTGGGGTCAGGAATGAATTTTGCTTTTTTCCCCTTATGAGACAATTGGCAAAGTTTCAGTGTGTTTTTTTTTCTGTTTGCCTTCCTCTGGATCAATTAACAATTAATAATAAATAGTCCACATATTAAAAAGATCAATAGAGATCTTAAAAGCTTGAACTTGATGGACTAACTCTTTATTCATCCTCCAATACTATACTATTAATAATTATTTAACAACAAATTAATTAATAACTGATCCAAATATTGCAGAACAGAGGAGATCTTAACAGGTTGAACTTGATGGACTGAAAGTATTTTTTCAACTTTAATTACCATGGCCCTCATTCTATTACCGGCCGTAAATCGGCCGTAAGGCTGCGATTCCTTGCGGGGGTTCTGTTAACTCGCGATTCTATTATACGGCCCCGCAAGGATCTCCTCTTACGGCCGGCCGCATATCTTGGAACCGGCCGTAAGCTGAGAAATATAAAAACGCAAAAATAAATTCAAGCCTGCACTGTACAGCTCTGTAAATGCTAGGGATCATATTGGGGGACATGAGGATTAAAAGAAACCCACTCTCAAGCTTGCACATCAGCCCAAACCCGAGTTTAAATTAACTGTTTATTTTCCGGCTGCAGCGTGGGCGGGTCTGAAGTGCTCCAAGCACTCTGGACTTTTTACATGGATATTTTACGGATATTAAAAATAAAATATTTTACGGATTTGAGTATAGGATAATTATGTGCTATTTTTTCTAACACCTAAAATCTCTTTATAGTCTTCTCAAAGTGCAGGATGGCTTTATTTGAGCTATTTTATGTGCTTAATTGGTGCTAGCGGGACCTCTTTCCTGCAAGTAAGCTGCGGTTAGTTTTTAGCCTTGCAGAGAGGGTTCCCGGAGCAATTGAATTGCAAATAGGAATTTCTAACGGCCGAAACTCTTGCGGCCGTTTTAGATCAAAGGCTTTCCTCTGGCGCGAGCGGCCGCAAGAGATAGCAAGGCACCGGCCGCAAGCCTGCCGGAGCCTCCGGCCGTAAGGGAATAGAATAGCCGAATAGCTTGCGGACGGTCCTTGCGGCCCCGCAACGGCTGCGGCCGCTAATAGAATGAGGCCCTATGTAACTATGTAACTATGTAACCTACACCACCATGCTCTTCACAGAAATGCCAACACATGCTGTATACATACAGAATAAACAAACTGCAGCTCAAATTTGGACTCCACAACACGCAAACAGAATGACAAACTGACTGGTGGTGATGGTTTAGGCCCCTTTTAAATTAAACTGTTCTTTGTACCTGGCACAGGTACTGAGTCGCTATTCCCAGGAAGTTGATGCCTGATATTGCTACTACTTGGGAATAGTGACTCAGTATGTTTTGGAGGAACCTAATGTATTATTAGTTACCCAGAAGGACATTAGTTTAGTCCAAGAGAGTAGATGCAGTAGGTCATCTTTGATATTTACTTTTATAAATGTAGCCGTTTTATCTTCAATGTCTGATGATACATTATCGCATATAGCTAAGAGTTTATACCTATCCTTGCATCTTATGTGTATGATGGAATAGGAGTCAATATGGCAGAAATTCCGATTTGAGAATCTGTGGACCGGTTTGAGTTTATTTGGCTTGTCCATTAGCAGCCCATAACAGCTCTCCCATATTGGCTGAGAGTGATATTGGAACATAAGTAAACATAGAAGTACCTTATATATTTGTAATATACCTCTCCATTACTGTATATTAGATTGGAGGGATATTTACATCATTGGATTTTGGCGCTATTAACTTGGGAGCAGCTATTTGATCTTAAATTATAGTGCTGGGTATTAGTTCCACTTTGTTAAGTGTATCCCTGACATACTGCAATAGGAGTGACAGAATATTCATATAGTGTTGATTTTATTCATGTGTGCCTCTGTTGTATTTTAAATATGATAATAAAGATTTATTCAATGTTGTGCCATTTTTGCTATATTTGGCATTTGACGATTCTTCCGTTCTCAGCGGTAGTTCTTATGAGCCTATACACTCATATTTTACCCCTGATAGGACAACTGTCCATTATAGTGGCCCTTTTTTTGCTCTCTCTTTTTTCATGAATTATTTTTTGCCATTTTGGACAGTTTAGGACTTAGGATTTCTGGTGGACTATTTTGAGAGGTGGCCCTTATCTTTGTATTAATAGGCCCCAGTCCAGCCTTTATACACATAACACATGCTCCAATAGTTAAATTCTCCTAGTGTATCAGGGATCCCTCCAGGATCTTGCAAAGGCATTACAATTAATTGTTTATCTAATAAAAAATAAGCTGTATGACTTTCTTCCTGCTAAACTATGCTCTTAGTCAGACTTAATGTTTTCAAACATATACAGTATAGGTTTTATTTTATTATGCTGTGGTCCTTTAACTTGTGGGTCCAAAGACTGCTGTAGAAGATTATACAATATATATATATAAATATATATATATATATATTTTTTTTTTGTTTAATAACTGGTTTTAAAATAAAATCAGTATTTGAAGAAACAAAATCAATATAACTTTTAATATAACTTGAATCTCCAATGTTAAATTAAAGTGTAGGTTTTAAAAGCTACCTTGAATGGATTTTCTTTAAATATTGAATGTATACAGTAACCCTTATTGTTTGTCGACTAACATTGAACCTTAACAGACGCTGTTGGTTTTGTTAGCTAGGTTATTGTAGTGTAGTATTTTTGAGAAATATCTGATGAACTGCCTAGAAATGTTTACAAAGCCTATACATGTTTGAACTATATAATTTATAAAAAAAAATGCCAAGTAGTTTGTGCGTTAGTAAAAGACATGACATCATATTCAAAATGGTGATATCTGATTGAAGGAAGTTTTCCATTTATTCTCCTCTGAAAACATTTCAGAAAGCTCTTGCATTAAGGCTAGAAAATATCAATTTGATTGCAATTTTTAGTTAATTTCCTGTAATTGATACAAGGTCCAATTGGATAAATTGCATTTTGTACAAAAATGTATGCTCTGAATGGCAACTATGAAACTATGAGAGTCACCATATATCTTGGTCATAGCAGACAAAGAATTTGAAATTATATCTAGATAAAGACAGTGAATTTCTAATTTTGTTTTATTCTTGATACAAAGCAATATGCCACAATCATGTTTTAAGCTCCTGAACTTTGAATAGTTAACATTAAACGTCTGTTTGAATGTCCCATGCGGATTTGGTGGTGTAGGCTCACTGGAGTCAGGCACTTAAGATTACCCAGTTGCCTGTTTACTGTGTCACATGCATAGAAAGGAATTCCATTGTATGTGCCTAGTCAGGTACCATAGATATTACTTCTGCAGGATCTTTTTTATGTTGAATTAAAGTAAGATCTCTAGTGCACATAATACAAATAATATTACCCCCAAGTCATTACCAAAGTATTCTACATATTGGAGTGTACATTACATGGATTTACAGTAAACACTACCATCTACTGTACAATATAGCTTCATTTCCTTATGTAAACATGAGTATTCAATTTTAAATTGGGTAATAGAATATGTGAACAAACAAAAGAAGAGAGACACTACTGAGAATGGCCAGTAGCTCAGTAGCCTGCTCTGTGGGATAATGCCTAATCAAGGTGTAGTCCTCATTTGCTCAGTTGGGTCAGAGACATACAGACAGATACTTAGATAATTTGTTTGTAAATGTTATGATATACGTTGTACATATTATATAGTAAAATATGCAGGTGAGCTGTTTGCACTAAAACTGATTATAAATTCTATCTTGAGCACAATAGTGGCAAACTTTAAAAGTTTGCAGTTAGATCAATATCATATAAATTATTCAAACAAATAGTAAAACAAGTTCTATAAATTATACATTTTAAAATCATAGCTATGATTGTTGCAACTGATTGCAGGTGTTAGGCTATTAGGACTCTTCAATTTATAACAGAGGCATTGTTAAAGGACCAGTAATGAAGCACAATTTAGACCACACCACTGTAAAGATCTTCCAAAATCATGTTGAAATACTTTTGGCATTTTTTAAATATGTATTTACATTTTTGATGATTTCCCCCCTGACTTCTCCACAACACAGAGGAGGGGGCTGTGTCCTTCTTCATTACTGCAACCAATCAGGTTGTGGTAGTGCATGTCCCATTTAAGTCTATGGGAAGTTTTTTCAATAACAGTGAGTACCTGTCTAGGAGAACTGTAATATCATTGATAGAGGCTGTTCCAGTGGGCAGCTTCTGTCAGTGAGGTGAGATGCCCTGACATTTTTAGTATGTAATGTCTGGAATAAACTTTTGTGCTATTATAAAATATGTCTTGAAGAGGTTTTCTTATATGCAGGATAGATAGATAGATAGAGATAGAGGTAGATAGACAGACAGAGATAGACTGAGACACATAGAGACATAAAGATAGACAGAGTTAGATAGAGGCAGATAGATGGATGCATAGATAAATAGATAGATAGATAGATAGAAACAGAGAGATAGACAGAGACATTGATCTATTTCACCTCTGAACTGCCAGTGAACTCCTCCCTCTGATTCCCCCTAAGAAGGTCACTTGAGGGTATGTTCTAAATGCTAACGGGACACAATGGGGGGATCATGGGGGAGACCTTGTGGTAGGGGTGATCTGGGTGGATACATCTCACTGCTAAGAGGGGAGATCTGAGGGGCAATCTCTGGATGGGAAAGTGCTGGGTGAAGGTTGGGTAGTAGCAATAGTTATGTTTGGCCAGTGGGGAGGCAAGAAAGAAGGAGGTGGATCTATTGGCATGGGCGGGGGGGGGGGGGGGGAGTGATGTGGGGCCTGACAGTGTCTCAATCTTAAGAGGCACTGCCTAAGCCTCCATAAAGTACAATTGAACATGCGCTGAGATGAAGCGGTAGGTAAATGGGCTTTTAATAAACACCTAATGAAGATCTTTATATAGTACAGCACATGTAGGGACATTTTACTGCAGTATTTTTATGTATGTATGTATGTATGTATATATATATATATATATATATATATATATATATATATATACAGTATACATACATTTATACATGGCTCATTTTAGATATGTGCTCACTATATTACATAGCTTTAAACCATCTCATAGGATGGATTATGCACAAGTTTTCAGACCAACCCACTGTTTCATTCTTAAATGGAAGTGGAGTTTGTGTGAAAATAATCAAACTGGCAAGCAGCTGAGAGGAGCTGAATTGGCAGAAGAAGAACCAGAGACTGACAGAGGAGCTTGAAGTATTAGATACCTGAAAGAGAGGAACTGTGTTACCTATCAGTAAATAATTTCAGTGCAGTAAACAAGAACTGCATAACTAAGGGTCCCTGCTATCGATAATTTGGAGTGAAGAGTGGGCCAGGGCTTTACCTGTTGCTATCTGATATAAACCAGAGTGTGGAACTTCCATGTCTGCAAACAATTGGATTTTCATATTTATGTATGTATATATAGGACTGCAATAACATCTTAAAATGAGAATGAGAAAATGTGTTGGTGAAATGATCTTAGTTACATCAGCCATGCCCTAGGTTCAATGTAGAATAAGAGAGCTGTTCGCAAAGAAAAACATAATCTACTAAGAAAACACTCTCCTTAGCCTCCTAACAGGAACACTTATTACCCATTTGTGCAGCCTACAGCAAGGAGATCTTGGATCAAACACCTCTAAAACCAGGGAGGATTCACTTTGAAAGACAAGCCATTTCTAATTTTCTACAGTAAGGATAAGCAAAGGCACTTTAGCATGATGTCCTATGCCAGCATTGTAGGATAAAAGTTCTACACTGCTATGCAAGTGAGTGAAGGAGAGAGAGACCACTCATATTGTAACCTCAAGCTTCAAGAATTACAGGTATGGACTAAATGTAAGTATGAAATGTTGAGTGTAAATAAAAAATGATATCACTCAGCCATGCATAAGAGATTAAGGAGCCTTTGCTGGTACAGCCTTATTATATACTATATATGTGATGTTTTGCTGCTTACTCCAGGTAATATTTAGGTAAAAACAAGTAATAAGCTTAAATCACTCATTATAATATTTACTTTATTGAGACATATGGCCATAAACTAAGGATGTATGTACATTTCACCAGTTTTCTCTGCTTTTCGGTGTTCTAAACCAAAAATTCATAATCTATTATTTCAAACTTTACTTTTAATACTGTTACAAAAAAAGCAAAGCAAATAGTGGCAAGTATTCAGCTTTAAAATGTAAAAGTTGTCAAGGGTGAGCATTTCAATCAGCAGTGACATTTTCCTGCCATTTCTATTCATATTCTGGATTTGTAAATAAATCAAAATGTATATGTCATTTCTACTTCGTAACATACTTTAATTCATAGAAAGTTACAGTATGTTTGATAAACTCATCCATTCATTTTCAATTATACTTTCAGAAACCTCTTTGTGGCCTTACTTGCAATGTTTTATATTGTACATATACATTTTTATTAAATAGTATTTGATGTAACAATGAACAGAAAAGTTTACTGAATATTTATAAATATAACATGTTTGCATCTATTTTTTTTAGATCACAGTAATCACAAAAACTTTATATCTAGCTTAGTGAATGTAAATATATTCTACCTGTGATTCCATAAAATATAATCTTCAATAAGCTGAAATAGTAAAGGTGAAAAGTCACTTTAGGCCATGATACAAGAAATTACATAGGCTTCATTTTGAAAATTTTCTCTGAGACATTTTTGAAGGAAAAGGAGCATGTGACCTATTTCTCATACTGAAGATGTGGGAAGTAATACAGGAAAAAAAAAAAAAAAACAGATAGATAGAAAACCCTTTTCCAGTAGGAGCACTCTAAACCAGGGAAATAACCTTTAAAATTGTACTTGTACTCAAACCACATTTGGATAGACATGAAGAGGTTATTTACCTAGATGGTCAAACATAACATACAGTATATCATCTAGGAAAGGTATATTAAAGTATGGGACAGTATGAAAAAGTGGTCTTAATATAGGTGACATAGCAGGGAAATTGGCCAACTCTAACAACCACTTCCCTACATCCCTACTCTCAACCACTGATGATATATAATGCCAATAATTTAGCCAGTAATCCCACGCCTAAAGAATTTCCCAAAAAATTGGAATTAAAAGTAACACATTGTTGCAGTGTACATGTTTCACATACAGCTTGATCACCACTGCAACATGATACAAACAATGCAGGACAAAATATGGCACTCAGGAATGCAACATTGATACTCTAAATCCCACCCACTAAGCCAATCAAAGTGTTTTCTCAATGTAGTGATGCAGGCCATCATCCTAGGAAGTACCTAGTTAGCTTTAAATACACCAGACATTAGCCAATGATATGAGCTTCAATAGTAAAAAGTATCAATCTAACTTCATCTAGGGACTAGGCACTTCCTAGAAATATTTTTTGGGAGGTTGTTTAGGCAGGGAATTACTGGCTAAATTATTGGGGTTATACCGTATATACTTGAGTATAAGCCGACCCGAGTATAAGCCGAGGCACCGATTTTACCACAAAATAATGGGTAAAAAGAGTGACTCGAGTATAAGCCGAGGGTGGGAAATGTGCTGCCCCCTGTGTCCCCCCTCTCTCTCCTGTGTCTCTTCTCTCCTCTTCCTTCCCTGTGTCTCTTACCCCCTCCCTTATCACCCTCCTCAACCCCCTCCTCAATCTAAACTTCCCTCCTCAACCCCACTCCTCATCCTCAACCTCCCTCCTCATCCTCAACCTCCCTCCTCATCCTCAACCCCCTCATCCTCAACCTCAACCCCCTCCATAACCTCAACCTTCCTCCATAACCTCACCCTCCCTCCTCATCCTCAACCTCCCTCCTCATCCTCAACCCCCTCCTCAACCTCCCTCCTCATCCTCAATCTCCCTCCTCATCCTCCCTCCTCAACCCCCCCTCAACCTCACTCCTCAACCCCTATTCTCATCCTCCCCCCTCAACCCCCATCCTCATCCTCAACCCCCCATCCTCAACCCCCTCCTCAACCCCCTCAACCTCAACCCTCCTCCTCAACATTAACCCCCTCCTCAACATTAACCCCCTCCTCAAGCCCCCATCCTCAATCCCCTCCTCACCCCCCCTCAACCCCCCTCCTCAACCTCCTCAACCCCCTCCTCACCCCCCTCAACCTCAAACCCCCTCCTCCTCATCAACCCCCTCCTCAACCCCCTCCTCACTTTCTCCCCTCTAAATACCTCCCCCTCACTTACCAGCTTCTTCTCCGGCCTCTGCTCCGTCTTGATCCCGTCGTGCATGTATATGCTAATGATGCGGCGCGCATGTGACGTCACATGCGAGCCAGGGGTCAAGACGGAGCAGAGGCCGGAAAAGAAGCAGGTAAGTGAGGGGGAGGTATTTAGAGGGGAGAAAGTGAGGAGGGGGTTAATGAGGAGGAGGGGGGTTGAGGTTGAGGAGGGGGACGGAAAGAGACACAGGGGGTAGAGACACAGGGGTTAGAGAGACACAGGGGGTTAGAGAGACACGGGGGGTTAGAGAGACACAGGGGGTTAGAGAGACACAGGGGGGTTAGAGAGACACGGGGGGGTTAGAGAGACACAGGGGGGTAGAGAGACACGGGGGGTTAGAGAGACACTAGGGGGAGTGACTCGAGTATAAGCCGAGGGGGGCCCTTTTTAACCTTAAAAAAAGGGCTGAAAAACTCGGCTTATACTCGAGTATATACGGTATGTCATCAGTGGTTAAGAGTAGTTAAATTGGGACGTGGTTGTTAGAAAATCTTCTAATTTCCCTGTTATGTCACCTAGATTCAGACCACTTTTTCATACTGTCCCATATTTGTTATATGTCTTTTCTAGATTATATATGTTATATTTGAGCATCTAGGTAAATAACCTCTTCATGTCTATCCAAATGTAGCATCATTCACCAATTATGTACAATGGTTTGAATACTAGTTAATTTTTAAAGATTATTTACCTTGGTCAAAGTGCTCCTACTGGAAAAGGATTTTCTGTCTATAAGATTTTTAATTATTGCATAATTTTTACCCGGGGAGGCACCTTTATAATAATGTATTTACATAGAATCCAGTTGTGAGTGGTGTTGTAAATAATCTACATTTCTTTTTTTCTGGTAATAAAGGAAACAATTTATACGGTCCTATATAAAGATATTTTTCTCTGCTTTTAAGAATATTTAATATACAGAATTCAACTTGTCTTTATTTTTTTTATTTTTTGTATTGTTTTAAATCATATAAACATTAACAAAACACATAAAAACACATATCATACAAAGCCCGTACCGGATAGGTACAAGAATACATACATACATGTAAAGCTCCAGTTGCAATTACTCAATAACAGATGTGTAGGAAGATTGACCTTTAAGAGAGATTAACATGAGTAGGAATTACCGATCTATTCTATTGTTTTCCGTTAAATTTCCCTGACTTAAAGTATTTATCCCATTTTTACCAATTTATTGATTTGGGACATTTTGTCGCGGTCAAAATATTTGAGTTCCTCATCAATTCTCTGTTACAGTCTATAGTGTTTTTCAGCTCAATCCATGTGGGGACTTTTTGCTTATTCCAGCATTTAACTATCCACCACTTTGCCACCAAAAGAGCATGAGAGATTAACTGTTTGTCACCCATTGCGAGGTGATCCAGATTCATATGAAATAAAGTCAAGCTGGGGTACAGTTAATCTGTCTGCCCACCATATTTGTAAATTCTAATAATCCCAAACAAACTTTAGTCCAGTAGTCTCTTATTTTAACACATCCCCACCACTGGTGTATGGCGGAACCTTCAAGGCCACAGCCTTTCCAGCACAAGCCATTAACCTGAGGGTTACATTTTTTCATATTCATTGGTTTCATATGCCACCTATGGATTAAGTTGAAAAACAATTTGGTATGAGATGAATTAATGGCTTCTTCACCAATTTAAGGGCGTTATACCATGATTGGTCTGAAAAAAACATGTTTATGTCACTCCCCCAGGCCTTTATGGAAGAGTATCCTCTATTATTTTATTGCAGTTAGACAAATTATGACCCTTTTCCCTTTTCATCAACAATTCCTCCATTTTTAATAGCCTTGATAAGTTTAAGATTTTATAACCCTGATTATATTGTGAGGCTTTTAGGGCCTCATAGTCCAGCCATGTAAGCATTAACCCCCTCCTCAAGCCCCCATCCTCAACCCCCTCCTCACCCCCCTCAACCCCCCTCCTCAACCTCCTCAACCCCCTCCTCACCCCCCTCAACCTCAAACCCCCTCCTCCTCATCAACCCCCTCCTCAACCCCCTCCTCACTTTCTCCCCTCTAAATACCTCCCCCTCACTTACCTGCTTCTTCTCCGGCCTCTGCTCCGTCTTGACCCCGGCGCGCATGTATATGCTAATGATGCGGCGCGCATGTGACGTCACATGCGAGCCAGGGGTCAAGACGGAGCAGAGGCCGGAAAAGAAGCAGGTAAGTGAGGGGGAGGTATTTAGAGGGGAGAAAGTGAGGAGGGGGTGGATGAGGAGGAGGGGGGTTGAGGTTGAGGAGGGGGACGGAAAGAGACACAGGGGGGTAGAGACACAGGGGTTAGAGAGACACAGGGGGTTAGAGAGACACGGGGGGTTAGAGAGACACAGGGGGTTAGAGAGACACAGGGGGGTTAGAGAGACACGGGGGGGTTAGAGAGACACAGGGGGGTAGAGAGACACGGGGGGGTTAGAGAGACACTAGGGGGAGTGACTCAAGTATAAGCCGAGGGGGCCCTTTTTAACCTTAAAAAAAGGGCTGAAAAACTCGGCTTATACTCGAGTATATACGGTATGTCATCAGTGGTTAAGAGTAGTTAAATCTTCTAATTTCCCTGTTATGTCACCTAGATTCAGACCACTTTTTCATACTGTCCCATATTTGTTATATGTCTTTTCTGTATGTTATATTTGAGCATCTAGGTAAATAACCTCTTCATGTCTATCCAAATGTAGCATCATTCACCAATTATGTACAATGGTTTGAATACTAGTTAATTTTTAAAGATTATTTACCTTGGTCAAAGTGCTCCTACTGGAAAAGGATTTTCTGTCTATAAGATTTTTAATTATTGCATAATTTTTACCCGGGGAGGCACCTTTATAATAATGTATTTACATAGAATCCAGTTGTGAGTGGGGTTGTAAATAATCTACATTTCTTTTTTTCTGGTAATAAAGGAAACAATTTATACGGTCCTATATAAAGATATTTTTCTCTGCTTTTAAGAATATTTAATATACAGAATTCAACTTGTCTTTATTTTTTTTATTTTTTGTATTGTTTTAAATCATATAAACATTAACAAAACACATAAAAACACATATCATACAAAGCCCGTACCGGATAGGTACAAGAATACATACATACATGTAAAGCTCCAGTTGCAATTACTCAATAACAGATGTGTAGGAAGATTGACCTTTAAGAGAGATTAACATGAGTAGGAATTACCGATCTATTCTATTGTTTTCCGTTAAATTTCCATGACTTAAAGTATTTATCCCATTTTTACCAATTTATTGATTTGGGACATTTTGTCGCGGTCAAAATATTTGAGTTCCTCATCAATTCTCTGTTACAGTCTATAGTGTTTTTCAGCTCAATCCATGTGGGGACTTTTTGCTTATTCCAGCATTTAACTATCCACCACTTTGCCACCAAAAGAGCATGAGAGATTAACTGTTTGTCACCCATTGCGAGGTGATCCAGATTCATATGAAATAAAGTCAAGCTGGGGTACAGTTAATCTGTCTGCCCACCATATTTGTAAATTCTAATAATCCCAAACAAACTTTAGTCCAGTAGTCTCTTATTTTAACACATCCCCACCACTGGTGTATGGCGGAACCTTCAAGGCCACAGCCTTTCCAGCACAAGCCATTAACCTGAGGGTTACATTTTTTCATATTCATTGGTTTCATATGCCACCTATGGATTAAGTTGAAAAACAATTTGGTATAAGATGAATTAATGGCTTCTTCACCAATTTAAAGGCGTTATACCATGATTGGTCTGAAAAAAACATGTTTATGTCACTCCCCCAGTCCTTTATGGAAGAGTATCCTCTATTATTTTATTGCAGTTAGACAAATTATGACCCTTTTCCCTTTTCATCAACAATTCCTCCATTTTTAATAGCCTTGATAAGTTTAAGATTTTATAACCCTGATTATATTGTGAGGTTTTTAGGGCCTCATAGTCCAGCCATGTAAGCATTAACCCCCTCCTCAAGCCCCCATCCTCAACCCCCTCCTCACCCCCCCTCAACCCCCCTCCTCAACCTCCTCAACCCCCTCCTCACCCCCCTCAACCTCAAACCCCCTCCTCCTCATCAACCCCCTCCTCAACCCCCTCCTCACTTTCTCCCCTCTAAATACCTCCCCCTCACTTACCTGCTTCTTCTCCGGCCTCTGCTCCGTCTTGACCCCGGCGCGCATGTATATGCTAATGATGCGGCGCGCATGTGACGTCACATGCGAGCCAGGGGTCAAGACGGAGCAGAGGCCGGAAAAGAAGCAGGTAAGTGAGGGGGAGGTATTTAGAGGGGAGAAAGTGAGGAGGGGGTGGATGAGGAGGAGGGGGGTTGAGGTTGAGGAGGGGGACGGAAAGAGACACAGGGGGGTAGAGACACAGGGGTTAGAGAGACACAGGGGGTTAGAGAGACACAGGGGGTTAGAGAGACACAGGGGGTTAGAGAGACACAGGGGGGTTAGAGAGACACGGGGGGGTTAGAGAGACACAGGGGGGTAGAGAGACACGGGGGGGTTAGAGAGACACTAGGGGGAGTGACTCAAGTATAAGCCGAGGGGGCCCTTTTTAACCTTAAAAAAAGGGCTGAAAAACTCGGCTTATACTCGAGTATATACGGTATGTCATCAGTGGTTAAGAGTAGTTAAATCTTCTAATTTCCCTGTTATGTCACCTAGATTCAGACCACTTTTTCATACTGTCCCATATTTGTTATATGTCTTTTCTGTATGTTATATTTGAGCATCTAGGTAAATAACCTCTTCATGTCTATCCAAATGTAGCATCATTCACCAATTATGTACAATGGTTTGAATACTAGTTAATTTTTAAAGATTATTTACCTTGGTCAAAGTGCTCCTACTGGAAAAGGATTTTCTGTCTATAAGATTTTTAATTATTGCATTTTTTTTACCCGGGGAGGCACCTTTATAATAATGTATTTACATAGAATCCAGTTGTGAGTGGTGTTGTAAATAATCTACATTTCTTTTTTTCTGGTAATAAAGGAAACAATTTATACGGTCCTATATAAAGATATTTTTCTCTGCTTTTAAGAATATTTAATATACAGAATTCAACTTGTCTTTATTTTTTTTATTTTTTTTATTGTTTTAAATCATATAAACATTAACAAAACACATAAAAACACATATCATACAAAGCCCGTACCGGATAGGTACAAGAATACATACATACATGTAAAGCTCCAGTTGCAATTACTCAATAACAGATGTGTAGGAAGATTGACCTTTAAGAGAGATTAACATGAGTAGGAATTACCGATCTATTCTATTGTTTTCCGTTAAATTTCCCTGACTTAAAGTATTTATCCCATTTTTACCAATTTATTGATTTGGGACATTTTGTCGTGGTCAAAATATTTGAGTTCCTCATCAATTCTCTGTTACAGTCTATAGTGTTTTTCAGCTCAATCCATGTGGGGACTTTTTGCTTATTCCAGCATTTAACTATCCACCACTTTGCCACCAAAAGAGCATGAGAGATTAACTGTTTGTCACCCATTGCGAGGTGATCCAGATTCATATGAAATAAAGTCAAGCTGGGGTACAGTTAATCTGTCTGCCCACCATATTTGTAAATTCTAATAATCCCAAACAAACTTTAGTCCAGTAGTCTCTTATTTTAACACATCCCCACCACTGGTGTATGGCGGAACCTTCAAGGCCACAGCCTTTCCAGCACAAGCCATTAACCTGAGGGTTACATTTTTTCATATTCATTGGTTTCATATGCCACCTATGGATTAAGTTGAAAAACAATTTGGTATAAGATGAATTAATGGCTTCTTCACCAATTTAAGGGCGTTATACCATGATTGGTCTGAAAAAAACATGTTTATGTCACTCCCCCAGGCCTTTATGGAAGAGTATCCTCTATTATTTTATTGCAGTTAGACAAATTATGACCCTTTTCCCTTTTCATCAACAATTCCTCCATTTTTAATAGCCTTGATAAGTTTAAGATTTTATAACCCTGATTATATTGTGAGGTTTTTAGGGCCTCATAGTCCAGCCATGTAAGCATTAACCCCCTCCTCAAGCCCCCATCCTCAACCCCCTCCTCACCCCCCCTCAACCCCCCTCCTCAACCTCCTCAACCCCCTCCTCACCCCCCTCAACCTCAAACCCCCTCCTCCTCATCAACCCCCTCCTCAACCCCCTCCTCACTTTCTCCCCTCTAAATACCTCCCCCTCACTTACCTGCTTCTTCTCCGGCCTCTGCTCCGTCTTGACCCCGGCGCGCATGTATATGCTAATGATGCGGCGCGCATGTGACGTCACATGCGAGCCAGGGGTCAAGACGGAGCAGAGGCCGGAAAAGAAGCAGGTAAGTGAGGGGGAGGTATTTAGAGGGGAGAAAGTGAGGAGGGGGTAGATGAGGAGGAGGGGGGTTGAGGTTGAGGAGGGGGACGGAAAGAGACACAGGGGGGTAGAGACACAGGGGTTAGAGAGACACAGGGGGTTAGAGAGACACGGGGGGTTAGAGAGACACAGGGGGTTAGAGAGACACAGGGGGGTTAGAGAGACACGGGGGGGTTAGAGAGACACAGGGGGGTAGAGAGACACGGGGGGTTAGAGAGACACTAGGGGGAGTGACTCAAGTATAAGCCGAGGGGGCCCTTTTTAACCTTAAAAAAAGGGCTGAAAAACTCGGCTTATACTCGAGTATATACGGTATGTCATCAGTGGTTAAGAGTAGTTAAATTGGGACGTGGTTGTTAGAAAATCTTCTAATTTCCCTGTTATGTCACCTAGATTCAGACCACTTTTTCATACTGTCCCATATTTGTTATATGTCTTTTCTGTATGTTATATTTGAGCATCTAGGTAAATAACCTCTTCATGTCTATCCAAATGTAGCATCATTCACCAATTATGTACAATGGTTTGAATACTAGTTAATTTTTAAAGATTATTTACCTTGGTCAAAGTGCTCCTACTGGAAAAGGATTTTCTGTCTATAAGATTTTAAATTATTGCATAATTTTTACCCGGGGAGGCACCTTTATAATAATGTATTTACATAGAATCCAGTTGTGAGTGGTGTTGTAAATAATCTACATTTCTTTTTTTCTGGTAATAAAGGAAACAATTTATACGGTCCTATATAAAGATATTTTTCTCTGCTTTTAAGAATATTTAATATACAGAATTCAACTTGTCTTTATTTTTTTTATTTTTTGTATTGTTTTAAATCATATAAACATTAACAAAACACATAAAAACACATATCATACAAAGCCCGTACCGGATAGGTACAAGAATACATACATACATGTAAAGCTCCAGTTGCAATTACTCAATAACAGATGTGTAGGAAGATTGACCTTTAAGAGAGATTAACATGAGTAGGAATTACCGATCTATTCTATTGTTTTCCGTTAAATTTCCCTGACTTAAAGTATTTATCCCATTTTTACCAATTTATTGATTTGGGACATTTTGTCGCGGTCAAAATATTTGAGTTCCTCATCAATTCTCTGTTACAGTCTATAGTGTTTTTCAGCTCAATCCATGTGGAGACTTTTTGCTTATTCCAGCATTTAACTATCCACCACTTTGCCACCAAAAGAGCATGAGAGATTAACTGTTTGTCACCCATTGCGAGGTGATCCAGATTCATATGAAATAAAGTCAAGCTGGGGTACAGTTAATCTGTCTGCCCACCATATTTGTAAATTCTAATAATCCCAAACAAACTTTAGTCCAGTAGTCTCTTATTTTAACACATCCCCACCACTGGTGTATGGCGGAACCTTCAAGGCCACAGCCTTTCCAGCACAAGCCATTAACCTGAGGGTTACATTTTTTCATATTCATTGGTTTCATATGCCACCTATGGATTAAGTTGAAAAACAATTTGGTATAAGATGAATTAATGGCTTCTTCACCAATTTAAGGGCGTTATACCATGATTGGTCTGAAAAAAACATGTTTATGTCACTCCCCCAGGCCTTTATGGAAGAGTATCCTCTATTATTTTATTGCAGTTAGACAAATTATGACCCTTTTCCCTTTTCATCAACAATTCCTCCATTTTTAATAGCCTTGATAAGTTTACGATTTTATAATCCTGATTACATTGTGAGGTTTTTTGGGCCTCATAGTCCAGCCATGTAAGCATTTTCAATTCAAATTTTCCCTGAAGCTACATAGTTACATAGTTACATAGTATTTAAAGTTGAAAAAAGACTTTCAGTCCATCAAGTTCAACCTTTTAAGATCTCCTCTGATCTGCAATATGCAGATTAACTATCAATACTGCCCCTTCAATTATCCATGATAACCCTGAATTCCCTTTTTAATTAGAAATAAATCCAGTGCCCTTTTAAAGTTATCTATCAAATCCGCTATCACCACCTCCTCTGGTAGAGAATTCCACAGATTAACCACCCTTACTGTGAAGAACCCTTTTCTTTCTTTAAGGTGGAATCTTTTTACTTCTAACCTCAAGGGATGTCCTCTTGTCAGTTGAAAACCTCTTGGCACCAAAAGCTCCCTTGACAAATCTTTATACTGACCCTGGATGTATTTATATAAGGTAATCATATCTCTTCAAGGGTACACAGATTATTAATGTTATATAGGTCATTAACATATACTACCCCCTTAATTTTTAGTACATTTATGATTGATTGATTATCTTGTGTAATTATATCTACTCGGGCAGTTAGGGAGAGAAATCTCACTAGACCTATTTTATCCCTTTTCTTATACCAAAGTTTTAATGGGCTTCTTATGCTACTGGGCAACATTTTAAATATAGCCAAATTATATTTAGGGAACCATAGAATAGTCTGAATAGCTGTATCTCCCAATAACTTGTTTTCCAATGTTATCCATCTAGATTCATTAAAGTATTTATTCCAACTGATAGCTTGGGCTAATGCAATTTTCTCATATATAACTCTAATACAAGGGGCACCCAACCCTTCTTTTTTGTATTTGATACTTGCAAGGGTCCTCTTAATCCTAGGCCTTTTCACCATATATATATAAAGTAATCAATTATGGCCTGTGCATACTTTAAACCATAGCTTGGTAAATTACCAGGCACACACCTCAAAAGGTATAAAATCCTTGGGATTATACCCATGTTAACAGAATAAATTCTAGCCAACCATGATAGTTTTAATGGTCTCCATTCATCCAATTTCAACTTAATATCCTTCATCAATTCATTTCAATTGTCCAACAGTATATTTGTAGCTGGAAATGAGAATCTTACACCAAGATGAACTAAAGATTAAGATCTCCAGTTAAAGGAATAGGTCCTTCACAGGGAGTCCGCTGTCTCCCACGCTACCCCCCTAATCAAAACATCTGATTTGGCAAGGTTAACCTTAAATAGGGGTTTCCCCTTTGTTTATAGATTTCTGCTGCCCTTGCTATCAACAGACCCCGCACATAAGCCTTATAACAGCACCAAATAATTGCAGGGGAATCTACTAATTCTTTATTTATTTTAAAGAATTCCAGAGAAGCCTTCTTCAGAGATTTAACATAAACTGGGTCCTTAAAAATCAAATGGTCTATTTTCCATCATCTTTTCTTTTTGACCAACATTCTGTCCTCCAAACATAAGCTGATCATAGAGTGGTCCAACCAAGGCATTAATTCAATTTCATTTTTTTTAACCAAATTATCCAGTATCAAGGTCTGTAAAGATGTAATCAATTCTAGACCAAGATTGAAACCTATTTGAAAAGAATGCAAATTCTCTATCTAGAGGATGTAAAATCCTCCAGACATCATATAAGTTTGAGGCTTGAAGTTGCTCGGAAAACTCTTTAGATGTTCTGATATTTTGGGCTTTGGTTTTTATTTTATAGGTTCCCAGTTTATCTAAGGTTGCATTTAAAGCCATATTAAAGTCTCCCCAAATTATGGTATGATCAGTCTTAAATATCTGACTCTTTCCAAGTATTTTTTTTCAGAAATGTATTTTGGTTCTTGTTAGACAAATAAGCATTTACAAAAGTTATCAGTTTATTATTCACTAGTCCATATTATATACCTGCCATATAGATCGATTATTGTGAGTTGTTCCTAAACAATTAGGGCCTCATTCAATTATCGTCCATAGGAGATGCGGGGCCGCAAGGACCGGCCGCAAGCTATTCGGCTATTCTATTCCCCTCCGGCCGGGGATTCCGGCAGGCTTGTGGCCGGCGCCTTGCTATCCCTTGCGGCCGCTCGCGCCGGAGGAAAGCCTTTGATCTAAAACGGCCGCAAGAGTTTCGGCCGCAAGAAAATCCCGGTTGCTATTCAATTGCTCCGGGAACCCTCTCTGCAAGGCTAAAACCGAACCGCAGCTTACTTGCAGGAAAAAGGTCCCGCTAGCACCAATTAAGCACATTATAAAGCCGAAATAAAGCCACCCTGCACTCTTATGAGACTATAAAGTGATTGTAGGTGTTAGCAAAAATAGCACAACATTCCCCTACACTCAAATCCGTAAATATTTTTTTTTTTATTTATGTCAAAAATCCATGTAAAAAGTCCCGAGGGCTTGGAGCACCTCAGACCCGCCCACGCTGCGGCCGGAAAATAAACAGTTAATGTAAACTCGGATTTGGGCAGATGTGCAAGCTTGAGAGGGGGTTGCTATTAATCCTCATGTCCCCCAATATGATCCCTAGCATTTACAGAGCTGTACAGTGCCGTCTTGAATTTATTTTTGCGTTTAAAGTTTTCTGAGCTTACGGCCGGTTGCAAGATATACGGCCGGCCGTATTGGGAGATCGCAGCCTTGCGGCCATTTTACGGCTGATAATAGAATGAGGCCCTTAGTCTTTTGTTGAGACACCTCTTACCTTCTTATTAAAGCAAGCATCTACTCTCATATTGTACTTCTTATTACTCATATAAAAGGTTGAGTCTTTTTTTTAGGTGTATCTCCTAAAGGCAAATAATGTCAGCTTTAACTTTAACAAAATTTGAGAAAGCTATTTTTCTTTTTGTATGGGAGTTCAGGCCATTCACATTAAGTTAGATTATTTTTATATTCATATGCGCCCTAATAAATGTATCCCTGTTCGGACCATCATTAAATACATATTTTCCCTACCACCTTGAGTTAATAGTCTTTTCTTTAATACCGTACATACTTTCATACCAAACATACTACACATTACAAAGACATAAAAGACCAGACAAGGCTCAAAAACCCTTCTGGTTAACAGGGCCACATTTAGTTGGGAGTGATGGACTTTTATTTTTCTCCCTTTCTTTTTTTCTTTATTTTTTTCACTTTTTTCTCCTTTCTCTTTATGTTTACTGCAGGACCCCATATGAATTCATATGAGTTCCTTCAAAGGGCCCAACTAGCCCCTACAGTTTAACTCGATGTAAGATCTTAAAGTTTTCTAGGTTCTAATTTTTTTTTCTACTATTTATACCAAGCCTAACTTTAGAACTTTGTTTAAATAACAAACCTGTGCTCAATAACCAGTACCCCAAAATTCTTATTTCCGATAGCTGAACCAAAAAAAGAAAAAAAAACAATGTGATTATATCTTAAGATACTAAGTGACTGGCACAAAAAAAATGTTTTCACTAATCTCTATTCTCATTTTAAGTGACATTCCTGAAGTTATCTTAATTCCTAATGTTGGAATAGTTTAATACGACATTGTATACCATATTAGTGAGACACTTCACTCAAGTGACACTTCTATCATTCTAATACCTGTAATAATTTCTCTCTGGTACCTGTGGTAAATAAACTATTTTTTTCCTCTCCATTCTCCCTTATTTATGTGCTTATATGTGTTTCAGCCAACATCTTCTAGTTATAAATGGTTCAACCCATATCACCCTAAAATTGGTTATTAACTGTTCTAGAGCCCAGGAATACTAATCTACAGCCTTATTAAATTGTGATTCAGTAAATTTAAAAGGGCTCTATTTAAGCACAAAGCATATTTTTTTTACAGAAGATTTTAGTGAACTTCTATCCAAAAGCAAGGTCTTCACTAACTAAAAACTTCTGTAAATAAAATATGCTGGGTGCTTTACCGAATCGCAATTTAATAAGGCTGCTAGTATATATTCTGCCCTTTTAACTTATGATAATACTTCCTACATCCTTGTTATACTTTTTGCCACCCCAAAATACTAATTTGCATATTGGGTTTGTTATGCTTTTTCTTATTGATTACCAAATTCCATTCCTGTAGCAACTCTATTCCTTCTTGAACAGAACCCACCTTAACCATAACCAAACATAGCCCACTTTAACCCGCCTTAAAACTTTATTATTATTATCCATTATTAACTTTTCACAAGTTTCAGTGGCCTCTAATTTCTGAGTTACTTAATAGCTAGAGAGTTATCTGCTATCTTCTTTGTCAGATCATCTATAAGATTTTCTTGAAAGCATTCTAAGAGTTCTTTCATTTTAGTGCAGGTAAGTATTTCCTCTCCTTGTAAAGATATATTGTTTTCATCTAGACCTTGTGGGGTCTTCTCTGGGGAAACAATTACCGAATGGTAAGGAGTAATTTCTCCTTGCGGCATACCGGGCGGAATCACCCTATTTCTTGGTGATGTTAGTGAGAGAAATGTTGAGATTTCACCTTTTTTGTCTTTTGATTTTATTTTAAGTGCTATATTTTGTTCTGATCTCTTTCTTCTCCTTATTCTTATCCTCATATTTTATACGGGAAACAGTATTTCTTTTATTAACCCCTTGTTGTTTGTGTTCCACCTTTATGTATCAGATGTTATATCTTAAGCAGATTAACACTCTAAGGGGTCTTTACCCAATAAAATCTATGGATTGGCTTAATTTTATATGTGGTCCGTCCCACTATATCGCCATTGTCAAAGTATAAATGGCAGAAATATTGGAGTTTGTCAGATCTTTTTATTGGCTTTCTTTCTGTGTTTTCACCTAGGGCGCTTAATAAAGATTTCCAATTCCCCCAATCCAGCCCCTTGTCACGGGGTTCTATCAGTTGGATACCACTGATTTTACAGTTCAGTATTCCACATCTATAACAGGCCTCCTATTAGGTGTACTCTAAAAGAGACATTCTGGGCTTTTAATGTAAGTCTTTATAAACTTTTAATGTGACTTTGGAAGCCTGCTAACGCATTGTGCACTCTCAGGATAGTTTGTAATTGTAGGGGATTGATTGGTGAAACCTTATGTTGTCACCCAATTAATGTAGGGCTACTTTAAACAAAGTTTAAGGTATCTACCTTTTTCCTCCAACCAGCTTCGAGATCCTCCTCCTGCTGGCATTCCCACGGTCCAGTCCGGTTCTCTGATGCACTTCACCTCCTCGCTGGAGCTCTAATCCATAAAATTGCAGGCTTCCCAGACCTCACACACCTCATTCAGCACTTCAGCTGCGGCTCCCCCTTGCTATCCTCTGGTCAACACACTCACCCACAGGATCGGGAACATTAGGGCAGCAACAAACACAGCGTTGTAGTGGGTCTCACGCCAGGTACCATAGAGTCTCCAAGTTTAGTATACAGTGCTCCCCCGGACCCCCATACCAATGGATATACTGGGGTAATTACTGAGATAGTTAAGATATCCAGAGTGCTGCATATGGGGCGTCAGTCTGTCTGCAGCAGTTATCCCATCTAACTCCCAACTATCCCGACGTCAGCCTCACGCTGACGCTTGCTCCATTTCTGGTTCAGCCAACGAATTAATCTTGTCTTTCTTAATCAGTCTTTGTGGATGCAGCTATCCTACATAGGTAATGTTTAAAGTTTGTTTTCTTTACATACTTTTTGAAAAGCTGGAAAGGCCAGCATGACAGTCATCTTCACTTTATAGTGATTTTATGACCTTTGGAAATATTTTTAAGAGCAGGAATAATTTCTGGAATACTACATGACCCATGCATGATCCATTTAGGCTAGGTAATAAAATAACGGACACAACAACTGAAGTTGGGAGAAACAACGGGCCACAGCTTTATTAAAACAATTGTAAACAACAAACCATAACTTATTTAAATGACTAATTTAGTCCTTTCTTTCCGGGGGAGGAGCCCGGCCACGAATAGTGACCTCACACTTTGAGCCCTGCCCAAAGCCCCAATGCTTATCTTTAAGCACGCCCTGTGAGGTGGGGCCATCGCCCCCTTAGGCCAGTGGGCCGGGCAACTCACCTCCCGCCGAGTCATAAATTAACAATAAACAACATACAATAGACACTTCTCCGAATTCTTTAGCCAAAATATATATTTATTTCTATTTTTTTTTTAAAGAATACTCCATTTTACATTTTTTTACAACAAATTACAGGGTGGGTTGATGGGATTTCAGTCCGGAGACCGCGCTGCAGTGAAAACGGCGCGAAACGGGCTTCCCGACACGCCCCCAACGCACCTAATTGGTTGACAGCCTCACAGGCTCCGCTGGGTCACGCGACGCTACAGGCTGACCCAGGGAGCCTGTGCAGCCACCGCGTCGTACATGACCCATGCATGATCCTTTTAGGCTAGGTAATAAAATAACGGACACAACAACTGAAGTTGGGAGAAACAACGGGCCACAGCTTTATTAAAACAATTGTAAACAACAAACCATAAATTATTTAAATGACTAATTTAGTCCTTTCTTTCCGGGGGAGGAGCCCGACCACAAACAGTGACCTCACGCTTTGAGCCCTGCCCAAAGCCCCAATGCTTATCTTTAAGCATGCCCTGTGAGGTGGGGCCATCGCCCCCTTAGGCCAGTGGGCCGGGCAACTCACCTCCCGCCACAGAGCACGTGAGGGATGCCTCCCGAGGCTGCGATCCCCCCCTGCTGGACATCAAAGCCAAAGCCCGTAAAACACTCTCCCTAAACTCCAACATCATCAATTCATAACCTATTTCTGTAAGATGAACCCTATCTTTCGCGAAAAAGTCATCGGCACCGACCGGTTCGAACTCCTTATAATGGATTGCAACAAAACCCTGTTTTCTTACAAAACTCGCGATCTGCTGGTTGATCTTTTGTCTAGCCTTGTCCAGACATACTGGGTCATGCGCGTTACGCCAAGATCTCCTCTTAATCACTTCCGACCAGATAAGGAACATGCCTGGGAACTTCTTTACCCACTTCTCAATGTCTCGTCTCATAACTTTCAGGATCTGTCTCATGGGAACCGTCCCCAAATTATTCCCGCCGGCGTGGATTAGTATCACACTGGGCTGACCGTAACGCTGCGCTTTTGTATCCAGAAGACCGTCCAGTTGCGCCCATCGCAGACCCCGAATACCACACCACCGTACGCGTAAGTCCGTGACAGGGAAGCCCAGTTGTGCCTTTTCTTCGGTAACTGCGGCTAACCTGTGGGCCCAGTACACATATGAATGGCCCACAATCCATCGTTGCTTCTGTTCCCCTGAAAGTAGAAAGCAACACCATTACACCACTGCATTCGGCCTTACATAGGACCGAAACCGCTCCGAATCCCATCTCCCGATGCGCTTTACTGCCACGTCGGGCAAACCCAGCCTAGCTGCCTCCGTGGCAGCCCCAATGCGGAAAGAGTGTGTTCCGAACTCTGACTGCTTAAACCCGAGCCAATGCAGTGCGCTTTTTAAAACTTTTTTGAATTGATACTGTGACAGTGCCGTTCCATCGGCGTGTACCAGCAGCGAACACCGTCCCGCCGGTCGCTGCTTAAGGTACTCCTTTACACATTCATATGGGCAACACTCCGTGCCAACCTGATGCAGAACAACTTCTCTTCCTTTTCCCACCTGGTCGGTCTTTGACCTCCTCAACCAAAATACTACCGTGCCTTCCCTCAGACAGGTATCCACTAATTGCAGTCCCCCCGAGCCGTGTCTACTGTTCGCGACTAACTCCCCTATCCTAAACGCTCCGAAGAACGCCAGGGAAAAAGCCGTTCGGAAAAGTAGAGATTCAAAGGGGTTTCTGCAAACCACCACCAACTCCTGAGCCAATCTCAGCAACAAGGCAAATGTTATCGGCCGCCTGCTATCCGGCCTATGCAGACCGTTGAACATTCCGCGCACCACCTTGCGCACTAGAAACTCCTTTGTAAGGTCCCTCTGCCCAGCAAGCTTAAACATAAAAGCCAGCGCCGTGACCTGTCTCCCTACTACGGCTCTTGATTCGCCTTGCTCGGCGCACCGCAGCAGGTACCAAAGCAGGATCCCTATGCTCTTTTCTTCCGTCATGGCACCACCTGCCAGTGCCACTAGACTATCCCATTTTGCCCCCCCGCGTCTATAAGCAGTCCATGTTGCTGGGGCAACAGATGGTCTCACGAGTCTCGTCACCTGACAGCTCCAAGCTCCCAAAGCTCCTCGGGAATGTGTTCCCCCAGGTCGTTCGCATGAGGAGCCAGCGCCCTGAAGCGATCCTCCTGAAACCGAGAAAGGGCATAAGCAATTCCGTTTTCTACTACTGGGACATGCCTTGCCTGAAACCATATGTTCAGGCGAAGGCAACATAGCACAAGATGCCGGAGCAATCTTATCTCCGGTACAGATGTTGCCGTGATGTTGTTCACGGCCTCCCCCAACCCCATATTAACCGAATGGAATATGACTCGCCGGTCCCTGAAACTCGCACCCCATAAGTGAACCGCTACCACCATAGGAAACAGCTTGAGGAATGTGGGGTTCTGCGTTAGACCAGCCGCTTCCCATTCCTCCGGCCACGCCGCAGCGCCCCATCTCCCTTGGAGATAAGCTCCACACCCAACCGGTCCGGACCCGTCAGTGTGGAGCTCTAGCTCTGCGTTGGTGGCGCCCTTCTTTTGAAGAAGCACCCACCCATTAAATTCGGCGAGGAACACTGCCCATACCTTCGCATCATCCCGCATAACCCTGGAGACTGTTAAGAAATGGTGTGGCTTCGCAATCCCTATAGTTGCGAGTGACAACCTCCTACAGAATATCCTCCCCATGGGGATAATTCTGCATGCGAAATTCAACTTCCCTAGTATCGATTGCAACCGCCGCAAAGATACCCTCCGTGCGCCTTGTAGCGCCCTAATTTCCGCGTGCATGTCCGCCACCTTTTCCAAGGGAAGACTGCACTCCATGTTCTTGGAGTCAATCCGAATCCCCAAGAAAGTCAACTGCTCCGTAGGGCCCTCCGTTTTGTCGTGGGCCAGCGGTACCCAAAAATCTTTACAGATTTCGGTGAAAACTTCCAGCATGAAACGGCAAGCGTCGTTTCCGGCTGGGCCAACGAAAGGAAATCATGCAGGTAATGGGTAATACTCCTCACAACCCATTGTAAAAATTTGCTGAAAGCCTCAAAGTAAGCACATGATATTGAGCATCCCATGGGTAAACATAAGTCGACGAAATAACTTCCGTCTACAAAACACCCTAGCAGCCGATGGCTTGACGGGTGCACCGGGAGCAATCTGAATGCTGCCTCGATGTCCACTTTCGCCATAAGCGCCCCAGGGCCCGCCCACATAACCAAATCGACCGCCCGGTCAAATGACTCATAAGACACAGTAGCCTGGTCTTTTGATATGCCATTGTTTACCGAGCGACCTCTGGGATAGGAAAGGTGTTGTATCAACCTAAATTTTTCCTTCTCCTTCTTGGGGACCACCCCAAGTGGAGACACGACTAAATCCGGAATGGGCGGGACCATGAATGGCCCTGCCATCCTACCCAATTTTACCTCGTTGATAACCTTAGCGTGAGCTATCCCTGGGAATTCCCTGGCCGACTTCAGATTTGGGACAAGTAAACCCTGACTGTCAATCCTGCATGGAATACGGAATCCTTCTCGGAAACCGTCTGCCAGAAGGCGCACGGCTTCGGCTGTGCCTGCCAATTTACTGTAGCGTTTTAGCCACGGCAGCACGGCGGGGAAGCGTATGGGCGTCCTGCCCCTTTGCAGGAGGTTCGCCCCTGCCTCCCTCTTTCGGTCTACCGCATCTAGACAGGGGGTGCTCCCCCCCGCAATTTGAACATGCGTGTTTAAACCTGCAGTTGGGGGCCCATCTACAGACCCCCTCGTTGTATGCGAAACAGGTCTTGAGACCTGTTCCTGGGGCATGGGTGGGGCCCTTAGCTCCACCGGCCCGCTCCGAAAGAGCGTCGTGGCTCTCATGGGTGTCATAATGTTTAGCCAATATGCCACCGCCTTGTCACTCCACGCCATGCTTGGCCGTGAGGCCAAGTATTGCCGGAATTCCTCACCATACCGCCACCAGGCTATACCTGCATAAACTCTGCTCATGGATTGAGAGCTGGCTAAAAGACAGGAAGCAAAGGGTTGTTGTAAATGGAACATACTCCGATTGGACTAATGTGGTAAGTGGGGTTTCTCAGGGTTCAGTATTAGGCCCTCTCCTTTTTAACATGTTTATTAATGACTTAGAGGTAGGATTGGAGTGTGGGGTCTCCATTTTCGCTGATGACACAAAGTTGTGCAAGGTAATTAAATCAGATAATGATGTACTTTCCCTCCAAGGGGATTTACATAAAATTGAGGAATGGGCATCTAAATGGCAGATGAGATTTAATACGAATAAATGTAAGGTTATGCATCTGGGAAGGAAAAATAGCCATGCAATTTATAATCTTAATGGAGCAAATCTAGGTGTATCAGATATTGAAAAGGATTTGGGAGTGCTCGTGGACAACCACCTAGGTAACAGTGCTCAAAGCCAAGCAGCAGCTGCAAAGGCAAATAAAATATTAGCATGTATTAAGAAGGGTATAGAAGCCAGGGAAGCAAATATAATTCTGCCACTATACAAATCTCTAGTACGCCCTCATTTGGAATATGGAGTACAATTTTGGGCACCACTTCATAAAAAGGACATTTTAGAGCTGGAAAAGGTACAGAGAAGGGCAACAAAACTAATAAGGGGAATGGAGGGGCTAAGTTATGAAGAAAGACTAACCAAATTAAACTTATTTTCTCTAGAAAAAATGTGTCTAAGAGAAGATATGATTACCTTATATAAATACATCCAGGGTCAGTATAAAGATTTGTCAAGGGAGCTTTTGGTGCCAATAGGTTTTCAACTGACAAGAGGACATCCCTTGAGGTTAGAAGTAAAAAGATTCCACCTCAAAGAAAGAAAAGGGTTCTTCATAGTAAGGGTGGTTAATCTGTGGAATTCTCTACCAGAGGAGGTGGTGACAGCGGATTCGATAGATAACTTTAAAAGGGGACTAGATTTATTTCTAATTTAAAAGGGATTTCAGGGTTATCATGGATAATTAGAGAGACAGTATTGATCCAAATTTTTTACATTTCCCTTGGAGACAATTGGCTAAGTCTCGCTTGTGTTTTTCTTTTTTTTTTTTTTTTCTTCTTCTGGACTAATTAATAATAAAAAAATAAAATAAAAATGACATTTCAATAATTCATTAATAATTAATTAACAACTAATGAATTAATAGTTAATCCTCATATTGCAGATCATAGGAGATCTTAAAAGGTTGAACTTGATGGACTGAAAGTCTTTTTTCAACCATAAATACTATGGCCCTCATTCAATTGCAATTTGGCCAATTGAATAGGGCTCTAAATAAGCACATCACATATTATAATTGTCCTGCTACTAGTCGTCGTCACGCTGTTTGCGTGGTCCGTACGAATAGCGGGCTTAGCGATGAGCGCCGCAGGCGCTCATCGCCTGGCGAGCCTCGCAAAGCGAGGCGAGCCGTTAACCCGTAGAAATTTCGCGGGATTAGCGATGAGCCGTTGCACTTTGGCAATGAGCGCCGCAGAGCCGTTAAAACGTAGTAAAAAAATACAGCCGCAAACCGCCTCATCGCCCGGCGAGCCTTGCGAAGCGAGGCAAGCCATTAAACCGTTGCACTTTGGCAATGAGTGCCGCAGGTGCTCATTGCAGGCGAGGCGAGCCGTTAAAAAGTAGTAAAAAAATACGGCCGCAAAACGCCTATCATAAAAATAAAAATTAACAAACCTAACCGATAGCAAGAGGGAGCATCCACGACCTGCAGAAAGCGAGTTACACATTGATGTACCTTAAAATACAAAAATGTAAACACTAAAAAAAAAAAATAAGCGACAGAAAAAATGGCGGCCGAAAAAAATGAAAACGAGGCTACAGCACTCTGAGCACGAAAAAGACTTAGGGTTAATCCCTGAAGGCGTAGACACATTACGGATAATCCGTGACGGCGTATAAGACACATTACGACATCGCAAAAATCGGACGCAACCCGCGGACAAGAAAAAAGATAAAACACACTAAATACACAGAACACATAAATAAAAAGGTTACCGACAGCAAGAGGAAGCATCCTGGACCTCAAAACAAAAAACTATCGCCTTCATTTAAAGCAAAATAAAAGAGGCCGAACAAAACGAAAACGAGGCTACAGCACTATAGCCACGGAAAACACTTACGGAAAATCCGATAAGACGCACACCACACATTTCCGGATTAACACGGAGTTCCCGCCTTTGTCTCGCGTAGACTCCGATTTCCCGCCTTTGCCTCGCGCCGACTACGATTTCCCGCCTTTGCCTCGCGCCGGCTACGATTTCCCGCCTTTGTCTCGCGCCATCTCCGATTTCCCGCCGAAAACAACACATTGGTCTCGAGCAACAGCGTATTTCCCGCCGAAAACAATGCATTTCGCTCGCGCACCCGTATTTCCCGCCGAAAACAATGCAATGCAAAAACCTATATATAGGGCACAATTGACACATTACTGACACCTTTTCCTGAGGTGATGACAGTGTGACTGGACATTTTCGGATGCTGGAAAATCGAAAGAGATTGATAGCTCTTCAGGATACTGATTCAGGAACATTGAATTACAAAAGGTACATTTTAAGAAGTATAATTAATTAATTACTATATTATTAGTTACTTAATAAGGACAATTATGTACATTAAATTAATAATTGGTTATGTATTGTGCATTAATTATTAATGTACATTACATTGAATTATTAATTAATAATGTACATTAAATTAATAATTAATTGATTATTTATTGTGCTTAAATGTGTGAAACATTGTAAATAATATTCATAATGTATTTTATTTAATTATGAATTAATAATCAATAAAATATAACCAATTAACTATTAAATTAATGTACATTATTTCATTAACAGAAATATAATATTGAGCTTAACTGTGTGAAACAATTGACAATACTATTGATAATGTACATTAAATAATTAATGAATTAAGCATTAATATAAAAGTGAGTTTGCGTTTAAGAATGTCCATAAAAAAGAAACACATTTATTCATGAATTAATAAATAATGTACATTAAATTTAATTATTAATTAATAATGTACATTCTATTACAAATTAATTGGTTATATATTGTGCATTAATTAATTGTAGATTACATTACTAATTAATTGGATATTGTAATTACCTGTGTAAAAGAATTGTAAATAACGTTTATAATGTACTTTCTACAATTAATTAATTATTACTAAACAGTAATATCAAAAATGTTTGCTTTTAAGAATGTGCAGAAAACAAACACATTGATTCATTAATTAAGAATGTACATGATTTTAATAATTTAATTCTCAGATAGACTCATGTTTATGTTTTCAGTTTAAATTTAATTAATAATGTACATTAAATTAATAATTGCTTATATATTCTGCATTAATTAATAATGTACATTAAATATAATTATGAATTAATAATGTATATTACATTACTAATTAATTTGTTAGATATTGTGCTTACCTGTGTGAAAGAATTAAAAATAACATTCATAATGCACTTTATTTAATGAATTAATTATTAATAATGAGTAATATCAAAAACAGTTTTGTATTAGATTACTATAGGAACATATTAAAGAATTTGCTTTCAGGTTTTTAAGGAATAAAAATATATGTCTCTTGATTGATGTTTATTTCATGATATGGATGAAGTGAAATAATACAAAGATTCTAAAATTTAAATTACAGATTATTGATCAAGGAAAGTGAATAAACACACAGTGTGACGTTTGCAGCCTTTGAACAACATCAAGACCGTCTTTGCAGGTAAATATTTAATTTGGTCCTGACACATCAAAACAGCATATGTTAAAAAAAATTATGGAAAGTTGAATAGACAATACGAAGCAATACAAACATTTAACAAAACGAAGAAGCACTTGCCAAAAAAAAAAAAAAAAAATGTATGCAGTGAAGTGAATCAAGAAGGATTTAAAATGAATTGAAAGATGAATAATTGATATAATAAATATATATGTCCTGTTATTACCAATTTAATATATGTCAATAAAATACTTTGAAAAATGGTTTCATTTATTTCATTGGAAACAAGGATAACCTTTATTCATCAACTTTAATGTAACAGTCCAAAAAGTAAAAAGACATATGTACACAAAAATAAGAAGAAACACTAATTAATATTTATATTGACTATTACAGATTAAAAAATGGAAGATAATGGAGAAGACAAAATGGAACGCAAAAGAAGATTGGCAAGGGAAAGGAAGCAAAGGTGGAGAGATGCTCAGACTCCGGAAACTTCACAACGCTTGAGAGAAGAAGATCAACAGAGACTTTTAAATAAAAGAAAGATTGCTAAGAAAGCCAAAAGTGAGTCTGTTGGGCCTTGCAAAAAAAGGAAAAGTAAAAAAAAACATCTATGTGAACCAGTGTCTAATGATTCTATTGTGCAGAATGACTTAAATGTAGACACACATGACAACAATGTACATATAGAAAGTGGGTTTGATATATATGTGGAAAAAATGCATGACAATGTGTTCAATACTGCAGTACATGTAGATACTCATTATTGTGGGTTACTTAATGTGCTTTGTCAGTTTTGTGGGGCCTATCATTTCATAAAGGAAAGACCTACTGATGGAAATTTCATTAGTTGCTGTCAGAAAGGAAAGGTGAAACTTCCACTAAGACATCCATTTCCATATTATTTAGAATGTATTATGAGTGATCCAACATTTCAAAATTATAATAATTTCAAACAAAACATCAGGTCTTATAACAGTGCAATTTCATTTGCTTCAATGGGTGCAACTTTAGCAGAAAATGTACCAGGACATGGTCCTTATTGTTTCAGAGTTCAAGGTCAAATATACCACCGAACTTCACATTTACACCCACAAGAAGGAGAGCCAAGGAAATTTGCACAGTTGTATGTCTTGGATACGATGGAAGCTGTGGAACAAAGAATGACACTACCAGAAAATAGACAGTGTTTGCGCATAGTCTTTGAACAGCTGGATAAAATTATGCAAAACAACGCATATAGTAAAGCATACAAACAATTAGCACAGCTGGAAAAAGAACAACAGGAACATGCTGAAAGACATCTATTGCCTATACCAAGAGTAAATATGGTGTTAAAAAGAGATCGCAACACTGATCAAAGAAGATATAATTTACCGACAGTAAATGAGGTTGCTATGGTGTTTAAAAATGAGGATGGTGAACCACCTTTTCAGCGTGATATTAGAATATATCCACGCAATGAAGAACAACCATTTATCAACATCAATATATTAAGTTGTAATTTAGATCCAATGACATATCCCATTTTCTTTCCAAATGGTGAACCTGGATGGGAACCAAAATTAAAATTGGAAACTTATCCCAATACTAAACTTCGAATTAGATCTAATATTTCAATGCTGGAATATAAAGTTGCACAAACTGCTATCCGTGACTGCTTTAATCCAATTTTACATGGAGGCAAACTCACTCAACAATGGATTATTGATTCATATCTACAAGTTGAAGCCAATAATTTAAATTTCATTAAATTTCAACAAAATAAATTACGAGTTGAACAGTATTGTGGATTAATGGATTATGTGGCTGAAATAGCTGCAAACAGAGACATTCCAGCTGGAAGAGCAATTATTTTGCCATCAACTTTCCAAGGATCTCCTCGCAATATGCGAAAAAAGGTATAATGATGCCATGGCTATTGTCACAAAATTTGGAAAACCAGATTTATTTATTACATTCACATGTAATCCACAATGGCCAGAGATCAAGGAAAATTTGTATTTGGGACAAACTACATCTGACCGACCAGATTTAGTGGCAAGAGTATTTAAAATCAAACTGAATTCATTAATACATGATATCACTAAAGCAAAATTATTTGGACAATGTATGGCATTTGTTTACACTATTGAATTTCAAAAGAGAGGACTGCCACATGCTCACATACTTTTAATACTGCAGGAAAAAGATAAGTTGAAAACTGCAGAGAGAGTGGATTCAGTCATTTCTGCCGAATTGCCAGACCAAGAAAAATATACAAAACTTTGGGAGATTGTTACACATAGAATGATTCATGGCCCATGTGGAGAGATGAATCCTAATTCACCATGTATGGAAAATAAAAAATGTACAAAAGAATTCCCAAAACAATTTCAAATGCAAACTTATGCTAATTGTGATGGATATCCTTTGTATAAATGAACACAAGGAGAAACAGCTATTATCCGGGGCCAAAAGGTTGATAATAGATTTGTTGTTCCATACAATCCACATTTGCTCATCAAGTACAATGCACACATCAATGTAGAAGCTTGCACTTCGATTAAATCAATTAAGTATGTGTATAAATATATATACAAAGGATATGACGCAGCTACTGTTGTTGTACAAGGTGCTGTAAATGAAAACGAAAATCCAATTGTACATGAACTATCAAATTATTTAGATGCTCGCTATGTTAGTGCTCCTGAAGCAATGTGGCTCCTTTTGAAATTTGAGATGCATGATCGGTCACATGCTATCTATCGCTTAGCTGTACATTTGCCTCAAAGTCAGATGGTTTGCTTTACTCAAGGAAATGAAAGACTTGCATTATGTCAAAGTGAAGACAGAGATACCACACTTATAGCATGGTTTAAATTAAACTGTCAGGATACGCAGGCCAGACAATTTTTATACATAGAGATACCATATTACTATGTATTTGTAAATGGTCAATGGAACGAACGAAGAAGAGATGCACAAAAAATTATACCACGCATTTATACCGTCAGTCCAAGGGATATTGAACGTTTCAGCTTAAGATTACTTCTGCTACATGTTCCCGGTGCACAGAGTTTTGAGCATTTATGTACAGTCAATGACATAGTTTATGATACATTCCTATTAGCTGCAAGACAGCAAAATTTCATAGCTGATGATACAGAATGGGAGAGGTGTCTGGAAGAAGCAGCGCTATGTCACATGCCAAAGCAAATGAGACAACAATTTGCATTCATATGCATATTTTGCAATGTACCTGATGCTTTCACTTTGTGGGAAACATTTAAATTAAACATGTCAGAAGACTTCTTGAAACGTTACAGAGAACCAATCGCTCTGTTAAAAACATTGTTGGAAATTCAAGAAATATTGTTTGCTCATGGATTAAATTGTTCAAGTTTTAATTTACCGGATCCAGGACTTATAGATGACATCAATTTTGATGATTATGACACTGAGCTACAAAAACAAAAAACACAAGAAAAACTGGCAACATTAAATACTAAACAGTTAGAAGCATTTCAGGCCATCACAAATGCTACAGATGATGAAATGGTCAAAGACCGGTATTTCTATCTAGACGGCCCAGGTGGATCTGGAAAAACTTATCTTTACAATTGTTTGATGAGTTATATTCGATCACACAGTCAGATAGCTATGCCATTTGCAACAACTGGAATTGCTGCACTTTTGTTAGATGGTGGTAGAACTGTTCATAGTGGATTTAAGCTGCCAGTTCCCATTTTGGTAACATCAGTGTCAGATATTCGACTCAATTCTATACAAGCAAAAAAATTTAAACTAACGAAACTAATTATCATAGATGAGGCAACAATGATGTCATGTCACGCACTGCAATGTATTGACAGATTCTTAAAAGAAGTGATGGATAATAAGTTGCCATTTGGTGGAAAGGTGATGCTGTTAGGAGGAGATTTTCGGCAAACATTACCTGTTGTGCCACACGGAAATAGAACAGAGATCATTGAAACATGTATCAAGACCAGTAAACTGTGGCAAATATTTACACATCTCAAATTAGAATTAAATATGAGATCTGAAGGCCAAAATGAATTCAATGATTGGCTTATTAAAATCGGAGAAGGAAAACATCCAGAAATACAGCATTTACCAAATGATACTATTGAAATTCCATCAGAAATGGTTTGCAACGAATCACTGATATCAGCCATATTTCTAAACACTCTTAATAACGAGGATTACTCAGACATTGCAAACAAAGTGATATTAACATAAAAAAATATCGATGCCTTGAATGTAAATAATGAAATTTTAAAATACATCAATGCACCACAGAAGAATTATTACAGTGCAGATTCAGTTCTGGCTGATGATAAAGAGAGTGAATCGAATTTTAGTATCGAATTTATTAATTCCTTAACACCATCTGGAATGCCACCACATATTTTACAATTAAAAAAAGGTGCAATTGTCATGTTATTGCGAAATATGAATCCAAAAAAAGGACTTTGTAATGGCACCAGATTAATTGTGCATGAGTTAAAAGATCATTTTATACATGCAGAAATTATAACTGGGACCCATAGAGGTGACCGAGTTTTTATACCAAGAATTGATTTAGCTCCAAGTGAGAGTGGTTTGCCTGTTGTCCTTCAAAGGAGACAGTTTCCAGTTATCATGGCATTTGCCATGACCATCAATAAATCACAAGGCCAAACTTTTAAGTCTGTTGGGATTTTTTTAAAGGAACCAGTTTTTGCACATGGACAACTCTATGTTGCTTTTTCAAGGTGCACCAATCCAAACGAAATTAAAGTGACTGTTGACGAAAATGAAAGTCAGGGTCATTTATTAGACGATGGATGCGTTTACACAAAAAACATTGTGTACTATGAGGTGTTGTAAACATAGAGTAGATTAGTTTCATTTCTAACACAACATTTTAAGGTACTCAATATTATTGCACAAAAACAACATTTCAAGAACAAACTATATACAATGGACAAAAAAATCCATAGAGAACAGTGGTTTGACTTCCAGTACAAAATGTAAGTACTCTGGGACTCTTTAAATAGGGAACCACTATTTCACTTTGGAAACTCTATGTGATATTTGCATAAAAGACAAACAGAAAAAAAAAAAAAAACTTAAACATCCTTAAACATATTGAAATGGGTTACAAGTTTCATATTCATATGATTGGTCCCACAAAAAAAAAAGTTTAAAAACTGTTTGTTAAAGAGATATGTTATAGGCAAACATGTATTGTTACTATATAGTTGAACCATTTCATAAGATTTGGAAAAGTATTGATTCAGGGAGTAATCCGATCGCCAGTTAATGGGGTCAGGAAGGAATTAATTTTTTTCCCTCTAAGATACAATTGCAAAAGTTTGAATGGGGTTTTTTATTGTTTGCCTTCCTCTGAATTCAATGCTAATTTAGTTTAACGAGAGTTTAACAAAAATGTTACAAATAAAAAAAAAAAAATGTTATTTGTAAAAAAATGTACTTACTCTAAGTTAATATAGTCTGCAGTTACTAAGTGATAAATATCTATTTAAAAGTGTTAGTATTGTTAAAAGAAGGTTGAAAGATTGTATAATATACAAGTTGCCTGTTACAAAATTTCATGTTACACTTTACAATATGTATGCATTAAAAAGTACAATATGTATGCATTAAAAGTAAGATATTATTATATTGTTTTTAAAAAAAAAAATGATTATGAAATATAAGTTGAAAGTTACAAAAAATAAAAAGTTAAAAAAAGAAATGTGTATTTCTTTTTAGAAACAAAAAAGGGACAAATGTAGTAGACTCATTTTGTGTTGCAAATAAATTTCACAACATTTAAATTTTATTGACCGTCATTTTTTGTCGCTAGTAACATATATTTTTTAAAGAAGTTTTTAGTTAGTAAGCATCTATCCAAAAGCAAGGTTTTCACTAACTAAAAACTCCTTTAAAAATATATGCTATGTGCTTATTTAGAGCTCTATTCAATTGGCCAAATCGCAATTGAATGAGGGCCTATGTAACTATGTAACTATGTAATAGATATGACTGATTTTAATCTGGGAGATATAGAGCCTCATTCCATTGCAAACCCGCAGACATGCGGCCTGTACGATGTAATCTACTGGCTTGCAATGGAATGAGGCCCTATATCTCACAGATTAAAATTTGAAGAAGGAATTTACAGGGTTAATTAAAGTGGATATAAGTCCCGGGAGGACTCAGAGACAAACACTTTTTTTGAAAATTGCTACAATTACAGAGTGATTCAATTGAACAAGCTTGCAACTTACGGGCTGAAAGCCAAAACTGTAAACCTTGCAATCATATGTAGCATTTCAGAGTGTGAACATGATTAATTAAGCAAGGCCGTTACTACCCATTTAGAAACAGCCAATAGAAAATGAGACCATCATCATTAGTTCAGTAAAATATTGAGGTTACATGTCAATCAATTAGCATTTAGGGGTAGCGTTTAGGGGGCAATCAGACTCGCAATTTGGCAATGTTTTAATTCATTGATTCCTGAGACTGATAAAACACTGAAATTACACATAACAAAAAATAATTTTTGATTGCAGATTTACGAGCTTGAGACTGTTGTGCAATTAATTATTATTTTTTATTTTTATTTTACAAAAAATGAACACATATTACATTACAAGTTTAAACATACAACAAAGAACCACAAATAAGAAAAACAAATTAAGAGTACAGATAGCATATGGATATATACAAATTTACATGTTTACATAACAATGCTTTTGGAAAGGTTGTATACATTTAAGTTGATGGGTGATGATAATTATCCCAGATCGCCCAACTTTTTTATATAGACAAAACAATGCCTAAAGCAAATATATTTCTTTCCAGTTCTCTATTTTTTTCAAGAGTTGTTATTACTCAATGTTGGAATTAACTCTGTTTTCCATCGTTTAGCTATCAACCATTTCACCACTAGAGAAACTTGAATATTGAAAGCCTTTTCTTCTAATTTAAACCCATTGTCGATAATATGAAATAAGGCCATTTCGCATGAAGGGTCAATGGTCCTGGCACAACATTTAGAAATAAAATCAAAAACAGAGTTCCATAACTTCCTAATATGTTCAAAATCCCACCAAATGTGTTTATGGGAGCCCTGTTGATTACAGAATCTCAAACATACCCCCAAATCTGGGTCTTTGTTGATCAGTGCCACTTTAAGAGGAACAAAGTACCATCTCTGCACCACTTTAAAATAGATTTCTCTATAAGATTGATATTTGATGATTCTCTTTGATAGATTAAATACATTAGACCAGTCTTCCAATGTAATGGGATTACTACAATCTTTCTCCCATTTCTGCATGGCTAAAGTTTTCTCCACAGTGATCTGTTTTTTTAACGTATCATAGCACATAGAAATGATGTGTTTCCCGTCATTAAATAAAACTACTGTATAAACTCGAGTATAAGCCGAGTTTTTCAGCCCTTTTTTTAAGGCTAAAATGGGCCCCTTCGGCTTATACTCGAGTCACTCTCCCCTGTGTCTCTCTAACCCCCCGTCTCTCTAACCCCCCCATGTCTCTCTACCCCCCCGTGTCTCTATAAAACCCCTGTGTCTCTTTCCCTCCCCCTCCTAATCCTCAACCCCCCTTCTCATTCTAAACCCCCCTCATTCTAACCCCCCCTCATTCTTCCTCTCTAAATACCGCCCCCCTCCCTTTCCCTTCACTTACCTGCATCGGAAGCTTCTGCTCCGGCCTCCGATCCTTCCGGCGTCTTGACGTGGCGCGCATATGAAGTCACGTCATTGGCATAAATCAGGTGCCGGCACCCGGTATATGCTTATGACGTGGTGCGCATGTGGTGTCACGTCATTAGCATATACTGGGTGCCGGCACCCGGTATATGCTAATGATGTGACGTCACATGAGCACCACGTCATTAGCATATACCGAGTGCCGGCACCCGGTATATGCTAATGACGTGACGTCACATGCTCGCCACGTCAAGACGCCCGAAGGAGCGGAGGCCGGAGCAAAAGCTTCAGATGCAGGTAAGTGAGGGGAAAGGGAGGGGGGGTATTTAGAGGGGTAGAATGAGGAGGGGGGTTTAGAATGAGGAGGGGAGGTTGAGGATGAGGAGGGAGGATGAGGAGGGAGGATGAGGAGGGAGGATGAGGAGGGAGGTTGAGGAGAGTGGTTGAGGTTGAGGAGGGAGGTTGAGGATGGGTAGGTTGAGGATGGGGAGGTTGAGGATGAGGGGGTTGAGGAGAGGATTGAGGATGAGGGGATTGAGGATGAGGGGTTGAGGAGGGGGGTTGAGGAGGGAGGTTGAGGATGAGGAGGGAGGTTGAGGATGAGGAGGGAGGATGCGGAGGGGGGTTGATGATGGAGTGGTTGAGGTTCAGGAGGGGGTTGAGGTTGAGGAGGGAGGATGAGGAGGGAGGTTGAGTAGGTGGTTGAGGATGGGGGGGTGAGGTTGAGGAGGGAGGTTGAGGATGGGGGTATTGAGGATGGGGGGGTTGAGGAGGGAGGTTGAGGTTGAGGAGGGAGGTTGAGGATGAGGAGGGAGGTTGAGGATGAGGAGGGAGGTTGAGGAGGGGGGTTGAGGATAAGGAGGGGGGTTGAGGATGAGGAAGGAGGTTGAGGATGAGGAGGGAGGATGAGAAGGGGGGTTGAGGATGAGGAGAGAGGTTGAGGATGAGGAGGGAGGTTGAGGATGAGGAGGGAGGATGAGAAGGGGGGTTGAGGATGAGGAGGGGTTGAGGATGAGGAGGGAGGTTGAGGAGGGGGGTTGAGGTTGAGGTGGGGGTTGAGGATGAGGATGTGGGGGTTTAGGAGGGGGGTTGAGGATGAGGGGGTTGAAGAGGGAGGTTGAGGATGAGGAGGGAGGATGAGAAGGGAGGTTGAGGATGAGGAGTGGGGTTGAGGAGAGAGCTTGAGAATGAGGCGGGGGGAAGAGACACAGGAAAAGGAGAGGGGGAAGAGACACAGGGAAGGGAGAGGGGAGAAGAGACACGGGAGAGAGGGGACACAAGAGGAGGAAACAGAGGGCACAAGAGGGACACAGGGGGCAGCACATTTCCCACCCTCGGCTTATACTCGAGTCACTCATTTTACCCAGTATTTTGCGGTAAAATAGGTGACTCGGCTTATACTCGAGTACATACAGTAATTTTTTAAATGTAGTTAATTCTATGTTAAAAACTATACAACATTTTGATTGCGTAATTATAAACTTGGCACTTTCATATTCTAGCCATTTTGACACAGAAAAATCTAATTCCGTACATACCTCAGCGTGGGATTTCATTTTTCCTGAATCAAACAGGTCGCTTATAGTGATGACCTGAACAGTTCGCCGGAGAACTATTCACGGCGATTTTCGCATGTTCGCGTTTGCCGCGAACGGCGAACACATGCGCTTTTCGGTTTGCCCCCTATACTTTATCATTGAGGAAACTTTGAACATCATTTATTTTATTTTATAATTTCTTTTTGTGTAATCTATGCCTGCCTGCCAGCGTATGTGTGTGACCTAACAGCTTATATTGTGCTTCTTTTCACTACTCATACCTAGTGGTGTAACATATATTGAAAACAACCATTTTTTTCCTGTAATCTAATTTCAGTTGCCTGCCTGTGTCAGGCTCACAGCTTATATTGTGCTCAGTGAAATAAAACAACACTTTTTTGACTGTAATAGATTGAATAGCAATTGCCTGCCTACAGGCGTGTGTGTGAAACCTATTGCATCTTCTCTGCCAACTTTTGCCAGTGCACAGTGATACGTCATATCTGGTGCAACCGTAGTGTACAGTGACATAAAACAACACTTTTTTGACTGTAATCGATTGAATATCAGTTTCTGCCTAAACGCGTGTGTGTGAAGCCTATTGCATCTACTCTGCCAACTTTTGCCAGTGCACAGTGACACTAATATCTGGTGTCACAGTAGCTTGCACGCATAGTTCCACTAATCGAAAAAAAAATGACAGGCAGAGGCAGGCCAACCGGCAGGGGCCGTCGTGGTCATGGTACTGTGATTCCCTTTGGCCCTAGAATAATGCCCAGTTTTCAGAGGCAACGTACCCTGAACTTGAAAAGTTCTGAGGACATGATTGACTGGCTAACACAGGACACCCAATCTTCTACAGCTTCCGCTCGGAACATAGACGCACCATCCTCCTCCAGCTTAGCTTCGGGCACCTCTCCAGTTACCACTCGCCCGCCTGCCGCCACCACCAACACTAGCACCACAGCCGCTTCACTAATCCGTCAGCAGAGTTATTTACACATCCGTTGGAAGAAATGAGTGATGCGCAAACATTAGTGCCAGAGGATGTAGATAACAGGGATATGTCCCAGTCAGGCAGCATTACACACATGGACGTACGGTCTGATGATGATTATGTTGTACCCGGTGCTGCTTCCTTTGTTGAGTTGTCAGATACAAGTGAAGCGGTTGATGATGACGATGCGTCCGTGGATGTCACGTGGGTGCCCGCTATAAGAGAAGAAGAACAGGAGGAAATTTTAGATAGGGAGACAGAGAGGAGGAGGAGACGAGTTGAAAGCAGGGGGAGGTCGTCGCAAGTAGCTAGTGGCACAGTCAGACAGCATGCATTGGCACCCGGGGTCAGCAAGACAGCACGCCAGTCAATGCATGCTGTTGCCACCACCAGAATGCCATCATTGCAGAGCTCAGCAGTGCGGCAATTTTTTGGTGTGTCTGCCTGTGACAACAGCGATGCCATTTGCAACCTGTGCGAAAAGAAACTAAGTCGTGGGAAGTCCAACACCCACCTAGGTACAACTTCTTTGCGAAGGCACATAATGTCACATCACAAACGCCTATGGGATCAACACATGAGTACAAGCAGCACATAAAGTTAAAGCCGCCATCCTCCTCCTGGTCCAGCCTCTTCAGCCATGTCAACCACTGCTGCCCTGCTTGCCCCCTCCCAACCATCCACCACTCCGTGTCTCGCCCTGAGCAGTCCCTGCTCATCTGCCCACAGTCAGGTGTCTGTCAAGGACATGTTTGAGCGTAAAAAGCCAATGTCACAAAGTCACCCCCTTGCCCGGCAACTGACAGCTGGCTTGTCTGAACTCTTAGCCCGCCAGCTTTTACCATACAAGCTGGTGGAGTCTGAGGCATTCAAAAAATGTGTAGCTATTGGGACACAGCAGTGGAAGGTACCCGGACGAAATTTCTTTGCACAAAAGGCAATCCCCAACCTGTACTCGATTGTGCAAAAGGAAGTAATGGCATCTCTGGCACACAGTGTTGGGGCAAAGGACCATCTGACCACTGATACCTGGTCTGCAAAGCATGGTCAGGGCAGGTATATCACCTACCCTGCGCATTAGGTAAACCTGGTAACGGCTGCCAAGCATGGAATACGTGGCTCAAATTTGAAGTGGGAGGACCGACCAAGCATCTTTTTCCATCTCCCCCTTCCAAAAATCCATGCCATATACATATGATAGTGGACGTAACAGGGATTAAACCGATAGGAATAGTACTACTTAACAGTCCACGCAGACAGAGGCAACGCGTATAATCTTCCATGCTGTGCAGTGGAAGCCCCCAGACTCTGACCTGTGTATAATCTTCCATGCTGGGCAGTGGAAACCCCCAGACTCTGGGAGTCTGAAGAAGAGGAGTCAGAGGAGGAAGGTGGCTTTGAGGGGGTGGAAGACCAAACACAGCAGGCGTCCCAGGGGGCTTGTTGTCACCTTTCGGGGACCCTTGGTGGCTGGGTGGAGGAAGAGACCTTCAATGACATCAGTGAGGACAAGGAATGGGACATGGCTAGCTTGGTATCCAACCTTGTGCAAATGGGGAGTTTGCGGTTGTGCAAAAGGACTGTTTGCGGTGCATTAAACAGGGAGATTGGTCTGTTACTGTGAAGCGGGTGTAACCCTTAAACTACCTGATCGATACAACATCATACCTGATGTTTTAAAGTATGTTATTCCAAACAATTTAGGAATATTAGGTGATTTATGCCCTTTATGGCTTAAAACCAGACTCTGCATCAACTATGTAATTTTCCGTGGGAGTTTTGCCATGGATCCCCCTCCGGCATGCCACAGTTCAGGTGTTAGTCCCCTTGAAACAACTTTCCCATCACTATTGTGGCCAGAAAGAGTCCCTGTGGGTTTTAAAATTCGCCTGCCCATTGAAGTCTATGGGGTTCGCCGGGTTCGCCCGTTCGCGAACATTAGATGGAAGTTCGCGTCCGCTATTCGAGAACCCAAAATTTGATGTTCGCGTCATCACTATTTGCTTAACGAGTAAATATTCCATTTACTCCAATCATGGAGAAATGGGAGGTTAAGGACCCTGCTCAGCCATAACAATGTCATACCAGGTGAGAGGGATTTTTATTTATTCCACTTAAACCAGAATTCTAGTCCAGTTTTCACTATGATGGGCATTTGCTTGTTAATTTTACACAACAACTTGTCATACCAAAGCCATTCTGATAATGCTAGGTTACTGGTCAGATCTTGTTCTATATTCACCCAACTCTTTTTATTTATTTTGGATGACCAGCTTACACAGTGTGAGAGTCTTACAGCATTGTAATAATCTTTAATACATGGAGATGCAATGCCATCAGTTTAATTCTAGTTTTTCCCCCATTATAAATGAATGAGTCAATTAAAGCTTGGTGTTTCCTAATTATAAAAATTGGGACATTCAGAGGTAGGCATCTGAAAAGATAGTTAATTTGAGGTAAGATTGACATTTTTATGGCTGCAATTCTGCCTAACCAAGATAACATGATGACTATCTCTTCTCTGTTCCAGCCTCTAGCAACCATCTTGAAACTCTCCTCTGGCTTTTTGCACACACTGCTACAAGCCTCCAGCAACCATCTTGAAACTCTCTCTGGCTTTTTGCACACACTGCTACAAGCCTCCAGCAACCATCTTGAAACTCTCCTCTGGCTTTTTGCACACACTGCTTTCTCTCCCACCCACCCTTGTGTTGTCTCAATTTATAGATACCCACCTGACTTACACCTGCTCACTCAGCATCACCTGCTTCAAATTATTCAACTAATTTAATACACAAATAAAAAAAAGAATATATATATATATATATATATATATATATATATATAATTAGAGATGTCGCGAATAGTTCGCCGGCGGACTGTTCCCGGCGAACATAGCATGTTCGCGTTCGCGGCGAACTGCGAACATATGCGATATTCGACCCACCCCCAATACTTTATCATTGAGCAAACTTTGACCCTGCATGTCACAGTCAGCAGACACATTCCAGCCAATCAGCAGCATACACTCCCTTCCAGACCCTTTATCCTCATGGACAGCAGCCATTTTGGAATCAAAACTGTACACCTACAAAACAAAAGTGTATCAAAACAAAAGTGTATCACCTACACTCAGCCTCATGGAGGCTGAGTGTAGGTGATACTGCATCAATAGGGAAAACCATAGCTAGACAAGTTTATTCAGTGTCCAGTGCAGTGCTGAAGGACTCTTGTGCCTTATTATTATTATTATTAATATTACTACTGTATAATGTGTAGATGTACCAGCTGGGCATGCATTATTATTATTATTATTATTATTATTATTATTATATAATGTGTAGATGTACCGGCTGGGCATGCTCTTGTGCATTATTATTATTATTATTATTATTAGTAAAATACTAATAATAATAATAATAATGCACAAGAGCATGCCCAGCCAGTACATCTACACATTATATAGTAATAATAATAATAATAATACACAAGAGCATGCCCAGCCGGTACATCTACACATTATTTAGTAATAATAATAATAATAATGTAGAAGAGCATGCCCAGCCGGTACATCTACACATTATATAGTAATAATAATAATAATGCACAAGAGCATGCCCAGCCAGTACATATACACATTATATACTAATAATAATAATAATAATAATAATAATGCACAAGAGCATGCCCAGCCGGTACATCTACACATTATATAGTAATAATAAGAAGAATAATAATAAAGCACAAGACCTCCCCTGTGTCTCCCCCCCACTCCCCCCCATGTGTCTCCCCCCCTCCCCTGTGTCTCCCCCCCCACTCCCTCCCATGTTGTCTCTCTCCCCCCCTCTCCCGTGTCTCTCCCACCCTTCCCTGTGTCTCTACCCCCTCTCCCTTCTCCAGTGTTTCTTTCCCCCCTCTCCTGTGTCTTTTCCCCCTTCCCTCTTCCCTCTGTCACTCCCCCCTCCCCTGTGTCTCTACCCCCTCTCCCTTCCCGTGTTTCTTTCCCCCCTCCCATGTGTCTTTCCCCCCTTCCCTCTCCCCTGTGTCTCTCCCCCCTCCTCTGTGTCTCTTCCCCCTTCTCCCCTGTGTCTCACCCCCTCTCCCCTGTGTCTCTACCCCCTCTCCCTTCCCCTGTGTTTCTTCCCCCCTCCTCTGTGTCTTTACCCCCTTTCCTCTCCCCGGTGTCTCCTCACCACTCCCTCCCATTAGTCTCTTCCCCCCTCTCCCCTGTGTCTCTACCCCCCACTCTCTCCTGTGTCTCTCCCCCCTCCCATGTGTCTCTTCCCCTCACCTCTCCCCTACCCTGTTTCTCTTCTGCCCTTTGCCCTGTGTCTTCCTCCTCCTCTCCACTGTGTCTTCCTCCCCCTCTCCCCTCTCCTGTGTCTTCCTTTCCCTCTCCCCTGTGTTTCCTCCCACTCTCCCCTCCCCTGTTAGCTTCTATACGCATACATACATACAATAAGAAATCTGGGGGGGGGGGGGGGGTTACCCCTTACCCCCCCCCCCAGTTCCAACACCCATTTGTACTGTATAATATTGTATTGAATTATGTTATATTATATCACTAGTGACGGGGCAATAAAGTTTGAAGCCATGGCAATACTGTTTGCCACACAATGTGATGCTTTTTGTACTCTGAGGACCTTCAGCGCTCATTGTGAGCCTCTTCCCTCATGTCCTTCATGTTTCGTGCTTTGCAACGATCAATCTTCGGTGCACATCGCAAAGACAGATATATAAGTACAGTGTTAAATATATAAAAAATTTTGTGCAGTGTAAATTAAAAAATGTATTCAGGTCTCAGAGCATAATAAAGTGATTTAGATTTGTAACTGCTTTGAGAGTGCTATCGCTGGCAGCCAATGAGCAGTAATCCAGATATATAACTGCAGAGTAAAAAGTAAAACATTTTAGTGTAGTGTAAAGTCTACATTTTTATTTTCCATTACTAATTAATACTTATTAAATGAATGCACGATAATAACTATTGTGAATGAACAAATGTATTAGGAAGTGCGAAGCGTTAATGTATGTAAAGTAACCGCAGTGTAAAATATGCTATTAAGCGTATTTTTTTATAGATATTTTTTTTAATAATAATGAATTAATTAATTACTAAAATACTTTACCTATTTGTAATTAATATATCCAGTGATCAATATCCTGAAGAGCTAACAATCAGTTTTGATTTTCCTGCAGCTTACAGTGTACATTTGGACTGTTGGTGACCTGAGGTGTAAGTGTCAGCAATGTGCGCAGTGCACGAGGGGAAACCGCTTGTATAGTCGTGTAACGCGCCATTTTAGATTTGTAATGTTATTAGTTGCAAGTTAGTGTTGTAAAATGGCGGCGATTGTGTATGTGTTACGCGGCTCGCCAGCAGTTTCCATTATTTCTAATAGTGTATTTTGTACCTCGTCTGTTCCTAGGTAAAAGTCGTACATGGCTGGCGATGTTTTGCGCGGTTTGGGGTCGTGTAGCCTCGTTTTCATTTTTTCCGGACGCCATTTTTTTTGTCTCTTAGCCGATTTACAAGTGCAAACTGGGGAAGACGTTGCAGATATCACATATATAGTTGTGAGCAGGTGGGTTGTTGCTAATGCTGCGGGCTTGCCAAGCCAGGGCCAGAGTTGCTGGCAAGGAGCACCGAAGGCTCCCACGTCGGCTGCAATGAGCCGCAGGCAGGACTTACACCATCAAATTTACGGACTTACCATCCAAAAATACGGGACTTAGAAAAAAAAACATTACGAGCTCACAAAAATACGACCTTAACGCCCGAACCGCGCACACTTAAAAACATTAAAAACACAATAGATACACACAACAAACACATAAAAAGCTTACCCACAGCAAGGCGGGCACCGAGGACCTCTGCAAGTGAAGTTACACCTCCATTTATGTCCAAATTCATGAGTTTAGACACCCGAAAATCACCTAAGTGAGAGCAAAAATGGCAGTTGAAAAAAAGAAAACGAGGCTACAGTACCCTAAACACGCGAAACACATACGGATTTTCCCGCCATTTTACAACACTAACTTACACAATGCAGAAGTACCCAGCTACCCTAACGGCTTCCCCTCGCGCACGCAGCCTATTTACACTACTCACAGCGCACATTGCTGACACTTACACAGCAGCTCCACAGCACTGAAAACCTACATTGTATGCTGCAGGAACATGAAAACAGATTGTCAGCTCTTCAGCACAATGCTTCCTGCATATATTACTTACAAATAGGTAAAGTATATTCATTTAGTAATTATTTCATTAGCATACAAAAATACATATACACAAAAAAAACATTATCACATTAAACATAAAAGCCATTCACTGCGCGCCTCACAACGAGCGCCAACGCTGCTCATAGCACACAAAGCCTTGCAATAAGCGCAAAAAACACATCACCGCCGACCAAAGAATAACAGCAAAAGCGCCTATCAAAAAAAAAAAAATACAACCAACAGCCTCGCAATGAGCGCCGAAGGATCTCGGACCGCCAACAAAATGAATGTCTCGTCCAAACACCATTACCTGCCTTACAATCTTATTGCCGCCATTTTTTGACGGGCAAGTCGCTAGTAAATATATAAAGATCAAGATAATAAAAGTATCAGGAAATGTAACACAAAGATGCACGCGCTTCTGAATAATACGACAAATACGTTTTTTTGTCATAAATCATATGATCGCAGTATTGGGTCATAAACCCTAAACACTGGAATCTGTTACATACAATTTACTGATGATGTCATTAATGGGCTTCAAGGGGGGGGGATCTCTTTTCATACTTTTTGAGCAGTGCAAATCCAACATACGCAGAGTGGAAACGCCACATCTGTGGGACACACACAAAGGGGTTCACTTTGGGAGAAAAAACAAACAAATATGAAATATTTAAAAATCATATTTTGATGTTACCAACAGATAAGGAAACGAAACTGACGTTATTATATCTAATAGTAGCAAGCCTGGGAGTACTGGGAGTAATAATGCTGCAGCAGGAGGTCAGGACTTATGTCACCTATAGACCCCCAGACAGATAAAGGTCAGTACTAATGTCCCTCTATAGACCCCCAGCCAGATAAAGGTCAGTACTAATGTCCCTCTATAGACCCCCAGTCAGATAAAGGTCATTACTAATGTCCCTCTATAGACACCCAGTCAGATAAAGGTCAGTACTAATGTCACCTATAGACCCCCAGTCATATAAAGGTCATTACTAATGTCCCTCTATAGACACCCAGTCAGATAAAGGTCAGTACTAATGTCCCTCTATAGACTCCCAGTCATATAAAGGTCAGTACTAATGTCACTCTATAGACCCCCAGTCAGATAAAGGTCATTACTAATGTCCCTCTATAGACACCCAGTCAGATAAAGGTCAGTACTAATGTCCCTCTATAGACCCCCAGTCATATAAAGGTCAGAACTAATGTCCCTCTATAGACCCCCAGTCATATAAAGGTCAGTACTAATGTCACTCTATAGACCCCCAGTCAGGTAAAGTTTTGAAATGTTTCTTGGATAGCATTGGGGCTAAAGGAGGTTTGGCCATCAGGTAGTCTAAAGATACCGTATATTATGTCCTCTCTTGGGGGGTAACCTCCTGGTTAGCCCATTGGGTTATCTGTTAAAAAGAGTGGTGCAGAGACTGTGGGGGCTGTTAGCCTCCTTGTCCCCGTGTGGCCGTTTAGAATCCCTGCTGCTGCATGTTTCAGCTTTATTAGGGTGTAATTGTACAGCGTTTGACTCAAGTAGCTGCCTGTGTTGGGTCAGTTTGGCTTAATTGCTGGGCCCTTTTCCTGCCAAGATGGCGACCGTCAGTCCATGGGCCTCTATGTCCCCTTCACTACCTTTGTTCCCGCTTGTGTGCTTATTTGGGATGGCCCCCCTTTATATCTCCGGCCCGTGGCCTTGTAAGGGTTGCCCCCTCAATCTCTGAGTGTGGATATGCAGGGATGGGGCGTTGAATCAGGCCTACCTTCTTCTCTGCTCGCTGCAAGATCAACAATACCTAATTTTTTCTGGCCTCTGGTGCTACACTGTGGCTTCAACAACCAAACCCCCAAAAAAGGCACATAACAGGGATTAAACTGATAGGAGTAGTACTACTTAACACACCGCTCATATGTGGTGTAACAGTAGTGTACATTTAAAAAAAAAAAAAAAATTGTACTGTAATAGATTGCATAGCAGTTAGTTGTCTGCAAGCATGTGTGTCAGACCTACAGCGTCTACTCTACCAACTTCTGCAAGTGCACAGTGCCACTCATATCTGTTGTCACAGTAGCTTGCACGCATAGTACCGATCTGTCAAAACCTGTAATGATGAATGAGGTCTAGAGTAGCCTGGTTCCCTTATCCTCTACAGGTTGAGACCTAATGTTTGGGTGACTCCAGACCAACACATGAGTACAAGCAGCACACAAACTCAAAGCCGCCATCCTCCTCCTGGAGCAGCATCATAAGCCACATCAACCACTGCTGTCCTCCTTGCCCCCTCTCAACCATCCGCCACTCCGTCTCTCGCCTTGAGCAGTTCCTGCTCATCTGCCCATAGTCAGGTGCCTGTAAAGGACATGTTTGAGCGTAAGAAGCTAATGTCACAAAGTGCCCCAAAATTGAAGTGATACGACCAACAAAGCATCTTTTTCCATCTCCTGGTTCTAAAAATCCAGGCCTTATACACGCCCCCTGATAGGTGACGTAACAAGTATTAAACTGATAAGAGTAGTACTTACAAACACGTCACTCCTATCTGGTGGCACCTTTGACTGCACGTGCCGTGCCCCAAAATTGAAGTGATACGACCAACAAAGCATCTTTTTCCATCTCCTGGTTCTAAAAATCCAGGCCTTATACACGCCCCCTGATATGTGCTGTAACAGGTTTTAAACTGATAAGAGTAGTACTACTTAACACACCTTATAATAATGCAGAGAGAGGCAATGCAGTGAGAGGAGTCTGAAGAAGAGGAGTCAGAGGAGGAAGGTGGCTTTGAGGAGGTGCAAGACCAAACACAGCAGGTGTCTCAGGGGGCTTGTTGTCACCTTTCGGGGACCCTTGATGTTGTACGTGGCTGGGTGGAGGAAGAGACCTTCAATGACATCAGTGAGGACAAGGAACGGGACATGGCTAGCTTGGTATCCAACCTTGTGCAAATGGGGAGTTTGCGGTTGTGCAAATGGACTGTTTGTGGTTGTTTGCGGTGCGTTAAACGGGGAGTTTGGTCTGTCACTGTGAAGCGGGCCTAACCCTTACACTACCTGATCGATAAAACATCATACCTGATGTTTTAAAGCACGTTATTCCAAACAATTTAGGAATTTTAGACAATTTATGCCCTTTATGGCTTAAAACCAGACTCTGCATCAACTATGTAATTTTCCATGGGAGTTTTGCCATGGATCCCCCTCCGGCATGCCACAGTCCAGGTGTTAGTCCCTTTAAAAACAACTTTCCCATCACTATTGTGGCCAGAAAGAGTACCTGTGGGTTTTAAAATTCGCCTTCCCATTGAAGGCTATGGCGGTTCGTCGATGTTCGCCGGTTCGCAAACATTTGCGGCGGTTCGCGTTCGCGTTTCGCGAACCGAAAATTTTAGGTTCGCGACATCACTATATATAATTAAACACAACCCAGCTACTCTCCCATCTCGGTCACTAACAATTTTTCTTTTACTCTCAAACCTTTATCTCATCTACTCCCTACACCTACACACTGCATTTGCACTTAATTTGCAGCCTATCCATATCACACCCCCAATACTATAACCATCTCCCCTTCCTTGGTTTCCTCTCCTCTTCTCTGCTCCCACAAGCTATTCTCTCTCCTCCAATAACAATCTCATCCCTTCCCCAACACTCATAAGCAGAAACATCACTGTAAGTCCCACTCCCATATTCTCTCACTCCTCCTTCTGCTAGCTGCTGAAGACATATCCCCTAACCCAGGTCCCTCCCTCATTTCTACCGCACGATCTATCCGCAATAAACTCACTTTCACTCACGACCCTTTCACTACCAACTCCCTCAATCTACTGGCTCTTTCTGAAAACTGGCTCTCCTCTTCTGATACTGCCTCCCCTGCAGCACTCTCGCATGGGGGTTTTCACCTCAGTCACACACCTAGACCTGGGAACAAACAAGGTGGTGGTGTGGGTGTATTACTTTCTTCTCGCTGTACATTTCACCTCATACCCCCTGTCCCATCCCTTCAATTTTCATCTTTTGAAGCTCATACTATCCGCCTCTTCTCTCCTATCTCTCTACTTGTTGCTGTAATCGATCGCCCCCCAGGTACTCCCTCTCAATTTCTCAATCACTTTCCGCCTGGCTCCCACACTTTCTTTCCTCCAACATTTCCACACTGATACTTGGCGACTTCAACATTGCCATTGACACACCCACCTCAGCAGCCGCCAAACTACTTGCACTCACCTCTTCCCTCGGCCTCTAATAACTTACAGATTCTTCAACTCACCATGCTGGACACTCTCTTGACCTTATTTTTACCAATATTACCTATACCTCCAACCTAGTCATCCATCCACTCCCTCTATATGACCATCACCTGCCTTACCTTCAACCTCACCACATCTTCCTCCCATCACTCTTCTTCAACCCCAGCCACAATAACCCACAGAAACCTGCTTGAACTCGACCCTACACAACTCTCCACTGTGCTCCAACCTCTTCTCAGCACTATCACCAACCTCAACTGCTCTGACACTGCCACCTCACACTACAACTCTACTCTCTCTTCCACCCTTGACACCCTTGCTCCCATAACTACACGCAGATGCCCTCAATCTCATCCACAACCATGGCACACTACACACACACGTTACATTCAGAAGTGCTCCTGCACTGCTGAACGACTATGGAGGAAATCACACTACACAGCAGATATCCTTCACTACAAGTTTATGCTACGTTCCTACTCCTCTGCCCTCATCCTGGTCAAACAGCAGTCCTTTACATCACTAATAATCAGCTCTGTCCTCTAACCCAAAATGTATTTTTGCCACTTTCAATACTCTCCTCTGCCCACCACCTCCCCCCATCCCTTCCTGTCTCACGGCTGAAGACTTTGCCAACCATTTTACACATAAAATTCAATCTATCCACAATGAACTCTCCTCTCACCGTGGCTCACACACTTCACTCTCTCAACTAACTCAACTAACCAACAACACCCAATCTACCCCCCCCCTTCATTCCCACAGCCACTCTGAACTACTTTACCCCTGCAACAGAAGATGAAGTTTCCATCCTAATATCATCCTCTCACCTCACCACCTGTCCTTCAGATCCTATTCCATCTCAGCTCATCCCTCCCCTCTCTACTACACTAATCCCAGCTCTCACACACATCTCCAACCTTTCCCTAAACACTGTCATGTTTACATCATCTCTAAAACATGCCATAATTACACCCACTCTCAAGAAATGGTCATCCGATTCTGACGTTGCATCTAACTATCGCCCTATCTCTCTACTTGCCCTGGCTTCCAAACTGCTGGAGCGGCTCGTCTATAACCGCCTTACCAGTTCATCTCCTCTAACTCTCTTCTGGACACTTTCCAATCCGGCTTTCGGCCCCAACACTCCACTGAGACAGCCCTCATAAAAGTCACCAATGACCTGCTCACCGCCAAGTCTAAAGGCCACTTTTCTATTTTGCTTATTCTGGATCTCTTTGCAGCCTTTGACACAGTTGACCATTCACTTCTACTCCACATTCTCTCCTCCCTCTGCATTCGAGACACTGCTCTCTTGTGGTTCTCATCATACATCTTCTTCTCCTCACCCCCTGTCTATTGGCGTACCACAAGGATCAGTCCTAGTCCCCCTCCTCTTCTCCATCTACACATCCTCACTCGGCACCCTAATAAACTCTTTTGGATTCCAGTACCATCTCTATGCAGATGACACCCAAATCTACCTCTCAGCACCAGATCTATCCCCCTCTCTTCTGGCACACGTCTCCGACTGCCTCTCTAGTATATCCTCTTGGATGTCCGCCCACCATCTGAAACTCAACATGTCTAAGACTGAACTCTTAATCTTCCCACCCTCTACTACAGCTTCAATTCCTCACATCTCTCTCTCTCTGTCAACAATGCCATCATTATTCCCACCTCCCAAGCCCGTTGTCTCTGGTGGTTCTACTGGACCCTGCCCTCTCTTTCATCCCACACATACAGTCTCTAACCAAATCCTGTCTTTTCCATCTAAAAAACATATCCAAAATATGCCATTACCTTACACAAGACACTACTTAGATTCTAATACACTCTCTCATCATTTCTCGTCTTGACTATTGCAACTCGCTCCTTGTTGGCCTGCCCATCACTCGCCTCTCCCCACTTCAATCCATAATAAATGCCTCCGGCAGACTCATCTTCAGTACACATCGTTCAGTGTCGGCAGCTCCTCTTTGTCAATCACTTCACTGGCTTCCCTAGCCTCCAGAATAAAGTTTAAAATCTTGACCCTAACTTATAAAGCCCTCAACAACAGCGCACCCCCGTACATCTCTGCTCTCATCTCCAAATACTCCCCCACATGCCCTCTTCGTTCTGCTAATGACCTTCTTCTTTCTACCACTCTTGTCACCTCCTCTCACTCCCGCCTCCAGGACTTTTCTCGCGCTGCCCCAATTCTCTGGTACTCCTTGCCTCGCTTCACCAGACTATCCTCCTGCCTTAAATCCTTCAAAACATCAATAAAAATGCACCTCTTTAAAGAAGCCTATAACCTTCTTCCCTAACATGCTCAGCACTACTCTGTCCCTACTGTACCACATAGACACTTCAACCTTTAGATTGTAAGTCTGCGAGTTTCAATCCTGCAAGGTGCTTTATGGAAAGCGCTATGGACACTGGATTCCAAGCTCCAGGACCATCCACTCTTTGCAATGTGTGAATCTTGAACTTGTTATTGCCTTTAACTTAACTTATGTATAGCGCAACGGAATATGTTGGCGCGTTACAAATAAACGATAATAATAATAATAATAATAACATATTTGATTTCCAGTTATCTAACTGGGCTTTTATTTTATTGTATAATTTACTGAAATGTATCTGGATTGTTTCTTCAACCTTACTAGAGAATTCTATTCCCAAGTACGATATTTTATTCATTTCCCAATTAATATCCCAAATTGATTTCATTTTTTTTTTCTTTTTCGTCTATATAGATGGGTAAGACTTCGGTTTTAGACCAATTTATTTTATAATAGGAGACATTCCGAAACTTCTTTACTAAATCTTGAATATGAATTAGAGATTCACTGGGTTTACTAAGAGTTAGAATCACATCATCTGCATATAGCATAGTTTTATATTTTTTTTCTCCAATTCTAATACCACAAATGTTATTATTTCTTCTAATGGCTTCTGACAGAGGTTCCATCAATTGCGCAATTAATTCTATTGTCTTAAATCACTTTCCCTGACTTTTAAAGTGCAGTAATGTTTTTTTAATTGCATTTACAGTGCTACGAACAGGTGTTTAACCCCCTTGCGAGTCCTATCTGGTACTTATAGGATTTTCTTCTACATTTGACATCTACGGGTGTGAAAATATTTGCGGGCTTGAGGAATTGTAGCAATTGAATAGTGATTTGTGATTGTAACTCTTGCAAACTTGAAAGATCAAAGGCTTAGATGGAGAGTAAGTTACAGTTGTAACAATCGCAGGGATTTTCAGCCTGTAACTTGTAGATTGTTTGCGGATCGCAAAAAGACGCCAATTGTATAGCAAATTAGTTTATGGGCTACATTAAGGGCTCCTGTAAGCTACAATTTCTCAATTGAATCGAGGCCAGAGTGCTGTAAGCACTTACAAATGGTACCCTCTGAACACTGGCTTTCATACATCCCTTTTTCTTCAGTAAATCATATCTATCCCATCTTTTCAGGCATTCTAGTATTGATTCCCATTCCCTCTCTTTATACTTCCTATCAATACATTTGTTTTTAATCATATAAATTCTCCATTCAATTAGTTTCTCATCACTACCTTTACATTTAACCCTTGAAAGTTGACTTATGGACCGATTAAAATATTCTCTCTGGATGAAAACTAGATCTACATTGTAAAATATTACAATCATTAGGCTTACTAAACAAATCTGTTTGCAACCAATAACAATGTCCATTATGTTTTAAAAAGCAAAGACCTTATGACTGTTATTTGTTATTATTATTATTATTTCTATGCCTTGTTAGAAGTAAGAGTGATGTTATGGAAATAAGTGGAATTCTTCTCTGTACAAGTGTTTTTTTCAGAGACAGTTTTCATATCTGAAAACTAAGGGAGATTCTAATGAAGCAAGGTAGGAAATTCAAAGGAGTGGAGGTTTCTCTTGAAAAGTCCTGTAGGAGAGCATAGGATGAGATGATGATGGGGGACACAACCTGAACCTTGAATTGAATAGTATTTGTAGACAAGAGTTGAGGTGCAGAATAGTTCAGGGTTTTGTCATTCAGATCCAGGATTTTGAATGTTAAGGTTGATAATATAGGGAGCCAGTGTAGGGAATGGCATAGGGAAACTGCGTGAGCATTGGGAGAGGTCCATAAATTTGTCAGAAGAGTTTAGGACATAATAGACTGAGTATGGGTTATTGAGTGAAGGCCAAGTAAGATGGAGCTGTACTAGTAAAGCTGGGACATGGTAGTGTTGTGCATGAAGTTGGGACAAATTTTGGAGATGTTCCGGTGATGGAGATAAGTGGATTTGGTTAGTGTTGAGAAGAGTAGATAATGGAAAAGTTTGAGTCAAGTGTGACACAGAGACAACTGACTTGAGATGCTGTATGATTCTAGAGTTGTCAGCAGAAAAGGACATTTCAGCAACAGATGAGGAAGAGGATAGGGAAATAACCAGTAATTTTGTCTTTGAGATGTGTATACTGAACCATTTCTTTTGACTTTATGGTACATAGTTAAACTAGGATGACTAAATGCTTGATAATCTGGCTTCCATATGAAACTTTCTATGGTGGACTCAGCCATATGGGACCTTCTATGAGCAAGTTTGTGGATTTATGAAATGACTCTCACAGAAGAAAACCTTGTTAATTTTACTGAATTGTACCCAGGAAATATTGCCCGCAGCTCTCTAGCTCTAACATGTGATCGCAACCTACATTATTGTATGCTCATAGAAGGTTCTGAGTCTGTAACTCTGTACTCTCCATAACAAAGTCACTGAACACTAGCTACTATCTAAAGAGAACAGGCTATACTGGCATCCTACCACCCACACTCGTATTTATTTATCTATCAATATAAACCCCATACCAAGGCAAGGAAGAGGTTACGTAGTACTTAAAAAATAAACACAGAGGTTGATAACCTCACCAACTAATAGGGAACTATTACCCCTTCTGCTATCATATGAGCCCAGCTGTCCACTAGGGCATCCTAAATGCCAGAATCATTGGCTGCCTTCCCCCCCAGCTTTAGAGTAAGGGTTACATGAAGACTTCCTTAACCCATTATCTAACATCCACCCACACTAAATAAATATTAATTTCCCTATTGGAATCCTAATGGGCTCACTTAGTTCCTATCCCCTGTGGGGGTCACTGCATCAAAGAAAGGTATCACTTATTGAGGTATGTTACATATAACATAACAGTTATTGGTAGGGTGTTAGCTGGTGCTATGGGTGGTTCGGGTTACTCATAGGGTTTAGGCTCACTATGAATACCACAGGGCTTTATAAAAACACATAGGATTAGGCTAGATGTTTTATGGGAGTCCTGTAAATGCACTTTAAGTAGAAACATATCACTTGTTAGGGTTTACATATAAGGGTTTATTACAAACAGTATGTACTAATTATATTAGGGCTTACATGAACTTTTAACTCTCAAGATTACATACGGGAGCCATTTAATAGAGGCCCTAAACTAACATGACTTAATAGCTAAATTAACATAATGAACTCCTGTTTTAAAGCTAGACATTTTATATAATTTATACAGTAGGGCTGGGGTAGTCAATAGACAGATTTGGTTCAAATGAGTACCTTGGGCCACTTTCTTCTGGACTTCCACACCATGATTATTCATTTATTTCTATTGAACCATCCAAATGCCTATTACAGTAGGGTTTTAGAGTTATGAGGAAATACATTATTTAATAAACTTATACCTAGGCAAAAATATTTGTGAAATGCTTGGTTTCTTATTTTGAAGGGGTATGAAATTATTTAAGTGCATATATATATATTAGACCATTATAAACATTTTGAAGAAGAAAAATATTGTGTCTGTAAAATATTAGATTTTGGAAATGATGTATATACACGTTTGATTAATGTTCCAAATGCTGGTATGATTAACTAAATTAAAAGATTTCATGTTGATGAAAAGGTTGATTGTTAGATAGATTTGATAGATAACTTTAAAAGGGTACTGGATTTATTTCTAATTAAAAAGGAAATTCACAGTTATCCTGGATAATTAGAGTATTGATCCAGGGAGAAATCCATTACCAGTATCTAGGGTCAGGAAGGAATTTTTTTTTCCTTTGAGATGATTGGCTAAGTTTCACTTGTTTTTTTTCTGTTTGCCCTCCTCTGGTTTAATTAATAATTAAAAAATAAATAAATAAATAGTTGATTAATAATTAATTAAAAATTAATTAACAACTTATTAATTAATAACTAATCCGCATATTGCTAATCAGAAAAGTTTGAACTTGTTGGACTGAAAGTATTTTTTCATCCTTAATTATGATGTGACTATGTAACTATTGTTATCTAAGGATTTTAAAGTATTTAACTCTTGACATTACAATCGAATTAAATTTCTATTTCAGAAACAACTTTTTCACCTGCAATTGGAGATTACATATTTCACCAGGTTTGTTGACATTTCTATAGCAACTCTACAAGAAAAAAATATGTACTGTACAAGACACTGCTTAGCATTCTACAAAGGTGTCTGCAGTAGTCTTCATTAGCTAACTTTCAATTGCTGATGTCAAGCCTGTCTTTCTAGCAAAGGTCTCTGTCAGCTGCAAAATCTACTTAAGGAAATTAGTATTCCTTTAGCTATGGTTCTGTTGAACAAAGCTTTTATGTGCAAAGATCAAAGGCATTTTAAAATCACATATATCCACACTATGCATATGATAAATTATTCTGAATTTACAATAGATAATTCCAAATATTTCTAGGATTATGTGAAAATATTGTGTTATTTTTTATTTGAACTCAAAATATATAAGATTTATTATTTTGTGAAAAAAATAAAATATTTCTTGCTATGGGGCAGATTTATGAAGTTTTGCAGGAGCTGTAAAATAGATAACTGTTACCTGTGATGACTATTTCCTATGAGAAATATTGCCATTACATCCTTAAGTGATGTACTTTAGAAGCCTTAGCAAATCTGGGGTACATGTAAAGTTTTAAAGCTAAAAATGTATCTAACTATATGTAAGGGAGTTTAACCATACACCACACATCACACATCACATAGTGACCAAAATCAAAGCAACATTAATGCACCTGGTAAAATTATATCAAGAATAAACAAATTAACATTAGTAATAATGGTTGATCAAAAAGCCTTTAATACAGTCTCTCGCATAACAAAAGTTAATATTATTTAATTTAACTTATCCAGTCATTTGCAATTTTGTCTGAATAAAAAAATTAGAGTTAACATTCTATTACTAAATTATTTCTGGAAATGTAGTTTTTCCACTACCTGCATTTATATTGTTTTATCCTTATGATTTGTATTGATTAAAAGTTAACGAGAAGACATACTCCTTGAAAATGATATGGCTTTATATAAAAGTAGAAAAACAGAGCTCCATAACATAAATAAAACAACTTGTTTTTACATAAAAATGTTCTTTGCCCAAAAACATAATTATTTTGTGATTCTTACACTAAAATATATACGATTTCAGGCTCATCTGGCAGTTATCAGAGAATGCAGGTTTTATTTAGGCACTGAGCCTGTAGACCATATACCGTATTTTTCGCCCTATAAGACGCACCGGCAGATAAGACGCACCTAGTTTTTAGAGGAGGAAAACAAGAAAAAAAAAATCTGAATCAAACACACCTACATTACACACAAATATATATATATATATATATATATATATATATATATATATATATATATATATATATATATACATATACATACATATACATACACACATAAATATACATATATATATATATATATATATATATATATATATATATATATATATATATACATACACATACATACATATACATACATACACACACATACATACACATACACACACATACATACATACATACACATACATGCACACATATACATACACATAAATACATATACTGCAGCATTTGGGAGCCCTTAACCCTCCCTGACCCTCCCTGACCCTCCTGATCCTCCTGATCCTCACCTTTCTTCTGATCTCTGCCATCTTGATCTCACCCCAGCGCTTCCTACAAGCACTCCTCGTGTACTGCAGCGTTGCGTGTGTGACGTCACTAGGACGCACCGGCCGCCGCGATGCTGGTAGGAAGCGCTGGGGTGAGATCAAGAGGACAGAGGCAGTGTGAAAATGTATATTCGCCGTATAAGACGCACCAACTTTCCTCCCCCAGTTATGGGGAAGAAAAAGTGCGTCTTATACGGCGAAAAATACGGTATACCACTGTTTTTTTTTTAAATGCCTTAGTTTAGCCCATTTAGTATAATGTGGTTAAAAGATCACTGTAGTTTTTCAAATGACTATATGGGAAAAAGACCACACTTCATAATAGGCTAAATATTTCAGAATGTTAAATAAATAAATAAAATCTTTATATTTTGTACTTTATATGCAAGTATTCTTACCAACTGATTTAACTATGTCTGCTATTTTTGCAGTATGTGTAACATGTTCTCTATTAGTTCTATAGCAAATACTACCACATTATGGCCTCATTCAATTTAAGATAATTAAATTAAGAAATTAAGGGACATATTCTATTAACTACTTTGAAATGCCTTCAACTCATAAATTTAGCTTTGGGTGTTTTTTTTGTGTTTATATGCATTCTATTGACTTAAGAATTCATTAGTGGCAATAAGTAATATTTGCCAAATATGTGCAATATTAAGAATAATTTTAAGAATGTATAAATTTACGAACTGGGCAATGGAATAGGGCACTGACAGCCTTATTAAATTGTGATTCAGTAAATTTAAAAAGCCTCTATTTAAGCACATAGCATATTTTATTTACAGAAGTTTTTAGTTAGGGAACTTTTATCCAAAAGCAAGGTCTTTACTAACTAAAAACTTCTGTAAAAAAATATGCTGTGTGCTTAATAGAGCCCTTTTAAATTTACCGAATCACAATTTAATAAGGCTGTAAAAGTATTTTCCACTGCGGGGGCTTTCTTCAGTAATGTTACACACGTATTCAATTGCCCTCACACATAATATTACTTTTTTCATCCGCAACTCATAAACCCATGCCTTGTCAGTAAATCACAAGGCATAGGAATATGCAAAATGCAGAGAATACGTAACATTACATTGCTCAAACTCCACTGCCACTAATGATAAGCCGTGAGGATTCCCTTCATCCACACTTTACTTGGATGGAGTTTTAATGTTTAATGCCATGGAGGTCCTTATATATCACATATTAGTATATACCATGGAGCTCCTGTAAGGCCCTCCATGGCTGATTAGACTGTCCATGCCACAGTTGTCTTTATAAGACCTCCATGGCATAGGGATTAATTGTTAACGCAATGGAAGTCTGTTGGGCACCCTTGCATGGGGGTTTAACATTGAGGTACCACAGGGGACTTTTAAGTATACCAGTAGCATTTGGTGCATATTTCAGGTGCCATTGGGGGTCAATCGACTCCCGTGGTTATATATATGGGCGATCGGGTGTAAGAGGAGACAGGGGTAATCAGGTGTTAGCAGGGAAGGCAGCGATCTGGAGTGAGCGGGGAAGGAAATTCATTTTAAAAGGTATTCTTTTGACTTTACAGGTGCTCTTTACGGGTGCTCTAAATAATTTCCTTTATATTACGATTAACGATTCAAACTTATTTTGTGAGTGCTCAGTAAACATTAAATTGAATAGTGATTTAGTGTAGTTCTTTGAAAAAGTAATTCCTAATTTAACGGATGTCAGAATATCAATGGGAAGGCTTGCCATAATTTGATTGTCTGGCTTGTTCTCAAGCATTATGAGTAGCTCACTCTCAGTTATGTTAAGTAGGGTCAATTGAATAGCTAGATAAAGTTATTTGCCACTTTTTAGTGGTGAAAATTACGAAAATAGGGAATAACAGGGCTGTTAGAGAATAGAAATGTTTTGCGTTTTATATATATATATATATATATATATATATATATATATATATATAGCAAATAAATAGTACAGCTTTGTTCACATTTGAATGTCTAAAACAAGTTAAAAAAAAAACCTGCTTCCAGCTCAAAATTCCGATAAAAACAGTTATTACACTGCATTCTGGGAAGCTGAGCTACGACATGCAAATGCGCCCACAAATGCCTTGCTCTTCAATCCATAGCCATTATCAAACATGGCTTCCTTTAAGCTTATGCATGTATAAATTTACGTTTAATGTAAAGCAGAGGTTGGATTTTACATAAGCTGAGAATCCTATCCATGTACAGCTGTTTCAAGCTTACTGGCTATCATCGGCGTGGAGCGGGATCTCAGCTTGTGTTGTGGACCTTATGAGTAGGTAATTCACCACAACAATCATTTAATATATGGTGGGCAAAAGAGCGATAGAAGCCCTCCAACTATACAACAGTACAGTAAATAAAAAGTACATCTGTATTCAAATTTGAATGTCTAAAACAAGTTAAAAAACATTCTTCATGTTCAGAATTCCGAGAAAAAGTTATTACACTGCATATCGGCCTTCATGTTCAGGTATTGTAAGATTGTACTTTTTGTTAAAAACACGGTGGACCACATTTTTCCAGATCTCATGTGACTTGCTGGACAAATATACATATGCTGGCATATTCTTTCAACTGGGGTTTACATTTACTTTTTTGTTTTTCCATATTTTACTTTTGTTTTTCCATACTTTTGCCTATAATTAAAGCAATAATGCCCACTCATGGCACAAACTTTATTATTGAATTAATAAAATAAAATTCTGCTCCTTATAAAAACAATTAGGATTTGCCAGATATACAAAGTTTATGTATAATGTAAATAAAACCCATAATTTTGGGTACTGTTACACATGGTTAAAAACATATGTGTAAAACAAAAAAACTGTGTCTTTTTTTCTCCTTTTTTTTTTTTTTTTTATAATGTCAATGTGTCCTGAGTAACAGATGGGTCTTGCTAGGACACCATCTTCTCTATCTCCAAGGGATCAATAATGTGTGGCCTATAACAATATACCTTTATTGAGCAGAGCTGGATTATCCTAGTGCATTTTTGTTATGTGCCGTTCCTGACATGATTGGCATGGCTTGTGTCAATCTTGGGTGCACTTTTTCCATCACCCACCAATGATGTGCTCTATGATAACTACACTGTGTGCCACTCTGGAGTGATGCATGGTGCATCAAGATTGACCAGAAAACATTTGATTCAAGTTTGCATGCGGAAGACAGTCTCCAGTAACAGTAAAAGTAGCTTCATAGAGCCTTTTAGACCCTTTACATTGGTAAATGTAATTTGATTGTTTCAACAGTTAATGGAAGTCTATACTAAGAGTCAAATCATTATTTTCCTAAACAATGTGTTTTTTTGAACTATTGACACACCTGCAAAGGCTGTGAGCTTGAAATTTAGCTGCATTACAGAGTTATTAAATTGTATCATGCCGCGAGTTATGGGCGAGAGACGCAAGTTATAAACCCTTTGTGCGCACGCAAGCTGTAAAGGGGCCGGCTGGGCCGCGATCAGCCATCACTACCTAATTGCAGTATATTGTAGACAGAGGCCTCTAAGCCAATAGAAAGCGTCTTAGCCGAAGATGGGAGATTAGAAATTAGTTTTCCACACACTCATGCATCAACTGTGTTGTATTTTCTTTTGAAGTAGCACATAGGTCCTGGAGTTGGTGGTTCTGGAGAGTCAGAGAGAGAGAGCAGGATTTATTTAAGACCAGTAATTTGCGGTTTTGTTCATTTATATTCTACTATATAATATTTTACATTTAATCCTTGATTACACAAGTTTACAGATTACACATATTTGTAATACACATAATTTAAAGAACACACATAGAGACATATAGAGCTAGGTCACTCCATTGAAGCACCCCCCCCCAACACCCATCCTATCCCCCAAACACAATCCCCCAACAGTTATTTATTACACATAACACACAAAAAAATGTTTTACCTTCATATATTAACTGTTACACTTATTTTTATTTATCGTTCTATTCCTTTTAGGACTGATATGGAGGGAGGAGAGAGGAGGGGAGAGGAGTGGAGAGGTGGGGAGGAGGAGAAGAGGAGAGGCAAGGAGGAGAGAGAGGAGAGGTAGCCATGTGCAGTAGTGGTGGGGAGGAGGAGAGGAGTGATGGGGAGGAGGAGAGGAGTGGTGGAGGACAGGAGGTGGCGGAGGTGGAGGATGTGGAGGAGGAGGAGGTGGAAGTGGTGGAGGAGGTGGAGCAGGAGGATAAGAATGGGAGTGTAGAGGAGGAGGTGGGTGGTGGCATGGTGGCCCTAGCACCAGGCACACTTAGTTGAGGTACAAAGGGCAAGGGAACTAATCCTGGGGGGAATGGTAATTCGGGGAACGGACAGGCCTCAGGGACAGGTCAGGTAGGCAAGGGTCCCCGTCCACAGTTGAGAGGGCAATTATTCACAACAGGAGAATGTGGTCATCCTTTGTGCTATCCGTGTCCACCCTGCGATTTTTGCAGGGGGGAGGGAAGTTAAGCCTGGGCCTAGGGCTCAGGCATGGAAGGAGCTAGTGGCTGAGGTTACAGCAGTAGGCACAGCACCAAGGGAGGTGAGGAGGATGATGGCCAAGGAGGACAAGACCCAGACTGTGACCTATATTGAGTGGGAGAGGGTCGCCAGGGACCTTCTGAGACAGATCGCCGCTGCTGGAGCTTCAGCCCTGGTGGCACAGCAGGACCCAGCCTCCATGTCAGGTGAATATCGCATACACCAACGTGCCACCGCATGTGCATCACACACACTACATATATCATGATGACCAACAAGGTCATTGACATGTCAGCTCCATGGAATTAACAAGGGATAGATGGATGCATCATTAAATCCATGAAGCTAACAAAGCATTGTCATTTCTGGCACATCAACAGTAATCAAGCAAAAGAGAGTCCATTTATTGGTGTGCCCACTACAGCTTATACTGTTACAGAATGCAGCTGGAATGAAGATAGCATCAGGATCCAAGAACTATCAAGACCATGAACCAAAGAATAGATCACATCTAGCAAATGATAGCTAATCTGAGTTGCAACTAGGAGTAGCATCGAGGTTCAAGCCTAGATGTCAGATATTTAGGAATGCACACAAAACAATGTATTATTCATCATACTAATGACATATACCTCTCTTTTATCTCTTTCAGCGTAAAAGAGGTCTGGGTCCAGTGGCGAGCCAGAGGCAGGGGTGTTGGCTCCATCGGAGCAGGAAGTGGAGGAAGAAGACCCGAGGACCCTGGCTTGGAGGAGGAGGATGTCATATGGCTAGTGGAGTCACCAACAGGACTACAGGCAACACAGCCAGTTTCAATTCCACTATCCCCCTCCTCCAAAGACTGAGCATCTTGCCAGGGCCCTCCAACTGGAGCTATGATGACACCACCACCACGGGGCCCACCAACACCACCGCCAGGTTTGCCCCAGGCTCCAGTCCGGCCCCTGACCCTCCCCGCTCAAACACTGCCACCCCCTCACCTGGCCACACCCCACGGGCCTCCATCACCCACATCAGGCCAGGGTGCACAGGCGGAGATGCTATCCCTCCTGTGACAGCAGGTGGAGTTGCTTCGGGGGATTCAGGCCAGCATCTCCGCAAATCATGTCGAGGTAATGCACAGCCTGGCAAGTCGCAATAGGGAGCAGAGGAGGCATCATCTGATGATTGAATCCTACTTGGCTGGGCTGCTCAGAATTGGGGAGGACAAGAGTGCATTCTAAGGAGTTACCGTGGAGGGCATCTGACTTACTCTAGTCCCCAGCCAAACATCCTCTACCACAAAGGAATGGCCCTGCCACCAACAGCCCGGCACCTCCTCTCCTCCCACCATGCCTCCACCACCATCCCTGCAGATGCTACTGCCTCCTGGGGGGATGCCTCCCTCTGCCCCCCACCTCCACAGCACCAACAGGGAGATGGCGGCCGGCTAGGGGACATGTGAGCCCTGTGCTTAGGCGGCGGAGGACATAGGGGCTGCTCATATATTTGTGCCTTCTCAACAGCACTCCTCAGTGACAATCTATTGGTCACAATGTTAACCTAATCTATCCTGGCTAACAAGTCTTGGATATTGGTCTATGTGATGGCGATATTTTCTATGCAGATGGCTACCTCCCATCACATGGTCCATGATCCTTGTCACGGACCCCTTGTTCTCATCCTGGGTAGTTGGGCTATTGAGCCACCAGACTTCTTGGCTCCAGCAATGGATTATCTGCATAAACACCCCCCTTGTCTTTGTAAATCTGCTTTGTTCCATTGTTTGCCAGATTTAGTTTATCCCATCTGATATGTGCAAGAGAAAGAAGGATGTAGATTGAAGGCTAATCCTATTGATCTCAGGAAGCTACTGCCAGACCCCATGTGGGGTCATCTCCTATAATTGTCTGCCACCCCCTTCCATTGTGTATGCTGTGTACACCCTGTCTGTATGTAACCCTATAAATATTGCTGTCATTTTCAAAAATAAATCAGTTTTACTTGGAGATACATATAAATTTTCCTGGTGGCTGTGATACTGATACCTATCTCCACCCTACAAGTAACCTGTCCTAGTCACTACCACAGAAAGGTTACTGGGACTCCTGGAAGCACTTATTACTGATGGAGAGACTCTAACTGATACAGAAGCCAGACATCAGGGTGCTGGTGCTGAGATTTCAAGGAACCCAACGGTCCTTGTGGGTAGATAACCTGTAGTCTATAGTAGGTAGCTCTGGGCTTGTATAGCCCCTACTCATGGATCATTACAATGGTCGGCAGTGGCGGAATATCAATGCAAGAACCAGCAGCAAGGATGCAATATGGTGATTTATGTAGTTTTGAAGTCCAGTACTTCCAGTGGCTTGGTGGGAAAGCAGAAACCACACAGTGATTTTGCCAAACCTTCAAATCTAGGCCCAAGGAAGGCCAGTCCTGGATATAGGTTATCGGTGACCACATGGAGGACTGCAGAGCAGAGGTGATCAGGGAGCAAATGAACCTCATCACCAGTATGCTGGAGTGGCGAAGGCAATGGCAACGGATCCACAGACGAGGATAGGTGGACAGCTATTCTAAATCAGAGGATGGTTTCCCTTGGGCTCCAGCCGGGTGAGAAGCTAGCAGATTGTCGGGAGGACCTAGTGTGGTTGGAGTTCAATTTGTAACATGAGTATGTGAACCTAATGCTTCCAACTCCTTCATCACAAGGGCCCTCCTTCTACAGGCTTGGACTGGTGGAAGGGCTCCCGGATGTGCTGCAGGGAGATCCAAAGTGTGGCCTTGGAACCACAGAGAGCTTTGCACAGTACAGAAATGATGTGGACATTGAGCCAGGTACAGCAGAAGAAATGTTGCTTAAACCTTCATCCATAAAGAAATTGATTTTGAAAAAGAGTATGAGGAACTGCTTGAGGAGGTGGGCCCAGGTGGGACTTGGCTCACGTACTTGGAGCTACCCCGTGCTTCTCCAGCTGAGCTAGCAGAGGATACATTGCAAGAGGAAATGGACCATGGCTACACCCCTATAAGGTGGAGGAAGGAAACCAGAAATGACCTGGAGATCTGACCACTAGAGAACATGCAAGGTCAGAAGGACTGCTGGGAACTCACCAGGATAGGGAGGCCAGGAGAAAAGTCATGACCTTGGTAGATTCAAGATCAGGGAGCAGTGTAAAGCAGCACCAGCCACTGGGAGATGCCAGCAACCAGCGAAGTTCCAGCCGCTAACCAAGGGCGAGGAGCTGGAAACTGAACTGTTGGCAGAGAAAGGTGCAAGCCCTGAGAGTCTGCCAAACTACACATAGATTGTCACCTGTCCTGAACCACCGACCGCTGATGTTCAGGCACCAAGGTTAACAGTCAGGGAGAGTGTGATGCCAGATTGGGGCATGAGGCTATAGGGCCAGTGGGCATCCCCTGAGACCCTGAAACTCTTGCCCAGCATAGATCAGGTGGTTCCAGATAGGTGTGGGAGTTCAGGTGAGGGCACTGGCCCTGAGACCATGAGGAAGAAGCAAATTGAGGCTTCACTCCCAATCCCTGCAGAGTTGCCAGTAGGGCTGACAGGGATCACTTCAGTCCTGACAGCCCCAGAGGTAAAGAATTTGGGCAAGCGTCCCACGGTACTAGAGGACCCTAGTTGCAGAGATGATCCCAATCTTAATAGCCCTTGTGGATATCCACCCGGAGGAGCTACCAACCCCAGTGATGTCTGCTACCCTGTGTGTGCCAGTGTGGAAGTACTTTTTATCCCCTCCTGAGCTGATCCCTAGACAGGATACCCCAAAGCCACTACCTGCCTGTGGCCAAGGGGGTAGCAGTATACTCCTGGATGGGATCCTAGTTTCCGTGACCGTGGACTGTTGCAAGGAATGAGGTTAGAGACTGTGGACACTTTCCTGAAGGATAAGCAACCACCCAGAGTCTGAACAAAACCTACTACCCCCTCCAGGATGAGGTCATGAGCTGGGATTTATGCAGTGGCCATTTGGGCCAACATTTTTCCTTTTTTGGATGGGGACTTGGACTTGGCTATGGGCTGCAGTTCAAGCTTATCATGCATCAGGTTCATAGCCCCAGAACACCTGTCTTGAAGGGAAAGTAATTTCACAGACCCCTTTTTCCCAACCTAGGTGTTGGGCCACCAGACGTCTTGGCTCCAGCAATCGATTATCTGCATAAATACCTCCATTGTCTTTGTAAATCTGCTTTTTTCCATTGTTTGCAAGATAAAGGTAATCCCATCTGATATGTGATAGAGACTGCAGGATGTGGATTGAAGGCTAATCCTATTTATCTCAGAAAGCTACTTCCAGACCCCATGTTGGGGTTATGTCCTGTAATTGTCTGACACCCCCTTCTATTGTTGTGCTGTGTACACCCACTCTGTATCTATCCCTATAAATACTGCTGTCATTTAAAAAAAAAAATCAGTTTTACTTGGAGAAGCATATAAATTGTGTATCTCTGATTATGTTCCTGGTGGCTAGCAATACTGAACCTATCTCCACCCTTCAAGTAACCTTTCATGATCACTACCACAAGAAGGTTACTTGGATTCTTGGAAGCACTGATTACTGATGCAGAGACTCTGACTCATACAGAAGCTAAATATCATGGTGCTGGTCCCGAGATTTCAAAGAACCCAACAGTCCTTTTGGGTAGATAACCTGTAGTCTATAGCAGGTGGCTCTGGGCTTGTATAGCCCCTACCTTCAGATTGTCACAATCCTCTTATTTGTGGACACTTAGGGTTCTTTTGAACATGTCACCAATTGACAGTCACTGAGCAATGCTGTTTAGAAGAGATGCTGCAGCCCCTATGATTTTTAAGGCCTTATTTTGTAGGTTTTTTCTTGTTTTTTTTTTTTCTTTTTTGTTTTAGGTACAATTCAGGTCCATGAAGGCATCTCCTGCATCTGTAAGCATTGTGAAGGAAATGTATGAGGTGTAAGACATTTCTTCCACGACAGTCCCCCCCCCCCTTAACATGTAGCAACCACAATCTTAAAGTTATCATATAGCCAGATATCAAATATATGCTGAAATGTAGACTAATGGACTTGCAAAGTCTCACACTGTTATGTTAATGACAGCCAGCATCAATATATGCACTAGTGAAGCATGTGAGCCTGACCTCAATAGCAGTCTGAAAACTGATGTAAGTAACAGTGAATCTGGTTGCTGACCTTTGTGTCATCTCCGTATTAATGGCTATTTTCCCATTTTGCTGATTATCCAGAGACCGAGCTAATAGTTAGTAATGCTTGCAGATTGGAACCAGGTGAGTTGGTATATTGTTACAGTTACAGTATTTAGTACTGTACTGTGCATGCATGTTGATTTTATTTTTATCCTCCTCTGTCTTTTTGTTAGTTGACCACTTTTTTTTTAGATTTTTGTTTCTTTCATCACACTGTATGTGTGAAACTGGATTCAATTACAGCGTCCAGAGGTTTAATCATCAGTTCCATTGAGCAGATGTAGACAGGCTGCAAGTGCTATGCACATTAATAGTTTCTTCAATTAAATGAAGTAATTTGTGATGATCCTTTTTTCATCAGATTCCGGTTTCAGTTGTGTAGTGACCACATTTGACCCTGGTAGGTGCTATGCATCATGCTTTTTCTAGACTATGACATTAGCCCCTGTAGGTATCCCCTTTTTTTAAACCAGTCTATTGCTCTCCCGGGAATTCGCCCACACCACACCCATGATATTAATTCACAGTCTTGATAATTTCTGATTGTGCTTTGTGTATGAAATAACGCTTTGTTATACCGTTCCAACCGTGTCAGTGTGTTGTCAATGGTTGTGGTTTTGGGACATCCACATACATCACATTAGTGTCACATTCCTATATATGTAAACTAATTAGCTCTAGTTATTAAGCAATAGATCAATACATATAACAATAATAATTCATAATAGCATTAGATATCATATTATAATATATATCATATATATCAACATAAAGGGTTTATACACATGCAAATGTCCAATTAGTGATATTGTAGAGTATCAAAATTCCCCTGAGGGCCTGGTAGGAATATGACAGATGATACTGGAGTGGGTTGGCAGTTCCTTCTCTAGTGGACTGTGATTTGTCTGACCTCTCTGCTATGACGTACAGTGGTCCCTTCACCATCCACAAGGGAACCAAGGGAACATTCACCTCACTAATGTAAATTGATAATTAGCAAAACATAATTAGAGGTCACCAAAGTCGAATGGGTATACATCTTGGCACATGGCCACCAGCAATGGCTTGAGACTTTGCAGGATGAGCGTAGCAGATATTACCCCTGATGGAGGTGAGTTGGCTGTTGATCCATGTGCCTCTGCACAGCCTGTATTTATTTTCCCAAGGTAGATGTGATGAGCGAGATGTATATTCAATCATATATATATTCCAGGGTCCACATTAGAGCCTCTGTGTGTGAGGAAGGGTTTATATGGCATCAGTTTTCATGTTTTTGTGTCGCAGTTTAATCAGGTAGTGTGTCTTTAATTGCTTTATGCATGTTGCAGAATGGCTTTTCATGTTTTTTAAATGCCTATTTATTTTGGGAGATTATTATGCCAGTAATTCTAATACCTTTCTCTGTTTTCCCCATATTTTAAACTCCATAGGTGTGTTTATATTGTCTTTTCCAGTGTTGAGAAATTGTCTGTAAACCCTTTGTGGGTCCTATCTGTTTTTACCTCCATTTGCGGATTACAAGCATGAACACCAGGGCGTATTGGAAATGAGTTGCAATTTAATAGCATGATTGGAACATAACTGTTACAGGCTTGACAAAACAAAGGATTTGCGGCCGCAGAGTTCAAATTATGACAGCACATAGGGTTTTTTCGCCCTTAAACCGCAAGTCATTTGCGGGTAGCTTTGAGAGGCCAATTTAACACCCATAAGTCTTGCAGGCTACGTTACAAGCTACGGTTTTACACGTTGAGGGAATTTAATAGGGCTGCATGTATTGTTTTAGCTTATGTTTAGGAAGAAATATTTTTATGTTGGATAATTTAACAGAACAGGATATCAAACAAAACACAGACTGATTGCAACAATAAATTATGCATAGATTTATGTAATAAAAACCTGATAAAACTGATAATTATAACTTGATCATTGTTTTATCTAAGAATAATTTTGTTTATATACTTTAGTTAAACACAGTGTAATGTAATAATACACTTTCACATTTCTCAATTGAACAATAGTGTTTTTAAGTTATATATGCAAAGGTTATAATACAATGACTGGTTTTATAATATATATATCAACTGCAGCATTCAATATAGTTATATATAATCATATTCATAAAATGTATATTTTATATTTTTTCAAGTACCTTGAAAAAATCAAATTAGCTCAAAATATATACATGACATTTCACAGAACCATGCTTTATTTCCCTTTTACAGTTTCTATTGCTATTGTTCATTTATTGCCTGGTCATTTTACATGAATATATGGTTAGTAAAATAATCAGTATTTGCAAGCTGTTCATCTGCTCTTATTGACATGTACTACAGATATTTATGATGTAATTATATGCTTGCTCTTTTACTCAGTGGTGTAACATGCAATGACTATTAGGATGAAAGTTGTCAGTCGTGAGCTATAACTGCATGCCAGTAAAAACAATGATAGTAGAATAGTACAAATAAATGTTTGCAGGAAATTGGATAAAATATGCAATTGGAAGCTAGTATCAATAATTTTAAATGTATCAAAAAATATTTTTTCATAACAATCATGACAATTTAAAATATAATAATAGTAATAAAAAGTGTTTACTATTGCAAGTGATATGTAATATGTTTTTGCTGCTAAATATGTGCTGCAAATGTATTATTTACATTAATTGTGGTCTAGAGAGTACAGAACAAAAACAATAAAAAAACACCAATGTAGAAGAGCAAATACAGTATAATTACTTGTACATATTGTAAACAATGATGCTTAATATCCTAATACACATGCAGACAAGTAAAATGGCAAATAGATTTCTAAATAATGCAGATTCAAGTTTTAATCTAAAGTAACACATAGGAATTCCAAATCCTTGCTGTCAGCAAGTCAACAATGTCATCTAATAAATTGTTACTATTTTCAGATAAAACTTCTTTAATGCCATTGTAAAATCACTTTATGAACATCTAAAATTAATGATTAGTGAACTATATGGAATTTATTTTATTTACAGTGCACCAAATTATTCTCTCAAGTTATAAAAGTGTGATCAGTAGATACATCATAACACAAACATAGCAACAAAAATGAGATAGGGACACTATGAGAATGTCTGTTGTACATAATTGTTCAGTTCATCGTTTTATTCCTTTGGTGGTATTTACCATGAACTGGTAACAATCTCACAACATTTCCATAATTCTGGATCACCAAATAGATACACATATACTCATACACTGGCTACCTATAACATCTCCATCCTGATAGCAGGTTAAATGGTCACTGTAAAATAGTATATTTGTATTTATGTTTTTTATAGTGGTCCTTTAACATATTACCACCTTTATAGGTAAGCCTGTCTCTTCAAAATGTTATTTGATAATAATGAAATAATGAACTTTTCAATAGCGAGATTTGGCTCATTTGCCTTTTGGTATAAATATTATCTTTACTTCCTCTTTTGCTAAATATCATTTTAAATGTAGATGGACCAAAAACATTTGCTCTGCTCTGTAGTACGTTTTACAACATAAAATTTAAAAACCGAGAGCCCTATTCTATTCGAGGAATGCAAATTTGTTGCTATCTAAAATCAGCTTTGAGAGCTTTTTTTTTCCCTTGTACTCAATCCGATTTACTCTCAGTATTACAGAACTCATTCGTAAATCTTTGTGCTCGTCATTAAAATGCGACTGTCGATTTACAGCAACAGCTTGCAATATATAACATGAAACACAATTAAGTACAATTACTTGCTGTGAAACACCCATAGGAACCAATGAAAATATCAAATGCCCTAATATTAGGCAGGAACAGACCTTAAGAGCTGTGCAAAGGCCCTGATTTTGACTGAATGTATATAGTTACATACATAGTTAAATAGTAATTGAGGTTGAAAAAAGACTTTTAGTCCATCAAGCTCAACCTTTTTAGATCTCCTCTGACCTGCAATATGAAGATTAATTGTTAATTGTTAAATTATCCAGGGGAAGGCAAACAGAAAACACCTCAAGTGAAACTTTTGCCAATAATCTCAAAAGGGGAAAAAAAATAAAAAAATTCCTTCCTGACCCCAGATACTGGCAATCAGATTCCTCCCTGGATCAATTATCTCTAATTATCCAGTATAGCCCTAAATGGCCCTTTTTATTAAAAAATATATCCAATCCCTTTTAAAAGATATCCATCGAATCCGCTGTCACCCCCTCCCTTGGTAGAGAATTCCACAAATTTTCCACCCTTATGGAGAAGAATCCTTTTCTTTCTTTAAGGTGAAATATTTTACTTCTAATCTCAAAGGATGTTCCCTTGTCAGTTGAAAATCTCTTGGCACAAAAAGTTCACTTAACAAAGCTTTGTATTGACCCTGGATATATTTAGATAAGGTAATCATATCCCCTCTTAGATGCCTTTTTTCTAGAGAAAGTTAAGTTGGTTAGTCTTTCTTCATAACTTAGCCCCTCCATTCCCCTTATTCGTTTTGTTGCCCTTCTCTGTACTTTTTCCAGCTCTAAAATGTCCTTTTCATGTAGCGGTACCCAAATGTATACTTTGTATAGTGGCAGAATTATATTTGCTTCCCTTGTTTCTATACCCGTCCTTAATACATGCAAATATTTTACTTGCCTTGCAGATGCTGCTTGGCATTGTGCACTGTTTCCTAGGTTTACATTTATTTGTATTAAATCTCATCTGCCATTTAGTCACCCATATCTCTAATGTATGCAAATTCCTTTGGAGTGAAAGTACATCATTATTTGATTCAATTACCTTGCACAGCTTTGCGTCATCAGGAAAAATGGAGACAATACTTTCCAATTCTACTTCTAAGTCATTAATAAAATATATTATAAAGGAGAGGACCTAATACTGAACCCTGGGGAACCCCACTTAGCACATTAATCCAACCCACGTATGTTCTATTTACAACAACTCTTTTCTTCCTGTCTTTTAGCCATCTCTCAATCCATGAGCCGATATTTACTGCAATTCTTGTATCCCTTAGTTTGCTCAATAGTCTCCATGTGGCACTGTATTAAAAGCGTTTGCAAAATCCAAAAAGACTACATCCACTGAGTTGCCCTTGATTCAAGTTCCTACTAAACTATTCATAGAAACTAATTAGGTTTGTTTGACATGACCTTTCGTTCATAAATCCATGTTGTCTACTACTTATACTCTTGTTACATAGGCATGGTCTGTATATAATCCCTTAGTAACACTACCAAAAGCTTTTCCCACTACAGAAGTTGGCCTTACATTGTCTATAATTTCCTGGATTTGATCTTGTTCCCTTCTTAAATATAGGTATCACCTCAGCCTTATCCAGTCCTCTGATAGAGACCCTGTGTTGATGAATATTAGTGAAATGTGTGATGCTTAATTTGAGTATATGTATTAATTCAGGGGAATAATATCTTTTGTACAGGTTGTTCAGGCAATGTTACATTTGTTATGCATATGGCATCGCATGGAATAATTTAACAATAGAGCTGATTAACTCTTTTTTTAACCGAGTGTGTCCTATTGTATTGTCGATTGTGATTGCAGGCACAGTACACTCATGGGATGTTTAATCCACAGTCCCTCTATCAACTATAGTACAGGTTATAACATGCAATGCCCATAATCTTCAAAGATAACAGGACATTGTTAACTGGTTACAAAAGTAAGGGATGTAGGTGTTTACATGGGTTATTCATGTTTTTTGTTGCATTTCCATGCCTCATTTATTAACATTTGCTGTTATTACAGTGAGCAGTGATGGATGACACATTGATAAAAGGTAGGTTGTGCAAATTATTTAGGGGTAGCCAACTGGATGGTAACTCACCGGCCTGGAACATCTGATAGATTACCCAACTGACGCAGGATATGGGCATCACAGACAACTTGTATATTGCCTTCTCGAGCCCTACAAGCCGTCCACACCTCTCCTGTTCTGGCTGCAAATGGCTACCAGTGCCCCCTTAACTGTGCAGACTGACCATTCTACCTATGTTCTGGGTGCTGTTCTTAGCCAGATAGATGACAGAGTTGTGAACACTCCATCGCTCTACCTCAGGTGAAAACTCTTGGCCTTGGCAGGAAGCCTATGCTGCGGTGGAAGAGGAGTGCCTAGCTGTAGTTTGGGCCGTCAAGAAGCTACAGCATTACCTTTATGGAAGAGAGTTTACAGTGGTTACTGACCAAAACCCCTTGTATTGATGGAAGGGGATATCGGATCCTTTAACTTTACCATACAACATAGGCCGGAATAAGGTCCACCTAAATGGCCATGGACTTTCATTCCAGGAGAACAAGTACCAGGTGTTAGTTAGGGATTCATCCATCAGGAAGTAGTTGTCATGGTCCCCTGGACTCAGGATGATTTTTGCAAATGGCAACTGGATTTCGATAGACACTAGCATGTGGCTACGTAACCCAAAATCTATTCTTTCATGAGGCTGAAGTCAAATATTTTGGCATCTCATGAGACCTGCAAGGATTCCATAGAGAAGACTCTGATGCTGGGAAAGGTTGAAGGGCACAATAAAAAGGGACAAAAGATAATGAGATCACTGAAGCAATGAAAATGAACTTGATGGAGCTCAGAGAGGCAGAGACTGAGAGATGTACCTGGCATGTTGTGGTCCATAGGGTTACAGAGAGTAAAATGTGACTGATGACTAAACAATAACAACATAGTCATAGATATAGGTTAGTTAGCTATCCTGTACTTACATCAACTTTCAGAGCAGATTTATTAAAGCACAGGCTCTTTAAAAGCAGTCAAGTAAAGTACTCAGAAACACTTATGTTTACCCCATTTTAGTGCTGAGATCCTCAACTACTGCACAATGTTTTCTCAAAGATGCAATTACTGGAAATAAACAACATTCAGTGAACATTTCTCAATAAGTTTTATCTTGCTTTTGGTGTGAAGAGAGTATTTAATAGTGATTTGTTAGTAATCTTTGCTCATCAAATTCAAGGTGTAGGCCATGGAATTTAGCCCATATTTAGGGCCTCATTCTATTATCGGCCGCAGCCGCTGCGGGGCCGCAAGGACCGGCCGCAAGCTATTCGGCTATTCTATTCCCTTACGGCCGTTGGCTCCGGCAGGCTTGCGGCCGGTGCCCTTGCTATCTCTTGCGGCCCGATCGCGCCGGAGGAAAGCCTTTGATCTAAAACGGCCGCAAGAGATTTGCAATTCAATTGCTCCGGGAAACCTCTCTGCAAGGCCTAAAAACGAGCGCAGTTACTTGCAGAAAAAGGTCTCGCTAGCACCAATTAAGCACATAAAATAGCTCAAATAAAGCCATCCTGCACTTTGAGAAGACTATAAAGGGATTTTAGGTGTTAGAAAAAATAGCACATAATTATCCTGTAACTCAAAATCCGTAAAATATTTCATTTTTAATATCCGTAAAATATACATGTTAAAAGTCCAGAGTGCTTGGAGCACCTCAGACACGCCCACGCCGCAGCCGGCAAAATAAACAGTTAATTTGAACTCGGGTTTGGGCAGATGTGCAAGCTTGAGAGTGGGTTCCTTTTATTCCTCATGTCCCCCAATATGATCCCTAGCATTTTACAGAGCTGTACAGTGCAGGCTTGAATTTATATTTGACTTTTTATATTTCACAGATTCGGCCGGTTCCAAGATATGCGGCCGGCCGTAAGGGGAGATCCTTGCGGGGCCGTATATAGAATCGCGAGGTAAACTGAACCCCCGCAAGGAATCGCAGCCTTACGGCCGATTTACGGCCGATAATAGAATGAGGCCCTTAGTAAATAAATTAAATCTAATGACAGTAGCATATCCCTTTTTTGTCATGATCATGGCAGAAAATGGGTTTAAAAAATAAAATAATTAACACCGGGGTTGCCCATGGGAACCCCACCTGCTGTATTAGAATCCTATTAATGCTCTTAATTACCAGAGGTCTTTAGGTGCCTATTCCCACACACCTTGCTATGTTGGGGGAAAACTAAGTGTCCGTAATTAGGCTCCTACTTGGCTATTTGGTCTAGGGTGGGCTATCCACATCAACACAATGTAATTACTAAGGGCCTCATATATCTAAAAAAATAGCCATTTAAAGCACCCTAACTGAAGAGTAAACCCTACATAGCTATGTTAATCACCCACCCATAAATCATTGCGAGCAAACTGCTCCAGGTCATTGCTCTGAGTGAACGAAAATCAAGGCATAAATATCCATTGAGTTTTGCACTGAAAATAAATTATGAGTTACTCCCTGACACCCAAATCCTATGCTAATAAGATTTTATGGCAAACTTGCAAATCAGGGCAGAGCTGTAACTTAAAATAACAGAAATTTGCGAGTAACAGAGACCGCCCACAATGCTTTGAAAACCTTTGCTGAGTCTCCCAGAATAATTTAAGTGACAGTACAGCACAGGACACACTACAAAATGATGACAGTTCAACATTATGTGACCGTTAACAATCCAATATCAGCATATGTGTAAATAAAACACTTTACTTTCCGTTCCATGGAACCTGTAAGAACTCCGATAATGCTGACTCATAACTACTGGAGGTATGAAAAGCAAGTTTGCAGAGTTATTTTATGGCTCCCACAAAAAAAAATTCATAAAACGTATTAGCTTGCTCCCTTGGGACGTTACCTGTAGCTATCCAGCTTTGCGTGCTGCTACCAGGAGACCCACTAACATAAATATTAATAAAAATGAAGGCAGGGGGTTTATGATCCCTCTGCCTATGACTCGCTACCCTAATGAGCCTGGGTTTTCCCTGGGATTACCCTACTTAAAGGATCTCTATGGACCCCTATGGCACCTGATACTAACCTATATAAACCCCCAAGTAATATTATATTATAACCATGAGTATCCTTTTGTACCCCATGGCACCTAAAATTACCCCCCTAATACCATGAGGCCCTACCGCCTCCAATGGTATTCTAAAATAATTACCATGGGGTCCTTATGTACATCCATTGCATCTAAAATGATCCACTATACCAATGAGGATTCCTATGGAAACCTAGAATATTATAAACCATATACTTGGGAGTTACTATGGACCCCATGGATCTAATATTACCCACCCTTGTGATATAATCTTAGGGTATCAATGATAGAAAGGAATTTATGGTGTGTGCTTGAGAACAACCATCTACGTAACTCATTTCACTGTCAATCAGCATCTGCAAAGGCAATACATTTTTAGCATGCATTAAGAAGGGTGTAGAAAACAAAGGAAGCAAATATAATTATCCCACCATTACAAATCCCTAGTAGGCACTCATTTGGAGTACAATTTTGGGAACCAACTTCATAAAATTATATTTTAGAACAGGAAAAAGTATAGAGAAGTAAACTAAATAATAGGGGGGAATGTAAGGGGCTAAGGTATGAAGAAAGACTAAACAAATTAAACCATTTCTTTTTTCTAGACAAAAGTTGCCTAAAAGAGGATATGATTACATTACATAAATCCAGCCAGGTCAATCTAAGGCTCAAATCAAGTGAACATTTTGTGCCAAAAAGATTTTCAGAAGACATCTCTTGAGGCTAGAAGAAAAAAGAATCCACCTTAAAGAAAATAAAATGGTTTCTTCACAGTTAAAGTGTGTTATTCCTTTACCTACGTAGGCTGAGATGGCAAAATCGACAAATAACTTTAAAAAAGGATTTGATATATAATTTGAATAAAAAGTGCCTTCAGGATGATCCTGGATAAGTAGAGAAGGAGTAGTATTGATACGAGAGGTAATCATATTGCTATTATATGGGGTCAGGAAGGACTTTTTATCCTTATGAAACAATTGGCAATGTTTCATTGGCTTGCTTTTTGTGTGCCTTCCTTTGGATCAATTAACAACTAATCCACTATATTATAAGAAACAGATAAATCTAAAAAGGTAAAACTTGATGAACTAAATATCTTTTTTTCAACCTTACTTGCTATGTAATTAAAACCATGGATATCTTTATACTATAACCCCATGCCACCCAGACTTAACCCCATGGACCCTCCTTGCATACTTTCTACTATCACAGGAATCCATATTGAATCCAAATTGACCTCATGTCCTTAACCCCATAAGATAAAAATAAGGTTACACCTGTAACAAGGAAAATATACATTCCTAAAGTTTTGATGCCCTTGGTCTGCCTTCTGTCTGCCCTCTGCCCTCTGTCTGTTCATGATGGCCTACTTAACTCTTGGGGACTGTTGGATTATAGGCGAGGACCTGGATTAACATTGACTGGCTTTGCTCTGTGGACATGAGGTGTTTAATATTGGTTACAAAATTATGGGAGTTCTTTTCTGTCAGCCATCCTGGGTGTGAGCCATATTATACTTGTCTATATTTGATGTATGGATGGTACCCAGCCATGTGTAGTATCAAAATGCTCCATTCTCCCTAGGGAATATTAATAAAGTGTTATACTGGGATTCCCTGGGCATTTGGAACCAGGGTGTGCATCTGAGGGAGATACTTGGAGAGAGAGTGTTGGCAGGGAGATCAGGGGTTTAATGTGTATTCAGCTGGACCCAGTGTAATAACTCTGTGGAGGTCACATGGCATCTCTTTGGTCTAGGATTGCTATTACAGGACAGGTGAGAAGTCACTCTGAGGCGGATCAAAGACCCACTATTACGCCAGAAACCTAGAAGAAATTACCAGCTGGCATTCTGTGCAGACTCCAGCAAGGAAGGAAGGCAGTCATCTGCTTGATGGGTGGACAGCTCCCATGGTGGGTTAGGGTTGGAACTGATAAAGATGAGTGGGTCTTTGTGGGCAAACAATTCACTGTAATTGATCAGTAAAGGGAGTTACAGTTTTTAACATACATTAGCAATGGATATGGTTTATTTCTGTGAAAATACCAATTCTAAACAAGGGAATTAGTGCAATGGATCCTTTCTGCTACCGTGCTCCTAAACACTGGGAGTATTGCTGCGGACTTGTATTCTTGCAATTCCTGGGTACTGTTATGCTGTGCTGTGTTCATTATTGCATAAAGAGATTTTCCAAAGAACTCCTACAGGATCAGTAGAATCTTAACACTCTCCACCAATGATCACTGATGCCCTGGTCCTCACTCTTCAGTCCTGTAAAGATTAGAACCAAGGGCTTCAATTAAGCAAGAAAAGGACAGCTTCTTTAATAAACATTGAAGTGTATATCCAGGGCTGAAGAGTGAGGACAATTACATTAATGATCCTCATTGGATGGTGTCAAGAGGATAGGTAGTGTATATTTTAACTCCTTACAGCTGTAAGATTTTTTTAAATTTATGTGGCTTTAGGGTCCATGGGGGTCAAATGAGTTTCAATATGGACCGTGATAGGAGAAAGTAAGCCATTTTTAGGTGCTATGAGGGTTATAATAATATACCAGGGGGGTTTATAGGGATTCTCATGGTATTGTGGTTAGTATTAGGTGCCATAGGTTATATTTTTGATTACCATGGGAGTCCATAGGGATCCTATTATAACAGGTTAAAATTTGGTGCCCTATGGTTTTACTTTCAATAGGGGAAACTAGGGGGGTACCATGGCAAATGTGAGCAGTGTTATTAACCCCTTAATTGTGTCAGATTTGAGCAATCAAGCCTCCAATCTGACACAGTTAATGTCATAGCAACAGATTTGAGGCATCCAGGGAATTTGAGGCATCCATAGCTTTCTGAAAATTTCAGGGACTGGGAGAAACTTTAGAGTAAAGTTCAAAGAGATCAGATATCATTTTCAAATAGTAATGGACAGGCACTTTGGGCTTAAGATACTGAGGACATTTATTGCACTTGTATGACAATTTTCTGAATTTAGCTTTACGTGTATTATGTGATAACTCAGTAGTTATATGCGAATGAGGCCTATCCATATTGACCCCCCTTACTATTCCTTCCACTAGATTTCTCTGCTGTCTTTGACACAGTTGACCACCTATGATAATCTAAATTATCTACTCTCTTTTAGAGATGTCGCGAACAGTTCGCCCGCGGATTATTCGCAGCGATTTTGGCATGTTCGCTTTGGCAGCGGACGGCGAACACATGCGCTTTTGGGTTCACCCTCTATTCTTTATCATTGGAGAAACTTTGACCCTGCACCTCACAGACACATACCAGCCAATCAGCAGCAAACACTCCCTTCCAGGGCCTTCCATCTGAAGGACAGCATACATTTTAGAATCATTCTGAAGCTGCAATCGTTGTGAGAGGACAGATAGTGTAGCTGCTGGAGATTTAATAGGGAAATAGATAGCCAGGCTATGTATTTAGCTTCCACTACAGACCTGAAGGACTCATCTGATATCTGCTGCAAGGACAGCAACCCAAAAAGCCTGCCCCTTATGCCTGCCTGCCAGCATGTGTGTGTGACAGGCTAAGACCTAACAGCTTATATTGTGCTCAGTGACATAAAACACTTTTTTGACTGTAATAGATTGAATAGCAATTGCCTGCCTACAGGCGTGTGTGTGAAGCCTACTGCATCTACTCTGCCATCTTTTGCCAGTGCACAGTGATATATCATATCTGGTGCAACCGTAGTGTACAGTGACATAAAACAACACTTTTTAACTGTAATCGATTGAATATCAGTTGCCTGCCTACAGGCGTGTGTGTGAGGCCTACAGCGCCTACTCTGCCAACTTTTGCCAGTGCACAGTGACACTCATATCTGGTGGCACCTTAGATTGCACGCGCAGTGCCCAAAATTTGAAGTAGGAGGTCCCACCAAGCATCTTTTTCCATCTCCCTTTTCCAAAAATCCATGCCATATACACGTCCCCTAATAGTGGACGTAACAGGGATTAAACTGATAGGAATAGTACTACTTAACAGTACACACCTTATAATAACACAGGCAGAGGCAACGCAGAGAGAGGAGTCTGAAGAAGAGGAGTCAGAGGAGTAAGGTGACTTTGAGGAGGTGGAAGACCAAACACAGCAGCCGTCCCAGGGGGCTTGTTGTCACCTTTTGGGGACCCTTGGTTGCTGGGTGGAGGAAGAGACCTTTAATGACATCAGTGAGGACAAGGAACGGGACATGTCTAGCTTGGTATCCAACCTTGTGCAAATGGGGAGTTTGCGGTTGTGCAAAGGGACTGTTGCGGTTGTTTGCGGTGCATTAAACGGGGAGATTGGTCTGTTACTGTGAAGCGGTGTAACCCTTACACTACCTGATTGATACAACATCATACCTGATGTTTTTAAAACATGTTATTCCAAACAATTTAGGAATGTTAGGTGATGTATGCCCTTTATGGCTTGAAAAACCAGACTCTGCTTCAACTATGTAATTTTCTGTGGGAGGAGTTTGTCCATGGATCCCCCCTCCGGCATGCCACATTCCAGGTGTTAGCCCGATTGAAACAACTTTCCCATCACTACTGTGGCCAGAAAGAGTCCCTGTGGGTTTTGAAATTCGCCTGCCCATTGAAGTCTATGGCGGTTCCCCGGGCTCGCCCGTTCGCGAACATTTGATGGAAGTTCGCGTCCGCTGTTTTGCTGAACTCGAAAATTCGATGTTCAGCGACTTCACTACTCCTCGTTGTTCCTTTATCTGATGTGAAGGGTGTAGGGTTCCAATATAATAGTTATAATAGCCATTTATATATATATATAAATAAATAAATAGTCTATAATATAATTAATAATATATATATATATATATATATATATATATATATATATATATATATATATAAATAAAATTAAGTGACTAATTGGATGCTGGAAAACTGGAATTTAAATTCTGAATTGGCCTTCTAAGATATGCATGGTAATAATACCTGATAATAAACTAATATGATAATTTACAATTAATATACAACTAATGAATTGAATTTATACAACTAATTAATTGAATGTATACATAAATTTGTGTACAGACATATGGTCCTATATATTTAGATACAGGCTATACTGAGTCTATTGACCAAATCGCAGTATTGTTGCTTGATATCACATATATAGTTGTGAGCATGTGGGCCATTGCTCACGCTTGCGGGCTAGCACAGCGAGCCCGCAAGAACTGCGTCCCTCGCAAAGCGTGCATTTACGGTGGTGGAGCATCCCAACGTCCCCGCAAATGCGGATCCTCGCTAAGCAAGGGTCCGCATTTGCGGAGGTGGAGGCTCAACGTTGGCTGTGTTAACACAAACACACCACACACACAACTTTTTAACAAAAAAAACCCAACCTCCCAGCCCAAAAAAAAACCCAACGTAAAGTTCACGCAAATGCGGATCCTCGCGAAGCAAGGGTCTGCATTTGCAGAAGTGGAGGCTCCAATGTCGGCTGTGTTAACACACACACACACACAACTTTTTAACAAAAAAACCCTCAAAGGCGTCTCACACCCGCTTACACACATACACACGCAAGACTTAAAAAAAAAAAAAAACACCTCAAAAGCGCCTCACACGCTCTTAACACACATACGCACGACTTAGAAAAAAAAACACTTAAAAGCCAAGTGCGTCTCTCGCAAAAAAATACGGCCGCATCGCAAAAAAATACGGCCGCGAAATGACACATTCCAAACGCTGCGTATCAAAACATCACAAACACAACAAATAAACACAACGAGCACATAAAAAGCTTACTTACAGCAAGGGGGGGCATCCGGCACCTCCAAATCTTAATTTCCACGTCCATTTATGTCCAAAAAAAGGAGTTTTAACTGCCGAAAATCGCCTAAACGAGAGAAAAAATGGCAACCGAACAAAACGAAATTGAGGTTTCAGACGTCACTATACTACAGTGACTCGCAAGAATGAAATACATACTATGCGGAACGTACCACACATTTATTGTATAGCCCCCTGCAAACAAACTATACTTTAAATGACATTACAAAAAAATAAATAATTTACTATTAAAATAGGATTCTTGCATAGTGATATGTGACACACGCACATATATATGTTATCATGTATAGTCACATGTCACACACAGATTTATGTGTGTAGGCCCAAAAAAAAAAATTATGTTAATTTGGCTATTAAAGTATGATTCATGTATAGTGATATGTGACACGCACAAAAAAAAAAAAATGTACTATGAAAATGTGGTTCATGTATAGTGACATGTCACACGCACATTTCTGTGTATAGCCCCTGCAAATAACTAATCTTAATCCAAACTAATTAAACAACTAATCAAAACTAATTAAACAACTATGTTTAAATGACAGTAAAAAAAAAAAAAAAAATATTACAATCTGATTGATGTATACTGATATGTGACACGCACATATATGTGTATCATGTATTTAGGTGTGTAGCCCCCCAAAAATAAGTAATGTTAATTGAAAGTAATTACAGGATTGTAGAAAAAGTCACACAAACACATAGCAAAGTAAATTAATATTCTTCTTTAATGTTTAACAACCTATAAGCCTTAGAAAGAAGCCTAAATAAGCATACCAAAAGTGGTGCGCACAAACAGGATTGTAGAAAAACTCACACAAACACATAGCAAACTAAATTATTATTCTTCTTTAATGTTTTAACAACCCTATAAGCCTTAGAAAGAAGCCTAAATAAGCATACCAAAGTGGGTGCGCACAAAACTGGATTGTAGAAAAAGTCACACAAACACATAGCAAACTAAATTAATATTTTGCTTTAATGTTTAACAACCTATAAGCCTTACAAAGAAGCTAAATAAGCATACCAAAAGTGGTGGCGCACAAAACAGGATTGTATCAAAAACTCACACACAACACATAGCAAACTAAATTAATATTCTTCTTTAATGTTTAACAACCTAATAAGCCTTACAAACAAGCTAAATAAGCATAACAAAAGTGGTGCGCACAAATAGGATTGTAGAAAAACTCACACAAACACATAGCAAACTAAATTAATATTCTTCATTAATGTTTAACAACCTATAAGGCCTTACACAAGAAGCATAAATAAGCATATCAAAAGTGATGCGCTACAAAACAGGATTGTAGAAAAACTCACACAAACAAAATAGCAAACTAAATTAATATTCTCTTTAATGTTTAACAACCCTATAAGCCTTACAAACAAGGCTAAATAAGCATACCAAAAGTGGTGCGCACAAAACAGATTGTACCAAAACTCACACAAACACATAGCAAACTACATTAATATTCTTCTTTCCTGTTTAACAACCTATAAGCCTTAGAAAGAAGCCTAAATAAGCATAACAAAAGTGGTGGCCACAAAACAGGATTGTACAAAAAATCACACAAACACATAGCAAACTAAATTAATATTCTTCTTTAATGTTTAACAACCTATAAGCCTTAGAAAGAAGTCTAAATAAGCATAACAACATTTAAATTATTTTCAAAAGGTTGCACAAAAACCACCATAGCTGAAAAATTCACCATAACACATACAAGACACAAAAATAATGTCATTTTTTCTTTATTACAAAGACATTAAAATCAAATTACATTTTCATTTTTCTTTTACAACAGATACTGCGTAAAGACCATCGGACGAGGACTTTTCAACAGAGACTACACCATCGGACGAGGACTTTCTACAGAGGACCAGACCATCGGACGAGGACTTTCAACAGAGGACCAGACCATCGGACAAAGACTTTCAACACAGGACCAACAAAGATTCTGCTTGAAATCACACTTCAACCAAGGTACAGTATAACAAGTAAAAAAAGAGAAAACTAAATAAATATGTTTACTCTGCATCTATGTCAACAGAAAATAAAAATAAATAAAAACACCACCACTAACTATAACTTTTCACAAAATATAACTAACACATTTCTAATCTTATTTGTTTTTTATGGACAAAAATGTTTAACAGTAAATCCAAACTTCAATGTAGCCAGAACAAAAAAAAAAATGCATAGTACAAAAAAGGCTCAAAACAGAGACTCTATTAAATTTGTCATTCTAAATTACAGTCCTGGACCCTCATTCATTTGCGATTTTGCACAATTTAATAGTGCTCTAAATAAGCACATAACATATTTTTTAAAATAACTTTTTAGTTACTGAAAACCTTGCTTTTGGATAGATGTTTACGAAATAAAAATTTCTTTAAAAAAAAATTGTTATAGCCTTATTTAGACCCCTATTCAATTGGCAACATTGAAATTGAATGACAAAGCTAATGTACAATATTAACTATAAAACGTAACCACACTGTTGATAATAAATTTCTCTGAAAACAAACTTAACATTGCAAAATAAAGTAATGATACATTCTTAGTTTTTTTACAGATAAAACATGGCGGATAACGAGAGTAAAACAAGAAAAGAAAAGACGCCAAGCCTAGAGAACGATGACAGAGAGCAGACAGCCGGCAGACACCTCAGCAGAAGGAAATTCCGACGAACAAAAGAACGCAAAAGGACTTGCAAGCAAAAGACTATCACCTGCACAAATTAAAGATACGCCCTAAAAAAACTACCAAGCAAATAAAGCATTTACAACCCGTTCCTCAAACATCAGATAACATTTTACCGGAAAAAATACAAGACATACCAAAAAAAGACAACAAAAAAAACTAAGCATTTAGAACCTGTTCCTGAAACATTACATGACATTTCACCAAAACCAAGACAGCATATACCAAGAAAAGCCACCAAAAAAAACAAAGCATTTACATCCTGTTGGTGAAACATTACATGACATTTCACCTGATGAATAATGAAAGTCAAACTCCTATATGCTTTGGAGTTTGCACAAAGACATCAATTACCAATGCCAAAGGTTAATATGGTGCTTAAAAGAGACAGAAATACTGATAAACGTCGTTATAACTTGCAACATCAATTGAGGTTGCAATGGTGTTTCAAAATGATGAAGGAGAACCACCATTTCAAAGAGACATTAGAATATATCCCAGAAATGAGGAGCAAACCATTCATTAATATGAGTATCTTAAGTCCAAATTTAGATCCAATGACTTTATCCCATTTTTTTCCACATGGAGAGGCAGGTTGGAAACCAAAATTAACACTTCCAAGTTAAGCAAATGCTAAAGCCAGAATCCGAAATAATGTTTCTATGCTTGAATTTAAAGTTGCTCAAGTTGCCATTCGAAATACATTTAATCCAATTTTATGTGGTGGAAAACTAACACAAAAATGGATTATTGATTCCTATTTGCAAGTTGAGGCAAATAATTTAAACTTTATAAAATATCAACAAGATAAACTATGTGTAGAACAATATTCTGGACTAATGCACTATGTTGCTGATCTGGCTACAAGCAGAGACATGACAGCTGGCAAAACCATAATTTTACCATCTTCCTTTCAAGGATCTCCTCGAAATATGAGAGAAAGATACAATGATGCTATGGCTATTGTCACCAAATTTGGCAAACCCAATTTATTTCATACATTTACATGTAATCCACAATGGCCAGAAATTACACAAAATTTACTTCTTGGACAAAGTGCTTACGACAGACCAGATTTAGTAGCCAGAGTTTTTAAGATTAAATTAAATGAATTAATACGTGACATCACTATCAGTCATTTATTTGGCAAATGTCTTGCTTATGTATATACCATTGAATTTCAAAAAAGAGGACTTCCACATGCACATCTTCTGATAATACTTCAAGAAAAAGATAAATTAGATACTTCTGACAAAGTGGATGCAGTCATTGTTGATGAACTACCAGATCCAGAACTATATGGTAGACTATATGAGATTGTTACTCATCGCATGATTCATGGACCCTGTGGTGACCTTAATCCACAATCACCATGTATGGAAAATAATTAATGTTCCAAAGAATTTCCAAAAGATTATAGAGACAAAACCTATGCCAATTGTGATGGCTATCCACTTTATAAAAGAAGAAAAGGAGATAGTGCCATTATTCGCGAAAAAAAAAGTTGTCAATAGATATGTAGTACCCTACAATCCACATTTACTCATAAAGTACAATGCCCACATCAACGTAGAAGCCTGCACTTCCATCAAATCCATTAAATATGTCTATAAATATATTTACAAAGGCTACGATGCAGCTATTGTAGTCGTCAAAAGTGCAGACAACCCTGAAAGTAGTGAGTTAGTACATGATGAACTTGCATCTCATGTAGACGCTCACTATGTTAGTGCGCCATAAGCGGCTTTTAAAATTTGAAATGCATGATAGATCACATGCAGTGTATAGATTAGCAGTACATTTGCCACAAAGACATTTAGTGTATTTCCATGCTGGAAATGAAATGAATGCATTGGCCCAAAGTGAAGATCGTCACACTACAATAACATCATGGTTTGAATTAAATTCAACAGATTCACAAGCAACACAATTCTTATATATTGAAATTCAATATCACTATGTTTTTGTGAATGGATTATAGAGACCAAGAAAAAGCAGAGGCAATAAAATAATCCCAAGAATTTACACAGTCAGTCCAAGAGATGTTGAACGTTTTTGCTTACGGATATTACTTTTAAATGTTCCTGGAGCAGCAAAGTTTTGAACACTTAAGAACTGTTAATGACATTGTATATGAATCCTTCCATTTAGCTGCAAGACATAGAAACTTACTCGCTGATGATACAAAGTGGGAAAGATGTTTAGAAGAAACAGCATAATGTCAAATGCCACGGCAGATGAGAGAACAATTTGCATTTATTTGTATCTACTCAAATGCTCCAAATGCATTAGCTTTGTGGGACACATTTAAAAGTAATATGGCTAAAGACTTTATGCGACGATACAATGAACCCATTGCACACTTAAAAGCGTTAATGGAAATCCAAGGAGTATTTTTAACTCATGGATTAAGTTGTGCAAGTTTTAATTTGCCTGATCCAGGTCTTATAGATGACATACACTTTGAAGACTATGAAATTTATCTACAAGCAGAAAGAACAGAAGAAAGACTTGCAACTTTAAATACCTTACAATTGCAAGCATTTAATGCCATTAAAAATGCAATAGATGATGACATGGTGACAGAGCGTTATTTCTATCTTGATGGACCTGGCGGATCAGGAAAAACCTATCTATATAATTTATTAATGAGTTCGGTACGAGCACAAGGTCAAATAGCAATGGCGTTTGCCACTACTGGAATTGCTGCACTTTTGTTAGAAGGTGGAAGAAACTGTTCATAGTGGATTTAAAACTGCCAGTGCCTATTTTAGAAACTTCTGTGTCAGATATTCGCATGACATCATTACAAGCAAAGAAATTGAACAAATGTAAATTAATTATAATAGATGAGGCCACAATGATGTCATGCTATGCCCTCCAATGTATTGATTGTTTGCTTCGTGAAGTCATGGATAATACTTTTCCATTTGGTGGAAAGGTAATGTTGTTAGATGGCGATTTTAGACAAACATTACCTGTCGTTGTACATGGAAATCGAACTGACATCATCGAAACCTGTATAAAGTCAAGCACACTGTGGAAACATTTTACCCATCTTCAACTGCAACAAAATATTGAGATCAGAAGGCCAAACTGATTTTCAATGATTGGCTTATTAAAATTGGAGAAGGCAGAACAGAAAAAATAACACATTTACCGGACGACACTGTAGAGATCCCACCTCATATGATTTGTCACAAAGATATTATATCGGCTATATTTGATGGTAGCTTAAATAACCAGGAATATTCCGAGCTTGCCAACCAAGTCATACTAACATGTAAAAATAAGGATGCATTAATCCTCAATAATGAAATCTTTAAAAAAATGAATGCACCCCAAATAAATTATCACAGTGCTGATTCTGTACTTGCTGATGACAATGAAAGTCAGGCTAACATTTCTACTGAATTCATAAACTCACTAACTCCTTTTGGAATGCCACCACATATTTTGCAGCTAAAGAAAGGTGCAATTATCATGTTACTGCGAAATATGAACCCCAAAAAAAGGTCTATGCAATGGGACAAGATTAATTGTTCAACAATTAAAGGACCATTTTATAGTTGCTGAAATTGTAACTGGTACCCATAAAGGAGAGTTTTCATACCAAGAATAGATTTAGCACCAAGTGAAAGTAGTCTCCCTTTTATACTTCAAAGAAGACAATTTCCCATTATTATGGCATTTGCCATGACCATTAATAAATCACAAGGTCAAACGTTCAAATCTGTGGGTATTTTCTTGGAAGAACCAGTATTTGCACATGGTCAATTGTACGTTGCCTTGTCACGTTGCAAAAATCCACAGGCTATTAAAGTTTACATTGAAAAGAAGGAAAGTCAAGGTGATTTATTAGAAGATGGACGTATTTTTACTAAAAACATTGTCTACTATGAAGTACTATACATTTTCATTAAACAAATAAAACCCATGCAAAACAAATTTAAAAGCATTCAAAAATACAAAACAAGAAACAATTCAGTCATAATTCATGGAAGTACTGTTAATGGATGATTCGCCTCACAAAATACTTGCCTTGAATTTTTTGGATAAGTGTTAATTAACTATGTTACTGTTTATAATGTTATAAGCTTGAAAACAATATTTTCAAGTTCTTTACTTCAACATATTACAAAGTTCATGTTAACAGCTCAACCACGTTTTAAGTCACAATGTAAATATTGTCTCTTATGTTAAGATTACTCCCTGGATTAATGTTTATCGCCGGTTCATGGGGTCAGTAAGGAATTAATTTAATTGGCTACGTTTTAAGGAGAGTTTTTACTTTTTGCCTTCCTCTGCATTCAATGTATATTGAAGTTATCTATTATTCTGATAGAAATTGCATGTTAATACTGATTAGTTTAAAGTTCTACTTTTACATTCAAATGTTAATACTTTTAATACAAAATTATGTTTAAATATTAATTAACTATGTTACGGTTTATAATGTTCCAAGTTGTAAAAATGTTTTTTCAAGTTCCTTAGTTACACAGATAAGAAACTTCAAGTTTAAAAAAATATTATCTCAAGTTTATGACTTAAACATATTACAAAGTTCATGTTAAAATTTGGTACGTTTAAAGGAGGGTTTGTCATGTTTTTCTTACTCTGCATTAAATGTATATTGAAGTTAACAATTCTTCAGATAGAAATTGCATGTTAAAAAACATTACCTCAAGTTTACAATACTGATTACTTTAAAGTTCAACTGTTTTTACATTCAACTGTTAATACTTTTAATACAAAATTATGTTAAAAAATGTATTCAGTATGTTACAGTTTATAATGTTCAAAGTTTTACAAATGTTTTGTCAAGTTCAAAACTTACACACATAATAAAGTTCAAGTTTCCAAAAATATACTTTCAAGTTTTTTAATTGCATAGATTACAAACTTCATGTTAAAATTGTGTACGTTTGAACAAGGGTTTTTACTCTTTGCTTTCCTCTGCATTCAATATATATTGAAGTTAACAAATCTTCAGAGACAAATTGCATGTTAAAAAAAACATTAAGTCAACTTTACAATACTGATTAATTTAAAGTTCAACTGTTCTTACATTGAAATGTTAGTACTTTTAATACAAAATGCTTTAAGAGTTATTGTTCACCAAGAGAACATTTTACTAAAATACACATGTTTAATATCACAATACTTACAAGTGTCAGATATGTATATTAATAACTAAACAACTTTACAAATATACACATCACATTGCCATCATTTTTTGACGGGCAAGTCGCTAGTATGATATAATGCACATATTAATTCCAGATTACACTACTCTTACTTCTACATCAGGTGGGATCTTATAATACATTGTTTAATAACCATAAATATAAATATGACTTTTGGATTAACTATGCTCTTCTTAAAGTTATGCAATATGATATAAACAATACTATCCTATATATAAGAACATATGCTCATCAGGGTGCATAAGCCAAACTATCATTCTTTTTCATTGATGTTGAATTAAGGCTTATCTAATTTCCTGTATTGAACTACTGTAATTTGAGGGTTTAAATAAATGAGGAGAGGAGACATGTCTAAATATTGTCTACATAATGAATAACAAAAAATTCTTAAAATAATAAAAATAATTAAGGTAAGAAATATGATAAATAATTATGGAATAATTATACATCCTCCAAATTAATAAATACTCAAACCTATTAGGGATACATACTCCTATACTGAAATTTGCCATATAGTAGGACCAAATTCTACTAGCACTATAAAAGTCCAAATATTAAAAGCGAAAGAAATAGATGTCATGTTTCAATGAATGCTGCAAGGTCAATGTCCTGATTTAAGCCGCCACGTTCTAATGTGCCCAGCTTGTGGGTCCATGATATTTCAGTTCTTCTCAGTCTTACAATTATGTTTCCTCCTCTTCTGTTTAGTCTTATATGTTCAACTACTTGTACTGTGATGTCTTTTGTACTTTTATTGTGTTTCAATGCAAGATGTGCCAATAAACCATTTGTTAGTAGTTCCTTAGCGGTGTTGAATAAATGTCCACGAAATCAAGTTTTGAGCCTTCTCTTCGTCCTTCCTACATACTGTTTGCATTACTTTCAGCTCATTAGATATACGACAAAGTCCATTTTACAGATTGAAAAATTATTATTTGTAAAGTTCCTTTTTTTTCTTAAAGGACCAAACTCGTGTTTTTCATTCTTTTTTATATGCGGACAAGTGGTGCAATCTTTAGTCCCACATTTATATGTAACTTTTAAGTTGGAAAATACAGAGGCCTTGATATCGTTTTTTTTTCTTTGTTCACAATTCAATGGGAGCGATGATGTTTCTTAAATTGTTGTTTAGAATAAAGTTGATCACCGGCTTTTCAGGTTAAATCTCCTTGAGAAAGTCATCCTCTTTTAAAATGGGCCAATATTTCATTAAGCTCTTTGATATGGTTTTAGAAGCTTTGTTGAACATTGTCATTAATCTATTATAGTTAGCATTCAGAAGTCGATTAGAATCTTTCTTTTTCTATCTAGGTTCCTTGAGTTTTGCTACGCCTCTTGGATGATATGTTCTTCTATCCTTTTTCTCTAAATTTGAGACCTAGTTTCACTCTCCGTATAGTAGTCAGTCAATGACGTGCAATTTCTTCTTATTCTTCTGAATTGCCCAAAATGGATATTATTAATCCATTTTGAGTCATGCCCATTGCTGGCATATATATATAGACGTTTGTGTCAGCTGGATTACAGTATAATTTAGCATTAATGCCTGCAGTGGTACCTATTAGCATTATGTCCAAAAGGCTATAAAAACCTGGTCATAATTGAGAAAAAATTTGAGATTCATATGATTTGAATTTACATATTCTAAAAATTCCTCTTTATCTACAATGCCATTATATTTCCATATGATGATAATGTCATCGATAAAGTGTCGCAAAAATATGATGTTTGTGTAAAATTGAATATTTTGCCATATGTAAAGGTCTTCCCAGAGACCCATATACAGGTTGCTGAAATTTGAGACAAATGTTGTGCCCATGGCGGTTCTGGTTTGTTGTAGAAAATACTTTCCATCAAAGAGGAAATAACTATATTCAGAATAAAGTTGATTGCTTCCGCTATGAATTCCATTTGGTTGCTGTCCATATTTCCCTTTCTGTTCAGAAATTGTTTTGAGGCTGCAACCATTAGATCTTGGGGTATACAGGTGTACAATGAAATCACATCCAATGTAATTCAGCTTTATTCTGGCTTCCATTGTATATCTTGCAAATTTTCGATGACGTGTGGCATGTCTCGAATATATGATGGTAAATCTAATACCAGTGGTTTAAGGTGGTAATCCACATATTGGGAGAGCTTTCTGTCAGGGATCCAATTGCAGATACTATAGGTCTGCCCAGTGGGCATTCCAAATTCTTGTGAATCTTAGGGAGATAGTATATGATCACTTTCCTAGGATATAACACTTCCAAGAATTGCTCTTCTCCCTTAGTTAGTATTCCTTTATTTTTAGCACTCTTGATCAGCAATTTGTACTTTTCCACAAACTAAGTTGTAGGGTCAGATCGCAGGGGTAAATATGTGTCACTATCATTTCCAAGGCGATATGCTTCCCTCATATAATTGGCTTGATCTTGGATAACAATGCCTCCACCCTTATCTGCTTGTCTGATTACTATGGACCGATCTTCTTTTAGAATATCTAGTGCTGTTTTTTCTTCTTTGGTTAAATTGTTTCTGAGAAGAGATATTTTCAAATTCCCCCAACATGAGCTATTTAAAAACAGGAACGTTACCCTGAGACTGAATAGGGTAAAATATGGAATTAGGCTTGTATTTCAAGTGTATAATAGTACCTGTTCGAATATCGTAGTATACGGTCTCATCACTTATTCTTGCTCTGTCTCCTAAATCATCTATTAATGACTCATCCATGGGAGTTGTAACGGAGTTGGAACACGAATCCAATATCTCCGCTGGTATACGGTAAAATACCCAAGAGGCACTACAATTTCACCATCCCCAACCTCCCATATTGGACGACACACAATTTGGGAGTCAAATGAATACTGACTTTATTTTGTTGTACAGAAATATTTATACACATCTCTTCCCACAGGCAATACACATGCCCATATTTGGCCACACAATACACATAAAGAGAACAATAGGTGTGGTCACACCTCCCCTAGGCTACCTGGCTACTTTGATGCAATCAGACATGGATCAGATTATACTCTTTGTTCTCTGTCTCATAATGAATCACTTTATACAATAGACTTCCTTATCTTATAAAGGAGTCTCTGTAATAGGATTATCTATTAGCCTAGTAGCTGTAATATTCTGAGCCAATATATTCTGTAGAACATAAAACAACATATCTACAGTACAGCAATGTGATCATATTTTAACCAAGAATTAAATAACCATAAAACAGGGTAAAACAGTGATTGGTTCCGTTACACACCTGCCCCGTGACCATAAGCCGGCATACACGGTCTGATCCCAATGGATTGGCCTGGGGATGTCCGGACAAAAGTATAGTTGGTCAATTCTCTAGTTTGACAACCCATCAGCATTACTGCAATTCACATTTACTCACATTTCACATATCCCCAGATAGCTGGGATCTGAGCGCACAAAACTACCGAATAGCTCTCAGATCCTCTTCACACAGTTCAATTGCCATGTAGCTAAAGTCTTTCCCATAGTCTTTCATTATATGAATGGGCTCCATGGCATAGCTATCTGGGGTATCACCGCTCCCACAGGGCAAGTACCGAATGACCCCCTGTATATGAAGGGCCAGAATGAGGGACATACACTCTGGTATGGCCGAATACTGTGTTTAAAGAGCAATATGTCCCAGGGCCATAGTCGCAGGTCAGGAGGCTGGCAATAAGTCCTCTCCAGGACCAAGTGGCAATGGGCACTTTGTCACACATCTCCCCTTTGGGGGGAAGTCTAACCAGGCACCTGGATATTTCGCTGTGGTGATGGGGCAACACGCTGAGGGGACTTGAGGGGCAGAGGCCAGCGGTACTCTGCCCTGTTGCCAGCTTTTCTGCTGGTATAACCTGCAGGACATCCTGCTCTGTACAAGGGACAAAGGGAGGGCAGAGGTGGGGGTCAGTGGGGGTTAACATTTCCTCTGTTAACCCTGGGGCCACATTAGGAGTTAGCTGGGGAGGGGAATTTGTACTTACCCCCTCCTCCGGTTGTCCCAGAGAGAGTAGTTGGGGATCTGGACAGGCTACCCAGCATCCCGGTAGGTCAGGCAAAGAGACCACGGTTCCATCTGCGCCGTCTGGGAGATTGGTGTCCCCCCTTGTTAGGGTAAGCTGTTGCTGGGGGGAGAGGACGACACCTTCTGCTCCCTGGGGTACACACTGCCGCTGGGGGGGAAGGACGACACCTTCTGCTCCCTGGGATACACACTGCCACTGGGGGGGGAGGACGACACCTTTGGCCCCCTGGGGTACCCACTGCCGCTGGGGAGGAAGGACGACACCTTCTGCTCCCTGGGGTACACACTGACGCTGGGGAGGAAGGATGGCACCTTCTGCTCCCTGGGATACACACTGCCGCTGAGGGGGGAAGGACGACACCTTCTGCCCCCCTGGGGTTCCACTGCCGCTGGGGAGGAAGGACGACACCTTCTGCCCCCCTGTGGTTCACACGGCCGCTGGGGGGGAAGGATGACACCTTCTGCCCCCTGGGGTTCACACTGCCGCTGGGGAGGAAGGTTGACACCTTCTGCCCCCTGGGGTTCACACTGCCGCTGGGGGGGAAGGACGACACCTTCTGCCCCCTGGGGTTCACACTACCGCTGGGGGGAAAGTACGACACCTTCTGCCCCCTGGGGTTCACACTGCCGCTGGGGGGGAAGGACGACACCTTCTGCCCCCTGGGGTTCACACTGCCGCTGGGGGGGAAGGACGACACCTTCTGCCCCCTGTGGTTCACACTGCCGCTGGGGGGGAAGGACGACACCTTCTGCCCCCTGGGGTTCACACTGCCGCTGGGGGGGAAGGACGACACCTTCTGCCCCCTGGGGTACACACTGTCGCTGGGGAGGAAGGACGGCACCTTCTGCTCCCTGGGGTACACACTGCCGCTGGGGAGGAAGAACGACACCTTCAGCCCCCTGGGGTACACACTGCCACTGGGGGGGAAGACGACACCTTCTGCCCCCTGGGGTACACACTGCCGCTGGGGAGGAAGGACGACACCTTCTGCTCCCTGGGGTACACCCTGTCGCTGGGGAGGGGAATTAATTGGAGTATTCCACGTGGAGCAGTTTCTGTTTCTGGGACAGTCTCTCTGCATGTGGCCCTGCTGGTTATACGTGTGGCACCTGATGTACCGTGGAGGGGTTTGGTAGTTCCCACCACCCGGACGCAGTGCTGAGGGGGGGGGGGGGTTAATGGTGGGAGGTGGGTTAGCAGCTCCCAAGATGGACCGCTCCCGTGCCCGCTGCTTTTCCATTATGTATTTGTGGACATCTGTCATTATCCATTCCAAGGTTTTTATGGGAAGCGTTCCTGGGAAAAAGGCAAGTCTGCTTTGGAGTTCTCTTCCAAACTCAGTTTGTGTGGCATTAAGAGGTACTGTAACCGCTACCCAGTCTCCCTCCATGAGGTCCTTTCTGTCTGCATCCCTGTAGTCCGCGGCCGCATCCTCCTCCTCATCATGGAATGCTGTCCGAAAACTAGCCGGTTCCATCCTGCTGTAGCCAGGGGCGCTGTACGGATACTAGCGTTGCCCTCAATTTGTACTCCATGGAATGGTGTCTCCTGTAGCTGTCCTTCTGACCTTGGGAACAATTCTGCCAATTGCCACCAAATGTAACGGAGTTGGAACACGAATCCAATATCTCCGCTGGTATACGGTAAAATACCCAAGAGACACTACAGTTTCACCATCCCCAACCTCCCATATTGGACGACACACAATTTGGGAGTCAAATGAATACTGACTTTATTTTGTTGTACAGAAATATTTATACACATCTCTTCCCACAGGCAATACACATGCCCATATTTGGCCACACAATACACATAAAGAGAACAATAGGTGTGGTCACACCTCCCCTAGGCTACCTGGCTACTTTGATGCAATCAGACATGGATCAGATTATACTCTTTGTTCTCTGTCTCATAATGAAACACTTTATACAATAGACTTCCTTATCTTATAAAGGAGTCTCTGTAATAGGATTATCTATTAGCCTAGTAGCTGTAATATTCTGAGCCAATATATATGTGATCATATTTTAACCAAGAATTAAATAACCATAAAACAGGGTAAAACAGTGATGGGTTCCGTTACAGGAGTATTCAATGCTTCCAATTCTTGCAGAATTCTTAAGGTTTCCATATCCTCCTCATTAAACTTAATTCCAATAGGCTCATTATCTTCTACATTATAGGGTAATTTTCCTTACATATTTGTGTAAATCCTGAAATAGCTGGTGTGAGTCTTGTTCTGCATCAGGCGCGAATTAAAGACTTTTCTTAATAAAGTTTCCTCTGCTATATTAAGGTGATGGTGGGAAGGGTTAAAGATCTTAATGGTATCTAATCTTATCCTCTTAGTTTTTTTAAATTGTACCTTTCGTCCTCATCTGCAACCTTGTCTTCTTCTTGTCCTTGAGGTTTCCTTTTTCTTGTTGGGTTCTACATTGAGGTCAATTTGGTGTTGGGTCTCTCTTTCCCTTCCTGGACTAAAAAAGACGATGTACTTGGTTGACTAGAAGTTGATGGTTGTTACATTTCTTGTACTCTCATAGCAAGTGGTGATGTTGTTTTCTCTTCTTTCTCTCGAATAATATACCCCTAAAAGACTCCATCCATTACGTCTTCTAGAATAACCCTGATGTATTTTTCCACTGGTAATTACTCTATTTTCAGCATTTAAAGATCTTAACCTATTCCGATGGACTTCTTCCTTGCTATTATAATAGTTCCTCTGATATTGATCCTTGCATTCAAAAATTAAAAATTTCTTGCCGTGGGTCCTGAAAGGACATTAAGGACCCTTAATGGACCCTCAATAAAAAAAACAAATAACCCCCATCGTGGGAGTACGATAAGTCCCCCCCAGCACCTAAAATTAACCCCATCACTCATGGGGCTCTATACACTATTAACCCTTAGGTTACCCCTATAAGTGCCATGAGGGTCCTCCAGGACCCTCATGACACCAAGTCTAAGCACTACACTACACTATTAACTCTAACCATACAGCATTAACGCATTAGCCCTAACTAAACCCCATTAACCCTAACTGCCCCCCTTTAACCCTAACTGTGCCTATTTAACCCCATCTAGGCCTATTTAACCACACCTAGGCCTATTTAACCCCATCAAGGCCTATGTAATACCACCAGTCACATAAGGGTCTATAAAGACCCTCATGTGACAATCCAAACCCTAACATTAACCCCTCCATGACCCTCATGACACTAAGTAAAACACTACACTACACTACACTATCCCCACCACAATAAAACACTAAATCTAAACTAACTCCTCTCTAACTAATGAATCCCCCACTTCCCTATCCTATTAATCTCCCTCTACCCTAACCTAATAACCCCTAACTACCTAACACCTACCCTAACCTATTAAATCTACACTACCTACCTAACCCCATATTAACACTCAACCCCACTCAACCCCACTAATTACAAAAAATAAAAAACCCTAAGTTAAAGAAAATAAAAGAACTACCGTATATACCCGAGTATAAGCCAACTCGAGTATAAGCCGAGGCACCTATTTTACCACAAAATACTGGGAAAATTTAGTGACTCGAGTATAAGCCGATGGTGGGAAATGTGCTGCCCTCTGTGTCCCTTTTGTGCCCTCTGTGTCCCCTCTTGTGTGCCCTCTGTGCCCTTTCTTGTGTCCCCCCTCTCTCTCCCCTGTGTCTCTTCCCCCCTCTCCCCCCTGTGTCTCCCCCCTACCCTGTGACTCTTCCCCTCCTCTCCCTCCCCTATGTCACTTCCCCCCTCTCCCTTCCCTGTGTCTCTTCCCACCTCTCCCTTCCCTTTGTCTCTTTCCCCCCTCTCTCTCGTGTATTTTTCCCTCCCCCTCCCTTTTCATCCTCCTCAACCCCCCTCCTCACCCTCCCTCCTCAACCCCCCTCCTCATCCTCCCTTCTCATCCTCTCTCCTCATCCCCCGTCCTCATCCTCTTTCCTCAACCCCCCTCCTCAACCCCCATCCCCCTCCTGAAATCCCCTCATCCACTGCCATCCTCATCCTCCCTCCTCATCCCCCCTCCTCAACCCCTCTCCTTAACTCCCCTCCTCAACCTCTCTCCTCAAACCCCCTCCTCATCCTCAACCCCCTCCTCAACCTCCCTCCTCAACCCCATCCTCATCCTCAACCCCCCTCCTCATTCTCAACCCCCCTCCTCAAACTCTCTCCTCAACCCCCCTCCTCAACCCCCCTCCTCATCCTCCCTACTCAACTACCCTCCTCAAATCTCCTCCTCAGCCTCTCTCCTCAGCCTTTCTCCTCAACCACCCTTCTCAACCTCTCTCCTCAACCCCCTCCTCACCCCCTTTCTCATGCTCCCTCCTCAACTCCCCTCCTCAACTCCCCTCCTCAGCCTCTCTCCTAAGCCTCTCTCATCAACCACTCTCCTCAACCGCCGTCCTCATCCTCAACCCCCCTCCTCAACCTCCCTCCTCAACCCCCCTCCTCATCCTCAACTCCCCTCCTCAACCCCCTCCTCATCCCCCCTCCTCAACCCCCTCAACCCCCATCCTCATCCTCAACCATCCTCCTCATCCTCCCTCCTTAACCCCCTCCTCATCCTCAACCCCACTCCTCATCATCAACCCCTTCCTCAACCTCAACCCCCCTCAACCTCTTTCCTCAACCTCTACCTCAACCCCCCTCCTCAACCTTTTTCCTCAACCCCCTCCTCATCCTCAACCCCCCTCCTCAACTTTCCTCCTCAACCTCTCTCCTCAAACCTCCTCCTCATCCTCAACCCCCTCCTCAACCCCCTCCTCATCCTCAACCCCCCTCCTCATTCTCAACCCCCCTCCTCAAACTCACTCCTCAACCCCTCTCCTCAACCCCCCTCCTCATCCTCCCTACTCAACTACCCTCCTCAAATCTCCTCCTCAGCCTCTCTCCTCAGCCTCTCTCCTCAACCACCCTTCTCAACCTCCCTCCTCAACTCCCCTCCTCACCCCCCTTTCTCATGCTCCCTCCTCAACTGCCCTCCTCAACTCCCCTCCTCAGCCTCTCTCCTAAGCCTCTCTCATCAACCACTCTCCTCAACCGCCGTCCTCATCCTCAACCCCCCTCCTCAACCTCCCTCCTCAACCCCCCTCCTCATCCTCAACTCCCCTCCTCAACCCCCTCCTCATCCCCCTTCCTCAACCCCCTCAACCCCCATCCTCCTCCTCAACCATCCTCCTCATCCTCCCTCCTTAACCCCCTCCTCATCCTCAACCCCACTCCTCATCATCAACCCCTTCTTCAACCTCAACCCCCCCTCAACCTCTTTCCTCAACCTCTACCTCAACCCCCCTCCTCAACCTTTTTCCTTAACCCCCTCCTCATCCTCAACCCCCCTCCTCAACTCCCCTCCTCAACCTCTCTCCTCAAACACCCTCCTCATCCTCAACCCCCCTCCTCAACCCCCTCCTCATCCTCAACCCCCCTCCTCATTCTCAACCATTCTCAACTCACTCCTCAACCCCCCTCCTCAACCCCCCTCCTCATCCTCCCTACTCAACTACCCTCCTCAAATCTCCTCCTCAGCCTCTCTCCTCAGCCTCTCTCCTCAACCCCCCTTCTCAACCTCCCTCCTCAACTCCCCTCCTCAACTCCCCTCCTCAACTCCCCACCTCAGCCTCTCTCCTCAGCCTCTCATCAACCTCTCTCCTCAACCCTCGTCCTCATCCTCAACCCCCTGCCTCAACCTCAACCCCTCTCCTCAACCTCATCCCGCCTCCTCAACCTCATCCCGCCTCCTCAACCTTTCTCCTCAACCCCCCTCCTCAACCTCCTCACCCTCCTCAACCCCCTCCTCCTCCTCCCTCCTCATCCCCCCTCCTCATCTTCAACCCCCCTCCTCAACCTTAACCCCCTCCTCATCCTCAACACCCTGCCTCAACCTCAACTCCCCTCCTCAACCTCTCTCCTCATCCTCAACCCCCCTCCTCATCCTCAACCCCCTCCTCATCCTCTTCCCTAAACCCCCATCCTCAACCCCCCTCCTCACCCTCAACCCCCCTCCTCATCCTAAACTCCCTCCTCACTTTACCCCTCTAATTACCTCCCCCTCTCCCTTCATTTCCCTTCCATCAGCAGCTGCTCCTCCGCACTCTTTCTGGCTGCATAGGGACCTGGCTAATGCTAATGACGTGACACCCATGTATCGTCAGGTCATTAGCATATGCCGGGTCCCGACGCAGCTGGCAGGAGCGAGGAGGGCGGAGGAGGAGCTGTTGATGGAAGATAAGTGAGGGGAAAGGGAGAGGGTGAGGTAATTATAGGGGTAAAGTGAGGAGGGGGGGTTGAGGATAAGGAGGGGGGATTAGGATGAGGACGGGGGGTTAAGGATAGGGGGTTGAGGATGGTGGTATTGAGGAGGGGGAGGGGGGTTGAGGAGGAGGAGGGGGGTTGAGAAGGAGAGGGGGATGAGGAGGGGGGTTGAGGATGAGGATGGGGGGTTGAGGATGAGGATGGGGGGTTGAGGATGAGGAGGGTGATAAGGGAGATGGATGCAAAGAGCCACAGGGTTGAGGGAAAGATCCGCGGAGAGAGAGAGACTCTGGGGGGGAGAGAGACATGGGGGTGGAGAGACACGGGGGGAAAGAGAGACACAGTGGTGGAGAGACACGGGGTGAAGAGACACAGGGTGGAGAGACCTCGGGGGGAAAGAGACAAGGGGGGAAGAGAGACACGTGGGAAGAGAAACACGGGGTGGAGAGACACGGGGGGGGAAAGAGCGACACGGGGGTTGAGAGACATGGGTAACTCGAGTATAAGCTAAAGGGGCTGTCATGATTAAATTTTTTAAGGACTCATATTGTCAGTAATTTATAAATATGTGTGTGAAGCCTATTGCATCTACTCTGCCAACTTTTGCCAGTGCACAGTGATACGTCATATCTGGTGCAACCGTAGTGTACAGTGACATAAAACAACACTTTTTGACTGTAATAGATTGAATAGCAATTGCCTGCCTACAGGCGTGTATGTGAAGCCTATTGCATCTACTCTGCCAACTTTTGCCAGTGCACAGTGACACTCATATCTGGTGGCACCTTAGATTGCACATGCAGTGCCCCAAATTTGAAGTAGGAGGTCCGACCAAGCATATTTTTCCATCTCCCTGTTCCAAAAATCAATGCCATATACACGTCCCCTAATAGCGGATGTAACAGAGATTAAACTGATAGGAATAGTCCTACTTAACAGTACACACCTTATAATAACGCAGACAGAGGCAACGCAGAGAGAGGAGTCTGAAGAAGATTAGTCAGAGGAGGAAGGTGGCTTTGAGGAGGTGGAAGACCAAACACAGCAGGCGTCCCAGGGGGCTTGTTGTCACCTTTCGGGGACCCTTGGTGGCTGGGTGGAGGAAGAGACCTTCAATGACATCAGTGAGGACAAGGAACGGGACATGGCTAGCTTGGTATCCAACCTTGTGCAAATGGGGAGTTTGAAGTTGTGCAAAGGGACTGTTTGCGGTTGTTTGCCGTGCATTAAACGGGGAGATTGGTCTGTTACTGTGAAGCGGGTGTAACCCTTACACTACCTGATCGATACAACATCATACCTGATGTTTTAAAGCATGTTATTCCAAACAATTTAGGAATGTTAGGTGATTTATGCCCTTTATGGCTTAAAACCAGACTCTGCATCAATTATGTAATTTTCTGTGGGAGTTTTGCCATGGATCCCCCTCCGGCATGCCACAACTTTCCCATCACTATTGTGGCCAGAAAGAGTCCCTGTGGGTTTTGAAATTCGCCTGCTCATTGAAGTCTATGGCGGTTTGCCGGATTCGCCCGTTCACGAACATTTGATGGAAGTTCGCGTTCGCTGTTCGCGAACCTAAAATTTGATGTTCGTGACATCACTAGTCAAGACAAATGCATGTACTTCAAGTAGTCCTAAGCAAACACTTGAGTTTAACATAAAGGTTTGTTCATTAGATATCTAATGAATTTGATCTCAAGAGCTTTGATAGCCCAAGGTTGCAAGCCAGATGGTCTGACATCACACATACACAAATATACACAAGGGTGTGGTATTGGAGAGTATAAATATGTTGTTTTGATCATTAAATAAAGGTTATTGAGAGATAGTTTTCACATAAACAAGGTGTGAGACTATTTCTGTGTAGTGTAACCTGACTTGGGGAGTGGTCTTGCCATGGGCCACTAAATAACCTGTATGCAGTATTCTCTGCCTGTACCTCTTCAAAAGCCATCTTTTGTGCCACAGGGAACAGGAATTACATGATTCTGCTGGGGTAGGTTTGAACTAGGTTCATATCAAGCCCCCTTGAAGAAGCAGATCGTGACATTGGTGGCAGTGGTGGGATCTCTCTAGAAAACACAGAAGGATGGCAGCTTATGAAGAGATGTCTGCAGCAAAAGAGGAGGAAGTGTCCAGATGGTACCAAGGATGGATGGAGATACTGTCTGCAGGTTCAACCAAGGATCAGCAGAGGGAACTCCAGATACAGATCACACAGGAGGTACAGGAGAAGTGGAGAAGGGTAAGCAATGGCCCTGTCTCAGCTCCTGTGGAGGGGAAATACTTATCCCCAGTAGAGACAGAGAATGTTCTGGTGACTGGAAAGGACTGTAGAGGAATGGGCCTTCTAAATAAATGGATGGCGTTCCTGGGACTATGGCCAGGTCAAGAGCTGATAGAATGGCTGGAAGAATTAGTATGTGAGGAGGTCGCCCTGGAAGAGCAATATGCTTATTGGGTGGGACCTGTTGGGATACCTCATCATTTTTCATTGGGGCTGGAAGAGGCACTTTGGGACATAGTATATGGGGATCCGGATTGTGGCTTGGGGACTGAGAAAAGACAGCTGTGTCTGTTTGTCAAGCCCTGTCACATGGTGGGACTGGAGACAGACTCTCAGACAACTAACTTACTTTGGCCTTTGAACCAGCAGGAGTTACAGCTGGAGGTGGATTATATAGAGTTGCTGGATGAAGCATACCTGGATGGGTTTTGGCCACCTAGCTGGGAGGGCTCATGCCAGTCAGGCATGGAACAGAACCACCTAACAGGTACTACAGGGACCCAGCTAAATGCTGCCATGGCTGGGTCAGAAAATAAATGTATGGACTGGGAGAATTTTGATATCCAGGATTCTCAAAACAACAAGGATGCCTGCATCCATTGGGTTGACTGGGAAGAGGAAGAACTGGTCCCTATCTTTATGGGCCTGAGTCTCACCCAGTTAGTGGAATGGGGACAGGCCCAAACCACAGCAGTGCCAGGCCCATGGGCAGAACTTGGGAAAATCTACTCTGCTCCTTGAGTAAGAGAAGAACACATTGAGCACTGGGCCCTAACAACGGACTGTGGAAATAGTGGAGACGATCCTTGGATGACCATTGTCCAGAAGCCAGCCACAGACCCTGGAGCAGAAACAGAAAGTAGCCCTGCTCTTCAGCCTGAACAAGAGGCAGTAGCAGCTGCTTCTCAAGGGCTGCCTGTAACTAAACACCAGGCAGTCTCAGATGGAGAGAGTCAGGAGGTTCCACCTGAGGATCCAGAGACCAAAGAGCCAGAGGGTACCCCAGATGGTGTTTTGTCTCCTGGTCTCCCTACATTGACTCCCCTGCAGCTGCCCAAAGACACTGGCTGTGTACCTATAACCCTGGAAAGAAGTGGCCACTGGCCAGGCTTGTTGGGAGAGAGGTTGGCTACTGAACCACAAGCCCATGTCACTAGCCCATGTTGCAACTCCAGCATCCCAGTTTATTCAAGAGAAAGCTCAGGCCTGACAAAGGGAACCTTGTACTCTTCAATTTTACCCATGTGACTGAGTGCTGATCCAGAATCAGCAAGACAGGAGGTCTCCCTAGCCTGGAAGGAGAGGGTTTTGCTGGGTAAGAATCCTCCCAAGTTCATGCTGGACTTAATACCTTGGATGTACTGGTTCCCCTGGACTACCTTGAAGGGTCCTCCATGGCAGTTGTCTTATAAGTCTCCCCAGGGGATTGGGAAAGTCACTAGGCCACTGGGAAGGAGCAAGTATTCGCCCTGGACAGGGGAGGCAGGGTACCCAGAGAGCCACTGAGGCTATCACATGGATGGACTTTCCAGACAGGAGGACAAGTAAAAGCAGTATAGCTAGAGAATTATCCGTCAGGATGATCCTCTATTCTATACTAGAAAGGAAGGGGGAGAAGTTGTCATAATTTAATTGTTTAAGGACTCATATTGTCAGTAATTTATGAATATGTCCAAGGGAGCATTACATTGTGTAATATGTGTTATTGTGTGGTTATATGTTGCCTATACATGGTTATTATGTATCCTAGTTATATTATATTATATTATAAGAGGGAAAATGTTATATAGAACATATGTGTAATTTTTAGAAATGCTCTGCATAGAAGTTAGCTGCAGATAATTGCACACTCACACATACAGACCTTGGGTCAAGACAAATGCATGTACTTCAAGTAGTCCTAAGCAAACACTTGAGTTTAACAAAAAGTTTTGTTCATTAGATATCTAATGAATTTGATCGCAAGAGCTTTGATAGCCCAAGATTGCAAGCCAGATGGTCTGACATCACACATACACAAATATACACAAGGGTGTGGTATTGGAGAGTATAAATATGTTGTTTTGAGAGATAGTTTTCACATAAACAAGGTGTGAGGCTATTTCTGTGTGGTGTATCCTGACTTGGGGAGTGGTCTTGCCATGGGCCACTAAATAACCTGTATGCAGTATTCTCTGCCTGTACCTCTTCAGAAGCCATCTTTTGTGCCACAGAGAACAGCAATTACATGATTCTGCTTGGGTAGGTTTGAACTAGGTTCATATCAAGCCCCCTTGAAGAAGCGGATCATGACAGGAGCCCATTTCAGCCTTAAAAAAAGGGCTTAAAAACTTGGCTTATACTTGAGTATATACGGTAAGTTACATAAAATAAAAAAGCTAAGTTACACAAATTAAAAAAGAGCATCATTAAAAAAAATAAAAAAAAGAACATTACACAAAATAAAAATACCCCACCACTACAGAAAATATAAAAAGAATTACTCACCTAAAAATAAAATACAAGCACAAATAAACGTCACATTACAATACATCAAAACCCACACCCAGCAATAAAAAACTGTTCAAATATACCACTAACTACATACTATTAACTCCTAGCTACATACATGAATTCCCCTAACTACATATTATTAACCCCTATCTCCATACTGTAATGGAAACAACATTTTAGGAGTGTATAATATACACTCCCATGCACAGAATGCACTCTTAGATAATATAGGATGATTAGTCTTAGGCGGACAATGCCATACAGTAAATGTCCCTTCATAGTGCCTTTGTCAGTCTACTTGCTGCTGTCCCCAAAAACGATTTGATGTTCACCGCGGCGCCTGGTGTATGCTCAAATAAAGACAACAGGGATGGGGGAAGAGACAACGCACAGAGCCAGGTCATCAGGTCATCAGAGTCATGCCAATTAAATATCAACCACCTCTCAAAACCTCAGATAATTTTGAGGTATGTAAATCGCTCAAGGGAAGAATCCTGAACCTAATCCATTGGTGACTTCGCAGATTTGTGGCTTAGTTTCTAAAAGCAAGTGTTAAAGAATGTGTGTGTGGGATAAATACAACCAGGTGTATGTAGGTACGCACACCTTGGAACTATACCACCATACACACCAAGAATACCATGTATAAGTATTTTAGGAAGAATATAAATATACATTTTTTATTTGTGTGATTAAAAATCAATAATAAATACAAAAAAGGCAGCAAGATTGTCCAAAAAACAAGCATTGATGTTGTACAAAACAAAACAAGACATGTTTCGCTGCTCTGTATGTAGCTTCCTCAGTTTGACATTTCCTAAAACATGCAAATATATATATATACACACACATAAAAAGCTTATTTATATGAATTAAAAGTGACGGAAAAAAGACACTCAGATGGGGGCCATTGTTATTTTAAAGTATATAGTAATACAAAATGGATGAAAGCATCCAGACTGGTACGCTAAATAAAATATAATACTAGTGTACCAGTATGACTATAATGGCTAATAGATGATAGCCATATAATTCCAGTTATATTCCATGATAGCCACATAAATGATGGGCCTATTCTCCAGTCTGTGGCGAAGCACATCATTTGGTACCACCAACATATGGAGCAATGAGAATTATGTACATGATTCCCTATATACTTATCAATGGCTGGGATGTTGCTTTGGTCTATTTGTCAATGACCATGTTGTGTGGGCTACATATAGTAACAAAATTAAAGTTACGCCTTAATTTAAGTCGAAATACAAGAGTTTAGAGACCTGAAAATCCCCTAAGCGAGAGAAAAAATTACAGCCGAAAAAAACGAAAACGAGGCTACAGGACCCTAAAGTCGCAAAACACCATCAAACACATACAGATTTTCAGAAAAAGACGGACGCGATCCAAGAACAAGGACGCCAAATCAGCCACAGCCGCGTACCACATATTGAGCGCCATTTTACAACACTAACTTACACAATCCGGAAGTACACAGCTACCCTAACGGATTTTCATCGCACACGCACTCTATTTACACTACACACTGCACACATTGCTGACACTTACACAGCAGCTCCACAGCACTGAAAACTCACATTGTATGCTGCAGCAACATCAAAACAGATTGCCAGCTCTTCTGCACAATACTTCCTGCATATATTACTTCAAAATATGTAAAGTATATACATTTATTATTTTATTAATTATTTCATTAGCATACAATAAAAAATAAAAAAAAACACTCCTAGAAAACAAACAACCAACAGCGTCAGCGCAAGGCTTGCAATGAGCACCGAAGCATCTCGGAACCCCAACAAAATTAATGTCTGAACCAAACACCATTATCTGCCATACAATCTTATTGCCGTCATTTTTTGACAGGCAAGTCGCTAGTACATAATAAAAAGCATGTTATATATAGGGAGAGGCATATATAATGTGCAATACAAGGATCCCATGATAACCCATTAATGGGTAGAGTGGGATAAATTACCTTTCCCTGATAAAAAACAATATACACATATATATATATATATATATATATATATATATATATATATATAGATGAATAATCAGAGTATTGCAGTATATAGTGATACCTTTTTTATTGGACAAACATATTCATAGGTTTCATGACAAGCTTTCGAGAGCGTTCCTTTCTTTGTCGAGTCAGAGTCAATACTGAGTCAGTATTGACTCTGACTCGACAAAGAGAGGAACGCTCTCGAAAGCTCGTCATGAAACCGATGAATATGTTTGTCCAATAAAAAAGGTATCACTATATACTGCAATACTCTGATTATTCATCTGGATTACTGGACATTCACGGCTACCTCACTCTTCATATATATATATATATATATATATATATATATTGTGACCAGGTTGGCCGCATATAGCGGTGGTTTCTTGAAAGAAGGGCTGATACCGGCTTGAAAGTGCAGCAAATTGGTTTATTTACAGAAAGAAAATAACAGCTGTAGCGGTAGCTCTGCTTAAATTAACGGAAAATAAACAATTACTTCTCCGCGAGGTGGGAGAATGCCACCTTGTGGCCAGGTTGTAAACAGTCCTTTAAACTTGGGAGACTGCCACCTTGTGGCCAGGATACCAATAGTCTGTGAGACTGGTGAGAGTGCCACCTTGTGGCAAGGATACAAATATTCTTCTTCTACTGGAAATAGTGCCACCTTGTGGCCAGGAAACCAATAGACACTTTACTGGTGAAAGGGTTGCCACCTTCAGCAACCTCTGGGACACAGCTCCTCTCTGGGACACCGCTCCTCTCTGGGACACAGCTCCTCTCTGGGACACAGCTCCTCTCTGGGACAGAGCTCCTCTCTAGGACACAGTTGCAGGTGAAGCATAGGGCCCTCCCTTCTCTCCCGTATGCTTCACCCCAGGGACCCTTGCATAACACAAACTCACTTGTATTAACTTCTGTCTTCTACTCCACTTCTTCCCTGGGGCATAATACTTCAGCTACAACTGTGCTTAGGCCTTTAAGGCAAACTTTGCCTTGGAATCCTCACTAATCCCCTTCATTTACTGGGCTTCCTTGTACCTTCACCTCCTGAGTCTGTAGTCACTCTTCCAGCTCACACGACTTGCTGTAGTCCCCGTACTCCCAGTAACAGTAACGAGGCGATCCTTTACAGGTTAGTTCACAAACTTCACTGTACTTCCACACCGGATCACCTTCCACTCTGGGCTTGCTTCTGACAGCAGCCCACAACCTGCACAGGGCCTAGCCGGGAAGTTGCTCCAATTAGGAGTTCTTCAGAAGTTTTAACTCCTTCACTTCTGTCAAGAACTCCATACTCCACTTGCTTGTCATCACTTCTAAGGAGCAAACGATCACAATATATATATATATACATAAATACACACATATATATCACATATATAGTTGTTAGCGTACGGGCCGTTGCTCACGCTTGCGGGCTCGCGCAGCGAGCCCGCAAGAACTCTGAAAATGTGTTTCATGTATGTGACATATGTGTGTAGCCCCCCCCAAAAAATAATGTTAATTGAAAATAATTACAGAAGTATATTTAAATTACATTAATTTATTGCAATTCAATATATTACCTAAAACTCAATCTTTCTACTTCTTTTAATATTCAAACAGACTCTGCATCAACAGCGTCACTCAACAATTTGCACCGTGCATTGTGAAGCACAATCCCTTTTAAAGAACACCAACAAAGAAGAACAGGTAAGATAGAAAAATACATTACATGCTGAAAAAGACCATGCTTTGCTAAATCAAAAAGAAAAAATATACAATTAAGCATTTCACTTTCTTTTTCAAACAGACACTACAAGAAGACTGGCGGATTAAGATTGGCAGGAGGGGACCCTCTGTCATTCGACACTTCAATCAAGGTAAAGTATTAAGTATAAAAAAAGAAACGAACTATGAGCCTCATTCAATTGCGAGTTGGCCAATTGAATAGGGCTCTATATAAGCACATAACATATTTTTTATACAGAACTTTTTAGTTACTGAACTTCTATCCAAAATCAAGGTCTTCACTAAGTAAAAACTTCGGTCAAAAAATTGTTATGTGCACAAAAATATGTTATGTGCTTATATAGAGCCCTCTTCAATTGGCAAAATTGCAATTGAATGAGGCTCATAGTTCGTTTCTTTTTTTATACTTATTTTTTTGTAAAAAAAGATGCTCTGTGGTCATATTGAGCCCTATTCGATTGACCAAAACGCTATTAAATGAGGCCCCGACAATATAACAAATGCAGCAACCAAAGGCCCTCATTCAATTGCTATTTTGGAAAATTGAATAGGGCTCTAAATAAGCACATTTAGAGCCCTATTCAATTGGCCAAACTGCAATTGAATGAGGGCCAAAGTATGCAACATATGGTACACACAAAGTGGTACACACAAAACAGGATTGTAACAAACTCACACAAACACATAGCAAACTAAATTAAATTTCTTATTCAACCTATAAGCCTTACAAAGAATAAGCAAGAATAAGCATACCAAAAGTGGTGCACACCAAACCGGATTGTACAAAAACTCACACAAACACATAGCAAACTACATTTATATTCTTATTTAATGTTTAACAACCTATAAGCCTTAGAAAAAAGCCTAAATAAGAATACCAAAAGCGGTGCGCACCAAACAGGATTGTAGAAGAACTCACACAAACACATAGCAAAGAAAATGAATATTCTTATTTAATGTTTAACCACCTATAAGCCTTAGAAAAAAGCCTAAATAAGCATACCAAAAGTGGTGTGCACCAAACAGGATTGTAGAAAAACTCACACAAACACATAGCAAACTAAATTAATATTCTTATTTAATGTTTAAGAACGTATAAGCCTTACAAAGAAGCCTAAATAAGCATACCACTTTTGGTGCCCACCAAAGAGGATTTTTGAAAAACTCACACAAACACATAGCAAACTAAATTAATATTCTTCTTTAATATTTAAGAATCTTTAACAACCTATAAGCCTTACAAAGAAGCCTAAATAAGTATACCAAAAGTGCTGGACAGAAAATAGGATAATGCTAAAACAAGTGCAATCATATACAAAATAATTCACAAAAAAATAATTACAGTATAAAAAAATTATGTATGCAATATAAAAATACATTTCAAGTATTTTGAAAAGGTTGCACAAAAAAATTTATAGCAGAAAAATTCACCATAACACATACAATACACAGAAATAATGTCATTTTTTAGTTAATACAAATACATTCAAATCAAATAACATTTTCATTTTTATTTTACAACAGATACTGCGTCAAGACCATTGGACCAGGAGTTTCAACTGAGGACCAGACCAGCGGGCGAGGACTTTCAACAGTGAACTACACCATCGGACGAGGACTTTCAACACAGGACTACACCATCGGACGAGGACTTTCAACAGAGGACCAGACCATCGGACGAGTACTTTCAACAGAGGACCAGACCATCGGACGAAGGCTTTCAACACAAGACCAACAAAGATTCTGCTTGAAATCAAACTTCAACCAAGGTACAATATAACAAGTAAAAAAAGAGAAAAATAAATAAATATCTTAGCTTTGTATCGATGTCAACAGAAAATAAAATTTCAAAAAAACCACCAGTAACGATAACTTTAAAAAAAATATAACTAACACATTTTTCAGCTATCTCTTATTTGTCTTTTAGGGCCAATAATCTTTAACAGTAAATACAAACTTCAATGTAGCCAGAAAAAAAAATGCATACTCCAAAAAAGGCTCAAAACACAGACTCTATACAATTTCTCATTGGACATTTCCAGTCCTAGACCCTCATTGAATTGCCATTTGACAAATTGAATAGTGCTGTAAATAAGCACATAACATATTTTTTCAAATAACTTTTTAGTTAGTGAAAAACTTGCTTTTGGATACATGTTTACTAAATAAAAACTTCTTTAAAAAATTATATGATGCCTTATTTAGACTTCTATTCAATTGACCAAATTGAAATTGATTAAGTATAAAATGTAAACACACTGTTGATAACAATTTTTGCTGAAAACAAACAATATCTCAAAATAAACTAAAGATACATTATTTAATTTTTACAGATTAACATGGCTGATAACGAGAGTATACAAAAAGGTGGGATAAATATAAACAAAAGTAATTTTATTGAGTAAATGACAGCGGCGTATGTTTAAAAACAGGGAATGTTAAAACACTAATGGGGGGAATAAAAAGAGGGCAGATGTAAGGGATAGTAAGTGACTCTGAAGCACTGGTATTGTGCAATGTATAACTCTAAAATGAGTGGGTATTACTATTCACACCTAGCGTGCGAGCTACAAAAATTACAAAGGAATACCAGGGCATAAAAGCCCTATAGATTAATAAATAGTATATATATAAAGCACCCTTATGTCTAAATAAATGTCCTCCAAGTATCTAGAGGGTACATTAAGCAAAGCAATATTTTTGCATGAACATGAGGTATAAGTCACTTGATGTCTTACTGACAAACCTATTGCACTTAAATAAAAGTACTAAGGTTGTACTTATATGAGTCAAAATTAAAGGGGAGCTCAACCAGGAGTACAGACAAAGTTGTCACAACAGCTATATGTTACACAGCATAGAATCCAAGCTGTGTCTGTATACACTTATTGGTATCTAACTGCGGTATGGCATAAAAAGTGCCTAAAGCTGTGTATATAAGGTAAAGGCTGTTCCCCAACTGTAAGGATTACAATAGGTAATCTCAGGTGCTTGCAGATATAGTATGCCACTAGTGGGATATAAGGGGCTTTAAGCTAGGCCGTAATTGTAGCAGATTCGCGCTTCCTGGAAAGCTCGACCGCCAGGTATGCAACGCGCATGCGCACGTCTAACGTGATGACGTGCGCAGCGTCGTTGCTAGGAGCCTGACGCGTTTCGACGTACCACGTCTTTGTCAAAGGAAAGTATTATAACGCTGTCTCCAAGAGCTTTATATAGGGAGTTGTCGCCTAGGCAACCTGAAAATAGGGAATATATTGCCCATAACGGGCCAAAGGAGTAATGGAGATAGTCTAGATAGTCAATATAATATATACAAGAGGCTGCTGAGATATATATACAAAGGCATAAGAACAGAAATGATGTGTGCACTAATGCACTTATTATTAATACCAATATATAAATCATATAGATGAACTGAAAAAGCTTATAATAAGCTAAAGGGGAGAGATACAGATGTGCAGTATGATAGCTACTACATCTATAGTGTGAAAGACTGCCAAAGAAGGCAGGTATAAAAAAACAAAAAAGTGAGCAAAAAACTCCCATGTGTATAGGACCATTGTATAAATGAGAAATTAGCTCCTTTATATAACTATAAATGTAGGAGACCAAGAAACAAAGTCTGTATGAGGTGACAGGTGGTCAAAAAGTGTTAAAGGTTGAGGGATGTAAAAACAGAGCTAGAAAACTAGTGATAAAGGAAAAAACATGGACTCTAAACTACGTGCTAACTAATATGACTGGCGCCTGTGACAGGTTACTCGTGTATCAAGTAATCAGAGTGATGGGTGCTAATGCACTAAGGGTCCATCCAAATGGGATGAACAAAAAAGGAAACAAAAATACTCACTGGGGTGAATATCCATAAATGTGAAAAAGATTTAATGGGGGCTAAAGTGTGCAGTGTGTCTATGTGGCAGTAAAAGGCCTAGCATAGATGGACAAAATAACATAGAAAGAGAAGAGAACCAGGTATTAGATGAAGGGTGTGAAAGTGAACCCCTCATTAAGTCCATAAGGTACTTGGGCCTTCAATTGATATATCCAGCGTGCCTCACATTGTAATAATTTTCTCTCCAGGTCTCCCTGTCTTGGGCCTATATGGACCTGGTCTATTGCACAAAAAGATAAAACTTCACTTCTATTGTTGTGACAATGTTTGACATGGCGGGCAATTGGTGTATCCAAAGCATTCTTGATACTGTAAATATGCTCGCCAATCCTGCGGCGCAACTGGCGCCTCGTTTTTCCTACATAGATCTTCCTGCAAATACAGGTGGCCACATAGATAACCGCCGTAGAACAACAGTTCATGAATTCTTTTATTTTAAATTTTTCCCCAGTACTAGGATGCTCATATATTTTTAAAGGTGTAACATACCTGCAGAATTTACACTTGCTGCATTTGAAACATCCTGTTAGGGGCTTTAACCAGGTCCCTGGTTTCTGTTCTTTAAAAGAACTATGGACCAACCTATCTTTCAGGTTTTTGCCCCTACGGTATGTGATGGAGGCCTTAGGCGTCAGAACATCTTTTAGATATTCGTCACTCCTCAGAAGGTGCCAATGTCTGGATAGAATGTCTCTGACAACCTCAGAGTCATAGCCAAAAGTCATAATACAGCGAGATAATTTACTTTCCTTATCTGTATTGCTGTTAAGGCCATTCAAGAGTTCAGATCTCTTGCAGTTAGATGCATGGTTAAAAGCAGATTTGAGACATTTATTTGAGTAACCTCTGTCTCTAAATCTAGTTCTTAATTTATCTGCCTCTAATTTAAACTCTGCATCAGAACTGCAGTTCCTCCTTATTCGAAGGTATTGGCCTCTTGGTATCCCCCTTTTTAGGGGTTCAAAATGCTGGCTATCCCAAGTCAACAGAGAGTTTGTGGCAGTATCCTTCCTATAAGTAGTGGTTGATATCTTACCTTCCTCATCTTTTGTTATTAACAGATCTAAGAATGTAATGGAGGATAGGTTTAACTCATAGGTGAATTTAAGGCCCAAATCATTGGTGTTGAGGTCAGACATGAATTGTTCAAATTCAGACTTGGTGCCTGTCCAAACCACTAACACATCATCAATATAGCGCCGCCATATTAATGTGTGCTCAGAGAGTGAGGATGTAGATTCTTGGAAAACAAATTTCTCCTCCCACCAACCCAGGAACAGATTAGCATAACTAGGAGCACATGGTGTACCCATGGCTGTCCCTTTTTGCTGGTGGTACCATTTGTTGTTGTGCGTAAAATAGTTGTGCTTCAACACAAACTCCAACAGTTCCAAGAGAAGTCCATTACATTTCGTGTGAATGACACCTTTCATACTTAAAAAGTGACCAAGGGCCTCTATACCGCATTCGTGCGGTATACTGCTGTACAAGGCCTCTACATCAATAGAGGCTAGCCATGCTGAGTTAGGTATATGGAGGTCATCCAACTGCTTTAAAATGTCATTGGTGTCTTTGACATAAGAGGGTAGACTCTCTACCAATTCTCTCAGATGGTGGTCAATAAATATGCTGGCATTGTGGGACAGGTTATCAGTGCCGGATACAATAGGCCTACCAGGGATAGGTGATTTCTTTTTATGAATTTTGGGGAGGGAGTAGAAAATCGAAATAGTAGGAAACTTGGGGTATAAGAATCTATAGGTTTGCTCATCAATAAGGTCCTCTTTCATTGCATTGTCCAGAATAGTTTTCAAGAGTGTCTTATACTCATTGGTTGGATTTTTTTGAATCACCTTATATGTGCTATTATCACCTAGAATTCTGTTACACATATCTCTATATTCCTCGTTATTCATGATGACAATATTACCACCCTTATCGGCAGGCTTAATTTGTATCTCCTTGCACTTCTCCAATTCTTTTAATGCTAAGAATTCCTTATTAGTCAAATTGAATACCTTTTTCAGTTTGTAATGTTCTATGTTCTCAATCTCTAAGGTGGTCTGCTGAAGAAAGACCCAGATATTAGCATAGTCTTTCATTCCTGGTGTAAAAGTACTTTTATTTTTCCAGGTTTTAGATTTGACTTTACTCATGGGATCAACTGGTTCATTCTCTTTTAACAAAGACAACAGAGATTGTAAAGTTTCTATGTCTTCCTTTCCCACACCCAGATTCATACATTCTCTCTCCTCATTTAGTTTATAGAATTTGTGCAGTGCTAACTTGTGGGCGAAGAGGTTTAAATCTTTTATATGTGTGAATGTATCTGATCTGGATGTTGGGACAAATGTCAAACCTTTCTGTAAGACTGAGGTATGATGTATATTGAGGGGAAAATTGGACAAATTGACTATCTGTGGATTCATAGCTGGGGGGTTAGAGGGATTGGGAGTCAAGTATTCCTGTTTCCCTTGGATCTGAGTGTCCTCTCTGGCCCCTTCACAGGGATCCTGCCTCTCTCTAAAAAAGATTGTTGTTGTTCATTAAATCTAGGGTTCTCTCTGGTCTGAAGGTTTGCTCTTAGTTCATAGTTCTCTCTTCTCTGAGGATAATTTCCTCGTCTGGTCCTGGTGTTATAAGGATGAAAATCAACGTTATCAGAGTTCTCAAATTCTGAGGAGCTAATGTCAGAACTTCTTTGGTTGGCATTAAGTTTTGGGAATCTTCTAAATATCCTCCCAGTTTTAAAATTAGTCTGATCCCTCCAAAATTTCTTTTGTTTGCGTTCTTTAATCTCTTTCTTAAACCTGTCTATATTATCATTCAACCTTGTGCAGAACACATTATACTCAGATACTTCACTGAATTTACCAAAATCTTGTTGGTATAGTGCCAACTTTGGTTTGATGATCTCTAAGTTCTGCTGTTCGGTCTCAATTATAAGGGACATAAGCTCAAATGAGCATTTCAACAATATTTCTTGCCACTTCTTTGTGAATGTTTCATTCGACAGGTTACTTGCTGGACTTATATTTATTCTAAGTCCTCTAGGGACAATTTGATTTTTTAGGTAGTTTTGCAGGCTACTGATTTCCCATATAGATCTTAGCTGTTTTTCAGCAGTTTTTAACAGTTCACCAAATTGATCTTTAATGTTCCTCTCATTAGCTGTGATGGACTGGGCCCTGGAGCCAAAGCTCTCATCGGCTTCCTTTTGAAGCGAATCCACATCTATATTGTTTATAGCAGAATTTGCCATCTTAAAAAAGGCTTGGTACAATCCACTTATTCCCTAAACTAAGCTCAACCGAAAACAAGTGTAAAGACTTAAGGTCACTTGGATAAAGTTTGAAAATTCTAAGTAAATAATTTGTTTCCTCTGTGTGGATTAAAGCACTAATCACTATCAAATACAGAAAAGTGAGGATTAGGATTTCCCTGGGTGTTTTCCACCCCAATATACAATATACAAAAAGGTGGGATAAATATAACCAAAAGTAATTTTATTGAGTAAATGACAGCGGCGTATGTTTAAAAACAGGGAATGTTAAAACACTAATGGGGGGAATAAAAAGAGGGCAGATGTAAGGGATAGTAAGTGACTCTGAAGCACTGGTATTGTGCAATGTATAACTCTAAAATGAGTGGGTATTACTATTCACACCTAGCGGGCGAGCCACAAAAATTACAAAGGAATACCAGGGCATAAAAGCCCTATAGATTAATAAATAGTATATATATAAAGCACCCTTATGTCTAAATAAATGTCCTCCAAGTATCTAGAGGGTACATTAAGCAAAGCAATATTTTTGCATGAACATGAGGTATAAGTCACTTGATGTCTTACTGACAAACCTATTGCACTTAAATAAAAGTACTAAGGTTGTAATTATATGAGTCAAAATTAAAGGGGAGCTCAACCAGGAGTACAGACAAAGTTGTCACAACAGCTATATGTTACACAGCATAGAATCCAAGCTGTGTCTGTATACACTTATTGGTATCTAACTGCGGTATGGCATAAAAAGTGCCTAAAGCTGTGTATATAAGGTAAAGGCTGTTCCCCAACTGTAAGGATTACAATAGGTAATCTCAGGTGCTTGCAGATATAGTATGCCACTAGTGGGATATAAGGGGCTTTAAGCTAGGCCGCAATTGTAGCAGATTCGCGCTTCCTGGAAAGCTCGACCGCCAGGTATGCAACGCGCATGCGCACGTCTAACGTGATGACGTGCGCAGCGTCGTTGCTAGGAGCCTGACGCGTTTCGACGTACCACGTCTTTGTCAAAGGAAAGTTGTATAACGCTGTCTCCAAGAGCTTTATATAGGGAGTTGTCGCCTAGGCAACCTGAAAATAGGGAATATATTGCCCATAACGGGCCAAAGGAGTAATGGAGATAGTCTAGATAGTCAATATAATATATACAAGAGGCTGCTGAGATATATATACAAAGGCATAAGAACAGAAATGATGTGTGCACTAATGCACTTATTATTAATACCAATATATAAATCATATAGATGAACTGAAAAAGCTTATAATAAGCTAAAGGGGAGAGATACAGATGTGCAGTATGATAGCTACTACATCTATAGGGCGAAAGACTGCCAAAGAAGGCAGGTATAAAAAAAACAAAAAAGTGAGCAAAAAACTCCCATGTGTATAGGACCATTGTATAAATGAGAAATTAGCTCCTTTATATAACTATAAAGGTAGGAGACCAAGAAACAAAGTCTGTATGAGGTGACAGGTGGTCAAAAAGTGTTAAAGGTTGAGGGATGTGAAAACAGAGCTAGAAAACTAGTGATAAAGGAAAAAACATGGACTCTAAACTACGTGCTAACTAATATGACTGGCGCCTGTGACAGGTTACTCGTGTATCAAGTAATCAGAGTGATGGGTGCTAATGCACTAAGGGTCCATCCAAATGGGATGAACAAAAAAGGAAACAAAAATACTCACTGGGGTGAATATCCATAAATGTGAAAAAGATTCAATGGGGGCTAAAGTGTGCAGTGTGTCTATGTGGCAGTAAAAGGCCTAGCATAGATGGACAAAATGACATAGAAAGAGAAGAGAACCAGGTATTAGATGAAGGGTGTGAAAGTGAACCCCTCATTAAGTCCATAAGGTACTTGGGCCTTCAATTGATATATCCAGCGTGCCTCACATTGTAATAATTTTCTCTCCAGGTCTCCCTGTCTTGGGCCTATATGGACCTGGTCTATTGCACAAAAAGATAAAACTTCACTTCTATTGTTGTGACAATGTTTGACATGGCGGGCAATTGGTGTATCCAAAGCATTCTTGATACTGTAAATATGCTCGCCAATCCTGCGGCGCAACTGGAGCCTCGTTTTTCCTACATAGATCTTCCTGCAAATACAGGTGGCCACATAGATAACCGCCGTAGAACAACAGTTCATGAATTCTTTTATTTTAAATTTTTCCCCAGTACTAGGATGCTTATATATTTTTAAAGGTGTAACATACCTGCAGAATTTACACTTGCTGCATTTGAAACATCCTGTTAGGGGCTTTAACCAGGTCCCTGGTTTCTGTTCTTTAAAAGAACTATGGACCAACCTATCTTTCAGGTTTTTGCCCCTACGGTATGTGATGGAGGCCTTAGGCGTCAGAACATCTTTTAGATCTTCGTCACTCCTCAGAATCTACATCCTCACTCTCTGAGCACGCATTAATATGGCGGCGCTATATTGATGATGTGTTAGTGGTTTGGACAGGCACCAAGTCTGAATTTGAACAATTCATGTCTGACCTCAACACCAATGATTTGGGCCTTAAATTCACCTTTGAGTTAAACCTATCCTCCATTACATTCTTAGATCTGTTAATAACAAAAGATGAGGAAGGTAAGATATCAACCACTACTTATAAGAAGGATACTGCCACAAACTCTCTGTTGACTTGGGATAGCCAGCATTTTGAACCCCTAAAAAGGGGGATACCAAGAGGCCAATACCTTCGAATAAGGAGGAACTGCAGTTCTGATGCAGAGTTTAAATTAGAGGCAGATAAATTAAGAACTAGATTTAGAGACAGAGGTTACTCAAATAAATGTCTCAAATCTGCTTTTAACCATGCATCTAACTGCAAGAAATCTGAACTCTTGAATGGCCTTAACAGCAATACAGATAAGGAAAGTAAATTATCTCGCTGTATTATGACTTTTGGCTATGACTCTGAGGTTGTCAGAGACATTCTATCCAGACATTGGCAACTTCTGAGGAGTGACGAAGATCTAAAAGATGTTCTGACGCCTAACGCCTCCATCACATACCGTAGGGGCAAAAACCTGAAAGATAGGTTGGTCCATAGTTCTTTTAAAGAACAGAAACCAGGGACCTGGTTAAAGCCCCTAACAGGATGTTTCATATGCAGAAAGTGTAAATTCTGCAGGTATGTTACACCTTTAAAAATATATGAGCATCCTAGTACTGGGGAAAAATTTAAAATAAAAGAATTCATGAACTGTTGTTCTACGGCGGTTATCTATGTGGCCACCTGTATTTGCAGGAAGATCTATGTAGGAAAAACGAGGCGCCAGTTGCGCCGCAGGAGTGGCGAGCATATTTACAGTATCAAGAATGCTTTGGATACACCAATTGCCCGCCATGTCAAACATTGTCATAACAATAGAAGTGAAGTTTTATCTTTTTGTGCAATAGACCAGGTCCATATAGGCCCAGGACAGGGAGACCTGGAGAGAAAATTATTACAATGTGAGGCACGCTGGATATATCAATTGAAGGCCCAAGTACCTTATGGACTTAATGAGGGGTTCACTTTCACACCCTTCATCTAATACCTGGTTCTCTTCTCTTTCTATGTTATTTTGTCCATCTATGCTAGGCCTTTTACTGCCACATAGACACACTGCACACTTTAGCCCCCATTAAATCTTTTTCACATTTATGGATATTCACCCCAGTGAGTATTTTTGTTTCCTTTTTTGTTCATCCCATTTGGATGGACCCTTAGTGCATTAGCACCCATCACTCTGATTACTTGATACACGAGTAACCTGTCACAGGCGCCAGTCATATTAGTTAGCATGTAGTTTAGAGTCCATGTTTTTTCCTTTATCACTAGTTTTCTAGCTCTGTTTTTACATCCCTCAACCTTTAACACTTTTTGACCACCTGTCACCTCATACAGACTTTGTTTCTTGGTCTCCTACATTTATAGTTATATAAAGGAGCTAATTTCTCATTTATACAATGGTCCTATACACATGGGAGTTTTTTGCTCACTTTTTTGTTTTTTTATACCTGCCTTCTTTGGCAGTCTTTCACCCTATAGATGTAGTAGCTATCATACTGCACATCTGTATCTCTCCCCTTTAGCTTATTATAAGCTTTTTCAGTTCATCTATATGATTTATATATTGGTATTAATAATAAGTGCATTAGTGCACACATCATTTCTGTTCTTATGCCTTTGTATATATATCTCAGCAGCCTCTTGTATATATTATATTGACTATCTAGACTATCTCCATTACTCCTTTGGCCCGTTATGGGCAATATATTCCCTATTTTCAGGTTGCCTAGGCGACAACTCCCTATATAAAGCTCTTGGAGACAGCGTTATACAACTTTCCTTTGACAAAGACGTGGTACGTCGAAACGCGTCAGGCTCCTAGCAACGACGCTACGCACGTCATCACGTTAGACGTGCGCATGCGCGTTGCATACCTGGCGGTCGAGCTTTCCAGGAAGCGCGAATCTGCTACAATTACGGCCTAGCTTAAAGCCCCTTATATCCCACTAGTGGCATACTATATCTGCAAGCACCTGAGATTACCTATTGTAATCCTTACAGTTGGGGAACAGCCTTTACCTTATATACACAGCTTTAGGCACTTTTTATGCCATACCGCAGTTAGATACCAATAAGTGTATACAGACACAGCATGGATTCTATGCTGTGTAACATATAGCTGTTGTGACAACTTTGTCTGTACTCCAGGTTGAGCTCCCCTTTAATTTTGACTCATATAAGTACGTTAGTACTTTTATTTAAGTGCAATAGGTTTGTCAGTAAGACATTAAGTGACTTATACCTCATGTTCATGCAAAAATATTGCTTTGCCTAATGTACCCTCTAGATACTTGGAGGACATTTATTTAGACATAAGGGTGCTTTATATATATACTATTTATTAATCTATAGGGCTTTTATGCCCTGGTATTCCTTTGTAATTTTTGCGGCTCGCCCGCTAGGTGTGAATAGTAATACCCACTCATTTTAGAGTTATACATTGCACAATACCAGTGCTTCAGGGTCACTTACTATCCCTTACATCTGCCCTCTTTTTATTCCCCCCATTAGGGTTTTAACATTCCCTGTTTTTAAACATACGCCGCTGTCATTTACTCAATAAAATTACTTTTGTTTATATTTATCCCACCTTTTTGTATATTGTATATTGGGGTGGAAAACACCCAGGGAAATCCTAATCCTCACTTTTCTGTATTTGATAACGAGAGTAAACAAGAAAAGAAAAGACGCCAAGCTAGAGAACGACGACAGAGAGCAGACAGCCAGCAGACACCAGAGAAGAAGGAAATTCGACGAGAAAAAGAACGCAAAAGAATTGCAAGCAAAAGACTGTCACCTGCAGAAATTAAAGACATGACAAAAAAAACGAACAAGCAAATAAAGCATTTACAACCTGTTGCTGAAACATCAGATGACATTTTACCTGAAAAAATACAAGACATACAAAAAAAAGCAACGAAAAAAACAAAGCATTTAGAGCCTGTTCATGAAACATTACATGACATTTTACCTCAAACAATACAACATATACCAAGAAAAGCCATGAAAAAAACTAAGCATTTAGAACCTGTTGTTGAAACATTATATGACATTTCACCTGATGAATATGAAAGTCAAAATCCTATATGCTTTGCAAATTGTCCTTTACTCAAGTCTTTAGCATCAGAGGTTCATAGTTGTGGGGACATGACTACTCAATGTCAGTTTTGTGAGGCTTATTATTTTAAACAGGAGAGACCCAGAGATGGCCAATTTATTAGTTGCTGTCAAAAAGGCAAGTTCAAACTTCCAGAAAGGAAAGAATTTCCTATCTATTTACAAAACATTATGATTGAAACTACTTTTCCAAACTACAAAAATTTTAAAACAAACATAAGATCCTACAATAGTGCCATATCCTTTGCATCTATGGGGGCAACATTAGCTGCTAATGTACCAGGACATGGTCCTTACTGTTTTAAAGTCCAAGGACAAATTTATCATTGCACTTCCCATTTACATCCAGAGGAAGGAGATCAAAGAAAATTCGCTCAACTATATGTCCTAGATACAATGGAAGCTGTTGACCAACGTATGCAGATGGAAGAAAATAAAAAATGCTTACACAGTGTTTTTATAGAGCTAAATAACATTATGGACAACAATCCCTACAGTAAAGCTTATAAAAAATTGGCAGAAGTAGAAAATGAACAACTACTTCATGCACAAAGACATCAATTACCAATGCCGAAGGTTAATATGGTGCTTAAAAGAGACAGACATACTGATAAACGTCGTTATAACTTGCCAACATCAAATGAGGTTGCAATGGTGTTTCAGAATGATGAAGGAGAACCACCATTTAAAAGAGACATTAGAATATATCCCAGAAATGAGGAGCAACCGTTCATTAATATGAGTATCTTAAGTCCAAATTTAGATCTAATGACATATCCCAACTTTTTCCCACACGGAGAAGCAGGTTGGCAACCAAAATTAACACTTCCCAGTTACCCAAATGCTAAAGCCAGAATCCGAAATAATGTTTCTATGCTTGAATTTAAAGTAGCTCAAATTGCCATTCGCAATGTATTTAATCCAATTTTATGTGGAGGAAAACTAACCCAACAATGGATTATTGATTCTTATTTGCAAGTTGAGGCAAATAATTTAAACTTTATCAAATATCAACAAGATAAATTCAGTGTAGAACAATATTCTGGACTAATGGACTATGTTGCTGACGTGGCTACAAGCAGAGACATGACAGCTGGCAAAGCCATCATTTTACCATCTTCCTTTCAAGGATCTCCTCGAAATATGAGAGAAAGATACAATGATGCTATGGCTATTGTCACCAAATTTGGCAAACCCAATTTATTTCTGACATTTACATGTAATCCACAATGGCCAGAAATTACACAAAATCTACTTCTTGGACAAAGTGCTTCAGATCGACCAGATTTAGTAGCCAGAGTTTTTAAGATTAAATTAAATGAATTAATACGTGACTTCACTATAAATCAGTTATTCAGCAAATGTCTTGCTTATGTATATACCATTGAATTTCAAAAAAGAGGCCTTCCACATGCACATCTTCTAATAATACTTCAAGAAAAAGATAAATTAGATACTTTGGACAAAGTGGATGCAGTCATTGTTGCTGAACTACCAGATCTAGAACTATATGGTAGACTATATGAGATTGTTACTCATCGCATGATTCATGGACCCTGTGGTGACCTTAATCCACAATCACCATGTATGGAAAATAATAAATGTTCCAAAGAATTTCCAAAAGATTATAGAGACAAAACCTATGCCAATTGTGATGGCTATCCACTTTATAAAAGAAGAAAAGGAGATAGTGCCATTATTCGTGGAAAAAAGTGGACAATAGATATCTAGTACCCTACAATCCACATTTACTCATGAAGTACAACGCCCACATCAACGTAGAAACCTGCACTTCCATCAAATCCATTAAATATGTCTACAAATATATTTACAAAGGCTATGATGCAGCTACTGTAGTCGTCAAAAGTGTAGACAACCCTGAATGTAGTGAGTTAGTACATGATGAACTTGCATCTCATGTAGATGCTCGCTATGTCAGTGCCCCAGAAGCTATGTGGCGGCTTTTAAAATTTGAAATGCATGATAGATCACATGCAGTATATAGGTTAGCAGTACATTTGCCACAATGACATTTAGTCTATTTCCAATGCTGGAAATGAAATGAATGCATTGGCCCAAAGTGAAGATCATCACACTACACAAACTGCATGGTTTGAATTAAATTCCACTGATTCAGAAGCAACACAATACTTATAATATTGAAATTCCATATCACTATGTTTTTGTGAATGGATTATGGAGACCAAGAAAAACCAGAGTCAATAAAATAATTCCAAGAATTTACACAGTCAGTCCAAGAGATGTTGAACGTTTTTGCTTACGGATATTACTTTTAAATGTTCCTGGAGCACAAAGTTTTGAACACTTAAGAACTGTTAATGACATTGTATATGAATCCTTCCATTTAGCTGCAAGACATAGAAACTTACTATCGGATGATACAGAATGGGAAAGATGTTTAGAAGAAGCAGCACAATGTCAAATGCCACGACAGATGAGAGAACAATTTGCTTTTATTTGTATCTTCTCAAATGCTCCAAATGCATTAGCTTTGTGGGAGACTTTTAAAAGTAATATGGCTGAAGACTTTATGCGACGATACAATGAACCAATTGCTTACTTAAAAGCGTTAATGGAAATCCAAGAAGTATTTTTAACTCATGGATTAAGTTGTGCAAGTTTTAATTTGCCTGATCCAGGTCTTATAGATGACATAAACTTTGAAGACTATGACATTCAACTACAAGCAGAAAGAACAGAAGAAAGACTTGCAACTTTAAATACATTACAATTGCAAGCATTTAATGCCATTAAAAATGCAATAGATGATGACATGGTGACAGAGCGTTATTTCTATCTTGATGGACCTGTTGGATCAGGAAAAACCTATCTGTATAATTTATTAATGAGTTCAGTACGAGCACAAGTTCAAATAGCAATGGCGTTTGCCACTACTGGAATTGCTGCACTTTTGTTAGAAGGTGGAAGAACTGTTCATAGTGGATTTAAACTGCCAGTGCCTATTTTAGAAACTTCTGTGTCAGATATTCGCATGACATCATCACAAGCAAAGAATTTGAACAAATGTAAATTAATTATAATAGATGAGGCGACAATGATGTCATGCTATGCCCTCCAATGTATTGACCGTTTGCTTTGTGAAGTCATGGATAATACTTTTCCATTTGGTGGAAAGGTTATGTTGTTAGGTGGCGATTTTAGACAAACATTACCTGTCGTTGTACATGGAAATCGAACTGACTTTATTGAAACATGTATAAAGTCAAGTACACTATGGAAACATTTTACCCATCTTCAACTGAAACAAAATATGAGATCAGAAGGCCAAACTGATTTCAATGATTGGCTTATTAAAATTGGAGAAGGCAGAACAGAAAAAATACCACATTTACCTGACGACACTGTAGAGATCCCACCTCATATGATTTGTCAACAAGATATTATATCGGCTATATTTGAAGGGAGCATAAATAACCAGGAATATTCCGAGCTTGCCAACCAAGTCATACTAACGTGTAAAAATAAGGATGCATTAATCCTCAATAATGAAATCTTTAAAAAAATTAATGCACCACAAAGAAATTATCACAGTGCTGATTCTGTACTTGCTGATGACAATGAAAGTCAGGCCAACTTTTCGACTGAATTCATAAACTCACTAACTCCTTCTGGAATGCCACCACATATTTTGCAGCTAAAGAAAGGTGCAATTATTATGTTACTGCGAAATATGAACCCCAAAAAAGGCCTATGCAATGGGACAAGATTAATTGTTCAACAATTAAAGGACCATTTTATAGATGCTGAAATTTTAACTGGGACCCATAAAGGAGAGAGAGTTTTCATACCAAGAATAGATTTAGCACCAAGTGAAAGTAGTCCCCCTTTTATACTTCAAAGAAGACAATTTTCCATTATTATGGCATTTGCCATGACCATCAATAAATCACAAGGTCAAACTTTCAAATCTGTGGGTATTTTCCTGGAAGAAGCAGTATTTGCACATGGTCAATTGTTTGTTGCGTTGTCACGGAGCAAAAATCCACAGGCCATTAAAGTTTACATTGAAAAGAAGGAAAGTCAAGGTGATTTATTAGAAGATGGACGTATTTTTACTAAAAACATTGTCTACTATGAAGTACTATAACTTTTCAGTAAAGAAAGAAAACACAAGGAAAACAAATTAAAAAATAATAAACAAGAAACAATTTCATTCATAATTTATGGAAAGACTCTTTATGGATGATTCGCCTCACAAAACACTTGCCTTGTAACTATATATGTGATAATTATGTTAAAATGTTAATTAACTATTTTACTGTTTCTAATGTTACAAGTTGGAAAACAATATTTTAACGGTCCTTACTTCAACATATTACAAAGTTCATGTTAACAGCTCAACCATGTTTTAAGACACAATGTAAATATTGTCTGTTATGTTAAGATTACTCCCTGTATTAAGGTTTATCGACAGTTCATGTGGTCAGGAAGGAATTTATTTCATTGGGTACATTTTAAAGAGAGTTTTTACTGTTTACCTTCCTCTGCATTCAATGTATATTGAAGTTAACAATTATTCGGATAGAAATTGCATGTTAAAAAACCGTTGCCTCAAGTTTAAAATATTGATTACTTTAAAGTTAAACTGTTTTTACATTCAAATGTCAATACTTTTAATACAAAATTATGTAAAAAAATTTATTCACTATGTTACTGTTTATAATCTTCAAAGTTATACAAATGTTTTGTCAAGTTCCAAAGTTACACAAATAATAAAGTTAAAGTTTAATAAAATATACTTTCAAGTTTCTTACTTACATATATTACAAAGTTCAGGTTAAAATTGTTAATTTACGTTTCAACAAGGGTTTTTACTGTTTGCTTTCCTCGGGATTTCATGTATATTGAAGTTAACAATTCTTCACATACAAATTGCATGTTAACAAACCATTGCCTAAGGTTTACAATAATGATTAATTTCAAGTTCCACTATTCTTACATTCAAATGTTAATACAAAATGCTTTAAAAATTATTGTTCACCAAGAGAACATTTTACAAAACTAAACATCTTTTAATATCACAATACAACTGTCACATATATATATTAATAACTAAACAACTTTACTAATATACACATCTCATTGCCGTCATTTTTGGACGGGCAAGTCGCTAGTATACATATAAAACACAAAGTCATGTATGGCAAGATTACTCATCATTAAACAACAACATGAATATACATGTAAATAAAACCAACTATAAACAGTATGATGGGTCATCTACAGGTAAATACATACCTAAGAAGATCATGTTATGTAGGATTACCCACTATTAATATATACTAGCGACTTGCCCATCAAAAAATGACGGCAATGGGATGTGTATGTCAGTAATATATGTATTTGACACTTGTAACCTTTTTCTTATGTCGAAAGAAGTACAAATATTATATTAAACATATTTATTTTTGGAACATTTTGTTTTGTTGTTGAGGAACTGTTAAAGAGTTTTGTAGTAAATGTGTTAACATTTGAATGTAAGAACAGTTAGATTAATCAGTATTGTAAACTTGAAATAATGTTTTTTTAACATGCAACTTGTAGATTAAGAACTTTTAAGCAAAATATACATTGAACCCAGAGGAATTCAAACAGTAAAAACCCTCCTTGAAACGTAGTCAATTGTCTCAAAGCGGGGAAAAAATTGCTTCCTGACCCCATTAACTGGCGATCTCATTACTCCCTGGATTAATAATAATAATTTTAACATGAAATATAACATTTACATTGTCTCTGCAAACTTGATTGTGCTGTTACCATGAACTTTGTATTATGTCTAAGAAACCAACTTTAAAGTATTTTTTGTCAAACTTGTAACTTTATAAACAGTAACATAGTTAATTAACATTTGAACTGATTTTTTTAGAAAAAGCAAGGCAAGTGTTTTGTGGGGCTAATCATGCATAAAAAGTACTTCCATCAATAATTAACGAGTTATTTAGTCATTAGTGGTTTTGAATGGTTGACCTTTGTTTGTTGGAGTAGTAATTGTTTAAAATGGCATACAGAGTTTCCCCGGTGGAAAAGTGGTTCTCTAAAAAGAGAACGCGAGACATGAAAGTTCGTCCGCGATGTGTAACCACTGTTCTCTATGTGTTTTTCCATTGAATGGAGTTTAATATATAAATATTGGTGGTGTGAAAATAGTTTGAGTGCCATAGAAATATTTTTTTTAAAGAAACCGACGGTTGTCTACATTTTAGCTTTCTTTTTTGGTGTTAGATTCTGCTTGACGTGATTTGTGACTTTTCTTTGTAATTTGTTTGGCATGGGTTGTGTTTGTTTGATGGAAAGTTACAGTACTTCATAGTAGACAATGTTTTTAGTAAAAATGCATCCATCCTCTAATAAATCACCTTGACTTTTATTGTTTTCAATGTAAACTTTAATAGCCTGTGGATTTTTGCACCGGGATAAGGCAACGTACAATTGGCCATGTGCAAATACTGGTTGTTCTAAGAATATACCCACAGATTTGAAAGTTTGTCCTTGTGATTTATTAATGGTCATGGCAAATACCATAATAATGGGAAATTGTCTTCTTTGAAGTATAAAAGGGAGAATACTTTCATTTGGTGCTAAATCTATCCGTGGTATGAAAACTCTCTCTCTTTATGGGTACCAGTTAAAATTTCAGCACCTATGAAATGGTCCTTTAATTGTTGAACAATTAATCTTGTCCCACTGTATAGGCCTTTTTTGGGTTCATATTTCGCAGTAACATGACAATTGCACCTTTCTTTAGCTACAAAATATGTGGTGGCATTCCAGAAGGAGTTAATGAGTTTATAAATTCAGTGGAAAAGTTTGCCTGACTTTCTTTGTCATCAGCAAGTACAGAATCAGCACTGTGATAATTTCTTTGGGGTGAATTTATTTTTTAAAATATTTCATTATTGAGGATTAATGCATCCTTATTTTTACATGTTAGTATGACTTGGTTGGCAAGTTCAGAATAGTCCTGGTTATTTATTGTACTTTCAAATATAGCGGATATAAAATCTTGTTGACAAATCATATGAGGTGGGATGTGCACAGAGTCGTCAGGTAAATTTGGTATTTTTTCTGTTTTTCCTTCTCCAATTTTAATAAGTAAATCATTGAAATCATTTTGGCCTTCTAATCTCATATTTTGTTATAAGTGAAGATGGGTAAAATATTTCCATAGTGTACTTGACTTTATACAGGTTTCGATAATGTTGGTTCGATTTCCATGTACAACGACAGGTAATGTTTGTCTAAAATTGCCACCTAACAACATTACTTTTCCACCAAATGGAAAAGTATTATCCATGACTTCACAAAGCAAACGGTCAATACATTGGAGGGCATAGCATGACATCATTGTAGCCTCATCTATTATAATTAATTTACTTTTTTTTCAGCTTTTTTCCTTGTAATGATGTCATGCGAATATTTGACACTGATGTTTCTAAAATAGGCACTAGCAGTTTAAACCCACTATGTACAGTTCTTCCACCTTCTAAGAAAAGTGCAGCAATTTCAGTGGTGGCAAATGCAAGTGCTATTTGACCTTGTGCTTGTACAAAACTCATTAATAAATTATATAGATAGGTTTTTACTGATCCACCAGGTCCATCAAGATAGAAATAATGCTCTTTAACCGTGCCATCATCTAGTGCATTTTTTATGGCATTAAATGCTTGCATTTGTAATGTATTTAAAGTTGCAAAGCCTTTCTTCTGTCCTTTCTGTTTGTAGTTGAATGTCATAGTCTTCAAAGTTTATGTCGTCTATAAGACCTGGATCAGGCAAATTAAAACTTGCACAACTTAATCCGTGAGTGAAAAATACTTCTTGGATTTCCATTAAGGCTTTTAAGTGTGCAATGGGTTCATTGTATCGTTGCATAAAGTCTTCAGCCATATTACTTTTAAATTTGTCCCACAAAGCTAATACATCTGCCGTGGCATTTGACATAGTGCTGCTTCTTCTAAACATCTTTCCCATTCTGTATCATCAGCTAGTAAGTTTCTATGTCTGGCAGCTAAATGAAAGGATTCATATACTATGTCATTAACCGTTCTTAAGTGTTTAAAACTTTGTTTACCAGGAACATTTAAAAGTAGTATTCGTAAGCAGAAACGTTCAAGGTCTCTTGGACTGACAGTGTAAATTCTTGGTATTATTTTATTTCCCCGGCTTTTTCTTTGTCGCCATAATCCATTAACGAAAACATAATTATATGGAATGTCAATATATAACAATTCCCTTGCCTGTAAATCAGTTGTATTTAATTGAAACCATGCAGTTAGTGTAGTGTGATCATGCTCACGTTGGGAAAATGCATTAGTTTCATTTCCAGCATGGAAATACACTAAATGTCTTTGTGGCAAATGTACTGGTAATCTATATACTGCATGCGATCTATCGTGCATTTCAAATTTTAAAAGCCGCCACATAGCTTCTGGCGCACTGACATAGTGAGCATCTACATGAGATGCAAGTTCATCATGTACTAACTCAGTGCTTTCAGTATTGTCTGCACTTTTGACGACTACAGTAGCTGCATCATAGCCTTTGTAAATATATTTGTAGACATATTTAATGGATTTGATGGAAGTGCAGGCTTCTACATTAATGTGTGCATTATACTTTATAAGTAAATGTGGATTGTACGGTACCACATATCTATTATCGACCTTTTTGCCCCGAATAATGGCACTATCTCTCTCTCTTCTTCTATATAATGGATAGCCATCACAATTGGCGTAAGTTTTGTCTCTATAATCTTTTGGAAATTCTTTTGCACATTTATTATTTTTCATACATGGTGATTGTGGATTAAGATCGCCACAGTGTTCATTTATCACCCGATGAGTTACAATCTCATATAGTCTACCATATAGTTCTGGATCTGGTAGTTCAGCAACAATGACTGTATCCACCTTGTCACCAGTATCTAATTTATCTTTTTCTTCAAGGATTATCAGAAGATGTGCATGTGGAAGGCCTCTTTTTTGAAATTCAATTGTATATACATAAGTAAGACATTTGCCAAATAAGTGACTTATAGTGATGTCACGTATTAATTCATTTAATTTAATTTTGCAAACTCTGGCTACTAAATCTGGTCTATCGGAAGCAGTTTGGGCAAGAAGTACATTTTGTGTAACTTCTGGCCATTGGGGATTACATTTAAATGTAATAAATAAATCGTGTTTCCCAAATTTGGTGACAATAGCCATGGCATCATTGTATCTTTCTCACATATTGCGAGGAGATCCCTGAAAAGAAGATGGTAAAATGATGGCTTTGCCAGCTGTCATTTCTCTGCTTGTAGCAAACTCAGTGACATAATCCATTAATCCACAATACTGTTCTACACGTAGTTTATCTTGTTGATATTTATGTTTTCCGCCACATAAAATTGGATTAAATGTATTTCGAATGGCAATTTGAGCTACTTTAAATTCAAACATGGAAATATTATTTCGCATTCGGACTTTAGCATTTGGGTAACTGGGAAGGGTTAATTTTGGTTGCCAGCCTGCTTTTCCGTGTGGGAAAAAAATGGGATATGTCATTGGATCTAAATTAGTACTTAAGATACTGATATTAATGAATGGTTGCTCCTCATTTCTGGGATATTTTCTAATGTCTCTTTTAAATGGTGGTTCTCCTTCATAATTTTGAAACACCATTACAACCTCATTTGATGTTGGCAAATTATAACAGCGTTTATCAGTATATCTATCTCTTTTAAGCACCATATTGACCTTTGGGACTGGTAATTGATGTATTTCTGCATGAAGTTGTTGTTCCTTTTCTACTTCTGCCAATTTTTTATAAGCTTTAGTGTAGGGGTTATTGGCCATAATTGTATCTAGCTGTTGAAAAACACTGGGTAAGCATTTTTTATTTTCTTGCAGCTGCATACGTTGGTCAACAGCTTCCATTGTATCTAGGACATATAGTTAAGCAAATTTTCTTTGCTCTCCTTCCTCTGGATGTAAATGGGAAGTACGATGGTAAATTTGGCCTTGGACTTTAAAGCAGTAAGGCCCATGTCCTGGTACATTAGCAGCTAATGTTGCCCCCATAGATGCAAAGGATATGGCACTATTGTAGGATCTTATGTTTGTTTTGAAATGTTTGTAGTTTGGAAAAGTGGGTTCAGTCATAATGTTTTGTAAATATTTTGGGAATTGTTTTCTTTCTGGAAGTTTGACCTTGTCTTTTTGACAGCAACTCATGAATTGTCCATCTCTGGGCTTTTCCAGTTTAAAATGATAAGCCTCACAAAACTGACAGAGAATATTCATGTCACCACAATTATGAACCTCTACTGCTAAAGACTTGAGTAAAGGACAATTTGAAGAGCATATATCAGTTTCAGTTTGTAATTCATCATTTGAAATGTTATGTGATGTTTGAGGAACAGGTTCTAAATGCTTTTGTTTTTTAGTAGCTTTTTTGGGTGTAGCTTTTATTTCTTCAGCTGATAGTCTTTTGCTTGCAAGTCTTTTGCGTTTTTTTTCTCGTCGAATTTCCTTCTGCTCCGGCGTCTGCTGGTTTGCCCATCTTTGTTGTCATTCTCTAGCTTGATGTCTTATCTTTTCCTGTTTGGTGTCGTTATCAGCCATCCTAATCTGTAAATGAAAAGAATGTATCATTAGTTTAGTTTGGGATGTTAAGTTGGTTTCTAAAATGTTTTTGTTGCAACACTGTAGATGAACTTGCTTTCTATTGTTAAATGAGTCTGTTTTATTTTTTTGCTGTTACTTTTTGTCTTGTAGGTAGTGATGTCGCGAACCTAAAATTTTTGGTTCGCGAACCGCGAACGCGAACCTCCACAAATGTTTGCGAACCGGCGAACATCGGCGAACCGCTATAGACTTCAATGGGCAGGCGAATTTTAAAACCCACAGGGACTCTTTCTGGCCACAATAGTGATGGGAAAGTTGTTTCAAGGGGTCTAACAACTGGACTGTGGCATGCCGGAGGGGGATCCATGGCAAAACTCCCACGGAAAATTACATAGTTGATACAGAGTCTGGTTTTAAGCCATAAAGGGCATAAACTACCTAACATTCCTAAATTGTTTGGAATAACGTGCTTTAAAACATCAGGTATGATGTTGTATCAATCAGGTAGTGTAAGGGTTACACCTTACATGACTGGGGGTCTATAGGTGACATTAGTACTGACTTTTATCTGACTGGGTGTCTATAGAGTGACATTAGTACTGACCTTTAAATGACTGGGGGTCTATAGGTGACATTAGTACTGACCTTTATCTGACTGGGTGTCTATAGAGTGACATTAGTAATGACCTTTATATGACTGGGGGTCTATAGAGGGACATTAGTACTGACCTTTATCTGACTGGGTGTCTATAGAGGGACATTAGTAATGACCTTTATCTGACTGGGTGTCTATAGAGGGACATTAGTACTGACCTTTAGCTGACTGGGTGTCTATAGAGTGACATTAGTATTGACCTTTATATGACTGGGGGTCTATAGGTGACATTAGTACTGACCTTTATCTGACTGGGTGTCTATAGAGGGACATTAGTAATGACCTTTATATGACTGGGGGTCTATAGAGGGACATTAGTACTGACCTTTATCTGACTGGGTGTCTATAGAGGGACATTAGTAATGACCTTTATCTGACTGGGTGTCTATAGAGGGACATTAGTACTGACCTTTATATGACTGGTGACATTAGTACTGACCTTTATATGACTGGGGGTCTATAGGTGACATTAATACTGACCTTTATCTGACTGGGTGTCTATAGAGGGACATTAGTAATGACCTTTATCTGACTGGGTGTCTATAGAGGGACATTAGTACTGACCTTTATCTGACTGGGTGTCTATAGAGTGACATTAGTACTGACCTTTATATGACTGGGGGTCTATAGGTGACATTAGTACTGACCTTTATCTGACTGGGTGTCTATAGAGGGACATTAGTAATGACCTTTATATGACTGGGGGTCTATAGAGGGACATTAGTACTGACCTTTATCTGACTGGGTGTCTAAAGAGTGACATTAGTCCTGACCTCCTGCTGCAGTATTATTACTCCCGGTACTCCCAGGCTTGCTACTATTAGATATAATAACCTCAGTTTCATTTCCTTATCTGTTGGTAACATCAAAATATGATTATTAAATATTTCATATTTGTTTGTTTTTTTCTCCCAAAGTGAACCCCTTTGTGTGTGTCCCACAGATGTGGCGTTTCTGCTCTGCGTATGTTGGATTTGCACCGCTCAAAAAGTATGAAAAGAGATCCCCCCCCCCCTTGAAGCCCATTAATGACATCATCAGTAAATTGTATGTAACAGATTCCAGTGTTTAGGGTTTATGACCCAATACTGCGATCATATCACTTATGACAAAAATCCGTATTTGTGCATCTTTGTGTTACATTTCCTGATACTTTTATTATGTTGATCTTTATATATTTACTAGCGACTTGCCCATCAAAAAATGGAGGCAATAAGATTGTAAGGCAGGTAATGGTTTGGACGAGACATTCATTTTGTTGGCGGTCGGAGATCCTTCGGCGCTCATTGCGAGGCTGTTGGTTGTATTTTTTTTCTGATAGGCGCTTTTGCTGTTATTCTTTGGTCGACGGTGATGTGTTTTTTGCGCTTATTGCAATGCTTTGTATGCTATGAGCAGCATTGGTGCTCGTTGTGAGGCGCGCAGTGAATGGCTTTTATGTTTAATGTGATAATGTTTTTTTTGTGTATATGTATTTTTGTATGCTAATGAAATAATTACTAAATGAATATACTTTACCTATTTGTAAGTAATATATGCAGGAAGCATTGTGCTGAAGAGCTGACAATCTGTTTTCATGTTCCTGCAGCATATAATGTAGGTTTTCAGTGCTGTGGAGCTGCTGTGTAAGTGTCAGCAATGTGTGCAGTGTGTAGTGTAAATAGGCTGCGTGCGCGAGGGGAAGCCGTTAGGGTTGCTGGGTACTTCTGCATTGTGTAAGTTAGTGTTGTAAAATGGCGGGGAATGTTTATGTGGTACGCGGGTGTGGAGGATTTAGCGTCCTTGTTAATAGTGTATCTTTACCTCGTACGACTTTTTAGGAAAATCCGTATGTGTTTTGCGTGTTTAGGGTCCTGTAGCCTCGTTTTCTTTTTTTCAAGGGACATTTTTTCTCTCACTTATGTGATTTTCGGGTGTCTAAACTCATGAATTTGGACTTAAATGGAGGTGTAACTTCACTTGCAGAGGTCCTCGGTGCCCGCCTTGCTGTGGGTAAGCTTTTTATGTGTTTGTTGTGTGTATTTATTGTGTTTTTAATGTTTTTAAGTGCGTGCGGTTCGAGCGTTAAGGTCGTATTTTTGTGAGCTCGTAATGTTTTTTTTTCTAAGTCCCGTATTTTTGGATGGTAAGTCCGTAAATTTGATGGTGTAAGTCCCGCCTGCGGCTCATTGCAACAGACGTGGGAGCCTTTGGCGCTCCTTGCCAGCAACTCTGGCCCTCGCTTCGCAAGCCCGCAGCGTTAGCAACAACCCGCCTGCTCACAACTATATATGTGATATCTGTAACGTCTTCCCCAGTTGGCACTTGTAAATCGGCTAAGCGACAAAAAAAAATGGCGTCCGGAAAAAATGAAAACAAGGCTACACAACCACAAACCGCGCAAAACATCGCCAGCCATGTACAACTTTTACCTAGGAACGGACGAGGTACAAAATATACTATTATAAATAATGGAAACTGCTGTCGAGCCACGTAACACATACACAATCGCCGCCATTTTACAACACTAACTTGCAACTAATAACATTACAAATCTAAAATGGCGCGTTACACGACTATACAAGCGGTTTACCCTCGTGCACTGCGCACATTGCTGACACTTACACCTCAGGTCACCAACAGTCCAAATGTACACTGTAAGCTGCAGGAAAATCAAAACTGATTGTTAGCTCTTCAGGTTATTGATCACTGGATATATTAATTACAAATAGGTAAAGTATTTTAGTAAATAATTAATTCATTATTATTAAAAAAAATATATATAAAAAAAATACGCTTAATAGCATATTTTACACTGCGGTTACTTTACATACATTAACGCTTCGCACTTCCTAATACATTTGTTCATTCACAATAGTTATTATCGTGCATTCATTTAATAAGTATTAATTAGTAATGGAAAATAAAAATGTAGACTTTACACTACACTAAAATGTTTTACTTTTTACTCTGCAGTTATATATCTGGATTACTGCTCATTGGCTGCCAGCAATAGCACTCTCAAAGCAGTTACAAATCTAAATCACTTTATTATGCTCTGAGACCTGAATACATTTTTTAATTTACACTGCACAAAAAAAATTATATATTTAACACTGTGCTTATATATCTGTCTTTGCGATGAGCACCGAAGATTGATCGTTGCAAACCACGTTACATGAAGGACACGAGGGAAGAGACTCACAATGAGCGCCGAAGGTCCTCAGAGTACAAAAAGCATCACTTTGTGTGGCAAACAGCATTGCCATGGCTTCAAACTTTATTGCCCCATTATTTGTGCCAAGCAAGTCGCTAGTGATATAATATAACATAATGCAATACAATATTATACAGTACACATGGGTGTTGGAACTGGGGGGGGGGGGTACGGGGTAACCCCCCCCCCAGATTTCTTATCGTATGTATGTATGCTTATAGAAGCTAACAGGGGAGGAGAGAGGGGGAGGAAACACAGGGGAGAGGGAGAGGAAGACACAGGAGAGGGGAGAGGGGGAGGAAGACACAGTAGAGAGGGGGAGGAAGACACAGGGCAGAGGGGGGAAGAGAAACAGGGTAAGGGAGAGGTGAGGGGAAGAGACACATGGGAGGGGGGAGAGACACAGGAGAGAGTGGGGGGTAGAGACACATGGGAGAGGGGGAAGAGACTAATGGGAGGGAGTAGTGAGGAGACACCGGGGAGAGGAAAGGGGGTAAAGACACAGAGGAGGGGGGAAGAAACACAGGGGAAGGGAGAGGGGGTAGAGACACAGGGGAGAGGGGGTAGAGACACAGGGGAGAGGGGGCAGAGACTAATGGGAGGGAGTGGTGAGGAGACACCGGGGAGAGGAAAGGGGGTAAAGACACAGAGGAGGGGGGAAGAAACACAGGGGAAGGGAGAGGGGGTAGAGACACAGGGGAGAGGGGGTAGAGACACAGGGGAGAGGGGGGAAGAGACTAATGGGAGGGAGTGGTGAGGAGACACCGGGGAGAGGGAAGGGGGGAAAGACACAGGGGAGGGGGGAAAGAAACACGGGAAGGGAGAGGGGGGTAGAGACACAGGGAGGGGGGAGTGTCACAGGGAAGAGGGAAGGGGAAAAGACACAGGAGAGGGGGGAAAGAAACACTGGGCAAGGGAGAGGGGGTAGAGACACAGGCAAGGGTGGGAGAGACACAGGGGAGAGGGGGGGGAGAGAGACACATGGGAGGGAGTGGGGGGGAGACACAGGGGAGAGGGGGGGAGAGAGACACATGGGAGGGAGTGGGGGGGGGAGACACAGGGGAGGTCTTTTGCTTTATTATTATTCTTATTATTATTACTATATAATGTGTAGATGTACCGGCTGTGCATGCTCTTGTGCATTATTATTATTATTATTATTATTATTATTATTATTACTATATAATGTGTAGATGTACCGGCTGGGCATGCTCTTCTATATTATTATTATTATTATTATTATTATTATTATTATTATTATTATTATTACTACTATATAATGTGTAGATGTACCGGCTGGGCATGCACTTGAGCATTATTATTATTATTGTTATTATTATTAATATTATTAGTATATAATGTGTAGATGTACCGGCTGGGCATGCTCTTCTATATTATTACTATTATTATTATTATTATTATTATTATTATTATTATTACTACTATATAATGTGTAGATGTACCGGCTGGGCATGCTCTTGAGCATTATTATTATTATTGTTATTATTATTAATATTATTAGTATATAATGTGTAGATGTACCGGCTGGGCATGCTCTTCTACATTATTATTATTATTATTACTATATAATGTGTAGATGTACCTGCTGGGCATGCTCTTGTGTATTATTATTATTATTATTATTATTATTATTATTATTATTATTACTATATAATGTGTAGATGTACTGGCTGGGCATGCTCTTGTGCATTATTATTATTATTAGTAGTAGTATTTTACTAATAATAATAATAATAATGCACAAGAGCATGCCCAGCTGGTACATCTACACATATAATAATAATAATAATAATAATAATAATAATAATAATAATAATAATAATAATGCATGCCCAGCTAGTACCTCTACACATTAAATAGTAGTAATAATAATAATAATAATGCACAAGAGTCCTTCAGCACTGCACTGGACACTGAATAAACTTGCCTAGCTATGGTTTTCCCTATTGATGCAGTATCATCCAAACTGTCCCTCCTCTCAGTAAGACTGCAAGTTACTTATGATTCCAAAATGGCTGCTGTCCATGAGGTGAAAGGGTGTGGAAGGGAGTGTATGCTGCTGATTGGCTGGAATGTGTCTGGTGACTGTGACATGCAGGGTCAAAGTTTGCTCAATGATAAAGTATTGGGGGCGGGTCAAATCTTGCATATGTTCGCAGTTCGCCGCAAACGCGAACATGCTATGTTCGCCGAAAAAAGTCCGCCGGCGAACTATTCGCGACATCTCTACTTGTAGGTTCTAATTTTTGGCTTAGAGGCATAGCAGACCCAAGGTAATTGCATTATAGCTTATTGTAGATGTAGTAGCTTATTAGTGTTAAATGTTTGTTTTTTTGGTTGTTTGGTGGTTTTATCTTGTAGGTCTGTAGTGTTGGCTTAGAGGCTTAAAAATGGTAGTAATCTATTGGTCTTTGAAATTTGTACTGCAGGGGATTGTTATAATAGTACCCCTCTATTTTACTTAAAGACTTATATGGTGTGGGTGTGAAAAGAAGGTTTGTATTGTTGTTTGTTAGATGTTAGTAGTATTTGTTGTAGTTTTCTATTTTATGTGTCTGTTTAGGTTGTGTGCTTAATATTGTACTTTAGGGCTCTGAAGTGAGATTTTTTTTAATTTTTTTTATTTGTTTTCACTATTTCTTGGACTATGCTGTTTTAGCTTGGGCAAGTTTTGTTTGATAGGTTGAAGTTAGGGTTTACTGTTAAAGGTTGTTCTACGTAAAAGCTAATTAGTAGTTAAATGAGAAATGTGTCAGTAATATTTTGTGAAAGCTGGTGATTTGTGGGGCTTATTGTTGTTGGTGTGTTGTTATTTTGTTTTTTCTCTTGACATGGATACACACTAAACATGTTCATTTTGTTTTCTCTTTTTTTACTTGTTATACTGTATCTTGTTGGAAGTGTGATTTCAAGATGAATATCCCTGGATCCGCTGTTGGAAATCTTTGTGCAATAGTCTTGATGCAGTGTCTGTTGTAAAAGAAAAAGATACATGTTATTTGATTAGAATGTATTTCTCATGAATAGCATAGTTTATTTTTTGGCAAAGCAATGTGTTCTGATATTAGCTTTGTTTCTTCTGTGTAAAATGTTATTGATTTGAGAGTGTGTGAGAGACGGTACAGCGCTGGCTTTAATTGATTAGTATTGTGTTTTGTGTACACTACTGTTGTAATTGTATTATTCTTTTACTGTAATAGTTGGTTGGGCATGAAACAGGATTAATTTATTTTTTATACTGTGTCTGTTATCCTGATTTCTTATGCTATGCTTTTTTTTGTACACCACTTCAAAATTGTTTCATTTTAGTTCTGTGTTACAGTTATATATTTTTTTAGAATAATCATTAATGTTATTTCCATTTTGTATATGTTAGCAATGTTTGTTGGACTATCCTGTTTTGTGTCCACCACTTTTGGGATGCTGTATTTGGTTTGTGGCTGAGGGTTAAAGGTTGTTGTAGAGTAAAGCTGATTGTGAATTGTATTATCTCTATGTTGGAACTATTTGCAGTAGTATCCTGTTGTATATATACATTTAAAACACAAAGTCATGTATGGCAAGATTACTCAATATGAATATACATGTAAAAAAAAACAACTATAAACAGTATGATGGGTCATCTACAGTTAAATAAATACCTAAGGAGATCATGTTATGTAGGATTACCCACTATTAAAAACAGCACTGTCATTCATATAACAACAATGTGAATGTACATACAAGTTACCAACCTTAAACAGTATAATTGGTCATCTGTAGGCAAATGGATAATGAACTTTAAGCCAGGGACCCCTAGAAGTATATACTGAGGACTTACCTTATGCCTCGAGTGTGCACTAATGAAATGGAGTCAGTCGATGAGTCCCCTGCTAATAAACCCTCTTCCGTGTTCTAAATGACATCATCGTCGCCATGGCGTTGCGCTAAAGACAGCGGCAAAATATATCTAACTATTTATTGCGGCAGACTAACGCACCTTATGAGGGGTGTTGTTGCTATGGACAGTGTACCCAAAGACAAGAGCCAGGAGAAGGGCAAAGAACAACATGAGGAGTTCTGCTATGCCTAATGGTATTGTGCTAGTGACCAAGAGGTCTGTTGGGAAAATAATCATTTGCCACAAAAAAGGCAATGAATAAATGAATAAAATTAAGTAAACTAACACTATTTATTTTGCCTCTATATGCAATACATACATGCCATCAATGTGCACTAAATGAGTATAAATTAAATATAGTGAAGTGTGCACTTTGGGAGAAAATAATGTAATAGTTGTATTGGATACCTTAATTCTCCAAGAATGTTGTGAAATACATTTTTGGAAATTTGGGCTAAATGCCCTAAAGTAGGAAAAAAGCCTTGGTTTCCTGCCTAACAAAAATTAAGGGCATTGTGTTCCCTCCTTTTGGACCTTGATATAGTTCCCAAATAATGGATGTGGAAATCATAATTGGTATAGGATAGGGGTGGACAGAGGACATAAATACTTGCTACCACATGAAAGTGGCCATGTCTCTGACGTGATAAAGGAACTGGAACTAAAAGAATGGTTGCAGGTCATAAATACCCCTAACTAAATGTGGCTATGCCCCTTTTTGGGGAACCTCACAGTTAACATTATAATAATAGGGTAAAAAAATAATAATAATAATCCTAATAAAAACCTCTAAATATGTCTATAGATTATTAATCTACCAGGAAGGCCGCTAGATCTATGTCTGGATTTAGTAGAGCTGGTTCTAATGTTCCCAGTTTGTGTATCCATAATGTTTCTGCTCTCCTCAATCTTAGCAATGTGTTACCCCCTCTATTACTGTTGGTAATAGACTCACTATATCTCTGGTAACTTTGTTGTAGTGCTGCGTGAGATGTGCCGAGAGGCCGTTGGTGAGTATTCCCTTAGTTGTGTTATACAGGTGTTCTCCCAACCTTGTTTGTAGAGTTCTTTTGGTTCTCCCCACATATTGCTGGCCACATGTGCATGTCACAACATATACTATGAAATCCATCTTACATGTTGAGAAATCCTTTATCTTAAAGTGTTGGCATATTGTCGATGATGTGACTTGATGTTTATCCCTTTTATTGACATGAGTCTTCGTACCACATTTGTATGTGCCTGTTAGTTGGGGTCATATTCTTGACATATTACTTGACTTGCTAGATCTTAATTCGCTTGGTGGAATCATATTTCTGAGATTTAAATTTTTTCTAAAAGTGATAGTCGTTTTTTCTGGTAAAATGTCTTTCAGTATATCATCTTGTCTCAGGATAGGCCAACATTTCTTGAGGCTTTTTTGTATCTTGTATGATGCTGAGTTGAATGTTGTCATGAACCTGGTACCCATTGGATTATTCTTGGCATTATCCGTTAATATAGTTTTGCTTTTGAATAGATCCTCTCTGTTTAGTCTCCTAGAGTGATTCTCTGCTTCCTGAATAGTATTTTCTTTATATCCTTTTTCCCAAAATGTATCCACTCATCTTTCACTTTCGATGTTATAATCCGTGAGTGTGGAGCAGTTCGTTCGTAACCGTCTGAACTGTCCAAAAGGTTCACCTAGAATCATGTCCACTATTGGCATGAAGGAAGCCATTGGTATTGGCCATTGGTTTGCTGTATAGTCTGGTGGTTATACCATCTACATCACTCTTTAATATAATGTCAAGGAAGGGAATAGATTCTGTGTCATGTGACATGGTGAATCTCAAATTAATTTGGTTCGAGTTGACGTATTAGGGAAATCTTGTTTTGTCGTCTATACCATCATCCTTCCAAACAATGATAATATCATCGATAAACCTTTGCCAGCAGATGATGTTTGCCCTAAAGGGATTGTTGTTCCAGATCCATAGGTCTTCCCACAGGCCCATGTATAAATTCGCAATGTTCGGGGCATATTTAGTACCCATCGCTGTACCAGTTAGTTGCAGGTAATATAATTATTTATTTACTCAATTATATATCTATATATTTAATTTATTCTATTTACTGTATGTGTTTCATTTGTTACTATACGTAGCCCACACAACATGGTCATAGACCAAAGCAACATCCCAGCCGTTGAAATGTATATATGGGATTATGTTCATAATTCTCATTATTCCAAATGATGTGCTTCACTACAGACTTGAGAATAGACCAATCATTTATGTGGCTATCATGGAATATAACTGCAAGTATATGCCTATCATCTATTAGTCATTATAGTCATACTGGTACACTAGTGTTATACATTATTTAGCATGCCAGTCTGGATGCTTTCATCCATTTTGTATTACTATATATTTTTAAATAATAATGGCCCCATCTGAGGGTCTGTTTTTCTTCACTTGTAATTCACATAAACAAGCTTTTTATTTGTGTATATATATATATATATTTGTATGTTTTAGGAAATGTCAAACTGAGGAAGCTACTTAGAGAGTAACAAAACACTACTTCTTGTTTTGTTTTGTACAGCATCATTGCTCGTTTTTTGGACAATCTTGCTGCCTTGTTTGTATTTATTATTGATTTTTAATCACACAAGGAAAAAGTAAATATTTATATTCTTCCTAATATGTGAATACATGGTATTCTTGGTGTGTATGGTGGTATAGTTCCAAGGTGTGCGTACCTTCATACATCTGGTTGTATTTATCCTGCACACACATTCTTTAACACTTGCTTTTACAAACTAATCCAAAAATCTGCGAAGTCACCAATGGATTACAAGGTTCAGAATTCTCTTCCCTTGAGCAATTTACATACCTCATAATTATCTGAGGTTGTGAGAGGTGAAAGTCCACATTGTTATTTAATTGGCATGACTGATGACCATATGTGACCTGCACTAGGCTCTGTGCGCTGTCTCTTCCCCATCCCTCTTGTCCATACAGTAATACCTTTACTACATGCTATTTACAACTATCTACATACATGAATACCCTAACTATATACTATTAAACCCTATCTATGTACATGCATACCCAAACTACATACTATTAGCCACTATCTACATACATGAATACCCTAACTACATACTAATAACCCCTATCTACATACAGTAATACCCTAATTACATACATTAAAAACTCTAAATCTAACCTAACATAGAATAAATAAGACCATTTACCTTGCCCAAATGCCACTTCAGTGACAATGGGTTTCCTGCCGCAGGTCGCACCCCTAGGAAAGAAAGAAACATAAAATTAGTACAGAAATAAACACAACATAAAATATAAACATTCTAAATATTGAACTTACCTTTCCGTGATGCCCCCATTCTTTAAATGTCTTCTCTGACTGGGCCCCTTGAACAAAAATCTGCAGCAAAAAAAAAAAATAACACACCCCTGGAGGAGCTCCCCGCCGCAAATGAGGCTTGTAGCGCTTCTTCCAGTAAAAAATGGAAATTGCTCCTTCTGATTGGTTAAAAATGCTGTCAATCAAATTGCAGCCAATCAGAATGCACCAACATGTAAGCCAATCAGAATGGAATACACCCCTATATGCCATTCTAATTGGCTGATTAGCCTGTCAATCCTTTGTAAAACAATCGGAAGGCACTAATAGGGAAATAGGGTATTTTTAGGTTTAATAGTGTAGTGTAGTGCTTAGACTTGGTGTCATGATGGTCTTGGAGGCCCCTCACAGCACTTATAGGGTTAACCTTTGGGTTAATAGTGTCCTATATGATCTATATAGACCCCTATTGGACTGAGGGGTTTAGTTTTAGTCTCTTGAGGGTCTATATTTACCCCATGAGAGATGGGGTAAATAGAGGTTTATGGAGGTTTACTGGATGGGCTAATTTTCCTGGATCTCCACAGAGGACACCCCAGGATGTCTTTTGTCACCTGACCTCTCTGCATTGACTCCCCTGCAGAGGCCCAAAGACACTGTTTGTGTGCCTCTATCACTGGAAAGGAGGGGCTACTGGCTAGGATCATTGGCAAGGGGGAAGTTGGGGTCTTCTATTTTACCAAGGAAGGATACCTAGATCAGCAGGTCAGGAGGCCTCCCTTGCCTGGAAGGAGAGGGTTTTGCTGGGGAAGGACCCTTACCAACTTTTTGCTGGACCTACTAGCCTGGATGTACTGTTTCCCCTGGACTACCTTGAAGGGTCCTCCTGGTCAGTGGTCTTATATGTTTCCCCAGGGACTTGGGAATGTTACTACACCACTGGGAAGGAAGGAGAATTCACCCTGGACAAGAGGAGGTGGGGTGCCAAGAGAGCCACCAAGTCTATCACTTGGATTGATTTTTACTAGGGGGTTGGAGAGGTGGAGTAACCTGGCAAGCCCCCAGTGCAACCCCAGATTTGAGCCACAGAAAGGAGGGGGATAGGACTATGGACACTTCCTGTACTCCGGGTTGGGACCGGGTTCATGGACCCTGGAGATTGTTGGTACTGTGCCATGGCTTAGACCTCAGAGAACAAGTGGCAGCTGTGTAGCTGGAAAGCTATCCTGCAGGATAGCTTCCCATTCTATACTAGAAAGAAGGGAGAGGAGTTGTCATGCCCAGGGCCTGACTTGACTGTTTTATACTATTGCCTGGACCTGACTGGCCAGAATTACATTGTTTTTATTATTATGGTTATGTATTTTCTATTGCTTATGGTTAAAATATGATTATACTGTTATACTGTATGTATGGTTTATGTATTATGTTTCATGTTATAAGAATTGTTGTAAAGAAAACCATATTGGCTATTTTGCAGGCTATTGCACCAGCCTATTATGGTACAGTGATGTTATCTGGTGATGACTACCCCGGCCTCGTTGGGGCCTTGAGCAGATAGTCTGAGTCGTTAGAACAATTGTTTCAAGTTAATTTATCACCATAATAAGATTAAGGTGTGACCTCATCAGATGTACAGGGTTTTCCAGTAAACAGGGGGCAGTATATTATTTAGGGATGGGTCTTGTTGTGATTGGCCAGCTTGTGTGCCCGAAAATTGTATAAAATATACCAAATAATAAAGGAGAGAGTGGTATCTGTACTTACATAGACAATGTGTAAGTGTCATTCTGTACATTAATCCTAATTCTAAGGGATTATATGGTGTTCCTGATATTCTGGTCTGCTGAAGCAAGTTCCTGGGTGTGGTTCCTGTGTATTGTCCATCTTCTGCTATCAGAGATGTACAAGGACTGCACAATTCTGTTGGATAGGTTTGAACCAGATTCTTACCAAGTCCAATTGAAGTAGCAGGTTGTGACATTCACTACAAGGAGATTGAGCTGCAGCACCAGAGTGGATCAATAAATCCCCTGAGCTAGTCTACTTTGCTCAAATTCCAGAGAGGCAAGTAAAATAAGCAGAAAGTAAGTAAAAAAAAAAAAAACATTACAATGTATGTTTCCCTTCATCCTGGAAATATAAGCAGTCTTACCATTGACTAATGGTAACCAGATTGGTTGCAATAATCCAAAAGTATGTGGGGTGGGCAGTCTGTTACACATGTAAACACATACTTTATTTGATTTGATTTGATTTCTGCAAATAAAATACTGAATAGCAGGATTGCCGTCTTTTTAGTTCATGAATTTGCTTTAGTAAATTTGATGATCTAAAGCCTGTGATCTAAAGCCTGCCTTGTGATTTAATGCAGTGACATAACATTCCCTAATGTGCCCTAAATGCAGTCAGATTGTGGGTACTTGTGATGTCTCTCATTGGGTAGTATTTTATATCACAAAATGACTACTAAATATCATGAGAATCTACTAAGCTGGATTGCAGGTCATCATGTCCCATTGCAACCCTTCACAATCATCAGAAATCAACCCACTATATTTGGTGTTGATAATTTATCACACAAATTAAAGTCTTTAGTGAATCTTGTAGGGTTGCATATCCTTTTAAACCATTTCCTATCACAAATTAATTTGTTATCACACTCACATTCCTCCCTTCTATCAAAAACTAATTTTTCTATGAGTAGCTCATCTTGACCTGACTCAACAAATATATATATATTTTAAATATACCATTTAGAAATAAACATAAATAAAGTAAGTAAGTAAGGAATTTTCGAAATACTGTAAATATAGGCACATTGGGTTAAAAACTGGATAAAAGACTGGAAACAAAAGGTTGTAAATAGAACATAGATTGGACTAATGTGGTAAGTTGCATTTCCCTTTGTTCAGTGTTAGATCCTCACTTTTTTAACATATTCATTAGTGATTTATAAGTAGGACTGGGAAGAAATTTCTCCATTTTTGCTGATGACACCAAATTTTGTAGAGTAATCAAATTAGAACATTAAATTTGTTAACCGAAATGGGGCAAACATACATTAGAAGAAGGAGCAGCTAAATGGCAGATGGGATTTAAAAGATATAATAATAAAACAAATCTAGGGTATAAATATTGAAGATAGAATAACATTTAGGAGTGCTTGTGATAGTATTTAATAGTGGTCAATGCCAAGCAGCATATGCCAAGGCAAGTACAATATTAGCAAGCCTTGAGAGGGTTATAGAAGCAAGGGGCAAAAACAAGTACTATTTTGCCACTATATAAATACCTAGTATGGTGTTGTTTAGAATATGGAGTACACATTTGGCCGTCACTTCAAAACAGAACATTGTAGTGCTGGAAAAGGCAATAAAATTAATAAGGGGAATGAAAAGATTAAGCTATGAAGAGAGACTAACCAAATTAAACTAATTTTCTTTATAAAAATGGTGTCTAAGACAGGATATGATTACCTTAAATAAATACATCCACAGTCATTATAAGGTTTTGTCTAGGGATATTTTTATTCCAAGAAATCATCCACTTTAAGGAAAGAAAAGAGTTATTCAAAGGTACACTCAACCAAATGATGTTGTGACAGCTGATTTAATATACAACTTTAAAACAGGGATGGATCTTTTTCTAAATAAAAAGGGAATTCTGGGCTATGTTGGATAACGAGAGAAGGAGATGTATTAATTCAGGGAGTAATCTGATTGCTTGTATTTGGGATAAGGAATATTTTCCTGCTTACTTCATTACTGTGTTACTATATTACTAAAAACAGTAATTTAGTACTTATATATATATATATATATATATATATAATTTCATTTAACTTGTTTTAGACTTTCACTATTTATTTACTGTACTACTGTGCGGTGGAGGGCTTCCATCGCTCTTTTGCCTGCTCAAAATATCCAGTACACAAGCTAATGAACCAGCCCCATGCTGATGAGAGGCAGTAACCTTGAAACAGCTGTATGTGGGTGGGATTCTTAGCTTGTGTATAATCCAACCTTAGATTTGCTCAAAGATATTTGATACAGTGGCATATGCTTAAGGGAAGCCATGTTTGAAATGGTTATGGGTTGCATGAGTGAGGCCTTGGTGGGAAAATTTGCATGTCCCTGCCATGGTTCCCAGAATACAGTGTAATAAATGTATTTCTAGTGACCACATACCATTCAGTTTTAGAGAAAATAAGGAAAATAATCAAATATTTACAACCATTACTAACCAAAGATGCACAATTAAAAATATATTCCCCAAACCTCCCATCATTGCATTTAAACAACCACCAAATCTGAAACAGAAAAATGTCAGCAAAAGATTGGCCAATGAAAAACTAAATAGACAAAATGGACCTAAACGTTGTAACAAAATTGCCTGTTATGTCAACACATTTGTAATGATGACACAGCCATGAAGTTTAGTTCAATTTTTTCTATAACAACAAGACCTAAAAAATCAAAGGATCATATACATGTACATCCTCCAATGTGGTTTAGATAATACAATATAATATATGTGAAACAGGCTGTTACATCAAAGAAACCAGCCAAAGGCTGCACTTAAGGATGAATTGACACAGACATTCAATAAAAAAGCACAATTATTGTAGCCAAAATGATCACTCCATCAAAAACCTAAAAATCAAAATACTCAGAGGAAATTTCAAAAACATCCAGAAGAGAAAAGCATTTGAAATAAATATGATCATATTCTTCAACACTAAAAATACATGACGGAATATGGCCTTGAGTTTTCTAACACGTTGCAATTTTCTGTGATTTTGTTCTTATTTTACTATAACAGGCTTGTCACTTTTAATGAGTTGTTTATCAAACAGAAATTATATCACTGTGGAATACAGTGCTCTGTTTGTTATGTATATGTTGGTGTATATTTGTATATAGTATGTATATATATGTTTCTTAGACTAGGATTCCCCCTATATGTTTCTTTGACTAGGATTCCCCCTATATGTATTTACCTGGTGATGTCAGATGTTGTCTCCACTGTCTCTGCATCTCTGCATAAGCAGTCTTACCATTGACTAATAGGGACACAACCCTGCAACCAGATTGGTTGCAGTAATGCACAGTTAGAATGTTTTATTCATATAGAAGGAAAAGGAAAGCATCTGAGTAATTTGGTAAGTGATTCTAGTATGTAATATGTTATCTGCCCCTAGTGGTCAAATAGTATAACATGCGAATGGGAATGTCAGATGAGAGGCCTGGGTTAGGAGATATGTCCCGAGAAGCCAGCAGAAGAAAGAGAGGAAGGGAGAGGAGGTGGGATTTGGACTTGCAGAAGTGTTTCTGCTTATGAGCTTTAGCAGGGGGAGGAGATAGTGAATGGAGTAACGAGAGTAGCTCATTAGATTATAAAAGAGGAGTCGAGATCATGGAAGGTGAGATGGTTATGTTGGAGACATAATGTGTAAAAGTTGAGAAGAGGAGCTTTAGGAAAAGAAAAGGCATGAGGAAATATTGTGTAATAGATTAATTAGGTATAGTTAGCAGGTGTTGCTAATTGATCAAATTATCAGCTGTAGGAAATTTGATTGACTCCATAAATCAATAGAAACAAGGGGCAGATGGGTTAGGGGTGAGGGGGGGGGAGTCATTGTACATCCAGAGAGAGTGAGAGAGGAGAGACTGAGGCCTATATGTATTGGAGAGGCTGCTGCAAAGCTTCAGACCGTGTCTTTGATTGTAGTTCCAGAGAGAGTGAGAGATGAGAGACTGAGGCCTATAGGTATTGGAGAAGCTTCAACATATAAATAAGGCATTCATCCAATACAAAAGGTATAACAATATATATGTATATATATATATATATATATATATATATATATATATATATATATATATATATATATATATTTATATATATTTATATGTATTTACATAGTTACATAGTTACATAGTATTTAAAGGTTAAAAGAAGACCTTCAGTCCATCAAGTTCAACTTTTCAAGATCTCCTCCCATCTGCAATATGCGGATTAACTAATAATTATTTAGTTGTATTTAAAAAAATAAATAATCAATTCCCTCCTGATCCCAGACACTGGACTTCTCCCTGGATCAATACTGCCTCTCTAATTATCCATGATAACCCTGAATTCCATTTTTAATTAGAAATAAATACAGTCCCCTTTTAAAGTTATCTATCGAATCCGCTGTCACCACCTCCTCTGGTATAGAATTCCACAGATTAACCACCCTTACTGTGAAGAACGTTTTTCATTCTTTAAGGTGGAATCTTTTTACTTCTAACCTCAAGGGATGTCCTCTTGTCAGTTGAAAACCTCTTGGCACAAAAAGCTCCCTTGACAAATCTTTATACTGACCCTGGATGTATTTATATAAGGTAATCATATCTCCTCTTAGACGCCTTTTTTCTAGAGAAAATACGTTTAATTTGGTTAGTCTTTCTTCATAACTTAGCCCCTCCATTCCCCTTATTAGTTTTGTTGCCCTCCTCTGTACCTTTTCCAGCTCTAAAATGTCCTTCTTATGAAGTGGTGCCCAAAATGGTACTCCATATTCCAAATGAGGGCATACTAGACATTTGTATAGTGGCAGAATTATATTTGCTTCCCTGGCTTCTATACCCTTCTTAATACATGCTAATATTTTATTTGCCTTTGCAGCTGCTGCTTGGCTTTGAGCACTGTTACCTAGGTGGTTGTCCACAAGCACTCCCAAATCCCAATCAATATCTGATACACCTAGATTTGGTCCATTAAGATTATAAATTGCATGTTTTTTTTTTTCTTCCCAGATGCATAACCTTACATTTATTCGTATTAAATCTCATCTGCCACTTAGATGCCCATTCTTCAATTTTATGTAAATCCCTTTGGAGGAAAAGCACATCACTATCTTAAAGCAACTCCTGTATCTCTTATTTTGCACAATAGTCTCCCATGTGGCACTGTATCAAAAGTCTTTGCAAAATCCAAAAAGACCTCCTCATAGAAACTAATTAGATTTTTTTGACATGACCTATCCCTCATAAATCCATGTTGACTCCTACTTATAATCCTGTTCAAATAGACATATTCTTGTATATTATCCCTTATTAACCCTTCTAAAAGCTTCCCCACTACAGAAGTGAGGCTCACTGGTCTATAATTCCCCAGATTTGCTCTTGCTCCCTTTCAGCTTTTCTCCAGTCATCTGGTAGAGACCCTGTGTTGAGTGAATCTTGAAAAATTAAATATAATGGTTTGGCTATTACAGAACCCAGTTCCCTTAGTACCCTTGGAAGTATTCCTTCAGGACCCAGGGCTTTATTAACATTTATTTTTTCCAACCTCTTTTGGATTACTTCCTGTGTTAACCAGTTATTTGGCAAAGGTAGTGTAGCCCATTATGTTTTTGTGTCCCAACCACTGGTACCTCCCTTGTGTATACCGAAGAAAAGAACCTATTTAGCTCATCTGCCTTTTCTTGGTCACTAATTATCAGATGGCCTGTGTCCCATTGTAATGTTCCTATAGCTTCCTTCCTAGCCTTCTTCCCATTAATATACTTAAAAAATATTTTAGGGTTAGTCTTACTCTCTTTTGCAATTAACTTTTCATTTTCTATTTTAGCCAGTCTAATCGCCCTTTTGCAAGCCTTGTTTATTTCCATGAATTCCTGTAAGGCAGTCTCTGTCCCCTCTTGTTTGTATAATTTAAATGCCTGTTTTTTACTCCGTATCTTGATCTTTAAATCATTGTTAAGCCACATTGGACGGGATTTACTCCTTTTACTTTTATTCCCACACAGTATATGCCGATGTGTATGTATATTTAGTAAGGATTTAAATGTTGTCCATTTATGTTCAGTATTTTTACCTGCCAGTTCTCTGTCCCAGTCTATACTTTGTTTTGATGCCCTTAGACCGTTAAAATCTGCCCTTTTAAAATTAAGAGTTTTCGTTGGCCCCTTAAAATGTTTTTTTTTTTAATTCAATCTCAAACAAGACTGTGTTGTGATCACTGTTTCCCAAAGGTTGCCCTATTCCAACATTTGATACTATATCAATATTATTTGTGATGAGTAAATCTAAGATAGCTTCATTTCTAGTAGGCTCTTGTACAACCTGGGCCAGATAATGATCCCTGAGTGTATTCAAGAACCTGCTCCCCTTAGATGAACTGCTGGTCTCATTTATCCAGTTTATTTCAGGGTAATTAAAATCTCCCATTATTAGAACTTGACCATGCTTAGCTGCATTTTCAATCTGCAATAATAATTGTATTTCCTCACTTTCAGCTATATTTGGGGTTTATAGCACACTCCTACTAATATTCTTTTGGAATTTGCTGCTCTGCTATTTAACTCTACCCACAAACTTTCAGCTTTATCACTAGGCCCACCATAAAAATCTTCTCTGACTATAGGCTTAAATTCAGGCTTAACATACAGACAAATCCCTCCTTCTCCTTTACCATTGCCTCTATCTTTCCTAAATAGGTTATAACCATTCAGATTAACAGTCCAGTCATGAGATTCATCCTACCACGTTTCAGTATATATATATATATATATATATATATATATGTGTATATATTTATTTATAGATTAATAACTACTAAATTACTAGATTACTGGACATTCACCGCTGCTTAACTTTTCAACTAAAAACAGTAAAATACACCAACATTATTAGGTATTCAAAATAATGTGATAATAAAGTGATAATAAGACATATTAAATGTACATATTAAATGTAACTATATACAAATGTATACAATATAAATGGATATGATTAGTGATGTCGCGAACATCAAATTTTCGGTTAGCAAACAGCGGACCCGAACTTTCGAACGGGCGAACCCGACGAACCGCCATAGACTTCAATGGGCAGGCGAATTTCAAAACCCACAGGGACTCTTTCTGGCCACAATAGTGATGGGAAAGTTGTTTCAAGGGGACTAACACCTGGACTGTGGCATGCCGGAGGGGGATCCATGGCAAAACTCCCACAGAAAATTACATAGTTGAAGCAGAGTCTGGTTTTAAGCCATAAAGGGCATAAATCACCTAACATTCCTAAATTGTTTGGAATAACATGCTTTAAAACATCAGGTATGATGTTGTATCGATCAGGTAGTGTAAGGGTTACACCGGCTTCAAAGTAACAGACCAATCTCCCCGTTTAATGCACCGCAAACAACCACAAACACAACTGCAAACTCCCCATTTACACAAGGTTGGATACCAAGCTAGCCATGTCCCGTTCCTTGTCCTCACTGATGTCATTGAAGGTCTCTTCCTCCACCCAGCCACCAAGGATCCCCTAAAGGTGACAACAAGCCACCTGGGACGCCTGCTGTGTTTGGTCTTCCACCTCCTCAAAGCCACCTTCCTCTTCTGACTCTTTTTCTTCAGACTCCCAAAGTCTGGGGGCTTCCACTGCCCAGCATGGAAGATTATACACAGGTCAAAGTCTGGGGGCTTCCACTGCCCAGCATGGAAGATTATACACAGGTCAGAGTCTGGGGGCTTCCACTGCCAGCATGGAAGATTATACACAGGTCAAAGTCTGGGGGCTTCCACTGCCCAGCATGGAAGATTATACACAGGTCAGAGTCTGGGGGCTTCTACTGCCCAGCATGGAAGATTATACACTGGTCAGAGTCTGGGGGCTTCCACTGCACAGCATGGAAGATTATACACAGGTCAGAGTCTGGGGGCTTCCACTGCACAGCATGAAAGATTATACACAGGTCAGAGTCTGGGGGCTTCCACTGCCCAGCATGGAAGATTATACACAGGTCAGAGTCTGGGGGCTTCCACTGCCCAGCATGGAAGATTATACACAGGTCAGAGTCTGTGGGCTTCCACTGCACAGCATGGAAGATTATACGCGGTGCCTCTGTCTGCATTATAATAAGGTGTGTACTGTTAAGTAGTACTATTCCTATCGGTTTAATCCCTGTTACGTCCACTATCAGTCGACGTGTATATGGCATGGATTTTTGGAAGCGGGAGATGGAAAAAGATGCTTGGTCGGTCCTCCCACTTCAAATTTGGGGCACTGCGCATGCAATCTAAAGTGCCACCAGATATGAGTGTCACTGTGCACTGGCAAAAGTTGGCAGAGTAGATGCAATAGGCTTCACACACACGCCTGTAGGCAGACAATTGCTATTCAATCTATTACAGTCAAAAAAGTGTTGTTTTATGTCACTGAGCACAATATAAGCTGTGAGCCTGACACAGGCAGGCAACTGAAATTAGATTACAGGAAGAAAATGTTTGTTTTCAATGTATGTTACACCACCAGGTATGAGTAGTGAAAATAAGCACAATATAAGCTGTTAGGTGTTAGCCTGTCACACACACACGCTGGCAGGCAGGCATAGATTACACACAAAAAATTATAAAATAAAATAAATTATGTTCGAAGTTTCCTCAATGATAAAGTATAGGGGCAAACCAAAAAGCGCATGTGTTCGCCGTTCGCGGCGGACGCGAACAAGCGAAAATCGCCGCGAATAGTTCTCCGGCGAACTGTTCAGGACATCACTAGATATGATAAGGATATTCTCAAATGATTAAAAAAGAATTTCTTATTGTATTTGCTGCCTTGCTTATTTTTTTAATTAAAGAATTTGTAGAGGCCAAGTTTTTGATACATTTGTTAAATAGACATTCATAACTGAATGTTCAGTAATACCAGGTCAAATCACCTTTAAAATCCCTAAACTAAACAAATATATCACCCTTTTAATGCACATGTTAGCTAAAGGGTTAAATACCAGCTGACACTAAAAGTCAACGGGAAGATTTACTATGGACTGACAATTACTTTTCTGTAGGTTGCAATGAATACTTTACATGGATAAAACTGTCTTCTTAGATTAAGTGAAACACTCTATAGCCTATACAATGCTTACTGAATCTACCCCAAATGTTGTTTCATAGGCAGCACATTTTTACCAAATACCAGTCTCCATAATTTCAGCTTCACAATAGTTTTTTTTTAGTGAGCAGAGCCATTAAAATTATCACTAGATTTATAATTGACCCTTAACATTTCTTCTGCAATAGACAACAAGGTCATATGAACATAAAAATATCTCCCATAAAGAAAAGAGATGCTGGTTTCAGTTAAAAAGCAATGTGGCATCATTATGAAGTAACATGAATTCCAAATGTGAACTGCATTTTAAAGAGGTTTAGGTTAATCCCATATCAACCTTTTTCAGTCGTTTATTTCTCTTAGCAACATTGTTAACTATGCAACACTAGTGTAGTAATGTTGTAAAATGTATGTTTATGCTTTAAAATATACTGATGGTTTTGCATATTATTTGAATGACTAACACAGACAGTGCTAAAGCCAAGTATTGCTAGACATAATAATCTATATTTAATGCTTATTTGGATTTAAAATGATTTGTAATCATTGTGGACTATAGTGATCTATTTATGATATATATGCTATGCAAGGAGTTTTACTTTCCAAATACGTAAACTAAGGATTATTAAAAAAACAATACAACCTTCTTTTCTGTTAAATATATAAATATAAATATATATATATATATATATATATATATATATATATATATATATAAGCAGTAATACATGTTTATAATACTTTTTTCTTAAAGCTTGTTTTATCATTGAATCAATCAAAGCATAGTGACATTAATGCTTAATAAAGAATTCTGGGAGCTGAAGAGGTTAAGCACCAATTCAATATTCCTATCTAGACATTTTACTTTTATACTATAATCACTCAATTCAAAGTATAAAGCCTTTTTCCCTGTCTTCCTATCTCTAAATTGTTTTTAGATTTCCTATGGGAAACATAGTGTGCTTTTTGATGCTAATATTTTCAAGGTAATTATGTTTCTTTAATGGCAAAGTAAAGTGATTTTTGAAGGTTGAATTCCCTAGAGCCTAAGAAAAATAGGCCACAATGACTTTCTTTAAATTTGAGAATAACAACTGTCAAAACTAAGCCAGAAAGCTGGCATATCTTTGTGAACCACAATTCAATTCTTCACTTAATATAGCTTCAATGGGTTGACTAGAAGATGTCTATAAAAGGACATTACCAAACACTGTAATTTGCTAGGGTCAGACAGGTCTGTAGCTTTGTGACTCTGAGCACATTTAAATTATGCTATCAGCTTTCAAAACCTTATTAGGCTTAACCCATTTAGGCGCCACTAGCTTCTCGGAATCACCAATGCACAGCTAATCAGAAAACCACAGAGCAACCAATCTGCTACTATCAGAAACCTCAGTACAATTTTATGTATTAATATTTCAGAAAGCATGTTGGAACACATGCTCCCTGCTGAGCATTACAACCAGTGAAGAAAACAGCAGAGACTGATAGCCAATAAACTGTCCAGAGATGTTCTGTCGTCTGGCTGGCTATTTGGTAACCAAAGAAGGGAAAATGAAATGACTGCTCCTATTTTATGCATGATTAATAACTTCCCATAAATGATGAGTAGTTATATTTATGGTTACAGGAATTGAAGAATATTCAAAACATAAACAGGAGTCATATTACAGTATACACAGATATATCAGTATTATGTGTATTGTGTGCAGTGTCTAAACATTATCATTCCTCTATGATTAATTTAGCCACAGTTTTGTCTCTATCTCAAACAAATATACTGTATAATTATCATCAATGAATTATTTTGGTATTTGCTGAATTATAATATAAATACCTATTTTTCTGATTGATAAAGATATATGATCTGAAAAATATTAATTATTTTTTTTAACAATCACTAATTATAAAAGTGGCTTGCTGTATAACGTTTTCATACACTTTCATTTAAGAAAATAATTTTAATAAAACTATGGGCAACATTAAAAGAGATTCTCAGAGGCTGCAATGACTTTTTTATATGGCTGGATGCTGCAGCATGAGTGTAACACTTTGCAAACTCTGCAAAGCTTATTAAACCTTGGTTGATAAATACTTAGAGCCCTATTGAAATCCAATACATAGCTGTGCAAAAATGGCTAGCAAATGCAGCAGATTTTTAGACAGATAATCTTTACTATGCTTGTTTTGTAGTGCTTCATTGCTATACTTAAACCCATGTACCGTCCATTGGTACCCATCTATGGTGATTCTCCCTGCATCTCCCCTTTTTATGTATATATATATATATATATATATATATATATATATATATATACTGTATATATATATATATGTATATATATATATATATATATATATATATATATTGTGACAGAGTGCCCCCAGCCTTGAGCCTTGAAGAGTTCTATATAGGAGTGATGGAGTTAAACTCCTAGATAATATTTAATTTAATCAATTCTTCTGTTTATTTTGTTTTGTTTTCGTGTTGCAAAATAAATACTCCTCACTGCAAATCCACCTGTACTACTTCCGGACAGTTATTTAAAATATATATGTATTTCCAGGTTAATACCTGGGTTTGTGGGAGGGGCCCTCTCTTGCTCCACCTCTTTTTGTGGGAGGGGCCTTCTTCAGCTTCTTCAGCATAAGCAGTTACTGTCCTGCATTCCTTTGAACAGCTCAGTACATTTCTGAACCTGTGCCTTTAGGGTGTTTCTCTGCACTCTCTTGTTTTTCAGCTTTCCATGCCTCATCTATGCAAGTTCATGAAGCTTTTTTTGGCCCTTTTCATGTCTGAGAAAGCATTCCCATCACTGGCAAGCAATGATTTCACTTCTAGCCTTGTTCCTTACATTACCATTATGCAAGGTAAGCTTTCTACTCTTCTCAAGCTCTCCTTAGAGGATTTTGGCCCAAAACTACTAAGCTGCTTCCTTTTCCACGTCCAGGGTTCAGCTTCCGCTTTTGGAAGCTTGGATTTTTGCCCAAATCTACTCAGCTTCTTAACTTTCCTAAACCTTCTTGGTCGGCTTTAGGCCTGAATCTGCTAAGTTGTGTCCCTTATCGGTGTCCAAGGCTACGCTTTTGCTAGCCTCCTTTGCAGATTCTATCCCAAAACTGTTAACTCTCAAATGTCCTTGTGCTTTCCAGCCTTCACAGACTTTACCTTGTTCACACTTTCCAAAAGTCCTACACCGGCCTTTGCAGGTTTTAACTCATTCACAGGTTCCATAAGTCGTAAACCAGCCTTCGCAGGCTTTGCTTCTATCATGCTTTCCATAAGTCCTATACCAGCTTTTGCAGGCTTTACTTCATTCTCGCTTTCCATAAGTCCTACACCAGTCTTTTCAGGCTTTACCTCATTTACACTTTTCATAAGTCCTACACCAGCCTTCGCAAACTTTACCTCAGTCACGCTTTCCATAAGTTCTACACCAGCTTTTGCAGGCTTTACCTCATTCACGCTTTCCATAAGTCCTAAACCAGCCTTTGGAGACTTTACCTTATTAATGCTTTCCATAAGTCCTAAACCAGCCTTTGCACACATTACTTTGTTTGCGTTTTCCATTAGTCCTAAATCAGCCTTCACAGGCTTTACCTCATTCATGCTTTCCATAAGTTCAGAACCAACCTTTGCACTCTTAACTTCGTTTACCCTTTTAGGTCCCAGTACTAAATCAGTCTTCGCAAGACCTTACCTCAATCACGTTTTCATAGGTCTCCTTCCATCTCTCCATCACTTGGCCCCTGACCCTCTTAGCAGGCCAGTTAGGGCATAGCAACAGGTCGCACATCAGCTACATGATGATGGGGGGCCCAACCGCAAATTTATATATGACCAGGTTGCTTCCGTGGGACTGTTTGTGGGGGCACTCTCAACATGTCCATGAGGGCATTCCCATCACTGGAGAGCAATGGTTTCAAATTTTAAGATCATTGAGAGAGGGACCGACCACATAAATATATAAACTGTATATAGATAGATAGATAGATAGATAGATAGATAGATAGATAGATAGATAGATAGATAGATAGAGAGATAGATAGATAGATAGATAGATAGATCTTGTTTTAAGCCCAATGATTGATGTTATGTCATACTTCCTTTTCTTAGCAATATGAGACCAGATAGTATTTTCTGATTTTATTAAAAGACATGAAAGACATTGACCTTTGTTTGTCAGCAATAATCGTGTCTACGTGTTTAGACCTCATGATATCATAACAAACAGTTATGAAAGAAAAAATACCATATGGAGATAGTGATAGTACTCTTGACCTACTGATTATGGTCACAGTTTAGCATTCCTTCGTAGATCCTACATAATTGCTAAATATCTGCTATTGGTCATGGCAACTGATTTCTCATGGCAAATATATATTGGTATTGGTGTGCACTGTTTGTAGATGAGCCTCAGGTAAGTTGGTTATTGTTTCAGTAACAGTATAAATCACTGTATTGTACATACAAGTCTTGCTAGATTGTTCATGATACACTGCATTTAAGACTGTGCTCTGTGGATATAATAAACGTATATTCTAATTATAAAGTAATCCATGTGTCCATGTGTTTGTAATGATTAGAGACTTGTGGCATTAACATATATGACATTTAGTTAATGATCTGATTTGTGTACCCATATCATATTTCAGTATACCCTCCTGTGTACAGGTATAATGTATGTATATAAAACATACTTTCAGAAATCATCAGCACAAAGATATTAATAAAACATGGATAACAGCATTATTACATTTACGTATCAATAATGGTTGATGATGAGATATATCTTCTCTCTCATCACAGCCTCTGAGAATGCTTACTAAATACTCCATTAGTAGAAAATGCATTAGCAATCATTATTAAAGGCCAGAGGAATCAACTATAATACATTTTCTGACAGTGGTCAGATTCACTAATCTTCACCATGAACTATGGCAAAATTGTGCAGATGCAGTGAAAACCCTTTTAATTCATTGTAGTCTATATGAGTATTCACCTTGTTTTATATAATGAATTATAATGTAATGCATCCTAATTTAGTAATTTTTATAGTACCATCAGTTTATTCATCACTTTACAATTGTAAGAATACATATAAAATGACTGATATATAAAAAGATATTATAAAGAAAAGCTGATTATTTATTTTCATTCAGGATTTGTATTATAATTGGAGCTCATAGTTGAAAATTATGTTTAGCTTTCTGCATCTATATTAAAGTATTGAAAACATAATTAATTTATATACATTTATTATTACTTGTAATAAATATTTTGAGAATATATAAACCTAACATTTTAAAATGCTTACTGTGAATAATGTGAAGAAATGATATTAGTACAGCACATCTCTAGTACACATCCATTGCTTAGTATAATGGCTCCCAAACTGAGGTATGGTGACCACCAGTGTGAGCTTCTCTCAGGTGTCAGTTGATGAACTGTGATTAGAAAAAAATAATTAAACACAAGTAACAAACTGATTAACACTGAAGAAGCTCATTGATACTGGATGATATTGCTTATAAACTAACAGCCTATACCCCAACAAAAGTGCATAACAGTTGTTAAACAGCAGTTGGAAAAATATTGGTGGTCCAGCAAGATCTCCAGAACTATCCAGGGGATTTGTGAAGGTGACAGGTAATATGTTTGGGCACAAGTTGTTCAGTGAATACTGAAAAACTTGCAATGCAAAAGATTCTAGGACCTTGGCCGGACCTTAATTTGCAGTTAGCTGTAGATTAAGCTCCACAGACGTCAATGGGCGATCCATGGGGCTGATTAAGCCATCAAGTATTCTTATCAAGGCTGTCAGAACAGCAATTGTTTCAGTAGACAAGGATCAATTAGTGTCAAGTGCTTTCCAAGTTATACCCCTTTGATCCTTTGATCCTTTATCTTGTAATTAAGCACAAACTAGGAAGTATTTGACCTTAGTCATGTTTTTTTACAACACCCCCCCCCCCCCCCCCGCCCCCATTCACTCTAAAAGAGAGCTAAAATTGCTCAAATAGTTATGGAAGTCAAAGTCGACCCCTAAAAGTATATACACCCCAGAGCCGCTCCAACTCCCCCTGAAGACTTCACTCCCACACAATAAAGTCATCGCTATCTGAGAGGAGGTCATCTAAGGATCGAATAGATCCAACTATCAAGTTCCTGTGAACTCACCGGGGCTTACCCCTTTTTACCTACCCTCAGAGGAGCCCTCCCAACCTGCTAACCATCCCCACTATCCCCACTATCATCAAATAGCAGAGAGCCAGTCCTCAAAAATTGAAAACGTGCACATGCCTTGTCTATGGTTCCCAATTGAATAACGATTTTAGCCATTCTAAATCTTGCAAAATTGATCAAAGACATCGGGAGGTTGTAAGTTCTGGGTTTAACCATAGCAACGCCATAACTCGTAACCCATTTGGAGATTGCAAAAAGACGCCAATTGAATAGCAAATTAACTTGAGACCTCGCTTAAGCGATACAGTAACTTGCGATAGTTCAATTTAATCGGGCTCTCTGTCTCCAGCAGGCACACTACCTAATCTACCCCTGTTGTGCCCAGATCTTGCTCGGAGGTAGCAGATAACTGCGTGCGGAAGAAGACAGGTCACCATACCAACTTCATAAATTATCTTTAATAATAATCTTATTAAACTATTTAGAAAAAAGTGTGCACAATTAGTCATGGGTAGAGAAAGGCAAGTCCAGTACTCTGTATTTGCCTGCCAATTTAACTTTGGAAATGCTTTTTGCATAATTACATAGTAATTGAGGTTGAAAAAATACTTTTGGTCCATCAAGTTCAACCTTTTAAGATATTCTATGATCTGCAGTATGCAGATTAATTGTTAATTGTTAATTAATCCACAGGAAGGCAAACAGAAAAAAGTCAATTATCTCAAAAGAAGAAAAAAAAATCCTTCCTAGCCCCAGATACTGGCGATCCTGTTCCTCCCTGGATCAATACTCCATGTCCAATTTATCAGGATAATCCTGTAGGGCCTTTTTATTTTACAAATATATCCAATCCCTTTTTAGAGTCATCTGTTAAATCCACTTTCACCACCTCCTTTGGTAGAGAATTCTACAGTTTAACCACCCTTACTATGAAGAACCATTTTCTTTCTTTGCTATTATTACTTCTAACCTTAAAAGATGTATTTTTTCCATTGAAAAACTCTTGACACAATAAGTTCACTTGACAAAACCTTGCCTTGTCCCTGTATATATTTATATAAGGTAATCATATCCCATCTTAGGCACCTTTTTTCTAGAGAAAATAAGTAACATTTTGTTAGTCTTTCTTCATAACTTAGCCCCTTAATTCCCTTTATTTGGTTTGTTGCCTTGCTCTGTACATTTTCCAGCTCTAAAATGACCTTTTTTATGAAGTGGTGCCCAAAATTGTACTCCATATTCCAAATGAGGGCATACTAGGGATTTGTATAGTGGCAGAATGATATTTGCTTCCCTTACTTCTATAGCTTTATTAATACGTGCTTATATTATATTTGCCTTTGCAGCTGCTGCTTGATGTTTAGCACTGTTACCTAGGTGGTTGTCCACAAGCACTCGCAAATCCCTTTCAATATCTGATACCCCTAGATTTGCTCCATTAAGATTATAAATTGCATGGCTATTTTTCCTGCCCAAATGCATAACTTTACATATATTCATATTAAATCTCATCTACACATTTCTCTAATTTATGCAAATCCCTTTGGATTTCAAAATCAATAATAAATAAGGGTAAAAATGAGAGGACCTAATACAGAACCCTGAGGAACCTCACTAAACACATTAGTCCAATCTGAGTATGTTCCATTACGACTCTCAATACATGAGCAGATATTTACTGCAATTATTGCATCCCTTAGTTTGCACAATAGTCTTCAGAATAGTCTTCATAGATACTAATCAGATTTGTTTGACATGACATATAAATCTGTGTTGACTCCTACTTATAATTGTGTTTAAATATACATATTCTTCTATAATATCCCTTCTAAAAACCTTGCCACTACAGAAGTGAGGCTCACTGGTCTATAATTCCCATGATTTGCTCTTGCTCCCTTCTTATATATAGGTATCACATCTGATTTTCTCCAGTCATCTGGTGGCGACCCTGTGTTGAGTGAGTCTTGAAAAATTATATATAATTGTTAGGCTATTACAGAACACAGTTCCCTCAGTACCCTTGGATGTATTCCACGAGGATCTGGGGAGTTATTAACATTTATCTTTTCCAATCTCATTTTGATATCTTCCTTCTATTAACCAATTATTTGGTGAAGGTAGTGTAGACCCATTATCTTGCCGTGTCCCAACCACTGGTACCTCTCTTGTGTATAACAAAGAAAATAACCTATTTAGCTCATCTGCCTTTTAATTATCAGAATGCTTATTTCACATTATAGCTTCCTTCCTGGCCTTATTCCCATTGATATATTAAAAAAATATTTTATGGTTAGTCTTACTCTCCTTTGCAACTAACTTTTAATTTTACTTAATTTAATTTTTTAATCTTGTTGTCTCTGTCGCCTCTTGTTTGTATAATTTAAATGCCTGTTTTTTACTTTGTATCTTTAAATCATTGTTAAGCAACATGGGATGTGATTTACTCCTTCTAATAGGTAGAAATCAATGTAGATTTCTGAGAGATAGGTCTTGTCAAACAAATAAAATTACTTTCCATGAGGAGGTAAGTAGAAACTTGGATCAAGGCAACTAGGTAGATGGAGTGATTTTGTGAAGTATTTCGATACAGTACCCCATGGAATACTACAGTGCAAACTAAGGCATACAGGAATTACAGTAAATATCTGCTCATGGATTGAGAGGTGGCTAAAAGACAGGAAGCAAAGGGTTGTTGCAAATGTAACATAGTCAGATTGGACAAATGTGGTAAGTGGGGTTCCTCAGGGTTCAGTATTAGGTACTCTCCTTTTTAACATATTTATTAATGAATTATAAGGACTGGAAAGTATTGTCTCCATCTTTGATGGTGACAATAATATGTGCAAGGTAGTGAAATCAGAAAATGATGTACTTTCCCTCCAAAAGGACAAATTAGAAGAATGAGCAACTAAATGTCAGATGAAATTTAATATGAATAAACATAAAAGTTTTCTTTTAGGTAGGAAAGAAAGCTTGCAATTTATCATCTTAATGGACCAAATCTAGGGGTATCAAAGACAGAAAGGAATTTAAGAGTGCTTGTGGACAACCATCTTTGTAACAGTGCTCAGTGACAAGCAGCATCTACAAAGGCAAGTAAAATATTAGCATGTATTAAGAATGGTATATAAGCAAGGGAAGCAAATATAATTCTTCCACTATACAAATCCCTAGGACACCCTCATTTGGAATATGGAGAACAATTTTTGGCACCGCTTCATAAAAAGAACTACAACATTAATAAGGTGAAGAGGGGGACTAAAATGAAGAAAGACCAATCAACTTAAACATATTTTCTATAGAATAAAAATGCCTAAGAGGGCATATTATTACCTTATATAAATACATTCAGGGTCAATATAAGGTTTTGTCAATATTTTTTGTCAATAGGTTTTCAACTAACAAGAGAACATCCCTTGAAGTTAAAAGAAAAAAAATATTCCACCTTAAAAATTAAAGTTTTTTTTACAGTAAGGGTGGTTAAACTGTAGAATTCTCTACCAAAGGAGGTTGTGACAGCTGATTTGATAGATCATTTTAAAAAGGGATTGGATATATTCTTGAATAAAATTGGCATTCAGGATTATTTTGGATAACTAGAGAATTAAGAGTGTTGTTCCAGGGGTAATACTATTGCCAGTATCTGGGGTCAAGCAGGATTTATTTCCCCTTATGAAACACATGGCAACATTTAATTATTTTTTTTCTTTTGTCTTTTTCTGGATTCATTATCAATTAATCAACATATTACAAGGATCAAGGGAGATCTAAATAGGATGAATTTTTCAACCTGAAAAGTAACAAATCTTACTTTTCAGGTTTCCGTGTACTGGCACTTCCTTTATCTGTATGAGAAATAGAACTTTCCCTGTCAGCCACTCTTCTTTTCCCAGCCTGACTCACAGCTAAAGCATCCTCAATAGCTTTTCTTCTAACTGTCTTTATAAAACATTTTGTCTTTTCATTTTCCGTCTTTGTTTTACAGGCCTTCCTTGTCCAGAGAATAAGTCACTGTCAAAACATGACAGATGTGACCAGTTAGGTATTTGAGCAGTCTCGGCTTACTTTTCAGTCTTTTCCCATTTGTTGATGTGAAGGATGTCTTCAAAACTGGGAAAATCCCTGCCTAGTGAGACAGGATAAGGCAGGTTGGTGATCAATGACATAGTAATTGTAATCTTCTTCCTACATACCTCCAGTGTTGCTATATTTATAGGATTTTCACAGTTCCTTGCACAGATTGTATTCCTATTGTATTTGTTATGAACCAAAGGGTCTGATGAACTGTTTGGTGTTAATCAGTTATTATATGTGTGGTTAGAAGGTACTAACAATTTGCTTGACATTTATATCATGGATGTAATAAGTGCATGTGGTGCTGTCATTGATTAACATGGGAATACTGTATCTGTGTTAGAAATAGGATAGTAGGCTATGCTTAAAAAATAAAGTTAATGCAGTCACTTATGTGACAAAGAGTTAAAGATTTTAAAGAATTTTTATGGTCCTGCGATTGGCCACGTGTGAAGGCTCTGGCTTTAGTCATGAAGGGGGGAGCTAGTTTTATGGCTCTGTAAGAGGAGAGCAAATGTGTAATAAGAAGAAAGCATGTGGGTGAAGGGGATTGCAAGCTATCTGCCTAGGAGGATGGGCTAGAACTGGGAGAAGGTCTTTGGTATTTTGTGTCATCTTTCTGTTTTTTTATATATCTCTGTAACAATAAAGAAGTGACCAGTCTGATTTTGGACACACTAAAGAAAGGTTGTGTCAGAGTCTGCCTGTACTAATCAAAGGTACATGGTGTGTGATTCTTAGATCCTAAGAAAAGGGGTCTGATGGTGCCGTCTCTGCAGTAATGATGCTGTCATCTGAAGTGTTTGCTGGTGTCGAGATCTGAACAAAAAGTTGCGACCCGTAGAGAGAGAGAGATTTGGGGTGAGCGTAGTCCCCCAAATCAGGTGGTCGTAACAGCTGGTAGCAGTGGTGGGAGATCTCAAGCATTTTTACCAGCAGCCAGGATGACTACTTACAAAGGCAGAGAGAAAGAGAGCCAGGTGAAAGATTCAAAGGACTGCAGAGGAATGCCCCTTCTAAAGCAATGGATGGCATTCCTGGGATTGCCCGTCAAAAAATGGCAGCAATAAGATTGTAAGGCAGGTAATGGTGTTTGGATGAGACATTCATTTTGTTGGCGGTCGGAGATCCTTCGGCGCTCATTGCGAGGCTGTTGGTTGTATTTTTTTTCTGATAAGCGCTTTTGCTGTTATTCTTTGGTCGGCGGTGATGTGTTTTTTGCGCTTATTGCAATGCTTTGTGTGCTATGAGCAGCGTTGGCACTCGTTGTGAGGCGCGCAGTGAATGGCTTTTATGTTTAATGTGATAATGTTTTTTTTGTGTATATGTATTTTTGTATGCTAATGAAATAATTACTAAATGAATATACTTTACCTATTTGTAAGTAATGTATGCAGGAAGCATTGTGCTGAAGAGCTGACAATCTGTTTTCATGTTCCTGCAGCATACAATGTAGGTTTTCAGTGCTGTGGAGCTGCTGTGTAAGTGTCAGCAATGTGTGCAGTGTGTAGTGTAAATAGGCTGCATGCGCGAGGGGAAGCCGTTAGGGTAGCTGGGTACTTCCGCATTGTGTAAGTTAGTGTTGTAAAATGGCGGGGAATGTGTATGTGGTACGTGGGTGTGGATGATTTAGCATCCTTGTTAATAGTGTATCTTTACCTCGTACGGCTTTTTAGGAAAATCTGTATGTGTTTTGCGTGTTAAGGGTCCTGTAGCCTCGTTTTCTTTTTTTCAACTGCCATTTTTTCTCTCACTTCTGTGATTTTCGGGTGTCTAAACTCATGAATTTGGACTTAAATGGAGGTGTAACTTCACTTGCAGAGGTCCTCGGTGCCCGCCTTGCTGTGGGTAAGCTTTTTATGTGTTTGTTGTGTGTATTTATTGTGTTTTTAATGTTTTTAAGTGCGCGCGGTTCGGGCGTTAAGGTCGTATTTTTGTGAGCTCGTAATGTTTTTTTTCTAAGTCCCGTATTTTTGGATGGTAAGTCCGTAAATTTGATGGTGTAAGTCCCGCCTGCGGCTCATTGCAGCCGACGTGGGAGCCTTCGGTGCTCCTTGCCAGCAACTCTGGCCCTCGCTTTGCAAACCCACAGCGTTAGCAACAACCCGCCTGCTCACAACTATATATGTGATATCTGCAACGTCTTCCCCAGTTGGCACTTGTAAATCAGCTAAGCGACAAAAAAATGGCATCCGGAAAAAATGAAAACGAGGCTACACGACCCCAAACCGCTCAAAACATCGCCAGCCATGTACGACTTTTACCTAGGAACAGACGAGGTACAAAATACACAATTATAAATAATGGAAACTGTTGGCGAGCCGCGTAACACATACACAATCCCCGCCATTTTACAACACTAACTTGCAACTAATAACATTACAAATCTAAAATGGTGCGTTACATGACTATACAAGCGGTTTCCCCTCGTGCACTGCGCACATTGCTGACACTTACACCTCAGGTCACCAACAGTCCAAATGTACACTGTAAGCTGCAGGAAAATCAAAACTGATTGTTAGCTCTTCAGGATATTGATCACTGGATATATTAATTACAAATAGGTAAAGTGTTTTAGTAATTAATTAATTCATTATTATTAAAAAATATATATATAAAAAAAATATGCTTTATAGCATATTTTACACTGCCGTTACTTTACATACATTAACGCTTCGCACTTCCTAATACATTTGTTCATTCACAATGGTTATTATCGTGCATTCATTTAATAAGTATTAATTAGTAATGGAAAATAAAAATGTAGACTTTACACTACACTAAAATGTTTAACTTTTTACTCTGCAGTTATATATCTGGATTACTGCTCATTGGCTGCCAGCAATAGCACTCTCAAAGCAGTTACAAATCTAAATCACTTTATTATGCTTTGAGACCTGAATACATTTTTTATTTTACACTGCACAAAAAAAATTATATATTTAACACTGTACTTATATATCTGTCTTTGCGATGAGCGCCGAAGATTGATCGTTGCAAAGCACGAAACATGAAGGACACAAGGGAAGAGGCTCACAATGAGCGCCGAAGCTCCTCAGAGTACAAAAAGCATCACATTGTGTGGCAAACAGCATTGCCATTGCTTCAAACTTTATTGCCCCATCATTTGTGCCAGGCAAGTCGCTAGTGATATAATATAACATAATGCAATACAATATTATACAGTACACATGGGTGTTGGAACTGGGGGGGGGGTAAGGGGTAACCCCCCCCCCCCCAGATTTCTTATCGTATGTATGTATGCGTATAGAAGCTAACAGGGGAGGGGAGAGGGGGAGGAAACACAGGGGGAGGGAGAGAAAGACACAGGAGAGGGGAGAGGGGTAGGAAGACACAGTGGAGAGGGGGAGGAAGACACAGGGCAGAGGGGGGAAGAGAAACAGGGTAGGGGAGAGGTGAGGGGAAGAGACACATGGGAGAGGGGGAAGAGACTAATGGGAGGGAGTAGTGAGGAGACACCGGGGAGAGGAAAGGGGGTAAAGACACAGAGGAGGGGGGAAGAAACACAGGGGAAGGGAGAGGGGGTAGAGACACAGGGGAGAGGGGGTAGAGACACAGGGGAGAGGGGGAAGAGACTAATGGGAGGGAGTGGTGAGGAGACACCGGGGAGAGGAAAGGGGGTAAAGACACAGAGGAGGGGGGAAGAAACACAGGGGAAGGGAGAGGGGGTAGAGACACAGGGGAGAGGGGGTAGAGACACAGGGGAGAGGGGGAAGAGACTAATGGGAGGGAGTGGTGAGGAGACACAGGGGAGAGGGAAGGGGGGAAAGACACAGGGGAGGGGGGAAAGAAACACGGGAAGGGAGAGGGGGGTAGAGACACAGGGAGGGGGGAGTGTCACAGGGAAGAGGGAAGGGGGAAAAGACACAGGAGAGGGGGGAAAGAAACACTGGGGAAGGGAGAGGGGGTAGAGACACAGGGAAGGGTGGGAGAGACACAGGGGAGAGGGGTGGAGAGAGACACATGGGAGGGAGTGGGGGGGAGACACAGGGGAGGTCTTGTGCTTTATTATTATTCTTATTATTATTATTACTATATAATGTGTAGATGTAACGGCTGGGCATGCTCTTGTGCATTATTATTATTATTACTATATAATGTGTAGATGTACCTGCTGGGCATGCTCTTGTGCATTATTATTATTATTATTATTATTATTATTATTATTATTATTATTATTATTATTATTATTATTATTATTACTATATAATGTGTAGATGTACCGCTGGGCATGATCTTGTGCATTATTATTATTATTATTATTATTATTATTATTATTACTATATAATGTGTAGATGTACTGGCTGGGCATGCTCTTGTGCATTATTATTATTAGTAGTAGTATTTTACTACTACTACTACTACTACTACTAATAATAATAATAATAATGCACAAGAGCATGCCCAGCTGGTACATCTACACATTATATAATATTAATAATAATAATAATAATAATAATAATAATAATGCACAAGAGCATGCCCAGCTGGTACATCTACACATTATACAGTAGTAATAATAATAATAATAATGATAATAATGCACAAGAGTCCTTCAGCACTGCACTGGACACTGAATAAACTTGCCTAGCTATGGTTTTCCCTATTGATGCAGTATCACCTACACTCTCCCTCCTCTCAGTAAGACTGCAAGTTAGTTATGATTGCAAAATGGCTGCTGTCCTTCAGATGGAAGGCTCTGGAAGGGAGTGTATGCTGCTGATTGGCTGGAATGTGTCTGCTGACTGTGACATACAGGGTCAAAGTTTGCTCAATGATAAAGTATTGGGGGCCGGTCGAATATCGCATATGTTTGCAGTTCGCCGCGAACAAGAACATGCTATGTTCGCCGGGAACAGTCCGCCGGCGAACTATTCGCGACATCTCTAGTTATTATATGTGTGGTAAGAAGGTACTAACAATTTGCTTGACATTTATATCATGGATGTAATAAGTGCATGTGGTGCTGTCATTGATTAACATGGGGATACTGTATCTGTGTTAGAAATAGGATAGTGGGCTATGCTTAAATAATAACGTCGGCCACGTGTGAAGGCTCTGGCTAGATTTATGGCTCTGTAAGAGGAGAGAAAATGTGTAATAGAAGAAAGCCATGTGGGTGAGGGGGTTAGCAAGCTATTTGCCTAGGAGGATGGGCTAGAACTGGGGGAAGGTATTTGGTGTTTTGTGTCATCTTTCTGTGTTTTTATATATCTCTGTAACAATAAAGAAGTGGTCAGTCTGATTTTGGACACACTAAAAAAAGGTTGTGTCAGAGTCTGCTTGTACTAATCAAAGGTACATGGTGTGTGATTCTTAGATCCTAAGAAAAGGGGTCTGATGATGCCTGTCTCTGCAGTAATGATGCTGTCAACTGAAGTGGCTGCTGGTGTTGAGATCTGAACAAAAAGTTGTGACCCGTAAATCAGGCGGTCGTAACAGTATTAGATATTATTATTTCACTAGGTTTTTACTGAAAAGAGAGTTACTGCACTTCCTGGATCGATTAATGCTGTGGTTTCTTTACCATTAACTTTTACAGTGTTTTCTGCAGCTTGTCTCAGCGACTGTTGCATTGTTTCTTGCCAACATGTAGTGGCTCACATTACCTTAACCAGTAAACAGTTCTTCTTATGAACCAGCTCTAATCCAGCTAAACCTGGGTGAAGCAAGACAAACAGTCCAATAGTTTGTAAAATCACTGGCCTTTATTTTTCTTAAATATTTTCAGGTCTCCACTCTGGTCATAATTTGCAAGCTGCTGGTTCACTGGGTCTGACTTTGCTCCAGATTGGACCTATCAGGTCATAAGCAGCCCCTTCCATACTTCAGGAGCAGTCTTAAATCAGGGCAGTCCAGTTTAGCATTACCTAAGCAGGAAAGTTATTTCCTGCAGTCTTACTGAGGGAACAGAGCTTTTCAGAGCCTGCAGGTCATATAAACTCCTTGAATAATTCTGTCACAATATATTTAAAAAGAAGACTACTACACACTTGGGTAATGAAACTAGACCTCCCATTCATAGCTCTCCCTGAAGCACAGTAAACTATTCTAATATAAATGTTTCCTTCATACTCAAATAACCAACTCCTTGAGTCCATTGTCTACAAAAATACATTACCTAGTTGATTCTTATATTTATTGATAGAAGAGGTCTTTACTCTCGAATGATCAGGTAAGTATACATGTTCTGTTTGTCTTGTTTGTCCCGGATCAATTGCTGTTGTTTATACGTTCAATACACAGAGGAGATGAGCAGCAGCAATTCATTTATTCAGACAGAGAAGAACATTGAAGACAGTATAGGTAGTGTAACATTATTGAGAATGTAAGGCCGGAAGTCATTGGGGCAGGTTTCTGCAATTGATTAATTTCAATGAATTTTAATGACTGTAAAAAAATATGCAAGTATTATATTTTATTTATTCAAGTTCACATTTGTATAGCTTTTATCTAAAGTGATTTCCGCTGTTAGATGGTTTATAAAACACATGTTCCAGGTTTATGACAGCATTGGTATAAGGATTGATTGCAATACAAATTATTGTGCATACTGATATAAGAGGAGTAGGAATCCCTGCCCTGATCAACATTTTAAAAACAGTATGATTTGTTAAATTGTGTACCACACAATTCAAGTAACAGGAAGATACATTAAGTATCAAAGATTTTGCTTTGCCTTGGCCTTTAAAAAAGTTTTCCTATGAAAATTATATATACTTTATGATAATGCCAAACTTTGATTACATTGAACAAGGGATGAGCAAAGATGTGCAACTCTGATTGCCAAAAATATGTATTTCTATTCCACATTTTACATAAAGAATATAATTGCATACAAGTAATTTAATGTATCAACTCTATATTCACTGCTAAGAAGGTTAAAGTTGGTATTTTCTTTAATCATCACATACTGTACTTCTTGATTAGTGGCAGTTAAAACTTATATTTAGAATTATTCAGCATTCTTCTAATTAGTGCCTAATTACTATTCCCCCTTGTCCAGTGGTATTTAATAAGTACTTAAACTACAGGACTTGCTTAGTAAGTGGCTTAAACTAAAGATCAAATATGCTAGCTAATACCTTTTTACCAAAGGTGCAGTATGTACACTTTCAGTACAGAAACATTCAAAAATATGTTCTCTACAATGTGCTTCAGAAAACATCCAGGGGACAGAAGAAAGACATATGGTATATTTGTTGTGAGTATCAGATTGTTTTAAAATTTGCCCAGTATGTAAATCTTTGTGTCCTTTTCATACATTTGTCACCAATCAAAACCAAATAGTGTACTTGTCTGTGTTTTTAGGTCTATTACTTAATGTAGCTGGTGGGCATCGAAAAAAAAAAAAATATATATATTGGATATTAAGTACTCTGGTAGCCTGAGCAGGAGGGAAATAATGTTAGTTACCATTTGGATATTTGCAGATTGGCTGTATTAAGTGAAATCTAATGACAAAAATATTCATAAATTATATTACATCTGACAAAACATTCATATAGTAATATATATGAATGCTATTTCTTGGATTGTGGATGGTAAATGTTTATTCCCAACAGCAAAGAGGGATTTCCTATGGCTGAAGCTTTGATTCTCCTCCTCTCTTTCATGAAATCATTAGTATGCCAGTAGCATATCCCTTAAAATCATGTTACAGTAATTGATGAATGTGGAAACTATTTACTACCTTTAGAGAATTCCCAACTTCAATAGGATATTGAAAAACAGTGTTTTTAAGTTTAATCTTGTTTTCAAATATCTAACAATAAACTAATCTAATCTGTCTATTGTATCTACCTAAACATATTTAACTCAAAGGGTCACTGTAAGGTTAAAACATGTCCTAGCCATTTAATTTTATTATTTACATATATAACATGGTAGTCCTAGCTCCCCAACTGGATAAAGTTATGAATTATTAGTTATGAATGTTCTAATTTCTTGCGTCAATGGGTTTGTCGTGTTGACTTCTTTCCATCCTTTCATTAAAGATGGGTGGATTTACATATTGCAATGTCTAGTGTAGATGCCAGACCATCATGAGTATGCGGACTTGAACTAAGAACTGCGATGTTAAAAGAAAGAGTTGAGGGAAGCGAGAAGCGACAGAGACCCACATGACCACTCATTAGAAATGTGTAGAGGGATTTTTTTAAATAGTATAAATTCTTAGCTTTATATAATTGGGCTAACAAGGCATTCATTATGTTGGATGCAAAACACTTTTAACGCTAAAGTGTTCCTTCAATTAATGCTGAGGCTACCCTTCTGTAAAGATCAGAAATCCTGTATTATTATAATGCTTTAATCCATTTCTCTTCTTCTTGAAAATATTTACCAAATAGAAATTTCACAAATTACCCATGAATCATCTATAACCCAACACCAAGCTCTAGTTATATTATTACTTTTTTTCTGAAAGAAAATAAAAAATGTTCTTATGGAAAGGAATGAAATAGGAAACTGGAAAGCAGGAAGCCAAATATTCTGCTTTACATTGTTGCAGTACTATACTATTTTAAGAAAAGCTTTGGAAGGAACAAAATCAAGTTTGTGGTGGATTGAAGTTCTTGGAAGTAATAATAGCAAACTACAACAATGCTTATGTGCAGGGATGTAGGAGCCAGAATAATTTTGAGGGGGATACAACTCATAGTATACACAGGCCGTAAAATTTCTGATATATACTTACATGCAAACATAGAAAAATCAGGGTGGGTGGGAGATGTCTCCCCCCCCCCCAGTTCCTACAACCATGTTTATGTGTATAAGGTAGTTCTAAATGAGTGAGTTATTATGAGGGATTCATATCAGACTATAGAAAATATTTCTAGTTTTATGTATTTCAATGTTATGGTAGTTTACATATTATTGGATAAGTATTAAAAAAAAACTAACAATTGTATAGCACAAACTTTGCATATTGATATTAACATGGTTTGCAGAGAGCTTTGGATGAATACACTAGTCTGTTATCAGAGTCAGTTGACAGCTCATTTCAGAAGTGAGCAGTACTCATCTACTTAATCATTCAAATTCTATTTTTTATAAATGGAATCATTCTTTAGTAACCACCACAGACAAATCCATGCACATTTTCAACAAAATCTAAATGAGTCATTTCATTATATTAATGGGGGATAATCCATATAAAAAAGCAATTGAAAAAGAAAAGCTTTTTAAGACCACTTTGGATTACCATATTATTCACTGTGTGAAAACAAAGAACTAAATATACATTTAATACAATTTTATATGTCAGCACGTATTGCACTTTCGCTATGCTATAAAATACTTAGGTTATTAAGTCACACCTTGAAGCAGCACATTTATCGACACCTTTTATTTTTTATAATATTTAACACATTTTGAAAGATGTGACTTTGATTTTATTTAACAAATCTGTTGAGATACAAAGCATATCCAAATATTACTGCAGTTTATTATAGTAGGTTCTTATAATTTTTATATATTTCTCCATATATTCCCCTATTGACACACACCATTCTTTACTGCCTCCACCTCCAAAGGGTGTGTCTTACCTAGACACTTCAGCATAGAAAGCCCTGCATGTGTCACTGAAGGAATTACTAAACAAAGTATTATATATGTTTCCCATACGTTGCAGAAATTCTTATAAGTAAGGACTGGCTAACTTTGCGGGCTAAAGTCTTAAATTTTGCCTCCCAGAAAGGAGGTATCCCTTTGAGGATCATAGTTAATATTTGCAAGCTTATCCCTATAGGAAGCAACAGTTATAAGGGGTGTAAGCAATAAATGAATATATTGTGGTGATTTATGTGTTTCTTTTCAAATACCAATAATGACATTTTTTGTTATCTACAAATTATAAAAAATATATATCTTTTCGTACTGTCAGTATACTAGCGCCTTAAAACTATATGGAAAAAAGTGTTTATTTTCTCCTCTTAAAAAAAGATATTATTTCAGTGATTTATTCTAAAAGCATAAATTTTAAAAGAAAATTTTAAATTAGGAAAAATAATTAAGAAATACTATAGCAATGGAAGATTGGAAAACTATTGTTTTTCATTAAAATACTTACATAAAATACATAAAACCTATAAAACCATCAAGATTTCTTCAAGTTGAACAACATGCTTCATCAGCCTCTAATAAATGTTTTAGAGGTTGTGACCGAGAAGGTACATTTTTTCATACTCTATGGGGACTTTCATTTATTGTGTAAAATTTGAAAAATTCTATCTGATATTCAAAATTTTGAAATGAAACCAGAAGAAATCATTTGCCTATTAGGCCTTTCATATCCTTCAAAAATTTTATGAGGATTTATTTTTGCTGCAATGCATATAAACTTCCAAATTTACAAAATTAATCACAATCTTATAATGGAGAAATGATCTAGTACTTTAGAAGATAAGACTAAGTACTTTAGAAGATAAGATGGTTGACTTTCAATTATGACAATTATATATACAGTATATATACACACAGTATCTCACAAAAGTGAGTACACCCCTCACATTTTTGTAAATATTTTATTATATCTGAGGAAATGACACTCTGCTACAATGTAAAGTAGTGAGTGTACAGCCTGTATAACAATGTAAATATGCTGTCCCCTTAAAACAACTTATCACATGAGTCTCTCATTGCAAAGCCTGCAATGGGTCCCGAAGGAGCTCATTGCAAGGCTCGCAGAGAGGAGAGAAGAGGGAGAGGACACAGAAGAAGTTAAGGAGATAAGCCATGCATAGTGTGATAAACAACAGCATTGCGAGGCTTGCAAATATTATGCCATCATTTTTGATGGGCAACTGGCTAGTAGGCTATATAATAATTGTAAGCAGAACTATACATGGCAATAGTCCGGGATTTAGAGAAAATTCTAAGCCGGTGCTACCCAGATATTAATTTCAAATTGACAAATACCGAAGAAATAGAGACATATTTTAGTTACATCACTCAGAGCATAAAAATAAGAAAAGGAAGTGGGGAAATTAGTATTCAATGTGTATAGTGTTTATATTTATATTTTATTTACATTAATCCAAAAAACAACGGCGCACACTTGACATTTAAAAACAATAAAAAAAAAAGTGGGATAAAAACAACCCCTCATCATTTCTTTAAAAACTAATGAAAATATAGACTTTTTTTAATAGCAGGTGACTCTGTGAGTCTTTTAATTACAATGCAATGTGATGTCTATTTTCCTATTGCTTATGGCATAGTGTCAAAAGATGTAGGCCTGGAATTTTTAAGGAAGTTTTAGGAATACCTGGGGGGTTGGGGGTGGCAAGTATAATTGGGAGTGTGGATACAATCCTTCATCTTTTCAGGATATAATGTGATTTCCACAAAGTTTGAAATAGCTCATTAATTACTTCCTTATTAAGATTCCCTTAATCCAAACAACAGGGACTCTTCTTATAGTCCCTCATGGGTTAATAGAGTGTAAGTTCCTTAGGGAGTATCTTTACCCATGTGAATGCCTTCATTGATGCACAGTATTTATCCCAGAATTTTGTAAGTATGTGCTTAGTTACATTCGTGGAACTAATAGTCTTCATCAATTGGTATGTGCCCTTTTGTTCGTGGCTTTTAGAGGCTAGATTCCATGTGGTTGATAGGTTTGGGCTATTTATATATGTGGGAATCATATCCCCACTAATTGAATGTATGCCCTTCTATTTATTACTTCATATATTGAAGTCCACCTAATGTGCAAAATTAGGCTATTCACATATATGGAACTTAGATCCTCATACACTCAGGAATCGAGCAGTGAGATATATATGTTCTCCAATACTCCCATACAAAAAATCTAAACTCCCTGCTTCACATCACCCCTCTCTTTCTCATAAACTTCTCCTAACCTGCTCCGTCTCTAAACGACGCAGGCGTGTGACGTCACGCCGTACGTCCAGCCCTAACATACGTTTCTACGCATTTGTGTCTTTCTCAAATGGGAAGAAGAATAAGGAAGTAATTCATGAGATATTTCAAACTTTGTGAAAATCACATTATATCCTGAAAGGATAAAGGATTGTATCCACACTCCCAATTATACTTGCCACTAAAAATTCCAGGCCTATGTTTCTTGACACTATACCTTGAACAATAGGAAAATAGACATCAAATTGCATTGTAATTAAAAGAATCACAGAGTCACCTGCAATTGAAAAAGTCTATATTTTCATATGTATTTAAAGAAATGATGAGGGGTTGTTATTTTCCCACTTTTTTTTTTTATTGTTTTTAAATGTTCAAGTGTGCGCCGTTGTTTTTTGGATTAATGGAAATAAAATGTAAATATAAACACTATACACATTGAATACTAATTTCCCCACTTCCTTTTCTTATTTTTATATCGAATTTAGTGCCAAGCACTTTCAGTGGGGGTGAAACCTCTTATAAGTTTTTTGATATTTAGATTAGTCAGAGGACTAAAATGGAGTGTAGTCTAAAATTTAAGTTTTTTTTTTAATTAATTAAAAAGGTATGCACCATTGGTAGGATAAATATACCCAAAAATCATTTCTAATCCTACCTACACAGCTTAAGTATAAATATATGGTTAATATAAATATAATACTATTAGAAATATAGTCCTTATTGCTGAAGTAAAACAACACTTGTTATTTTTGTTGTAGTCCTATAGATAGACGCTCTAATGATATATGCCCAAAAACCTAAAGAATATAAATAAGTCAAGTTGTTTTGGTTTAATAAAAAGTCACACATACTAATTATCATTGGTGTGTCTATTTCATATTAAGTAACAGTAACTGATAATGGATCAAGGCAAAATAATGGTGCAGGAGTTAAGGAGGGAATAACAGTTTGAGTTCCCCTAGGGACCACAATAGACCCAGAAATCTAAATTGCCTTAGTGATCCCAAAAGAAAACAAATCTTGAGTAATCTCCCGCCAACTCACTTCACAAAAACAAAACAATTTCAGAGAGGGAAACCCGCTCACAAGGGCAGCGCAATTTTATAGTGTAGAAGGACCTTCCTCTGAAATGACATCACCATTGAATAGAATGAGTGTAAACACACCAAAGTACACCCACACAATGATTGTGTCATTAGTATAAAAAAACATTTAAATGATAGATTCAGCAGTATTATTAGCATAAGACTCTTTGTTAAAACATGTCTGAAAATAATAATATTGAACTGACAAAATATCCAATCAATTGTCAGTAAAAAGTACTTTCTGTGACCTTGGTAATAGTTGCCATGACAACATGGCACCATAGCATGAATGGGTAAGTAGTGCTGGTTTACTTTATCTGCTCCACAATAGACAACCTCCTCCAGTGATTTATTGTACTGACTTTAATATAAAATACAATGCTTTTTATAGTGACACGCCACGGCTCCTACCTGGTTATTTCTTTCCAATAATTGCCAGACTTGAAATACTAAACAAACAGCTACAGATGCCATAATGTGCGTACAATATATAGATTACTGCAGTAATTACATTGTATAGATGCCATCCTGCATGTGATTTTGTACATTTTCTAAGACACTGTTATTTCGTCTTGATAACATCCTTAAAACTTCACATGGTCATCATATTATCAACGAGGAAATTGTCTGTCAAAAATGACAAGAATAAAATGTTAAGCCTAGCAATGCTGTGCTTCGGTGCTCATTGCGAGCCTCTCCCCCCTTCTACTTTACGCAGGCCTTGGAAACCCATAACTTTCATGCTTCGCAATGATCACCTTCGGCACTCATCTCGAGTCCTGCGATGAGCGTCTTTGGCGCTCATTGCATTGCAAGCCTCTCCCCCGTCTATATATATATATATATTTATATATGTACAGTAAATAAATAGTAAATCTGTGTTCACATTTGAATATCTAAAACACGTTTAAAAACCTGCTTCTAGCTCAGAATTCTGAGAAATACAGTTATTACACTGCATATGTGCTTTATATATGTGTACTGATTGTTGGGGGGGTGGAGGCACATTTTTTTCTTGCACCAAAACCCTCCATTGTCTAGCTCCGCCACTGTGTGGGAGCCATGGAGTCAAGCTCTTAGGGCTCCATTACATGGTGGCTCATAATAATGAGAAAAGGCTCCTATTTTGCTGCATTTTTTTTTTCTCACTTGCTATGCAGCCATGACATCAGTCCATATTAGTGATGTTGTGAACATCAAATTTTCGGTTCACGAACAGCGGACCCGAACTTCCATCAAATGTTCGCGAATGGGCGAACCCCAGCGAACCGCCATAGACTTCAATAGGCAGGCGAATTTCAAAACCCACAGGGACTCTTTCTGGCCACAATAGAGATGGGAAAGTTGTTTCAAGGGGACTAACACCTGGACTGTGGCATGCCGGAGGGGGATCCATGGCAAAACTCCCACAGAAAATTACATAGTTGAAGCAGAGTCTGGTTTTAAGCCATAAAGGGCATACATCACCTAACATTCCTAAATTGTTTGGAATAACATGCTTTAAAACATCCGGTATGATGTTGTATCGATCAGGTAGTGTAAGGGTTACACCCGCTTCACAGTAACAGACCAATCTCCCCGTTTAATGCACCGCAAACAACCGCAAACTGTCCCTTTGCACAACCGCAAACTCCCCATTTGCACAAGATTGGATACCAAGCTAGCCATGTCCCGTTCCTTGTCCTCACTGATGTCATTGAAGGTCTCTTCCTCCACCCAGCCACCAAGGGTCCCCGAAAGGTGACAACAAGCCCCCTGGGACGCCTACTGTGTTTGGTCTTCAACCTCCTCAAAGCCACCTTCCTCCTCTGACTCCTCTTCTTCAGACTCCCAGAGTCTGGGGGCTTCCACTACCCAGCATGGAAGATTATACACAGGTCAGAGTCTGGGGGCTTCCACTGCCCAGCATGTAAGATTATACACAGGTCAGAGTCTGGGGGCTTCCACTGTCCAGCATGGAAAATTATACACAGGTCAGAGTCTGGGGGCTTCCACTGCACAGCATGGAAGATTATACGTGTTGCCTCTGTCTGCATTATTATAAGGTGTGTACTGTTAAGTAGTACTATTGCTATCGGTTTAATCGCTGTTACATCCACTATCAGGGGACGTGTATATGGCATGGATTTTTGGAAGCGGGAGATGGAAAAAGATGCTTGGTCGGTCCTCCCACTTCAAATTTGGGGCACTGCGCGTGCAATCTAAGGTGCCACCAGATATGAGTGTCACTGTGCACTGGCAAACGTTGGCAGAGTAGATGCAATAGGCTTCACACACCCGCCTGTAGGCAGGCAATTGCTATTCAATCTATTACAGTCAAAAAAGTGTTGTTTTATGTCACTGTACACTACGGTTGCACCAGATATGACGTATCACTGTGCACTGGCAAAAGTTGGCAGAGTAGATGCAATAGGCTTCACACACACGCCTGTAGGCAGACAATTGCTATTCAATCTATTACAGTCAATGAAGTGTTGTTTTATTTCACTGAGCACAATATAAGCTGTGAGCCTGACACAGGCAGGCAACTGAAATTAGATTATAGGAAAAAAATGGTTGTTTTCAATGTATGTTACACCACCAGGTATGAGTAGTGAAAATAAGCACAATATAAGCTGTTATGTGTTAGCCTGTCACACACACACGCTGGCAGGCAGGCATAGATTACACAAAAAATATTATAAAATAAAATAAATGATGTTCAAAGTTTTTTCAATGATAAAGTATAGGGGGCGAACCGAAAAGCGCATGTGTTCGCTGTTCGTTACGGACTCGAACATGTGAAAATCCCTGCGAATAGTTCTCCGGCGATCTGTTCGGGACATCACTAGTCCATATGTATAGAACACATAAGATTTCCAAATTTCGAAAACTGTATTTGGATCATTAGAAAAATAGCTTGCTTGTAACCAAAGGAGCTGGGTTACATGACATGCCAGACTCACAGTCAATCTGTATGTGTTACTTCTTTTCATTCTGCTCATTTCCATTAAGCACTGGTAATATTTAAAAAGTCATATTAGCTATCATATAGAGTATGTAAAAGCCCCTGTTTTCCACTCAAATGCTGACTGTGTCATGCTTCATTAGCTAACATACAGATCTTAGGAAAGGTGGTGAAGTATTTTGAAATTAAGAGATAAGAAGAAAGATAAGGAGAGCAGGCATTAATCATTTACATATTTACAGTTTGCTATAATTTATTAATTTGTCAAATTTTTTACCTAGTCATGCTTGGCTACAAATAAGCTAATCACGGGCTATGTGATGGTGGCATATACAAGCCACATGGCTTATCTGCATAACATTGGCCATGACGATTTAAACTGTGGCCAAGAATAGATATGGCTAACATTTCACCAAGTGATGTACACTGAGGAATGCAGTTGATACGAGATGATGTACATTTCTTTTCTTATCTGTTATTTTATTTTAGACAAATTTCACATGCATTAAGTCAGTTTGTTCATCTGTTAGCAGTGCTACACTTAAGTAAAGTATAAACAGTGGCTATCCTAAAGCCATCACAATAATTACATATCTCTCACATGCCATAAATAAGCACATATTTAATGTTTGGCCCCGTAGGCTTAATGTCCTATTGAACATGTGCCACTGCGCAAATGGCTTGTTGAATGCACATATATATTTAAAAATAAATCAGCAGGTACAACCACTTGAAGTAGGCATGCAATCCTTCCAAACAGTATGAGCCATTTTTGCAAAAGTAAAGGGATTCATTGACATCACCTCTGTTTAATCAGGCATTAATCTGTCTCCACCTCCTTCTCCTCCTCCCCCACGAAATACCAGGCAATTTTACCCTGAACAGGAGAAACAGCAAACCCTAGATGCACATTTCGGCCTTCTTTGGGCCTCGTAAATGAGGTGTAGCTGATAACTCCCTAAGGCACAGTGAGCAAGGGATCCACATCTGTATTCCCCTATCACCCTTAGGGAGACTAACCCCTGAGGGTCATTTGAATAAACAAAAACAAAAAATTGAGGTGTTCAATCAGAGACTAAGAAAGAAAAGTGAGGATTTGGATTTCCCTGGGTGTTTTCCACCCCAATATTCAGTATACAAAATAGTGGGATTAATGTAAACAAAAGTAAAGGTAATTTTATTAAGTAAATGACAGCGGCGTATTTAAAAACAGGGAATGTATAAAACACTAACAAAGGGAGTAAAAAAAGGGCAGATGTAAGGAATAGTAAAGAGCGCTGAAGCACTGGTATTGTGCAGTGTATAACTCTTAAGTGAGTGGGTATTACTATTCACACCTAGCGGGCGAGCCAAAATTATTACAAAGAGATACCAAGGCATAGAAGCCCTATTGTCTCATAAATGATATACATATAAAGCACCCTTATGCCTAAATAAATGTCCCCAAACATCTAGAGGGTACATTAGACAAAGCAATATACTTGCATAAAGATGAGGTATAAGTCACTGTATGTCTTACTGACACACCTATAGTACTTTAATAAAGGTACAATCAGAGAACAAACTAACCTTAATAGGTTAGTTCTGTAGACATGATAATCCACTCTGAGAGCAAATACATCAGTGGTCTCACTCACTAGAATTATCCAACACTGAAATACCTGGCAATTCTACCCTGAACATAGGATTTTAAACTCTTCACCGTACCATTTTTTATATTAGTCCACATAACACAATCCAAAGTTTGTACTAAATGTTTGTAATATCTCTGCCTGCTGTAAGAGCATAGCTGTGCAATAAAGTTTATAATACAGGTATCTATTTTAAAACTCAACCAGTATTTTAAACAATTCCATGTGAGTTTCAGAGCAATAATGAATTTAGATATTTTAATGGCTTTTAAGAGCTTATCAACTTAGAAGACTGACAGCTTGAACAGATTGCAGCTTTTAATACAAGTTCTAATTAGTCTTCAGTTGTTAATATTTAAACCTATATTTAAAATTACTGAGAAGTGTGCCATGTGCAGATGCAATAAGCTAGATAAGCAGTGAATACATCTATACAGCTTCAACACACTAATGCCGGGTGTTATCTAATGTTACATATTGAATCTGCCTCACTTTTAGGCAAGCTAATTATGTGTAATTGAAGAAACACTTTATGTCTGAAAATAAAGCCTTTCTGAAGGATGCAGTGAATAGCTAATTGGTGTTAATCAGAAAGAAATCCAGAAGTGTAACATTTCTATGTTTACAAGTTTTTTAAAAAGGCCAAACCTATGGTCGTACTATAAAATTTGGCATGCACATTTATATAAATTGTAATATACTAGCAAGAATACAGAAAAAGGGGTAATAATACACATTATGTGCATAAAGTACTGACCTCCCTTGGCTGTCTCTCACATTTTAGTGTTACAACCTCCAAATGATTTGCATGATTTTGTATAAACAGCAACCCATATTTGCCATTTTCACAGATGCATTTTATTGTAAAAGGAAACAATAAAATAAATAAAAATGGAGCATATGTTTCTACATAGTATTTTAAATAACTAAGCTTGATAATAGGCATATTTTTAGAAAGCATAAAAAAATACGTCAAGTATAATTTTCCTTACTTATAAATCAATGAGTTGACCATTATTCCTATTGAAAGCATGTGCCGATTGTATGCCACATTCCTATGTACACATTCGTATGTATATATATATATATATATATATATATATATATAAACAGATTGAATGATATATAAATATGGTAACTATACACTGTGTATTGTTGACAGTCAGTTCTAATAGGCCCAGAACATACCCATCAGAACCACTTATCATGCAAAAAAAGATTTCACATTTGCTGCTGTATTTTCTCAACATTGTTTTGGGTGCATCTCAACCAATGCTTACGAACTAACTTTTCTTTGATCCATTGGAACGCAGACAAACTCCCCATTGACACATTGCCAGTTGTATCATAAAGGGGGAAATATTTCCTCGCTGATCCCAAATACTATCAATCAGATTACTCACTGGATCAACACCTATACATCTCGAGTTATCCAGCATAAGGTGGCATGTCCTTTTATTCAAATATGGATTCAAATTATTTTTAAAAGTATTCTATGAAATATAGTACCACAATCTGATTGCCCTTACTGTGAAGATCACTTTACTTTCTTTAAGGTGGAGAAGTTTTACTAACCTCAAGGGATAACCTTTTGTCAGATGAAAATCACTTGGCACAAAATGTTCCCCTAACAAATCCTATTTTGACCCTGGACATATTTACATAAGATAAACATATCCCCTCTTAGGTATCTTTTTATAGAGAAATATGTTTAATTTGGTTAGTTCATCTATTACTCTTATTGATTTTGCTACCCTTCTCCAATTCTACAATGTGCTCAGAGTGGCAACAACTGACAGATGTGCCTGGTGGGCTGTGGTCCATAGTGTCATGGAGAGTTGTCCACGACTGACTGACTAAACAACAACCCAAAATTGTACTCCACAGTCCATATATGGGTTTACTAGGGACTAATATAGTGGACGAATTATATTTGATTACGTTACTTCTTTATGCCTCTTAATGAATGCTAATATTTGACTTCCTTAGCAAATGCTGCTTGGTATTGAGCACTGTTATATAGGTGGTTTCCATAAGCACTTGTAAATCCCTTTGTATCTCTGACATTGCATAATTATTTTATCTTCCAAAATGCCTAGCTTTACACTTATTCTAAATTTTGTATGTTCATTATTTTCTGATTTAATTAAATATACAAGTCTAGACTGGAAATAAATACCATGTTTGTCACAAAACTTGTAATATATCCTTTAGCTGAACCTTCACATCTCGGGGACATGGAAAATTTCCCTGACCAAATTAGGTTAAAAGAAAGTATCCCTACAACTGTCGATGGCTTTAGTGCAGCTTAATACAGATGGGAAAAAGCAGTTTTGTCAGCATTTCACATTAAGAATCAACTTTGTAAATTTTTTAATATCATTTATTTTTACAGGTGTATATACAGAGCCAAGTCACATTATTATGACCTACAATTGAGGTCAGCAGTGCGTAGCCAATGAAATACGCCACGTGTCGTGAGCTGGCTTGTTGGGTATATAAGATGACATGTAGACATTCTGCAAATATGTCAACCATCACTTTGAAAAGGCGATGATCACTGGCTTTCGGGCCAAGGGTGGCAGTGTTTCTGCAACAGTGCAGTTTGTGAACTGTTTGTGCTGCTCTGATTAAAGTGTACCGTGACTGGACAAATGGTACCATTGCAAATAAACAGGGTGTAAACTGCGGAGCACCACGTGCCATTGATATCAGAGGTGAACGTTGGCTGCAGAGGTGTCTGAGGGCCAACCAACATGCTTCAACTCATTGTCCAAACAAACCAGGGGGCAACCAGACATGTGTCTAAAGGACAGTACAACCAACCCTGTTGTGTATGGGTTTCCAAAGCAAATGGCTGGTCACTGCACCCATGCTGACCAGGGTTCATCGGCAGAAACGGCTTCAATGTGCATGACAGTACCAACATTAGACCTTTTCTGTTTGGCAAAGGATTTTCTTCTCTGCTGGGACATATTTTCTGCTCCATCGACTGGACAGGTGCAAAACCTCAGAGAACAAACACTCTGCAACCATTGCTGGAAGAACACAAGCTGTTGGGGCAGCATTATGGTCACAGTATGTTTTTTTGGCATTGTCTGAGTCCACTCATACCTCTGAAAGGCACTCTCAACTGATTGGGTTATCTATCCATCCTTGCAGATCAAGTACACCTATACATGTTGATTGTCTTCCCTGGAGCAGATGGGATCTTCCGGCAGGAAAATGCTACATGTCATACAGCCAGAATTGTCCTGGAGTGGTTGGAGGAGCACGATCAAGACTTTCAAGATACCTCCCTCACCTCCAGGTTCCTCAAACTTGAACCCTGAACAGAACTTTTGGGACCACCTTGATCACCATATTCACCATAATGATCGTCCACCACACACTCTTCAGCAGCTGTCGGATGCACTTCACTTGCCAACCTTCCAGCAGCTTATTTACGCACTACCATGCCATCTAGCTCCTGTCTGTACTGCACATTGTTGTTATTTATGATATTAGCTGGTGGTTATAATAATGTGACTTGACTGTGTATAAAAAACAGGCTATCAATACAATAATGAAGGATATCTCCATTGTAAAAAAATGGACCAAAGTATATATAGTACTAGCGACTTGCCCGTCAAAAAAATGACGGTAAATAAAATTGTAAGGCCTCTGAGTACCTTTGGCACTCATTGCTAACATTAACCTAGCTAAACTAACACCCCTCTACACTAACCTATTAACATCTACACTACCTACCTACACTACCTACCTATCCCCTAATAACTCCCCCACCCCATTAATTACAGAAAATAATAAAACCTAACTCACAAAAAATAATAAAAGCTAAGTCACATAAAATAAAAAAGCCTAATTCACCGAAAATAAAAAAGCTACATTACAGAAAATAAAAAAATGTACGTTAGAAAAAATTAAGAAATCTACATTACAAAAAATAAAAAAGGTACATTACAGAAAATAAATAAAAACTAAATTACAACCCCCCCACACTACAGAAAATGGAGAAAAAAATTACACACCTGAAAAAATACAGTACATTACAATACAGTACAAATTAAATAAAATGCAATACCTCCCTATGTAAAATATATTAAATATACTATCTCAAATACACACATACCCCACTATTTAAAATACATTGCATCCTATCTAAAATATACATAAACCACACTATCTAAAATACATTACATTCCATCTAAAGTATACACATACTACACTATCTAAAAAACATGAAATACTATTCATCCCCCTATTTAATATACAATAAATCCTGTCTCCATATACAAACCCTAAATGTAAGCTAAAATGAAATACTTAAGACCACTTACCTTTGCAGATGTAACTTCAGATCACCAGCCTAGAAAAAAAAACAAAAAAACAAACAAATTAGTACAACACATTTACATGCAATAAATAAACATTGAAACTATTGTAAATATTCTACTCACCTTTCTAGCATGTCCTCCCCATCCATCTTATTTTCTTCTCCGGCCCCTGTTAAAAAAAACATTACATTAGCACAATATACACACACACGCAAAATAAAGTAAAATCAAAATAATATACATTGAATTTACCTCCCCACAATGTCCCCGGCCTCCTCCTCTTCTGAACCGGCTGGGACCTGAAATAATCTGCGCTGTGAAAAAAAAACAAATGGTGGTCCGCACTGGCAATGGCGCCTTCTTATTGGCTAAAAATGCTGTCAATCAAATTTCAGCCAATCAGAAGGCGCCAAGGTGTAAGCCAATCAGAAAGGGATACATCCCCATATCGTATTCTGATTGGCTAATGCACCTGTCAATATTTTTTCAACCAATCAGAAGGTTTTATTGCCTTTATCCAATCACAGTGGAATACACCCCCTTAGGGTGATTGGCTGGAGGTATCAGCGCATTCTGATTGGTTGAAGTGACAACGGCGAATCAGAAGGTGCTATTCCCTTCAGCCAATCACAATGGGATACACCCCCATGGAGTGATTGGCTGAAGGCATCTACACCTTCTGATTGGCTGTTGTCACTGTCAATCAGATAATAGCCAATTAGAAGATGCAGATGTCTTCAGCCAATCACACCATGGGGGTGTATCCCATTTTGATTGGGTGAATGGAATAGCGCCTTCTGATTGGCTGTTGTGACTGTCAATTAGACTGCAGCCAATGAGAATGCGCTGATACCTCCAGCCAATCATCCTATGGGGGGGTGTATTCATTTCTGATTGGCTTCCACCTTGTGCCTTGTGATTGGCTGGAATTTGATTGACAGCGGTTTCAGCCAATCAGAATGCTCCATTGCCATTTTTCTTCCAGAAAAGTCTGTAGGAGGCTCATTAGCGTTTGGGAGGTCCGCAAGTGAAGACCTCTATTATTTTTTATTTTATTTTTTCCGGGCAGATTCTTTCAGGGCCCAGCCGGGGCAGAAGAGAAGGAGGCCGGAGACATCACTGGGAGGTAAGTTCAATGTATATTATTTTGATGTTACTTTATGTTGTGTGTGTTTGTATATTGTATTAATGTAATGTTTTTTTTTAACAGGGGCTGTGCAGGAGAAGAAAATAAGAAGGATGGGGAGGACATGCTGGAAATGTGAGTAGAATTTTTAGAATATTTAGAATGTTTATTTATTGTATCTAAATGTGTTGTACTTTTTTTTCTTCTGCAGGTTGGTGATCTGAAGGGACATTTGCAAAGGTAAGTGGTCTTAATTATTTTAGTTTAGTTTATAATTAGGGTTTCTATATGGAGATAGGATTTATTGTATATTAAATAGGGGGATGTATTTTAGATAGTGGGGTATGTATGTATGTTAGATAGTATTTAATGTATTTTCGATAGTGTGGTATGTGTATAGTTTTGATAGGATGTAATGTATTTTAGATAGTATATTTTAGATAGGGGGTATTGTACTTTATTTGATTTGTACTGTATTGTAATGTACTGTATGTATTGAGTATGTCTTTCCTTTTCATGTGTGTAGTTTGTATGTTATTTTCTGTAGTGGGGGGTTGTAATGTATTTTTTTTCTGTAATGTTCCTTTTATTATTTTTTGTGACTTAGGTTCTTTTTATTTTGTGTAATGTAGATTTGTTTTTTTCTGTGACTTAGGTTTTTCTGTGAGCTAGCTTGTATTATTTTTTGTAATTAGTGGGGTGGAAGGGTTTATTAGGAGGTAGGTAGGTAGTGTAGGTGTTTATTACTTTAGTGTAGAGGGGGTTATTTTAGGTTTATTGGGGGTTATTGAGCAGTGTAGTGTTTTTAGTTAGTGTGATGAGGGTTCTTGAGGACCGTCATGGTACGTATGTGGGTAATGATAGGGTTGTAACTGCCCTATAAGGGTCTTTCTATACCCTTATGGACCGATCGGGTTAAATAGCAGGTAATGAGGGTCTGTATTGATCCCTATGAGTGACAGGGTTAATGAAGGGCTTATGGGGGTCTGTTTTGCCCCCCATCAGTGATAGGGTTAATTAAGGGGTTATGGGGGTCTATATTGACCCCCATGAGTGACAGGGTTAATTAAGGGATTATGGGGGTCTGTATTGACCCCCAGGAGTGACAGGGTTAATTAAGGGGTTATGGGGGTCTATATTGACCCCCATGAGTGACAGGGTTAATTAAGGGATTATGGGGGTCTGTATTGACCGCCCTGAGTAAGAGGGTTAATTATTGGCTTATGGGGTCTGTATTTACTCCCATTAGTAACATGATTTATTAAGCGCTTATGGGGGTCTGTATTGACCTCTATGAGTGACAGGGTTAATTTAGAGCTTATGGGGGTCTGTATTGACCCCCATGACTGACAGGGTAAATGAAGGGCTTATGGGGTTTTGTATTGACCCCCATGAGTGACAGGGTTAATTAATGGCTTATGGCAGTCTGTATTGACCACAATGACTGACAGGGTTAATTAAGGGGTTATGGGGTCTGTATTGACTGCCCTGAGTGAGAGGGTTAATTATTTGCTTATGGAGTCTGTATTGACCCATATTAGTGACAGGGTTAAATAAGGGCTAATGGGGGTCTGGATTGACCCCTATAAGTGACAGGGTTAATTAACGGCTTATGGGGGTCTGTATTGACCCCCATGACTGACACGGTTAATGAAGGGCTTATGGGTGTCTTTATTGACCCCCATGAGTGATAGGGCTAATTAAGGGGTTATGAAGGTTTGTATTGACCCCCATGAGTGACAGGGTTAATGAAGGGCTTATGGGGGTCTGTATTGAACCCCATCAGTGATAGGGTTAATTAAGGGGTTATGTGGGTCTATATTGACACCCATGAATGACAGGGTTAATTAAGGGATTATGGGGGTCTGTATTGACCCCCATGAGTGACAGGGTAAATTAAGGGGTTATGGGGGTCTTCATTGACCCCCATGAGTGACAGGGTTAATTAAGGGGTTATGGGGGTCTGTATTGACCGCCCTGAGTAAGAGGGTTAATTATTGGCTTATGGGGTCTGTATTTACTCCCATTAGTAACAGGATTTATTAAGCGCTTATGGTGTTCTGTATTGACCTCTATGAGTGACAGGGTTAATTTAGAGCTTATGGGGGTCTGTATTGACCCCCATGACTGACAGGGTTAATGAAGGGCTTATGGGGTTTTGTATTGACCCCTATGAGTGACAGGGTTAATTAATGGCTTATGGCAGTCTGTATTGACCCCAATGACTGACAGGGTTAATTAAGGGGTTATGGGGTCTGTATTGACAGCCCTGAGTGAGAGGGTTAATTATTTGGTTATGGGGTCTGTATTGACCCCCATTAGTGACAGGGTTAAATAAGGGCTAATGGGGGTCTGGATTGACCCCTATAAGTGACAGGGTTAATTAATGGCTTATGGGGGTTTGTATTGACCCCCATGACTGACACGGTTAATGAAGGGCTTATGGGTGTCTTTATTGACCCCATGAGTGATAGGGTTAATTAAGGGGTTATGAAGGTCTGTATTGACCCCCATGAGTGACAGGGTTAATGAAGGGCTTATGGGGGTCTGTATTGGACCCCATCAGTGATAGGGTTAATTAAGGGGTTATGTGGGACTATATTGACACCCAATGGGTGCCCCCATCACTTCGGGGTTAATTTTATTTGTCAGTGGAGGTAGTTACAGTACTGGCGGCTCTAAGTGTTTATGTGCCGCGGGCCCTTTAAGGAGCTGCGAGAGGGAATTTAGAGGTTTTAAATGCAGGGAGGGACACTGGTACGTGTTTAGCAGTGTTTTTCTGGGTCCTGGAGCCACGTTTTAATTTATTTGGGCAGCAAAACGTGGCAAATTGGGGTTAAATTGGGGTTCAACCTTACTTCTAGAGGTCCTGGCTGTCCCCCAGTGCTGTCGGTGAGTGTTTTTTTTTATTATTATTATGTTTTTGTGTGTTTTTTCGTGGTTTTGTGATTGCACGGTTACGTGTGTTTTATGACCTTGTGTATTTTTTTTTCCAAAGTCCCGCGGGTCATAATTTTGGGGTGCAGGGTATTTTTTTTGTTTTTTAGTGCAGCGGGTCCTAATTGTGTGGCGCAAGCAGCAGGCAATGAGGGAGAGGAGAAGGGCAAGAGAGACACAGGGGCAGAGAGACACAGGAGAAGAGAGAAACAGGGGAAGAGAGACACAAATACAATATTCTTAAGACAAGCAGCCTGGTCTAATTATTCAGATCCCTTGAAATCTTTGTTTATGTTTTTATATTGTGTCTTTATATCCTTGCTGCTTATCTTCAGTTCCTTTTTCCTTAGTGCTGAAGAATAGAAAAGAGAAAAGAGGCTCCTTTAAGGTAGCATGTTTTGCAAATGAGGAAAGTTCTTTAAAAAGTAGGTAATCTCCTTACATTTTTGTCAGGTTATTCAGGCCCTCAGATAATGTCACTGCTCTCCTTGTGCAGGTTTATGGGTGCAGTCAGCTTTATGCATGCAGTCATCAGGGAGAGAAAGGTATGGTCAATAAAGTTTGAATACAAAGTAAAAAAAAATAATAATATAAAAAGCTTGCAATAGGTTTAGTAATTTCCACAAATGGAAGATAACTTCCTTCGGTCCTCAGGTGTCTGTATCTCCACAGCTCAGCAGTAGCAGCACTCCACATGCTGTAGTTCTGTTTCCTGCTTTGGTTGTCACAGGTGGAACTGTTTAATTTCTCAACCGGTTTCACACGTGTGCTTCATCTGGAGTGGGTGGTTGTGTTGGTCTGTTCTTCTATTTAAGTCATTATCTTAATTGACTTGATAATGCTCAGCATTTACAACTGACTTCTCAATTAGTACATAAATAATAAAAAAAAAAAATTATACACCATAGTACACTTAAAACAAATATACAACTTTTATAAAATTACAAGGTACAATTAAAACATTATATGTGTTAAAATAGTTTCCTAACACTCATGATATAGTTTATTTAATAACTTAATTATTTGTGTAATTATATATGCTTGCTGATTGAAACTGATAAATGGTATCTTTTTCCCATTTTTTTAATGCCAACTACTGTTATTTCCTGGTATTTCAGTTTAATAGTGACTTAGTGGCTTATTTTTTTAGATAAAACAATTTAAGTCAAAATCAACATTTAAACCTTTGGGGGCCATGAGGTTTAAATAATATATTATCTCTCCTTTTTTAAAATAATGTTTTTTCTGTGTTTCCCCCTCTTTTCTGTTTAATCTCTAAAACACCCATACATTTAATTTTTCCTGGGTTTTGTTTGTGTACTTCCTTAAAGTGTTTTGAAACTAAATGATTTGCAAAACCTTTTTTGATATTTCTGATATGTTCCTCAATTCTTTTGTGAAGAGGTCTAGAGGTGCTGCCTATGTTTTGTTTCTTACAGCTACATTCTAGTAAGTAGACCACATTTCTAGATTTACATTATATTTTGTTTGACACCTTCATTTGATTTGTATTTGAAGTGTGTTCCACTATACTGTCTTTAGGGAATTTATTTGTACAGGTTTTGCATGCAATACATAGCCCACATCTCACAAATCTCCCTTTCTCTTTTTTATTTATAGTCTGTTCTGTATTAAGCATGCTTTTCACTAGCCTGTTTTTTTAGATTACATGATCTCCTGCAAATAAAATGTTTTGGGCTTTTAGGCAAAATGTCTTTTAAAGAGCTATCCTTCATGAGTATATGCCATTTTTTCTTATTGCTTTCTTTTTTTTTAATAATTTGTTATAATCCATGGTGATAGACATTTCATATTCTTTATTTTCTTCCTCTTTTTTTGCTTTTCTATTGTAGCATAGTTTTTCTTTCTCTCTTCTAAGGCCTTATATATTTCTTGTTCTGGGGAATTTTTTTTCTACAAGTTTCTTCTTAATGTTTTCTGCTTGTTTGAGAAATCATTTGTTATCACTGCAGTTTCTTTTTCTTCTTCTAAACTCCCCATTTGGTTTATTCCTAAGCCTTTGCTCATGGTGTTAACTGCTTTTTAAGATAAAGTTAGAACAGTCCATGGGTTTAAACTATGTTTTTGTTTTAAAGTTGCCATGCTTTTAATCTAGAAAGTTTACCTCTTTTTTACTTATTTGTTCTACAAATTGTAAGTGATTTTTATTGTTATTAATTTCCTTATAATTTCCTTTAGGTCTTGTTCACTACCTTTCCAAATAAAAAGGATAAACAATTGTTTTTCAAAGGTACCATTTTGGGAAAGTCTCTTCATACCAATCCATGAATAGATTTGCATAGCTTGGTGCAAATTTAGTTCCCATCGCTCTCCCTCCATCTTGCAGGAAAGAATCATTTTCAAACCAAAAATAGTTGTTATGAAGGATTAAATGTATTCCTTCTAGAATAAAGTTTATTTGTTCCCTTTTTAACTTTTTTTCTTGATTTAAGGAATATTTTGTAGCATTTAACCCTTGCTCATGATCTATGATGGTGTATAATGAGGTGACATCTATTGTAACTAACCACCAATCTTTTCCCATTTCAGTTGTTCTACAAAGTTAATTATACTGGTGGTGTCTTTTACATATGACAGAAGTTTTTTTTACCTCAGACTAGAGGAAGTGGTCAATATATTCTGACAAGTTTGTAGTGATGGAATCAAAACCTGAAATTATTGGTCTGCCAGGGGGGTTAGTTAGATTTTTGTGAATTTTTGGTAATATATAAAAAAACAGGGATTTCTGGATATTGATTAACCAAAAATTCATATTCTTTTTGATTAAACATTTTTTCTTTTATACCTTTATTAAGAAATAGTTTACATGATGTGTTAATTTTTTTTAGTTGGATCACATTTTAGTTTATGGAATGTTTCTTTATCTGCTAGTTGTCTCTGGCATTCATCAATGTATTTGTCTTTAACTAGTATAACTATTCCTCCCCCTTTATCTGTTGGTTTGATAATTATATTATTGTCCTTTTCTAGGTTTTTCAGTGCCTGTTCCTCTAGTTCTGATCAGTTGTTTTTTCTTTTATTTGTCTCTATTTTTTCTATAACCTCTATTACTAGATTTTCAAAGATTTCCATATAATAGCTTTTAGTTTAATTTGGATTGAATGTGGATTTTCTTTTGAAATCTGTATGTATAATTCCTTCCAAGTTGCTGTTGTTATTTTTATTAGCAAAGTATCTTTTTAGATTTAATTTCCTCCAAGTTTTTTTGAGGTCGACAGAAGTTTTACTTTTATTTATATTTGATGTTGGGGCCAATTGTTATTATTTGTAAAGTAGTTTTACTTTCGCCTTGTTTAGTACTTTTCTACTTAGATTAAAAATTCCCTGTGTTGATATATTTAGTTTGTTCTTTTTGATCTTTTTCCCTCCGGTAGTTCCTCTGTATCTTTTTTTCTTTTTAATTTCTGTGGATAAAGGTTTTTCTTTGATTTGTTTTTTATACCTGTATCTAAAAAATATTGGTCAATTGTGTTAATATGTTGGTTAATAGAGTCTTGAGCATTTGAAGTAGTTGGATTAACATTTGTTCTATTATTATAGTGTCCTTTTACCCTATATCGTTAAGTATGTCAAATTTATTACTAAGTGCTAAGGGGGTAGTAGGCTGTAATTCATGGTTGTAACACACACCTAGCATCTGAAATAGGGAATAATTACCAGCTTTAATATAAGGCTGAAAGGCTATCTATATTCGTTCTTTTCCCCACTACGTTGGATGTACACTCTGAATAGTGGATGGATTTGCCGAATGAACACATGATGGCGCTGGTCTTCACTAAGCCCAGCTTTATCCAGAGAATTAGCAGAAGACCTTATATGGTATTCTTGAGAACGCATGGGTGGGTGTGTAACTTTGAGAACCGGATATGTCTAGTTTTACATGTGGATATAGGAATCCTTTGTGTGAAACAGTAACCAGTGAGAGTACTTTGTGAAGGACATGTGACCTAATTGACTAATTGGAGCTAGGGAGGAGTATGGGTGTGGAATTGAGATTACAGGGTTTATAAAGCCATTTGAACATAGGAAAATTATCTTCCTCATCAGCTTCCTGGCTCTGTGCAATACACAACTCTCTGAGCTCTCTTCACTAAACTGTGGAGGCCTGGTAAAGTATTATACTACACACACACACACATGGACATAATTGGTAGAGATTAGAATGCCTTTCTGCTAAGTTAAGAGATGTTGTTTCCATAGTATTAGCATATATTATTAATGTATTTGTATTAAGTAGTGTGTTCTAATAAATGCACATTTTGTAACCATAAATCTGTAACGCCTCTTGAATATATATTTATTTATTTGTTTATTTATAGAGAACAAGATCTCAGGATGAGATTAGAATAATTATTATAATCATAATTAATATGATTATGAATAATAATATTGTAATTAATTAATTTAACCGTTTTTATAACAATGGTGAATTTCTGCTGATACTGTCATGATTTTAGTACTATTGTGTTTATTCATTTTATTTACTTGATTGTACTTTCTAGCATCCTTTGGTTCTATGTTTTGTTTCGGTATACTTATTTCACTAGGTTGCTCTTATACTTTTTTCTCTATTTTTTTTATTTTCTGTATGCAAAATCTGTGATGTCTCTATTAAATTTGTAATATTCTCTAACTGTAATATCTTTTTCTAATTTAAATATCTAATTTTCTAGCTCTGTTTAAATTTCAGTGGTACTAGGGTAGGGAAAAATATCAAAAAGAACCAACTAAATATATCAATACAGGGAATTTTTAATCTAAGTAGAAAAGTACTAAACAAGGCCAAAGTAAAACTACTTAACAAAGGATTAAAATTTGCCCCAACATCAAATATAAATACATTTAAAACTTTAGTCGACCTCAAAACATTTTTGAGGAAATTAAATCGAAAAAGATTATTTGCTAATAAAAATATAGAGAACAACAAAAGCAACTTGAAAGGAATTATACATACATATTTCAAAAGAAAATCCACATTTAATCCAATTTAAACTAAAAGCTATTATATGGAAATCTTTGAAAATGTTGTAATAGAGCATATAGAAAAAATAGAGATAAAAAAAGAAAAAAAGCAACTAAGTAAAAATTAGAGGAACAGGCACTGAAAAACATAGAAATGGACAATAAAAAATGTATCAAACCAGCAGCTAAAGGGGGAGGTATAGTTATACTAGAACAATGCCAGAGACAACTAGCAGATAAAGAAACATACCATAAACTAAAATGTGATCCAACTAAAAAAAATTAACACATCATGTAAACAATTCCTTAATAAAGGTATAAAAGAAAAAAAAGATTAATTAAAAAGAATATGAATATTTGTTTAATTAATATCCCAAAATCCCAGTTTTTTATATATTACCAAAAGTTCACAAAAACCTAACTAACCCCCCTGGCAGACCAATAATTTCAGGTATTGATTCCATCACTACAAACTTGTCAGAATATATTGACCACTTCCTCTAGTCTGAGGTAAAAAAACCTCCGTCATATGTAAAAGACACCACCGCTATAATTAACTTTGTAGAATAACTGAAATGGGAAAAAGATTGGTGGTTAGTTACAATAGATGTCACCTCATTATACGCCATCATAGATCATGAGCAAGGTTTAAATGCTACAAAATATTTCTTAAATCAAGAAAAAAATTAAAAAGGGAACAAATAAACTTAATTCTAGAAGGAATACATTTAATCCTTCATAACAACTATTTTTGGTTTGAAAATACATTTTTCCTGCAAGACAGAGGGACAGCAATGGGAACTAAATTTGCAGAAAGCTATGCAAATCTATTCATGGTGGGGAAGAGACTTTCCTAAAAATGATACCTTTGAAAAATAACATTATCACATGGAAAAGATATGTAATGATATCCTTTTAATTTGGAAAGGTAGTGAACAAGACCTAAAGGAATGTATTAAGGAAATTAATAACAACAAAAATAACTTACAATTTGTAGAACAAATAAATAAAAAAGAGGAAGACTTTCTAGATTTAAACATCTATATAGAGGATGGCAACAGTAAAAAAAAAAATGTTTTAAACCCATGGACTGCTCTAACTTCATTGTAAAATCAGTCAATACCATGAGCAATGGCTTAGGAATATACCACAAGGGGAGTTTAGAAGAAGTAAAAGAAACTGCAGTGATAACAAAATATTTCTCAAACAAGCAGAAAACATTAAGAATAAAATTGTAGAAAGAAATTACCCCAAAACATGAAATAAACAATGCCTTAGAAGAGATAAATAATATTGATCGAAAAACTATGCCAGAATATAACAGCAAAAAAAAGTAAGAAAATAAAGAATATTAAATGTCTATTATCATGGATTATAATGAAAATCATAAACAGATAAATAAAGCAATAAGACAAAATTGGCATATACCCATGAAGGATAGTTTTTTAAGACATTTTGCCTAAAAACCCAAAAATGATATTCAGGTGATCAGGTAATCTAAAGAACAGGCTAGTTAAAAGCATGCTTAATACAGAGCAGACTATAAATAAAAAAAGAGAAAGGGAGATTTTTTAGATATGGGCTATGTATTGCATGCAAAACCTGTAAAAATTAATTTCCTAAAGACAGTATAGTGGAAAGCACTTCAAATCCAAATCAAATTAAGTTGTCAAATAAAATATCATGTAAATCTAGAAATGTGGTCTACATACTAGAATGTAGTTGTAAGAAACAATACATAGGCCGCACCTCTAGACCACTTCACAAAAGAATTGAGGAACATATCAGAAATATCAAATAAGATTTTCCAAATCATTCAGTTTCAAAACACTTTAAGGAAGTACACAAACAAAGCCCAGGAGAAATTACATGTATGGGTGTTTCAGAGATTAAACAGAAAAGAGGGGGAAACACAGTAAACAAAATTACATTATTTTAAAAAGAAGGAGAGATAATATATTATTTAAACCCTATGGCCCCCAAAGGTTTACATGTTGATTTTGACTTAAATTGTTTCATCTAATAAAATAAGCCACTAAGTCACTATTAAACTGCAATACCAGGAAGTAACAGTAGTTGGCAGTAAAAAAATGGGAAAAAGATACCATTTATCAGTTTCAATCAGCAAGCATATATAATTACACAAATAATTAAGTTATTAAATAAACTATATCATGAGTGTTAGGAAACTATTTTAACACATATAATGTTTTAACTGTACCTTGTAATTTTATAAAAGTTGTTTATTTGTTTTAAGTGTACTATGGTGAAATTTTTTTTTTTTTTATTATTTATGTACTAATTGAGAAGTCAGTTGTAAATGCTGAGCATTATCAAGTCAATTAAGATAATGACTTAAATAGAAGAACAGACCAACACAACCACCCACTCCAGATGAAGCACACGTGTGAAACCGGTTGAGAAATTAGTTCCACCTGTGACAACCAAAGCAGGAAACAGAACTACAGCATGTGGAGTGCTGCTACTGCTGACCTGTGGAGATACAGATACAGAGGACCGAAGAAAGTTATCTTCCATTTGTGGACATTACTAAACCTAATGCAAGCTTTTTATATTATTATTTTTTTTACTTTGTATTCAAACTTTATTGACCATACCTTTCTCTCCCTGATGACTGCATGGATAAAGCTGACTGCACCCATAATCCTGCACAAGGAGAGCAGAGACAGGATCTGAGGGCCTGAATAACCTGACATAAATTTAAGGAGATTACCTACATTTGAAAGAACTTTCCTCATTTGCAAAACTTGCTTCATTAGAGGAGCCTCTTTTCTCCTTTTCTATTTTTCAGCACTAAAGCTAAGCACAAAGGATCTAAAGACACAATATATATAAAAAAATACATATATATATATATATATATATATATATATATATATATATACATATAATTGTTGTGTAATGCCAACTTATAAAATGTATGTTGTAGTGAGAAATTAGGCTTTTATCCATTCAATAATATATTTCCTATATTTTATTAATTTATTTATGTCATTATTAAGTGATATTTCCTTACTGTTTTTGTTTCCATATTATGAGTAAAAATCTTAAAATTTGGATAATATTAGAATAATTTTATGTATTATATTGCAGAAAATTGTTGCTACAATGGTTACACATGTATTATGTTAAAATACTTTTGCTTACATGGGTCCCTAATACATTGCTGAGGTACAATGGGTTTTTACTTGAGTTATTTGTCGATATTTTGATTTTTGAAAGTGCATATGTAAGCAGATTATTGCCTTTGTACTATCTCTACTTTCTATGGACTGATTGTTGCTGTTTAAATTATATTTATTGGTTGATATATATTTTACATTTTGATGTATTCAATAGACCTTTATTATATTTTAACAACTGCAAATACAAGGTGCAAATATGATTATAAAATTAATTTTGAACTCCATAAAATATAATCATTAGCGATGACTAATAAATCACAACTCGGACACCCCACACATGGACACACACACACACATATATATATATATATATATGAATTTTAAAAAATCCTCAGAAAAAAAATATCTTCTTTATGACCCTATAAATGTTTCCATAGAAATAGCAAATGAAAAGTCTCCCTACACATTTTTATTCATTTTTATGCACAGCACAATTGATGGAATTTGCTAAGAGGAAAACCATTGTGATGTTTCCTAGCACAAAATAGCCCTACTCTGGTCTAGATGTGATTTAATAAAATTCCGGTAGTATAAATAGGTCCATGTGCAGTGCTGTAATGCTTGATAATACTTAATGTGTTATTAACTAGTAGTAGTGCATACGTGTTTTCGGAATCAAGCACAGAATCTGTCAGCACAGGTACAATTGCAATGCTAAATGTACACCATCAAAGGGTCAATAGTGGTTGGCAAAGATGCAGTGGTTGGCATTATGTGATTATTGAGACATTGCAATCAGAACCATAAATAACAAAATTATTAAAAAGTAAATAAATAGTATATCTATAAATAAGTGTATATATAAATCTAAATATATATATATATATATATATATATATATATATATATATACAGTATATATATATATATATATATATATATATATATATATATATATATATATATATCAAGCTATGGCATGACTTATTCTGTTCTTGAAACTTTAATCAGTGTTTTGGGGAAACTCAGCCCCTTTTCTCAAAACAAAATACATAAAAAACAAGTAATTAATTTAAGCCCCACAAACCACAACCATACTGGTTATGGAAACTTTATGCTTTCAAATCACATGCATTTCATCTCAAGCCAAATCTCCCTAGATTTGTTATCAAATAAAAATGAAATGTAAACTACAGTAGAAAAAAAATTCAAAAATGTAAATGATATATATTTTTATATACATTTATATTAAGTATTTTATATTATTTATATTTAAAATAAAAAATAAAATATATCTATCTATGTATAAATATAAATACAAATATGTTATAATTCATAATTTGTATTAATATTTTCATTAACAGGGATTCATTTACACTACTTTAAGATTGAGTTTTGTTGACTGGATTTTCCTGCTATATTTAGCCTCTTACGTTCTATGTTAATGGTTAAATACTAGTAATATAATAATATGTCATAAACTGCTATTGCAGGGCTGAAACATGCAATGCTAAAATTCATCATCTCTGGATAGTTAAAAGCAATATTTGTAATTAGTAAATCTGGAGACCTTGATTTTTTACAGTATGCTGTATAAATTCTTCCAGAGTCCACACTGCCTCTGCCCTTTACCATTTAAAAATATCTAGAAGTGAGAGACAAAAAATCAGTGAGCTGATTTTTGGATGATGGTATGGTTATTGGGCACTGGAGAGTAATTGTAAGTTCTTGGAGCACGTAAGTGAGGCTGTAAGGTAATTTGCTATTCAATTGGTGTCTTTTTGGGGGCTCCAAATAAGTTATGGGTTACAAACTTGAAAACTCTGCAATGGTTAATCCTGGAACTTACAACCTCCCGAAGCCTTTGATCTTTCACTTCCGTAAGAGTTACGATGGTTAAAATCGCAAATTGCTATTCAATTGCTCCAATTCCGCAAGGCAGCAAATGTTTTCGCACCCATAAACGGCAAATGTCCGTAGCACTGTAAATGCACCCGCAAGGGGGTTTAACCCCTGTTAGTAGCACTGTAAATGCAGATAAAAAATTAATACTGTACTGTTAATAACATGGAATGCGATGAAAGACATTAGAATTAATTGCACAACAGTCTCAAGCTTGCAAATAGTCAGTAACTAAAATGTATTATGTTTTATTTTGGGGTTATATCGGTCTCGAGAATCAATTTCAACATTCAAGTATTGCCATTCATTTTCATAATTCTGCATTTTGAGGGTTTAGGAGTCCCATTGCATATCGGACGCCCAAACCTAATTGATTGACATTTAACCTCCATGTTTTACTACCGTAATAATGACGGTCTCATTTTCTGCTGGCTGATTCTAAATGGGTCAATAGTGGTTGGCAAAGATGCAGTGGTTGGCATTATGTGATTATTGAGACATTGCAATCAGAACCATAAATAACAAAATTATTAAAAAGTAAATAAATAGTATATCTATAAATAAGTGTAAATATATATATATATATATATATATATATATATATATATATATATATATATATATATATATATACAGTATATATATATATATCAAGATATGGCATGACTTATTCTGTTCTTGAAACTTTAATCAGTGTTTCGGGGGAACCTCAGCCCCTTTTCTCAAAACAAAATACATAAAAAACAAGTGATTAATTTAAATCCCACAAACCACAACCATAGATAAGAACCAGTGTTAACAGTGGGTCTAAAATTAAAATGTTTCAATGTGTTACACTTATGATGATATTTAGAAATTAGCATAGCAGAGTCTGGTAATGTTATGTACAAAAAAAAGCTGCTGCTTACTTAAATGATGATGTATTTAAAAATAAATATATTTACTTTAACCTTTTCTTTTGATATAGTTGTGTGTCAACCACTCTAAAATTATATGGAGAAGTATGTAGAGGAAACTAAATAGAAATCAGTTACAAGGTTGCTTTTTTCCAAAGCAATGCTTTTAATGCATTTTGCCATACGAAACAAAATAAAAAAGCATAATCAGAAATAAGGTGATCTGCTTATGCCTAAAGGGCATGTTTTTTCTTTTCCTCTTAGCTTATCTTCTGTATACAATAGCAGGGTCATAATTGCTCTGCATTAAAGGACATCTGCCTCTAGAGAAGTTATACCCTTAAGGCAAAAGTTGTCATGCTTCTGTTTGCAGCTGACTGACCCTAGCACAATGGTTTGTTATTTTTGTGTCCAACAATGGTTATTTTTATATTTTCTGTGTGACTTAATGGGAATACAGTTAAAAAATACTTATGTCGGAAAAAATGCTTAAAATATATTGTTGACAAATTAATATAAATCAGTGCTGAAAATGCCTTTCTGAATTGTTAAAACATTATATTTCTACATAGAAAACATTTCATGTATCTTTATTTCAGATAGGAACATAGAATATCTATGTAATTAAAAGGCATATTAACTAGACCTTTTCAGCCTGTTCAGCCCTGAAATAATGGTTTTGAACTATAGTGTATTTTGAAATAATTCCAAAATGCATTATATAAAATATGTAATTGTTAAGCATTTGATATCTTGCTTTCAACCGTTTCCATAAAATGAAAAAAAAAAGAGTACATTTTCACTGCATTTGTAATCTCTCAATTGGAATATTTTATTAGTGAAACAGACTTCCAATGGAAGTATTAGAGAAACATAAGAGTATATAGAAAGGAATTCTAGAATACCTGGAATATGTGTACCTTCTGAAATGTTAACAAGCCTAGAATTCAGGAAGAAAAAATGGACAGATGAGTATATTGTTTACTATTTGCTGTCAAATCTATGTTGCAATGTTTATTTTTGTAAATCTTAGATACAAATAATTTGCTTATAAGATAACATATTAGGAGCACGGTATTTGAAGTTAATATATTGCTGAAGTGTTTGATTTGTAGTATGTTAAATAAATAAATACATAAATACAAAATATCTTTTATTTTTTTAATTATTGTATGGAGTTTTGCTTTAATAATGATGGTCATTTTGTCTTATTTTGAAATAGATTAGAATCCTGTAAATCCTATTTAGGAAAGATGAGGCAATGGTAAAAAAGGAGGAGGGATTTGTCTGTATTTTAAGCCTGAATTTAAGTCTATAGTCAGGGAAGATATTTATGCTGGAACTAGAGATAATGTTGATTGCTTGTGGGTAGAGTTAAATAGCGGAGGAGCAAATTCCAAAAGAATATTGGTAGAAGTATGCTATAAATGCCCAAATATAATTCAAATTGAAGAAATTTAGCAGTAGTTCAGCTAAGGGGAGTGGGTTTTTGAGTACACTCAGATATCTTTATCTTGACCAGGTTGTACAATAACCAACTAGAAATTAGGCTATCTTGCATTTAGTTATTACAAATAATATTGATATGATAACAATTGTTGAAATAGGAGTATTACAATTCCGATTTGAGGGGTTCAGTACACTCCTAATTCTCCTACAGTAGCTTATAGGAGCAATCTGCAGGTTATGCTCATCTTAGCACACCAGCAATTTAGATCTGGACATCAGTCATGGAGCCACAGAGAAATCAGACCACACCGTTATTTAGTGCATAGAAGACTGAACATTTATTTATTGTTATAGAGATATTTTAACCATCACAACAGTTCACAACTGTTCACAACTGACCATCACAATTTCCCCCAGTTCTAGCCCATCCTCTTAGGTCAGAGAGGCTTGTGTCATCTCCCCCCTACACAAATTCTTCTTTGTTAGATGGATACAAATTCTTAGTATGACATCCTCATCCTGTCACCAGCCATAACCCCCTTCCCATCACCACATACACAAGAGCTGGGGTCATCTGGCTAGATCACTAATATCGCAGGCCTGTGTTCATCCTGAGTATGAGTACAAGTTTCTTATATGTGCTATTGGGGAATATATTTTACAAGCATATTTCACAATCTACAATAATAGAAAATAAATACACAGAACAAGCAACAAGATATTCACATTAGTCGCTTTTAACATAACATTGAATGGCCATTTTGATAGCCTTGATGTTATCAATGAGATATGTAAGAGTTCCAGATAACAGTGGTACTTGTTGGGTTGTAGGGGAGCCCCAAAATCAGTAATGACAAGGGGTACCCATGTTACAGATGACCCATAAGAAGAGCTGTAAGATTTGTCTGAGCATACTGATGATAACAAGACATAAAGTAGTGTCACATAAAGTACATTGTATTATATAAACTACATTAGAGGACATGCATGTATATGATCCTTTGCTGTTATAGGTCTTGTTGTTATGTGTGGCTGTGTCATCATTACAAATACAGATTCCTTTAAAGATGATAAGTACCTAGAACAGTATTTTAAAGCTAAGCATACTCATAAATATTTAGAAATTTGATTGTTATAACTTTGTAAAATATGATATAAACGTGTTTATTCTCATCCTATTTCAGATTATAAATATGATCTTAGGAGGTTATTCTTCATTCAATATAAATAGGTACTGGGGTGGACAGTCCAGGCCAAATTCACTGAATACTGAATAACAATAGGATGTCAATTGGTCTGGTATATACAGTATATACTTTGATGGGTAACGTAATTAGTAGGCATAACTTATATGTTTTTAGCTAATATTCTGATCGATTAGCATTACATTTAGGCATTTATATATCTTTTCACACACAAAAAAATGTTGTTGTAGATATTGATTATTGATACTATGGATGTATACTTATAATTGTTAATGGGTATTTAGAGCAATGGGATTGGCAAATTAGAACCCTACTATAAAAATATTTTTATAATAAAAACAGACTCAACATTATGTTCCGTAGGTGCTAAATTATATTGACATGGACAATGTGGATATTGGAGATATTAACATTATGATAAAACACAACATAATTGAGTATATTTAAAATTATTAAAGGATATCTATAATAAGGATACAGTATCTATCATAATGTGATCCACAAATAAGTAATCTAATATAAAAATGTTTGGCCAATAAAATGTATTGTTTATGGGCACTAAATCATATTAGTAAGGACAAGGTGGTTATTGGAAATATTATTAACATGATAATAAACAGTATAATTTAAGAGACTCAAAAATACACACTTTAAGAACAATTTTATTGGAATAGACATAATCAAGAAAAAATGTGGTTCATACGTTATAATATAAAACAGGGGTAAGCAAGTTCGCTCCTGGAGAGCCCCACACATGCCAGGATTTGATTATATCCCTGCTGCATACAGGTGAGTGAATTGTTTCTACAGTCATCCTGATTGACTCATCTGTGCACAGAAAGGATATCCGCAAATACAGTCCTGTGTGGGGCTCACCAGGGGAGGACTTGGACAGCCCTGATATAAAAGAAGTAATACTTGATTGTTTTGATTGAGTTGGATTTAAGTTTTTCATATTTTCTATGTCCTATAGTTTATGTGATGAGGATAATATTTAGAAGCATATTAAGATATGTCCTATAGTTTATGTGATGAGGATAATATTTAGAAGCATGTTAAGATATATATATATATATATATATATATATATATATATATATATATATATATATATATATGTGCTTTGAACAAGTATTTATGATGTCTTTTTGCCTTGCTAATTCTGTTGGGCCAGCGAATCATCAACAGATTCTGACCACCTGAGAAAGAGAAAAGAAAGTGTTAATAACATGAAAGCTTTACACTATAAAATAATTACCTCTTGCTCCAATGTTGTCTGGGCTGTGAAGAAGCAGCCGCGAAATGTGCATGTCGGCCACTGTAGCCATCTCGTCTTCCACTGATGACGTCATGGAGGAGAGCAGAATGCTTTAGCAGGTTGCAGTAATTATTTTCTGATGACTCTTTTTCAAAATTGATATTAATCAATGATAGAATGTTTATAATTTAGAAAAAATAGAAAAAAACAGTATACAGTTGGGAGGTTGTTATTATATAAAATAAATCCATCCCACTTAAATAAAGTATATTATCGTATAAATGAATTAACTTCCAGCCACCATAGACAAGTGTAAAGCCAATTTGAAGAAAAATGTAAGAAAAAGACACTTATATGTCTATAGTGGCAGCTCCTCTAGGATAATTAATCAACAAATGTATAGTATAATAAGTTATTAGAATAATTAAAAACAAAATCACTACGTTTAAAATTTATAACAACTGACCAAGTCCCAACAGCAAGAAAGCAAATAGACAAAAGCAAATAATGAATATTATATGTATTATACAGATGACCGGGGGTGGCTGGTGCATAGGGGCAAATGGGCAAGCACCCCCCCCCCCCAAGAAAAAAAATATCAATCACTTTAATGATATTTTACATTTATATAGATAATAAGATTTTATTATATCTGTATATTAGCTTTCAAATCTTCTTTCATATGATTTTGTTGCATCTATCACTTTAAATTAACCCTTTGTGTGCCTTCCCCCTTGCCTGGTGTCTTTCACTGCTACGATAGAGCATATTACAGTGAGAGCGTCCTAACGTTCTCTTGCTCATCCTGGCAGAGTGTACATTCACTTTGCTAGAATTGTATAAATTTTCCTGTCTGTCAAGATTTGCAACATCAACCAATCAGTGCTGCATGCTGACAGGTTGCTAGGAACATCCCCCCTGACCATTCTCTATGAACGTCCCCTAGCCTATAGAGGCTTAATGTTATGATATGACATCAGGAAGGCTTTATAAGCCCATTATTTCAAACACTCTACACCCTGTCCCCGCTCTTTTTACTGACTGATCCTCCCGTGCTGATGAACCTAACCTCATCAACCAAGTAAGTTTGCACAGACAGTGATACTGGAGTGGGTTGCCTGTTCCTTCTCAAGTGGAACTGACTTGGATTAGAACCAAGATCAACAGTTATGGAAGCACAGAGCCCTAACCCACTGCACCACCAGCAACATCCCAATTCTTATATACTAGCGAATTGCCCATCAAATAATGACGTCAATAAAATTTTAAGCCAGGCAATGCTGTTGGCCACACAATGTAAGGCTTTTGCTTCTCTGATCACCTTCAGCGCTCATTGCGAGCCCCGTGATGAGTTAATTAACCTGCAAGTTTTGTGCTTGGGAATGCCATGTGTCTCTTTCCAGCATCTCCCCCGTGTGCCTTCCCTGTGGGTTTCTCTTCTGTGTGTCTGCTGAATGTTTGCATGCCGCGCGCTGACTGCCAATTTGTTTTATTGTTGGTGTGTGTAACTGTCTTTTCCATCGTGTATTTTCTAAGTCCCGCGTGCCTGGCTTTGCTCAGCTTCATTTTCATCCAGTTTCAGAATTATTTAAATTTTTCGGCTGCCATTTTTTTCTCGCTTAGTCGATTCTCAAGTAATGAAACACGTCAAATAAGACTCAAAATCGCTTGCAACCTCACTCCCATGCTTCCTGGCTTTCCCCCTGTGCTGTGTGTGAGTGTGATTTTATGTCTTTTTTTTTTTTTCGATTTCCGCGGTTCGGCCATTAAATTCGTATTTTGCCGAGGTCGTATTTTGTTGGTGTAAGTGTTAGTGTCTTTGCCATTGTGTATTTTGTAAATCCCGTATGCCTGGCTTTGCTCAGCCTCGTTTTCATCCAGTTTAAAAAATGTTTATGTTTTTTGTCCATCATTTTTTTTCTTGCTTAGCCAATTTCGAGTGATGAAACACGTCAAATAAGACTCAAAATCGCTTGCAACCTCACTCCCAGGCTTCCTGGCTCTCCCCCATGTGCTGTGTGTGAATGTGTTATTATTTATTGTTTCTTATTTTTCTTTTTTTTTGTGTTTTCTGATTTCTGCGGCTCGGCCGTTCAATTTGTAATTTTTCTGAGCTCTTATTTTTACCCCCCGAGGATGCATGCGTGACAGCGCTGCTGATTGCAATGAGCGGCTGCTTAAGTGCTCATTTCAGCCTAAGTCCTGCAAGCTCAGAATGCTTCAATGCCTCAACTGCTCGTCTCACTGAAGGCGGTCATCGCAAGGCCAGTAAAGTAGAGGGGGGAGAGGTGGAGAGGCTCGCAATGAGCGCCAAAATCGCTCATTGCGAGGCCCGTAATGAGCGCCAAAGGTGCTCATTGCAAGGCCAGTAAAGTAGAGGGGTGGAGAGGCTCGCAATGAGCACCAAAGGCCAGTAAAGTAGAGAAGGGAAGAGGTAGAGGGGAGGAAAGGCTTGCAATGTGCACCAAAGGCCAGTAAAGTAGGGGTGGGAAAGGTAGAGGGGGGAGAGGCTCGCAATGCGCTCCAAATGCGCTCATCGCAAGGCCAGTAAATTAGAGGGGGAGAGGTAGAATGGGGAAGAGGCTTGCAATGAGCGCCAGTAAAGTAGAGGGGAGGGAGAGGCTCGCAATGAGGTCCGGTTTGGGCCTATATAGTCCTGTTTGGTATTTTCTGGTTTTTACGGTCCGGTTGGGGCCTATATGGTCCCGCTTGGTGTCATGTGTGTTTTTAAGGTCCGGTTGGGGGCTATATGGTCCCGCTTGGTGTAATGTTGGTTTCTAAGGTCCGGTTCAGGCCTATATGGTTTTGCTGGGTGTAATGTGAATTTTTAAGGTGCGGTTGGGGCCTATATAGTCCTGCTTGGTACTTTATGATTTTAAAGGTCCGGTTCAGGCCTATATGGTCCCGCTTGGTGTAATGTGGAATTTTAAGGTTTGGTTGAGGCCTATAACGTCCCGCTTGGTGTAATGTGAATTTTTAAGGTGCGGTTGGGGCCAATATAGTCCTGCTTGGTATTTGGAGGTTTCGGCCTATATAGTCCCGCTTGTTGTAATATGTTTTTAAGGTATGGTTGGGGTCTATATGGTCCCACTTGGAGTAATTTGGGTTAATAAGGTCCAGTTGAGGCCTATATACTGCTTGGTATTTTAAGCTTTTAAATGTCTGGTTGGGGCCTATATGGTCCCGCTTGGTGTAATGTGGATTTTTAAGGTGCGGTTGGGGCCAATATAGTCCAGCTTGGTATTTGAAGGTTTCAGCCTATATAGTCCCACTTGTTGTAATATGTTTTTAACGTCTGGTTGGGGCCTGTATGGTCTCACTTGGAGTAATTTGGGTTAATAAGGTCCAGTTTGGGCCTATATAGTCCCGCTGGGTATTTTAAGGCTTTTAACATCCGGTTGGGGCCTATATAGCCCTGCATGGTATTTTAAGTTTTTTTAGATACAGTTTTTGGACTATATAGTCCCACTTGGTATTTTAAGGTTTTAAAGGTCCGATTGGGGCCTATATGGTCCTGCTTGGTGTAATGTGGGTTTTAAAGGTCCGGTTTGAGCCTATATAGTCCAGTTTGGTATTTTAAGGTTTTAAAGGTCTGGTTGGGGCCTTTATGGTCCCGCTTGGGGTAATGTGGGTTTTAAAGGTGCGGTTGGGGCCTATATAGTCTCGCTTGGAGTAATTTGGGTTAATAGGGTCCAGTTGGGGCCTATATAGTCCCGCTTGGTGTAATGTGGGTTTTTAAGGTTAAATTTGGGCCTATATAGTCCCGCTTGTTATTTAGGGTTTTAAAGGTCTGGTTGGGGTCTATATTGTCCAGCATGGTGTAATGTGGGTTTTTTAGTTCCGGTTGGGGCCTATATGGTCCCGCTTGGTGTAATGTGGGTTTTTAAGGTGTGGTTGGGGCCTATATAGTCCGGCTTAGTATGTTAAGTTTTTTTTAGGTACCGTTTGGGCCTATATAGTCCCGCTTCGTATTTTAAGGTTTTTAACCTGCGGTTGGGGCCTATATGGTCCCACTTGGAACAATTTCGATTAATAATGTCAAGTTGGGGCCTATATAGTCCTGCTTGGTGTAAAGGGTTTTTAAGGTTCGATTTGGGTCTATATAGTCCCGTTTGGTATTTTAAGGTTTTAAAGCTCCGGTTGGGGCCTATATGATCCCACTTGATGTAATGTGAGTTTTTAAGGTCCGGTTGGGGCCTATATAGTCCTGCTTGGTATTTTAAGATTCTAAAGGTCCGGTTGGGGCCTATATGGTCCCGCTTGGTGTAATGTGGGTTTTTAAGTTCCGGTTGGGGCCTTTATGGTCCTGCTTAGTGTAATATGTGATTTTAAGGCCTGTTTGAGGCCTATATGGTCCCGCTTGGTATAATGTGGGTTTATAACATCCGGTTGGGGCCTATATAGCCCCTCTTGGTATTTTAAGTTTTTTTAGGTACAGTTTTTTGCCTATATAGTCCTGCTTGGTATTTTAACGTTTTTAATATCCAGCTGGGGCCTATATGGTCCCGCTTGGTATAATGTGGGTTAATGAGGTCTGGTTTGTTATTATATAGTCCTGTTTGGTATTTTAAGGTCTGGTTAGGGCCTATATGGTACCGCTTGTTGTAATGTGGGTTAATAAGGTCAGTTTGGGCCTATATAGTCCTGCTTGATACAATGTGGGTTTTTAAGGTCCGGTTGAGGCCTATATGGTCCTGCTTGGAGTAATTTGGGTTAATAAGGTCCGGTTAAGGCCTATATAGTCCTGCTTGGTATTTTAAGTTTTTTTATGTACAGTTTGGGCCTATATAGTCCCGCTTGGTATTTTAAGGTATTTAACACCGGATGGGGCCTATATGTTCTCGCTTGGTATAATGTGGGCCAATAAGGTCTGGTTTGGGCCTATATAGTCTTGCTTGGTATTTTAAAGTTTTTAAGGTCCGGTTGGGGCCTATATGGTCCCGCATGGTGTAATTTGGGTTAATATGGTCCAGTTGGGCCTATATAGCCCTGCTTGGTATTTAAAGTTTTTTTTATGTACAGCTTGGGCCTATATAGTTCTGCTTGGTATTTTAAGGTTTTTAATATCCGGCTGGGGCCTATATGGTCCCACTTGGTATAATGTGGGTCGCTTGGTATTTTAAGGTTTTTAGGGATTTTCTTTGTTTTTTTTTTTGATTTCCGATGTTCGGCTATTAAATTCATATTTTTCCGAGGTCGTATTTTGTTGGTGTAAGTGTTAGTGTCTTTGCCGTTGTGTATTTTGTAAATTTATCCGCCATTTTTTTCTTGCTTAGCCGATTGATGAAACACGTCAAATAAGACTCAAATCGCTTGCAACCTTACACCCAGGCTTCGTTTTTCTTTTTTTTTTGTGTTTTTCGATTTTCGCGGCTCGGCTGTTCAATTCGTATTTTTCTGAGCTTGTACTCCCCCCACACGCGGTTGCATGATGGCGCTGCTCGCTGCAATGAGCAGCTGCTTAAGTGCTCATTTCAGTCTAAGTCCCGCGTGCTTCAATGCCTCAACTGCTTGTCTCGCCGAAGGCGCTCATCGCAAGGCCAGTAAAGTAGAGGGGGGAGAGGTGGAGAGGCTCACAATGAGCGCCAATAGCTCTCATTGCGAGGCCCGTAATGGGCGCCAAAGGTGCTCATTGCAAGGCCAGTAAAGTAAGGGATTGGAGAGGCTCGCAATGAGCACCAAAGGCCAGTAGAATAGAGTGGGGAAAGGTAGAGGGGGCGAGAGGCTCGCAATGAGCTCCAAAGGCGCTCATCGCAAGGCCAGTAAATTAGAGGGGGGAGAGTTAGAATGGGGGAGAGGCTTGCAATGAGCGCCAGTAAAGTAGAGGGGGGAGAGACTCGCAATGAGCCCCAAAGGATTTTTTTTGAGGTCCGGTTATGGCCTATATAGCTTGCTTGGTATTTTAAGTTTTTTTAGGTACGGTTTTGGCCTATTTAGTGCCGCTTGGTATTTTAAGGTTTTAAAGGTCCGATTGGGGCTTTTATGATCCCGCTTGGTGTAATCTAGGTTTTTAAAGTCCGGTTTGGGCCTATATAGTCCCATTTGGTATTTTAAGTTTTTAAATAATCTTATTTATAACCTTAATGGAGCAAATCTAGGGGTATCAGATATTAAAAGAGATTTGGGAGTACTAGTGGACAACCACCTAGGTGCTCAATGCCAAGCAGCAGCTGCAAAGGCAAGTAAAATATTAGCATGTATTAAGAATGGTATAGAAGCAAGGGAAGAAAATATAATTCTACCACTATACAAATCCCTAGTACGCCCTCATTTGGAATATGAAGTACGATTTTGGGCACCACTTCATAAAAAGGACATTTTAGAGCTGGAAAAGGTACAGAGAAGGGCAACAAAACTAATAAGGGGAATTGAGAGGCTAAGGTATGAAGAAAGACTAACCGAATTAGACGTATTTTAGCTAGAAAAAAGGTGTCTACGAGGGGATATGATTACCTTTTTTAAATACATCCAGGGTCAATATAAGGCTTTGTCAAGTGAACTTTTTGTAGCAAGAGATTTTCAACTGACAAGAGGACATCCTTTGAGGTTAGAGGAAAAAAAAATTCACCTTAAAGAAAGAAAGGGTTCTTCACAGTTAGGGTGGTTAAACTGTGGAATTCTCTACCAAAGGAGGTGGTGACAGCGAATTCGATAGATAACTTCAAAAAGGGGTTGGATATATTTTTGAATAAAGAGGGCATTCAAGGTTATCCTAGATAACTAGCGAAGGAATATTGATCCAGGGAGAAATTTGATCTCCAGTTTCTGGGGTCAGGAAGGAATTTTGCTTTTTTTCCCCTTATGAGACAATTGGCAAAGTTTCAATGTTTTTTTTTTTCTGTTTGCCTTTCTCTGGATCAATTAACAATTAATAACAAATAGTCCACATATTAAAAAGATCAAGAGAGATCTAAAAAGTTTGAACTTGATGGACTAACTCTTTATTCATCATCAAATACTATACTATTAATAATTAATAAACAACTAATTAATAACTAATCTGCATATTGCAGATCAGAGGAGATCTTAAAAGGTTGAACTTGATGGACTAAAAGTCTTTTTTCAACCTCAATTACTATGTAACTATGTAAAGGTCAGGTTGGGGTCTCTATATGGTCGCGCTTGGTATAATGTGGGTTTTTACGGTCTGGTCGGGGCCTATATGGTCACGCTTGGTGCCATGTGTGTTTTTAAGGTCCGGTTGGGGGCTATATGGTCCCGCTTGGTGTAATGTTGGTTATTAAGGTCCGGTTCGGGCCTATATGGTCTTGCTTGGTGTAATGTGAATTTTTGAGATGCGGTTGGGGCCTATATAGTCCTGCTTGGTACTTTAAGGTTTTAAAGGTCAGGTTGGGGCCTATATGGTCCCGCTCGGTGTAATGTGGATTTTTAAGGTGCGGTTGGGGCCAATATAGTCCCGCTTGGTATTTTAAGGCTTTTAACATCCGGTTGGGGCCTATATAGCCCCACTTGGTATTTTTTTTTTTTTTTAGGTACCGTTTTTGGCGTATACAGTCCCGCTTGGTGTTTTAAGGTTTTGAAGGTCCAGTTTGGGTCTATATGGTCCTGCTTGGTGTAATGTGGGTTTTAAAGGTCCGGTTTGAGCTTATATAGTCCCGTTTGGTATTTTAAGAGTTTAAAGGTCCGGTTGGGGCCTATATGGTCCCGCTTGGTGTAATGTGGGTTTTTAAGGTCTGGTTGGGCCTATATAGTCCCATTTGCTGTAATGTGGGTTTTTAAGCCACCGTTGGGGCCTATATGGTCCCTCTTGGTGTAATGTGGGTTTTAAAGGTTCGTTTTGAGCCTATGTAGTCCCATTTGGTATTTTAAGGTTTTAAAGGTCCGGTTGGGTCCTATATGGTCCCGCTTGGTGTAATGTGGGTTTTTAAGGTCCGGTTGGGGCCTATATAGTCCTGTTTGGTGTAATGTGGGTTTTTAAGCCACTGTTGGGGCCTATATGGTCGCTCTTGGTGTAATGTGAGTTTTCAAGGTCCGGTTGAGGCCTACATAGTCCTGTTTGGTAGTTTAAGGTTTTAACGATCCGATTTGGGTCTATATGGTCCCGCTTAGTGTAATGTGAGTTTTTAAGGTCAGGTTGGGGCCTATATAGTCTTGCTTGGTATTTTAAGTTTTTTTTAGGTACGGTTTTGGCCTATATAGTCCCGCTTGGTATTTTAAGGTTTAAAAGGTCCGGTTGGGGCCTTTATAGCCTTGCTTAGTATTTTAAGTTTTTTTAGGTACGGTTTTGGCCTTTATAGTCCTGCTTTGTATTTTAAGGTTTTAAAGGTCTGGTTGGTTCCTATATGGTCCCGCTTGGTATAATGTGGGTTTTTAAGTTTCGGTTGGGGCCTATATGGTCCCACTTGGTGTAATGTGAGTTTTTAAGGTCCAATTGGGGCCTATATGGTCCCGCTTGGTGTAATGTGGGTTTTTAAGGAGCGGCTGGGGCCTATATGGTCCCGCTTGGTATAATGTGGGTTAATAAGGTCTGGTTTGGGACTATATAGTCTCGCTTGGTATTTTAAGGTTTGTAAGGTCCGGTTGGGGCCTATATGGTCCCGCTTGGAGTAATTTGGGTTAATAAGGTCCGGTTGGGGCCTATATAGTCCTGCTTGGTATTTTAAGTTTTTTTTAGGTACAGTTTGGGCCTATATAGTCCTGCTTGATATTTTAAGGTTTTTAATATCCGGTTACGGCCTATATGGTCCCGCGTGCTATAATGTGGGTTAATAAGGTCTGGTTTTGGATTTTATAGTTCAGCTTGGTATTTAAAGGTTTTTAAGGTCCGTTGGGGCCTATATGGTCCTGCTTGGAGTAATTTGGGTTAATAAAGTCCGGTTGGGGCCTATATAGTCCTGCTTGGTATTTTAAGCTTTGGAATTTGCAATTGTGATATCATTGTAGTGGTTATCAATTTATATAAATATATACACACAAATATATATATATTGTGTTATCATTACAGTGGTGTTCTCATTATTTATATTATACACATCTTTTCAATTTTTTTTTTTCTAACGTTAGTCTAATTAGAGTAGGCTAGGTTCCATATTATATGCACTTGTTACTTTATTAACTAGTTATTCATACACATGGGATTTTTTGGCACTTAACACTTTATATATAGATTATTAATTTGCTATATCAAATATTCCAACTTTGTTTACATAATCATCATATGCACATGTCACTTTATATGCGGGGTAACAATTATCAATTTAATGCATTGCTAATTTGAGATATCACTTTAAGAAATTGTTTATATATTATTGACTATAATGTGCAACAAAGTTTAAAATTGTATGAACCTAATGGAATAACAGTCTATCTTTACTGTATATTTTTCTATTTGATCCTATGTGGAAGATGACGCTGTTTTTATATTTTTAATCAACGTGTTTTTTTTTTCTTTTTTCTTTTAAATTTGTTAAAAAAATTATTTTAATTATAACTGCCATGATTTAATAATCTCTTTGAAAGGAGATAATGTACTGATAATCAAGGATGTCTTTTTCTCTGTCAAGTTCTATTCAGTGTTATACACTCTCTCAGGACAACACACGCAGTTACAAACACCCACACAAGAGGCACTTTACCAAAGTAGATCTAACACGCAATCACTATATACCAACTTACACAAAAAAATACGAACTGCGGGACTTAGCATAAAAAAATACGACCTTAACGGCCGTACCGCGCGCACCTGAAAACATTATAAACACAATAAATACACACAAAAAATACATAAACAGCTTACCCAAAGCAAGGGGGGGGGGCACACAGGACCTCTGCAAAAGAACTTACACCTGAATTTAAGTCCAAATTCCCGAGTTTAGACACACAAAAATACCCTAAGCGAGAGAAAAAATGTCCGCTTCCGAAAACGAAGCTACAGGACCCTAAAGCCGCAAAACACCACCAAGCACATACAGCTTTTCCAAAAATCCGTATGAGGTACAAGATACACTTTAAGCAAGGATACTAAATCATCCACACCCGCGTACCACATACACATTCGCCACCATTTTACAACACTAACTTACACAATGCGGAAGTACACAGCTACCCTAACGGCTTTCCCTCGCGCACACAGCCTATTTACACTACACACTGCACACATTGCTGACACTTATACCTCAGCTCCACAACAGTGCAAACCGACATTCTATGCTGCAGGAACATCAAAACAGATTGTCAGCTCTTCAACAGAATGCTTCCTGCATATATTACTTCCAAATAGGTAAAGTATATTAATTTATTAATGTATGAATTATTTAATTAGCATACAAAAAAACATATACACCAAAAAAAATATTTTCTCACAATAAACACAAAAGCCATTCACCGCGCGACTCACAATGAGCATCAACGCTGCTCATAGCACACAAAGCCTTACAATAAGCGCAAAAAGCAGATCACTGCCGACTAAACAATAACACCTATCAGAAAAAAAAAATACAACAACCAACAGCGAAGGCGCTCAGCTCGAGGCTCGCAATGAGCGCCGAAGGATCTCGGACCATCACCAAAATTAATGTCTCAACCAAACAGCATTACCTGCCTTACAATGTTATTGCTGTCATTTTTTGAAGGGCAATTCGCTAGCATATAATAAATTAGAACCATGTACCTCCCTTAAGGTTTGCGCTAAACCTAAGGTTTCTAATCATTACAAACATGTTGACATAACTTACAGGCAGTCTTGTTACAAGATTTAGATCCATTTTTTATATTCAGTTGTTCATTGGCCACTCTTCTGCTGACAAGTTTTTGTTTCAGGTTTGGTGGTTGTTTAAATGGAAGGATGGGAGGTTTAGCGAATATATCTTTTAACTGGACATCTTCAGTTAGTAATGGTTGTAAATATTTGATTATTTTCCATATTTTTTCTAAAACAGGTTGGTATGTGGTCACTAGAAGTATACGCGAAGTAGTTTCTTTTGTCTTGTATTTTAACAGCTGTTCACTGGGTATTTTGATGGCAGTGGTTATTTTCTGGGTAATAATACTGTGTTTGTAACCCTTTTGTTTGAAAGATTTAGACAGTTTTTTTTTTTTTCACAGTTTCTAGTGTTTGAGCAAATGCAATGGTATCTAATAGCTTGACTATGGATGATGGCTTGTTTGTTGTTGGAGGGATGGAAACTGGAGCTGTGTAGGTAGTTACATTTGTCTCTGTGTTTACTATATACAGATGAGTGGAGAGTGACATTGGTGATAGATATAGTAGTGTCTGGAAAGTGTACCTGTTCTGTAGAGAAATCAATTTTAAGTTAAGTTTTATAGATGGGTGGAAAGTGATGGATGAACTGTGAAAGTCTCTGAGTTTGCTTTCTCCTTCTGTCCATATGATGAGCAGATCACCTATGTAACAGTAGTATCTGTATGGTTTGTACATAGATACAAATAAGAATGTTTATTTTAGATTGGCCATATTGTGGATCCATTTTGGTACCCATGGCAGTCCCCATCATCTGTAGAGAGGTATCTTTCTTAAAAGTGAAATAGTTGTGGGTAAGGATGTATTCCATAAGATTAACAATAACATCAGGGCCATATTTATGGTTTTGCATGTGTGTTGAAAGAAGCTTTAAAGCATGACACAGTGCCATCAGTTGCATAGTAATTGAGGTTGAAAAATGACTCTTAGACCATCAAGTTCAACCTTTTAAGATCTTTCCTGATCTGCAGAATACAGATTAATCGTTAATTGTTAATTGATCCAGAGGAAGGCAAACCAAAAAAAAACCCAAGTGAAACTTTTCCATTTGTTTTAAAAAGGAAAATAAATGAATTCATTCCAGACCCCAGATACTGGAGATCGTATTCTTCCCTGGATCAATACTCCCTCTTTAACTATCCAGGATAACCTTTAACGTTATCTATCGAATCCGCAGTCACCACCTCCCTTGGTAGAGATTTCCACAGATTAACTACCCTTACTGTGAAGAACCCTTTTCTTTCTTTAAGGCGGAATCATGTTACTTCTAACCTCAAGGGATGTCCTCTTGTCAGTTGAAAACCTCTTGGCACAAAAAGCTCCCTTGACAATTCTTTATACTGACCCTGGATATATTTATTTAAGGTAATCATATCCCCTCTTAGACGCCTTGTTTGAAGAGAAAAAAGCTTAATTTTGTTACTCTTTCTTCAACTTAGTCCCTCTTTTTCCCTTATTAGTTTTCCCAGCTCTAAAATGTCCTTGTTATGAAGTGGTGCCCAAAATTGTTCTCCAAATTCCAAGTGAGGGATTTGTATTATGGCAGAATTATATTTGCTTCCCTGGCTTCTATACACTTCTTAATACATGCTAATATTTTATTTGCAATTTCAGCTGCTGCTTGGCATTAAGCACTGTTACCTAAGTGGTTGTCCACAAGCACTCCCAAATCCCTTTCAATATCTGGTACCCCTAGATTTGCTCTATTAAGATTACAAATTGCATGGCTATTTTTCCTTCCTAAATGCATAACGTTACATTTATTCATATTAAATCTCATCTGCCATTTAGTTGCCCATTTCCATTTAAGGTATGCATATCCCTTTGGAGGGAAAGTACATCTTTTCTGATTTAATTAACTTGCACAACTTCGTGTCATCAGCAAAAATGGAGACAATACTTTTCTGATGCTTTTGAATGTCTAAAAAATAAGCTAAAAAACGTATTTCCTGTATTTTCTCTGAAATACAGCGGATGCACTGCATTCTGGGAAACTGGGTGGGGACATGCAAATGAGACCTGTGTCTCCTTCCCCTGTGTCTCTTTTCTCTCTCCCTCACCCTCCTGTGCCTCTTTTCTCCCTCTCCTTCTTGCTTCCTCCCGCTCACCTGCTTTCTCATTTAGATGGTGCTTCAGTGGAAACAAGGCCTTTTATTGTATTTGATTTATTTTGGTATTAATATTATCACTGGCTAAATTTAAGTAAAACTTAGAAAAGTATTTACAGTCTCTTCTACTGTATTCCTCCATCAAAGTGTCTGAAAAGGGCACAAACCCAGAGGAGTCTGGTAACTTGTGGTGTCGGAAGAAGGATTACGATGGTAGAACTTGCAAAATCCCTTTTCCAAGCCACTGAATGCCAGGAAAAGCTACACAGCATTTGCTGAGACAAGAAGCAGAACATAGAAAATTTCATATCAAAATGAACCAATAACTTGTGGCCCAGTTGCAGCACCTGACACCTGTAAGAACTACTGTGACTCCAGAGACCAGTGGTAGTATTAAAACAGATATCTTCCTACAGAACTGACTGCTATAATTATCTGCACTAAGATAATTCCCTCTTTTCTTGTTTTACAGAAAATGACTAGTGAAGGTGATGAGGAGGCACACCTCTTGACTTCTGAGAAAATTGTCACTAGAGAAGCTTGGCCCAAAATTCACTGGGCTTACTTATGTGGTGAAGCTCAGAAAGCAGTTTGATTTGAAGGCATGTGGGTAAATGGTCAGAACATAGAGAGCACATGTAAAAGTGCATATATCTGAGAAATTGTCCTCTGAACAAATGTAAGAAAGCTATGATATGTTGGAACAAATGCCAGGTGCTACTACTGCCATTTACTATGATATTATTACTAAGGTAAGGAGTTAACTTGGAGCCCTGGAAATATTCCAGAGACTAATAGATAAACTTTTATGACCTCATTGTGAACATGTGTTTGCTTTCACACTACTGAATGGGCAACACATCCGACAAAAGTAAAAGCACTACTGGGAATCTTGAGAAGGCATGGCTCACAGTAAATACTGTAAAATGTGCTAAAGGATTGAGTGAATCTAAATATCTGGGTAAAACCACAGCTGAATAAAGTGGGGTCAATAAAAAATTGGCTACAACCTTTGTGGAAAAACTATGTGAGGGTCGTTCTGGGCATTGTGGGGTACTATCAAATATTGATTCCCCATGTCTTCACAGGATCTGCCTCATGATGGATCTAACTAAATCTAAAGCTTCTGCAATGGTAAAGAGGGGTAGAGAGGTTAACGGAAGCTTTTAAAGATCTGCACTTTGGAAAAATAGTTAATTCTATAAACTAATGATTCTGGTGTGAGTTTGGGAGCTGTGTTCTCAAAGATGGTGGAAAGTGAAGAGCTTCCCATCATGTTTCTCAGCAGGACATTGCTGCCTCTGAAACATAGATACTCAGTAGTGGAGAAAGAATGTCTGGAACAACATTCACACTTGTATCTGCCTTTTGCCTTGCTGAAGTGGATGCAATAGAACAAGGAAAAGAACAGACTTCACAGTTACCCACAGAGCTGGCATTTAACATGGTAATTCTGATGCATTATTCTGCATACAGTGCCTCACAATGTTGGTCGCCACAACCAAATAATGTTAGGTTGGGGTGGGGGGATGTGCGAACAGGTGTGTATACTGTATATGTCATAGACCCTGTATCGCTCGGTTTTCTGAAAAGGACTGCAGGGGTTTACTTTTCTGCTCATTTAATCAGCTGCTCCTAGTTCGACCTAAATTAAGATTTTTCTGATATTTTCACTGGCTCAATTTAAGCAGAATTGCAAAGGATTTATAGCCTTCTCTATTGTGTTCCTTTATCAAATAGCCTTCATCATAGGCATGAAAGCAAAAGAGATTATTAACTTGTCAAAATATATACACAGATACAAATTAATATATTATAATAGCACAGTTGTGCTCTAATAGTTATAGTTGTTTCTATTGTTCTGTTAACTATCTTTTTATGAGCTTATAACTTTTCATTGGTTTCACATAGCATGTGAAATGTTTTTTTTTACAAGGAATCGGGGGTCTGAATTATCTTGTTTTATTTTTAATTTAGAATTTTTAGGAAATTCTGTGCAGCCAAAAATTTTTGATTTAAGTTCGGTTTTTGGATAATGATGTTTTTATTCCCATGGGATTTTTTTTATTTTTGTTTGCTCACTTCAAGGAAAGAATGTTTAAAAGGATTTGTTTGAAATGTAAAAATGTAATGGTGTTTTCAAACCTTTAAATGCCTTTATTTTATTTTCTATGTTTTGATTGATCAACATTTGTATGGAGATGTTTTTAGTAGTTTTATAAATATTGCTCATTTGTAATGGCAAGGTTCACAAGAGGAGCAAGCAAATGAGATGTCAAATGCTTTAAAAATCTCAATGTCATTGATTTAAGTCATGCACATAATACTTAACAATTACATTTTAGTAACTATAAATTAACATTCACTTGAAATACATTTTTTTACCTTTTACCTTCTAATATATTAAATATTTTTCTAAATTGTAATAGGAAAATATAATCTACAAAAAGAAGTTATATAAGAATAACAAGCCTTTATTTCATATTGGAAGCTACAATATATAGTGCTAATGAAGCAAAATAGTGCTTTATGCAGCCTTCCAGAAAATGTGATAGGGTCAAACATATTTAGGGCTATCCTCAGGCTAAATTAAACCAAACTGCCCATATAAGATGAGCATTTTACTACTTATCTTTAGTGAAATATATATTTCTATGTCAAACAAAATATACTGTACACATTCATTATGCAGCCGTTACCAACAATCAATTTTGGGGGGAAAACGTATTTATTTATTTACAACAAGTTTCATTAAATAACACATTTCACTTGTATAACAATGTATAAAACATCATACATATATTAATACAATTCCTTTTTCACAGTATGATACTTTTGTTTATAACATTTCAATTTCTTACAATTAAATTGTCACTGAGTCACTAATAAGCTTTTAAAAATTACAAAAAAAATTCAAACACACATATTAAAAAACAAATTCTGCCAACAGCCATTTAGAAAATACAATATATTTTATAAAAAAAAACAACTTAAACATTTAAAAAATGTATGAATAAAATCATACACATGAAATCTGTTTTGCCCATGTTTATCCTCATAAGAAGTCACTTTGTGATAGATTTTACAATTGTCCTAGTGCAAACAATAAACATGTATACTGTTCCGCTGACCTTGCAGATACCCCTTATTATTTTCAGGTCTTACTTTCATCAAAAATATTTTTAGCTAATTCTAAATGTAATTTTGCTATTCATAGTAGCCTGCAATTCAATACAATACAATGTATAAATAACTTTTGATTTTGTTAAAAACAAGCAAATACAGTGTTGTTATTTGTATGGCTTACATATGTTAACATGTATGTCGATATGTGAATTGTTTAGGAAATGTAAAAGTTGTTATTTTCAACTTTAAATAATATAATAATACATTGCTAAAAAATAATTGTAGAGTTTATATATTAAAATAAAGAGAATATGTTAGTTAATAAAACATTTTCATTATAATTAAATTGAGACAAAATACTACAAAAACTGCATAGTAGTAAAAGTTACAGCACAGGATGGCACAACTTAAAGCTGAAAAAAAAACAAGGAAACTAGAAAGTTATGGTAGCACATAACCTTAACATCCCTCCCTCCTCTGCAAAGGTTTTTCTGATGACATAATTCATGACATAATCTTTGACATTAGGTGACATCATTCATGACATCACTCATGATACAAATAATAACATCAGCTATGACATCAGACATTACACATAGGGCCTCATTCAATTGCAATTTGGCCAATTCAATAGGGCTCTATATAAGCACATAGCATATTTTTTTACAGAAGTTTTTAGTTAGTGAAGACCTGGCTTTTAGATAGAAGATCACTAACTAAAAACTTCTGTAAAAAAATATGCTCTGTGCTTATATACATCCTTATTCAATTGGCCAAAACGCAATTGAATGAGGCCCATAATATGCAACATGATATCATTCATGATATTACTTTGATGTCACTTAATACATTTATGTTTGTACACTTAGTTGAATTGTTAACTTTTGAAGGTTTCAAAATTTCTAAATGAAAATAATTATTTAAATATATATGGCTACACATATTTTCTTAATGTCACAAGCTCCTAATTCAAGCAACCATTCCCGATGAGAAAAGTGACCACTGGTAAATATCTCCACACACTTCTCCCTGATTCTCCATGATTCAAGCAACCTTTGTGTATTTCTTCAATAAGCCATGCATATGTTGTTATATTTTATTATAGATTGTAATTTGTATCAGCTATTTATAACCCATGTGTTTTATTATCCCTGTTATTTTCAAAACTTGCCTTCCTCAACTCAGCATCAGCAATTTAAAACCATCCATGACTGTCTCCTTTTCTCCACACTCTTATGTACTGAACAATTTAACCTCATTCTCTCTCCTTATCCTAACCTCCTTGACCATTGGTAACAAGCTCTACACACTTCCTGACTCCTCCCAAATCAAGCTCCTCCCAAATCTCTAAGAAGTAAAATTACAAGGTAATTGTAAAATTACAACCACCTGACATTACCATTTGAAGGTTACATTATCACTATGGTCACTAGGCAAAGATAAGATACTATATATTAGAGCTATTCACCTCACAAGGACTTTCTACCATACCCATTCCCTCTCCTACTAAATGAAAACCTTTCTAACTTTGCACACCTTCCTACCTAAGTAAACTTTCACTTCTTACTCGAACCATCCTAATTTGTATCTGTTATTCTTGCCCAGGTTTTGGCTTCTTCCATTCCCTTTATATAGTAAGCTTGCAAGTTTTTAATCTTATAAGGAGCTTTGGGAAAAAATAAAGATTTTATTATTATTAATAATAATAATAATAATAATAATAATAATAATTAATTGTTAAAGTTGTATTTTGTATATCTTCTTGTCTAAAACCCATGAATTAAAATGGTATTTTATTTTAATTGTTTCAAAATTCTTAACTTAACCTCTAATAATATTTTTACAAATATGCTGTAGATGTAAATTTGTGTTTTATATGGTTGATAAGTTCAGATTAGTGAGTAAACATGTATTCTGATGTGTGTGTCAATTATATCTGAGTACCAAGATATAATGAGAGAAAATAATGCACAGAAGTCAGAGTGTCATCAGAATAATCTCTGACTGTATTTAGGCGGCAGAATCTTATATAGCATAAAAACACGTCACAACTAGTTGAAAATACTGTTAAATACATTTTTGCAAGCAAGTGACTTTTTGTTTCTGTCTAACATAGCAAAATCCGGTTTCCTATAGATATATCATCTCAGTTTCTGAAACAAAGACAGGATACAGGAAACAGATGTTTTTAAAGAACATTAACGTAAACATTCTACAGATGACGCACTTAAACATTCTAGTGAGATAAGAAAAATGCTAACATACGTTTTATAATATTCTTAGCTAATTAATTTCTAAATGAAGAAATTAAAATACCTAACATGTCCCTCCTCTTATAAATGTATTAGACCAAGGTCTTAAGGCAAGGTTCAGGTCATAGTCCTTTCTTTAGTGAAGAGTTGGGGTCTGGACCATCATGGTGCTTCTCTTAATCCACTTGTTTTTATACATCATCAATGTCATGATCAAGATAAGAATCAGATTCTCCTTGAGTGAGGGGTATCGTCTCTATTAGGTATTGTTGAGTTACTGCTTGGTCAACAACCTTATTCACCAATCCACGGATGCATGGTATCAATAGTCTGTCTGGGCTCCTCTTTTTGCAGTACCTGAATATGCAAATATTCCATGTTGTTACCTCTGCCTGAGGTGTAAATTCCAAGAGTATATCTCCCCTCATCACACTTTTGTGGGTCCTGGAGGGTGATCCGGATGGGGTTGCATAGCTGATTTTGGCTGCAAGAGGATGGCTCCACACCCTGTGTCAGCTTTAAGCGTCTCTTTGTACTTTTGCACTTCATGTGATTAGGTGGGGAGTAACCCCAGTCAGCTCCTGTATTCCATAAGGCCAGTTTCCAGCTAGGACAACTCTCATTTCCATACAGAGAGGCTATACACAAATATACTGGCGCTTTTCTCACCCCTCCACTACGTCCTCCTCCAGAAAGTCCACATCTTAGTACTTGACATAGGTCTATTTGGTTGGTTCCTATCTGCCCTTCCTTGAACACTAGGGTCACTTGGCCAGTTAAATTGACTTCCATCATGTCTCTTTTCATTCTGTGCATCCACATCTCTCCAATAGATTGCGTCTGGTTGCCTCTGGGTCTTGTTACTTCTTCCCATATGATTATGGGTGCTACTATGCAAAGAGTTTTAAAGATGAGGCATGTCAGTGAGATTCTTAGGCCACACCAGTTAGGTCTTTTGAACAGGTGCCAGGACATTTTCTTGGGCCAGTTGAGAACCCGCACCATTCGGTTCTTCACTGGGTTTGAGACGAGTTTCCCCCCCTTTGTAGCCCAGCCTGACTCGCAATGAGTCAGCTAGCAGGTTTTAGGAATCAACTGGCTCAAGCTCTGGCACTTTTACTCTCTTGCAGTGAGTCAGGTGTATCCAGGTGGCTCGTTCGGCAACTTTCAAGGCAGTGGGTGTTGACAGCAGAACTTGGTACGGTCCTTCCCACCTGGCCGATGCCCAATTTTTACGCTTGATTACTTTAATTAGGACCCACTGGCCTGGTTGTACCAAGCAGGGTCCCTGCTGTTGCTGTGGATGAGAGAGAGAGATGGAGGTAATATCTTTCTTACTTAACATTTTTCTCATATAGTCTGCTAAGTTTTCACTCATGTTCTCATCTTCTGAGATAAATGGTCTAAATTCTGGTAGTAGGAATGGTCTCCCTTACAATATTTCAAACGGGGTTAACTTCTTCCTGCCTGGAAGCATGTGCATGTTTAGCATGACTAATGGTAAACAGTAAAGCCAATTTTTCCCTGTCGCTGCCATCGTTTTCCACAATTTATTTTTAATGGTACCATTAGTTCTCTCCACTAATCCAGCTGACTGTGGGTGGTACGCACAGTGGTTTTTCAACTCTATGTGTAATGCTTTACTCAAGTGGTTGATAATTCTGTTCACAAAATGTGTGCCGTTATCGCTATATATTTTCTCTGGTATACCAAACCTAGGAATTATTTGTGTCACTAAGGTTTTAGCCACTGTGATTGCGTCAGGGTGTGCACATGGTTTCGTTTCCACTCTCCTAGAGTATACATCAATTATCACTAGGCAATATTTCTTCCCTTCACACTTTGTTAGTTCAATGAAATCCATACATATTGTCTGGAAGGGGTATGTTGGTTCTGGGAATGTGCCCCTTATGGGGTGATAGTTACCCTGAGGGTTATGTTGTGCACAAACAAGGCACCCTGCACAAAAAATTTTAAAATAGGTGTTCAATCCATAGGCTGAAAATATTCTGCTGACCATGTCTACCATACTCCCTCTTGAGACATGACTAATGCCATGGCTCAACATAGCTGCATATCTGAATAGTGATTTTGGTAAAATTGGTTTCCCTTCAAGTAACTGCAAAAGGAGTTGTTTATGAGTGACTTGCCTGCCAGTAGATGTGACCATACCTCTATTGTTCCACAATTGTGCAAATATGTGCACAGTTGAGAATGCATATTGGCTGTCGGTGTATATATTTACTATTTGTCCCTTTCCTATTTTACAGGCTTCAGTAAGGGCCACGATCTCAGCTGCCTGTGCTGAAAAATGTGATGGAAGTTTTCCTGCTCTTATAGTTTCTTCTTGTGTTACTACTGCATATCCCGTTGCATTTGTACCATCTTTGTTTCTACTTGATGACCCATCTACAAACAGAGTTAGTGTAGCCTCGGTGTATGCAACATCTCTAAGGCCGTCTCTTGGTGAGACTTCTTTTTCTATGATTTCAGTACATGCATGTGGTGTGCCATCTTCCTGGATGGGAACTAACGTTGATGGGTTCAGTGTTGTGCACCTTTCTATGTGCAAGTGTGGTTGTGACAGAAGTATAGTCATGCATGATAAGTGTCTTGAAGGGGAAAGGTATGAAACCTTATTTTATAGTAGAATGACAGATACAGCATGTGGTACTCTTAGAGTCAAAGGGTGGAACAGGACTAAGGCTGCCGACGCCAGAACTGCCATGGAAGCCGCCACTACAGCCTGTACACAAACCGGAAGTCCCCTGGCTACAGGGTCCAACCTGGTTGAGTAAAAAACCAAGGGTCGGTCTCGCAGGCCATGTTTCTGAGTCACAACAGAAGTCATATAGCCTTCCCTTGAGTCAACAGTTTGTACAAATGGCTTGCTGTAATCTGGCAATCCCAATACAGATGTTCCCACTACTGTGTTCTTAAGCTGAATGAATGCTGCTTCAGCTTCATGTGTCCACGCTACCTTTTCATTAGCTGACATTGATTGTGCATAAATAAGGTGTTGTATGGGCCCTGTAAGTTCTGCATAGTTGGGAATCCAACTCCTGCAGAAATTTACCATCCTTAAGAAAGACATAACTTGTCTCTTTGTGACCAGCTTAGGGGCTTCTAGTATGGCCCTTTTCCTAACTGGGTCTAGTGATCGTCCCTTTCTGCTCACTAGGTATCCCAGGTACTTCACTTCTGCTTTCCAGAGCTGTAATTTATCCCGACTAACCTTATGCCCCTCTTCTGCCAGTAATGTGTGTTATCTGGCTGCATGTCATTTAGGAGTGTATGTGGATCTGGCACCGTGGGTACTCGGGAAATTACAGCTTTATTTACTGCTTGCAAATCCTGCACTAATCTCCAAGCTCCGGTTGTCTTCCTGACTGGGTAAAGTGGGGTGTTACATGGGGATCCTGGGCATTCTATTATAATCCCTTTCTCAATCAAAACTTTTATAATAGGTTCTATGCCCTTCTCTGCTTCAGGTTTTAGAGCATACTGTCTCTGATGTGGCTGAAAAGTACTTTTTGGGGTGATTTTTACTGGCTATACCCCCTTTATAAGGCCTACATCAGCGGGCCCTGTGGACCATAAGGTGTCCGGAAGGCTCTCTAATGCTGCCTCCTGTTCCTGAGTGAACAGTATCTGTGTGTTGTGTCATGGTTCCTCTAACAGAAGAACTTTCTCCCACCTGGATGACTGTAAGTGTATTCCTTTCTTTGTCTCAGTTACCCAGTTCAGGCTTTTCCGATATATTTTCGTGCTCGGTGAGTACTGCACTCCGAGGTCATAGGGCAAGTACTACCATGGTGTTTTATCTGTCTGAGCCTCTTCTACCATCCCTCCTACCTGTACCCACCTTCCACCAGCCGGCATAGCCAGTGATGTGTGGCACTGTGTGTCCTGCATAGAGTAACTGGTCTTGATCATTCAATTTTACTCCCACCCCTGTATACCCATTTTCTGTCCAGTATATGTAATCCAAGGTTATTCTGGTATTGGTGTGTTTGAAAAATGTTTTTCATAGTCCACATCCCTCCCCGGTGTACTTTCAAATTTCATAGTGCAGTGTAATGACTCTGTGCTTTGTTTTACACTGGAAGATGGAGCTAGGTCATTAGCCATGGCTACCAAAGTGCTGGATACTTGTGCCGGCCCTTTCGACACCATGTCTAATGTGTAAAAGTAATGTGGTTCACCCATCTCCTGCACTACATTTACATCGACAGGTATGTCCCCCATGTATGCATTCATGCCTTTCTCTGTGGGAACCACTCTAATGTTGCATTTCAGCGTCAGATCTCTACCCAAGAGATTTATCGGGCATCTAGGGGAGAGTATAAAAGGATGCTCAAATGTTTGGCCGTTGAACAATCTCCCTGTGAGTGGGCATGATATAGGTTCGCTATTTGTCTGTCCTGCTGCTGACCTAACCAGTATGTTTTGTGATGACGTATAAATACTCCATGTGCCATCATCGCTCAATACTGACCTACAGGCTCCTGTATCGCATAAAAATGTTATCATTACCCCCTCTACATCTAGTTTAATGACTGGTTGTTCTGCTAGAGCCATTAAGTCTATACATGATTCTAAATTCAACACATCATTTATTTCTGGCAAATTTGCATCATTATTACCATACTCATACAATTCAGATTCATGCAATTCTTGTTCAGCAAATATTAGTAAAGGAAGGGTACAACCTGGTTCTAGTCATTTGTCAGTCTGGTCATCGTCATCTGCTCCCTCTTCCTCCTGGTACTTTTTGTTTCTGCAGGAACATGCTAAGTGGCCGGCCTTGCCACATACGTAACAATTTCCATAAAATGTATCCTCTGCTTCCACCTCGACCACGTCCACCTCCTCTCCCTCCACGTTTTTGGTTATTTCCACCATCACCAGAAAAGAAAGCAAAAAGTTATAGGTTGCGCTTTCCCATCAACAGAAGTCATCAAATACACCTCCTTTGGGTTACTATCTTGCTTTATCTGTTTCTTTTCATTTGCTCTCTTACACTGCTCTTCTGCATGTCTAGCATATTCTATGGTTTCCCTAAGGGGACATGTTTTGTAAGTAATTTGGTGTTGTATCACAAAGTCATTTATTTGTTTAGCTGCTGAGCATATGGTCCAGCGTCATCATATGGGTTAGGTCTGGCTACCCCGCTATGGCTGTCAAATACTACCCGCAACCTCCCCATATATTGTTCCACACTTTCATCATCTTTCTGTACACACTCGTTTATCTTAGTCCAGTCTGCGTCTGTCAGCTATTCTGCCTATTAGAGTGTCTACTCTTTGGGTCAGTTCTTGTGATCCATATTGCAATGGCTCCCCCCTTTGGTCCAGTGGATTCCAGTCACCTTCACTAAGGATCCAATCGGACCCTAATATCTGCCTCAGACACCGTACAACCTCAACACCATTTAATTTAAAACTTTGCTGCAATCGCTGGAACTTAAGTCTGAAAATTCCCATATTGTCATTTGGGTGGGGGACTCCTTCTACAGCTCTCCTCACATCTGCATCTGTCCATGCTCGGTATACTAGCATTGTGGGTGGCAACACATTTCCCCCCTCTACAAGCTCTCCCCCTCTAGGATTGGGAACCTCAATTAAAGGATATAATGGCACAGATGTCATTCCCTTACCTCCATAATGATGATCTGGTGCCCGCCTGGTTCTGGCGGGCCGTCCCTAAGGTGGTGGTGTTGGAGGAGGTGGATTTGGAGCGGTGGCGGCAAGCAGGTATTTGCGGGCATCATCAAATTCGTCCTCTACATCATCACTATAAGTGACCATATTCCCAGGAGGTGGAGGGGCGGTCAGTCGTGGAAGTCTTTTCTGTGTACACATAAACATATCCTCTTCCGAAGGAGAGAGGTGGTTAACATTACATGTCCCTCCCCCCGTAGGCACCGTCATTGTGATACACATTTGCCTTTTTGTTTTCATCTTCAACAATTTTTTATTTTTAGTATAGAAAATGTATTTACTTTTTTTTTTTTATTTCTATTTCCTTAATTAAGTAACGTTGCGTTTACTTTTCCTTTTCTATACTTCTTTGTATATAGTAAAGCTCAATAAAGTGTGAACGTCTCCTATACCTTCCTTGTAATAAGGATTAATATTGCCAAGAAGTAGTGGATACAGGGCACTGATTTCCAGCAAAGGTAGTATAGTAGATGCTGTGTATCCAGTGGGTGCGGTGAGCATTGTCATCACTTAAAAGGGGTTATAATAACATACCTTTGTCTCTCTTTACCTCAACCACACTTCCTCCCTTCTGCTATGTTCCCTTAAGGTTACAGACAGACATATTTTACATAAAAAAACTAACACACGCACACAGAGAAAATTGGAGTAGAAAGGGGACTGGTCTGCTATGCTGACTGTGGGGGGTGGGCCAGACCCTGCACACCGTCACATAATACAGATCAATCACCTCCCTGCCCAAAGGTAAAGCATTGAGTAAAGTTACAAAGACACAGAAACTTTATATATATACACAAATACACATAAGAAAACAATTCTAGAATACAGTGTTCACAATTCCCACACATAAGTGTGTTTCTACCAGACATAAGTTACAGATGCACACCAGAAACCCTTTGCATATTAAACATGTCTTTAGAGATTACCTTGAAAACTGCAGGGTCTAGAAACCACACTCCTGGCAGTGCCATTTATGCCCTTGAGAGCCTATCCACCTATACATATACATATATATACACATATACATATGTATATACCCACATATATATATATATCTTGAACTCCTATAGTATCAATTAAAGTTAATAGATATACACAACAAATAATATTACAGGTACATGGAAATATACATAGCATTACATATACATACAACACCCAACAGACCTTTTATACATTTTCCAGAAATAATCTGTATATCTCCCACCCAGTGCTTCATACACACAATCTTACAGAGTATTTTAGTAAGAAGTTATGAATACACAGAAACTGCAGACAAAATATTTCAACATTGTATAACCAAGTAAAGAATGAGAAAGATGAAAATTCAAGCAGTTAGATGCCTGTTGTGCTCAACTGCCACAAATTTTGGTTTGTGCGTCTTCCATAAACACAGGCAAGTCACAGGAATAGCCCTTCGGAGACTAGGTGGGTAATGCGTGACCACTCACTACCAAAAGTGGATAGTTTCAGGTAAGAATTTTGAGAACAACACAAAAGAATACATGTATAGATACATACACTCACAAGTACACAGAAATATACAGAATGTTGACAGGTATATATAATAACCAAGAAACTGTTATCCGTGTTACACCCCTCACAAACATACATACACCCGGTACCGGTATTTAAATCATACAAAATGGTAACATGCACACACATACATATATTCTTGCAAGAGCTCATGTGAAAGTCAGACTCATTTACCCCTTTTTCATGGTAAGCTTTCTCAATATTGTTACGTACGGAGAACTTATTTTATAGTCTTTTCCTCAGGATAATGACTCTTTTACCTCCCTATGGGTAAGTTTCAACCCTTCTACCTATTACTAGGCTAGAAACCTAGTTGTACAACTCTTTTACCTAATATCACTGTTAGGCAAGGACCTGGGACATACACACATATGCAAAATGCAGCAGAAATTCATATACTCACTGTCAGTTCGTTGTAAGCTGTGCCTTGTCATCCCTCGGAAAAACACCTTGCCTCTGTGGTCCAACTGATCGTATATATCAGGCCTGAGGTCTTTCTCAAGGTAAGGGAGTCCTCAGTGACTTACCCCCCCGTGCACGGTAAAAGGAGTTTTGCTTCGTCCGAGGAATGATAAGGGAAACAACTTCCGGCTCGAAGGACCAAAATGATAAGTTCAGATTAGTGAGTAAACATGTATTCTGATGTGTGTGTCAATTATATCTGAGTACCAAGATATAATGAGAGAAAATAATGCACAGAAGTCAGAGTGTCATCAGAATAATCTCTGACTGTATTTAGGCGGCAGAATCTTATATAGCATAAAAACACGTCACAACTAGTTGAAAATACTGTTAAATACATTTTTGCAAGCAAGTGACTTTTTGTTTCTGTCTAACATAGCAAAATCCAGTTTCCTATAGATATATCATCTCAGTTTCTGAAACAAAGACAGGATACAGGAAACAGATGTTTTTAAAGAACATTAACGTAAACATTCTACAGATGACGCACTTAAACATTCTAGTGAGATAAGAAAAATGCTAACATACGTTTTATAATATTCTTAGCTAATTAATTTCTAAATGAAGAAATTAAAATACCTAACAATGGTATATACATTAACTGCATTTCCTTTAGTTGGGGTTACAAAACATCTTCCCAAAACCCACCAGACAGGCCAATATTTAAGTTTACACTGTGTCAATATAAGTGAGAGTATCAATTTTAAACAGGCTGTGGAACTTGTATTTGTCTTATTTGTATTTAGACAGTGTGAAAACTCATGTTGTGTCTGGGGGACCTTGAAAAGAGTTTTTTCAACTTTCGATCCTAATGAAGGGGCTTGTGTCAATTAATCTGTAAACTATACCATATAGGCTCACCCAAGATGGGCAGGTCATGACAGAGAAGTAAGACATATCAAGGTCCACTGGTCAAGGAACTGGCAACCCACTCTGGTATTTTTGCAAAGAAACTGTATAATAAGGGCAGAAAGAGACATAACAATATGACATTGGAAGGTGAGCTTTCAGTTCAGAAGGTGCCTACTACATTACTGGGGAAGAGCAGAGGGTGAATATGGGTAGCACCAGATCTAATAAAATGGATAGGCCAAAGTTGAGAGGATGCACTACTGCAGATGTTTCTGAAGGGGAAAGAAAAGTCTGCTGCTGCAAAGAACAATTCAGCATAGAAACCTGGAATTTTAGAACTTTGAAGGAAGGCAATTTGGATGTGGTCAAAAATTAGATGACAATATTATACACTGATATTATGGGAATTGGTGAACTCAAATGGACTGGGATGGGGCATTTTATATCAGATAAACTCAGATCTTCTATTGTAGTCAAGAATCCTGCAGTAGAAATGTTGTGGCCCTCATAATTACTTTGGGTGGCCAAAATGGTGCTCAGATACAACCCAATGAATGACAGAATAATAGTAATAATAGTAAAAGTAATCATAGTAACTACCCTCTTCCAACAGCTTCACAAACCAGTCAGGAATTGACGGGGAAAAAATGACGTGGCAATAAAATTGTAAGGCAGGTAATGCTGTTTACCACAGACAGTAAGGGCCTCATTCTATTATCGGCCGTAGGAGATGCGGGGCCGCAAGGACCGTCCGCAAGCTATTCGGCTATTCTATTCCCCTCCGGCCGGGGATTCCGGCAGGGTTGCGGCCGGCGCCTTGCTATCCCTTGCGGCCGCTCGCGCCGGAGGAAAGCCTTTGATCTAAAACGGCCGCAAGAGTTTCGGCCGCAAGAAAATCCCGGTTGCTATTCAATTGCTCCGGGAACCCTCTCTGCAAGGGTAAAACCGAGCCGCAGCTTACTTGCAGGAAAAAGGTCCCGCTAGCACCAATTAAGCACATTATAAAGCTGAAATAAAGCCATCCTGCACTCTTATGAGACTATAAAGTGATTGTAGGTGTTAGCAAAAATAGCACAACATTCCCCTACACTCAAATCCGTAAATAAATTATTTTTTTATTTATGTCAAAAATCCATGTAAAAAGTAAATAAACAGTTAATGTAAACTCGGATTTGGGCTGATGTGCAAGCTTGAGAGGGGGTTGCTATTAATCCTCATGTCCCCCAATATGATCCCTAGCATTTACAGAGCTGTACAGTGCCGTCTTGAATTTATTTTTACGTTTACAGTTTTCTGAGCTTACGGTTGCAAGATATACGGCCGGCCATAAGGGGAGATCCTTGCGGGGCCGTATAATTGAATTCCAAGATAACGGAACCCCCGAAAGGAATCGCAGCCTTGCGGCCATTTTACGGCCGATAATAGAATGAGGCCCTAAGTGTTTTGGTTGTCGGAGATCCTTCGGTGCTCATTGGTGTATTTTTTGTTATCAGAGGCGCTTTTGCTCTCATTGTAAGGTCCGCACTGATCTCCTTTTTGCGCTTATTGCAAGTCTCTCCCCTGGTGTAGTTTGTGTCCTATGAGCACCATTGGAGCTCCATGTGAGGCGCGCAGTGAAGGGCTTTGTCGTTTATTGCGATACTGTGTTGTTTCTTTTTTTTCTGTATATGTATTTTTTCATGATAATTAATTAATTAAATCATAAATTAATATACTTTACCTATTTGTAATTAATATATGCAGCAAGCAATGTGCTGAAGAGCTTACAATCTGTTTTGATATTCCTGCAGCATACAATGTAGATTTGCACTGTTGTTGAGCTGAGGTGTAAGTGTCAGCAATTTTTGCAGAGTGTAGTGTAAATAGGCTGCGTGTGCGAGGGGAAACCGTTTGTATAGCTGTGTACTTCCGCATTCTGTAAGTTAGTGTTGTAAAATTGCGGCGATTGTGTATGTGGTACGCGGGTTTGGATGATTTAGTGTCCTTGCTAATAGTGTATGTTGTACCTCGTACAGGTTTTTGTAAAAGTCGTATGTGCTTGGCAGTGTTTTGCGGCTGTAGGGGTCATGTAGCCTTGTTTTCGTTTTTTTCAGTGGCCATTTTTTCTGTTGCTTAGGGGATTATCGAGCGTCTAAACTCTGTAAATTGGACTTAAATTTGCATGCAAACTGACTCTTAGACGTCCTGGCTGTCCCCCCTTGCTATGTGTAATGTTTTTTTTTTTGTGTGTGTGTGTATTTAGTGTTTTTTTTTTAATGTTTTTCAGTGTGTGTGGGTTCTGGCGTTAAGGTCGTACTTTTGCAAGTTTTTTTTTTTTTTCCCCAAGTCCTGCGGCTCTTATTTTTTGTGTAAGTCCGTATTTAGTCATTGCATGTTATAGTTTTTTTTTTCAAAGTCCCGCTTCTGTGGCTGTTTGTAACCGCTTGTGAGGCGCCGTAGAGCTTCCAACTCCACAAATGTGGTCCCTCGCTTTGCTAGGGTCTGCATTTGCAGCCTGCATTGAGCCTTTGGCTCATTGCAGCCAACATTAGAGTCTCCACCTTCCGCAAATGTGGCCCCTCGCATTGCGTTAACGTTTCGTAGTTTGACATCTATTATATGTGATATTTAAATGTATTTGCTTTCTTACCTGATTTCTCCTTTTCCTGTTTTTTTCATCATCTCCTAGCAACAAGCATTTTAGTTTTGTAAGCTCCATTATTGCCAGGTTTTCCTTTTCATGTTTGCTGATGCTACTTCTGTGTTTTGTTTTTGTTTCTTTTTTGCTCCCTTCTCTAGAATGGAAAATAAAGCTTTGTCATTAACCTATATCATTGGTGAGTACATTTTTTTCTGTTTCATGCAACTTAAAAAATAACATTTATTACTGCTCCATAAAAATAATAAATGGAGGATTTAAAAATACTGTCAAATAAAACAGAAGATAAAAGAACCTATTAACAGTTTAGTGCTAAACACTTGTACTCATTGCTACTTTACAGTAAGTGTAGCTGTAAGATTAGTAACAATGTAACAAGAATGTGTCAATTTGAAAAAACTACATTCAGTTGAAAGTTGCAATCATATAGCCATAATGCTTCTTTGGTGACACTTGAATTAATCCAGCATAACAAGGTTCCCTTTAAGCTATAATTATAATATAATAATAAATCAGCATAGCAAAAATAACAGTTCACACTGATTCAATATTTAAGCACTATAAATATTTTCTTACTTTAGATGCTGATCAATTAAAGTGGTAGTGAATATACTTAAAGGCATATTAAAGTGAGGCGGGTTATGAATGCATCCTGTAGAGGAGCAAACACAAATTTTGGCATGAAAAAATGCAAACCATTCTTGCATTAAACAAAAAAAAAAGAAAACTGTTGCAGGTGATGTTTACACCATCAGGATTGAGCTAGGCTTCTCAGGGTATGATTTTTTAAAAGTGTACCCGGTCCATGTGAGCATGCTCAGATATGCAGCCAATCAACAATGCTGAATGCAGCCAGCATAGATGACTATTACACTGGGTTCTTAAATAATATTTTATATATATATATATATATATATATATATATATATATATATATATATATATATATAGTATATACATATAACATTTGTGTTCACATTTGAATGTCTAAAACAAGTTAAAATCTTGCTTCCTGCTCAGAATTCCAAGACATACAGCAATTACTGCATTCTGGGAAGCTGAGCATGGCATGCAAATATGCCCACAAATGCTTTGTTCTTCAATCCATAAACATTTTAAACATGGCTTCTTTTAAGCCTATGCCCACTGCATTTCACATTTTTTTTGCAACGCCAAGGTTGGATTTTAACTCAAGCTGGGAATCCTACCAACGGACAGCAGTTTCAAGGTTACTGCCTATTATCAGCGTGGGACAGGATCTCAGCTTGTGTTGTGGACCTTATGAGTAGGTTGTTTACCACAACAATCTTTTAATATATGGTGGGTAGTGATGTCCCGAACAGTTCGCTAGAGAACTGTTCGGGAAGGTGGCTTTGAGGAGGTGGAAGACCAAACAAAGCAGGCATCCCAGGGGGCTTGTTGTCACCTTTCGGGGACCCTTGGCTGGGTGGAGGAAGAGACCTTCAATGACATCAGTGAGCACAAGGAACAGGACATGGCTAGCTTGGTATCCAACCTTGTGCAAATGGGGAGTTTGCGGTGCATTAAACGGGGAGATTGGTCTGTTACTGTGAAGCGGGTGTAACCCTTACACTACCTGATCGATACAACATCATACCTGATGTTTTAAAGCATGTTATTCCAAACAATTTAGGAATGTTAGGTGATTTATGCCTTTTATGGCTTAAAACCAGACTCTGCATCAACTATGTAATTTTCCGTGGGAGTTTTGCCATGGATCCCCCTCCGGCATGCCACAGTCCAGGTGTTAGTCCCCTTGAAACAACTTTCCCATCACTATTGTGGCCAGAAAGAGTTGCTGTGGGTTTTGGAATTCTCTTGCCCATTGAAGTCTATGGCGGTTCGCCGATGTTCGCCCGTTCGAGAACATTTGGTAAATTTCGCGTTAGCTGTTCGCGAACCCAAAATTTGATGTTCGCGACATCACTAATGGTGGGCAAAAGAGCGATAGAAGCCCTTCACTGTACAGTAGTTCAGTATATAAATAGTACATTTGTATTCATATTTGAATGTCTAAAACAAGTTAAAAAATCTTGCTTCCTGCTCAGAATTCCAGGAATTAGTTATTGCACTGCATTCTGGGAAGCTGGGCAGGGACATACAAATGTGCCCACAAATGCTTTTTTCTTAAAAAAATTAACCATTTTAAACATGGCTTCCTTTAAACTTATGCTTATTTAGAGTTATCATTATACTAGTCGTGGATCTGCAGGGCTGTTCGGAACACTTAAGATGTTGGTAATGCACTTGCGGCCCGTAGGGCTGCCACTGTGAGCATCTGCTGCGCCGTTTGTGACCCATAGGACCACAACATTGCACTGCAAGGCGAGAATTTGAAGCACGTGGGACTTAGGCTGCAATGAGGAGCTCATTGCACTGCGAGCCTCACAAAGCATGGTGAGCAGTGGAAGCATGCAGGACTTGGGCTTCAACTGTGAGGCGACCAGTTGAAGCACGCAGGACTTACAACCCATAGGACTTAGGACATAGGACTTTAACGGCCAAACCACGGAACTGGAAAGACCAAAAAACAAAAACAAATATACCTCAAATTCACTTACACACTCACATACAGCACGGGGGGGGGGGGGGGGGGGTAGGAATCCTGTGAGTGAGGTTGCAAGTTAATTTGAGCCATATTTGTAATTTTTTCACCATTGAAAATAGCCTAAGCAAGGAAAAAACTGACACAAGACAATGTAAAACAAGGACGATGGATGTAAAACTAGCCAGAGGGAAGTAAAATTACTCTGATTGATCTAAAACTGAGCCATAAGCAGTAACACTTAACACTTAACCCAACCCAGTAAAACCAGGGCACTAAAACAGACAAACAAACTAACATGCATTGTGTGACAAACAGCATTGGCAGCTTACAATTTTATTCCAGTCATTTTTGATGGGCGCTTTTCTAGTATAATATATGTATATATATATATATACATGTATATTTATATATATATATATATATATATATATATATATATATATATATATATATATATATCACATATTATAATTGTCAAACTGCGATTCGTCGTCACACTTTGCGACAAATTGCAGTTTGACAACAATCTGATCGCAAAGCCGTGCGGCGTCCCCACACACTCACTGCATTCCCAGCCACGATCTCCTCTCTCATCTCGGTGCTGTCAGTGCCCCCCAGGCCTCCTTCACCATACACACTGCTGACTGCTCTGTCCTTCCCTCCTAACCCCACACACTCACTCTCTCCTTTGTATTATCCCTGTCACTCGGCAAAGCCTTCTCCTCCTCCATACACCCCGCTCTCTCCTTCCCCAGTCACTCTCTCCTCTCACATCCATGCTGTCACTGTCCCCTCCGCAGACCCTCTTCAGTCACTTCATGTTGATCCGCAGCCCCTATATCCGGATCGGGGTAGGATCGGATCCCTCCGGTCCGGCTACCCCCTCCTCCATAGAAGGTCACCCAGCTCTTCTTAGCTTGGCTCCCACTCCTTCCTACCCCCGGCTGCCTGGCTGCTGGAAAGTGGCCCCACCCCCGACCTGCCCCGCTCCCCGGGACCAGCCCCGCCCCCCGGGACCAGCCGAGGCTGCTGCCGCCATCTTAATAGCAATAATATGAGAGACAGATGGGTAGAGAGAGAGAGATGGGGAGAGAGAGAGCTGGGAAGAGAGAGAGAGAGAGAGATGGGAAGAGAGAGAGAGAGATGGGAAGAGAGAGAGAGACGGGGAGAGAGAGAGATGGGAAGAGAGAGAGAGATGGGTAGAGAGAGAGAGAGATGGGAAGAGAGAGAGAGATGGGGAGAGAGAGAGATGGTAGAGAGAGAAAGATGGGGAGAGAGAGAGATGGGGAGAGAGAAAGATGGGAAGAGAGAGAGAGATGGGTAGAGAGAGAGAGAGATGAGAAGAGAGAGAGAGAGATGGAGAGAGAAAGAGATGGGAAGAGAGAGAGAGAGAGAGAGATGGGAGAGAGAGAGATGGGGAGAGAGAGAGAGATGGGGAGAGAGAGAGATGGGGAGAGAGAGAGATGGGTAGAGAGAGAGATGGGTAGAGAGAGAGATGGGGAGAGAGAGATGGGGAGAGAGAGATGGAGAGAGAGAGAGAGAGAGAGAGATGGGGAGAGAGGGAGAGAGAGAGATGGGGGAGAGAGAGAGAGAGATGGGGAGAGAGAGAGAGATGGGTAAAGAGAGATGGGTAGAGAGAGCGATGTGTAGAGAGAGAGATGGGGAGAGAGAGAGAGATGGGAGAGAGAGAGAGATGGGTATAGAGAGAGATGGGTATAGAGAGAGATGGGTAGAGAGAGAGATGGGGAGAGAGAGAGAGATGGGGAGAGAGAGATGGGGAGAGAGAGAGAGAGAGATGGGGAGAGAGAGATGGGGAGAGAGAGAGAGAGAGAGAGAGATGGTAGAGAGAGAGATGGAGAGAGAGAGATGGGGAAGAGATGGGAGAGAGAGAGAGAGGGGGAAGAGATGGGAGAGAGAGAGATGGGGAAGAGATGGGGAGAGAGAGAGATGGGGAAGAGATGGGGAGAGAGAGAGAGCGGGAAGAAATGGGAGAGAGAGAAAGGGGGAAGAGATGGGAGAGAGAGAGATGAGGGAAGAGATGGGAGAGAGAGAGAGAGAGAGGGGAGAGAGAGAGAGAGAGAGATGGGTAGAGAGAGAGATGGGGAGAGAGAGAGATGGGGAGAGAGAGAGAGAAATGGGGAGAGAGAGAGAGAGATGGAGAGAGAGAGAGAGATGGGGAGAGAGAGAGAGATGGGGAGAAAGAGAGAGATGGGGAGAGAGAGAGATGGGGAGGGAGAGAGATGGGGAGGGAGAGAGAGAGATGGGGAGAGAGAGAGATGGGGAGAGAGAGGGAGAGAGAAAGATGGGGAAGAGATGGGAGAGAGAGAGATGGGGGAAGAGATGGGAGAGAGAGAGATGGGGAAGAGATGGGGGATGAGATGGGAGAGAGAGAGATGGGGAGAGAGAGAGAGAGAGAGGGTGGAAGAGAGAGAGAGGGGGAGAGAGAGAGGGGAAGAGAGAGGGGGGGAGAGAGAGAGAGAGGGAGAGAGAGAGAGGGGGGAGGGAGAGAGAGGGGGAGAGAGAGATGGGAGAGAGAGAGAGATGGGAGAGAGAAAGATGGGGAAGAGATGGTAGAGAGAGAGAGAGGGGGAAGAGATGGGAAAGAGAGAGATGGGAGAAGAGATGGGGAGAAAGAGAGATGGGGGAAGAGATGGGGAGAGAGAGGGGGAAGAGATGGGAGAGAGAGAGAGGGGGGGAAGCGATGGGAGAGAGAGAGATGAGGGAAGAGATGGGAGAGAGAGAGAGAGAGAGAGAGAGAGGGAAGAGATGGGAGAGAGAGAGAGATGGGGAGAGAGAGAGAGAGGGAGAGAGAGAGAGAGGGGGGAGGGAGAGAGAGAGATGGGTAGAGAGAGAGATGGGGAGAGAGAGATGGGGAAGAGAGAGAGAGATGGGGAGAGAGAGAGAGATGGGGAGAGAGAGAATTGGGGAGAGAGAGGGAGAGAGAAAGAGAAAGAGATGGGGAGAGAGAGATGGGGAGAGAGAGATGGGGAAGAGAGAGATGGGGAGAGAGAGAGATGGGGAGAGAGAGATGGGGAGAGAGAGAGATGGGGAGGGAGAAAGATGGGGAGAGAGAGAGAGATGGGGGAGAGAGAGATGGAGAGAGAGAGATGGGGAGAGAGAGAGAGATGGGGAGAGAGAGATGGGTAGAGAGAGAGAGGGGGAGAGAGAGAGAGAGATGGGGAAGAGAGAGAGAGAGAGAGAGATGGGGAGAGAGAGAGAGAGAGAGATGGGTAGAGAAAGAGATGGTTATAGAGAGAAATGGGGAGAGAGAGAGAGAGATGGGGAGAGAGAGATGGAGAGAGAGAGATGGGGAGAGAGAGAGAGATGGGGAGAGAGAGATGGGTAGAGAGAGAGATGGGGAGAGAGAGAGAGAGATGGGGAGAGAGAGAGAGATGGGGAGAGAGAGAGAGATGGGGAGAGAGAGAGATGGGGAGAGAGAGATGGCGAGAGAGATAGATGGGGAGGGAGAGAGATGGGGAGGGAGAGAGATGGGGAGGGAGAGAGAGAGATGGGGAGAGAGAGAGATGGGGAGAGAGAGGGAGAGAGAAAGAGAGAGAGATGGGGAGAGAGAGAGAGAGGGATGGGTAGAGAGAGAGAGATGGGGAGAGAGAGAGAGATGGAGAGAGAGAGAGAGAGATGGGGAGAGAGAGAGAGATGGAGAGAGAGAGAGAGAGAGATGGGGGAGAGAGATGGGAGAGAGAGAGATGGGGGAAGAGATGGGGAAGAGATGGGAGAGAGAGTGATGGGGGAAGAGATGAGGACGAGATGGGAGAGAGAGATGGGGAAGAGATGGGAGAGAGAGATGGGGGAAGAGATGGAAGATAGAGGGATGGGGGAAGAGATGGGAGAGAGAGAGATAGGGGAAGAGATGGGAGAGAGAGAGATGGGGAAGAGATGGGGGATGAGATGAGAGAGAGAGAGATGGGGAGAGAGAGAGGGAGAGAGAGAGAGGGTGGGAGAGACAGAGAGGGTGAGAGAGGGAGAGGGGGAGAGAGAGGGGGAGATAGAGAGAGGGAGAGAGAGAGAGGGGTGGAGAGAGAGAGAGGGGGGGGAGAGAGAGAGGGGGAGAGAGAGATGGGAGAGAGAGAGAGAGATTGGAGAGAGAGATGGGGGAAGAAATGGGAGAGAGAGAGAGGGGGAAGAGATGGGAGAGAGAGAGATGGGGGAAGAGATGGGGAGAGAGGGTGGGAGAGACAGAGAGGGGGAGAGAGAGAGAGTAGGAGAGAGAGGGGGAGATAGAGAGAGGGAGAGAGAGAGAGGGGTGGAGAGAGAGAGGGGGGGGGAGAGAGAGGGGGAGAGAGAGATGGGAGAGAGAGAGAGAGATGGGAGAGAGAGAGGGGGAAGAGATGGGAGATAGAGAGATGGGGAAGAGATGGGGAGAGAGAGAGAGATGGGGAAGAGATGGGGAGAGAGAGAGAGGGGGAAGAGATGGGAGAGAGAGAGGGAAACAACACAGTGGGGGGAAGGAGACACAAGAGAGGGAGAGGAGGGGGGAGGAGACACAAGGGAGGAAGTAGAGAGGGGAGAGACTCGCAATGAGCGCCAAAGGCGCTCATTGCTAGGCCCTTGATGAACGCTAAAGGCGCTCATCGTGAGGCCAGTAAAGTAGAGGGGGAGAGACTCCCATTGTGTGGCAAACAGCATTGCCAGGCTTCACTTTTTATTGCCATCATTTTTGACGGGCAAGCTGCTAGTAGATATATAATATTTGTCAAACTGCGAGACGTTGTCACACTTTGCGTGGTGCGTATGATTTAGGAGATGAGGAGCCATTAACGCATAGGACTTAACCAATGAGCATGGAAGGTCGCTCTTCGCCTGCGAGACTCGCGTAGAGTGGCGAGCCGTTAACCCACTACAACGCACTACAACTATCAGCACTAACATGAAGAGGCAATGAAACACGCGGGACATAGCCAAAAAACACTTTTTAAACGCAGGTTGGCTTTGGTGTGCAATCGCTGGACAAACGCGGGGCTTAGAGAAAAAATTACGAGACGCGGGATTTAGAAAAAAAATATACGAGACGCAAAAAATTACGAGATTAACGGCTGAATGACAAAAATGAAAAAACAATAAAAACACACTAAAGACACCAAAAAAAAAAAATAGAAAAACATCACAGACAGCACAGGTCAAAAGCCAGGATGTCTGGGTTTTAGGTGGAATGCGAATTTAACTCAATTTAGACGATTTTCGCACTCAAAAATCGCCAAAGCGAGAAAAAAATGTCACAACCCCGGACCGCGCGAAACACTGCCAAACGTGTAGCACTTTACACATAACACTACAACCTACAAAATACAATCTTACAAAAGCCGGAAAATGCTCATGGGACGCGTAACACAATAATAACAATACGACTATACAATGACAGTTTTCACAATAAACCATCTGCTTTCACTTATGGACGCAGCCTATTTAGAATGCACACTTGGAACATTCATTACACTTTATAAGCAGGGCACTAACACTCACAATGTATATTCTATGCAGATGCAAAATACAAACAGATTGTTAGCTCTTCAGCCTATTGCTCCCTGCATATATGAATTATAAATAAAGTATATTAATTTATTTAATAAATCATTCATTCTTACTTAACTACATATACATAGAAATATATATATCTCTCTCAGAGCACGAAAAGTACACAACAGGAGAGACTTGAAGGTGCTCAGCTCAAGCCTCGCAATGAGCGCCGAAGGTCCTCACAGTACAAAATGGTATACATTCTGTGTCAAACAGCATTCCCATGGCCTTACATTTTATTGCCCCGTCATTTTTGACGGGCAAGTAGCTAGTATATATATATAAAATATTTATATAATATATATAATATATATTGTGGAGTACTGCCCCCCCGGTGGGTGGTGCAACTCACACAGAATTGAGGAAATCAACTGCAGGTAACTTTGAGTTATTTCCCTGGAGCTGGGCTAATTGAAACGAACTACAGCTTACTTAGACCAAAGAGGTCCTGCAATGGTCTTACTTACAAAACGTAGCACTAATTAAGCAAATAGAAAAGACATCCTGTACTTTTATTAGAAGTGAAACTTATTTTAGGTCTTAAGAGTTAGTAGCACAACATTCCCAAACTCTCAAATCGGCAAAAATCTATAATTTTCTTCATGTTCTATCTATCATGTAAGTCCTACGGGCTTAGAGCTTGAAGTGCACAATCAGCCCCGCAACTGCTGCTGGTTTAGCCTCGCTAAAACCCGTACATGGCTAAAATCGAACCACGGGTTACTTGGGCCACGAAGGGGTTGCATAGATGTTATTTACAAATCGTTGCACTAATTAAGCAAATAAAAAAGCCATCCTGTACTTTTATCAAAAGTTAAAGTCATGTTTGGTCTTAGAATTAATAGCACAACATTCTCAAGGTCGCAAATCGGCCCCAAAAAACACTTTATTTTATGTTCACTTTCGTGTCACAACCATCATGTAAGGTCCTATGGGCTTGGAGGTTGAAGTACAACGTCATACCGCAATGGATTCTAGCTTGAATTTCAAAGCAGCTGGGCGCGAGTTATGGGCCACCGCCTCAAGCCCATGAACCTGGTTCTCCTTCAAAATATTGGCGCCAAAGCTGTAATTCGAGGGCCAGACACATGTCAAAGAACCAATAGGAAGCGAGGAGGCCAATCAAGGCCACAAATAACAATTTAAAAGGCTGTAAAATTAGTAAATCTGTGACTGTGTTGTATACTGAGCAAGTGAGCATACAGGTCCTGGATTTGGAGGGATTTTGCGAGAAAAGAGAGAGAGAGCAATAGACAGAGACGGAGAGATAGTGAGTTAGTGTGTGAGAGCGAGCAGGTGAGAGTGTGTGAGAGTGCGTGTTAGCGTGCGAGAGATAGAAAGTAATAGAGTGTTAACAACAGAAAGAGGAAGTAGAGGAGGAGAGATGGAGGGAGGGAGAGGAGGAGGCAGTGCAGAGAGAGGAGGTGGCAGTGCAGGGAGAGGCCAGGAACCCCAGCCACAGGCTGGCCAGTGAGCTGATCCCGCTTGAAACGCGAGCAGCCAACTTCAGCCCTGAGGAGCCATACGTGTCCCAGTTACCACATTATAACCGGTGGGAGTGAGGTGAGACCCAGGCAGAGGACAAATGCATGGAAGGAGATCACTGCAGATGTCTGGGTCATGCCAACTGCACCTTGGAGTCTGTCCAGCACTGCTACCAGGACTGCCGCATGGCAGTCAAAAAGAAGATGGCAGCGGAGGCCCCTGCGGCACATGGAATCGGTGGTGGCCCTCCAGCTACCATCACATAGACTGGTTGGGAATCCACCATAAAGGAGTGGATAGAGCCAGTTGCAGTAGTGGGCATCCCTGGCCTGCTGGACCCTGGTGCACCATAAACCCTGCAATGTTAATACCATATACAACTTCACACCCTCATATGCACACACACATGAACCCCACACGCATAGATAACTGAAATGGAATTTCATTGTAAGATCTCTGGATGTGACTACAGATATATGGGGCAGCAATAACCATGTCAATCCAGTGTGAATAAATATACTTGTTAGAATTGTTAGCAATTAAATGTATGTTCAATATCTACACTTACAACTGATTGCGAATAGTATTTTGTTAATCAGTTAATGTTAGTGTTATGTTTGCTGTTGGTTACGAGTGCATATAAAGCATAAATGAGAAAAGTCCATTGCAATTGTGTATTGTCATGAGTTCCCCTATTCCTCTCTACCCCAAGTTAAACTGGCCCATTCATCGCTTTTTTGCTTAACACTCCTGATTTGAAGCCATCTACATCTTGAAACTAGGTATAGCTGTGGATCCAGATTAATTATACATCCCCATGAGACTACAATTATGGGTGTGCACACTGCAGCATATGCGGATACAGAATTTAATGGACTGCAAGTTGGTGTTGTGTATCAGCCTAACTTGGACCATATCACATTAGCATGTTAACACACATTGGTGAGGATTGGTCACAGATTGGTCTGTCTTACACACTGGCCAGCAGATTCAGATGAGCACATGTTCTAATGAACTGCAGATGGCACACCGCATCAGCATTACATATACTGATATGAGCCACGGGACTTTTCCTGTTATCTGACCATGACTGCTGGTAGCAGCAGTTGCAGTGAGCAGCCTCCAGATGTCACTGCACTTTACTGGCGATTAGATTGTCCCGCAGATTTAGTGGGTTAGGGTGGGGGTTAAGGTAAGGGTTTAGGATTCGGGTGAGGGCTAGAACTTTTGGGTTAATGTAAGGTGAAAACTTTGTGTATAATACAGTGCCATATAGCAGCCCCTTGCGCAACTGCTGCAGCCAGCAGTCACGCTCACATAACAGTGAAGATCCACAATACAGATCAATCTTTATCTGTGTAGAGCAATCACAGCCTATTACAAGTCACTATGTTCTCAGGGATATGGAAACACAGAGCAAACAATAGTTCCAAACAACAATACTCAAATACAAATCTTTTCTCATGTAGTACCAGGCAGGACTACCACAGCCACCGAGAGCCAGGTGTCAGCTCCCCTGGCTGCTGTTGGTTTGCAAGCATCTCGGGGGCAGGAAACCCCAGTGCCTGCACCCAGTCAAGATGCCGACCCATCCGCAGTGGGACCATTTGGGGGAATCCCCTCCCCCGTGCACCAGAGCACCATGTTATGGAGATCACTATCAACATGGCCACCAATGCCACCTCCTGAGTTGCAATTAATGGGCTCACAGCAAATGTGGCCACAAAAGATGTGGCCACAGCTTATGGGAACACAGCTTATGGGGACACAGCCAATGTGGCTACTACAGGACACACCATCCCCGCAGGCCCCACCGGCCCTTCAGGCCCTACCGGTCCCACAGGCAACAGTGGTTCAACAGATGACCACAGTGGTCACCAGGCCCCACCGCCCAGCCAGACAACAACATCTACAAGATCATCCCATCTGTCTGGGTGCACACCATCAAAAAGGCCAGTAGTGAGTCCAGCACTCTCAAGTCTCAAGTCAACCCTGGCAGGACTTCCTCACTCATCTCCAGAATGATGACGAGCAGAACTGAAACTACATGCTGGCAATGAGACAGCACAATGAGAGGGTGTTTTAGCTTGCTAGATTCCATTATGAGAAGATCAGGAGGCTCCACCAGGTGATGGAGGGCTATGCCCAAAGGGCCGAAATGGCCAGAGACGGGCAGATGGCTGGGCAGGACCGACAGGTCCCATCCATCGTTGTCCAGGTGGATCCCATTGTGCCCCTGCTGGCCCATGCTCCATCACAGCAACCAGAGGCTTCCATCTCAGCCACATAGCCCTTACCACCACCGTCCAGGGCGGAGGAGACAGCCCAGCCTGAGGCACCCATCCCTCGACGAGGTTGTGGCCGGTTTAGGAGCAACGAGGCCAAAGGCTAGGAGGGCCCACCAAAACGCAAGGGGAAACCGGTCAGATCGTATTTATGTTGCATATAGAAGCAATCGATGTTCAATATATATTGACGTTGATATGAGTCAATGCATATATTGTTTTAATTGATATGTTGTTCTTATCTCTTTAGGTCTAAATCGACAAAGACAGGACATGTTGTTTTTCTTTTGTTCCCATAAGAATAAATATTATGGATTGATCATTGTTTATTTTCCTTTGTACTTTACCATGATTGTAAAACACCAGATGAATGTTACAAAACAACATTATTGTATTTATACATACATCTTCCTTCAATATACCAGTCCTATGTTAATGTAGGGTTGGGGTAACAGCCACTAGTGCAGCTGATTGTGGAGGTAATGTTCCTGAGTTTTCTTCAAGTCTCAGCTATGAATGATATAAGTATTTCTAACACATGGAGATATTCATTCAGGGTATATATCAGAACATATGTCAGTACAAGGTGCATTTGTCTAATATTTGTGTAAAAGAAAAGATCTGGACACACAGTGGTTATTATATATATATATATATATATATATATATATATATATATATATATATACAGTATATATATATATATATATATATATATATATATATATATATATAAATTGTATACAGAATAAATAGTGAACTTGCTAGATTGTCATTACATATCTCCCCTCATGTTTGAAATTAGTAATGCAAGCACACTGTGAAAATACTATTGACACCCCTAACTGATGGTGCAGAGCACAGATGTTGACTATGAAGGTCCTTTCATTGGTGTTATGGAAATGCTATGGTATCAACATTGGTGAGGCACACAAAAAAAAAAAAAACATAAGTGGAAAATCATATTTTATATTTTCAAAAGTGAACAAATAAAAGATTAAATAAAGCCACATGTTGACTAATCATCACAGGTATGCAAAGGATCATGGTGGAGGGGGTAGAATGCAGAGTTCAACTAACACAGTGAAATAGCGTTATAAGAGCAGAATGCAGACAGCGGGAATGACATTGATATAAATGATCAGTTGAGGGGCATCTACAGTGTATCAGCCAACAAGAGACAATATAATTTACATCATATTATTATTACCTATATTAAGACATGTACAACAGTCAATATGCAAACAAGACAATAATACAGAATAAGGTGATACACTTATGGGGAGAAGCAAAATGTAGGCTTGTGTTTCCAACAGACACTCCGAAGCAACATCAGAGGTATAAGTACTCAATCAGTGAATGTTATGAGCCCATTAGGTGAGTTTGGCAATGATAGTCCGCTATGAGAGCAGCCTCTCCATACATAACCTTGGACAAAAAGATGGAGACCTGAGCAGGACCATTTCAATCTGACGTAATTTATTAAAGATATTCACTCACAACAAACCGGCAACTGTAAGGGTAATTCTGTTCTCTTATTGAGCATCTATACTATCTGTTGTTGCATATGCATAACTGAAGATTAACGTAACCTCATTAACCGCAACTCTCCCCCGTACGTACAGGGAGGGTCACATCTGCACTGATGAAGAGATCAGGAATGAAGTATGATGCAGGCTTCCCAGCAGTCCAAGTAGAGGAGAGTATAGAATGTCTAAAGAAATAGGTACATTTGAATCAAGGTAGAGTATGTGAGCATACAAATGCTGTGGATATACCAGGAACATCAGGTGACAGATGCCACATCACATCTGCATTGAATAGTGAAATTGTCTCGTGACATATATCGGCTATTAAGTCAAGGTAATCAGATATCACACTGGATCCAACAAAGCAATGAAATGGACACATGCACATACATGATGACATTGGCATGGCCATGGAATGTCAGGATGGTTATCTTCATGCCTTGTATTTACCGTGATCTGGAATACAAACACACAAATAATATATTAATGGAAACCTTACATATGCCATATGAGCAGCCACCAACAGATGCAGGAATGTATGTACACATGTTAACTTGTTATTAATTGGGATCTCGAACAAACTAACCATTGATCAGTTGATAATGATGGCTAAGTCTAATTGGTCCTGATGTGGGAAGAACACAACTATCACACATTGATGGATGTTTGGAGATCCACATGTGGTGCTTTACCTGGGATGTGGTCACATGGAGTATTTAACAAAGAGATCTGTTCCCCCAAGACATGTCTGCATGTATAAACCAGTTAAAATGCTTATACACTTCCACATCAGTTAACCCTTCTAATGTGACCCTCTCCTTGTAAAGCCTGGGTGTGTGACCCCTCCTGGCAGGCTCCTGGGCCTGCTCCCCCCGGTGGATTTTGCTGGGCAGGAGCCCCAACTTGGATTGCCACACCCTCCAGGGGTCCCTCATCTGGCCCCCCAACAGCTGATCGCCGACATCAATGTCCTCCTCCCTGTCTGCAGGTGCCCTTACATCTCCCTGTCCTTGTGCCACTTGAGCTCTGCCCCTACCTGATCCGTCACCATGACCCTAGGCATATCCTGTGATGAACCACTTGCCTGTCTTGCTTCCAGACCACCTTGGATCACATCAGCACGCTTACCAACATTCATTCCCAGCCACTCCTCTCTGTCACACCTCAGCCACTCCTCTGCCGCACGCCTTACATCCGATACAAATATTCAATCCTACGACCCCACACTCTCCTCGCATGCATATAAACCACATTCCAATTGCTGGAATCCATGATGGTTCAGACTTGCTAATGCCTGGTTGTTGCTGGTGTTTTATAGGTTGCTAATTACATCAGCTGTGAATATGCAGCTGGTTTTCTACTTTGGAATAGCTCACTTGTGTATTTGAGATTAATCATGTGATCAATTTCCCTGATCATGAACTGTTTTAGCATGTTCTATTTGTAACCCCTAATATTCTGGACCACCTTTTAACTTGTTCCCCCGGTACTTGATATATTCCATGTTGCTTTGAAATACGTCCACTATTTGTGTACCCAAATGTATTTGTGATGAGTGAGATGTAAATCGGATGATGTTTGTATGTTTGAAGGACAAATTATAGCCTTTGGGACTGATAAGGGGTTAATATGGCCGCCATCTTGATGATATATATGCCAAAACAAATGTATCTTTTATTGACATATTTGATCATTGCAGATGTTATGCAACTAATTCTAATGCTTTCCATTGTTTCAGTAATCATGTTAAGGCCCTTGCAGCCCTATTTCATTCCAAACCTGTAAGTGCATTGTGATCCCTGCAACGGATGCAGCCTTCAATTTAAATTCAAGCTAGGCACGAGTTACAGCCTTGAGGCAGGTGCAAGGCCGTAAATGTGTAATATGAAATATATTTCCATGTGTTATATTCAGGCTTCAATCAAGCACGTGAATCAATGAGTTAGTACATATCAGACCACCAACATGTACAATGTGATTTGCTTCATTCATATATCATTATTGGTTAAGTGCAACGTGAGACCTGCAACGGATGCGCCCTTGAATTTAAAATCTAGCCGGGCTCGAATTACGGTCTTGAGACTCAAGGCCATAAGATGTAGGCGCTCTCGCAACCTGGAAAGGGGACGGACTATCCATTGAACCATCCAATAGCTGAATAACACAGAGAGCCACAGGCCTCACAGTGAATCACCTAAAAGCTAGACCATTTGATTGACAGTGAGAGGTTATAAACATGATTGAAACACCCCCATGCGTTGACTGTGTTGTGGTTCCTGTTGAAGTAGAACACAGTTCCCAGAGCTAGAGAGTAGTGGTGGTTTGGAGAGTAGGATTTTTGAAGAGCAGAATTGTTTAAGAGGGAGGTAAGTTGCATTTTACATTCCTTTTATTCTATGTCATACGTGTTTACACTTAAGACATTTACTGATTATACTGGACAGGGGAAATTTGCGTTTTTGATTGTTTGTAGGTTTGAATAATAGGAGTGGATTTTGGACAGCAGGAGTTAGTTACAGGGAGGTAAGTTTCCTTTTATATTCTTATCATTCTATATCTCATACATTTTTTACACTTAGGCCATTTACTGATTACACTGGAGAGAGGTAATTAGCGTTTTTGATTGTTTATAGGTTTGGTGAGCTGGTGTTTGTGGAGAGAGGAGTTTGGTGGAGGGAGGTAGATAGTGTTATCACATACGTTTTTACACTTAAGACTTACACATATTTACAGATTACACATATTTGCAATACACATAGGTAACACGACCTGCTTCTTCAATGGGGCTTGACACCTAGTTGCAGCCTAGCCCAGCAGGACCATGTAGTTCTTACTACCTCTGGTACAGAAGATGGCTTCAGGAAAGGGACCACACCCAAGAATATGTGCATATGATAATGCAGACAGGATATCAGTGGCCTCAGACATGGGCCGCTCCCCAGACAGGATAAAGGCACACAGTAAATAGCCACATACCTTGTATATATGAGAAATATAGCTGACCCTTACACATTGGTTATGCATGTTTCAGACAGAAACTAACTGCTGTGCCTTTATTAGTTGTTATATTTATTAAACTGTTGGCACACAGGCTGGCATCACAGTAAGCCCAACCTTGGGTAGATAGAGGAGAGACCCTAGTGATGTTAGATTCTGTCTGCAGCAGGTCATGGAGATAATTACTCAAATACCCTTATCTCATGATGAAGTCCTCCTGCTCTTCTCCTTTTTTGTGTTTGCCATTGTTGAGTGCCGCTGCCTACTATTTGAATGCGTGTGTGCTCACCTCGTCATCTAGTGGTGTAAATTAGCTACTATGCCCATGCTATCTGTTAATGTAATTGGTTAGGAGGCTAGGATTAAAGGGTTAGGAGGTTAGGGTTAGGAGGTTAGGATTAGGAGGCTAGGATTAGGGGGTTAGGGTTATGGGGTTAGGGTTAGAGGGTTAGGGTGTTAGGGTTATGAGATTAGGGTTTGAGGCTTATGAGGTTAAGGTTAGAGGGTTATAAGGTTAAGGTTAGAAGGTTGTTAGGAGGTTAGGGTGTGTTTTTACTCTACATGAGCAGATTACCAGAGGGCGTAAGTGTACTACCTAATTAACACCACTAGATGGCAAACAAAATAAGAAAGAAAATAGACCTTTAAAAATAATATCCTTGGTGCATAACACCTTTAATTTAAACATAGGAAAATCAAAAATAATTTAATTGCATATTATATGATCCGGAGAAAATTGCTGCAAAAAATGTTTAAATAATGTATCAATCTAATGATAATCCTGATTGCCCAAACATGAATATGTAAAAGGGGGCAAATACTGATATATATCTCTACTTTCAATCAATAGTTGGACACCCCTCTATTAATCGATATTAGACAAAGCAAGACAATCCTCTTATATCAGGATAACCTGATAACCCTGACAAAATTCAGGATAAACTGATAATCCCAGGTATAGTCAGGATTTTATAGGTAAAATGTAAAGTACTATTTTAAACATTAAAAAACATACAAAAAAAACTAGAGGCAGAGTCATAATTAATGATCTTGTAGAAAAATAGGCTTATTTCAATAATTTGTAGCAGGACAATTAAATAGTGCACAAAAAATGGAAAATAACATACAGCAAGACAAAAAAACATTTATACTTGCAGTTCTCATTCCATCTTGCACATTAGCCTATTCAAGAAGAGCCTAAATGTAGTATTCCAGTAAACTCTGCCTCTAATTTGCCAACGGGCCGTTTCGTCCATCGCATGAACTTTTTCTTAGGCTGTACTATGTAGCTTTTGCTCCTGGCCTTTTAAAGGCCTTTAACTTCCAGGTTTGCGTGTTCCTTTGCGTTATTGTGTCCCAGCGTTGACTCTGCGTCATTACGTCATTCATGAAGCTGCGTCATGACATCCTACGTTCATGAATGCACAAAGCTTTATTTGGGCTTGACAGTCGCAATGCTTGCATTGTGTATTGATGTCACGATTTATTCAAAATGCTCATAACTTTATCAAATTTATTTTAAAGAACCTCTTTTTTCCACAAATGGCTTATTTAATCGACTAGGCATTTCTGGACATAGGCCCATTGCTTCTCCTATACTTTACTATATATTATTCTTCAACTAATCACCAGGTTTATATTTATAGAAAGGAGGAGATAATTTTAGGGTTATATATAATATGTATTTATATTATCTCTCAAAATATATATTTTGGGTAAACTAATCTTAGGCATATTAATCAGGATAAATAGTTTTATTATAATTATCAATGTGTTCTAATAGTTCTTGTCAGTGCTGTGTAAAAAATCTATTATACTATTTATATTTATTGAATTGTGCTTTTTTATCTTTATAAGTGCTATTAATTTCAATATTATAGCATATGAAATACTTGTGTAAAGGGAATTTGTGTTTATACTAATTAACTGTGTAATGTAAAACATATAAATTAAAAAATTATATTATTAAAATGTGTCATAAATTATTTGTGAAAGTTTGTTTGTATTCTATGTTATTTACAAACTACAATTACTCTAAAGAAATGCTGAATATGAATAACCTTCATTTAAACCCTTTGGATATTTGTAGTCGAGAGGGAATATCCACTTACTCTCAGATTGAAATAACTTTCTATCAATATGACCTCCTCTAGGGCTCATGGTAAGTTTTTCTAAAACTTGAAATGTCATGACCTCCAGTTTATTTTGATTAGAAACATTTTATGTGTCTCGAGACTGGTGTATCAAGTCCTTTTGTAATGGAATAGACATGCTCGAGTATCCTTTTACGTAGTTGGTGAGAAGTTTTCCCAACATAGTATTTCTTACATGGACATGTAATTACAAAGATTACGTTAGTGGTTTCACAATTTATTAAACTATTCTCCGGATATGTTTTTCCTGTATTATGGTCCACAAAGCGTTTATTTGGTTGTATGTATTGGCATGCTCTGCAATGCCCACATTTAGAAAGGCCATTAGTTTTTATTAGCCAATTTGAGGTTGATTCTTTAGAGTTATTAAAGAAGCTCTTTGTCAGAATATCTTTTAAATTGCTATTTCTCCTATATGTTACAGAGGGTTCTGGTGTTATAAAATACCTTAATGTCTCATCCTCTCTGAGGATGTACCAATATTTCTTCAATAGTTCTTGATAGATCTCCAATCCATAACCGTAAGACATAATACAGTGTATTTTATTGTCAGATACCTCTTGTTCTTGGTTTTCTCTTTGTTCATTTTTATTCTTATATAATAGGTCTTCACTTTGGAGTCCCTTTTTATAGGCTCTTTTTAGTATGCGGTTTGGATAATCTCATTGTTTGAATCTTTATAGGTAGATCTTTTGACCGTTCTTTAAAATCATCTATATTATTGCAATTCCATTTTAAACAGGGATTTTGGCCTGTTGGTATTTCAGCCTTTTGTGCAAAAGGATGCCGGCTACTCCAATGGAGAATATAATTTGAGGCTGTTGTTTTCCAAAATCCTGTAGTGTGCAGATTTCCTTTGTTATCTTTTAAAATTTTTAGGTCTAGAAATTCCACTTTATCATTATCCATGGATGTATGTGAATGTCAGACCTAAATGATTGTGATTAAGGAATTCCAAGTAGTCTTCAAACTATTTCTTTTTAACCTGACCAAAACACTATTATATCATCGATGAATCAATGCCACAGCACAATTTTATCCATAACATTTTGCATTTGTTCATTAAAGACTTGAGCCCTCTCCCAGTGCACCAAGTATAAATTTGCATAACTTGCGGCACAGGCAGTACCCATTGCCGTCCCGTTACACTTGATATGCCAGTGTTTGTTAAAGAGAAAATAATTTCTGGTTAGTGTAAATTTAAAAAATCTCACAATGAATTAATTGACCTTCATTTCCATGTTGTTTTCCATACTTAAAAATTATTCCACAGATGCAATGCCTTTTTCATGCGGTATACTCGAATAGAGTTGCTCGACATCTATTGTGAAAAGTATGGTCTCTTTTGGTACTCTGATATCATCCAGTCTTTTCAGAACATCTAAAGTGTCCTGTAGATAGCCAGTTCTTTTTTAGCTTTTTATTGTTGTTTTCATGGTACTTTTGCTTATTCGCTTTTCCTTCTTGGGATCCCACTTAGCCTGTTGCTGTTAATCGCCGTTGTCTCTACTATTTCTTTGTCTGGTATTTTGCCAATTCTTTCGGGTGTGCCCCTTCAATAAAAAATGATGGTGTTCCAAGGTTGTCTGGTAAGAATTAAAGTTTGATCTTGTTTTCAGGCCCCGTATTTTCTGTGGTGTTCACTCCTTGTTCCTTTCTATCAGATAGCTCGTATTCTGAGGAGCTTATCTCCCCTTGATGTCTTCTAATTGAAGGTTTAAGAAATGTATACACTTTGCCCAATTCATAATCCTGTGAGCCTCTCTATTTCCTTTTTTTCCTTTATCAATTCTTTTAAAAAAAAATTCAATATTAAGATCTAATTTTTTATTAAAATCTTCATAGTCTTGCATGACTTTATATTTTTCAAGGTTCTGTTGTTGTTCTGTAACTTTAATATTCAATGCTTCCAAGTTGTTTGATTCTATTTCTAGGATCAATTTCATAAGATCTTCAAAGCATTTATTTGTGATGATCATCCATGATGTGATAAACTCCTGACTATTTTTGAGAGAGTTTTTAATACTTGACACCTCCCAAATAGTTCTTATTTGCTTCCTTAATATTTTAAACTTTTCTTTTGATGCTAATGTTATGTTATCCTTGTACTCTTTTGGTGTTCCTAATATTTCTGTCCTCTGCTTCCTGCATAAAACTGGAGTAACTCCATTTTTCTGATTGAAAGCTGGCCATATTCTTTTGAAACAGAATTTTTTAAAACACTGGTCTCTAACATTGGATTAAACCATTTTTTCTGTTTTGAATGAAAAACAAATGAAAACAGACCGTTAAAAATAATATCCTACGTATATAAGACCTCTAATTAAAACATAGGAAAATCTAAAATACTTTAATTGGATACTATATGACCCGGAAAAATTGCTGGGCACAATCGCTCATGCTTTCTAAAAATCAGTGGTAGTGCCCTTCAACAGCGGTGAGAACAGAACAGGACAGGTCCCTCCTTTGTGTAGGGGCATCTGGCTCTGTGATCTAACTCCGATCCTGTGTATGAGTTTGATATGTTAACTGCCCAAACCACTCCAACTGTAATGCAGCGTGACCTATCATGAGTGGGAGAAGGTCACAAGGGAACATCTCAGATCATCGCCCACAGCTGGAGCTTCAGCCCCGGTGGCCCAGCAGGACCCAGCCTCCATGTCAGGTGAATATGACATACATGCGTACCAAAAAATTGTCCTATGGATCCTATTTAGGAATCCTTGAACAACCAACCAAGGTTGTACAGAAACACCTTTTATGCAGCCTTTATTTTAATTATTATTGCCACATACTAAATAAAAAAAAAATATGACATACACCAACGTGCCACCACATGTGCATCACAAACACTACACATGTACTAGATGATCAACAAGGACACTGACATGTCAGCTCCATGCAATTAACAATAAAGATGGGTGCATCATTAAATCCATGAAGCTGACAAATCACTGTCATTCCTGGGCACCACAATAGAGCAGGTGTGTCCAAACTTGGTCCTGGAGGGCCACACACATGCCTGGATTTGATGATAACCCTGCTGTGCACAGGTGAGTCATTCACTTCTTCAGTCATTGTGATTGACTCACTCACCTATGCACAGAAAGGATATCTTCAAATCCAGGCCTGGGTGCAGCTCTTCAGGAAAGAGTTTGGACACCACTGCAATAGAGTCCATGTATTGGTGTGCCCACTGCAGCCTTTGCAATTACAGACAGCATCCGGAATACATATAGAGTTAGGAGCCGAGAACCATCAAGACCAGAAACCTAAGAATAGATAACAGCTAGTATAAGATAGCTAATCAGAGTTGCAAAGAGGAGAATCGTCCATGTTCAAGGCTTGATGTCAGATAGTTAGGAATGAACACATATCAATGTATTAATCAACATACTAATGACATGTGCCTTTCTTCTCTAGGTCTCAACATCCTGAAGAAGGTCTGAGTCCGTTGATGAGCCAGAGGTGGGGGCATCGGTCCCCGACCAGCAGGAACCATGCGCAGGAGGAGGAGGAAGGAGGATCAACAGAGGGCCTTGGCTCTGAGGAGGGAGAGGTCATTGTTGTGGCGGATTCCCCCCTGGACCATCGGGGGCACAAACATCCCCCATCCTCGAAAGACTGATGGCATCGCTGGTGCCCTACAACCAGCCAGACGCACCTCCTTCCCCACGGACCAGTGCACTGGTCTGGCAGTCAGCTACACCGGAGACAGCAACATCCCCCCTGTCTCCAGTTGGGCCCTGGAACCGCCATCCCCACTGACTTCCATCCACACTGAGCAAGGCTGTGCAGGCAGAGATGCTGGCCATTATGCGTGAGCAGCTGGCCAGCTCGCAGAGGGTGGAGGCCAGCATGATCAGGATGGAGGCCAGCAGGCAAAGAATAGAAGCCAGAATCTCTGCCCACAATGCACGTGTGACGCGCAGCCTGGTCAGCAGCTCTGTGGAGGGGAGGAGGAACAACCTCATGCAGGAAACCTACATGGCCAGGCTGCTGAGGCTAGGGCTGGTCCCCAGAACACCATCGGCAACCCTGGAGGAGTCATTCAGCCAGAAGTAGCTTGGCACCTCCTCCCCTCCAACCATGCTCCTGCTATCCATGGTGCCACTACCTCAACCCCCTCCCCCCCGACTACCCCCACCACATCCAGTGGGGAGACAGCATTCAGCCACGGATGGTGTGGGCCCTGACCCCAGGCGGAGCAGGACATAGGTGCTGCGGACATGTTTTTGCCTTCTTAATAGCACACCTTAGTGACAATCTATTGGTCATAATGTTAACCTAATCTAGTGAAGTAGTTGATATAATGCTATTATACTATATATTACATTGCTATTATACAAAGAACACTGAATGCATTGCTTTAATACAGACAGGGGTTAATACATTATTGTTAGACAAAAGCTGTGAGACCCCTATTCTCAGAACTATAGACCAAATGCTAGAAAATGTAGTGACTAGAAAAAAAGTTGCTGGGTTATTAGGTACGCCCAAAAAAGTAGCTGATAACCTTAGGAATACGCTTGCCTAAAAATACATGGGGCATGCCTGAAAAGTACCTGATTACCTTAGAAATATGCAAACTGTATAAAATGTATTGTACAAGATAAAATGGTGTTGATGTAATAAGACTGCTATATAAGGTCTTTGCTGGATAATTGTGTCAGATCCACATGTGTGCTACTATACTTTATGAGCATCTCTCAGGCTTGATAATAAAACAAAATCTGATTGAATCTCTGAGATTTCATTCTTCCTTGAGTGCCTGAACTGTGTGGTGAAAAACTCTGAAAAAATATTTTCTTCAACACTTGCCTTACTACAGAGTTTTGGATCTTGGCCTATGTGATGTTGATATTTTGTATGCAGATGGCTACCTCTCATCACATGGTCCATGATCCTCTTCTCTGTGGACACATAGGGTTTGGTTTAACATGTCACAATTGATGGTCACTGAGGAATGCTATTGAGAGATGTTGCAGTATCTATGCTTTTTAGGGCCTTATGTTTTAGTTTTTTTTCTTTGTTTTCTTTCCCAGTTGTTTAGTTTTAGGTTCAATTCAGGTCCATGAAGGCATCTTCTGCATATGCAAGCATTGTAAAGGAAATGTATGAGGTGTAAGGTTCTCCCAGATCCTCTCATCTAGACATTCCTTCAATGACAGACCCCCCCCCCCCCTTAACATGTAGCTCCCACAATATTAAAGCTATCATATAGCCAGATATCTCAGACATGATTGTTGTTAGCTTAAATGTAGACTAATACCACTATGGCGGTGGACTTGCAAAGTTACACAATTGCATGTTAATGACAGCCAGCATTGCTATATGTGACCGTATGATTGGCTATTTTCCCACATTTCAGATTATCCAGAGACCTAGCTAATAGTTCATAATGCTTGCAGATGGGAATCAGGTGAGTTGTTATATTGGTACAACAATTATCACTGTACTATGCATACGTACATTATGATTATTATTTTTTTTTATCCTCCTCCGCCTTTGTTTACTTGACCACTTTTTTTAAGATTTTCATTTGTCAACACATTGTATGTTAGGTGCTATCCATCATGCTTTTTCTAGACTATTATATTGGCTCCTTTAGGTATCTCCTTTTTCTTACTAACAGCTTCTTGCTCTCTCAGGACCCAACCGCACTACACCCATGATATTAATGCACAGTCTTGACCATTTCTGATTGTGGTCTGTGTAGAAAAAAAAGCTTTGTTATACTGTAATTTGAAAGCACAATATTGATCACTGCTGATTGTGGTCTGTGTAGAAAATAAAGCTTGGTTATAACGTTCTAGCTGTGTCTGTGTGTTTTCAATGGTTGGGGTTATGGGACATCCACATGCATCACATTAGTGTCACATTCCTATAGATGTAAACTAATAAGCTCTAGTTAACATGCAATAGATCAATAAATATAAAACGTTTAATAGTCATAATAGCTTTAGATATCATATAATTTCAAATAGATAGATAGATAACAGATCTAATAATAATATAAGGTTAATACCCAGGACAAGTCCAATTAGCTATACTGTGGAGTAGGAACATTTCCCTGAGGGCCTACAATGAATAGGACAGGTGACACTGGAGTGGTTTGTCAGTTCCTTCTATAGTTGATTGGAATTGGTGTGACCTCTCTGCTATGATTTACCCACCTACACTGTTCCTACATGGTATAGCTCACCGCTTCATTGAAGTACACAAACCCCTTCACCACCACCAACACCACTTAGCATATGTGTGAATGCAGTTAGTTGCCCAATAAAAATAACCCATTGGCTAAATATACTTTTGTTATCATATGTTGTAATGGTCATGCACATGCCAATATGAAAAACCATGCTGCAACATGCATAATATGATTAAAGCCACACTATCTGATTCAAGAGGATATTCCTTTACAAGTAAAGGCTGATAAATTGCAGAGTGCACTAATTGTGCTCAGGTGAGAGGGGTGTGGCTTGACTATTAAACTAGTATAAAAGTTTTGTGAGCTGTTTGGGGCTATTTGCAAGTGGATTTTCCTTGCAAGTAAAGGCTGATAAATTGCAGAGAGCACTAATTGTGTCCAGGTGAGAAGGCAGAAGTTAATATAAACAGGAGAAGGGGCGAACTTGTGAGCTTGCGAACATTTCTAGTATCAAGTGCAATTCTAGTAAAAGTGTAGGAGTTTAAATAAAAGGAGGGACTTCAGAGAAAAGGGAGGGCAGATTTATATTGCAAAGGAGGAAAACTTTATACAAATCTATTTTATATTCTTTATTTTTCCCACTGTAAATTTGTAGACAATAATAATAATTATGAGTCAGTCCAGTGGCAACCTCACTCAGTGTACATCCTGTCATATGTATGCAATACTGGAACAGATGATCCAGGGTCCATACCTCTGTGAGAGGTGTGAGCATGTTGCCTCTCTGGAAACTCAAATTGGAAATTTGGAGAGAAGAATTGCAGCACTTAGTGATATTGCTCCACTGGAAAGGGGGTTGGTGCTCTTGGAGCAGAGTTTAGCTGAGCTTAGCATGGAGGGCGGATCTGGGGCTAGTGAGGATGTCCATGGAGGTAGCTAGATTACAGTTAGAAGGGGAATCAGGGGAAACTGGAGGAGGCAGGCCAAATCTGAGTTGGAAAACACCAACAGATTTGCCGGATTGAGTGTTGGGGATGTCCATTCAGGAATGGCAATGCAAGATAGAGCTGTTCCCTCTAACAGACGGGAGAACAGTTCTACTGGAGGAGTAGGAAGGCAGAAAAGGCAGAGCAACAGAAAGAAAGGTTTTTGTGGTAGGGGACTCTAAAATATTTTTTAAGTATATTAATGGGAAGAAGGCGAGGAAGGAAGCTATAGGAACATTAGAATGTGACACAGGCTGTCTGAAAATTAGTGACCAGGAAAAGGCAGATGAGCTAAATAGGTTCTTTTCTTCGGTATACACAAGGGAGGTAGAAGTGGTTGGGACACTGCAACATATTGGGGCTACACTACCTTTGCCAAATAATTGGTTAACACAGGAAATAATCCAAAAGAGATTGGAAAAAATAAATGTTAATAAACCCCCGGGTCCTGATGGAATACATCCAAGGGTACTAAGGGAACTGGGTTCTGTAATAGCCAAACCATTATATTTAATTTTTCAAGATTCACTCAACACAGGGTCTCTACCAGATGACTGGAGAAAAGCTGATGTGATACCTATATTTAAAAAGGGAGCAATAGCAAATCCGGGGAATTATAGACCAGTGAGCCTCACTTCTGTAGTGGGGAAGCTTTAAGAAGGGTTAATAAGGGATAATATACAAGAATATGTCTTTGTGAAAAGGATTATAAGTAGGAGTCAACATGGATTTATGAGGGATAGGTCATGTCAAACAAATCTAATTCATTTCTATGAGGAGGTTAGTAGGAACCTGGATCAAGGCAACTCAGTGGATGTAGTCTTTTTGGATTTTGCAAAGGCTTTTGATACAGTGCCACATGGGAGACTATTGGGCAAACTAAGATATACAGGAATTGCAGTAAATATCTGCTCATGGATTGAGAGCTGGCTAAAAGACAGGAAGCAAAGGGTTGTGGTAAAAGGAACATACTCCGATTAGACTAATGTGGTAAGTGGGGTTCCTCAGGGTTCAGTATTAGGTCCTCTCCTTTTTAACATATGTATTAATGAATTATAAGGACTGGAAAGTATTGTCTCCATCTTTGATGGTGACACAAAGTTGTGCAAGGTATTTAAATCAGATAATGATGTGCTTTCCCTCCAAGGGGATTTACATAAAATTGAGGAATGGGCATCTAAATGGCAAATGAGATTTAATACGAATAAATGTAAGGTTATGCATCTGGGAAGGAAAAACAGCTATGCAATTTATAATCTTAATGGAGCAAATCTAGGTGTATCAGATATTGAAAGGGATTTGGGAGTGCTTGTGGACAACCACCTAGGTAACAGTGCTCAAAGCCAAGCAGCAGCTGCAAAGGCCAATAAAATATTAGCATGTATTAAGAAGGGTATAGAAGCCAGGGAAGCAAATATAATTCTGCCACTAAACAAATCTCTAGTATGCCCTCATTTGGAATATGGAGTACAATTTTGGGCACCACTTCATAAAAAGGAAATTTTAGAGCTGGAAAAGGTACATAGAAGGGCAAGAAAACTAATAAGGGGAATGGAGGGGCTAAGGTATGAGGAAAGACTAACCAAAATTAAACTTATTTTCTCTAGAAAAAAGGCCTCTAAGAGGAGATATGATTAGCTTATATAAATATATCCAGGGTCAGTATAAAGATTTGTCAGGGGAGCTTTTTGTGCCAAGAGGTTTTTAACTGACAAGAGGACATCCCTTGAGGTTAGAAGTAAAAAGATTCCACCTCAAAGAAAGAAAAGGGTTCTTCACAGTAAGGGTGGTTAATCTGTGGAATTCTCTACCAGAGGAGGTGGTGACAGCGGAGTCGATAGATAACTTTAAAAGGGGACTAGATTTATTTCTAATTAAAAAGGGAATTCAGGGTTATCATGGATAATTAGAGAGACAGTATTGATCCAAATTTTTACATTTCCCTTTGAGACAATTGGCTAAGTCTCTCTTGTGTTTTTTTTTTTTTTCTATTTTCCTTCCTCTGGACAAATTAATAATAAAAAAATAAAAAAAATTGATTAATAATTAATTAACAACTAATGAATTAATAGTTAATCCTCATATTGCAGATCAGAGGAGATCTTAAAAGGTTGAACTTGATGGACTGAAAGTCTTTTTTCAACCTTAAATACTATGGCCCTCATTCAATTGCGATTTGGCCAATTGAATAGGGGTCTAAATAAGCACATAGCATATTTTTTTTAAAGAAGTTTTTAGTTAGTAAAAACCTTGATTTTGGATAGATGCTTGCTAACTAAAAACTTCTTTAAAAAAATATGTTATGTGATTATTTAGACCCCTATTCAATTGGCCCAATTGCAATTGAATGAGGGCCTATGTAACTATGTAACTATGTAACTATTATTAGGAAGGTAGACAGGGTGATTTGTCACACAGTTTGCTGTCTCCCGGGTGCTTGGGTTCGTCATGTTGTGGATCGGGTAGACAAATTATTGGGAGGGGCTAGAAATGAACCGGTGGTCAATGGCAAAGTTAGTGGAAGATGGAGTGTCCTAAAGAATAATTTTAGAGAACTAGGTAATAAGCTGAAGGCAAGGACCTCCAAGGTAGTATTTTCTGAGATACTACCAGTGCCACATGCTAGCCCAGGGAGGCAGAAGGAACTTAGGTAGGTTAATGCGTGGCTAAAGATGTGGTGCACTAAGGAGGGATTTGGATTTTTAGAGCAATGGGCTGACTTCTCACTTCGGTACAATCTCTACAGCAGGGATGGATTGCACCTTAATGATGAGGGAGCTTTTGTGCCAGGGGACAGGATGGTAGAAAGGCTGGAGGAGTTTTTAAACTAGTAGGTGGGGGTGAGGGACTAGATTTAAGTAATGTGGTAGAAAGTCTAGAGGGTATAAGGGATGAATTAACAACTCATAGAGATGGGGGGAGGGGTAGTAAAGGTCAATAGGGAGGTAGTACTATGTAACTCAAGAACAGTGACTGGCACTACAGAACTACAGACTCATAATATAAGGTGTATGCTTGCTAATGCCAGAAGCTTGCCAGGAAAAATGGGAGAGTTAGAATTATTATCAATTAATTAAAAACGGGATTTAATAGGCATTACGGAAACGTGGTAGGATGAATCTCATGACTGAACTGGTAATCTGGATGGTTATAACCTATTTAGGAAAGATAGAGGCAATGGTAAAAGAGGAGCAGGGATTTGTCTGTATGTTAAGCCTGAATTTAAGCCTATAGTCTGAGAAGATATTTATGGTGGACCTAGTGATAAAGTTGAATGTTTTTGGGTAGATAGCGGAGCAGCAAATTCCAAAAGAATATTAGTAGGAGTATGATATTGACCCCCAAATATAGCTGAAAGTAAGGAAATACAATTATTGGTAGAGATTGGAAATGCAGCTAAGCATGGGCAAGTTCTAATAATTGGGAGATTTGAATTACCCTAAAATAAACTGGATAAATGAAACCAGCAGTTCAGCTAAGGGAAGTAGGTTCTTCAGTACACTCAGGGATCATTATCTGGCCCAGGTTATACAAGAGCCTACTAGAAATTAAGCTATCTTAGATTTAGTCATCACAAATAATATTGATATAGTATCAAATGTTGGAATAGGGAAACCTTTGGGAAACAGTGATCACAACACAGTCTCATTTGAGATTGAATTAAAAAAACAAAATTTTAAAGGGCCAACAAAAACTCTTAATTTTAAAAGGGCAGATTTTAACAGTCTAAGGGCAGCAATACAAAGTATTGACTGGAATAGAGAACTAATAGGTAAAAACACTGAACATAAATGGACAACATTTAAATCTTTACTAAATATACATACACATCGGCATATACAGTGGATATAAAAAGTCTACAAACCCCTGTTAAAATGTCAGGTTTCTGTGCTGTAAAAAAATGAGACAAAGAAAAATGATTCCATAACTTTTTCCACCTTTAATGTGACCTATAAAATGTACAACTCAATTGAAAAACAAACTAAAATATGTTAGATGGGGGGAAGAAAAAAAAAAATGTGGTTGCATAAGTCTGCACACCCTCTTATAACTGGGGATGTAGCTGTGTTCCGAATTAAGCAATCACATTCCAAATCGTTTTAAATAGGAGTCGGCATACACCTGCCATCATTTAAAGTGCCTCTGATTAACCCCAAATAAAGTTCAGCTGTTCTAGTTGGTCTTTCCTGAAATTTTCTTAGTCGCATCCCACAGCAAAAGCCATGGTCCACAGAGAGCTTCCAAACCATCAGAGGGATCTAATTGTTAAAAGGTATCAGTCAGGAGAAGGGTACAAAATAATTTCCAAGGCATTAGATATACCATGGAACACATCATCAAGTGGAGAAAATATGGCACAACAGTGACATTATCAAGAACTGGAGCTCCCTCCAAAATTGATGAAAAAACGAGAAGAAAACCGGTCTGGGAGGCTACCAAGAGGCCTACAGCAACATTAAAGGAGCTGCAGGAATATCTGGCAAGTATTGGCTGTGTGGTACATCTGACAACTATCTCCCGTATTCTTCATATGCCTGGGCTATGAGGTAGAGTGGCAAGACGAAAGCCTTTTCTTACGAAGAAAAACATCCAAGGCTACATTTTGCTAAAACACATCTGAAGTCTCCCAAAAGCATGTGGGAAAAGGTGTTATGGTCTGATGAAACCAAGGTTTAACTTTTTGGCCATAATTCCAAAAGATATGTTTGCCGCAAAAATAACACTGCACATCACCAAAAGATCACCATACCCACAGTGAAGCATGGTGGTGGCAGCATCATGCCTTGGGGCTGTTTTTCTTCAGCTGGAAGTTGGGCCTTAGTTAAGATAGAGGGAATTATGAACAGTTCCAAATGCCAGTCAATATTGGCACAAAACCTTCAGGCTTCTGCTAGAAAGCTGAACATGAAGAGGAGTGTCATCTTTCAGCATGACAACGACCCAAAGCATACATCCCAATCAACTAAGGAATGGCTTCACCAGAAGAAGATTAACGTTTTGGAATGGCCCAGCCAGAGCCCAGACTTGAATCCGATTGAAAATCTGTGGGGTGATCTGAAGGGGGCTGTGCACAGGAGATGCCCTTGCAATCTGATAGATTTGGAGTGTTTTTGCAAAGAAGAGTGGGCAAATCTTGCCAAGTCAAAATGTGCCATGCTGATAGACTCATACCCAAAAAGAATGAGTGCTGTAATAAAATCAAAAGGTGCTTCAACCAAGTATTAGTTTAAGGGTGTGCATACTTATGCAACCATATTATTTTATTTTTATATTTGTTTTTCCCTGTACCTAAAAGATTTCAGTTTGTTTTTCAGTGGGGTTGTACAGATTATAGGTCACATTAAAGGTGGAAAAAGTTCTAAAATGATTTATCTTTGTCTCATTCTTTTACAGCACAGAAACCTGACATTTTAAAAGGGGTGTGTAGACTTTTTATATCCACTGTACCATGTGGGAATAAAAGTAAAAGGAGTAAATTCCATCCAATGTGGCTTAACAATGAATTAAAGATCAAGATACGTTGTAAAAAACAGACATTTAAATTATGCAAACAAGAGGGGACAGAGACTGCTTTACGGGAGTACAAGGAAATCAACGAGGCTTGCAAAAGCGCTATTAGACTGGCTAAAATAGAAAATAAAAAGTTAATTGCAAAAGAGAGTAAGACTAACCCTAAACTGTTTTTTAAGTATATTAATGGGAAGAAGGTGAGGAAGGAATCTATAGGAACATTACAATGTGACACAGGCCATCTGAAAATTAGTCACCAGGAAAAGGCTGATGAGCTAAATAGGTTATTTTCTCTGGTATACACAAGGGAGGTACCACTAGTTGGGACATTGCAACATAATGTGGCTACACTACCTTTGCCAAATACTTGGTTAACACAGGAAGTAATCCAAAAGAGGTTGAAAAAAATAAATGTTAATAAAGCCCTGGGTCCTGATGGAATACATCCACGGGTACCGAGCTAACTGGGTTCTGTAATAGCCAAACCATTATATTTAATTTTTCAAGACTCACTCAACACAGGGTCTCTACCAGATGACTGGAGAAAATCAGATGTGAAACCTATATTTAAAAAGGGAGCAAGAGCAAATCCGGGCAATTATAGACCAGTGAGCCTCACTCCTGTAGTGGGGAAGGTTTTAGAAGGGTTAATAGGGGATAATATACAAGAATATGTCTATTTGAACAGAATTATAAGTAGGAATCAACATGGATTTATGAGGGACAGGTCATGTCAAACAAATCTAATTAGTTTCTATGAGGAGGTTAGTAGGAACCTGGATCAAGGCAACTTAGTGGATGTAGTCTTTTTGGATTTTGCAAAGGCTTTTGATATAGTGCCACATGGGAGACTATTGTGCAAACTAAGAGAAACAGGAATTGCGGAAAATATCTGCTCATGGATTGAGAGCTGGCTGAAAAAAAGGAAGCAAAGGGTTGTGGTAAATGTAACATACTCCGATTGGACTAATGTGGTAAGTGGGGTTCCTCAGGGTTTAGTATTAGGTCCTCTCCTTTTTAACATATTTATTAATGATTTAGAGGTGGTATTTGAGTGTGGTTTCTCCATTTTCGTTGATGACACGAAGTTGTGCAAGGTAATTAAATCAGATAATGATGTGCTTTCCCTCCAAAGGGATTTACATAAAATTGGGGAATGAGCATATAAATGGCAGATGAGATTTAATACGAATAAATGTAAAGTTATGCAGATGGGAAGGAAAAATAGCTTTGCAATTTATAATCTTAATGGAGCAAATCTAGGCGTATCAGATATTGAAAGGGATTTGGTAGTGCTTGTGGACAACCACCTAGGTAACAGTGCTCAAAGCCAAGCAGCAGCTGCAAAGGCAAATAAAATATTAGCATGTATTAAGAAGGGTATATAAGCAAGGGAAGCAAATATAATTCTGCCACTAAATAAATCTCTATTACGCCCTCATTTGGAATATGGAGTACAATTTTGGGCACCACTTCATAAAAAGGACATTTTAGAGCTGGAAAAGGTATAGAGGAGCGCAGCAAAACTAAAAGGGGGAATGGAGGGCCTAAGTTATGAAGAAAGACTAACCAAATTAAACTTATTTTCTCTAGAAAAAAGGCATCTAAGAGGAGATCTGATTACCTTATATAAATATATCCAGGGTCAGTATAAAGATTTGTCAAGGGAGCTTTTTGTGCCAGGAGGTTTTCAACTGACAAGAGGACATCCCTTGAGGTTAGAAGTAAAAAGATTCCACCTTAAAGAAAGAAAAGGGTTCTTCACAGGAAGGGTGGTTAATCTGTGGAATTCTCTACCAGAGGAGTTGGTGACAGCAGATTCGATAGATAACTTTAAAAGGGGACTGGATTTATTTCTAATTAAAAAAGGAATTCAGGGTTATCATGGATAATTAGAGACAGTATTGATCCAGGGAGAAATCCGATCGCCAGTATCTGGACTCAGGAAGGAATTTTTTTATTTTTTCCCCCTTTGAGACGATTGGCTCACTTGTTTTTTTTCTGTTTGCCTTCCTCTGGTTTAATTAATAATTAAAAATAAAATAAAAAATAATTAAATAATTGATTAATAATTAATTAACAACTAATTAATTCATATTTAATCTGCATATTGCGGATCAGAGGAGATCTTAAAAGGTTGAACTTGATGGACTGAAAGTCTTTTTTCAACCTTAATTACTATGTAACTATGTAACTATGTAAAAGCAAGAGTAAAACATGAAACTCAGCCCATATGAACACTGTCTCACTCACAGAGGCTCTATTGTAGCTCCCTAAAATATAAATATTATCACATATACATCTCGCTCATCACATCTACATTGGGGAACACAAATAGTGGCCAAATTAGACCACCACATGGAATATATCAGGTACCAGAGGAACATTTCAAGATATGTTGTTCAGTTCTTCAGTCGTGTCAGACTCTCTGTGACCCTATGGACTGCACTATACTTATCTAGGCCCCTGCCTGTGCTGTTCTCTAATTTTTCCATGCCAAAGATACTGGAGTGGTTTGTCAGTTCCTTCTCTAGTGGTTTGGCCTTTGTCTGACCTCTCTGTTATGATCTGCCCACCTACAGTAGCTCACAGCTTCATTCAGATACACAAGCCCCTTCACCACCACCACTTGGCAATGCTGAAGAGGACCAGGGGATCATACACCACACTAATCTACTCTGACCCATCAGGAAGGGCTGCAAGCACGTGGAGCAACAGCCAACTCGCCGCTATCAGGGATAATCTCTGCTACGCCCATTCTGGAATGTTCCACATCATTGCCATTAGCCATGTGCCAAGATGTCTAGCTATTCCCATTTGGTGACTTCCCATTCTGTTCTGCTATTCATTAATTTAAATGGCTGTGAGTTGCTAAGTGGTGGTGGTGAAGAGGCTTGTGTACTTCAATGAAGCCGTAAGCTACTGTAGGTAGGCAGGTCAGACAAATCCCAATCCACTATAGAAAGGAACTGACAACCCAATCTAGTCTCTTTGGCATGCAAACCTTAGAGATCAGCAAATGCAGAGGCCTAGATGAATATGGTGCAGTCCATAGTGTCACAGAAAGTTGGACATGACTAAAGAACTGAACAACATATATTGAAAAGTTACCCTGGTACTTGATATATTCCATATGGCAGTCAAATTTGGCTACTATTTATGTTCCCAAATGTAGATGGGATGAGTGAGATGTTTATTCTATTTTATGGCTATTTCAAGAGCTGCAATGGAGCCTTTGTGAGTGGGAAAGTGTTAATTTGGCCTAAATTTCATGTTTGGGTGTTGCACTTTAATCAGGTAGTGTGTCTTTAAATTCTTTCTGAAGCATGCAGCATGGCTTTTCATATTGGCATGTGAATGACTATTCCAACATATGAGGAATATTACATTTTTGTCATTTAACAATTATTTATTTGGGGATTATTGGCCAAGTAAATGGAATGTTTCTTCATGCTTTGCCTATGTTTTAAAGTGCACAGTTGGGTTTATATTCCCCTTTACAGGCTTGATACGTGCTCTATAAACTCTTTGCAGATCCCATTTGGAGTCTGTTATGTTTGGGCTTGGAGGTCATTGAAGCCTGAACTTTGGACGAAAATTAAACATAAAATAAAGTATTGGATTTTGGTGGATGTGCAAGCTTGAGAATGTTTTGCTATTAATCCTCATGTCCCCCATTGTGTTCCCCATCATTTACAGTGCTTTGCAGTGCTGGATGGAGTTTATATTTGTATTTACAGTGCTCCGAGATTGCGGCCTTAAAACACCATGTACGGGCTTGCGCTCATGCCTGCTGAACTTAGTTCAAACCTACCCCAGCTGAATCATGTAGTTCTTGTTCTTCTCTGAAGAGGTACAGGCGGAGAATACTGCATACAGGTTACAAGTGGCCCATGGCAAGACCACTCCCCAAGTCAGGATACAAAACACAGAAATAGTCTCACACTGTGGATATGTGAAAACTAAAACTGAACCCTTTATTGAATGGTAAAAACAACATATTTATACTCTCCAATACCACACCCTTGTGTACATGTGTGTATGTGTCTGATGTCACACATCTGCCCTGTAGCCTTGGTTAATAAAAAAGCTCTTGAGATTAAATTCACCAGATATCTATAGCTGACTAGTGAAACAACCTTGGTGTTAATCTCAATAATTTGAAGGTAACCCCTGTGCAAAACCTTTTTTTACCAATTGCACATATGTTCTATATTACATTTTCCCTCTTATAATATAGTATAACTATGATACATAATAACCATGTACAGGCAACATATAACCACACACAATAAAACAATGCAACAATGTCATGCTCCCTTGGCCATATTCAAAATAACTGGCAATAGTAGTCCTTAAATAATTAAATCAAGACACAACCGTATATGCTAGTTAATACATTAGCCAAAGTGTATAAATTCACTGATAAACTTATATGAATTGCCTCTACTGGCAAAATCATTAATCATGTAAAACTTCTAATATCACATATGTGTGGGAGTTTGCAATGTACTGACAGTATCTTCTAATAAAATATAAATAAGCAAAATCAGAGGGAACTGAAAAAAACCCTATGATAATGAAGCACAATTCCTCAAAACTTAAGGGTATATTTCACGGATTATATGTTCTAACAAAATTTTGATTATTCTCCTATAATTATATATATATATATATATATATATATATATATATATATATATATAATTAGACGTGTAACTGCTATATATATAATACTATTAGAGCTCTCTCGAAAGTAAAAAAAGAAACGCATCGGTTTGAAATTTTATAATTTAGAAGGAGTCTTAATCTTGGTATAATGTTTTGTAAATTCACCCTCCCCCTGTCCAGCACAATAAAAATGTATCTGTGTTAAATTGTAGGATGATAACATATAGTTACATAGTTATATAGTAATTGAGGTTGAAAAAAGACTTTCCGTCCAACAAGCTCAACCTTTTAAGATCTCCTCTGATCTGCAATATATGGATTAGTTGTTAACTAATTGATCCGGAGAAAGGCAAACCCCTGACCCCAGGATTTCTCCCTGGATAAATATTCTCTCTCTAATTATCCAGAATAACCCTAAATGCCCTTTTTAATTAGGAATAAATGCAGTCCCCTTTTAAAGTTATCTATCGAATCCACTGTTACCACATCCTTTGGTAGAGAATTTTACAGATTAACCACCGTTACTGTGAAGAATCCTTCTCTTTCTTTAAGGTGAAATCATTTTACTAATCTCAAAGGATGTCCTTTTGTCAGTTAAAAACCTCTTGGCACCAAAAGCTCCCTTAACAAATCTTTATACTGACCCTGGATGTATTTATATAGGGTAATCATATCTCCTCTTAGATGCCTTTTTTGCTATAGAAAATAAGCTTAATTTGGTTAGTATTTATTCCTAACTTAGCCCCTCCATTCCCCTTATTAGTTTTGTTGCCCTCCTCTGTACCTTTTCCAGCTCTAAAATGTCCTTTTTATGAAGTAGCGCCCAAATTTGTACTCCATATTCCAAATGAGAGCGTACTAGAGATTTGTATAGTGGCAGAATTATATTTGCTTCCCTTGCTGCTATACCCATCTTAATACATGCTAATATTTTATTTGTTTTTGCAGCTTCTGCTTGGCATTGAGCAATGTTACCTAGGTGGTTGTCCACAAGTACTCCCAAATCCCTTTCAATATCTGATACCCCTATATTTGCTCCATTAAGATTATAAATTGCATGGCTATTTTTTCTTCCCAGATGCATAACTTTACATTTATTAGTCTTAAATCACATCTGCCATTCAGATGCCAATACCTCTATTTTATGTAAATCCATTTGGAGGGACAGTACACCATTATTTGATTTAACTACCTTGCTCAACATTGTATCATCAGCAAAAATTGAGAAACTGCTTCCCAGTCCCACCTCTAAGTAATTAATAAATATGTTAAAAAGGAGAAGACCTAATACTGAACCCTGAGGAACCCAACTTACCACATTAGTCCAATCGGAGTATGTACTATTTACCACAACCCTTTGCTTCCTGTCTTTAAGCCAGCTCGCGATCCACGAGCAGATATTTACTGCAATTCCTGTATCTCTTAGTTTGCACAATAGTATCCCATGTGGCAGTGTATCAAAAGCCTTTGCAAAATCCAAAAAGACTACATCTACTAGCTTACCTTTAATAGCAAACCCTTACCAGAGGGGGCAAGCAAATGATAATTAATGAAGTGTAACATAGTTTAAAAGTAATTTTGCTTTCCTCTAAAGGCAAAAGTTCACCACAGAGGGGTAAATGAGGTGGAGGGGGAAAGAGAGAATCATGCTTGTTTGCTGGACCTAGAGTGTGAAGAGAAAATACGCTTAATTTGGTTAGTATTTCATTATAACAGCCCTTCCATTCCCCTTATTAGTTTTGTAGCCCTTCTCTATACCTTTTCCAGCTCTAAAATGTACTTTTTATGAAGTGCTGTCCAAAACTCTATGTTCCAAATGAGGATGTACTAGGGATTTGTATAGTGGCAGAATTATATGTGTTTCCCTTGCTTCTATACCCTTCTTAATACTGTATATGCTAATATTTTATTTGCCTTCATGGCTTCTGCTTGACATAGAGCACTGTTACCTAAGTGATTGTCCACAAATACTCCCAAATCCCTTTCAATATCATATACCCCTATATTTGCTTTATTAAGATTATAAATTGCATGGCTATATTTCCTTCCCAGATGCATAACTTTACATTTATTTGTGTTAAATCTCATCTGCAAATTAGATGCCCATTCCTCTCATTTATGCATATCCCTTTGGAGGGAAAGTACATCATTATCTGATTAATTACCTTGCACAACTTTGTGTCATCAGCAAAAATGTAGACACTACTTTCCAATACAACTTCTAAGTCAATAATAAATCTGTTAAAACGAAGATGACCTAATACTGAACCCTGAGGAACCCCATATCACGACCCACTCTCTGGCTGGGGTCTGCTGACTTGATTTGGGTTACTCTGGACCTTGGAGCCTTTTTGATTACAGGAACATCATGTCTCAGCCCTTGGTTTAGACTGAGCAATATTGACAGTAAGTCTGACGAATCTTACTGCAAGCATATGTCCCTGGGTAAATAATACATCTGCACACAAAGTCTTGATGAAAATTATGAACCAAGTTTTATTTTAGAACAGCATATTTAAAACCTTGCACAACACATTATAGGGAGTGGCTACCTTTAGTCAAACCCTCATCCCCCTCTCTCTGGCCAATAGGATAACCTCTACAGTAACCTAATTACCTCTGTCCAATGTAGTAGAGGGAGGCTATGGGAACCACCAGACCCCTCCCCTGGGCCAACCCCAGGCGTGGCAACCAAGCTCATTCTGACCCAGGCGGTCCCAGGGGAAACTTCCTGTTTGCTCCTAGGCCCCCCCATTGTTATCTAGGTGCCTGGCTGTCTGGCAAATCTCTTTGTTTAGGTTCTGGCGACACCCTGTGAGGTTTATCTTGTTTAGGATAAACCCATTTGGCTCAGCTCCTGCCTCAGTGTTTATACAATGGGGGAGGGTTGACTAATTAAAACATAACTATCACTCCCCAATACAATATACAATATAACACTAACATATTATCCCCCATAACACAATATACAGATGGTGGCGATTGGTATATAACAGTCCAGTCCCAATATAGGCCACTGCTGCCAGTCTCAAGATGGCCCCAGCATAGTTCACGCCAAATCCAATATGGCCCCTGGGTGATTCATGACACCCCACTTACCACATTAGTCCAATCGGAGTATGTTACATTTAGCACAACTCTTTGCTTCCTGTCTTTTAGCCATCTCCCGATTCATGAGCAGATATTTACTGCAATTCCTGTATCCCTTAGTTTTCACAATATTCTTCCACGTGGCCCTCTATCAAAAACCTTTGCAAAATCCAAAAAGACTACATCCACTGAGTTGCCTTGATCGGGGTTCCTACTAACCTCCTCATAGAAACTAATTAGATTTGTTTGACATGATCTATCCCTCATAAATCCATGTTGACAACTACTTCACCACTACAGAAGTGAGGCTCACAGTTCTATAATTCCCCAGATTTGCTTTTGCTTCTTAAATATAGGTATCATCTCTGCTTTTCTCCAGTCATCTGGTAGCAACCCAGTGTTGAGTGAATTTTGGAAAATTCAATATAATGATTTGGCTATTACAGAACCTAGTTCCGTCACTACCCTTGGATGTATTCCATCAGGACGTGGGGCTTTAATAACACAAAGTTTTTGAAACAATTGGAAACTGTTGCTCCCTTGTGTGAAAAATATGGTTGAATGGATTTGTTTGACATTTTTCAATGTAATAGTGATCTAAAAAGCTGCAAGTCTTTTTACTTTTTTTTTAGATATCTTAAGCTGTTTATGAAATATAATAGTTTAATAAATAATCAAATGCTCAGTAGATATGTGTGTGCGTGAGCTATTGTCTCATTCCAAGCATTTTGATTAGTCAGTTATGTTCAGGTGATGTGTTTTTATGCTTTTATAGTCATATCTAACCTTTAATAGCAAACCCTTGCCAGAGGGGGCAAGCAAATGATAATTAATGAAGTGTAACATAGTTTAAAATTATGTTTGCTTTCCACTAAAGGCAAAAGTTCACCACAGAGGGGTAAATGAGGTGGAGGGGGAAAGAGAGAATCATGCTTGTTCGCTGGACCTAGAGTGTGAAGTTAGGACACAACAATAACAATGTTTATTGGCTAAGACACAATATTCACTAACGGCCTCTGGTAAAATTTCACCATTACAAGAGAGAGAGCATTGGAACAATTTTATATTTAAAATTTCAATTTCATCTACTGTAAGTAAATTATCATTTGTTCACCATTATAGCTGAGCAAATATTGCTTTAAACAATGATACATTAAAAATGATGTTATTATAAATGATAATTTACTTGCCATTTGCGGTTAGCATTATTAAACCTTTTACCTTTAAATATATCAAACAGTTTTATAGACGTCAACAAGGGAATATAATACACAAAAAATAGGGGCCTTATTGAACTCCAAGCCTGCAACTGAAAAAGCCTGCAACTACCTGTCCCAAAGCCTAAACTGTAAACCATGCATGCGTAAGTAGCATCTTAGGGCATGATCAATTAATCAAGGCCGTAACTACCGATTTTGAAACAGCCAATAGTAAATGAGTCTGCCATCATGACATAATGGAGGTTCAATGTCAATCAATTAGCGTTTAGAAGTCTGATATGCGATCAGACTCATATTCTTAGAAAATAATAAAAATGAATGAAGGAAATGTTCTAGTCCATGTGGGTGGCCTGATATGTTACATTACGGGCTCCAGTAATCAACAATTGCTCCATTGAATAAGACTCTATGTATACTGGAATGAGACATTTTTATTTCAACTTGAGAAACTGGATCATGTAGTGCTAATGTGGCAAAATACTACTTATAAACCAGTAGTACATAACTGCCACAGCCTTCCAGTATGATTAGTCAAACTCATTAATGGATTTTAGTGATGTCTGGCATAAGGATATCGTCTGGCTAAATTAACCCAAATTGCCCACATCATGTGACCATTTTGTTTCTTATCTAGAGTTAATTTTTTTTTTCTATGTTAAACAAAAACAAAATATGCACATTCATAAGGCAGCAGTCACAACCAATCATTTAAAACATGACTAACATTTATTTTCTACAGTTTAAAATAAACAACACATTTCATTTGTATAACAATGCATATTAATTGATACATACATTGACATAATTCATTTTTTAGAGTGTGGTTTCATTAATAGCACAGCAATGTGCTACAATTATACTGTTAAAAGGAAACTGTTTAAGTTTTAAAAATTACAAATATATACATTAATGTGTAACACATTTCCAAAAAAAATAATTCTAGCTGCTCTGTTTAAAACTTCAAAAAAGCCTCTTGGTGCAAAAAAAAAGATCTGCCTATCTGCAAACAGTCATTTTGGAAAATTCAGCTTTTAACAAAAGAAACCAATCCACACAGTTAAAATATGTGACAAAGAGGTGTACTGAAGTTTTATGAATTAAAAGTCATACATCATGTACGGTAAGTGAAATATAAAAGCATTTTCCTTAAATTGTGCAGTGATGGTAGATTACTATCATCATAAACCAAGTGGATAAAAATTTATGTTGGATCGACTGAAGAAAATTATTGATACAAGTATGTACCCACAGTCCAATATTCCTTACCTCACCCCATTCATTTTGATAGATGAAAACTCTAAATTTCTTTCAAAGTTGACTACTATTTCAGTGGCCTTTAATCACATTCAGAATGTAATAATATTACTCTTATGTTATTGCATGTAAGGAAATACTAGTATTTATTGCAAGCATGTTTTAGGTGACATCTTTAACGGTGGAGTTTAAATACCTATAAAGCAGGCACTAATAATGTGTCAACATGTGAATAAAATAATTTCCTAAGATGTTTCTTTCATGTGTTCTAATTAATCACCAGTACTCCTTACCCTTTTTTATGTAGAGAATAATGGCACTAAAATGTAATATTTATGTTTAAACATTTAATTTTAAACTTTATAATGATATTAAATAACATTTTTAATACTGTTTCTTATATAAAAGTATTGATAATCCATGCATACATAAATAATTAACTTCTTCAGAGCTTGCATGTTTACATTTGCATTGACTTGTTGAGCTTTAACAGCTAGATTTTCTCATCAGACATATTTCGTAAAAACACTTAAAAAACATAATTCTCAAGAATCTGTTTTACTTTAATAGAAACTGTGTAGACTACTTTTTTCAAAAAAATATTTTGCCCTGTTTTGCCACATATTCACTTTAAATTATTTTACCACTGAAGTATATATTTTTGCTTGATGTACCCAGACATCATTCAATTTGATTGAATTATAATGTGGTAATCTAATTAATGAAATCTGTTTTTCCAGAAGACAAAAATGCTATGAATCAAAAATGTGCTTGTTACTCAATCACCTACAAACAACAAAAATAGTTTGTAAGTGTTTGGGAGCCATAGCAAGCCTGTTACTAAAATTTGAGTTCCAAAAGAACTAACACTATCAAGGTTGCAAACAGTTGAAAAATATGAAAAGTAACCCCCATTGCTTATGTAGTTGACAAAGGGTTAAACATTTTTGCTGTCATGTATTGTAATCATTGCAAGGAAGGTTTGGATAAAATTTAAATAAAGAGGAAATCTGTAAATTGCCTCTGGGAATTCCCTACTCCCTACTCATTGATCAATTCAAAAGGGGATATAGTACCTCCTATATTATAGCACAATAAGACATATCATTGTGTGCCAGAGTTCTCTGTGTAAATGATTGTAAGTGATTAGTTTTTTTAGAAAGGGCTTGTGGTTAAATTCCTATAGTGTGTTTTTGGGGTACAGTTATGTGATTGTAATTACATTTACACACTCTAATCCTTGGTAAAAAGCGAAGAATAAAAGAATATATCTGGCAGCAATTATACAGTAACATGACTTTTTTTTTAGTTTATAATCCCCAGAGATCCAAATCTGTTAAAATTGGCACTTGGAATACAGCTTGATGAGTATTATTTTATGTTATTTGATACACACACCAAAAAATAGTATTACACCTGCACTTCAATTTGAGACACATGGCTTGCATTTCTCTAAATAAAAAAAATAATAATACAACATTGCATATGTTGGGCAAAATCTGCAGCACATTGGATTGCCATACTGTATACGGCAATGGTACCTAGAGGAGAATTATATCTATATATCATATATCTACCTATTCCATATCATGATAATTGCATAGAGATGCTTTTGGTTGAAACTCCACCCATTTCAAGCAGTTTTGTCACTTTACTCAAAATTAAAAGGCAGTTGATATTATGTACCCTACTCACAAACCAAAGTAGGTTCAGCATCACAGGTCAGTGCATGGCTTTTACACACAGATCTTGCAGTAAGCAACATACTTTCAGAGGCAAAGGTCAGTGTGTGGAGTTTGTATGCAGATGTTTCAATTACAGATACTGTTTTCTGCACATAAAGCAGGAGTGTGAGGGGTGGGTAATTAAAAACTGCCATGAGTCATCATGTCACCAGAGATGGGTGGCTGCTTTTATAACATCACCCTCACTCTGTAAAGAGGATGTGTAAGAAAGGGGCTATAATTGTCACTTGACCCACAGCTCACACCTGGAATCCCTCCATGGGGAACTCGGATTGTTGAAAGATGTAATGCTGCTTAGCTTCATCCACATGAGAGCAAGGTAGGTGTCATCATCCTCTATGCCAAAGTATTGTTCTATCAACTAAAAAGCCTTATGGTAAATCTCCTGGTTTTTGTAGCTCTGAAGAAACTTTATTTTGCCCAGACCATATGATTCTCTGATCAAACCACAGAATGGGTTGATACCATTGTACCTTGCTTTGTCTCTTGATCTCCAAGATGAAAAATATTGTCCAGTCTATTTAGAGCCATTTGCACTATCTGTGAATCCATAACAGTAAGTAGGTCACACAGAGGCTTGATGCAGCCCAAATTCACAAGGCACCTTATCAGTTCTGGGGAACTACCAGATATGGCATTAGTGATGGCCCATACTGCTTCTTTTTGAGATTGAAACTTAGCTTTTTGTAAAATTGCAATCAGAACTGGAAAGATATTGGCACCAGCTACAGTCTGTATCTGAGCTCTGTTGCATGCAGTGATGTTCAAGATTGTCCAGCAGGCCTCTTTCCAAATGTATTATTTTGGGCAAACCAGGAGGTGCAGGAGGCAGGAGAGAACTGAACAGTTCAAGATGACCTACATCTGGATATCATCTCCTTTCACAATGTTTCCTACTGCACAAAGTGCTGATGTGGCCACCTTATAATCTTTGTGCAATAGTGGCTCCACCAGCCTATAGCACACTCCAAATTCTTCTCATTAGAGCATCAGAAAGATAGGATAGTGACCAACAAGAATCAGCTAGCAAGTCTGAGAGTAACCGCTGAACAGAAGGCAAGACCGCACTGGAAGACACTGAGATACCTTATCAGAGTCAGAAGGTGAGTTCTTCCCTCGGGACAGGTGGAACAAGGCCCAGACCACATTCCTGTTCATGGTTAGACATGTCAATTTTGTTAGAAGCGAGAGCAGGGAAGGGAGAATGAGTACATGGTGTCTGCATACTGAAATTTCACCTGTGATGTTCCCCAGAACCCTCACAGCCTGCTCCTGTACATCTTCATAGTCAGAGTTGAGGAGTTGTACGAAGATTGTCACTGCTCCAGCCTCTATCACTATCTTGGTTTGTTATGAAGTTCTGGATGTTATGTTAGTGAGGGCCCAGGCTTCTTTAAACATTAATGAATTCTTGTCACTCCTCTTCAAGAATTCCACAAATCTCTCCACCACACCATGTGAATTAATCACTTCATCTATTGATGGGTTCGGTTCGTTAGACAAAAACTTTCTGAACTTCTGTGTAGTAGCCAACTGAATATCAGGATCATCAGAAAGTATCAACCCAACAGTAGTTTAGCTGACATAGGGGGAAATCAGCGGCCCATTGAGCTTGAAGGAATCTTCACATACAAACTTCACATTTCTGCGTTTAAAGCACTGCTGCTCCCGTTCTTTCTTGTAGAGTTAGATCCCCTCCTCTTTACACCTCCTGCTCATCTTTTCTGTCTTATTCTTGTAACTCTTCATGTGGCTGAAGTCCTTTTCCAGGTCTGTCTCTCCCAACTGGGACAATATATATAGATCAATCAAGATAGATATAAGGCCAATATAGAAGTAAGCAATTAAAATAAATATCATATCTTGCTTAACTATAAACCTGAAATAAGAAACACTACAATTTAACACAATCTACATGGGCTATAAGAAAGTGAATAATCTAATGTTATAATATGGTATATTTGATTTGCTGTGTCTACAGCTAAGAATGACTGCAAAGGGTTGAAATGAAAATTTTCAAAACTGGAAATAAATATTGCAGCATTTAGCAATTTGCTTTGCAGAGCTTATGATGCTTAGTGAACTTGAGGTAATGTCATATTATTAAAAAAGAAAATGTTTTTCTTCTTTATATTTTTGAACTGTGTGCAATAATATAAGTAATTCTTAAATTATCAAGCATGGTAAATTGCTTTCTATGATTTTCATAGACATATTAAATATCCACATTTAATACAGACTGACATTCATCAGTGTTTTCCTTTTCTACGGACAATAAAGGTAAACCGCACATACATTAATATTTAAACTGCAAATAAAATTTCTTCTTTAATAAACAACTGTACTATTGGTATCTTAACAGTTGTGTTAAACAATTGCAACATTTTTTCCATCTTAAACTAAACAGTCACTAATCTAATTTGAACTGAAAATATTTAAACATGAAATTTACATTGGAATGCCATGTTGAAAAATAACAAATAGTGTATTATGAAAATGAACGCCACTATTATTCCTATGATATTTGGCTAATGGACAGAAGCTTTTAAGACGATCCCATCATCTTTTTAAAGAATTATCTCTGAATGACAGTCAAAACAAAATCCTCTTTAATCTTCTTTATTTCATTAGAATGATGACCACTATAAAATATTAGAAAAAAAGGTTTTAAGCATTGTGCTTTTAAGAAAATGTTATCCAGTCATGCCATGACCTGAACTACCTTTAAGTAACTATGCATTCCCCAGTCACAGAAATGCTTAGATTGTATGTTTTACTTTTTTCTACTAATATTTTCATGTCTTATTAGTTAGATCTAAACTATGTATGTTAGCTGTGTTGCATACTTCATTCTATTGTATGACAACTAGGTCTGATTTTTACTGCATATAACTGTCAATATAATTGCTACTTCATAATGCTTGTTTTATTCTGTATGTACTAAAACATTTCCAAATTTATCTGATCCCTATTTTTGTTTAGCATAATTTTGTACAGTATGTGCTGCTAATAAATTATATGGATACAATGTGAAGTATTGTCACTTTTAGCACCCTTCAAGAATTGTTATTTTCATTATTCTTAGCTGTAATGATTATATGAGATAAGCATGCCCACCAAATTGAAAAACAATAAGAGGCGCACTACCCTGAAGATCAAGGAAAAACAGCATTTTTGTAGTATAACCTTTCTTTAAAAAGATCAACTTTTTATTTTTTTTTGTATACAATGAAAAGTTCTTTATACTAATCTCCATTAATTAAGAATGTAATACAGAAGGAAATCTATAAAAATAGTTATTATTCATGATATAAAGACCCATTGTGTTTTATGTATACTGTTACACAAGTAATATGTTTGAAATTGTGACAAATGTAATAAAAGAATTGCATCATTTTATTTATTTTTTGTTATTCAGTCATTCAGCCATGTCTGACTCTCCGTTACCCTAAGCACCACAGCACGTCAGGCCCATCTGTTAGCCACTGCCCCATGAGCTCCTTCAAGTTCATGTTCATTAATTCAATGACCTTGTCTATCCATCTCCACTCTGTTGCCCCCCCCCCCCCTTCATGTGTCTTTAGTCTTCCAAAACTTTGGAGTTTTCTCTAAGGAATCCTGTCTTCTCATGATGTGGTCAAAATATTTGATGTGTAACCTAATTGTCAAACCTTCCACTGAATAATTTTGTTTGATTTCATGTAGTATTTGTTGATTGGATCTTCTTGCAGTCCAAGGGACTCTAAGCAGTTTTCCCCAGCACCACAATTTGAACGCTTCAATTCTATTGTGCTCAGCCTTCTTATGGTCCAGCTATCATATTTGTATGATACTACAGGGAATATATATATATATGTATATATATATATATATATATATATACACTGTATATATATATATATATATATATAATTATATATATATATATATATATATATTTACACGATATATATATATATATATATACATATATATATATATATATATGTATATATATAAAGAGTGAGCTAGCCATGACTGTTCAGTAATCTAGATGAATAATAAGAGAATTTCAGTGTCTAGTTATACCTTCTATTGGTCAAACAATTTAGTGACAAGCTTTTGATAGTTGACCGCACTTTACCTAGTTAGAAGCAATACTGATTAAGGTACTGATTAAGGTAAGCAGTGGAATAGAGATTATATATTCAAATTGATAAAATGCCTATGTGGGACACATCATAAATTATGTACTGATTGGTCAAGTGTGCAAGTCTCTACACCAGGATTAAGACAAGAGGAATGACAGTGTTATATGTTAGGCCAATAAAAAATCCCCACATTTTAATCAATAGAAAAGACCACCACCAAACCTGAAACAAACATTGGTCAGCAGAAGATTGGCCAATGAACAGTCTACCAGACAAAATGGTACCTCGAAACAGAACTCTTTGCAAACTATGTACCCTTTTTTATTCGAGCAATGCAAATAGCTTTGCTCCATAAAATCGGCTGCAGCTTTTTTCATGTACATTACACACCTATTCAAAGATCCCTTTCTGTGCACAGCCACCTCCTGTAAACCCAAGCCTTGAAGTAAACTTACAGGGTTTACCTTTTGTGGAAAAGGTTGTGCTCTGTAAATTATTGAGACCAAACTAACTGAAAATAAGGAGTTTCCCTCATTGCATACATGGGGTGGAGGGAATCCCTGGTGATTCTCTTCCCCACACACCCGATCTCTCCCTTCCCCACTCAAACCCATCCCCCAACTCGATAACCAACTAAAATGTTAACCAAGTGTAATGACAAACTTTAAAATATTAGCCCTGGGAAAATAAAAAATGTAATCTAACCCCCACACACTCTACCATAACCCCACTAATACCATACCCCAAATTCCTCTAGGACTTATTGAGTGAGCACTATCTTGGTGGAAATCAAAATGCTTATACCGAATTGGTTGATGTATAGATAACTCCATACTATCTTTTAATTATCTTAAACATTCCTAAGAGCTTCCTACACAAGAACATTTCAGTTACTGTCAAATCACCTTGTTTCCAATATTATTAAAAACATGTGATGGCCTGGGGAAAACTGGTTAACGCATAGTTGCAGGGGTCTCCCACACCTTAAATTTCCAAAATAGAGTGATCCATAATACCAACCAAACCAAAATTATATGTGTTACAAGGAGTAATTAAATGGGTTTTGTTATTTTTTGCACTTTATATATTTTTTAATTATTTGTTTATTTGAGGGAGGTAATTATATCAGTGTAGTGCAGTGTTTTACTGGTGGGCTCCCATGGCATGTCATCTGTTATTCATTTTACCATGGGGGTCTTTTAGACCACCATGGTGTTTAGGTGTTAATTTCTTTTTCACAGGGTTTAGGTGCTATGGGGGTCTCTGTGAAGCCTATGGGATATCTAGATGGGGTGATGGGATTAGTGGGGTAACTTTTGAGCGGGGAAGGGGGGAATAAAATATTCCTTCTAATGTTTTATTGTTGTTTTCCACTCCGTAAAAGAGTGATAGGGGCACCAGATGAAAACTTCTTGCTCACTGTGCCTTAGGGAGTTCAGCTATACCAAACTAATAAGGCCCAATAAAGGCCAAATGGCTCTTTTCAGTGAGACCAGACTGAATATTACAGAATATTCCTCCATGCGAAGGGCCCAAGCGAGCTAAAAGAGAATACTCTCAAAGTCTCAATATTATGTTCATAGAATTAACCTATTCGGATTAGTTTGTTCTCTGATTGAGGTCCTCTAATATATATAATTATTTTTTTGTATACTGAGGGCCTCATTCAATTGCGATTTGGCCAATTGAATAGGGCTCTATATAAGCAAAGAGCATATTTTTTCTTACAGAAGTTTTTAGTTAGGAAGTAACCTTACTTTTGGATAGAAGTTCCCTAACTAAAAACTTCTGTAAAAAAAATATACTCTGTGCTTATATAGTGTCCTATTCAATTGGTCAAATTGCAAATGAATGAGTGTTTACAGTTTGTCTGAGCTGGAGAAAGACACACACAGAAAGAAGTGTGCAGTTTATCTCAGCTAGAGAAATAGACACACTGGAGAGAATTGTGTGCAGTTTTTCAGAGCTGGAGATAGCAGCTTACAGCTGATGATCGTTTGGAGTAAAGAAGAAAACTAACTTAGGGTAATGTCAGAAAATGGCTGCAATTTTCTGACTCCATTTAAAACAGTGTGCAAAACTTTAGCACCCTTGCATTAAAACATTAAGATCAAATCTGTAAACCTTACTTCAGGCTGTAGTGAGGCACCTACCCAATGCTTCTCCAATCCTCTATCTAGGAGGGAGGTGGGCAGTGGAAAAGGAGTGGAAAGGATAGGGCTAGATCTAGTAGTTCTGGGGGGTAGGGCTAGGAGTGGTAGTTTTGGGGGGAGGGCAGGAGGCGAGGTAGAGGTAGGGTGGGTCAAGCTCCTAGATTTTTCAGATAGTTCACTGTCAGGAGGGAACGGCCTGATCTCAAGGGGTGTAGTAAGGAGTAGGGACAGCCCTCAGGGTCAGAATAGGGAGATAGGGATCCCAACCCCCAGTTGGGAGGACAACTCATGCAGAGAATGTATATGCATGTGATGCAGAGGCCAGTCCTCAGCAACAATAAAGATACTCTGATAACATCTGACACACAAGCTCAGATCACAGAGCAACAATAAGATCAATCAAAGGATAGCTGCAAATATTAGCTAACAAATTACATAGTTACATAGTAATTGAGGTTGAAAAAAAAGACTTTCAGTCCATCAAGTTCAGCCTTTTAAGATCTCCTCTGATCTGCAATATGCGGATTAGTTGTTAATAATTGAATCCAGAGGAAGCCAAAAAGAAAAAACTCAATTGAAGCATAGTCAAATGACTCAAAGTGAGAACAAAAATATCCTTCCTGACCTTAGATACTGGCGATTAGATTCCTCCATGAATCAATACTCTCTCTCTAGTAGTCCAGGAAAACACTGAATGCCCTTTTTGGTTGGAAATAAATCCAGTCCCCTTTAAAGTTATATCTATATCTATCGAATCCACTGTCACCACCTCCTTTGGTAAAGAATTCCACCGTTACTGTGAAGAACCCTTTTCTTGGAAATTTGGAAATCTCTTTGCACAAAAATCTCACTTGACAAATCTTTATACTGACCCTGGATGTATTTGTATAAGTTAATCATATCTCCTCTTAGACATTTTTTTTCTAGAGAAAAAACGCTTAATTTGGTTAGCATTTCCTCATAACAGCCCCTCCATTCCCCTTATTAGTTTTGTAGCCCTTCTATATACCTTTTCCAGCTCTAAAATGTACTTTTTATGAAGTGCTGTGCAAAATTGTACTCTATATTCCAAATGAGGGCATACTAGGGATTTGTATAGTGGCAGAATTATATGTGCTTCCCTTGCTTCTATACCCTTCTTAATACATGCTAATATTTTATTTGCCTTCATGGCCTCTGCTTGACATAGAGCACTGTTGCCTAGGTGATTGTCCACAAATACTCCCAAATCCCTTTCAATATCTGATACCCCTGTATTTGTTTTATTAAGATTATAAATTGCATGGCTATTTTTCCTTCCCAGATGCATAACTTTACATTTATTTGTGTTAAATCACATCTGCCATTTAGATGCCCATTCCTCTCATTTATGCAAATCCCTTTGGAGGGAAAGTACATCATTATCTGATTAATTACCTTGCACAACTTTGTGTCATCAGCAAAATGGAGACACTACTTTCCAATACTACTTCTAAGTCATTAATAAATATTTCAAAAGGAAGCGGACCTAATACTGAACCCTGAGGAACCCCACTTACCACATTAGTCTAATCGGAGTATGTCACATTTACCACAACCCTTTGCTTCCTGTCTTTTAGCCAGCTCTCGATCCCTTAGTTTTCACAATAGTCTTCCACGTGGCCCTCTATCAAAAGCCTTTGCAAAAACCAAAAAGACAGCATCCACTGAGTTGCCTTAATCTAAGTTCCTACTTCCTACTAACCTCGTCATAGAAACTAATGAGATTTGTTTGACATGAACTATCCCTCATAAATCCATGCTGATTCCTACTTAATAATCATGTTTGAATAGACATATTCCTTTATATTATTGCATATTAATCCTTCTAAAAGCTTTCCCACTACAGTAGTGAGGCTCACTTGACTTGCTCTTGCTCCCTTCTTAAATATAAGTATCACCTCTGCTTTTCGCCAGTCATCTGGTAGTGACCCAGTGTCTTGAAAAATTAAATATAATGGTTTGGCTATTACAGAACCCAGTTAACTCTGTACCCTTGGATGTACACCATCATGACCTGGGGCTTTTATTAACATTAATATATTATTCATTTTTGGATTTCTTCCTGCGTTAACCAATTATTCGACAATGGTAATGTAGCCCCCTAATGTTGCCGTGTCCCAACCACTGGTAGCTCCCTTGTGTATACTATAGAAAAAAACCTATTTAGCTCACCTGCCTTTTCCTGGTCACTAATTATCAGATGGCCCGTGTCACATTGTAATGTCCTTATAGCTTCCTTCCTGGCCTTCTTTCCATTAAATATTTTAAAAATATTTTAGGGGTAGTCCTACTCTCTTTTGCAACTCATTTTTGATTTTCTATTTTAGCCAGTCTAATAGCCCTTTTGCAAGCCTTGTTTATTTCCTTGTACATATGTAAAGTAGTCTCTGTCCTCTTTTGTTTGTATAATTTAAATGCCTGTTTTTTACACTGTATCTTGATCTTTAAATAATTGTTAAGCCACATTAGATGTGATCCAGGTTCACGATAACTGCGTGGTTGCCCGCACCCCCTCCTCCACCACAGAGGCCTACCCAGTTACCTGCACCCTGGCCCCTCCTTAAATCCCTCCATGCCTTCACCACATATGCAGCTGCACCCAGGGAGGTTGGCTCCCCCACCATCCCCCCCTCAACCAGGTAGGCAGCCCAGTGGCAAGGGGGTGGGGGGCCTTAGGCAAGGCAGGGGAGGAGATAGCGGCTGCACCTAGGGCTTTACATTCTCAGCAGCACTCCTCAGTAACAATCTATTGGTACAAGTATTAACATGTTCTAGCCTGGCTACAGAGTATTTAATCATGGCCTACGTGATAGTGATGTTTTGTTAGCAGATGGCTGTCTTCCATCACATGGTCCATGATCCTTTTCTCTGAGCACACGCAGGGGAATGCTTAGCATATCACCAATTGATGATCACTGAGGAATGCTATTGTGAAGAGATGGTGCAGTTCCTGTTTTTGTTTTTCCCATTATGATGTTTTTTCTTTTTCTTATTCCTTTAGGCACAATTCAGGTCCATGAAGGCACCCACTTCATCTGGAAGCAGTGCTACGAAATAATGTGAGTGACATATATACATGTTTATACATACCTACATAATGTATATACATATTTCTATAATTAGTTATTTTCACCTCCTCTGCCTTTTTAGCTTAGGACCACTTTTTCTTTTAAATGTATTTGCTTTTTTGGAACACACTGTATGTGTGTTCTGAATTGGATTACATAATTGATTTCCATCAACTGTGTAATTTTCCAGATGAAGACATGATGTATGGGCTATGCACATTAGTAGTTACTTTCATTATATGGAGATTTTACATGGTGATTTTTTGATTAATTTGATTGTGGTTACAGTGGTTTAATGACCACATGTGACCCTAGTAGATGCTATACATAATTCTTCTTATACAGTATTACCTTGACCCCTTTAGGTTTTGACAGATTTTCCAGCCTTTTGTACTCTCAGATCCTTACACACCCCATGAGATTTATGCACTGTTGGATTATACCATTATCCATGTTTCTGTGTGTTTGTCAAACTAAGAGATTGTAGACATACACATGCATAAAGTTGTTTAACTTTTTATTTCTAGGATAATGGTCATCCTCCTGTATTGTTTATGAATGTCAACATATATTTTCGTTCCACTTACATCTGTACATTGTGGATTGAAGTTATTTGGGCCTCATGTTTCCACTTTCTATGGTAGAACTGATGTTATTATCATCAAGTTTATCATCAAATCTCATATTGGTGCACTCAACACCTGATTTCTGCATGAAGTGCATAAGTGATGACAAATATATCCTTTCATTAAATACTATAGCGCTGTTCTGTGAGAATTCATGAATATCCCAGTAACACAAGTCTGACTTACGAGTCTTGGAATGTACTAATATGTCCAACATGTGTTCTAGCACTTCTTGCAATGTTATTATCACTTTTTTCTAAAACATGCCTGAATAACATGAATTTTACTTACTTCAATTTATTACTGTGATATGTATACAGTGAGACACTGCTAGACCTCACCCTTTCACTGAATGGTTGTTAAACATATGGCATTAGTAATATTTGGTTAATATATACATTGACACTATCACTTATTGTCACGTGACGAGTCTTGGTGTAGATGTTGTCACTTGCACATCATCAATGGGGTTGAGGTTGCCAGGACAGCAGTTGACATGATTCCTGTTGAAGAGAAGTAAAACTAGTGGTGCACCATGTGCCTCTCCGAAGCCTTCTTTATAGTTATTTTTGTTCCTACATGTCAAGTATCATGAGATGAGCGTTATCTCCCTTGTAATGATCTATCCATATGTGGCCACGTGTCTGTGCCTATCAAACTCAGTTTCTAAGGTGTCCATATGAAGATCCAGTGCCTGGACTGTGCCATTCATCTAGCTACCTGTGAAAATGACCTCCCTGTTCATCCAGCATCATTGTCATCATTGTTTCAGTTCTCCTGCTGCCCATGTTGACATATCTCTCCTCCTCCCCCTGAGTGTATGAAATCCCATGTTAATGTGTAGATGCTATACCTTCCCTTAGATTATGTCTGTGAGTAGAGTGGTGTGGTGCTGATCAGTACAGTTGCTGTGTATTGTTTGTGGTGTGTGTATCCCTTTAATGGTGAGCTATTGATAGCATCTGCTGTAGTCCATGTGTGTTTGGTGATTGGTGTGAACCTGTAGCGTACTGTGCCTATATTGCTCTGTAAGTTGGGATATTTGATGTGGGGATATGATCTTTCCATTGGTAGGTGAAACTTATTGATGCATATATGTGATTGTACTTTTCACATTTGTGTCTCTGTGACTGTGAGAATGTATTTGTAATAGAGTTGTATAATATCTGAGACTATTTCTGAATGTGCTGTGTCTTTGATGAATGTATGCAGCTTTGAGCTGATACATTTTATTTCCACATGTCTGATCAGTTTCATGTGATTATTAATTAGTTTTCCATTGCTCCCATGTGCCACTAGTAATGGGAATCCTTTATCTGTGATGATTTAGCATGCTTTTGCAGTGTTTTGTATTGTTTTCCTGTCCCCCTAAGAGGTTCTGCGGCAGTCCACCATGGTTTTCAAAGTCATTGTAAGTGGTGTTTAGTACCTGTAATGATTAGTTCTGTTTTGGACCATTTCAGCAGTGCTCTTATTTGCAAGCTCTCTGTAATTTTTGATTAGCATAAGTGTTGGGGGTTGAGTAACTAGAAATCCATCATTAATGTGAAAAGTCAATGGAAAAGTGATCCGTAAATGGAAATTGCAGCTTGCAGCAGTGACTCTTAGCAGTTGTCTCGCAATGTTTTAGGGGTGGTTGATTAACATAGCTAGGTAGGATTTACTCTTCAGATAGGGCACTCACAATGGCTTTTTCTGAGATTTACATCAGGCTCTAAGTCGCTTTCTGGTAAAAACCCTGAAAATTTACTTTATACTAGTCATGAGTTGAAATCTGCTGGGCCTGCTAAAGAATGGATCCCACCAGTTAGATCTTCTCCTCTTCAGATTTCTGGCTATCAATGCTAGGGATTGCTCTGGAGGGATGCTTGCTTCAGCATCCATGGAGAACAGGAATGCAGTTCTGGAATATAGATGCAGGATTCTTTGGTACCTGGATTGGAGCAAAGTGATGAAACAGCTCTTTGCCACCGTTCAGAAATACACATGACCCACTTTTATACTTTCAAAATGGGTAATGCACTTTATTGAAACACACAATGACTTATATATTCTGGAGATCAAAATGGTCATGGTAATTCAATTAGTCTGGGTGCAGAGTAGCAAAAGGTAACATGAATATGATAGGAAGACCAGCTAATCAAATTACTCAGCAGCAGTTCTTCATTGCTGAATGTCACCATTATGTCAGCTTCCCAATGGGCCTCCCACACCTGTGATTTCAAACAATAATTGGATCACAGAATATGAATGACAAAATTACACATAAAAATACATACCAACATCAGATATGTCCATAATTGACACAATCAGCACCACAAGCATCCCAAAATCACAGACACAAAAAGTAATCACTGGGGTACATGAGTAGCCTTGCTCTGGAAATAACGTCTAGGCTTTAAGGTCCATCTAGTGGTGACCAAAGGAACCGTGTTGTTGCAAGATCTGATAATGCAGAAAGTACAAATGTGTTCTTTTTTATTACCTTAACATCTGCTCCAGATATCAGGTTTCTTAGAAGCAATAACCTCATTAAGAATTATATTGAATTATTTTGTGGATGAATATTAGACAGTTTCCGACAACATAAAGAACACTGTAAAATTGTTTAGGAAAAATTGAAGAAAATGTTATTGTTTTGTATTGTCTTACAGCTCTTGTTACATGAAAGTATTGTAAGTACAATACCAATAAATTACAAAAAGACCAATTCCAAAATAAATGGAGTCACACAGTGAAATTCTGCACAGGGAGACAAAATATTTCTTTCCACAGTGTATAGAAATATGGTGTTGTGTATTTGATGATCAGTACTATAGATGGGCCATTATCTATATTGTGGCTATGCCTGGGTGGTCATTCATTGATATAAAAGTACATGTGGATAGCAACAGAAAATAAATAGAATTAGATAGAAAACTCTTCTTTTTATCGTTGTGAATGATAGTTATGCTTGCTTTTTCCAGTGCTATTGCACAGCCTGCAAAATATAATGGTCCTTTATTCTTTTACTTATTACTTTGTAGCCAACTGTTGTATTTTTAAGTGACAACTATGATATTGTTGCTGCATGTTCACCATTTAAATTTTTTTTAAACTTTAAAACATGTAAACTTAAATGTGCATATTAATTAGGGCTGAGAGACACATTTTTTTTTTACTCACAATTAGTTGAACAATGTTTTTTTAATTAGCATTTCTTGTGCTGCCTATTTACTACACATCTTTAATGGCAAAGTTAAGTGTACATTTTCTGAAGGAAGGCCAACTCTTTTAATAATTGCTACACATGACATATCACATATAATAGTTGTCAAACTTCGAATCGTCGTCACACTTTGTGAGCTTAGCTATGAGCGGCGCAGCCGCGAGGATCTGCGTTAAAACCGTAGCACTTAGGCAATGAGCGCCAAAGGCGCTTATTGCAGGCGAGCTGTTAAACACGGAGCAATTGCGAGACATCCCCTAAGCGAGAGAAAAAATGGCCTTTGAAAAAAACGAAAACGAGGCTCCACAACCCCGGACCGCCCAGCCACGTACAACTTACCTAAGAGGGGATCCGAGATAAGCTAGGAAACCCTCATTAACCCCACGGGATCCGAGATAATCTCAGAAACCTGCATTAACCCCCCATTAACCCTCGCAGTGCGGGGCCCCGATACTACCTCTGCAATGAAAATTCAAATTTCCCACCTTACGGGTCCTTAATAAAAAATAAAAAAAAATAACCCTATCACTCATGGGGCTCTTTACAGAGCCCCATCAACCCCTAAACAACCCTGTCACTCATGGGGGTCAATCCAGACCCCCATGAACCCTTAATTAACCCTTGAAGGGATCCGAGATAAGTTCGTAGACCCACATTAACCATCGCAGGGGGGGTCCCGATCGCACGCATTATATTATGACCATTATGGGCCTGTTACAACCCAACATTAACCACATAAGTGCCATGATGGTCCTCAAGGACCATCATGACACTAAGTATAAATACTACACTGCACTATACCCCCCCAATAAAACATTAAATATCAACTAAACATCCTCTACACAAACCTATTAACAACTACACTACCTACCTACGCTACCTACCTACCACCTAATAAAGCCCCCAACACTCTAATTACAGAAAATAACAAAAAGGAAGTCACCAAAAATAAAAAATATGCATTACATAAAATAAAAAATCCTAAGTCACAAAAAATGAAAAAAAGGAACATTACAGAAAATAAAAAAAATACATTACAACCCCCCCACTACAGAAAAAAAACAATTACACACCTGAATAGGAAATACATAGAATACATACAATACAATACAATACATACAAATAAAATTAAATACAATACAATACACCCCCATCTAATATACAATACATCCTATCTATCTAATATACATCCCCCAATCTATCCAATATACAATAATTACTATCTATCTAAAATACATCCTATCTATCTACAGTAATATACATCCCACAATCTATCTAATATATAATACATCCTATCTATCTAAAATAAATACCACCTAATATAAAATACATGCTATCTATATAAAATACACCCTAGCTAACATACAATAAATGCTATCTCTATATAAAATAGTCTAATTCTAACCTAAAATAAAATAATTAAGACCACTTACCTTTGCAGATGTCCCTTTAGATTAGCAACCTAGGGAAAAAAATAAAAAATAATGCAACACATTTACAGAAAATAAATAAACATTATAAACATTCTAAATATTCTACTCACCTTTCCAGCATGTCCCCGTCCTTCTTCTTTTCTTCTTGTCCGGCGCGGCCCCTGTTAAAAAAAAAACATAACATTAGTGCAAATACATAAATAGAAAACAAAATAAAATAAACATATTTTATTTAGAGATAGCATTTATTATATGTTACATAGGGGGATGTATTTTATATAGATAGGATGTATTATATATTAGATTGTGGGATGTATTTTAGATAGATAGTGTTTATTGTATATTACATAGATTGGGGGATGTATTTAACATAGATAGGATGTATTGTAGATTAGATGGATTGGGTGATGTATTTTATATAGATAGGGTGTATTGTATATTACATAGATTGGGGGATGTATATTAGATAGATAGTATTGATTGTATGTTACATAGATAGGGGAGTATTATATTCTATTTCATTTTATTTGGATTGTATGTATTGTATGTATTTCCTTTTCAGGTGTGTATTTTTTTTCTGTAGTGGGGGGCCATGCTTTACCACGAGGAGGTTAGCGGCTGAGGTTACTGAGGTAGGCACAGTGCCAAAGGATGTGAGGTCTGTAAAGCACAGGTTCTACGACATCAGGGCCAAGGTGAGGAGGATGATGGCTAAGGAGGACAAGGACTAGAGCGTTACCTATAATATACACCTTCTGAGACAGTTGCCCACCACTGGAGCTTCAGGCCCAGTGGCCGAGTAGGAACCAGCCTCCATGTCAGGTGAATATCACATACAACAACTTGCCACCACATGTGCATCACACACACACTACATATGTACATGATGACCAACAAGGACACTGACATGTCAGCTCCATGGAATTAACAAGGTATAGATGGATGCACCATTAAATCCATGAAGGTGACAAATCACTGTCATTCCTGGGCACCACAACAGTAATCAAGCAACAGAGAGTTCATTTATTGGTGTGCCCACTGCAGCCCATACGGTTACAGAATACTGGCGGAATCAAGATAGTGTTAGGAGCCAAGAACTATCACAAATAATAGATCATATCTAGCATCGGAGCAGGAAGTGGAGGAGCAAGCTTCTGCCAGGCAGGAACCAGCCTGGGTGGAGGAGGAAGAAAGATGGTCTGAGGGCCCTGGCCTAGAGGAGTATGTAATATGGGTGGTGGGATCACCATCCGGACCTCCGTCATCCCTGCTGGGATTCGACCCAACTATCCCCCTCATCCAGAGACTGCGAATCTCGCCAGGGCCTTCCAACTGGACATATGGTGACCCGACCAGCCAGCCACCACTTCCTTCCCGCCTCAGAAGTGCGCTGGCAAGGCTGCCACGACCACCACTGGGCCCACCCAACCACCGCAAATTCCGCCCCAGGCTCCAGCCGGGCCTCAGAACTGCTGATCTCATTTATCCAGTTTATTTTAGGGTTGTTAAAATCTTCCAATATTAAAACTTGCCCATGCTTAGCTGAATTTTCAATCTGTAACAATAATTGTATTTTCTCACTTTCAATTATACTTGGGGGTTTATAGTATTCTCCAACAAATATTCTTTTGGAATTTTCTGCTCCGCTATTTAACTCTACCCACAAACATTCAACATTACCGTTAGTTCCAGCATAAATATCTTCTCTGAATATAGGCTTAAATACAGGCTTAACATACAGACAAATCCCTCCTCCTCTTTTACCATTTCCCCTATCTTTCCTAAATAGGTTATAACCATCCAGATTTACAGTTCAGTCATGAGATTCATACCACCATGTTTCAGTTATGCCCATTAAATCAAATTTTTCATTAACTGCTAATAATGCTATTGAAGTGCCTGCCTCTGTCCTTGAGTTGCTTAATACCTCCCTACTGACTATACTAACTCTCCCCATCTCCTCCCCCATGATTAGTTAATTAATACCTTATTACCTCACCCCTTCGCATTCATCTAATCCCTACCCCCACCTACTAGTTAAAAAACTCCTCAAGCCATTCTACCATTCTATCCCCTAACACACAAGCTCCCTAATCATCAAGTTGCAATTCATCCCATTAAGGTGCAATCTATCCCAATGACCTTAATCTTGTTTGTGACCACCCATTCCGTCTAATAGGGAGCTCCAACTCCTCTAGCCGACTTTCCTCCAACTCAATAAAGGAATTATTATATGAGGGAAGGTCATCTAAGGAGCAGATAGACCAACACACCAAGTTCCCCTAAACTCACCAGGCCTTATCACTATTCCCTCCCCACTCTGGAGGTACCTGAGCCTGCTAAGCAGCCATATTATCTTCTGCTTGTACTCACTCATAGTGGAGAGCCAGTCCCTGAAAATCTATTATTATTATTATTATTATTATTATTATTATTATTATTATTATGTTTATTTATAATTGCGCCAACATATTCCGTAGGGCTGTACAGGGGTTTAGTACATGGCAAAAAACAAACTTAACACCTTATAAAGAATGAAGGGCCCTGTTTTTGAGCATATAATCAAATGCACATAGTGCTTGTTTCCAAGACACGGAGACACAATTGAAAACTTGCAAATTTACAATCTAAGGGTTTAGGTGTGATACAAGAGGGTGACAAATACCAAATGGCAATGTGAATGCAATTTGTTTAGTCAATTCGAGGGGTCTCTGTGTTGTACTGTAGATTGTGGGTGGGAGTGTTATTAAGCTGTGGAGTGTGCAGTTGTAATTATAAAGGATGAAGGTGATATGAGTTTTTAAACAGGTGTGTTTTTATTAATTTTTTAAGGTTTTGAGGCAGGAAGATAATCTAATGGAGCGAGGCAAGGAGTTCCAAATAGTAGGGGCAGCACGAGAAAAGTCTTGAAGACGGGAGGAGGTGATGAGAGAGGATGAAAGAAGAAGGTCGTTACCAGAAAGAAGGGGGCAACTTATCCTAGTACACAGTATCTTCTCTTGAGACCTTGCAACTTCGTCTGAAAAAGCGTCAACTTGTCTTAGCCTGCAGTTAAGCTATCCAGTGTGTGGGGATAAGGAACTTATCAAACCTGCAGGTAGAATTGGTTTTCTTGGCCTTTTCAAGCCCAACAAAGAGCGGTTTGTGACAGTTATTAATAATTATATGGAACTTTCAGAGGTGTAAAACCAAGGATGATTTGATTGACTAGTCAAAAAAGCATAAATGATTTAAGAATTGATTTTTTCTGCATGGGTCTTTAATGGTACGAGTAAGTAACCTATATTATTGACTAGCATTCTGAATTTCAAAAGTAAAACTTGGAAGGTCATGCTCCTTATGTCACAATCAAAGGTAAAGGAATTGTACAGGGTTCTGTAATCAAATTCTTTACGGCATTACATGACAGAAGATATACTAATTTCAAAACACAGTGAATAAGAGCTAAGATGGGTCCATGTCCTGAGTCTTAGCTGTCATAGGGCTTAGGTCCAGTTGAAAGCAGTAGATGAGAGTTAAGGTCAGTCTGTGTCCTGAGTCTTAGTTGGGGTAGGGTTTGCATCCATTTGAAAGCAGTGGATGACCAACGTTAGCTCTCATTCACTGCGTTCAACTGGCCTCAAGTCCTACGCCAGCTATGGTGAACATCTATAATGCTACAATGGCTTCACTGCAACAATTAGACTGCCACATTAGTGCAATATGTGCATTGTTGAATGTATTTGTTAAATTTGGTGGATTTCTCCCATTTGTCTAAGCGACAGTTACATGTCCTCGTTTCTATCCATCCTTCGGTTGTGCCTCCTCACCTCAGAATTGAAACAATCTGACCTTCTCAGTCCTTTGTTTGTTCTGTCTCATGTCCTCCCTGTTAAATAGGGCCATGTTTTCCTTTAAGTCAGGGGTGCTGGAGTTGACAACATTGGGGCCGATGTTGATGGCATTGGGGCCAGAAGTGGCAGCATTGGAGCCAGAGGAGACGACATTGGGTTCAGAAGTGATGGCAGAAGAGCCTGAGGTGATGGCAGAAGGGCCTGAGGTGACTGCATAAGGGCCAGAAGTGACGATAAGAGGGCCGAAGCTGTCAACAGGAGGGCTGGAGGTGTCAGCAGGAGGGCCTGAGGTGACTGCAGGAGGGCCTGCAGTGACTGCAGGAGGGCCTGAGGTGTCGGCATGAGGGCCTGAGGTGTTGGCAGAAGACTCTGAGGTGTCGGCTGAAGGGCCTTAGGTGTTGGCAGAAGTGCCGGTGTGTTAGGTCATGTTGGGGGACCCTATTATGTGGGATGCCATGTTAGGAGACCCCATTGTGTGGGAGTGGTTGTGCCCTGCCATGGCTGCAATGGTGTTGTAGCAGGTGACAATGGTAGCTGTGATGATGGTTGGGGTCAGGACAACGTCATCAGGTTTGGCTTTGTTGTTTGTAGGCTCCATGACATGCACTGTGGAGGGGGCTGGAACAGCTGTCCATGGCTAGATAATGCATTTGAGGGCCTGGGCAGTTAATCCCACTCCTGAGCTGAGGGTGATCATCTGGATGGTGAAGGGCCAGCTTCTGTGGATGGTCCCGGGCTCTCTCAAATGTTCTGCCCTTTTTCATCATCCACTTCCAGGTGTGGAGTTTGTTCCACCTCCAGTGGAGCCTCCACCTGTGCCTCTGTGTTTGGCCTTGTCCTCCTGAGTACTGAAATGAAGGAACAAATGTTTTTTAGTTTGTTTTTCCACACAATTGACAGCTACAGTATATGTTTCCATATCCTTAACATCATTGTCACCTGTAATTGATTGCAGTGATTGTGTAACACAGATGAACCACAGCCTGCATAATGAGCATTGGGAATCATGGCTCATATGAATATTTGTACTGCTAGTGCAGTGTGCCATCTGTATGTGAATCAGACACATGCTCTGCTGGATCTGCTGTGCAGTGTGTAGGACTGACCAATCTTTGACATCTTCCCAGCAATGCTTGTTAACATGCAGCTGTGGCATGGTCCAGGTTAGTACAGTATACGACACACACATGCAGTCCTACAGAGTATGTATCCACATATGCCTCAGTGCACAAACCGGTACATGTACTCTCCTTTGAATGTCAAATAAATCTTGATTTAATTGGGAATTGTACTCAGAATCTGTTTTAACTGCAGATATTGGACAGACAATTCACTGATAAAAATTATGATAATGATATGTTTGCTACCAGGAATTACATGGTTATTGATGCCCCATATATCTTTAGTCATAACCATAGGGCTTACAGTGCTATTGTATGTCAGTTATTTACAGTATGTTTGTGGGCAGGGATGTAGGAGCCAGAATAATTCTAGAGCGATACAGCTCATTGTATACACCAACCATTAAAAAGCTTAATTACACATAAATACAAACATATTCAAATATGCAAGGTATTTGTCCAAACCCAGTTCATACACCCATGCGTGTGGGGTTCATGCGTGTGCATATGAGGGTGTGATGGTGTTTATGATACTCACATTGCATGGTTCTCAGCACACCCGTGTACACCTGTCCTGGATGGCCCACTACTGCTGGAGGCTCAATTCACTCCTTCAGGATCTGCTCCCATCCACAGTATGTGCACCAGTTGCACGTGCTGCTTTTGGCTCCTCTGCCATCTTCTTCTTTACCTTCAGCTGGCTGTTGTCATACCTGTGTTTGACAGACTTGACATCCCTATTTGCAACCCATAATGCAGCAACAGCTGTAGGCCTCACATCCCTCCCACCATGTATGATGCAATAGCGGTCACAGATTTCCCTGAGGAGAATGTCCATCTCCTCTAGGCTATAATTGGGGCCCTGTACTTTGCCATAATCTCTTGCCCTTCCAACTGTGCCTGGGTTCCTGGCCACCCTGTTCTCTCCCTGGGGCCGGATACCTCATCTCCACTACCTCCTCACTGTCCTCCTCCGGTGTTTCTTTCTCTCTCCTCCTCTCCTCTCTCTCCTCACTTTCCTCCTCCCCTCCTCTACCCTCCTGGAATTTTTTAAATAAATATAAGAATAAATCAATATAATATATATGTGTGTATATGTATGAGGTAAAACAAGAATGTGTGTAGTATGTGTATTATAGTGATTGTATGGGGGTAGGGGGTAGGTAGGGGTATGGGGGGTTTAGATGTGCTGAGGCCTACCCCTATGTATAGCTATGTGTATGTATTAATCTATGTGTGTGAAATATATGATATCAGTAATTATCAGATATCAGTGTGTTGTAAGTTAAGGGTTAATATATCTTAGTGGTCAAGGTAGCAAAAAAACTCACAAAACAGCTTCTTCTTTCTCTTTCTTTCTCTCTCTCTCTCTCTGAAGCTCAGAAACCCACAGCACAATCCATGTCAATGTTTTACGGTGTTCATACCCTTTTAAACCCCTTTCTGCAGCGTTAATTGCTGTTCCCCGCTTTTTATTGGCTCTGAGACCTGAGTTGCACATTATGATTACGGTTTGAATTGGAAATGCGGCCCACAACTATTCCAGCCCCCTAACAGCTTGCGGCCATGGAAAGGATTTTAGGGCTTGAGCAGCTACTGCGGGCTTGGACTTTAAGAGGGGCCATGGATTACAGTCTATACTATTTTATAGAACCCCACCAAACATAATTAAAATAAGCTAAAGGTTGAAAGATTGGATGATTAAGAGCAACATGTCAGAGATTGAAGATGTCATTTTTATTTTAATAAATATGTTATATTTGTTTACATTTGTACTGTAACTCATACAGAATATAAACATGGAGAGAGTAGAGCATAGATAGCAAGGGTAAACACTTGAATTGAAATTAGCTCTTTCCGTTCGGCTTCATATAAAGCTCAGTTTAAGAAATACTAACCATGAATGTTATCACTGATTCCACAGGAAGAGAAAGATCCCTATGCTATTGTGTTGTAACTACAGATGACCGAATAGTATTCCAGTGAATAGCTGACTCCCGGAGACACATATAACATTTCAAAGTGTTGGGGTAAACCACTGATGGTGAAACTGTGTGATTTCCACCAAGAGGTTAAGGGCTTCCATTACTTGGAATCATCCTTACACACAAGCCATGGTTTCTGGTGAGGTTTGCTTTCTTGTTTTCTATTAAAAAATACTGTTATGCTCTCAACTATATGCTAATGTGCTAGGAAACTAAAGTGGCATGTAGTTTGCATGGTAAATGAATAAAGCTCTGTTAATTTTGAACATATAACAGTATTAAGGATATAATAACTCTACACATACTGATGGGTATTTAATAAGCAATATAGGTGGGTGTCTACGAACTGATTCTAGTAATTAGTATGTGCAGGAATGGGCCAGGATGAGCTGAGATACTGCATTCCAGCTCATTTTGCCATTTTTCCAAGGAACATCCCACCACAAAACAGCAATTTCTAAGCTATCATGATAGGCATGTTAAGTGCATGTTATAGGTGACCTTCAACCCTGTAATTTGAAATAACCCTCAAAATAATAAAAATTCACCACAGTGCTAATTTTAATTATGCCTGATGTGGTTATATAAAATAGTATTGTCTTTGTAGGTAACAGAGCAAAATCCTAAAGATTAGGCTCTTTTGATTTTTTCCTCTACGTATATATATGTGATACATCACATATATAGTTGTGAGCGTACGAGTTGTCGCTAACGCTGCGGGCTCGCGCAGTGAGCCGAGGCCCTCGCGAAGCGAGGGCACTGCCCGAGGGTCTCAGTTGCTGGCATGGAGCGCCGTAGGCGCTCCATGCCAGCACCTGAGGACCTCGCAAAGCGAGGGCCGCAGTTGCTGGCATGGAGCGCCGAAGGCGCTCCATGCCAGCAACTGCGAGCCTCGCAAACTTCACGTCGCAACCCAAACAGTACGACACACACATTACGACACTCGCAAACAACATACGACACACGTTCACACACATTACAGACTCGCAACACTCGGACGCAACTCGCGAACATTACAAAATGTAAAACACAATACATACACACACCACATACATAAAAAACTTACCTACACCAAGAGGGAGCACCCAGCACCTCAAAAATACAACTTACACCTCGATTTTACTCGAAATAAAACAGTTTACAAACTAAAAAAAAATCGAAGCGAGAGAAAAAATGGCCGCCGAACAAAACGAAAACGAGGCTACAGCACTCTAAACTCGCATTACACCACAAGAAACTCGCAAAACACCACAAAACACCTACGGATATTCCGATACAAACGTATACCACACATTACTCGCCATTTTACGCCAATGCGGAAGTACACGACAACGGTTTGGGCTCGCGCACGCACAGTGTTACACTGCACACATTCAGCACGCTTACACAGCAGATCCACACCACTAATGCTGCAGCAACATCAAAACACATTCACAGCTCTTCCACACAATGCTTTCAAATAGGTAAAGTATATTCATTTATTAATGTATTATATATTTCATTATTACACACTAAACAGCATTAGCTACCTTACAATTTCATTGCCGTCACTTTTTGACGGGTAATTCGCTAGTTGTAAATAATACTTTAGCAGTGACATGTTTTTAAACTGGGGTCCAACTTGATTTGATATTGTCTGTAAGGAGATTAGTCTCTTAATCTCCGCCTAAAAAAATTTGGGGTATTACATTATACCTTGGGACAAATGTGATACTAATGTTTGGAAAAGACAAGCCATTTTCCCCACTTTCTATGTTTTATTCAAGTCTATTAAGAAAACAATAAAGTTTCCATGATATCATAATGTTTTTAGTGCAATAGCATCAATGTTAGTTCTAATATTGCTCTGAAATTGCAAATGTGAATTATTAAAATACTTTTTTTTATTTCATACTTATTTCAAACTAACAGATGTTTAGAGAAAGGGGTCATATCTAAACACAAGCCTGTCAAATAAAATGTTTATTATAAACTGCATTTGATGGAAATAACTAATTCCTAGCATGTTTTAGGGAAAACCCTAATGGGATCACATTTTTACAAGCTTAAAAAATTACTTTGAGGTTGAAATGTATTGTATTTTTAGATGAAATAATCTTCTTATAATATTGGCAAAAAGTGGAAATGAATTTTTACATGATTGTTTGTTTAATTTCATAATTAATTTTAATTCCAGATTTTATCAAATATAATTTACATTAGACGTACAAAAGTAATTTCATTGTGCCTAATACTAACTATGTTAGCATGATTTCATCAAGCAACTCAATTTAATAAATAGTGCTTAGGATTTTATTTTATAGAAGCATTAACAATTAATTCTGACACTTTTTAAGCATAAAATCCAAAAGTTCTCATTAAACCTTTGTAAACATATATTTATATATGCTGACTAAAGAATGTCTGCCCTTGTAAGAGAGCTAAAACCAACTGATTTCATGGAGCCGTGATGAGTTTGTCAGGGTAAACAGAAGTAATTGAATATGTTATGTGTTTGTGTCTCTTTACCATGACAGCAGTTGTATCTTCACCCCACAAAATGTTTTATTAGTTTGGTAAGAAAGGGAAAATACTTTAACAGCGCATTTCATATGTTTTAACCATTGATTCAACAGCATATAACATCTGACCGGTGCAAGGTCATCTGTAATTGCCTCCCTCTAGTTTTCAAGCTTTCCCAAAGGAATATCAAGTGAGATCTTCCTTACCTTGCATGTTATTCCATATAAAGATTTCTATTGACTAACACTGCTGGGAAATGAACTCTAATATTTTATATAATGTACTGTTTCATATAAATGCATAGCTTTCAAACGACTTTGCTAGCAAGAACATGTTATGTTAATAACATGTTCAGTTTAACATTAATATAATACATTTGCTTAACATTTGTTAACAATTTATTATGCTACTTCCATCTTTGTCTATATTAAAATCTACATAACCACTCATCATATTTTTAAAACTTGCTATTTGAAAAATAATACTTAAACATATGCAATATGTATTTATTATACACATAAATAAATACATTTATTACCTTTCATATGGATCTGTGTTGGTGTGGAATGTGCCATATTGCTTTTAGCATATCACTTCCAAAGTTGGGAAGGGACTTTGAATGTATAGGAAGCATATGCCCCACAATGGGAATGCAGAAATAAGAACTGCTGTATTCTCAACAGGACTGTAGGAAACGCTAGATTACAACAACACACATCTCTGAAAGTAAGAGGCATCAGCAAGCAAACGTAAAACAGATGGCTGTATAAAATAGAGCTTTTTGGTGCCCAGGGCTGTCCCTGAGTTTCCCGCCCCACCAGTGCAAATATATATATACATAGTATATATATATAGATATAGTGTTCACATTTTAATGTCTAAAAAAAGTAAAAAAACCTACTTCCAGCTCAGAACTCCAAGAAAAACAGTTATTACACTGCATTCTGGGAAGCTGAGCTGGGACTTGCAAATGTGCCCACAAATGCCTCGCTCTTCACTCCATAGCCATTATTAAAATGGCTTCCTTTAAGCTTATGCATGCTGTATTACACAGCTTTAGTGCAAAGCCAAGGATGGATTAAACACAGGCTGAGTATCCTATGCATGTACAGCTGTTTAGCTTATACATATATATCACATTCTCTCTTACGCTCCCCCTTCTCTCTATCACCCCTCTCTTTCTCCCTTCCACCATTCCCTCCTCTTTCTCTCTCTTTCTTTCCATGTCTCTTTCCTTATTCCTCTCCTTTCTCTCTCTTTCTCTCTCCCCCTTTCTTTCTCTCCTCTCCCCTCTCTCAATCACCCCCTCTCTCTCCCTGTCTCTCTCCTTTCCCCTCTCTCTCCCCTCATGCTCTCTCTTTCTCTTTCTCTCCATATCGCCCACTCTCACTCCCTCTCTCTCCCCCTTTCTTTCTGTTTCTCTCCATATCCCCCACTCTCTCTCCCTCTCTCACCCCCTTTCTTTCTAATCCTCTCACTTTCTTTCGCTCACCCTATTTCTCTACCTCTGTCTTCATCTCGCTCTCCCCCATGCCCTATATATATGCCTCTCCCTCCATGTGTCTCTCTCTTTCCCCTTTTCTCTACCCTATTCCTCTCCCTCACTTCCCCATGCATCCCTCTTGACCATGGCTCCTACTCTCCCTCCATGTCTCCCCTTGCCTCTCCCTCCATGTGTCTCCCTCTCTCCTCCATGCCTCTCCCTCTACCCCATGTCTCCCTTTCTCCCCCATGTCTCCCTCTCCTTCATGTTTCCCCCTCTCCCTCCATGTCTCCCCCATGTTTCTCATCCTTTACCCTTGACTTTCTTCCTCTCACCATATCTCCCCCTCTCCCTAATGTCTCCCTCTCCCTTCATGTCTCCACCTTACCTCTCTTTACATTCATGTGTCTCCCTTTTTCCCCTTGCTTCTCTCCTTCATGCCTTTCTGTTTACATCCATGCCCCCCTCTCCCCCATGTCTCCCTCTCTCCCCCATGTCTCCCTCACCCCATGTCTCCACCTCTCCCCCATGCTTCCCTCTCCCCATGTCTCCCCTTCTCCCATGTTTCCCGTTACCTTTCTTCCTCCATGTGTCTTGCTCTCTCCCCTTGCCTTTCTCACCCAGGCCTGAAGCTTTACATCCATGTCTCCCTCTTCCCAAATCTCCCCATCATCCGCCATGTTTTCCCCTCTCCCTCCATGTCTCCCCATTCTCTTTCTCCCTCCATGTGTCTCCCTTTTTTCCATGTCTCTCCCTCCCTCCATGTCTCCTTCTCTGCCCCCATGCCTCTCCCTCCCTCCATGTCTCCTCCTCTCCCCCATGCCTCTCCATCCATCCATCCATGTCTCCTCTTCCCCATGCATCTCCCTCCCTCCATGTCTCCTTCTCTGCCCAATGCCTTCCTCTCCCTTCTTTCTCCCCCTCTCCCTCCATGCCTCCCTCCCCCTCTCCCTCTATGTCTCTCCCTCTCATACCCATGTTTCCTCCTCTCCCTCCATGTCTCCCCCTTCCTTTTCTCTTCCTCCATTTGTCTCCCTTTTTTCACTTTGCCTCTCTTCCTCATGGCTCTCCATCCCCCCATGTCTCCTTCTCTCCCCATGCCTCTCTTCCCCATGCCTCTCCCTCCTTCCATGTCTCCTTCTCTCCACCTCCATGTCTCCCCCTCTTTCTCCATGACTCCCTCTCCCCTCTCCCTCCATGTCTCTCCCTCTATGCCTCCCTCTTCCCCCAATGTTTCTCCCTCTCCCTCCATGTCCCCCCTTCCCTTTCTCTCCCTCCATGTGTCTCCATTTTTCCCCTTTGCCTTTCTTCCTCATGCCTCTCCCTCCCTCCATGTCTCCTTCTCTCCCCCATGCCTCTCCCTCCCTCCATGTCTTCTTCTCTCCCCCTCTATGTCTCCCTTCTCCCCCATGCCTCCCTCTCCACCTCTGTTTCCCCCTCTCCCCCATGCCTCCCTCTCCCCCTCTCCCTTGTCATTTACCTCCTGCTCCTGCTCCGTGCTGCCGATCTGCTGCCTCTTCCTCTGCTCACTCCTCCCCCTGTAAGCAGACACATGCAGAGAGCAGGGAGGAGGAGCAAGGGACCGGGGAAGGAGAATAAGAGCAACGTGCGGTTGAAGGTAGGTCGGGATTTTTTGCCACCCCCAAAGAAGTGACACCTGGGGCGCACCCCATAAACTTAACTATGACCATTGGTGTCCTCTGCTGAAACAGCTAAAGAGTATTTGCCCTTCTTCATGGAGCAAAATGATTATATAAATGTGATGATTTTGTGAGCTAAGGTCAAACAATAAAGGGCAAGTGTTGTAAATAACTGTGGGCAAAAACATCCTCAGTATGAAGGATGTTACTTTAGAAAGAACATTTCTGACAGAAATCTCAGACCCAGAGATAGGGAAGGACAGAATGATGATTACAGCTAGTGTTCTCTCAAAGGAAAAATGTCCTGATTTTGATGAGAAAACTAGAATCCTTCCTAAAGTGAATGAAATGGATGAGGAAATATTTAGATAGAGCTGGTGAAAGAGGAACCACCATCCCTATGAGCACATCTGAAGCAGAGCATGGATATGTGGCCCATTTAAATTAAGAAGTATCCAGACATCTCTGTATCAGGCATACAGCTCTCTAGCTCAGGCATAGAACAAGGAGAGGTATAGACTCTTCCAATGGGACTGAAAAAGCCTTAAATGGAAGACTGGTAAATTGTTACTGATTTGAGAATTATCAGGATGATGCCAATTGTCATTTCTGAGTGTAGGAAGAAGCGTGCATTTGGGGGTTTAAGATGCTGCACTGAATGCAGACCAATGTCTGCATAAAAATCATATGTGAAGCAGAGAGCAGGAGCTTGAACAGGGGAGACAGAAGGAGGACAAATATAAATACTATAGCCGAGAAGCCAGGATTATTCAGGATTGTCCTGATGAACAAGACAGAGGATTCAAAGCAAGTCGAGTGAACTGGATTTTCAACAAGTACAGGAGAAAAAGCTGTAGCTAAAGGAAGAGAAACAGTTAAAAGAGAGAGTAAAGGGAATGAAAGCAAAGAATGCTTTGCAGAAATTCAAAACTCAAAAGCCTCCTAAGACAGGTGCTAGTCTGTGTGTTAGGTTTAAACCTGAAGCAACTGAACATCTGGAGACAATCCAGTAAAACCTAAATTCTGAGAGAATCTTCCTAGCAGAGATATAGAGTTACAGTCCTTGCAGGATTGAAAGCACAGGGGTACCAAGGATGCCTGTTGTGAGCAGAGAGACAGATGATGTGCAGATCCTAGAAAAGCTGTGAGAAGTCAGGCTTGTGGAACCTATAAAAGATAATGTACAAGAACCGAAGCAGGTTGTCCGTATACAGCTGAGACTATTTGTGAGAATTATCTGTAAGCCTATTGGAGCACCTCAAAGAGAAAGAGCCACGTCATTTGTCTTCGCAAGCTATGGGCTCAGGACACTTTGCAGGACTATGAAGTAAATAGCAAAGAAAAATGAGAAGAGAAATAGCCTAGGACGTCTCTGTCCCTAAATCATAGTGATAATGTGGTTAATGATGAAGATGATGAAGTAATAAGAAATTGCAAAATGAGCTTCAATAGTTAGAACCCAAAATCATGAATTCAGCGATACCCTGGAAAGTCTGGATCAGCTGGGCCTGGGAAAGGCGGAAAACCTGCAGAATGAACTAAGGAAGGGAGGCCAAGAAGCTGAAAGGGTCACAAAATTTGAGAGAGAGTTACAAGTTACTAGTTAATCAGGAGGGCTTGATTACTAGTATAACACATGAGCTGCAGAAGAAACCTTCTGACCAAAATGTTCTAGCCCAAAGCTTCACAGAAAATCTTACAGACATGACTTGAGTCATCCTGTGCTGGAGAGCCCAGAAGGCGAATTCTTAATTGAAAATGAAATTTGCCACATTTGCAGAACAAGTTACAGATGGTGCATGAGGAGAGCTGTAAGATTAATTATCTGTTTGAGCAAACTGATGACATCAAGACCTCTTTCCAAGTCTATCAGCAGCAGTTAGACGTTTGTCATAAAGAGAAGCAGAATTTGCAAGTAGCCACACAGTCACTGCAGAGTGCTGTAATGCAGATGGCACAGAGGAATAAGGCTCTACATCAGGGGTGTCAAACTCAGTCCTGGAGGGCCACACCCAGGCCTGGATTTGTGGATATCCTTGCTACAAGCAGGTGAGACTATTGCTTCTGCAGTCATCCTGACTGACTCACCTGTACACAGAAAGGAAATCCTCAAATCCAGGCCTGGATGTGGCCCTCCAGGACCGAGTTTGACACCCCTGCTCTACATAATAATAGAAAGGACTGGAGTGGGAGTGTAGAGGTCACTGAAAAGTGAACGGCAATGTTTACACTTGGAACTACAGTCCCATCTCCACCACGTGGATGCCATGTACAGCATGTATGGCCTCCTGGCTCAAGTCGATAAACCCATGTTGTTGAGCTGGGGGGTTATGTGAAAGAGTTTCCCCAGAGTTCAGATACAGAGTTTTAATGGTTTCTCCTAAGAGAGATAAAATAGTTAACTCCTAAAGCATTAATCAGATTCACCTGCTCGCAGCTTTTAAAACACAGGAGCTGAGAAATGGGTGTGGACACTTTATGGACTGGGAGAGAGGCCTGTGTTTATGATGCAGCCAGACAGTGACAGAGATTCTGCAGACAGTGGATTGGAGACAAGCAGTGTTATGTGTGAGGCTGATGAACTACAGCCAGTGGAATTTGCAGAAAAGAGGATTTTTGAAAACTGGGAAACAACAGAGCTGAGATATAATAGAGCTCAGAACGAAGAGAGTGAGAAGTGTTTTGTATGCTGAATAAAGGACAGAGTGAGACTGCAACACGACGCTGTTAATCAAGCCGCTGAAAAAAAGAAAGTCTGGACTTATGGAACATATAGACCAGTGGCTTTTAAAATTGTTTGCACTGATTATTTTATTTTAGCTCCATTCAGATTTAGCTCTGATTAGTGAGAGAATTGACTCTAACAGTAAAGTTAGGCTAGTTATTTTCTTTGATTTTAATGTTTGGTGTGCCACATTGTATTACTGGCAAAATATATGAACTTGAGACAGTTAGAAAAACATTTAATCTTCTAGCACTTTGAACAGTTCAACTTGGGTTCCATCACCTCCTGCAGCCTTGGTACACGGCTGTCTAGAGCCCATCTCACTTCACTCTCCAAGATGTCTGGCTCCAGCTCATTGGACAAACTATTAAAACAACCAATGCTGTTAATGTTCTTCCTATATAGATCTTCTGTGTATTCCCAGTCCCATCTTCTCTCCCTTTCACTTCTACTTCTCCGGGCTGCGTGAGATATATCCCCTAACCCAGGCCCTTCACTCATCTTTACTCACTGTCAGCCACGCTCTGTTTCAAAGCCAGCAAACACCCGTAACACCCAGAATCTGATACCCATCACATGTCACAAACCTTCAACTCTACATTTCTCCTGCGCCCTCTGGAACGCACGATCTATCTGCAATAAATTCACATTCACTCATGACCTATTCACTACAAACTAACTCAATCTACTGGCTCTCACTGAAACCTGGCACTTATCCTCAGACACTGCCTCCCCTGCAGCACTCTCTCATGGTGGTTTTCACCTCAGCCACATACCTAGACCTGGGAACAAACAAGGTGGTGGTTTGGGTATTTTGCTTTCCACTTGCTGTACATTTCACCTCATAACCCCTGTCCCATCCCTCCAATTCTCATCCTTTGAAGTTCATACAATCCGCCTCTTCTCACGTATCTCTCTATGTGTAGCTGTGATCTATGCCCCCCCCCCCCCCCCCCCCCAGGCACTCCCTCTCAATTTCTTGATCACATTTTTGCCTGGCTCCCTCACTTTCTCTCCTCCAATGTACCTTCACTGTTACTTGGAGATTTTAACATTGCTGTTGACACTCCCACCTCCCCAGCAGCAGCCAAACTGCTTGCACTCATCACCAACCTCAACTGCCCTGACACTGCCACGTCACTCTACAACTCTACTCTCTCTTCCACCCTTGACACTCTGGCCCCTATATCCACATGCAGATGCCACAACCATAGCACACTACATAAACAAGATACATCCAGAGGAGCTCCAGCACTGCTGAAAGACTATGGAGGAAATCACACACTTCAGCAGATTTCCTCCACTACAAATTTATGTTACACTCCTATTCCTCTGCCCTTAACCTTTCAAAACAGCAGTACTTTACAACACTAATATCAACTCTGTCCTCTAACCCCAAGCATCTGATTGCCACTTTCAATACTCTCCTCCGCCCTCCACCTCCTCCCATCCCTTCCTCTTTCACAGCTGAAGACTTTGCCAACCATTTTATTCATAAAATTCAAAACTTCCACAATTAACTCTTATCTCATAGTAGTTTACACACTCCACCCTCTCAACGAACCAACAACACCCAGTCTTCTCCCTTCCCAATCCCACTGCCACTTTGAACTGCTTTTATCCGGCTACAGAGGATGAAGTCTCCAAACTGCTATCATCCACTCGTCTCACTACCTGTCCTCAGGATCCTATTCCATCTCAGCTAATATCTCCCCTCTCTGCCACACTAATTCCAGCTCTCACACATATTTTCAACCTCTCTCTTACTACTGGCATGTTTCTGTCTTCTCTAAAACCTGCCATAGTTATACCCACCCTCAAAAAACCCTCATCTGACACTGACGTTACATCTAACTACCGCCCTATCTCTCTGCTTCCCCTGGCTTCCAAACTGCTGGAGCCACTCATCTATAACCGCCTTACCAGCTTTATTTCATCTAACTCCCTTTATGACACCTTCCAATCCGGCTTTCGGCCCCAACACTCCACTGAGACAGCTCTCACTAACGTCACCAATGACCTGCTTACCGCCAAGTCAAAAGGTCACTTATAAATTCTTCTTCTTCTAGATCTCTCTGCTGCCTTTGACACTGTCTACCATCCACTTCTACTCCATGTCCTCTTCTCCCTCTGTATTCGAGACACTGCTCTCTTGTGGTTCTCATTATACCTACAAAATCTATCCTTCAGTATCTTGTTCTCTGACACCTCTTTTTCTTCTCACCCCCTTTCTGTTGGTGTACCCAAAGGATCTGTCCTTGGCCCCCTCCTCTTTTCCATCTACACTTCCTCACTTGGTACCCTCATAAACTCTTTTGGGCTTCATTATCATTTGTATGCAGATGCCACCCAAATCTAACGTTCTGCACCAGATCTATCCCCCTCTCTTCTAAAACACGTCTTCAACTGCCTCTCTAGTACATCCTCTTGGATGTCCACCAACCATCTCAAACTCAATATGTCTAAAACTGAACTCCTAATCTTCCCTCGCTCTCCCACAGTGTCAATTCCTCACATCTCTCTCACTGTCAACAAAGACATCATCACCCCCTACTCCCAAGCCTGTTGTCTTGGAGTTCTACTCGACCCCGCTCTGTCTTTGATCCCTCACATACAATAACTAACTAAATCTTGTCTTCTCCATCTAAAAAACATCTCCAGAATTTGTCACTATCTTACACAAGACGCAACTAAAATCCTTATACACTCTCTCATCAACTCTCGACTAGACTACTGCAACTCGCTTCTTGTTGGCCTATCTACCACCCGACTGTCTCCACTTCAATCCATTATGAATGACTCTGCTAGACTCATCTTCAGTACACAACGTTCAGTGTCAGCATCACCTCTCTGTCAATTACTCCACTGGCTTCCCTTAGCCTCAAGAATAAAATTTAAATGACCCTAACTTACAAAGCCCTCAACAATAATGCTCCCCCTTACATCTCTGCTCTCATCTCCAAATACTCCCACCACCCTCCCACTCCCTCTTCATTCTGCTAATGACTTTCTTCTTTCTACAACTCTAGTCACTTCCTCTCACTCCCGCCTCCAGGACTTTTCTCGTGTTGCCCCTAGTCTCTAGAAGTCCTTGCCCCGCTCCACCAGATTATCCTCTTGCCTCAAAACATTTAAAACCTCACTTAAAACTCATCTCTTTAAAGAAGTATATCACCTTCCACTCTAACACACTTATCACCTCTCTCTCCCACTTTTACCACTCACTATACCTTAGATTGTAAGTCTGCAAGTTTCTATCCTAAGTACTTTGGGAATTCACCATGGACATTGGATTCCTAGCTCAAAGACAGGGCCCTCCTTCCTTTGCTAAATGTTAATCTGTATTTATCATTGTCTGAACCTAATTTATGTACAGCGCTACGGAATATGTCGGCACGTTATAAATAAACTATAATAATAATAATAATATAAAGGGAAAGATAAAAAAAGGGAGCTGACCAAGGGCTCCTAGTGCAATTCAGTCAACTAATGTAAGGGTAAAAAGTAACTGAAAGATATACAAAAGGTATAAATGAGGTACTGACATTTTAATATTCCAAAGGTATGGGTATGGCTCATGCATAATCCCACTAGACTCCACTTGAACAGTATGGTTCCCTTGGCCCTCTGGATGATAAGTAGTACTTCTCAATTAGATGCTTGTACAATTATGTTGATATGCCAACAATGTTAATAACTTCTATTTGATCCCTATATGAGCAATATCCTCACAATTATATTCTTTTGGGTGTTGGTATTCCTGTATAGTAGTGAGTTAGAGAAAACTAGAATAATAAGGCTTCTTATAACGCTATGGATTTATACAATTTATATTACAGGTTGCACAAGCAAATGTTCAGATTTAAATGAAAATACAGAAAAAACCCAATGAAACTCAATAGAAATCTATAAAGAAAAAAATAAAATACATAAAAATAAAGTGGCTTTATCAATGACATAGATGTACATTTCTATAATGGGATCATAAGTGCTATGACACCTATAGGTTCTATTTAAACTTATTGACACTTACTTCATGTGGTGCGGACATGTGTAATGTGATATCACACACCATAGTGTTGTGGTTGCTATGTAACATAATGACCAAGTGGGAGCTAGTTGCCATGACTAATTTGACCCTATCTATCCAGATTGAGTGTGTTGTTTCTAAGGCGAACACACACACCAAAAGCTCTGTATTTACTCGATCTCCAATAGTGAAGAGAGAGTTGGGCAGAAAGCACCCAAGTACTTAGTGTTAAATTAGGAGTAGATGTCTCCTCATCTCTTCATGTATAAGGTAGTAAGGAAATGATAAATGCTGATAGAACATAAAGGAAATAGCAAATTGTTAGTGAAACTACATGGAATTTAGAGTATCCACATATGGTTTAAGAGCTACGTACCTCCTGTTTCTTTACACATTTATTTTTAACACACTTACTTTTAAAAATAAAAAGGATGTGGATATAGAAATGTTTTTTAAATTGAAAAGGTCAGATTTTGTTAGTGACTGTATGTGAGGAAGGAAAGAGAGGGCAGGGTCCAATAGAACCCCAAGACAATGGGCCTGGTGGGGTGATGATGGCATTGTTGACAGTGAGAGAGATGTAAGGAATTGATGCTGTAGTAGATGGTGGGAAAATTAGGAGTTTGGTCATATACATATTGAGTTTGAGATGGTGGGCGGAAATCCAGGAGGATATGCTTGAGAGCCAGTTGGAAACACGTGCTAGAAGAGAGGGGTTTGGTTCAGTTGCTGAGAGGTATATTTGAGTGTCATTTGCATAGAGATGATACTGATTTTATTAGGGTGCCAAGTGAGATTATATAGATGTATAGGAGGGGACTTAAAACTGAACCTTGGGGTATGCCAATAGACAGTGGGTGAGGAGAAGAAGAGGTGCCAGAGAAGGAGAAACTAAATGTTCGATCTTGTAGGTATGATGTGAACCATGAGAGAGCACTATCTCAGATTACAAGGGAACAGATAATTTGGATTAGTATAGGGTAACCATCTGACTTGGCGGTGAGCAAGCCATGACATTTGTGAGAAATGTCTTAGTGGAGTGTTGAGGATGGAAGCTGTATTGGAAGATGTCAAGAAGGAGTTAGAAGAGATAAATTGGGTAAGGCAATTATAGAGGAGTTGCTCACACAGTTTGGAAGTGAGGGGAAGTAGAGAGATAGGGAGGTAGTAAGTTGCAGAATCAGTGTCAGATGAGGATTTCTTAAGAATGGGTGTAACTAGGGCATGTTTTAAAGATGATGGAAATGTGCCAATGTTTAGGGAAAGGTTGAAGAGATGTGTGAGAGCAGGGATAAATATGGTATAGAGGAGAGGATTAGCTGTGATTGAATGGCATCTGGAGGATAGGTAGAAAGGTGAGAGGTTGATAGTAGGCTGAAAACTTCATACTCTGTTATTATTATTGTTTATATGTAACCACTCCAACATATTCTGGAGTGCTAAGAGCTCTGTTACAATGCATAATGGGTGTGGGATTGAGAGGAGGAAGTGTGTTGAGAGAAGAGTTTGTTGCAAATACGTTAAATTTTATGCTTAAAATGTCTGGCAAAGTCTTCAGCCATGACAGGAAGGGAACGGAAGTGGTGATGGGCAGATAAGAGTGTTGAAAGTGGTGAACAGATGTTTGGGATTAGAGGACATAGTAGGCTGAGGGCAGAGAAGTAGGAGCGCAACATAAATTGTAATGGAGGAAGTGCAAGATTTCCTCCACAGTCATACAGCAGTGTAGGAATTACAACAGTTTGTATATGTGCCTCCCACTTTTTAAGGGACCAAAAGTAATGGGACAGATTAACAGTCATAAATAAAATTTTCACTTTATAATACTTGGTTGCAAATCCTTTGCAGTCAATTACAGCCTGAAGTCTGGAACGCATAGACATCACCAGACGCCGGGTTTCATCCCTGGTGATGCTCTGCCAAACCTCTATTGCAACTGTCTTCAGTTCCTGCTTATTCTTGGGGCATTTTCCCTTCAGTTTTGTCTTCAGCAAGTGAAATGCATGCTCAATCGGATTCAGGTCAAGAGATTGACTTGGCCATTGCATAACATTCCACGTCTTTCCCTTAAAAAACTATTTGGTTGCTTTTGCAGTATGCTTCGGGTCATTGTCCATCTGCACTGTGAAGCACCGTCCAGTGAGTTCTGAAGCATTTGGCTGAATATGAGCAGATATTATTGCCCGAAACACTTCAGAATTCATCCCTGCTGCTATTGTCAGCAGTCACATCATCAATAAATACAAGTGAACCAGTTCCATTGGAAGCCATACATGCCCATGCCATGACACTACCACCACCATGCTTCACTGATGAGGTGGTATGCTTTGGATCATGAGCAGTTCCTTTCCTTCTCCATACTCTTTTCTTCCCATCACTCTAGTACAAGTTGATCTTAGTCTCATCTGTCCATAGGACGTTGTTCCAGAACTGTGAGGGCTTTTTTAGATGTTGTTTGGCAAACTCTAATCTTGCCTTCCTATTTTTGAGGCTCACCAATGGTTTACATCTTGTGGTGAACCCTCTGTATTCACTCTGGTGAAGTCTTCTCTTGATTGTTGACTTTGACACACATACACCTACCTCCTGAAGAGTGTTCTTGATCTGGCCAACTGTTGTGAAGGGTGTTTTCTTCACCAGGGAAAGAATTCTTCGGTCATCCACCACAGTTGTTTTCAGTGGTCTTCCGGGTCTTTTGGTGTTGCTGAGCTCACCGGTGCGTTCTTTCTTTTTAAGGATGTTCCAAACAGTTGATTTGGCCACACCTAATGTTTTTGCTATCTCTCTGATGTTTTTTTTTTTTCCAGCCTAATGATGGCTTGCTTCACTGATAGTGACAGCTCTTTGGATCTCATATTGAGGGTTGACAGCAACAGATTCTAAATGCAAATAGCACACTTGAAATTAACTCTGGACCTTTTATCTGCTCCTTGTAAATGGGATAATGAGGGAATAACACAAACCTGGCCATTTCATATCCATTATGGTGGTGTATAGAGCCAAAAAGGTTAGAATTGTGTCCATGTCCCAATATTTATGGACATGACTGTATATGCATATGTACTTAGGCACCCTGGGGGAGGGAGTTAATGAGTTTGTACCCAAGCGTGCCACATGCATACCTACTCATGCCACCAGACTGCCCCTCTTCTACCTCCTGCTGCTCCCTCTGCCCACAAAGCTGCCCAGAAAGCTGCACAGCATCCAATATCTAATGCAGCTCCTGTCAAAGCTTCATCTGCTGCTACAGCAGAATATCATTCAAGAATGCAAAACAATAAGCTCCTCCCTAATGGCATGTGGTCCTGGATTTCCATGTCATGTCTGCCAAACTTTCTGTCACTTTCCTGCCACATAACAGTAATCCTGTGCAAACCTTGGCCTGAATAATCATTGCCTTACTCTCATTCATATTCAGTGGAGTTCCACCTCTCTTGCTCACCTCAGTCGCTCCCTTTTCACATGTCTGGCATGCAAAATTCTCCTGTTTCCAGCATACCTTGTTCTCAGCAGCTGACTGTGATAAGCACAGAACAAAACTACTTAGCTATTATCCATGTTGACTGTCTTTTTGTTCTTGAGTTTGGTGTGAATACTTATTTCACCATTGCTTTATTACTGTGAGCAATTGTCTTGCTTCATTATATTTTTTGGCAGTGTTGTATGATATGTGTTGTTGTAGGGGGGCTTTGAAGAGCTAAACAATGACGGGACATGATGTAAAGGTGAGTTGAATATTTAGAATGTATATAATGTTTATTTATTTGATGTTAATGTTTTGTACTAATTATTTTGTTTTGTTTGACCCATAGGTTAGTGATCTGAAACAACATCTTAAAGGTAAGTGGTCTTAATTATTTTATTTAAGCTTAGAATTAGGGTCTGTGTAGTTAGGACTATAATTATTTTTTTTTATTTTAGAATAAGGGTCTGTGTATGTAGTTAGGATTTATTGTATATTAGATAGATAGGGGGATGTATTTGATATAGTTAGGATTTATTTTAAATTAAATAGATTGTATGTTAGATAGATAGGGGGTATTTGATTTGTATTATATGTAATATAGTATATGTAATGTGTGTAATGTAATGTAATGTATGTAATGTATTATGTGTAATATATTATATGTAATATATTATATGTAATATATTGTCATGTATTGTATGCAATGTCATGTATTGTATGTAATATATTATATGTAATATATTATATGTAATATATTATATGTAATGTATGTAATGTCATGTATTGTATGTAATGTATGTAATGTATTATATGTATGTATTGTATTGTGTTTATCCGTCTTTCCTTTTCAGGTGTGTAATTTTTTTATTTTCTGTAGTGGGGAGTGGGGTTGTAATGTTTTTTTTTTTTCTGTACTGTAGTTTTTTTTGTTATCTGTACTGTAGTTTTTTTTTGTTTTCTGTACTGTAGGTTTTTTTGTTTTCTGTAAGGTAGGTTTTTTGGTGTTCTGTACTGTAGGTTTTTTGGTTTTCTGTAATTAGAGTGTTGGGGAGGTTTATTAGGGGGTAGGTAGTGTAGGTAGGTAGTGTAAGTTTTAATAGATTAGTGTAGAGGGGGGTTAGTTTAGATTAAATGGTTTATTGGGGGTTATAGTGTAGTGTTTGTAGTTAGTGTCATGATGGTCCTTGAGGACCATCATGGCACTTATGTGGTTAATGTTGGGTTGTAACAGGCCCATAATGGTAATAATATACCCTTATGGGACTGATGGGGTTAAATATTGCCTTATGGTGATCTGTATTGACCACCATGAGTTAATGGGTTAATTAAGGCCTTATGGTGGTCTGTATTGACCACCATGAGTTAATGGGTTAATTAAGGCCTTATGGTCATCTGGATTGACCACCATGAGTTAATGGGTTAATTAAGGCCTTATGGTGGTCTGGATTGACCACCATGAGTTAATGGGTTAAATAGAGCCTTATGGTGGTCTGGATTGACCACCATGAGTTAATGGGTTAATTAAGGCCTTATGGTGGTCTGGATTGACCACCATGAGTTAATGGGTTAAATAGAGCCTTATGGTGGTCTGGATTCACCACCATGAGTTATTGGGTTAATTAAGGCCTTATGGTGGTCTGTATTGACCACCATGAGTTAATGGGTTAATTAAGGCCTTATGGTGGTCTGTATTGACCACCATGAGTTAATGGGTTAAATAGAGCCTTATGGTGGTCTGGATTGACCACCATGAGTTATATGGTTAATTATAGTTGGGGTTAATATTTTTAGTGCGAGTCCTTTCAGGACCTTTATGGTCCTTTAAGGACCTGCGAGGCGGGAAATTCAAAATTGAATTGCAGCAGGGTCTCGATCAGTGGCGATCGGGGACCCCCGCTGCAGGGGGTTAATGTGGGGACACTTCGGGGGTCCCGATGGGGACCCCCAGCATAGAGGGGGGTTAATTTTAGGTGCCGCGGCCGGGATTGGGTAATAGTGTGCCGCGGCCCCTTTAAGGAGCCACGGCGGGGAATTTAAAAGTTTTAAATGCAGCGGGGTCCCTGATCTATGCAGATCGTGGACCCCCCCTGCAATGGGTTTATGTGGGGACACTTCGGGGGTCCCGATGGGGACCCCCAGCATAGAGGGGGGTTAATTCTAGGTGCTGCGGCCGGGATTGGGTAATAGTGTGCCGCGGCCCCTTTAAGGAGCCGCGGCGGGGAATTTAAAAGTTTTAAATGCAGCGGGGTCCCTGATCTATGCAGATCGGAGACCCCCCCTGCAATGGGTTTATGTGGGGACACTTCGGGGGTCCCGATGGGGACCCCCAGCATAGGGGGGTTTAATTTTAGGTGCCGCGGCCGGGATTGGGTAATAGTGTGCCGCGGCCCCTTTAAGGAGCCGTGGCGGGGAATTTAAAAGTTTTAAATGCAGCAGGGGGCCTGATCTATGCAGATCGGGGACCCCCGCTGCAAGGGGTTAATGTGGGGGTGCTGCAGGGGTCCTGATAGAGACCCCTGCAGCATGGGGATGTGTATAGGGTGCAGGGGGGAGCCTCACACTGCTGTCTCGGGCTGTTCCGAGGCAGCACGTAGAGGCTTTTGGATCCCTTGCGTACACTTTTTGTCCACGTAGGGATTCTTACGATATGCGAGAATCATGCGTAGATTTAAGGCTACGTAGTTCTCTCGGAGCCTATTCTCGGCCATTTTCTCGCAGTCATATCGCAAAGCAGGCTGTGAGAGATTCGGTTCTCGCAAACAGCAGGAAAACTGCCTTTTGCGAGCACCCAGAGAACTGCGAGGGATAATTTAATAGGGCCCTGTATCACTACATTCTAACAGCCTTTTTAAATTGTGATTCAGCAAATTTAAAAGGGCTCTATTTAAGCACATAGCATATTTATTTTACAGAAGTTTTTAGTTAGTGAAGACCTTGCTTTTGGATAGAAGTTCACTAACTAAAAACTTCTGTAAATAAAATATGCTATGTGCTTAAATAGAGCCCTTTTAAATGTGCTGTATCACAATTTAATAAGGCTGTAAATTGGTTAACTGTTTATGAACCAAACATGCAAAATACAGATTCTATCATCATAAGTCAAACACACAGAGAAGTAACATAACATAGAGTATTTAACATACATAGGGTAATTACCTTTACATAACATATTAAATTACTATAAAACATACTTTCAAACTACCACAACCACATATTCCCAGAAGGAGGTCCGGATAGGAGTCTTTATGCAGCCAGTGTAATGGCCAGCCTTAAGATTCTAATCATCCTGAGATTTTAATTTAAAAAAAATTGAATCAATGTTTTTTTAACTTTCTTATCCTTACTCCAGGGGTTTGATATAGAGCACAGGTCACACACAGCACATATTCAACTGCTATGTTGCTTTCTCACACAGAGCAAATGCACACACAGAGCACATACACACATAGAGCACATGCACACACACAGGCACACACAGAGCTCATACACACACAAAGCATGACACACACAGGCACACACAGAGCACACACAGAGCACATGCACACACTGGCACACACAGAGCTCATATACAAACACTACATGGCACACACGGGCACACACAACACCTGCTGTGTTGCTTTCTCACACAGAGCACATGCACACACCGGCACACACATAGCACACACACACAGTGCAAATTCACTGGTAGTATTTTCTCACACACAGCTTTTTCTATGACTGTACTCTGCTTGTGGGAGGGACAGAGGCAGCATTGCACATTTGCCACATGTAATGAGTGACAGGACACTGCAAGCATGGATTTAGCAGCTTGTACTGGGGGACTCTCAAACATGCTTGACTCTTATGAAAGGCCCCCTAAGCTATAGTTTGCAGGAAACATGAATTCAAATTCTGCACAGAGCATATTAAACACCGGTTAAAATGCATATAATTAATTCTCAGAATTCCCCCTTATGTTTTAGACAATGCTCTTATTCTGGAACCTTTTCACACACATGGTGGGAGTGTGTGGTAGTTTGATCCCTATGGTCAGCTTCTTTAGAATTAACATCAGAAACTCTGCATACCCCAATTGTTCCCTCAATTAAAACTTGCCTGTTAGGGAGAAGCATTAAGTCGATATCAAGAAACCAAAACAAATGGATACAATACCTAATGACCTCAACAAAGAGTCATATAGCCCAGAAGTGGAGGTCACCGAATCTGAAAATAACAGAAGTCATTAATAAGTTAAATGACATAATGATTCAGGATAGGTGCTCGCATGCTTTAGCCAACACACTCCCCCTATTTGTAGAAATTTGGGGAAACTGGTTAAGGTCGTCACACCAATTGACATTATTTGAAGGGGAACAGCATAAAATCGGCAACCGGGAAATATAACCGAGCAGGAATATGGCCCTTACTGGTTGAGACGCGGGAGCAAAGGGAATACCTGACGTGGGCTGGATGGCTGACTGCATCATGCCCTGAAACGGGGGCAGGTAGGTACGCACTAGTCAAAACATCTGTGCACTGTCTTTGGAACTTGGAATGGATAATTGTTTGATTTTAAGTTGTTTGTTTTCTTCTCTCTCCCCTAGACCTTAAATATCATAAAGGATTCTAAATGTACTCCCACTTACATAACTACTAATGGGATATAATTCTCCTCATTGTTGATTTATAAACTGATAAATCTAGTTAGATAGGAAGGTTTACACAAGGGCCATGGTGTGGGCAGTGTAACAAGCAACTAGTTAAAGGAACAAGAGAAGCAATATCAAATATAAGAAAGTCAAACTATAGGTACAAATTTAAGGAGAGATACTCGCAGAGGAGTATTAGTATGTTACACTGAGCAATGTGGGTGCTACCAGCTCAAATGGGATCATTGTATGATAATAAAAAAAATATTGAAACTAAAGCTAGCGGGGAAAGAGGGGATAGGGCAAGTTTGAGGGCTATTGAAGAGATGGCCTAATATTGTGTATTCACAGTTGGAAATCTTAGAGATATGAAAAGAAAAGGAAAAAAAAAAGACAAACGCTAGATTCCTGGGTTAACATTGACAATATTCTTTGTATATCACAAACAGGAATCTTACTTGAACAGGAAGAATGTAACAATACTGTGATTGTCTTTAATAAAACAATTATTGAAACAAACAAAAAAAAAAGCAACATAGAGTTGTCCATGTGCAAAAACTGGTTCCTGTAAAATAATACCCACTGACTTAAAAGTTTGTCCTTGGGATTTATTGATGGTCATAGGAAATGCCATGATAACTGGAAATTGTCTCCTTTGTAGGAAAAAAGACAAAACACTCTATCTTGGAGCCAAATCAATTCTTGGTATAAAAACTCGTTCACCTTTATGGGTCCCATTCATAATTTCTGCATGTATAACATGATCTTTTAAATCGTGCACAATTCATCTGGTCCCATTACAAAGTCCTTTTTTGGATTCATATTTCTGAATAGCAGGACAATTGTCCCTTTTCTCAATTGCAAAATGTGGTGGCATTCCAGATGGGGTTAAAGAATTAATACATTCTATACTAAAATAAGATTCACTGTCTATCTCCAGAACTGAATCTACACTGTAATAATTATTTTGGGGTGTGTTGATGTTATTTAGATTTAAGGCATCATTTATTTTTGGATGTTAAAATCACTTTGTTTGTAATGTCTGAGTAATCTTAATATTCCAGAGTGTTTAGAAATATTGCCGATATGAGGGATTCCTTGTAAACCATTTGTGATGAAATTTCAATGGTATCATTGGGTAAATCATGTATTTGTGGATGTTTTCCATCTCCAATTTGAATGAGCCAATCATTGAATTAGTTTTGGCCTTCAGATCTCATATTTAATTATAATTTGAGGTGTGTAAATATTTTCCATAGTTTTCTTGTCTTGATACAGGTTTCAGTGATGTCAGTCCTATTTCCATGTGGCACAACAGGTAATGTTTGCCTAAAATCTCCTCCTAACAACATCACCTTTCCACCAAATGGCAAATTATTATCCATCACTTCTTTTAATAATCTATCAATACACTGCAAGGCATGACATGACATAATTGTTGCCTCATCTATGATAATTCATTTACTTTTATTTAAATGTTTTGGCTTGTAAAGAATTCAGTCGAATATCTGACACTGATGTTTCTGAAATGTGAACTGACAGTTTTAAATTCTACCACCTTCTAACAAAAGTGTGGCATTTCTAGTTGTTGCAAATGGCATTGCTATTTGACCCTGTGCTCGAATGTAACTCATTAAACAATTGTACAGATAAGTTTTTCCTAATCCACCAGGGCCATCTACATAGAAATAACGGTATTTGACCATTTCATCATCTGTAGCATTTGTGATGGCATTAAATACTTGCAATTGTAAAGTATTTAAAGTTGCCAGTTTTTCTTCTGTTTGTTGTTTTTGAAGCTCAGTGTCATAATCATCAAAGTTGTTGTCATCTATAAGTCCTGGATCAGGCAAATTAAAACTTGCACAATTGAATCCATGAGCAAGAAATATTTCTTGAATTTCCATTAAATATTTTAAGAGTGCAATGGGCTCATTGTAACATTTCATGAAGTCTTCCGACATATTTAATATAAATGTTTCCCACATAGTAAATGCATCAGGTACATTGCAAAAGATGCAAATGAATGCAAATTGTTCTCTAATTTGCTTTGGCTATTGACATAGTGCTGCTTCTTAGAAAAACACCTCTCCCATTAGTATCATCTGCTATGAAGTTTTGATGTCTTGCAGCTGTTTGGAAAGTATCATAAACGATGTCATTCACTGTGCGTAAATGTTCATAACTTTGTGCACCGGGACCATGTAAAAGAAGTAATCTTAAACTGAAACGTTCAATGTCTCTTGGACCTACGGTATAAATTTGGGGTATAATTTTATGAGTATCTCTTTTTCATTGTCGACTTAGACCATTTACAAATACATAGTGATATGGAATCTCATTGTATAAAAATTAACTGGGCTGAGTGTCCTGGCAGTTTTATTGAAACCATGCAGTAAGTGTTGTTTCTCAATGTTCACTTTGGCCTAAGGCAGTTCTTTCATTGCCTGCAATATAGCAAACAAACTGACTTTGTGGCCAATGTGCAGCTAATCGATACACAGCATGTGACCGATCATGCATCTAAAATTTCAGAAGACGCCATATTGCTTTCGGAGCAATGACATAGTGAACACCTTAATAATTAGAAAGTTTGTCATGTAAAATTGGATTTTCCTTTTCGTTTGGTGCACCTTGCACAACAACAGTTGCTGCATCATATCCTTTGTATATATATTTATACACATATTTGATGGATTTAATAGAAGTGCAAGCCTCAACATTTATGTGTGCATTGTACTTCATCAGCAAATGTGGATTGTATGGAACGACATATTTATTATCAACCTTTTGTCCACGGATAATAGCTGTTTGTCCTTGTCTTCTTTTATACAAGGTGTATCCATCAAAATTAGCATAAGTTTGGATATTAAATTGTTTTGGAAATTCTTTTGTACATTTTGTTATTTTCCATACATTTGAATTTGGATTGATATCTCCACATGGCCCATGAATCATTCTGTGTGTTACAATCTCAAAAAGTTTTGAGTATTTTTCTGGATGTGGCAGTTTAGCAGTAATTACTGAATCCACTCTCTCTGCAGTATTCAACTTATCTTTTTCCTGTAGGATTAAAAGTATGTGTGCATGTGGCAGGCCTCTTTTTGAAAATTCAATGGTATAAACAAAAGCCACACATTTTTCAAATAACTGTGTTTTAGTTATATCATGTATTAATGAATTGAGTTTTATTTTTAATATTCTTGCCAATAAATCTGGTCAGAAGTAGTTTGTCCAAGATTCAAATTTTCCTTGATCTCTGGCCATTGTGGATTACATGTAAATGTAATGAATAAATCTGGTTTTACAAATTTTGTGACAATAACCATGGCATCATTATATCTTTCTCTATCTCTATCTCTATCTATATCGCGAGGAGATCCTTGGAAAGTGGATGGCAAAATGATTGCTCTTCCAGCTGGAATGTCTCTGTTGGTAGCCTATTCAGCAACATAATCCACCAATTCACAATATTGTTCTACTCAAAGCTTATTTCATTGAAATGTTATAAAGTTTTAATCATTTGCTTCGACTTGTAGATAGGAATCAATAATCAATTGTTGTGTGAGTTTGTCCCCACATAAAATAGGATTCAAATAATCCCAAATAGCAGCTTGTGCCACTTTATATTCCAGCATAGAAATATTGCATCTAACACAAACTTTACAATTGGGATAACTTTGCAATTGTAATTTTGGTTCCTATCCAGGTTCCCCATTTGGAAAGAAAATGAGAAATGTAATTGGATCCAAATTACAACTTAATATATTTATGTTTATAAGAGGTTGGGCTTCATTGCGTGGATATATTCTAATATCTCACTGAAAAGTTAGTTCACCATCTTCATTTTTAAAGACCATAGTAACCTCATTTACTGTGGGTAAAATATACCATCTTTGATCAGTGTTGCAATCTCTTTTTAAAGCCATATTTACTCTTGGCATTGTCAATGGATGTCTTTCAGCATGTTGCTGTTGTTCTTTTTCAACCTGTGCTAATTGTTTGTATGCTTGACTGTATGGGTTGTTGGTCATAATTTTATCCAGCTGTTCAAAGACTATGCGCAAACACTGTTTGTTTTCTGGAAGCGTCATCCTTTGTTCAATAACTTCCATTGTATCTAAGACATATAACTGTGCAACTTCCTTTGCTCTCCTTCTTGTTGGTGTAAATGTGAAGTGCGGTGGTACATTTGTCCTTGAACTCTAAAACAGTAAGCACCATGTCCTGGGACATTTTCTGCTAATGTAGCACCAATTGAAGCAAATAAAATTGCACTGTTATAAGACTGTGAAAATTGGTATAATTTGGAAATGATGGATCGCTCATGATACTTTGTAAGTAATCTGGAAATGTATGTCTTTGTGGAAGTCTTACCTTTCCTTTCTGACAGTAACTAATGAAGTCTCCGTCAGTTAGTCTTCCCTTGAGAAAATGAGAGGCCCCACAAAACTGACAAACAACATTGAGTAATCCACAATTATGAGTGTCTACTGTTAGTGCTCTAATAGACGCAGTATCCTGAGCTTCCTCAACACTGATATCACTACAACTTTCTATATCTACATTGGTGTCATGTGTATGACCATTGGTGTCAATAGGCAATATTGGATCATTCGGCAATGTTTCACTGACATGTTTTTGTTTACTTTTTCTTTTCTTTGAAGCTCCAGCACACTCACTTTGTGCTTTCTTACTCATTTTTCTTTTATTTAAAAGTCTCTGTCTGTCTTTCTCTCTTAAGCATTGCAAAGTTTCATAGGACTGTGCATCCCTCCACCTTTGCTTCCTTTCCCTTGTTGCTCTTCTTTTGCATTCAATCCTATCTTCTCTGTTGTCCGCCATTGTAATCTGTAATTGTAAAAACAGGTGTAAGATGTAATGTTTTTTTTGTACTGTACATATTTTTTTATAGCTGCTCTCAATCCAAAGCTAAATAGCATTAATTAAAGAATGCAATGATTTGAAAAGCATTTTGAGTTTTTTCATGAAATAAATTAAACATTTTTTTTTATTCTCATACATTAAAAAGCAAAGCACTGCACATATATACAGTGGATATAAAAAGTCTACACACCCCTGTTAAAATGTCAGGTTACTGTGCTGTAAAAAAATTAGACAAAGATAAATCATTTCAGAACTTTTTCCACCTTTAATGTGACATATAAACTGTACAACTCAATTGAAAAACATACTGAAATCTTTTAGATGGAGGGAAGAAAAAGAAAAAAGAAAAATAATGTGGCTGCATAAGTCTGCACCCCCTCTTATAACTAGGGATGTAGCTGTGTTCAGAATTAAGAAATCACATTCCAAATCGTGTTAAATAGGAGTCAGCACACACCTGCCATCATTTAAAGTGCCTCTGATTAACCCCAAATAAAGTTTAGCTGCTCTAGTTGGTCTTTCCTGAATTTTTCTTAGTCACATCCCACAGCAAAAGCCATGGTCCACAGAGAGCTTCCAAAGCATCAGAGGCATCTCATTGTTAAAAGGTATCAGTCAGGAGACGGGTGCAAAAGAATTTCCAAGGCATTAGATATACCATGGAACACAGTAAAGACAGTCATCAACAAGTGGAGAAAATATGGCACAACAGTGACATTACAAGAACTGGAGCTCCCTCCAAAATTGATGAAAAGACGAGAAGAAAACTGGTCTGGGAGGCTACCAAGAGGCCTACAGCAACATTAAAGGAGCTGCAGGAATATCTGGCAAGTACCGGCTGTGTGGTACATGTGACAACAATCTCCCATATTCTTCATATGTCTGGGCTATGGGGTAGAGTGGCAAGACAAAAGCATTTTCTTATGAAGAAAAATATCCAAGCCAGTCTACATTTTGCAAAAACACATTTGAAGTTTCCCAAAAGCATGTGGGAAAAGGTGTTATGGTCTGATGAAACCAGGGTTGAACTTTTTGGCCATAATTCCAAAAGATATGTTTGGAGCAAAAACAACACTGCACATCACCAAAAGAACACCATACCCACAGTGAAGCATGGTGGTGGCAGCATCATGCTTTGGGGCTGGTTTTCAGCTGGAACTGGAGCCTTATGAACAGTTCCAAATACCAGTCAATATTGGCACAAAACCATCAGGCTTCTGCTAGAAAGCTGAACATGAAGAGGAGTGTCATCTTTCAGCATGACAACAACCCAAAGCATACATCCAAATCAACAAAGGAATGGTTTCACCAAAAGAAGATTAAAGTTTTGGAATGGCCCAGCCAGAGCCCAGACCTGAATACGATTGAAAATCTGTGGGATGATCTGAAGAGGGCTGTGCACAGGAGATGCCCTCGCAATCTGACAGATTTGGAGTGTTTTGCAAAGAAGAGTGGGCAAACCTTGCCAAGTCAAAATGTGCCATGCTGATAGACTCATACCCAAAAAGACTGAGTGCCGTAATAAAATCAAAAGGTGCTTCAACAAAGTATCAGTTTAAGGGTGTGCATACTTATGCAACCATATTATTTTATTTTTATATTTTTTCTTTCCTCTACCTAAAAGATTTCAGTTTGTTTTTCAATTAAGTTGTACAGTTTATAGGTCACATTAAAGGTGGAAAAAGTTCTGAAATGATTTATCTTTGTCTCATTTTTTTACAGCACAGAAACCTGACATTATAACAGGGGTGTGTAGATTTATCATATCCACTATATATATATATATATATATATATATATATATATATATATATATATATATATATATATATACTGTATATATGTAAGTATTTTATTTTTTGTAATAATTAATTATTAAGTCATTAAGAAATGAATATACGTTAATGGATCAATCAAAAAGTGACATCAATGGTAATCCTAAAGAGTTAATAATGTTTTCCTAAATAAGGGCAAACAGAAACAGCTATGAGCAAAGTATAGATGGGGCTTAAAATATTGTGCAACTTTGTAATTTTCTTAATGATGAAATCAATTTATTTATGAGGTCTAATTTACGTTCTTTAAAAGTTAATTAGGTAATCATATATGTATGCATAAATTGTTTTTTTTTCTTATTATAAATGAATAATTAAATACTAAAGACCTCCTTCATTTGCAAGTTGTGCAATGCAATAGGGCACTATATAGGAACATAGCATACATTTTTTGTAATTTTTTATGGTTTAAAACCTTAGTTTTGGATAGATGTTTATTAACTTAAAATGTATATCAAAATAATATGCTATGTCCTTATATAGAGCCCTATTCAATTTTGTAAATTGCAATTGAATGAGGCCCTATAATATTATAGGTTAATTAATTAATCATTAACTGTCATCAATACAAAACAATAAGGGCATCATGAAATCATATACCTGTGAAATTGATGTTCTTTAAGAAAAAATCCTTGAGAATTCACTCTCTGTCTTCAGTCAGGTGCAGAGATGAGTAATCTATGAAATTACATGAAAATCATGATGTTTAACTGGCATAGATGCAAAACAAAAATGCATAATCATCAATATATTCATAAATAAAATCATTATAACATTTTAAATGTAGCACATGTCAGAATGTAAGAAAGTGCTTTAAATATTTAAGTGCTTTGAAGGTCCTATCCCTGTCAGGCAATTATAAGCACTCCAGATATGTAAGTACTAAAATGTACATATTTTTTTAACTATTATAAAAATATATATATATATATATATTATTATTATTAATTAATAGTTCCAAAAGCAATGTACATGAATGAGCAGTAAGGCAGATATATAAGTGCATGTTAAAAAAATGTTATTACTTTTATTGTAGTATAATTATTTTTTAATGTTTACTAATTAATAATTAATTAAAATATTATTGAAATTTAATTAATTAATTAATTAACTGTTATCAATTTAAAAAAAAATGAATATTTTTTTGTTCCCTAAGTAAATAATTAAATGATATACCTGTAAAGGTGATCTTTATGCTATTCAAAGGCTGCAAACGTCAATCACTCTCTGTCGTAAGTCAGCTGCAAAGACGATGAAACTGTCAAAAAGGTTGAAAACCATTTGTAATATTTGGATTCATCCCTATGAGGCAATCAGCAGCAACACAGATACATTGGCATAGATGCAAAACAAAGCAAAATCATCAATATATTGATAAATAAAAGCATTATTTTTGAAATGATTACTAATTAGTAATTAATGAATATATTAATGTACATTAATTAATCCATAACTGTCATTAATTCAAAATAAAAATAATTTAATCCTTTGTTTTTACATAAGAGCATAATTTAATGAATTACATGTAAAGGTGATATTTATGCTGTTGAAAGGATGCAAAACGTCACTCTCTGTGTTGAATCAGCTGCAGAGATGACGAAACTGTCAAATAAGATGGAAAGCATTTGTAATATTTGGATTCATCCCTATCACGTAATCATCATCAACATGGATTTTCAGTGCATAGTAAAATATACATATTGTTTGTGGTCCTTTTTTTAAAGTAATATTACTAATTAATATTTAATAAATTAATGCACATTAATAATCAATTAATGAATTACTAAATGTATTCTAAAGAGCTAAGCATTAATATATTAATAAAGTAAACACATTGTAAATTATAGAATATTTGTTGTTCATAATCATTTTAAATAATTATTTAATAAAATAATGTACATTAATAATTAATGAATCAATGTCTAAATATATTAGAAATAGTTAAACATTAATGTATTAATAAACTTTACTCAGTTTAAAATAAAAAAATGTTTTCTTAATGATTACTTATTAATAATTAATAAATGAAAGTACATTATTAATTAATTATTCAATGAATTAATATATTTCAAACAGCTAAGCATGAAAGTATTGCTAAACTAAAACAAGCATAAATTATATATTATTTATTGCTCTATTTTTTTGCTCTATTTTTTTAACTAATAATGTATATATATATGTATATATATATATATATATATTTATATTTATATATATATATATATATATATGTTTTAATAATAATTAATGTATTCATTATTTATTAATGAATATTAATATACTTTACCTATTTTTATTTAATATTCAGCAATCAGTATCCTGAAGAGCTAAAAATCTCTTTGGATTTTCCGGCAGCAGAAAATGTCCACTCAGACTGTCATCACCTGAGGAGAAAGTGTCAGTTCTGTGGCAAGTGAGCCCTACATATTGGCTGCGTGCACGAGACAAAACCATTGGTTTAGGCAGGAAATCTGCCATTTCTCAATCTTAATGTGTAAATTTGTAAGTCAATATTGTAAAATGGCGGCGTTAGTCTATGTTTTACGGGTTTCGTGGTCATTTTGCGTCCTTCCCATTAGTATTTTTCTACCGCGTACGTCGCTGGCTGTGTTTTGCGTGATTCAGGGCCGTGTAGCCTCATTTTAATTTTTTTCGACCGCCATTTTTTTGCTCGCTTTGCCGATTTTCAGGTGCTTAGACTGCTTACATTCAACATAAATTCACGTTTCACCTCACATCCTGACGTCCTAGCTGTTCCAACGTGATATGTGTGATGTTTTTGTTGTATTTTTTTTTTTTGTGTTTTTCTTGTTTTTTGGTTTGCACAGTTCGGCCGTTAACTTTGTATTTTTTCTATGTCATATTTTTTTTTTCTAAGTCCGGCGTCTTGTATTTTTTTTTTTTCTAAGTCCGACGTTCTTCAACTACTTGCACCCTAAGGCGATCCCTCATTTTGTAAGCATTTGTAGGCTAAGTACCGCGTGTTTTATTACCTACACTGCTCGTCTCGCTTTGCGAGGCTCGCAGGCATTGAGCGCCTTTGGTGCTCATTGCCTGTACTGCGCATTTTAGTGGTTTACGGCTCGCCTCGCTTCGCGAGACTCGCAGGCAATGAGCACATTTGACGCTGATCTCTTAAGTGATCCGAGTTATTGGCTCACTACTCAAGGCTTGCCGCCGATGCTAAGTCGTACGTACCACGCAAAGCTTAACGACGTCTCGTAGTTCGACAATTATTATGTGTGATGTTTCATTTTGGTAGTTAGGGAAAGTAGGCTCAGTCATAATGCTTTCTAAATATGTTGGGAATTGTTGTCTTTGTGGAAGTCTTACCTTGCCTTTTTGACAGCAAGTAACAAACTCGCCATCTCTGGGTCTTTCCTGTTTGAAATGATAAGCCCCACAAAACTGACAGACAATATTCATCTTACCACAATTATGAACTGTAACGGATCTCCTGGCACCCCGACCGGGTACCTCCGTTGATAGACGCGTCCTAGTTTGCGCCGAGGCCTACAAGCCTGACACCTCAACCACCACAGACTCCACAACCGCCGTAGTTTAGCTGGAGCCGCGCCGTCTTCCTTCCACCCTGTATGAATCTCCAGCATCCAGGACCGTGTGGGGAAGACCTCTCCTCCAAGGAGGACACATCAGGAACAAGCTTTCAGTAGTTACAGCTCAAGGGAGTATGCAAAAGCATAGCAATCCCCAGTAGGATATAGTGATCCCCTCTAAGAACGAGATGAGACTACGTTTTGAAGGGTCAAGTAGAACTAGCCTTTAATGACAGGGGATCTCCTTTTATGCAATGGTGCCCTCTGAAGGGCTACACCCACATAATTATCACAGCCAATTAGATACATGGTTCAACCCCCACGGCTCCTCCCCTCAGATAACAGGTAACACAATTAAAACAGACACAATTGTAACCACATTCTGGATGTACCCCAAAAACAGGGGATACACCTTTAAGTCTAGCACCATTCAATAGCTCTCACCCAGGGGAACACCATATTAAAAAATGGCATGAATCAGACCAGGGGTTCAAAAGTTAGTAAAAGTATGTTTTTAACATAACACACAGACCTTTCACATATCCCCCACAATACACATATAGGACAATAGGTGTGGTCACCCCTCCCTGAGGCAACTTGATATAATCAGACAATGATTAAATCAGCCTTCTTTGTTCTTATCTGAGAATGAAAACACTGTATACAATAGACTTTCTTTATCTGTAACAGGATTATCTATTAGCCAAAGCCTGCAATAGTCTGGCTAATATTCTGCAGAGCATAAACCAACACACATATAGTAGGATCATATTTTAACCCTAATAATCATAAAACAGGGTAAAACAGTGATGGGTTCCGTTACAGCTGGGGTCTGAGCGCACAAAACTACCGAATAGCGCTCAGATCCTCTTCACACAGTTCAATTGCCATGTAGCTAAAGTCTTTCCCATAGTCTCTCATTATATGAATGGGCTCCATGGCATAGCTATCTGGGGTATCACCGCTCCCACAGGGCAAGTACCGAATGACCCCCCTGTATGTAAAGGGCCAGAATGAGTGACATACACTCTAGTATGGCCGAATACTGTGTTTAAAGGGCAATATGTCCCAGGGCCATAGTCGCAGGGCAGGAGGCTGGCAAACAGTCCTCTCCAAGACAAAGTGGCGAAGGGCACTTTGTCACATGAACCTCTACTGTTAGGGATTTAACTAAAGGACAATTGTGAGAATATATATCAAAATGACTCTGTAAATCAACATTACAATTGTTATCAGATCGTTCTGATTCATTTTCTAAATGTTTTTGGTTTTTTTGGTTGCCTTCTTGGGCCTAGATGTTACTTTCTCAGGTCCTTGTCTTTTGCTTGCGATTCTCTTGCGTTCTTTTTCTCGTCTAATTTTCTTTTCCTCCAGAGTCTACCAATCTTTTCACCTTTGTACGCATTCTCGTGTTTGACATATTTTCTGTCCCTCTTTGTATTCGTTATCCGCCAAAGTAATCTGTAAATATAAATAGTCCAGCAGAACTTTTTTTTGTTGTTTTTTTAAATGCAGCTTTATTTGTTTTGCTTATTTCTTCTGCTATCCTGTTTAATGTTAGTTTGGTTGCAGTGCATTTTATGAAAGGCGCACAGAAAACATGATACGTCCTTCTATGTTGTACTTGTTAACAGCATTTTTGTCCTATCCTGTTTTGTGTGCACCAGTGAGCCATTATGGAGTTAGGGTTATGGGGGCAGGCTTAGTGGGTTAATTAAGTTGCAGTGCATTTCCACAAAGGTGAACAGAAAACAGGCTAGTTCCTTCAGTTTTATATGTGTAAACAGCATGCATTTTTTATTTTTTTTGGTGGTATATTTTTTTGTGTCCGCCACTGTTGGTATTAGGGGATTTGGTTATAGGGTCGGGCTTAGAGGGTGGGTCACAGAAAAGACGATAGATCCTTCAATTTTGTTTGTGTTAACAGCATTTCTTGTCCTATCCTGTTTTGTGTGTGGAGCTATTGTCATTAGGTGTTTGGGTACTTTTCTTTTGGTTTGGGTAGTATCCTGTTTTGTGTGCACCGATCTTGGCATTAGTGGCTTACGGTTATGTTGTTAGGCTTAGAGGGTTAGTTACGTTGCATTGCATTTTCACATATGTGAACACAAAACGGGATAGGTCCTTCCATTTTCTATGTGTTTTTAAACTTGTAATATTATACCTCTTGTAATAAATTTGTTGTGTATAAATTCCTGTATAGATGCTCTAACTCTTCAGGCAGTCTCTGTGGAAAATTAGAGAGAGAGATGCAAATGTTAAATTAAGTTTTCAATCCCTTTTTTTTTAGTAAGAGTATACGAAACATGATAGATCCTTCCATTTTGTATGTGTTCACAACATTTCTTGTACTATCATGTTTGGAGTGTGCCACTGTTGCCATTAGGGGTTTAGGTTATGGGGTCAAGCTTAGGGGGTGGCGAACACAAAACAGCATAGATCATTCCATTTTGCATGTGTTAACAACATCTGTTGTGATATCCTGTTTTGTGTACACCACTGTTGGCATTAAGGGGTTAGGGTACCTTTTTCTTTTGTCCTATCCTGTTTTGTGTGCGCCAATGTTGGCATTAGGGAGTTAGGCTTAGATGGTTACTTAGGTTGCATTGCGTTTTCACCTTGGCACACACCAATAGGGAGAGATCCTTTCCTTTAGTATGTGTTAACAGCATTTCTTGCAGTATCCTGTTTGGTGTGCACCACTGTTGTCATTCTGAGCGTAGGGTTATGGGGTTAAGCTTAGAGGGTTAGTTAGATTGCAGTGCATTTACACGTTGGTGCACACCAATCAGGATAGATCCTTCCATTTTGTATGTGTTAACAGCATTGCTTATCCTATCCTGTTTGATGCATTGCACTGTTTGCATTATGGGGTTATTCTTAGAGGTTTAGTTATAGTGAAGTGCTTTTCCACATTAGCATATACCAAACAGGATAAATCCTTCAATTTTGTTAATGTTAACAACATGTGCTGTGCTATCCTGTTTTGGTTGCACCACTGTTGGCATTAGGGGTTTAGCTTATGGGGTTAGGTTTAAAAGGTTAGTTAGGTTGCAGTGCGTTTTCACATTGGCACACACCAAACAGGATAGATTAATTTTGTTTTTTTGTTACTTGTTCTACTGTACCTGTTGTCTTGAATGTGTATAAATGACAGAGGTGTGTGGAACCGTCCCCTGCTGCCAATGTTCCTGTGACACTCTTCAGGCAGTGTCTGGTGAAAATGACAAACAGAAATGCAAATGTTCCAAAAAGTTTTCAATTCATTTTTTTCTTGACTAATACAATACTATTTTTGTTAAGCACGTGTATTTTTGTACGTTACCTGTATGGTATTATTTCTTTTCTGTAAATTTCTGCAGAGTTAGCAGTCTGTGTTACACCGTGCAGTGCTGCAAATTAGTCAGTGACAGTCTTGAGGCAGAGTCTGTTGCAAATGACAGAAATATGCAAATGTTGAAATCCACTGTAAATATTAATATGATCGTTTCTTTTGCTAAGAGAATAGATTATTTTGTAAAATATGTGTTAATAAAAGCTATTTTTTTATGTAACTGTCTCCTTTTTTCTAAATTTACAACATTTTACCCCACTTAAACATTTATGTGTGTTTCAATGTTTTTTTTGTAATTATTAATTTATACATTTTAATCATTTATGTATCTTTTACATCTTACTATGCATGAATAATATCTTCAAAGTACTTCTGTACATGAATAATGTTATTATTTGCAATATTTGAATTTTTTGAATTATTAATTTATTAAGTAATTATTAATTAATTATAGCTTACCTATTTGCTGTAATTTTCAGGTTTTAAACTTCTAAAGTGATAGGCAAGTTTCTTCAGAAGTAACGCCACCAGTGAAATATACAGTTCCACTGTTCATCACCTGGGGAGAAATTGAGAAAATTCTAGAAAGTCTCCAGTATTTAGAGACTACCAGCTCCAGTAGAAACTGTTAAACATAGTGCGCATGCGCAATTTGCATTCTATCCATCATTTCATGCAACTTATTTCCTTAGTCCATTGAAAATGTTGTCAATGTTCTATGTGCTAAGTGACTCACGGGTAAGTTTGGGTAAGTGTTCCAAGTGTTCCAAGTGCATTGTTGAAGTTAATTTATGGCATATTTGTGTTTATTATTTTGTTTCTCGAGTGCTGCGGTTCGGCCGATAAATTTGTATTTTTGCAGGGTCCGGATTTTTAGCGGGGTCCAGATTTTTGCAAAGTGTTACAGGTTATATATTTTTAACGCATTTTTTTCAAACTGCTATGGGACTCACACTGTAAATTGGATAATTGAGATTTTTGTTGATCTGTAGTCCTGCGGGACGTAGGGATGATGTGTAAGTCATGTGCAGTCATAGGGATGAGCACCTACAGTGCTCATCTTCACCAGCGCAGTGTAGCGCCTTTTGTGCTCACTGCCTAAGTGGTACGGGGTCATAGGGAGGGGCGCTCATTGCCTGGCCACAACCGCCAGCCCGCAGTTTTAATATTGTGTTACCAATGACTTTTGGCAAGGCCACACTGCTGAGAACTATATATGTGATAACTCACATTGATATAACATTTATGAATCTCAGCTGAGTCATTTTATTTAAGTTTACAACATTGGACAGTGTGGAGCAGATGGTCTTTTTCAGGCCTTAGCTATTGTCAATTTCGATAGCTAGCAAAGCTTTGTAAAGTTATAGCCTTGTCTGTAGTGGAAAGTCTGGAGGTATCTATCTCTCCAAATTATTAAAAAAGACTTCCCCAAAGTTTTTGAGCCTTTATGACTGTGTCTTTGCAAGCATTTTTCTGTTTGGGGACATCTTTAGTACCTTAAGTTACATAGGCATTAGTAGTGTATCATTTTGAAATTAAGCTCTTTGTTATGTGCACATTTTTAGACTTTGTAATGATGTTAGCAGAACGTGAAAGTAGTCAGGTGCTAATCAAGCAGGTAGAAGCATTTCTTTTGAGGCTTTTCAGAGCAAAAATATAATATAAGATTTTCCCAGATAAAACACTGAACTTGTAATGGTTCATGAAACCCATTTTAAGTAAAGAGGATCACTTGAATTTTGTTTCTGGAACTTCAAAACATAATGTTGTAGCTAACCTTGTCAGGATTAAGGGGCTTTTGTACTTCAATGAAGCTAAGAGTATACATTAATATTCATAAGCTTATGGGGGAAGCAAACATTGAAGGGTTATTTATCTACAACCTTAGCTCAGTTGTTCTTAAAGCATACCATGACCTGTTAAAAGTATAATTTCAATTTAGTATTTTCACAACACAGGCCCAACTGGACCACCACGCAAACTCCCCTATCTATTCTGCACTACTAGGTTCCTGAGCTTATAGTTGCTCTCAGCTCAAAACAGCACAAGTTGCATGCAGACAGCAAAAGTTATTTTCTTCTCCTGAGATTTGTATGAGATAAAAACACTCCCTTATCAAATAGATCCCCAATTATCGTAACACCGACAGACTTCCAGTGTAATACTTCACTATATTTATACTTATATTGTAATAGACTCAGAGGAGCGACCAACGCTGGATATTTAGTCAAATAACATTTATCTCTTTGTCTATACCACATTTTAACCATTGTTCTTATTCCCACAAAACAATTTGCCACTATTGAATTTTCCATTTTCGGAAGCCAGAGTAATAATTCAATGGGAAAATTACTTACAAGTTCTCTTTCTATTTTAAGCCATTTTGACTCTTTAGAGGCTAAATTCCACCCCAAGAGGTGGTTTATCAAAACTGCTCTACTTATATTTGATATAGAGGGGGCTGCTAAGCCTACGCTTTCTGGTTGTCGTTTTATAATATTTAGACTCAGTCGTGGTTTTTTATTATTATTTATATATTTATTCACTGTACTTTGCAATAACTTGATGATATATCTGGGGATTACTTGAGGAATACTTCTGAAGACATACATTATCTTTGGGATAATTATCATTTTAATTAGGGCCATCCGACCTGACCACGACAAGAAATCTGGTTTCCATTCTGCAATATGTTGTTTTATTTGTTCATGAACTATTAAAATATTATCTCTTAATGTATTTTTAACTTGTGACTGAAAACGAATACCTAAGTGTGTAATACCCAGACTTTCCCAATTTAGATTAAATTTAGTCTTGAGTATATTAAGCTCACGCTGTCTTAAAGCCATTGTTAAAGTCTCTGACTTAGATTCATTGATTTTCAAGTAAGAAATTTTATTATACTTTCCTAATATATCAAATAAAGCTACCAAAGACGTAACCGGTTCTGATAGTGTTAGTACCATATCGTCCGCAAACATTAACAGTTTTTTGTGGTTATTTCCAATTTTGATCCCTTTAATTGATTCTGTTGTACGTATTAATTCTGCTAGGGGTTCTAGTGATAGAATAAAAATCAATGGGGACAAGGGACATCCTTGTCTTGTCCCATTTAACAAATTAAACCTATTTGATCTAAAATCCATGCCTGTAACTACTGCACTAGGATTTCTATATAGAGCCATAATCGCACTACTCCCGAATTCTTCTAAACCAAATTTATCCAATACTGCTTCAATATATAGCCAATTTATCCTATCAAAAGCCTTTTCGGCGTCTAGGGAGATAAACATTGTCGGAGTATTTCTTTTTTTAACGTATGTCATTAAATTTAGCAATCTCCTGGTATTTTCTGGCCCTTGTCTATTATTCATAAACCCTACCTGGTCAAAATTTATCAATTTGGACATGCATTTATTTAATCTATTAGCTAATATTTTAGCATAGATTTTAGTATCAGAGTTTAAAAGCGATATGGGTCTATAGCTCAAGTAGTTTTCAGGATCTTTATTCTTTTTAAGAATATTAATAATGTTAGCCTCTGTCATTTCTGGGGGCAATTTTCCTGTATTTTTTATCTCATTATACATAATACATAAGGTCGGACTAATCTCTTTCATTAAAACCCTATAGTATGAGTTTATGAAACCATCAAGACCTGGAGCTTTGTTTAATTTTAACTCTAGTATTATTTGTTCGACTTCCTTTATTTGAATTTCTCTATTTAATTCTAACAGGTCTTTGTCAGTTATTTTAGGTAAATGTATTTTTCTCAAGAAGTCATCTATATCCCTCTTTGTGGGTTTAAAAAAATTGGATCCTTTTTCTAGATTGTATAGAGATCTGTAGTATGACTCGAAAACTTTACCTATTTCCTTGGGGTGGGTTATCTTCTTACCATGATGATCTTTTATGGAAGTTATCTTTTGTTTAATACTTTGTTTATTAATTCTATCTATTAAGAATTTACTGCCCTTATTTCCTAAGTTGTAGTAGTTCTGTTGGGATCTAAATATCATATTGTCTATTTGAAGTTGGAGTATCTTTTGTATCTGAAGTGATATTTGTTTAATTTGTGTGCTTATATTTCTATTCGGTGAAAGTTTATTTTCTAATTGTAGCTTATGCAAGTCAATATAAAAATCCGTTAAGGCTCTACCTCTTGTTTTTTTTAAATGAGAGCTATTTGCTATACACAGACCTCTAACAAAGGCCTTATGCGCACACCAAACGGTTATTTCTGAAGTAACCGAGTTATGATTTAAAAGGAAAAAAAATGTAATCTCATATTTGAGTTTATTAACTAGTTCCTCTGACTTCAATAGGATTGCATCCATTATCCACTGTCTATTATTACTATTTTCCTGTGTATCCTTTATTCTCAAACTAACCATCGCATGGTCCGACCAAGTAATATCTCCAATTGTAACACTTTCAATTAAACTCACTGTATCTTTATCTGTAAATACATAATATATCCTGGAATAACTCAAATGTCTACCAGAGTAATAGGTGTAATCTTTTTGCTTGGGGTTGAACACCCTCCAGCAATCATACATTCTATTCTTAGATATCTCCTAAGAGAATTGATTTGCTAAATTTTTAGAGGAGTTATGAAGTTTTTGTCCTATAGCTATTCTATCTTTTATGGGGTCTATATGCATGTTAAAGTCTCCACATAGAATAACTCTACCCTTTTTAATCTGGTTTAACTGTTTCAGGATTTTTTTAAGAAACTTAATCTGCCCTTGGTTTGGAGCATACACATTCCCTATAGTATAAATTACCTCATTAATCATACCCTGCCAGATGATAAATCTACCTTCTGTGTCTATAAGTTTTAATTGTTCCTGAATCTTCAGTTTTTTACTGAACAATATTGCAACCCCTCTAGATTTCGACTTAAATGATGCTATTATAGGATCATAGAAATGTTTACTTGCTATTATATGTGGCTTCCCCTCCCTCCAGTGAGTCTCTTGTAAACATATAACATCTGCGGCTTCTTTAATGCAATTTAGTGTAACAGTTCTTCGTTTATATATTGTGTTTAAACCTCTGGCATTCTGGGATATAATTTTAATCATTATTGCTTATTTCCAATACAATGCTAATAATATTACTGCTTAATGAAATAGTCTGAGACCAAATTCTAGCATAGGTTTCTCTATTCCCCATTAAAACTAACTCTCTCACTACAACATTCATACCAACATACATCTCTAGCGCTGCAAACCTTCTAGTTTGCAGTGCCATCCTACAGGGCTAATTTGCCAATGTAAAGAAATGAGGGGTGTAAAAGAAAAAAAAAAAAGGACCGATTCCGGACCTAATGGTGAGAGGCAGGGGTTTCTATATCTTACCCACAATTATAGCCTGAGATTACTTCAGATCATCCTGTACATTTCTTACACCTTAAATAAAAAACAAAGTGTAATCTATATCACTCCAGAAATATACACAAACGGTATTAAGAATTAACCTTTGAGTGTAGTATAAGGAATTGACATCTTTTATATTACTCATATCATAAATACAAATGTCTGACATATATATTTCATAAGTGTTAATAATAATGTAAAATGCATGAAACAAACTGTTCATTGTTCAGTGTAGCAATACATATCTAAAATGATTATTTGCTTTATAAATACAAAAATGTGATTGGATCTATAAGATACTTGTGTATGTTCAACCCAATTATAAGGGTATAAAGTGCAAAATTACATTTTTCGAAATTTAATATTATAAAATTACAAATCCACAAATGTATTATCAATTCACATATTAAATTTATCAAAAAGTGCAATTAAGTGTATATATATTTATAAAGTAACATGTGAAGTTATTCACCATTAAAATTATTAAATGTAATAAAGTGTAAATTTACATAATTCAAAATAATTACTATAAAAATATTAATCATGAGGACCAATATACCACAGTTTCCCTTTATTTTATCAACATTGGAATTCTCCGAATGCACTTTAAAAATAAATATATAAAGTGCCATGTGGATTCCACCCTTATGTGGATTATATCTATTGTGCCTATTTATCGTCTATTTAGTACAAATTATTAGTGAGGTCATCTTTTGAAAAAATTCAACCCCTTCTATGACCATTAAACATCTATATATATGTGTACAAAATATCATAAGTGCTAATGGAAAAAGTGCTAGTGCAAAACCTAATATACTATAGGTCAGACAGTAATAGGAAATTAAAATTCTTTATATTTTCTTGTTTTACTAAGAATGAATACTTCTAAACTATACCGTAATAAACTGTGGGCAAAGAGAAAAAAAAAAAAAAATTTTTTAGAATGTCCGACAACCATCAGATTCCATTCTCTATTTTATAATTTGCCAATCTGGTTTCTTCAGTAGCAGGACAGGTTTACGAGTGGCTCTCTGTAAATTCTCCACCTCTAGTTTCCACAACGAAAGCAGGGATTCTCCCTCTTTCACTGAGGAAACCCTATGCCATGTTGCATCTTTTAAGATCAACAAGCCCTCTGGGAATCTCCACTTATATTTCAGATCATTTTTTCTCAATGTAGCTGTAATATTCATATATGTTTTCCGTAGGGCTAAAGAAGCTGGTGCTATGTCCGAAAAGATTTTTATTCCATCATACGGAGAGGGAAAACTTGAAATTTTATAGCTAGCTTTCAAGATTTCTTCTTTGTTACATACCCTTTGGAAACTGACCATAACATCTCTTGGTTTTCCGTTTATCAATCTGATTGGGAGTGGGATTCTATGGAAATTGTCGAAAACATTTAATTCCTGACAAATATTAGGAGTGAGTATAGAGAACAATTCATTCAGATATTTAGATCTACATCTAAAATTTCCTCAGAAATACCTCTCAACCCGAAATTTCTTCTTCTAGAGCGGTTTTCAAGATCTATAATTTTATGTTCTTGCTCATTTACTTTATTAGTTGTATATGTTATTACTGAAGCATGATCTACCACCAATTTATCGAATTTGGACTCTATATCTTCTATTCTCTGGTGTATCTCTTTAATAGCTTTATAGTTTTCCCCAATTTGTGATTTAAGATCTGCTGTTATATTAGCCTGAAACTCACTCAAAATGTCTTTAAGTTTTGAAGTAGTCAGTGCTTCCTCGTCTGTTTCATTTAAACTGCTGAGAATGCAGATTCATTGTTGCTTACCAAGCTTTGATTACTTTCTACCCCAGCCACTGGACTATCAGAAAGAGATTTGTTAATCTTACTAGTGTTTGGGGCAAAAAAGCTTCAACCTTCTGGGGGTTAAGTTTTTTAACTTTTACCTTAGATTTATTAGCCATTTTAATTTCAAACAGTTGTTAAAGTATGCTGTGAGACCTAAATAGTATGCTTATCTAATATTTAAAGTCCATTTTCTCTTCCAATTCAATATCTTCTCTCTTAACCTACTAACCAGGATCCCTCCTTACTTATTTCAAATCTTTTAGAATAGATATTTTTAAGAGCTGTTTAATGTTTACCAACTCTTCTATCTAAGGCTCAATTATATAATATGGTGTTACTAAATACTTCAAGTGTAAGGGGCCTAACAAGAAACCTACAACCCAGACTCCACAGCGGCGGGAGCTTCAAATATCTAGGCCTCTTTAAACATGCAATACTGTTAAAGTTTTTTTGTTTTTTTTTTGTCGTTTTTAGTTTAGTGATTATGTCACTTAAGGAGCTCTCAGCACCCAACCTTCAAAAGTTCAACCCGCAGGGTAAAATGCCTGTAGCCTTTATATAACACACAATCAAAACCTTTAAATCAAAAAACAACTTTAACAGTTCATCTTAATCTATCCTTTTAGTTATATCATTAATAAAATTCACTTATGATATTTCTATCAGAATTTACCAGGCAATAGTTCAATTTCCACCTTAATAAAAGCAGAGATCTATTCAAGGGAATATATACATAATATTTCTCCTCAACAGATACACATTCTCTAAACTGTTTCTTCTTGTAACATTTCACTAGCCTTTTGATGAGTCCAGTGTGGTTAAGTAAGAGGCATCTAAAATGTCATCTTCTCTGGGGATAGATTAAGTATCTGCTACTGTATTCTCATTAAGTTTCTGGTAGTCTACATAGAAGAGGGTTGTATCATCTTTTTGGGAACTAGCACAACCAGGGAGGCCCATAGACAGCAGGAGGCCTCAATCACACCCATGGCTAGCATCTCCTTTCTTTCTTGATACTATCCTTAACTAACTCAGTGATGCAGTATGGAAATTTGGTAAGTTATTGGTAAGAAATTTGGTAAGTTAGCATATTCTGAAGTTTTTGCACCTGCTGGGGTTTAAGGTTAGAAAAAGAAAACGTTTAGGCCTCTCTTCTTCCCACAAGATTTGGAGCTAAGATGTCAGGCAGTATCTCTTCATCTTGGTCCTTAGGTGTTACTATATATGTAGTGTCATTCCGCTTTCTTAAGACCATATGAGGTCCATACCATAAAGCCTGGAGCTTGTTTTGGGGGTTGGATACAAACACTGGCACTTGTTAGCATGAAATAAACTCTCTTGAATGGGCTTTACAGATGTACCAGAACTTCTGTAAGCTTGTGCAGCCAATAGATGCTCTTTACCAATTTTAGTCAGGGCTTCCAGTTGATCTATGGCAGAGGGTCTGATGAGAAAGGGTTAAATAAGTATTAAAATAAGTATTCTCTAAACTTTTCAGTTGCTTATTCATCCATAATGATGGGTTGAATATGCAGTCTGTGATTATCCTCAGATGGCAACTATGTGAACAAAATAAGGTTTCCCTGCCCAGCCCCAAGCATCTTGACAATCATGGAACTGATCCGCTTGTCCTCTTGGTACTCCTCAACCCAGTCGCTAAAGTAACAGACCGGGCGGAAAGGAGCATGGATCCAGCTGATAAGAGTTCTTGGGACAATCTCTTTGTATGTGTATGGGATGGTGACAGCTGTAGCGGGGAATCTCCCCTCTTGGTTTTTGCTGGGGTACAGCTGGGGCTACAAGGCCACGTTGACCCCTCCATCATTACGACTTTGATCCATGGGCCAGGATTTGAAAGGATGCACTGGAGGGGAGCAGCTGAATGAGTGGCTAGAGTTCATTGCCCGTGGTCTTGGTGGGCCTTGTGGAGGGTTAAACCCAGGTAGAAAAGCAGGGGGCTCCCCTCTAGTCTCTCAATATTGGTCGGCTAAGTGCACAATAGTTTCAGTTGAGATATAGAGGTGATCCAAGACCCAGGCACACATAGTGGAGGGGAAAGTTGGAGGAATTGCTAAATGACTTCCAGTTAAACAGCATCTTCTACATTCCTTACTTCATGCCCTTTCCACCACCAATTCACAGCATTCCTAAGCTTTCAGCAAGTAGTAAACTGTCCTATCACAGTCTTCACTGCAGAATTCTATCCCATCTAAGCAAAGCTGTCATCACAGTCATAAGGAAAGGTACATTAGCAGAAGTCAGCATTACAAGTTTACGTAAATTGTGGGGGGAGGGAGACCACCATGCCAACTTCTAAAGTATATTTTTTGATATATGATTGTTTTAGGATCTATAAGAATGAGGGAGGTGGGGAGCTTACTCCTGCAAAAGAGGTCTCCTATTTTAATAAATGCACTTATCGACAACAAACAATTAACATATATTGATTTCACTTTCAAATGGAACATGTGAGGCTCCTTCACAGGAAACAAGGTTCTAAAGGAGCCTCATGGCTAAACATATTAGGCATTGCTAATTAAGGCTAACCTTAGCTGAAGAGTCCTTGTTTTTAAAATTGATATAAATTACGTTAGTGTTTATTTGCACATTTAACCATAATTCTATTAGTAAGTGCTTAAAAGCTCTGATTTTACTAACTGAAACCTTCCAAACAGTCCCATGCAAAGATCTACCTTACTGGAGCTCATGCATACAATGGGCCAGATTCAACTGAACTTTCGCAAGTCACTGTAGCCCGTAAGTGAGGTCGCAAGTTAATTTGCTATTTAATTGGTGTATTTTTGCTGGCTCCAAACAGGTTATGAGTTACAGTCTTGAAAACTTTGCAACGGTTAAACCCAGAACTTACAACCTCCCAAAGCCTTTGATCTTTCACTTTTGCAAGACTTACGATCCCCAAGCCCGCAAATGATTTCACACCTGTAAACGGCGAAAGAAGGAGAAAATCCTGTGAATACTAGAGAGGACCTGCAAGGGGGTAAAACACTTGTTCGTAGCACTGTAAATACAATTACAAAAAACAATACTGCACTGGAAATAACAGGCGAAGCGATGAAAGACATTAGAATTAATTGCACAAACGTCTCAAGCTTTCAAATCGGCAGTAAATAACCTTTATTTTTATGTTTAATTTCGGGGTTAAATCAATCTCGGGTATCAATGAGTTAATACATGTCAGGCCACCCATATGGACTAGAAGAGTATTGACATTCATTTTCATAATTCTTTATTTTGCGTTTTTTCGAGTCTGATCGCATATCAGACCTCAGACTTGGAGTTACACTAGATTATTGTGCCTTTGTGCAGGAACTTAACATGGGTGACATAAATAAGGCTGCGACTGATGTTGTGATTTTAGATTGTGTTGAATATTTCTTAAAACCCCCTTGACTTGGATACCACTGAAGCTGCAAATTCTTGGAATATGTGTATTTTGTTATATTTTCCACTAGTAGTTCTTTCAGTTACATATATCCTATGAAGATCTTTTTGTTGTTAATGTTTAGTTGTTAAGTCATTTACTACTCTCCATCAGCCTCATTATCATACTGCCCAGTGAACAGTTTGACTGAATTTCCTGAAATATTGATTTATTGCAACCCAAGGGACTCTAAGCAGTTTTCTCTAACACCACAATTCAAAGGCATCAATTCTACAGCTCCCAGCTAACTTTATGGTCTACCTCTCACATTCATATGTTACTACTGGCAATACCATAGTTCTAAATATTCAGACCTTTGTTGAAAATGTAATGTCTTTACTTTTTGTCAGCTTATCCAGACGTGTCATAGCTTTCCTCCCCAGAAGAAAACATTTTTTATTTAATGGCTGCAGTCACCATCTGAAGATATATTAGATCCCACGAAAATAAAATCTGTCACTGTCTCCACTTCTGCATCTATTTGCCAGCAACTGAGATTTTGCACTCTCTGCTTTCACCCTCATCAATAGGCACTTTAGATATGCCTCAATTTCACCCATCAAAATAGCATCATCCATGTGTCATGACCCAGAGATGAGGGTCTCAGTACACCCCTAATTCTCCTACTGTAGCTTATAGGAGCAATCTGCAGGTTGTGACTTTATATTCATCTCAGCACCCAGCTATTGAGATCAGAAAAATCATGGAGAGACAGAGAAATCAGACCCCACCATTTCATAGTGCATAGGAGACTGGCAACTTTTATTATTATCACAGATATTGCAAACACAGAAAGATCTCACCCACATTAACCCCTCCTTTCCCAACATTCTGTTCTCTCAGATATATTGGTTTCTTTTCTCCTGTCCATATGTTTGGGTGAGGGTTAAATGTCTCTTGGTCCCCAAAACCTGACCTGCTTTACAACACCATAAGCAATAACTAACTTTAGCTTTTATGACTATTTGAGCCCAGAAATAAAGCATCTGCCCAAATGAGCTTGGGAGGTGGAGGGCACTCATATTGGTAGGACATATGTCTGGAAAATTCCTTTACGTGGTTTTAAATGTATTATTTGCTTATATGTGCTATTGCGGGGGGGGGGGGCACCTAGGATAAAAGTCAGTGTATCCAGCATACAGTGGATATAAAAAGTCTACACACCCCTGTTAAAATGTCAGGTTTCTGTGCTGTAAAAAAATGAGATAAAGATAAATCATTTCAGAACTTTTTCCACCTTTAATGTGACCTATAAACTGTACAACTCAATTGAAAAACAAACTGAAATCTTTTAGGTGGAGGGAAGAAAAATAAAAAATAAAAATAATGTGGTTGCATAAGTCTGCACACCCTCTTATAACTGGGGATGTAGCTGTGTTCAGAATTAAGCAATCACATTACAATCGTGTTAAATAGGAGTCAGCATACACCTGCCATCATTTAAAGTGCCTCAAATAAAGTTCAGCTGCTCTAGTTGGTCTTTCCTGAAATTTTCTTAGTCGCATCCCACAGCAAAAGCCATGGTCCACAGAGAGCTTCCAAAGCATCAGAGGGATCTCATTGTTAAAAGGTATCAGTCAGGAGAAGGGTACAAAATAATTTCCAAGGCATTAGATATACCATGGAACACAGTAAAGACAGTCATCATCAAGTGGAGAAAATATGGCACAACAGTGACACTACCAAGAACTGGAGCTCCCTCCAAAATTGATGAAAAGACGAGAAGAAATCTAATCTGGGAGGCTACCAAGAGGCCTACAGCAACATTAAAGGAGCTGCAGGAATATCTGGCAAGTACTGGCTGTGTGGTACATGTGACAACAATCTCCCATATTCTTCATATTTTTGGGCTATGGGGTAGAGTGGCAGGACAAAAGCCTTTTCTTACAAAGACAAACATCCAAGCCAGGCTACATTTTGCAAAAACACATCTGAAGTCTCCCAAAAGCATGTGGGAAAAGGTGTTATGGCCGATGAAACCAAGGTTGAACATTTTGGCCATAATTCCAAAAGATATGTTTGGCGCATAAACAACACTGCGCATCACCAAAAGAACACCATACCCACAGTGAAGCATGGTGGTGGCAGCATCATGCTTTGGGGCTGTTTTTCTTCAGCTGGAACTGGGGACTTAGTTAAGATATAGGGAATTATGAACAGTTGCAAATACCAGTCAATATTGGCACAAAACCTTCAGGCTTCTGCTAGAAAACTAAACATGAAGAGGAACTTCATCTTTCAGAATGACAACGACCCAAAGCATACATCCAAACCAACAAAGGAATGGCTTCACCAGAAGAAGATTAAAGTTTTGGAATGGCCCAGCCAGAGCCCAGACCTGAATCCGATTGAAAATCTGTGGGGTGGTCTGAAGAGGGCTGTGCACAGGAGATGCCCTCTCAATCTGACAGATTTAGAGTGTTTTTGCAAAGAAGAGTGGGCAAATCTTGCAAAGTCAAAATGTGCCATGCTGATAGACTCATACCCATACTGAGTGCTGTAATAAAATCAAAAGGTGCTTCAACAAAGTATCAGTTTAAGGGTGTGCATACTTATGCAACCATATTATTTTATTTTTATATTTTTTCTTCCCTCTACCTAAAAGATTTCAGTTTGTTTTTCAATTGAGTTGTACAGTTTATAGGTCACATTAAAGGTGGGAAAAGTTCTGAAATGATTTATCTTTGTCTCATTTTTTTACAGCACAGAAACCTGACATTTTAACAGGGGTGTGTAGACTTTTTATATCCACTGTAGCTTACAACATACATTTTTTTAAAACATTATACATTATACATAAAAGAAAAAACACCTGTCACAGTCTTCAGACCACATCCCATGTCCATCTTGATAGCCTTTGATATTAACAACCAGCCCCAAAATCATGCATGACACCATGTTTATGAGATTTTTTTTATATTTATCATACCAATTTTGATTTCTGCTTTGGATTCATTCATCCTCGCCTTAAACATGATGTATTCTGTAAATAAATTGAATAATTAAGCTGGCAATATAAAACCTTGTCGCACTCCTTTCCGATCTTGAACCATACTACTGTCCCATATTCAGTTCTGACTGTGGTTTCTTGGTCCACATACAGATTCCTCAGGAGGAGGATGACATGTTCTGGTGCCACATCTCATTAAAAACCTTTGCTGTGATCTACAAAGTAAAATGCTGTAGAATAGTCCTTGAAGCAGAGGTAAATGCTTTTCTTGAATGCTCTCACTTCCTCTATCAAGAGAACAACAGGTAGTTCTCAATTCAAATATTGTCAAAAAATTGTAAGCGTTACCTTGCTGACATGAGAAGTAATTATAATTGTTTGATAATTAGAGCAATCTTTGGTACTGCCTTTCTTTTGGATTTGAGTGTAGACTGACCTTTCCCAGGCAAGTTGTTCAATTTTATTGGCATAATGCAAGCAACACACACATCATCCTTTAGGTTTTGAACAGTTCAGCTTGGATCCCATCAACTTCTGTAGCTTTGTTATCAGCAAGTTTTCCTAGAGCCCATGCCACTAAACTCTCTAAGATGTCTGACTACCGCTCATTGGACAAACTACAGAGGTTCTTAATGCTGTTCTCTTCATAGTTTCGTGTGTTCCTGTCACCTCTTCTTAATCTGATCTGCTTCTGCTAAGTCTTTACCATTATTATATTTTTTTTTTTTTATCTTTCAGAACTTTTCCACCTTTAATGTGACCTACTTTGGCATGAAAGGTTCCCTTGAAACACCAATTTGCCTGAACAGATCTATTGACTTTGCCATTAATTTATCTTATATCTCTTTACATAGCTCATTATAGAATGTCTCCTTGTTTCTTGCTATCTTCTGAAATTCTGCATTCAGTTTGACAAATTGTTTGCTTTATCAGGCAAACCATTTTTCCTCCTTAGTATTCTTTATTTTGGGATATTCTTTACTATACTATTTTCTGTCCAAAGTTCTTCTGGGATATGATCTACTATATCTAGTCCCTAAAATCTATTCTTTTCCTTCACTGCATATTCAAAAGGGATATTATTTATTTCATATCTGCTTGGTATGATTATGTTCCCTCTTCTCCTCTGTTTAATTCGGAACCTTGTAATAAGAACCTCATGATCTAAGGCGCAGTCACCTCCAGGTCTTGTTTATAGAACCCCTCCAGCTTTGTCTACAAAGTATATAGTAATTTTATTTCTGTATTATCCATCCGGAGATGTCCACATGTAAAGTCATCTGAGGCTTTTGGAGAGAGGGTGTCTACCATTACCAAAAAATTATGTTGAAAAAAATTCTACTAATCTCTGGCATGTTTTATTTTGTACTCCATATCCAAAATGTTTCAATTATTCCATGTATCTTTTGATTCCCTATTTTACCATTCCAGTCTAATTGAGTACAATTATTGACCACATTCAGTTTTCCTTGGTTCATATTTTAAATACTGAACTGTTCTTTGCAGAAGTGTATTTTCATTTCCCCTCGAGAAACATCTGCAACAGGGTGTCCTATCAACTTTAGCCCAACTATTTTATTATATCTGGAGCTTCACTGCAGTACACAAGCCCCTTCACCTCAACAATGTAGTGATCCAGAGCGAGGGGTATTGATCCAGGGAATATTCCCAATGCAGGTATTTGGTATGATGAAGCAATGGACCATGTTTCACTCTGTGGTTTTGCTTGTCTTCATCTATATCAATAAAATGACCACAGTCATCACATCTTTTAAAAGTAGCAAACTTGAAAATATGCATTTTAAAATGTAAAAAGAAATAAGAGACTCTAATCTATTATCTATACATGTAGGTATACATCTGTGGAATATGTAATTTTGGGTTCAGCAGAACAAATATCTGAGGTTGAAGGAAACTTTGAGGTTGTGTGTGTTTCCAGAATTGGAACTTGGCAGTAAAAACTGCCAGCACTCTCAGCAGAACTAAACAAAAGCTCTCAATTTTACTAGGACAAACCCTCATGAGAAATAAATATGAAAGCATATAGCACAGAATAATTGCATATAAAAGTTGCAAATTGTTTTGCCCACTATCAGGTTGAACTTAATTTTTTTTTACCTATTTTTTTTTTTACTATGTTACAACTTAAATGACAGAAATGTTAAGAAATTAGAAAATATTTATACTAATTTAACATTGTCATTCAGATTGGCAGCATTAGACATTCTACAATGTATTTTCTTAAATGTCAGACAGATATAATTACGGTAAATATTGAACCGAATGCAAGTAATTTTGTTGTGCATATACAGTTTTGATAAGACTGATATAAATTAATTAAACAAAATGGCTAAAAAACTTAATGTTCTAAAAAATATTTATAGTGCTATGCATTATTGTGGTCAATAAAAAAACGACCCCATTCTCCTCCCCACACTTGTATTACCCGCTAATGTTTTCATAAAAATTTGAATAAAAAATAAGCTATCTAAAAATGTTTTCTGTAAAGTGTCAAAAATATATTTAAATTGTAGTTAACCATTTAAACTAGATTGTAACTGCATAAGTATATATCATCATTCAAAACAAAAACAAAAAATCAATAATAAGGAAATATTCACCTAAATGTCAGGGATAAACAGTATCTAAAAAGCACAGATGACAGGTGTTAAGGGTAGAAGCGAGGTGAAGGTCAACCCTTGTAAATTTGTTCCAAATAAACAGCTGTATGAGCACAGGTCTACATTAAGAGTTTAATGTGTTTAGTGCAAATGGGACATAAACACATTAATACTATGGTTCTATGATCCCTTGGGCACATAAGCAGTTAGAGTTTTGAATGTGGAATGATACTACATACACCAAGGGACCTGGGATAAAATCTGTTTCTGAAGAATCTATGTAATATTTATAATCAACAATATGTTTAAAATTCAGAACAAAGAGTATGAAATAGTAAAAGTTAAATATATTGTTACAATTTGGGGAACTATGGGTAAAATGATAAACATATAAAAGTATGTAGAGATGAACATTGAGCAATCCAATATACTGTATATATATATATATATATATATATATACATATATATATATATATATATATATATATATATATGCATATATATATATATATATATATATATATATATATATATATATATATACATATGATAAACAGAATTGTGATTTAATAAATACTTTCAGCATATAGGCAAGACAGAAACAATTTAAAGAAATGGTGTTTTAGTTAGCCATAAACCTCCTCTTATAGAGGGACAATTTAGTAGAAGGAAAACCATTTAGTGGAGTCAAATTTATGAAATTCCACTATAAATGCATGAAATAGTAGACACTGCATTAAGTTTATCCTTCAAAATGATTTTTAATTACACATGCAAACAAAATTAATTTGCTGAAATAAATTGCTTATGGTAAATATCCAAAGCTGTGAGAAATCCTCTAGCATGACACAGACAACCTTTTTACCATATTCTTAACAAGTGTATGATTTGTAATCTACTTTACGCACAAAGAGCTGTATTCTATCTGGCTGTGGGAGCTTTTTCTCTTACATTACACACATATTCACTGCACATCGGATCCCACTAGGCTTCTGTAAACCAAGCTCTTGTCAGTAACACAGAGGGGACTTGATTACAGGACTCTCGCAAAGTTACACCAATCAACAAAATAATACAGATGTTCTTACTGAACCACAGCTATAGGAGCCAATAGAAAACGCCAAACAGAACAGTGATTGACAGGGAGAGATAATATGTTTGTGATTTTCATGCCACAGCATTGACTGTGTAGATTTTTCTAAATTAGCATGCCGGTCCTGGAGTTGAAGGTTTTGTGAGAAAAAGAAATAGTGCACGAGCACTGAGAGTTGGGAGTGCAGATTTATACTAATTACTTACTAGCGACTTGCCCGTCAAAAAATGACGGCAATGTGATGTATATGTTTGTCAAGTTGTTTAGTTATTAACATATATTTTTGACACTTGTAAGTATTTTAATATGAACGTGTATTTTTGTAAAATGTTGATGTAATGGTTTTTTAAAATGTAATTAGTATCTGAAGAATTGTTAACTTTAATATACATTGAATGAATAGGAAAGCAAAAAGTAAAAAGCCTTCTTTAAACGTCGCAAATTTTAACATGAAGTTTAAAATATATGTAAGCAATAACCATCAAAGTATATATTTTTAAACTTGAACTTTATTTTTTATGTAAGTTTAGAAGTTGACAAAACATTGGTATAATTTTGAACATTATAAACAGGAACATAGTGAATACATTTTGTAACCTAATTTTTTATTAAAAGTATTAACATTTGAATGTAAAAACAATTGACATTTAAATTAATCAGTATTAAAATTCAATTTCTATCACAATAATTGTTAACTTGAATATACATTGAATGTAGAGGAAGGCATACAGTAAAACTCTTCTTAAAACGTACGTAATTAAAGTAATTTATTACTGAGCACATAAACTGGCGATAAACATTAATGTAGGTAGTAATCTTAAGATAACAGACAATATTTACATTGTGACTTAAAAGGTGCTTGACCTCTTAACATCCACTTTGTAATCTGTTGAATGAAATAACTTGAAAATATATTTTTTAAACTTGTAACATTAGAAACATTAACATAGTGACTTAACATTTTAACATAATTTTTAATAACAATGCAAGGCAAGTATTTTGTGAGGCGAATCATTCATAAACATGACTTCCATTAATTATGACTGAATTAAACAACCAATTGTTATGTATTTTGCAATGCTTTAAAAAAATCTTGGCATCTTTAATTAGTATCCTTCAAAGTTATAGTACTTCATAGTAGACAATGTTTTTAGCAAAAATACGTCCATCTTCTAATAAATCACCTTGACTTTCATTGTTTTCAATGTAAACTTTAATAGCCTGTGGATTTTTGCACCGTGACAACGCAACGTACAATTGACCATGTGCAAAAACTGGTTCTTCCAAGAAAATACCCACAGATTTGAAAGTTTGACCTTCTGATTTATTAATGGTCATGGCAAATGCCATAATAATGGGAAATTGTCTTCTTTGAAGTATAAAAGGGAGACTACTTTCACTTGGTGCTAAATCTATTCTTGGTATGAAAACTCTCTCTCCTTTATGGGTCCCAGTTAAAATTTCAGCATCTATAAAATGGTCCTTTAATTGTTGAACAATTAATCTTGTGCCATTGCATAGGCCTTTTTTGGGGTTCATATTTCGCAGTAACATGATAATTGCACCTTTCTTTAGCTGCAAAATATGTGGTGGCATTCCAGAAGGAGTTAAAGAGTTTATGAATTCAGTCGAAAAGTTAGCCTGACTTTCATTGTCATCAGCAAGTACAGAATCAGCACTGTGATAATTTCTTTGTGGTGCATAAATTTTTTTTAAGATTTCATTATTGAGGATTAATGCATCTTTATTTTTACACGTCAGTATGACTTGGTTGGCAAGCTCGGAATATTCTTCGTTATTTATGCTCCCTTCAAATATAGCCGATATAATATCTTGTTGACAAATCATATGAGGTGGGATCTCTACAGTGTCGTCAGGTAAATGTAGTATTTTTTCTGTTCTGCCTTCTCCAATTTTAATAAGCCAATCATTGAAATCAGTTTGGCCTTCTGATCTCATATTTTGTTGCAGTTGAAGATGGGTAAAATGTTTCCATACTGTACTTGACTTTATACATGTTTCAATAATGTCTGTTCGATTTCCATGTACAATGACAGGTAATGTTTGTCTAAAATCGCCACCCAACAACATTACCTTTCCACCAAAAGGAAAAATATTATCCATGACTTCACGAAGCAAACGGTCAATACATTGGAGGGCATAGCATGACATCATTATGGCCTCATCTATTATAATTAATTTACATTTCTTCAATTTCTTTGCTTGTAAGGATGTCATGCGAATATCTGACACAGAATTTTCTAAAATAGGCACTGGCAGTTTAAATCCACTATGAACAGTTCTTCCACCTTCTAATAAAAGTGCAGCAATTCCAGTAGTGGCAAACGCCATTGCTATTTTTCCTTGTGCTCGTACTGAACTCATTAATAAATTGTACAAATATGTTTTCCCTGATCCGCCAGGTCCATCAAGATAGAAATAACGCTCTGTCACCATGTCATCATCTATAGCATTTTTAATGGCATGAAATGCTTGCAATTGTAGTGTATTTAAAGTTGCAAGTCTTTCTTCTGTTCTTTCTGCTTGTAGTTGAATGTCATAGTCTTCAAAGTTAATGTCATCTATAAGACCTGGATCAGGCAAATTAAAACTTGCACAACTTAATCCATGAGTTAAAAAGACTTCTTGGATTTCCATTAACGCTTTTAAGTGTGCAATGGGTTCATTGTATCGTCGCATAAAGTCTTCAGCCATATTACTTTTAAAAGTATCCCACAAAGCTAATGCATTTGGAGCATTTGAGAAGATACAAATAAAAGCAAATTGTTCTCTCATCTGTCGTGGCATTTGACATTGTGCTGCTTCTTCTAAACATCTTTCCCACTCTGTATCATCAGCGAGTAAGTTTCTATGTCTTGCAGCTAAATGGAAGGATTCATATACAATGTCATTAACAGTTCTTAAGTGTTCAAAACTTTGTGCTCCAGGAACATTTAAAAGTAATATCCGTAAGCAAAAACGTTCCACATCTCTTGGACTGACTGTGTAAATTCTTGGAATAATTTTATTGCCTCTGGTTTTTCTTGGTCTCCATAATCCATTCACAAAAACATAGTGATATGGAATTTCAATATATAAGTATTGTGTTGCTTCAGCATCAGTGGAATTTAATGCAAACCATGCAGTTAGTGTAGTGTGACGATCTTCACTTTGGGCCAATGCATTCATTTCATTTCCAGCATGGAAATAGACTAAATGTCGTTGTGGCAAATGTACTGCTAACCTATATACTGCATGTGATCTATCATGCATTTCAAATTTTAAAAGCCGCCACATAGCTTCTGGCGCACTGACATAGCGAGCATCTACATGAGATGCAAGTTCATCATGTACTAACTCACTACTTTCAGGGTTGTCTGCACTTTTGACGACTACAGTAGCTGCATCGTAACCTTTGTAAATATATTTGTAGACATATTTAATGGATTTGATGGAAGTGCAGGCTTCTACGTTGATGTGGGCGTTGTACTTCATGAGTAAATGTGGATTGTAGGGTACTACATATCTATTGTCCACTTTTTTTCCACGAATAATGGCACTATCTCCTTCTCTTCTTTTATAAAGTGGATATCCATCACAATTGGCATAGGTTTTGTCTCTATAATCTTTTGGAAATTCTTTGGAACATTTATTATTTTCCATACATGGTGATTGTGGATTAAGGTCACCACAGGGTCCATGAATCATGCGATGAGTAACAATCTCATATAGTCTACCATATAGTTCTGGATCTGGTAGTTCAGCAACAATGACTGCATCCACTTTGTCTGAAGTATCTAATTTATCTTTTTCTTGAAGTATTATTAGAAGATGTGCATGTGGAAGGCCTCTTTTTTGAAATTCAATGGTATATACATAAGCAAGACATTTGCCAAATAACTGATTTATAGTGAAGTCACGTATTAATTCATTTAATTTAATCTTAAAAACTCTGGCTACTAAATCTGGTCGATCTGAAGCAGTTTGTCCAAGAAGTAGATTTAGTGTAATTTCTGGCCATTGTGGATTACATGTAAATGTCACAAATAAATCGGGTTTGCCAAATTTTGTCACAATAGCCATAGCATCATTTTATCTTTCTCTCATATTCCGAGGAGATCCTTGAAAGGAAGATGGTAAAATGATGGCTTTGCCAGCTGTCATGTCTCTGCTTGTAGCCACGTCAGCAACATAGTCCATGAGTCCAGAATATTGTTCTACACAGAGTTTATCTTGTTGATATTTGATAAAGTTTAAATTATTTGCCTCAACTTGCAAATATGAATCAATAATCCATTGTTGTGTTAGTTTCCCACCACATAAAATTGGATTAAATACATTGCGAATGGCAATTTGAGCTACTTTAAATTCAAGCATAGAAACATTATTTCGGATTCTGGCTTTAGCATTTGGGTAACTAGGAAGAGTTAATTTTGGTTGCCAACCTGCTTCTCCGTGTGGGAAAAAGATGGGATATGTCATTGGATCTAAATTTGGACTTAAGATACTCATATTAATAAACGGTTGGTCCTCATTTCTAGGATATATTCGAATGTCTCTTTGAAATGGTGGTTCTCCTTCATCATTCTGAAACACCATTGCAACCTCATTTGTTGTTGGCAAGTTATAACGACGTTTATCAGTATGTCTGTCTCTTTTAAGCACCATATTAACCTTCGGCATTGGTAATTGATGTGTTTGTGCATGAAGTAGTTGTTCATTTTCTACTTCTGCCAATTTTTTATAAGCTTTACTGTAGGGATTGTTGTCCATAATGTTATTTAGCTCTATGAAAACAGTGGGTAAGCATTTTTTATTTTCTTCCATCTGCATACGTTGGTCAACAGCTTCCATTGTATCTAGGACATATAGTTGAGCGAATTTTCTTTTATTTCCTTCCTCTGGATGTAAATGGGAAGTGCGATGATAAATTTGTCCTTGGACTTTAAAACAGTAAGGACCATGTCCTGGTACATTAGCAGCTAATGTTGCCCCCATGGATGCAAAGGATATGGCACTATTGTAGGATCTTATGTTTGTCTTAAAATTTTTGTAGTTTGGAAAAGTAGGTTCAGTCATAATATTTTGTAAATAAATTGGAAATTCTTTCCTTTCTGGAAGTTTGAACTTGCCTTTTTGACAACAACTAATAAATTGTCCATCTCTGGGTCTCTCCTGTTTAAAATAATAAGCCTCACAAAACTGACATTGAGTAGTCATGTCCCCACAACTATGAACCTCTACTGCTAAAGACTTGAGTAGAGGACAATTTGCAAAGCATATAGGATTTTGACTTTCATATTCATCAGGTGAAATGTCATATAATGTTTCAACAACAGGTTCTAAATGTTTTGTTTTTTTCGTTGCTTTTCTTGGTATATGTTGTATTGTTTGAGGTAAAATGTCATGTAATGTTTCATGAAACGGTTCTAAATGCTTTGTTTTCTTTGTTGCTTTTTTTGGTATCTCTTGTATTTTTTCTGGTAAAATGTCATCTGATATTTGAGCAACAGGTTGTAAATGCTTTATTTTCTTTGTTGCTTTTTTTGACATATCTTTAATTTCTGCAAGTGACAGTCTTTTGCTTGCAATTCTTTTGCGTTCTTTTTCTCGTCGAATTTCCTTCTTCTCCGGTGTCTGCTGGCTGTCTGCTCTCTGTCGTCGTTCTCTAGCTTGGCGTCTTTTCTTTTCTTGTTTACTCTCGTTATCAGCCATGTTAATCTGTAAAAATAAAATAATGTACCATTAGTTTATTTTGAGATGTTAAGTTGTTTTTCATGACAAATAGTTATCAATAGTGTGTTAACATTTTATACTTAATCAATTTCAATGCGGTCAATTGAATAAAAGTCTAAATAAGGCCATCAGATAATTATTTAAATAAATTTTTATTTATTAAACATGTATCCAAAAGCAAGTGTTTCAGTAACTAAAAAGGTATTTTCAAAAAGATGTTATGTACTTATTTACAGCACTATTCAATTTGTCAAATGGCAATTAAATTAGGGTTTAGGACTGGAATGTTACAATGACAAATTGTATAGATTCTGTGTTTTTAGACTTTTTTGGACTATGCCAATTTATTTTTTAAGTTTACATTGAAGTTTGTATTTACTGTTAAAGATTATTGGCCCTAAAAGACAAATAAGAGATAGATGATAGATATTACTTTTTATACTGTACCTTGGTTGAAGTTTGATTTCAAGCAAAATTCTTTGTTGGTCCTGTGTTGAAAGCCTTCGTCCGATGGTCTGGTCCTGTGTTGAAAGTCCTCGTCCGATGGTGTAGTCGTCTGTTGAAAGTCCTCGTCCTCTGGTGTGGTCCTCAGTTCCAACTCCTGTTCCGATGTTCTTGACGCAGTATCTGTTATAAAATAAAAATGTTATGTTATTTGAATGTCTTTGTATTAATGAAAAAATGGCATTATTTCTGTGTTTTTCTACAATCCTTTTTGGTGCGCCGCAATTTTGGTATGCTTCTGTAGGCTTTTTTCTAAGGCTTATAGGTGGTTAAACATTAAAGAAGAATATTAATTAATTTTTCTCTTTTTTTACTTGTTATACTGTACCTTGGTTGAAGTTTGATTTGAAGCAGAATCTTTGTTGGTCCTGTGTTGAAAGCCTTCGTCTGATGGTCTGGTCCTGTGTTGAAAGTCCTCGTCCAATCGTCTGGTCCTCTGTTGAAAGTCCTCGTCCGATGGTGTAGTCCTCTGTTGAAAGTCCTCGTCCGATGGTGTAGTCCTCTGTTGAAAGTCCTCGTCCAATGGTCTGGTCCTCTGTTGAAAGTCCTCGTCCGCTGGTCTGGTCCTCAGTTGAAACTCCTGGTCCGATGTTCTTGACACAGTATCTGATATAAAATAAAAATGAAAATGTAATTTTATTTGAATGTATTTGTATGAACTAAAAAATGAGATTATTTCTTTGTTTTTCTACAATCCCGTTTGGTGCCCACCACTTTTGGTATGCTTATTTAGGCCTTTTTCTAAGGCTTATAGATTGTTAAAAATAAAATAAGAATCTAAATGTAGTTTGGTATGTGTTTGTGTGAGTTTTCATACAATCCTGTTTGGTGCGCACCACTGTTGGTATGCTTATTTAGGCTTCTTTCTAAGGCTTATAGGTTGTTAAACATAAAATAAGAATGTAAATGTAGTTTGCTATGTGTTTGTGTGAGTTTTCATACAATCCTGTTTGGTGCGCACCACTGTTGGTATGCTTATTAATGTTGTTTTGTAATGCTTATAGGTTGTTAAACATAAAATAAGAATGTAAATGTAGTTTGCTATGTGTTTGTGTGAGTTTTCATATAATCCTGTTTGGTGCACACCACTCTTGGTATGCTTATTAATGTTGTTTTGTAATGCTAATAGGTTGTTAAACATAAAATAAGAATCTAAATGTAGTTTGCTATGTGTTTGTGTGAGTTTTCATACAATCCTGTTTGGTGCGCACCAATGTTGGTATGCTTATTTAGGCTTCTTTCTAAGGCTTATAGGTTGTTAAACATTAAATAAGAATCTAAATGTAGTTTGCTATGTGTTTGTGTGAGTTTTCATACAATCCTTTTTGATGCGCACCACTGTTGGTATGCTTATTAATGTTGTTTTGTAATGCTAATAGGTTGTTAAACATAAAATAAGAATCTAAATGTAGTTTGCTATGTGTTTGTGTGAGTTTTCATACAATCCTGTTTGGTGCGCACCAATGTTGGTATGCTTATTTAGGCTTCTTTCTAAGGCTTATAGGTTGTTAAACATTAAATAAGAATTTAAATGTAGTTTGCTATGTGTTTGTGTGAGTTTTCGTACAATCCTGTTTGATGGGCACCACTTTTGTTATACTTATGTAGTGTTTTTTCTAATGGTTATAGGTTGTTAAACAAAAAGAATATGAATTTAGTTTGCTATGTGTTTGTTACAATCCTGTTTTGTGTGTACCAGTTTGTGTGTACCATATGTTGCATACTTTGGCCCTCATTCAATTGCAGTTTAGCCAATTCAATAGGGTTCTAAATGTGCTTTTTTCGAGCCCTATTGAATTGTCCAAAATATCAATTGAATGAGGGCCTTTGGTTGCTGGATTTGTTATATTGTAAGGGCCTCATTGAATTTGGTTTTTCGCAATGGAATTTGGCTCAATATGAGCACAGAGCATCTTTTTTTACAGAAGTTTTTAACTAAAAACTTCTGTTCAAAAATATGCTCTGTGCTTATATAGAGCCCTATTGAAATGGGCAAATCACATTTGAATGAGGCCCTCGGCCATTAAACATATTTAGGTCCTGAATCAATTGCGTTTTGACCAATTGAATAGGGCTCTATATAAGCACATAAAATATTTTTTGACAGAAGTTTTTAGTTAGTGAAGACCTTGATTGTGGTTAGAAGTTCAGTAACTAAAAATGTCTGTCTAAAAAATCTATTATGTGCTTATATAAAGCCCTATTCAATTGGCCAACTCACAATTGAATAAGGCTCATGGTTCGGTTCTTTTTTATACTTAATACTTTACCTTGATTGAAGTGTGGAATGACAGAGGGTCCCCTCCTGCCAATCTTAATCCGCCGGTCTTCTTGTAGTGTCTGTTTGAAAAATAAAGTGAAATAGTGAATTATATAATTTTTTATTTGTATTTAACAAAGCATGGCCTTTTCAGCATTTAAAGTATTTTTGTATCTTACCTCTTCTTCTTTGTTGGTGTTCTTTAAAAGGGATTGTGCTTCACAATGCACGGTGCAAATTGTTGAGAGACGCTGTTGATGCAGAGTCTGTTTGAATATTAAAAAAAGTAGAAAGATTGAGCTTTAGGTGATCTATTGAATTGCAGTAAATTAATTTCATTGAAATATACTTCTGTAATTAATTTGAATTAACATTATTTTTTGGTGGGGGCTACACACATATGTCACATACATGAAGCACATTTCCATAGTTGAAAGTAATTTTTTTGTGTGCGTGTGACATATCACTATACATGAATCATATTTTAATTGTTAAATTAACCTTATTTTTATTTTTGGCCAACATACATAAATGTGTGTGTGACATGTGACTATAGATGATACACATTTATGTGCGTGTCACATATCAGTATACATGACTCATATTTTAATAGTCCCAACGTATTTTTTTCTAATGTAATTTAAATGTAGTTGTTTAATTAGTTTGTTTTAAGATAATTTTGTTGCAGGGGCAATACACATAAATGTGCGTGTCACATGTCACTATACATTATACGCATAAATGTGCGTGTCACATGTCAGTATACATTATACACATAAATGTGCGTGTCACTTGTCAGTATACATTATACGCATATATGTGCGTGTCACATGTCAGTATACATAAACCTCTTTTTCTTCTTTAATTTTTTTTTTTGATTTCCTGTCTTGATAAAAAAAAAGGAATATATTATTGCTTACCTCTCAGTTGTAATTTGCACAATGTAAAGTAGTAAATTAGGAAAGAATTATCTTCTCAAGTTTTAGCAGCAGTTATGTCTGAAGTCACTCTGTTCATCACCTGAGGAGAAATGTATTTTTCTCTCTCAAATAGGCAGTATTTATAAACTTGTAGAACATTCTGGAAAGTTAGACCGTTAGAACTCAATACGCATGCGCTATTTGCGTTCCAGCTTACAATTTGCGTTCCATCCGCCATTTTGTGCGTAGTAGTGGTTAAAATGGTGTTTAATATGAGTGTGATCCGTTCCGCATAGTATGTGTTTCATTATTGCGAGTAAGTGTAGTGTAGTTACGTCTGGAGCCTCGTTTTCGTTTTGTTCGGCGGCCATTTTTTCTCTCGCTTAGCCGATTTTCGGCCGTTTAAACTCTTTGTTTTGGACTTAAATGGACGTGTAAATGAAGTTTTGGAGGTGCCGGATGCCCCCCCGTGCTGTAAGTAAGCTTTTTATGTGTTTGTTGTGTTTATTTCTTGTGTTTGTGATGTTTTGATGCGCGGCGGTTGGAATGGGTCTTTCGCGGCCGTATTTTTTTCGGATGCGGCCGTATTTTGTTGCGATGTTGCCGTATTTTTTTGCGATATACGCAGTTAGCTTTTACGTGTACGACGCAGTGTATTTGTTTCTAAGTCGTGCGTATGTGTGTTAAGAGCGTGTGAAGGGCCTTTTTTACTGTTTTTTTGTTAAGTCTTGCGTCTGTGTGTCTGGGTGTAAGCGGGTGTGAGGCGACTTTGAGTTTTTTTTTGTTATGAAGTTGTGTGTGTGTGTATGTGTGTGTTAACACAGCCGATGTTGGGATGCTCCCACCACCGCAAATGCGGACCCTCGCTTCGCGAGGATCCGCATTTGCTGGGACGTTGTTGGGTTTTTGTTGGCTGGGCGGTTGGGTTTATTCTGTTAAAAAGTCGTGTGTGTGTATGTGTGTGTTAACACAGCCGACGTTGAGCCTCCACCACCGCAAATGCGGGCCCTCGCTTCGCGAGGACCCGCATTTGCGGGGAACTGCGTCCCTCGCTTCGCGAGGGACGCAGTTCTTGCGGGCTCGCTACGCGAGCCCGCAAGCGTGAGCAACGACTCGTACGCTCACAACTATATATGTGATATCAGATAATGAACTACTACTTTACACTTAATTTACCAGACATATAAATACTGATAACACATAATATACATACACATCATCCACACACCCCCACCCTTTACCCAACATATAAAAAAAACACATTAAACATACATTTTTTAAATCAAAACTATATACTGTACATTAACACATTTTTAAAAATTTATTGTTATATTATTTTGATTATCCCCTAATGTTTTTCATAATAATTTGAATAAAAAATATGCTATCTAAAAATGTTTTTGTAATGTGTCAAAAATATATTTTAAATTGTAGTTAACCATTTAAACTAGATTGTAACTGCATAAGCATATATCATAATGAAAAAAATATATATATTTAAAAAATAAGGAAATAAAGGTGCATATTCACCTAAATGTCAGGGATAAACAGTAAGAAGCACAGATGACAGGTGTTAAGGGTAGACGTGAGGTGAAGGTCACCACATTTAAATTTGTGCCAAACAAACAGCTGTATGAGCACAGGTCTACATTAAGAATTTTATGTGTTTAGTGCCAATGGGACATAAACACATTAATACTATGGTTCTGTGATCTCTTGGACACAGAAGCAGTTAGAGTTTTGAATGTGGAATGATACTACATACACCAAGGCAACCGGGATAAAATCTGTTTATTAAGAATCTATGTAATATTTATAATCAACAATATATTTAAAATTCAGAACATAGAGTATAATGAAATAGTAAACGTGAATTGATTGTAGAGCAAGGAAGGGAGGGGTGGGGAGGAGAGGAAGAAGAAAGGAGGGAGGGAGTGGAAGGGGAGGGCTAAGAGTGGTAGTTCTGCAGGAGAGGTCAGGAGGTGTGGTCAAGGGAGGGAGGGATGACTCCATTGAGATAAGCACATTTAGCTCTGGTCAGAGGGGGAGAGGTCCGATCCCAGGAGGGATTGGACAGGCCTCAGGAACAAGGCAGGAAGGTACAGATCCCCGACCACAGTTGGAAAGACAAGAGGCTGGAGGCAAGCACAGGGCACCCAATTACAGGCGTGAGGACATGGTGGAACTCCTTAATGCCATCCATGCCTGTGGCACTATCCTTTCGGGTAGGATAGAAAATAGGTAGAAAACAAGGCCAAGGCCTGGAAGGATATAGCAGCTGCAGTGACTGAGGTCAGTTTTGCGGAAAGGGATGTAAGGTCTTTAAGGCATCATTATGATGAAAGTCGAGCCAAGGTCACTACCTCCCTCTTCAAAAGTCTTATTTTCATCTTCTTTTTTTTTTTTTTTTTTTTTTTTCAGACAAAAGAATACAAGTACAAAAACAGAATGTAAATACAAAGTACAGAACAGACAAACAATCGCAATTCATAACACACTTCTGATAATACTCCTTCTTCCCTCCTTTCCCCTCATGTTTTCCTCTTAACGGGGGAAACTTATACCTCCAGACCAGATTTAAACATCATACACATATATATATATATATGTACATATATATATACATGTACATATATATATATATATATATATATATACAGAAAAAGAAAATATTACATCTGTATCCCCTATATTATCACTTAGCTTCTTTGAACCCAGGGCTGTGAGTTCTGTTAGATACTTTGACAGATCTTAGCCCCTCTCTAATATTTGCATCTATAACTATGGCTTTTCGCCATCCCCCCACCCAAAATTAATTCCAACATTATGTGAGAGAGTTTTCCACTATATAGGGACCGGGGTCTACCCTCTCTTTCAGAGAAAGGTCTATTATTCTTTATCGCTTCTCTTTCTTAACTATCTGCCTTCCCACATTTTCCCTATATTTGTGTTTTCAGTAAAAACGTCTGTATATATAGGAACAGAAACTTTTCCTTTTTTACTCATACCTTTTTTTTCCTTTCCTATGAATTCAAGGTATGCCCCCGTTTAACCTCGTTATATTTACAGAATATTTGACTATTATCTAAAGGAAATAAGAGAAGAAAAGGCGAGAAAAAGAAACACATGCACCATTCACACTGTACCAGACCGATGACCTACCAATAAGTTGTTGCTGGAGAGTTTGGGTTCCTAATCTACCTATTATATGATTTATAGTCTTTTTCCTTGACTACTCCCTTTTTTTTTTTCCTTCTCCCCTTCTACCTCTTTTATAATTACTGAATTATGATCCGTTTGTCTATACTCCAATAGTACTTACAAATTTATCCCACTTCTGCCAAGGGAGGAAGGTACCTGTTTCCATCAGCCAATTTTTGCCTATGGGATCAATAATCTCTCTATTTTCTCGTATTGCTGCCACCAGCTGTATTCTTGACGGAACATGGGTATTTTTCCATGATTTTACTATCAAACTTTTAGCTACTAACAGAATGTGACATATCAATATACCACCTGAACCACGGAATTCCTCCAAATTCCTATGGAACAGTACCAATGAAGGGGAGCACCTAAATTCTTGAGCTAATATTTCTTCTATTAATTGACACGCATCTATCCAAAACCTGTTTATTTTAGGGCACTCCCACCACATATGAAACGATGTTCCCAACTGATTACAGCCTTTCCAGCATGTTCTTTGATTTTTTGGGTCTATTTTATTCATACGTTCAGGAGAGAGGTACCAATTATTCGAAAGCTTAAAAAACATTTCTATATACCTTGGTAGACCTGCTGCTTTTTTTACAATTCTTAAACTTTGGTACCATACCATCTCTTCAAAGGTTTCTCCCATAATTGATTCCCAATACATCAAACCTGAACTTTTCCTCAGTGAACAGTTCTCATTTATAATTTTATTACATTTCGAAATAGTTCATAAATTATCTCTTTTTATCACTAGATCTTCCATTTTAGTCGTTTTTAAATGCTGTGAGATCCTGTAACCGCAGGCTACTAGTCTTTTTTTAATACACTCATATTCTAGCCAAGTTAATTTTATATCTCCGAATTTCCTACTTATCCTTTGTAGGTCTATAAGTTGTCCATCTTCAAACAGTTTTGCTGTGGGTGTGTCACCCTTGATTTTCAGAGATGTAATTATTGGGTTAGAGCCCCCACGTTCCAGTGTATTAATTGGGGCAGCCAGTGAGGGAAGGTTAATTAGCTGCATGGATAGTCTATTTCTATACCAAAATTTGGTTAAGGAAACCAAATTCTTCGGGAGATCTCTAATCACCGTCTCATTCAAGCTAGGTAGCCACAGCATGGAGTGGATCTTAATATTTCTTAATAAGGCCTCCTCGATTTCCATCCATCTAGGTTGTTCCTTTATCAAATTCCAGCTAATAAGATGTGCTATACAAATTTGTTGGTAAATATCTAATATACAGGGGCAGTTTAACCCACCTTTCTCGACCTTTTGATTTGCTATTATTTTTCCCACCCGGGGTTTCTTCCCACCATAGATAAACTTATCTAGCTGCACTTGTATTTTTTTGATGTAGTTATATGCCAGCACTCCCGGAATACATCTCAGACAGTAAGTGATTTTTGGGATGATATTCATATTGATAGCTGCAATTTTAGCTAACCATGATAAATTTAATTGTTTCCAATTGGTCAAGGTAATGTTTATTTTACTCATGGTTTCATCTAAATTAGCTTTAATCAACTTACCCAGTTGGAATGAGAATTTGATTCCTAGGTGGGTGATACTATTTGAATGCCAGTTACACTGTAGCATATGCTCTAGAGCATCCATATCTTCTATCTTTAATCCTCTTTTCAAAGCTACGGACTTAGTTTGATTTATTTTAAAGTAGGAGGTTCTACTGAATTCCTCCAGAATGTCCAAGAACTTTTGACATGATGTCGCCGGCTCTGTGAATGTTACTACTATATCGTCCGCGTATGCTAATAGTTTAAACTCATGTTTCCCTATTCTGATTCCACTGATATCCTCCTCTTCCCTTATACGTATTGCTAGTGGTTCTAAAAACAGGATAAATAGAAGCGGGGATAGGGGACAGCCCTGGCGCGTGCCATTGCTTATACTAAAAGATACTGATTCAAAATCAGGGTGTATATGCGCGTCTTTGTTTCCCCATAAAGCGCTTTAGCTGCCTTCAGGGCAAAGTCTCCCAACCCGAATTTCACCAAGACAGCCTCTAGAAATACCCAATTGACCCTGTCAAACGCTTTTTCGGCGTCTAATGACAGGGCCAATATAGGCATTTCCCTGGCTTTAGCATGCGCGAGTATATTTAAGAGCCTTCTGGTACTGTCCGAGGCTTGACGCCCTGGAACAAAGCCCGTTTGATCTGTATGTATGATTTTATGGATGACCGTTTTTAGTCTGTTTGCTAAAATTTTTGAGTAGGTCTTCAAATCTATATTTATCAAAGTAATTGGTCGATAGTTTTTACAATCATCTGGGTTTTTATCCTCCTTTAATAGATTTATTATTTTAGATTCTGACATTTCTCTTGGGATCTCCCCAGATATTTTAATCTCATTATGTACATTACATAAGGGTTCTTTAATCTCTGGAAAAAGAAGTTGAAAGAAGACTGCATCACACCCATCTAACCCTGGGGCTTTGTTTCTCTTGTTACTGTTAATTACCTCACAGACCTCTGACTCTGTAATATTACTGTTTAGATAGATTCTTTCTGGCTCCGAGATGGATGGTACATTTATCCCATCCAAAAATTTTGATATATCCACTTTAGTGGGGCCTGTAAGTTGTGAGTCCTTTTCCAAATTATATAGCTTCCTGTAGAAGTTTTGGAAAACCTCCCCGATTTTATCTGGGTGATATTGATATTTTCCTTTCAGGTCAATTATTCTGGCTATTCTATTTTGCTCTCGTTGTTTTTTGAGTCTATTCGCCAAAAATTTCCCCGTTTTACTGCCGAACTTCAAATGGTTTTGACGATAGCGCCACAATAAATTATCTGCTTGTAGTTGCAGTATTGCCCTAATTTCTTTATTTATAATGCATATTTTATCACCTATCTCTTTGATATATTTTCCCCCATTAATTTGATGAAGCTTTATCAATTCCATATACAGCAGTTTTAGGGGTTTTCCTCTTAATTTCCTTCTTTCTGCTGATCTGGCAATTAATATACCTCTAATGAAGGCTTTGTATGTGCACCATATTGTTTTATATGAGCTGACGGTTACTTCATTTATTTTGAAGAATTCCCTAGTTTTTTTTTTAGTTCTTTCATAAATTCCTGATCTTTTAGTAGTGATGTATCCAGTCTCCAATTCCTGTTCTGTTTTTTTTTTACTGTGTCATATAAAACCAAAAGATTCATTGAGTGATCCGACCAGGGGGCCAGTTCTATTTCTATTTTTTTAATCAAACTTATCGTGGCCCTATCGGAGAAAATGTGATCTATTCGAGATGACGAGGAAAATCTATTAGAGTAAAAAGTGAATTGACGGTCACTTGGGTGCATTAGTCTCCATAGATCAAAGTACTCCTTATCCTTCATTATACCTGAGAAATCTATTGCGATTTTACTTAAATTATTTAATGACGTCAACTTACATTTACCTTGTCTATCAAGCTCCGGGTCCATGACCATGTTAAAGTCACCACAGATCAGGAGGATCCCATACTCCACTTTTTTTATCTCTGCTAAAATTTTCTTTAAAAAGCTACACTGTTTTTTATTGGGAAGGTACAAATTGGCCAATGTTATTGGTCTACTTTCCACCTCACCCCTCCAGATTATATATCTCCCCATGGGATCTATTATACTGCCCTGTTCTTTAATATTGAGTCTCCTATTAAAAAGAATCGAGACTCCCTTAGACTTATTTTTAAATGTAGAGTGTATACTTTTGGAAAATATATTATTTAACAGATAGGATTCATTGCCCTTCTTAAGATGTGTCTCTTGTAAACATATAATATCTATATTCAGCTTAATATAATTATTAAACGCGATTTTTCTTTTAGAGGGGGAGTTGAGTCCATTTACGTTATGTGACACTATTTTTAATCCCATTTAAACCACATAATCAAATCTAGCTGACTACAGCTCCCTTTTCCCTCCCATACAGCCTTTAAACCTACCTGCAGTTCATTCTGGTCTGGTACCTTACTCACACTCATTTCATTCATACCTAAACTTAAAATACCAAGGGTGGACCACACCCCTCCCACTTGGTAATACAAGGCTAAAGCCTGATGTTTGGAAATGATAGATTGGTTTCTACAACCATAGTTGGGAGAGACCCTAGGGCTACCTTTTCCTCCCCTAACAGTCCTCAGACTGGACTGGGAACGAAGAAGAAGAGGTGGTAGGGGGAGGGGGAAGCCCCAAGCTTCTCTCCTAATGGAGAGAGAGAACAACCCAACTACTCTATTGTCAACTCTATCCTCCCCTATAGTTGATATTTTCTTATGCGTTAAGATTGTACTCCCCCCCATCCCCCCATAGTCAATGTGTAGCAAATTACTGACCGCGACCAACTTTGCCAGCATACAACGTTTATTCCTTTAATATCATACCCATTTGTTCTTATAATTTCCCTTATCTACTTATCAATGTTATATTTCCCATCCATAGATATCCTTATCAAGGATCTATAGGGGTTCAAGTCTCACCCAATTTTATCCAAATTTAGGGTATTTCTCTAGTGTCCTCGCAATAGAGCAAATTTCGCAAATCTTTTATATATTATCGTATTTTCAGCCATTCTTACAGGGTCCACCCGCTATCCGACAGGGTATAGAGTCGCATATTTTAAGTTTTATTCCCCTTTACTCATAACCTCAGTTTATTCAGGTGATATTAACCTGATTCCTTTTACATTAATCTCTAAACTCAGTGAATATTTCTAAATTTAACTATATGTATCTATGTAGCTCAACTATCTATTATACTAAGTGATTATAGCAAATATTATAAGGGGTATTTTGGACCATTAAGTTTCAACTAATAGTGTCCGCACCGTGCTCGTGTTTACAAAAAAAAAAAGTAATTTTTTACAATGTCCTGCCCCATTGATATATTTACCATACCTAACTACCATAGCTACTGCTTCCTATTATTTAGTGGAAAATTATAATCCTACTCTATATTAGTGCTTTTTGTGTTACTCCCAGATGATTCTAAATTCTGTGACTTTCTATGTTACTAATGCATAACTTTATATCAATTTGAATATATCTTATATCACCACTTCTTATATAAATAACTTCCTCATATACCTCCATTTAAACGTGTAAATTAACATATATCATTTTAAACTACTCAGGTTATATATTTCTTAACATATATTATATATTACTTGCTATCAAAAACCGTTTGATTAAGAGTTTCCTTCTACAGGGGAAATATTTGCTCTTTAGCATTATATATCAAGACATTTTCTTTCTCTTCTGGGATTTTTGCCAAAGTTCTTTAGTGGCTGACAACTGTGGCCTATTGCTCTCCTTGCTAACAGGTGTAATATCAATACCCCATTTCTTCAATAATGCTATTCCCTCAGATGGCGAATGCACTCTATGCCACAGTAGATCTTTCTGTATCGCCAGGCCCATTGGTGTAGTCCATTTGTATTTAATTCCTCTATGTCTTAGAGCAGCCGTACAGGCTCCATATTCTCTTCTATTTGCTAATGTCTGTGCAGACAGGTCCATAAATATTTTAATATTTTGGTATGGAGCATCGAAATTTCCTTTTTCGTACGCTATACGCTGTATGGCCTCTTTGTAAGAGATATAATGGACTCTCATTATTACGTCTCTAGGGACTGTTTTATCCAGGTGCTTTGCCAGTGGTAATCTATGTATAGCATCTATTAAAGTTTCTTCTTTAGGGAAATTGGGTAACAGAGAGCTTAATAATGTCTCCATATATGGTTTAAGGTCTGCATCTTTTTGCTTTTCTTCTATGCCCCTAATCCGGAGATTATTTTTCCTGCTACGGTCTTCTAGTTGGGCAATTTTTCCTGTCAGAGTTTTGATTTTACCTTCCAGCTCCATATTATAATTCAACATGGTTTCATTATCTTTAACTAACTTTTCACATATATTTTCCAGACTGTCCACTCTTTGTGAGACTTCCGCTGTAGCTTTAGAGTTATTTACAATTTTGTTTGTTAAATCCATAGTTAGTTTAATCTGGAAGTCTTGTAGAATGTCTCTTAATTTAGAGCAGGTTAAGGCCTCTCCCTCATCCAAAGACAGGCAACTTAAATTTACTGATTGTATATTTTTTCCTGGGGATCTGTTTTCAGATGTATTTGGACTCAAATCGTCCTCCCGGGTACTTGAAGTTAATTTTTTCTTCCCAGACATAAACATACTCAGAGTTTTAGTTGTATTAGTTGTATTATTGCTCTTTTTTTCTTTTGGTTTCATTTTTGAGGGCATCTTAACACCTTAACACCAAAGGTAATTAGGAAAGCTGTTTTCCCCTGAAGGGGTGTTTGATGTTCCAATATATACTCAAATAGTTCCCAATACTTCTTTCCTAATACAGTGGCTTTATTCCTGTCTTTTTTTTGTGAGGGGTGGGGGTGGGGCCCTCCCTGTTTTGTCAGTCCAGATGGTATCTTTTGTTATAGCTGAATGGAGGGACAACTCTGGGAGGGATATAATCATACAACAATGCACTCCAATACACTCCACTACCCCCCTCACTCACAAAGTGGTTCTGTTCAGAAGACCAGAGAAATACATATTTGACTCCATTTCATTAATCTCCAGGTTTACTAGGGCATATATGCAGTTCTCTATTTCTTATACAGAGCAGGAACTTCTCCTCCTACCCCCTTAAGCTTGTAACTGTAATAATATAAATGTCTCTGGGGTGCTCACCTTTTTTAGCTGCTGCCGTGCACGCTCGCTCTTGTGTTCCTTGCTGCGTCCCTTTAAAAACCTCCGTCGTACTGCAGGGCTTTACCATGCTTCACCATACTTCAGGGGCCTCTCTGTCCCACACACCACAGCAGGCTCTATATACCTCACTTGCTTCTTATGCCTTTGGAGCTATGTGCCTCACTTGCATCTCATACCTTTGGAGCTATGCAGCAATTAGCCTGCTCCCCTGCTAGGCACAACGATTGCCCTGCTCCCTAGCTGGAACTCCAGACCCTCCACGTCTCCAGCCCAGGTCGTGGGTCGTCTCTAAGGGCCCCTCGTATGCACCGGCTGCATGCACAGGCTGAGGCAATCAAAGTCTGTTCACTCCTGTTTTCATATATCGGCTGCACTTGGCAGACTTACTGCATGGCTTTTCTGTGAGCTTTAGGAGGTAACACCCATTTATTCCATTTAAGTATTTACAGTCATGGGGGTAGGGGAACCACTAACTTTAATGTTGTCCAATTTCAGCCACGGTCTGCTAGCGCTGTTTCAGCATAGCCTCACCGGTCTCTCCCAGCTGCTCAGCTTCACTGATTCACATCAGATCTGGAGCATGCATCACTTCCTGTAACGTCTTATTTTACTGGCTGCTCGGGATATATCTACTAACTCAGGCCCCTCATTAATTTCTACCTTTTATCAGTCGCGCTTAGCCCACAGACCAACTAACACTTGAAACTCTCATAACCTAATAACCCTCTCCTGACACAAATTCTCCACTTTGCCCTTCTCATGTACCCTCTGGAATGATAGGTCTGTTTGCAACAAACTCACTTACACTTATAACCTATTTATTTCCAACTCCCTTAACCTATTACCTATCACTGAAACTTGGCTTACATTTCAATCACACACCTAGACCTGGGAATAAGCAAGGTGGAGGTGTGGGCATTTAACTTTCCTCCGGCTGCTCACTTAATTTCATTCCTATGGTTTTCTCCCTCCAGTTCTCTTATTTCAAAGTTCACACTATAGACTCTTCTCATCCATCTCTCTGAGAGTTGCATTCATCTGTTGCCTGCCTGGACCAGCCTCTCAATTTCTGGACCATTTTGCCACCTGGCTCCCTCACTTTCTCTCCTCCAACATACCTTCAATTATTCTTGGCGATTTTAACTTTATCACTGACACTCCCACTTCACCGACAGCTGCAAACTTAATGCTCTTACCTCTTCCTTTGGCTTTTCTCAATGGACAGAATCCCCTACCTACCATGGCAGACACTCTCTTGAACTAATTTTCACCAATTACTGCACTATCTCAGCTATATCATATCTCCACACCCTCTTTCTGACCACTATCTCCTAACCTACAGCCTCACAATCTCTCACCACCTTCACCGCGGCTACCAAAATCTGCAGGCACTTAACTAACAACATTTTTCCACCTTACTACAACCCATTCTTGACCATCAACTCAAACTTATCATGTCTAAGACAGAGCTCCTTATCTTTCCACCCTCTTTCTCAGCTTCCACTCCTCACATACCTCTCACTGTCGACAATGCCATTATCACTGCCACCTCCTAGGCCATCTGTCTTGGAATTCTTTTGCATCCTGTCCTCTCTCTCTTTTTTTCATTACTCACATTCATTCAATCACTAAATCCTGTCATTTTCACCTAAACATATCTATAAATATCTCCAAAATACTTCCCTACCTTACACAAGACACAACTAAAATGCTAATTCATGGTCTCATCATATCTTGCCTTGACTACTGCAACACTCTCCTTGCTGGCCTTCCCATCACCCAGCTATCTCCACTGCATTCCATATTGAACACATCTACTAGACTCACATCTACCAAACTCAATGATAAAGCCCTCGACAACAATGCACCCTCCTATAACTCTGCTCTGGTCTCAAAATATGCTCCCACCTGCCCTCTTCGCTCTTCTAATGATCTTCTTTCCTCCTTTCTTATCAACTCCTCTCGCTCCCACCTTCAGGAATTTTCTTGTGCTGCCCCAATTCTTTGGAACTCCCTGCCTTGCTCCACTAAACTATCTTCATGCCTCAAATCCTTCAAAACCTAATTAAAAATTAATCAGTTCAAAGAAGGCTATCAACATTGGCTTCTTTAAGCACAATGCATCTACCACCCCCTGCATCACACCCAAACCCTGTAGACCTGTAGACTGTAAGTTAGATAGCTTATAATCTTTTTAGGTGCTTTAGGGAAAGCACTGTTTGTGTGTTTGAATGTAAGCTCAATAACAGCGCCCCCAATTTTTTTGCATTGTGTGCAAATTGTTTTTGACTTGTACTTACAGTAACTCCTCTATAGCGCTACAGAATATATTGGTGCATTACAAGTAAAGTATAATAATATTAATAATAAAGAGGAGGCCAGAGTAGTAGTGGACCCCAAGTGACTGTGCAGTACAACAAGTGTGACAAGTTGCTGAAGGAGATGAGGGCCAAAGGGACTGTTCCTGGAGATCCAGGCTTGGTGGCAACATTGGATACATCCTTCTGTCCAGGTGAATATCATATTCAACAACACACCCCCACATGTACCACACATGTACACCACACACACATAAAATTGCATGCAACCCACCAATGAGAGTAATATGTCAGCTACCTGGATTTGAAATCCAGGTAGCTGACATATCTCCCTCCTCAAATCCAGGAACCTTACATATCACTCTCATTGGTGAACCACATCATATGCGTGACAAATAGCACCAGCAAATACCATATATATATAATTATATTGTCAATATATATATTATCAATAATTATTAAGTGTCAATATTTTGTGTGGCCACCATTATTTTCCAGCACTGACTTAACCCTCATGGGCATGGAGTTCACCAGAGTTTCACAGGTTGCCACTGGAGTCCTCTTCCACTCCTCCATGTTTACATCATGGAGCTGGTGGATATTAGAGACATTGCACTCCTCGCCTTCTGTTTGAGGATGCCCCACAGATGTTCAATAGGGTTTAGGTCTGGTAACATGCTTGGCCAGTCCATCACCTTTACCTTCAGCTTCTTTAGCAAGGCAGTGGTCTTCTAAGAGGTGTATTTGGGGTCGTTATCATGTTGGAATACTGCCTTGCGGCCCAGTCTCCGAAGGAAGGGGATCATGCTCTGCTTCAGTATGTCACAGTACATGTTGGCATTCATGGTTCCCTCAATGAACTGTACCTTGCCCATATATTTTCTTATAAAGACTAAAGCCACAAAAATCAGACAATTCCTTAAATTATTAATTCTACTTTTGTATGCTAATATTGGGTACATATTTTACTGTTATTAATTCTGAATATCAATATTGATAATGAATCAACATTTTCTAAAAAAAAATGGTGCTTTCTATTACTTTCGATATAGACAAAATAATAATTATCTAATGTTAGCACCATGCCTTTTTTTACTTTACGATTATAATTTAAATAAAATCCAATATAATGAACATTCCTACCATTAAGGCACATTAAAATAAGCCCTTTTTATAATTATATATCAATCTTTTTTCCTTTCATAAAGATAAAATAGGTAAAGTTAATGGTATTTTTATACTGATTTAAAATATTTGTTCCAAAAAATCACTTAAGATTTTTTGCATGGTACATGTTAAAAAATATTTTGTTACATAAAAAATACATTTTGTGTTTTACATATCTAAATAGCTAATGATGATTTTCTGCTCTACTTTACCCATGGAAAATCACTTATAAGGGCCCTATTTTTTTTTGTAAGTTGTGGTGTCTGCAAAAGAACACCTCAAAACAGTCTAGCTTTTAATGTGGCTATATGCAATTTACCATGAGTAAGTGTTTTTTCCACCCAAAAGTTACACACACTTAGACTTACCTATCGAGGAAGAAAAATGTCTCTTAAATTGAATCAAACATCAGAAATAAAGCTTTATTTTTACATATGCAACACATTTAATGGGTTAATGGTGCACCTAACAACACCCCCTAAAAGCTCTATGCCCATTAGATCGGAGATCCACGCTGGAGGGAACCTTGTATTTGCTCCTCTAACAAGGTGAAGGGATCCCCCAGGAACTCCCTTCTCCCCTCACATCCGAACTCCACTATCAACTATAACCATGGTATGGGGTTAATTTTTAGATGCAACAGAAAACCTTCCAGGACCTCTGTGGCATAAGGGTTTAATTCTAAAGGCCTTGGAGGTGGGAGTTAATGTAAGGCCATGGAGGTGGGCTATAATTATTTGGGCCATGGCTAGGGGGTTAATTTTAAATGCCACAGTGGGCCTTCCAGCATATCTGTGGCATAGGGGGTAATTTGTAGATGCATTGGGGTTCGTAGAAGACCACATGGTTATACTTAGTTTTGATCAAATATGATTGGGGAAGAGAATCCCTGGGGGTTTTCTTCACCATGTGGGAAGAGAGAATCTCTGGGATTTCCCTTTACCACTGTGTGAGAGAAGGGAAACCCTGGGAGTTCTCTTGTCTGCATGAGACGGGGGAATCCCCGGGAGTTCTCATTGGTTGTAGTGTTGATCAGCAGTGGGGTTTTAAACCCCTAGCCTAATACAGCCTAGTAATTGTAGACATTGCATGGTTAATTTGCTTGTACATTATTAATATATCATAAAATTAAAGAAAAAATACTTAGTGAAGAAAGATGACTATAAAGTAGATATTCTATATATCTGCCTTTTTTGTTTTCCTATAAATGATTATCCAGGTCTGCCATGTATTTTGCAGCAATTGTCCATTCCAGGGCTTTGTCGGAAAATCGATTTTGCTGGACAAGCCATGGTTTCTCAAAAAAAGCTATTTTTTTAGCAATAAAACTGCAAGTCTTGCAACTTACCAAGAAATATTTAAAAATAAATGAGACCAAGGACACAAGATGTTGGAAGAAACCAATTTGCTGATTCAAAAAGATCAATGCAGCTTTCCAGAATGAAAAGGACCAGTGAAGTATTTCTGAGTGAAAAGGACCAGTGGAGCTTTACTTATTGAAAATGAGCAGTGGAGCTTTAACCCTGACAGCTGCTTGTTTACTGTCTATAAATTAAATTTCCTTCTAAATGTTTGCGTGGAAATTTTGTCCGGATTAATAGAGGTTCTGTATTGGAAACTTAGTGGTGGACCTGTACCAGAAAATCGTCGGGACATTTGTTATCATTAAAGTGGTATTCATTTTTTATAGGTATACATTCATTTGGGACTTCTATATGTAAAATAATTTCTGTGTTCTTACTAACACAGACATTCCATTGTTCTCTGTTCTCTCTTAGTCTTATTTCAACATTCTTCAGTAAGCTTAAGATATTATTTTTACAAATGATCTTGTTACTCCCAATTTTCTCACTGACAAGAAAGACACAGGCGTTTTCTCTGAGATAAGTTTGTCTAGGTTTTATTCTTTCCCATGTCATAAATTGCTTTTTGTTATGTACCAATAGACAACTGCTATCATTAAACTGTTAAGAACTTTTAATTATTAATTTAAGGTCAATCAGGTTAATCTAGGAATGTTATTTTGTTGGGTTAAGTTTTATAGAACATTATGGTGACATTTGATTATGATTGACAATCCATAATTTTACTTTTGTGTTTAATTTGGCCAAAAACAGAAACGGTATCTCACAAAAGTGTGTACACCCCTCACATTTTTGTAAATATTTTATTATATCTTTTCATGTGACAACACTGAAGAAACAACATTCTGCTACAATGTAAAGTAGTAAGTCTACAGCCTGTATAACAGTGTAAATTTGCTGTCCCCTCATAAGCCATTAATGTCTAATACGTTGGCAACAAAAATGAGTACACCCCTAAGTGGAAATGTCCAAATCGTGCCCAAAGTGTAAATATTTTGAGTGGTCACCATTATTTTCCAGAACTGCCTTAATCCTTATGGGTATGGAATTCACCAGAACTTCACATGTTGCCACTGGAGTCCCCTTCCACTCCTCCACGATGACAAAAAGGAGTTGGTGGATGTTAGAGACCTTGCCCTCCCCTACCTTCCATTTGAGGATGCCCCACAGATGCTCAATAGGGTTTAGGTCTGGAGACATGCTGAACTGTAGCTCCCAAGTGATGGCAGCACTCATGCAGAGCCTCAATGGCCCAGTTTTGGTGCTAATGCCTTTCTAAAGGCATTTTGATGGTTTTTGGGGGGTTTAAGAGCCATTTAGACCCTTAAATTAGTTGACTCCCGATTAACCTGCAACTACAGTTATCCGGCAATAGGGAGTCCCCGTGGGTGCCGTATAATGGAGGTTTTACTGTACACATATAGACATATGTATATATATATATATCAATATTGGAGAGAGAGAAAGAGAAAAGGCAACTATGGCTCAGATCTAATAAGATATGTCTATATTGGTAACAGATGGTGGTGGAGAAAGTGAATAGGAAACAAGAGACCTCACTCTAATACATTAAAGAGACATAGTTCAGATGAAGTTTGGAATCTACTCATAGAATGGCCCATGGAATATGCAGATGACAAAACCAAATGGCCAAACCATTCAAATAATTGTAGGCTTCCAAGGAATGGGAAAAATAATTATGCTTTATTCTAAAATCACATATAAATAACTCAAAGAAAAAGGGGAGCAAAAGAAAAGAAAAAAGGGAAAAACAGGAATATTAAAAAAAGTGATAGGAAGAATATAAGGTGCCTGAGACGGTGAAATGATTACTTATGTGACATAAAAAGTGGTATATCATAAGTGCAATTCATCCATGGTATATAGCAAGTTTAAATAGAATGCATACATTGCTGATACAAATATACAGAAATGTCTGTGGATATATTGTATAAGTGCTCATTTATGTGGCATACTATTATATGCTCACTAGGTAGATAAGCACTGGACATAAAAAGTGGTCTATCATAACATCAGAAGAGTATAAATGTCTTAAAGAAATTTGGTCATGGCAAGATGTAGTCTTGAAACCTTCGAATAAAGGTGGAAATATTGTACTTTGGCGTATAGAAGACTATACCACCGAAGCCATGAAACAGTTATCAGACAAGAGATGTTATAGGAAACTCTTAGGAGACCCTACTCTTGAATTCATTGACAAATACACACAATTTGTTGAGGAAGCATACAACAATGGAGTAATTTCAAAGAAGGAATCTAAATTCCTGGAGGTGTGTAAACCACGGATCGCCACACTGTATCTGTTGCCTAAGATACACAAAGATGAGTTGAAACCTCCAGGCAGACCCATCATATCTGGCAACGGCAATCTTTGTGAACAAGCGAGTAAGTTCATTTATTTCAATTTAAGATATTATGTAAGCGATCTACCCTCATATCTTCGAGACACCATGGATCTCCTCAATAAACTGTAGTTCAAAATCAGTCATTTACGTGCTTGAATGCACATGTCCAAATAAGAAATATGTGGGGATGACGAGCCGTGAGGTGAGAAAAAGGATAAGCGAACATGTAAGAGACATCAAAACCAGCAAAAAGGACTTGGAAAATGGACGCAAATTAACATCCGTTGCGAGACATTTTCACAAATTTCATAATTCAAACTCCAATTAATTAAAATGTTGGATGATACAGTACGTGACATTGGGCATCCGCGGAGGAAATCTGGAAAATGCTCTTATTCGAGCTGAAAGCAGATGGTTCTTCCTACTTAATACAATGACTCCATATGGATTAAATGAGAATATTAATTATACTGTTTTCTTATAATTCATTTAAAAGTGGCATTGATAAACTTTTATTTACACTAACTGAATACACTAGTTTTTCTCTATATACTTTCTTTACAGTGATTATAATTTTTCTATAATTCATCACTTTCATTATAGTTTAGCTGTCAGGTTTTATTAGTAGACTGCCATTTGTAAATAATTCTGCCCAACCATAAGGGTTTGACTATGTAGCCCAAGTATGAGTGAATATGCTTCCATTATTAAGTAGTATGGATATAAATCAATTCCTATTCCATGTTCCACTTAATACATCTAATAAGCTTAGTATCTTTTATCATTTGGAATTATATTGATTCAATTTGGTTACTAACCGATAGGGGTCACTGTGGTCCCTCTGTACATAAGGGAGAGAATAGGCTGATCAGTACAGCCCTATGAGGAAGCGATTTCAATCACAAAACGCGCATCGGTTTTAGTGCGCATGCGCGAGGTTCGATCTCTTCAGTGCGCTGAGCGGTGTCGGAGCGTCTGTGATGTCAGACGCCGAGCAGATGATTTTGTGTGCGCATTAGGTCTGATGGGAGTAAGGCTGGAATGTAGGTAAGTCCTATGTCTATGGCTGTACTATAATAGCAGCCTTCTGTATGATCATAGGCTTGCCATAAGCAAGCTTCTTGACCATAGTAGCAACACTCGCTGTCTTTTACCACATCTATGATTCCAATGCATGTATAGACAGTTCTATGTATATTACACAGTTATAGTGGCCTTATATATTGACCCTTACTAGCATTTGGAGCATATTTGGTCTGCATTAGAAACTTCTGTATATTTGTATCAGCAATGTATGCATTCTATTTAAACTTGCTATATACCATGGATGAATTGCACTTATGATAGACCACTTTTTCTGTCCAGTGCTTATCTACCTAGTGAGCATATAATAGTATGCCACATAAGTGAGCACTTATACAATATATCCACATAGCTTATATATTCCTAGAGCATATATTCCTTTTTTCTTTTCTTTTGCTCCCCTTTTTCTTCGGGTTATTGATATGTGATTTTAGAATAAAGCATAATTATTTTTACCATTTCTTGGAAGCCTGCAATGATTTGAATGGTTTGGACATTTGGTTTTGTCATCTGCATATTCCATGGGCCATTTTATGAGTAGATTCCAAACTTCATCTGAACTATGTCTCCATAATGTATTAGAGTGAGGTCTCTTGTTTCCTATTCACTTTCTCCACCACCATCTGTTACCAATATAGACATATCTTATTAGATCCGAGCCATAGTTGCCTTTTCTCTTTCTCTCTCCCCAATATTGAATTATTTTAGCAACTAACGGATCTTTTTTCTACAAATTAAGAGTATATGTGTTTCCCTACCCCCCCCCCTTTTTTTTCTTTTGATATGTATATATATGTTTGGTCTGGGCCTGCATGAGTGCTACCGGTACTTGGGAGCTACAGTTCATTGAGGGAACCATTAATGCTAACATGTACTGTGACATACTGAAGCAGAGCATGAGCCCTTCCCTTTGCAAACCAACATGATAACAACCCCAAAACACACACCTCCAAGACAACCACTGCCTTGCTAAAGAAGCTGAAGCTAAAGGTGATGGACTGGCCAAGCATGTCACCAGACCTAAACCCTATTGAACATCCGTGGGGCATCTTCAAATGGAAGGTGGGGGAGTGCAAGGTCTCTGACATCCACCAACTCCTTGATGTCATCATGGAGGAATGGAAGAGGACTCCAGTGGAAACCTGTGAAGCTCTGGTGAACTCCATGCCCATGAGGGTTAAGGCAGTGCTGGAAAATAATCATGGCCACACAAAATATTGACACTTTGGGCCCAATTTGGACATTTCCACTTAGGGGTGTACTCACTTTTGTTGCCAATGGTTTAGACAATAATGGCTCAGTGTTGAGTTGTTTGGAGGAGACAGCAAACACTGTTATACAGGCTGTACACTTACTACTTTACATTGTAGCAGAATGTCATTTGTTCAGTGTTGTCACATGAAAAGTTTTAATAAAATATTTATAAAACTGTGAGGGGTGTACTCACTTTTGTGAGATACTGTACATTGATTTTAATCAATTTTAATCAATTATATTACACCCTTCTTTACTATAATAATGATATACCTATAGATAAATATAATTAGCATGCATATCATAGAACACATAGTTTTGATATTTGTTACTTCTTATTCCCAAACAGCATATGAGATTGTGTAGGTATATTTATTAATATAAAAAAAATATATATATATATCGTTGTTGTTAACGTGTCTTTAAGTCTAATCTGACTCTCCATGACCCTATGGACCGCAGCATGTGGTGTCTGGTTGTGCCTATCCATAAGGTTCTCTTGGCAAATATACTGGTGTGGGGTGCTAGTTTCTTCTCCAGTGGACCACAATTTGTCTTACTTCTCTGCTATGACCTGCCCATCTTGGGTGACCTAACACAGTTTAGCTCAAGGCTACATTGACATAAACAAGCCCCTTCACCATGACAAAGTAGCAATCCAGAAGGCGGTAAATATTGTAAACACCTTCAATTACAGGTAAAAGGGCTGCGTTCAGTTGTAGCATTTGCTACTGTTTTGTAATTCCATAGTGCATCCATTATGAACTTCAAACTACTACTACTAAAATAATATATCTCAAAAGAAAGATTCTAAGCATATTCTTTGTCAAATGTTTTGTCATATTCTGGAAATTGTAACTGAGTTCTATAAAATGTAAAGAAATATCATACAAAAGGGCAATTTACTTTTGTAAACTGGATTCTACATTAATTGACCCATAGACTGAATGATTGAACATTTTTCTCTATTACCTATTTGTATTGTTAACCCTACTTCAGCACAAGCATGAATACTTGTGTCATGTTTATCTCATATATACTCTGTATTACCTGTACTTAGCACTATGAAATATGCTGGCACAATATAAACAGATGATAAAAGTGATACTAATTTATCCATCTATTTTTTTATTATACATTTCAAAATAAAATGGTTAACAGGAAGGAGAAAGAGCAGAAACAATAAAAAGAGGTAAGGGAATGGGGTAAATGTGGATATATATCAATTTGTACAGTTACTGAGTAAGCAATAACTTAAAGGGATATCTTAGTGAGCTGGATTAATACATTTCTGTACTCTATAGGCAAAAAAGCAGCCTATGTGTATGCAGCACATCTCATAAAACATTTTATTTGTATTAATATCTAAAAATACCTCTAATGATTATGTTGACACCTCAAGGGGGTGTGTTAACCCACTATTTACCTGTTCTTGCTTGCTCAGACAATCTCCTTGCAGCTTTCTCCTTCAGCTTCCTGTCACATGTCAATGATACACTACATTTCCAGCTGCTATATATCCCATGCTGCTTTGCACCACAGACAGGAAACAAGAGTTAATGCAAGAGTTTCAGCTAACCTAATTGGCCAAAACAAATCATTCCAAAACAAAATGGATACAATGCTGCCTGTGATTGGTCAAACTGAATATAACTGCTATGCTAATTTTAGAAGAGATTGGCTGGGGTTGTCAACTTTGAAAGCCAACTGTTTGCAAATGCAAGAAATTCAGCTGACTTCAAGGTGAGTGTTTAAATCTATATTTTGGTATTTTTTCATGCAAACACTGTTTTTCACACACTACTAATTCTCCTCCATTAGATGCATTCATAATCCAGCAAACTTAGATATCCCTTTAATAAAATACAATCAATGCTGTCCCAAACCTTGTGTTGAACTGTTGGTCAACTGAATGTTATAACAGAGAAGACTCCATAAGAATTTAGCACCAAGAAATAATGTGTTCCGTCAAGTGAAGATTGTAATTATTATGTTTGGATGTAAGGCTTCATCTTCTTAAACCATTTATGGTTTAATGGATATTAAAGCTTGCATCGTTATACATATTTATACCAATTGGGCATGCTCTTCGAGCTTATCACCCTTAAAGTAAGAGTTAGAAAATCACCTAAAAAATTACTAGAAAAGGGGACCATTTAAATGTTTGTTTAAAATACAGACAGCCTTATTAAATTGTGATTCGGTCAATTGAAAAGGGCTCTATATAAGCACATAGCATATTTTTATTACATAAGTTTTTACTTAGTGAAGACCTAGCTTTTGGATAGAAGTTCACTAACTGAAAATTTGTGTAAAAAAATATGCTATGTGCTTATATTCAATTGGCCGAATCGCAATTTAATAAGGCTGTTAGCATTGAATAGCAAAGTAAATCAAAACAGAGAAGCAAGAATAAAAAAAATCATTGTGTAGGAAGTATAAGTTATAGCTTTTATTTAAACAGCCAAAAATGCCACTTATAAGAGTTATATACAATATGGCTCTGAATAAGAACTTAACCAGCCCCTCCATTGTGATGGATGAACTCATAGTTTACCTGGAATGAATTTAAAGAAAATTATTGAGGAGATATAGACTATGGTGGCTATTATCATAAGTGGGTAAAAATATATGATAATAGGAATGGTTATATTAATCCAAAACTTTTTGTTCTCCTGGAGATTTCACTGGGGGCTTCATCTCTCCCTGATGAAGTCACTAAGCAGGATAAAGTATGATGGGTTATTATAACATTTTCTATTTATATGATATTTTTATATTTACATATAAAGGGTGGCAAAGTAATAAACGGGCGAAGGGGCAAAGTATTGAAGCATGACATCTGTTTCACAGTGAAAGAAGAAAGTGGGTCTCACCTTAACTGGATTTGGAAAAATGACTGTCATATAAAATCAATGTTCTTATTGCATCTAATACCCTATATAATTGAAGTCTTCATTATCTCCAAGATGTTTTATCACTAACAGAGACATGTTTGATTTTTTTTTCACAAAATGCCTTTTAAATGTGTATTTACCCTTCTTTCAAATATAGCAAAAAAGGCTATTGGTAACCGCACAATGAAAATGTATTGATTATATTATTATAAAATTATTATTAGTCATAAAATTTGAATATCAAAGCTTATATTTTTTTCTTGGCACAAAAACAAAAAGTAACTGCTTTTTTCTTGCAAAAATGTATTCATGCAATTGGGATGCTACCATAAAAATGTTTGTTCTTGCACAAATCTTATTGTATATGTGAATGAAAACTGACATCCAATCTATTAAAGAAGATTACAAAGTCATTAATAAAGAATTGTTTTCTCTTCTTGGGAACATGGGCAAATAGGAGATTACGAGGGCTGATTTGCTATTATTCAATCTATTACTCCATTTACTTTTTTCAGAAACATATTTGTACATAAATTGTCCATTCAGTCAGAATCTTATTCTGAGAATAAATGCTAGAAAGAAATAGCCAGGCAAATAAAGATATTTACAGCATTTCTTGAATTTAAAAGTGTAATCAACAAACAAAAACTGAGCGTAAATATATTTAGATGTTTACTTATGTTTTTACCAATCTGCAAGCATGTGCATTTAGCGCATGTTTCTATTTTTTTAATGATTCCAACAGCAACAAAGGAGATACAATCTGTATCTGTACCAAGGCATTCCTTTAAAGTTCCATTTTTAGACCATGCACCATTTAGTCACCCAGTACAGTATGCTAGTTAAGGTCTAGCTAGTGTCATTAGTACTTCCATATATTCCTCCTAACCAGTCTAAAACCATAACTTTTTTAGATGCATTGTTTTACTACTTTAACTCTTTGCTATAATAAATTATGCTAATGTTGGTATCAGGTAAAACACATTTAATCTATATAGTGCAAATTTTTAAATTTAAAACAATTCTGTAATGTGTATTTTATTTATATTTAACCTGTATTTGCATATAAGATGAACTGCAAACCTGAGTAGCAAATGTTTAAAAAGATTGATATGGTTTACCATAAACTACCCATGCATTAACAAAACTGAATTTTCTACATAGATCTACATAGCTATCCTAAGCCCACTGATGATGTCAAAAAGTTGTCACTGCTAATCCTCAAAATTGGCTCATATGTTTTTGTTTTTTAAATTTAAATCTCTAACACATCCATTTATCTAAATTATTTAAAATTATTTATGCATTTTATTTATCCTGCAAAGGAGTGTCAACCCTGTTGCAGTTTTTTATGTTTTTGAAAGGTAGACTTTCCATTTAAAACCACTTGTAATAACACTAATTATAACATAAACTGTATTTCTAGAAAAACACAATAAGCCTTATTAAATTGCAGTTTAGCAAATTGAATAGGGTTCTATATAAGCACAGAGCATATTTATTTTACAAAAGTTTTTAGTTAGTGAACTTCTATCCAAAAGCAAGGTCTTCACTATCAAAAAACTTCTGTAAAAAATATGCTCTGTGCTTAAATAGAGCCCTATTCAATTGGCTAAATCACAGTTGATAGTGGTAGGGGCCAAGTGGACGGGGCAGAGGAAAAAAAATAACTTTGTAAGCCACCCCCACCCTACTCTGGTTGGAGGCCCTTTTTCGTTTGCATCGGGGCCCAGCGATCATTAGCTCTGCAACTGCTGTCTAGTATCTAATATGTCATGACATTAAATAGTAAATTTAATTCTATAATTTGGAGTTTGTTATATAAAAGAGTCAATATGCTCCTATTTTTATTATGATGAGAGTCACACAATAATTTAACTTTACCTATCAGGGATATTATTCATTTTAGCAAATTGAGGGATTTGAATGGTTTTAAAGAGGGGGATACCAACATCTGAGATGTATGGTAACATGCAAAGCAACTATAGTTAAATATAAATCAGTGGACATTCAAATATTGAAAAACAAAGTGACACATATTTAAGGTAAAGTAAACTCGTATATGGCAAATATATGGTATTTATATTGTCATGGTGAAGAGGATTGTGCACTTCAATGAAGCTGTAAGGTATACCATGTAGGGTCACCCAAGATGGGCAGGTCATAGTAGAGAGGTTAGAAAAAGTGTGGTCTATTGGAGAAGGAACTGGCAGTTTGCTAAGCTAACTTTATGGACAAGCTCAAACACAATGACTCAACCCTGTGGAGTATGGGGCTCCAAAGCAAACGGCTGATCACTGCACCCATGCTGACAAGGTTCATCATCAGAAACATCTTCAAATTGCATGGCAGTTCCAAAATGGTACCTGTTCTGATTGGCAAAGGGTTTCCTTCTCACGTTTTGTGCTTAATTGACTGGATAGACATTGGCGTGTCAGGCACAAAACCTCAGAGAACAAACACCCTGCAACCATTGTTGGAAGAAAATGAGCTGATGGTCTGGAGAATGTTTTCTTAGCATTATCTGGGTCCACTCATACTTCTGGAAGGCACTCTCGACCGATTGGGTTATCTATCCATCCTTGCAGATCAAGGACACCCATACATGTTGACGGTCGTCCCTGGAGCAGATGGGATCTTCCAGCAGGACAATGCAACATGTCATACAGACAGATTTGTCTGGGAGTGATTGGAGGAGCACAATGAACACTTCCTTATACTTCCATGGCCTCCAAATTCACCAGACTTGAACCCCATGGAGCACCTGTGGGACCACTTTGATCACCATGTTTGCCATATAGCTCCTCCACCACTCACTCTTCAGCAGTTGTTAGATGCACTGCAGTCTGCATGAGACTACCAAGATTGTATAACCCATACCTGAGCAGAAATGTGGAATATCACATCAAATATTAAACCCCAATATCTCTTATTCCAGTGAAATCCTGGAGGGCCACATACAAATCCAACCAGTATATTAAAAGTGTAACAGTGTAAACTTGCTGCCCCCTCAAAATAACTCAACCCACAGCCAATAATGTTTAAACCTTTGGCAACAAAAGTAAATACACCCTTAAATGGAGATGTCAAAAGTAGCAAAACATCTAATACTGCATAATGGTGATGATGCATAGCATCTACTAGGGTCACATGTGGTCACTACACCACAGTAACCATAATCTGATGATAAAAAGGATCATCATAAATCACTCCATCTAATAGAAGTAACCAGTAATGTGCATAGCACTTACAACTGGTCTTTATCTGCTCGATTAAAGAGATGCATCTGGACTATGTAATCCAATTCAGTAACACATATACAATGTGTTCCCAAAACAAAAATCTGAAAAAAGGTGGACCAATCCAAAAAAGGCAGAGGAGGATAAAAACTAAAACAACCTGCATGTACAGTATAGTGCTAAATACTGTAACTGTAACAATATACCAACTTACATAATCTGCAAGCATTACTGACAATTATGTAGTTGTCATGATATATCACTAGCCATGACCATTAATAATGATTTGTCATCTCACAATAACTGTTTAGCTGTAACCCCAGTCAGTGGTCCAGGTGTACTATCACCTTCATCATCTGATATTGTTTAGAAACATTGATATCACAATCATCTTCTATACATTTGTTGGTATATTTTAAAGAATACTCATGATATCATTAGTTTGGCAAACCTACCCATTAATAAGGAGAGAACACAGAGGCCATGTGCAGTGTTATCTGTATTTGTTTGCATACTGATTTTGTGGAGTGGATGACATCCTTCACTAATGCATATATTTATTCTGGCTTTTATTAACATGCCGTTGTGAGACTTAGAAGGTCCACCGCCATAGCTGTATTTGTCTAAATCTTGTCTTAGAAATCAGGATATATGATTTAATTAATATTATGATAGAATTAATATAGTCTGAGTAAAATGTTTAGGAGGGGCTGTCATTGAAGGAATTCCTACAGTGGGGTAAAAAAGTATTTGATCCCCTGCTGATTTTGAACGTTTGTCCACTGACAAAGAAATGATCAGTCTATAATTTTAATGGTAGGTGTATATTAACAGTGAGAGACAGAATAAAAAAACAAGAAAAATGCATGTCAAAAAAGTTATAAATTGATTTGCAGGTCAATAAGGGAAATAAGTATTTGACCTCTTCGTCTTAGTACATGGTGGCAAAACCCCTGTTGGCAATCACAGAGGTCAGATGTTTCTTGTAGTTGGCCACCAGGTTTGCACACATCTAAGGAAGGATTTTTGTCCCACTCCTCTTTGTAGATCCTCTTCAAGTCATTAAGGTTTTGAGGTTGATGTTTGGAAACTCAAACCTTCAGATTTTCTATGGGATTAACGTCTGGAGACTGGCTAAGCCACTCCAGGACCTTAATGTGCTTTTTTGAGCCACTCCTTTGTTGCCTTGGCTGTTTTTTTTTTTTTTTTTGTCATTGTCATACTGGAATACCCACCCACGACCCATTTTCAATGTCCTGGCTAAAGGAAGGAGGTTCTCACCCAAAGTTTGACAGTACATGGCCCCATCCATCGTCCCTTCGATGCGGTGCAGTTGTCTTAACCACTTAGCAGGAAAAAAAAACGAAAGCATAATTTTCCACCTCCATGTTTGACGGTGGGGATAGTGTTCTTGGTGTTATAGGCAGCATTCTTCCTACTCCAAACACAGCAAGTTAAGTTGATTATAGAGAGCTTGATTTTGGTCTCATCTGACCACAACACTTTCACCCAGTACTCCTCTGAATCATTCAGATGTTTATTGGCAGATTTCAGCAGGGGGACCTTGCGGGCACTGCAGGATTTCAGTTTTTCATGGTGTAGCGTGTTACCAATTGTTTGTTTGGTGACTGTGTAGCTCTGGGCTAATTCCTCACAAACTCCACAAGGTGAGATCTTGCATGGAGCATCAGATAGAGGGAGACTACTCCACAAGGTGAGATCTTGCATGGAGCATCAGACAGAGGGAGACTGGCAGTTATTTTATGTTTCTTCCATTTGCGAATGATTGTACCAACTGTTGTCACCTTCTCACCAAGCTGCTTAGCGATAGTCTCGTAGGCCATTCCAGCCTCGTGTAGGTCTACAATCTTATCCCTGATATCCTTGGACAGCTATTTGGTCTTGGCCATGGTGGATAGTTTGGAATCTGATTGCTTTTGTGGACAGGTGTCTTTTATACAGGTAACAAGCTGAGATTAGGAGCACTCCCTTTAAGAGACTGCTCCTAGTCTCAGCTTGTTACCTTTATAAAAAAAAGACACCCAGGAGCCAGAAATCTTGCTGATTGATAGGTAATCAAACAGTTATTTCCCTTACTGACCTGCAAATCAATTTATAACTTTTTTTGACATGTATTTTTTTTGTTTTGTTTTTTGTTATTCTGTCTCTCACTGTTAAAATACACCTATCATTAAAATTATAGACTTTTCTTTGTCAGTGGACAAATGTTCAAAATCAGCATGGGATCAAATACTTTTTACCTCCACTGTATATCACAACTACGGTGAATATAATACATTTACTTCTGATTTTGAACTATGCTTGCAGATGAAGATGATGCCTTCATGGACCTGAATTGTGCCTTGAAATCAATATAAAACAGACATTTAAAACAGAATAACGGCTTATATAAGACTAGCGAATTGCCCGTCAAAAAATTACGGGCATGAAATTGTAAGCCAGGGAATGCTGTTTTAGACATAATGTAAAACGTTTTTTACCGTGAGTACCTTCCGTGCTCATTGCGAGGCTTGCGCTGAGCACCTTTGGTGCTCATTTCATGCCTCGCAATGAGCGCTCTCGGCGCTCATTGCCCTACTGTTGTTTTTTTGTTTATTTTGTTCTTACAAGGGCTTTTGCTGTCATCGTAAGGTTGGGGCTGATGTGTTTTTGTGCTTATTGCAAGGCTGTCCCCAGGTGCATATTGTGTGGTATGAGCAGCATTTGCATTAGTTGTGAGGCGCGCAGTGAATGTCTTTTGTGTTTATTTGTATTTGTGTTAGTGTTGTAAAATGGCGCCTAATGTGTGTAGTAGGCAGCTGTGGCTGATTTTGCATCCTTGTTCTTGGACCTCTTCCTTTTTTTTTTGCAAAAATCTACATGTGTTTCGTGGTGTTTTGCTTGTTTAGGGTCCTGTAGCCTCGTTTTCGTTTTTTTCTGTGGCCATTTTTTCTCTCGCTTAGGGGATTTTTGGTGTCTAAACTCTTGAATTTCTACTTAAATTGAGGTGTAACTTCACTTTTAGAGGTGCTGGGTGCCCTCTTGCTGTGGGTAAGCTTTTTATGTGTTTGTTGTGTGTATTTATTGTGTTTTTAATGTTTTCATGTGCGCGGGTTTTGGGCGCTAAGGTCGTATTTTTTTGCGAGTTTGTAATGTTTTTTTTTCTAAGTCCCATGGCTCATATTTGCGGATGCTAAGTCCGTAAATTTTGCAGTCACGGTGGGAGCCTCTACCTCTACAAATGTGGCCCCTCGCTCGCTGGCGCTCCTTGCCAGCCACTGCGGCCCTCGCTTTACATCTTTTGACAACCCGCACTGCTGACAACTATATATGTCATAGGGAATGCAGCATCTCTTCTCAATCGCATTCCGCAGTGACCCTCAATTGATGAAATGTTAAACAGAACCCTATGTGTCCACAGAGAAGAGGATCCTGGACCATGTGATGGGAGGAAGCCATCTGCATACAATATTTTATCATCACATAGGCCATGATCCTATACTATATAGACAGGCTAGATTAGGTTAACATTTGGACCAATAGATTGTCATGGAGGAGTGCTAACGAGAAGGTCCAATATATGTGCAGCCCCTACATCCTCCTCCACCAAGGCACTGCTGGGGGGGAGGCATCCTCCTAGGAGGAAGCAGCACTAGGGGCTGTGAATGGGCAGGTGAGGCCTCTGGGGTGGAGAAGGTGATGCATGGAACATGAGTGCTCCATTTGCTGAGTTCTTTAGCAACCTGGTAGGACTCCATCATGTGTTGGTGTCTCCTCACCTCCCTATGCTGCCTCCGCAGGATGCCAACTACCACTGCGTGGTTGCAGGAGATACTGTACTGATCACCACCAGTACACGCATGAGGGACAGTATCTCACGCTTGGGTAGCCTCCGGTTTAAGACCCTGGGATGGAAATGATAGGTGAGGAGGGGAAAGAAAGTGGTGTGCCAGTGGGGAGGGGATGTGGTCTGTCTGGAGCATGGCTCTCTCATGGTGTGGGTGGTGGTGGGCCTGGTGATGGTGGCGAGGGCCAGGTTGTGGGGCTGCTTGGAGGAGGAGGAGACAGTTGAAATCCCTGTGCATCGGTCCAATAGGAGGGTCCAGGTTTTGAACCAAGTTTTTGGAGAAGGAGGGCAGTTGGGTCAAATGCCATGGGTGCGGCTGACGGTCCAGCAAGTGACCCCAGATAATTGGGTCCTCCTCATATCCGGGGTCCTTGGCTCCTCTTGTTGCCTTCTCCTCTTTCACCGGCTCCTGTTGAGAGGGGGTACGGTCCCCAACATCTGGCTCTGATTGAGCCGATGTCCCTGCCTCTAGTTTACCACTGTACCCAGTCCTCCTGCCAGCTTAAAGAGAGAAAATAATGGAATATGTGTTAATTATGTTGAATGATGCATTGGTTTCTGTTCATTCCTGCCTCTCCTAGTTCATTCTATCCTACTGGTAATCCCTTTCTTACCTAATGTCTTGAACCTGGATGTTTCACAAATGTTCTATTATGAGTAGGTATTTATTGCTAGGTGTGATCCTTTTTTTGGATCATGAGCTTTATTGTTATTGGCTCATGATGTTATCTTAATTCCGGGTGTGGCCTATATCTGCATATGCTGCAGTTGGCACACACATAGATGCTTCACATACCTCACATCCTTTTCTGTTGTGCCCTCAGCTGTGACTGTGGCCACTCCCTCCTCCCAGGCCTGGGCCCTGGACCCGGGCTTAGCTCCCCCCCCCAAAGGACAGCGGGGTAATAACGGATGGCACGGAGGAGGACCACCATCTCCTTGTGCGCATAGTTAAGGGCCCATCATCAGCCCTGAGCCTCTTGCCCTCCATACTATGGACAGGGATCCTGCGCTCATTACTTTGACCCAGAGGCCTATCCCACCTCCATGCTACCGCCCCCCTCGGATCAGACCCTCCCTCTCTGACCCTGAACATGATGTGCCTATAACTATGGGTAATTGCACCCCCCCTCTCCAATCCTCTCTTCTCCACTGCTCTCCCCTCCAGTCTTCTCTCCACCACTCCTCTCTACTCCACTCCGCAGGGCCACCTCTCTCTCCTCTCTCTCCTATCTCTCCTCCTCTACAATCCTCACCATCTCCTCCCCATTCTCCCCTCCTCCTCTCTCCACCCTCCATCATAATTTCAAAAATAATAGAAGGATAAATAAAGAAAAGTATATTTGTATATATTTATGAAGAAATGTATGTTTTACGTGTAATTTTAATTGTTGGGGTATTGGGTATGGGATGTGTATGTAGCGACCATATGTGCATCTATGTGTGATATTCAATCTATGTGTATTTACTGTATATTATGTGTCATCAGTTAATATGTGTTTTCAAGGATTAAGTGTAAAATACGTATTTAAAAAAATAGAAATCAATAAACTCAGGAGAACCTGCTCTTAATCAACGCCTACTCTCTCTCTCTCTCTGTCTCTCTCTCAATGCTCCAACCACCAACTCCAAGACCTGCGTGCTACTTTGTGAGAAAATACAACACAGACAACACTGGGGTGGGGTTGAATGCATCCTTATTATCTCTCCCTTTCAATCATAATCTGTTAGACCACTTTCTATTGGCTCACAGGGCTGTGGCGCACACTGTAATTATGGGATTGGATTGTAACTGCTACCCGATGTGTTCCAGCCCCCTAACAACTTGCATTGGTGGGAAGGGTTTACAGTTTTAAACTTTAGCTCTGTAATTGTAGGCTTGAGTCAGTTGAATACAGCCATAATTGTAACAAATTTCTAACCAGTAGACATGCGGCCTGTATGAAGGTAATTACAGGCTTGCAATTGAATGGGGGCCTAAGTGAGTAAGGCTCCTACATTTATAGGGACAGTACATAAAAAATTACAGAACATCTTAACAATATGGAAGGGACAGGCAAATGCATCTATGTTTTCTTCACAGTCTTTAGCTACTAGCAAAGATGTATATCTATCAATTACTTTTAAACACAGTTGCAATATGTTGAATTAATTAATACTGCTGCTAGCTTACTCTTGCAAAAAACAGCACACTGAAATATAAAAACAGCACTCAACAGTTAACCATGGCAGGGCTGCAACCATGACAATTTAGCAGTCCAGAATATTTTACCTGTGACAATCCATGTTACATGAACTTTTAACAGCTACAAAAGTCCTGCTGTCCCCATGGTGATGATAATCTGTATATTTTTTGACTCTGCCCCCCACCCCCATCCGCAGCTATGCTCTTCCTTTTGCATTAACCCTTTTAATAACTATCCTGGCCTCTTCAGTCCTCAAGAACATGGAAATGATCAGAAGGTTGCATTCAACTATGGAGGATGCCCATTATTACAATCAATGTCATTATTGGTATTGCTATTGCTGCATATCCACCTTTTATACTGTGCCTTGCATTCCTTAGCCCCCAGTTTATTGCCTTCATATCTTGGCTAAGACCCATAAGCGGCACCCCGTAATTAGTGCAGAGGACAATTGTGCTCCGACAAAAGCATGCGGACTGCAGCGTGCTGACAAATGCAACGGGTGACAAAATGGGTGACAAATGCGCTGCTTTAAAAGAGTGCAAGGTTGTAATGCCTGGTGCTCTGAACACACCTAAGCCTAACCTTAGACCACTAAATCTAACTCCAAGATCTCTAACCCTAAGACCCAGAAGCCTAACCCTAACATTAAAACCTCTAAACCTAAAACCTTTAACCCTAACCCTAAGGCCCCAAAGCCTAATCCTAAAATCTCTACACCTAAAACCCCTAATCCTAAAACCCAAAAGCCTAATCCTAACTCCTCTAACCCTAAACCTAAGACCCACTAAGCCTTATCCTAAAACCTGTAACCCTAATACTCCTAAGGCCACCTTGCCTGTAGTCCAGCGTGTAGCTCTTCATGTGCGCTATTATCGGGCGCTCAGTAGTCGGTGGGCACATGTGTCAGTGCATTGTTAACGGCATGCATTTGGCGCACTTTTTTTTCGGTACACCCGCATGCGTGTAGGAGCAAAAGCAAATCTGGGGGGCAGATCTACCGCCACAATGCACCTTTCATTACCAGAACACCAGAAATCATAGGTAATACTCTATAACCAATTAAAAAAAAAAAAATCCTTATTTATTTGGTTTGGCTCTTTTTGCCTAGTGAATGTTAAGCATATTGGCCTCCATTCCATGGCAGGTGCAAAAAAAGAGCTCTATGAAGTTCACTCATAAAACTAATTTCTGAGAAATGCCATTTGACTGCTATTCCTTATGAGCCTGGGTACCCCCGGCACAGCCTCTCAATACCCACTACCCTCTATAAGCCTGGGTATCCAGCTGGATTCCCCTATGGAAAGTATAACCATGGAGTCCTTACCATGATTGAAATACATTCTAATTAGGTGAAATTTGACTTACTGATATTTAAGATGTATACTATTCTGCAGCAATATAATGGTGTCTACTGGGATTCAGACGCAGAATTTCCAGTGAGGAGACTCTGAGAAAAAGTTAGAGCTAGAGAGCTATGTGCACACCTTCTTGTGTGTGAGACAGTCAATTTTAAGGGTCAGTAAATGTATAGATTTTTTTTTTTTTGCAGGAGCCATGTAATAGCTTAGCCAATGTAGTTTTTAAAACTCACATAGTTATGTGTTAGCCTTTCAGGAGTTCTTACGGGGGCCAGTGAATGGAATTCTTTGGTTTTATATTCTTTTTGTGAATTCATTATGTAGGAACTTCAGGGCTTCACAATCTTACTATAATAAATCTAGATTAAGTGAGAATTACACAAGAAGCAGAAATGGTGATTAAGATTGGACTCCATTCTAGTTATAATTAATATTCAGTAGTACCATGCAGTACAAGGCTGTAAAACAAGAAATACAGTTATGAATAACAACAAGAAAATCCCTGAGTTCATTTGAGCAAAATTCCATGCAATCAGCACTACTTTAAAAATTTGAAAACATTTTTCCACATGTAATTTAACTTTTAAATTATAGATATATAAATAAATATGGAGAGATAAGGGGAGACGGGAGAGATGAGGGGACGGGAAGATAAGGAGAAAGAAAGGAACAGAAGGGATGGGGAAAGAAGGGGGAGGTTGGGAAGAAAGAGAGGAAATGGGGAGAGAGTTTTTTACTTGCAAAATTGAAATTCTAACAAATTTTTGTACAATTATAAAAAATATTGCTTTTAGCAAATACTAGTGACTAAACATTTTTAGGAAATGAAAGGTATTGAGTATTTTTGAATTCACTACAATTTGTACGTCAAGGCAATTGAGCGTACAGCTTATTGTCGTCCATGTACAGATACTACAGTCTCTGCTGTGGAACTCTGCAGCACCTCTAGGGTTACCACTCTGTAAGTGATTTGAGGCTAGGATGGAGGTACACCTTCCAGCAGGACAATGACCCCAAACAATGACCCCAAACACACTGCTAAAGCAACACTTGAGTGGTTTAAGGGGAAACATGTAAATGTGTTGGAATGACCTAGTCAAAGCTCAGACCTCAATCAAATAGAAAATATGTGGTCAGACTAAAGATTGCTGTTCACATGCAAACCATGCAACTTGAAGGAGCTGGAGCAGTTTTGCAAGGAGGAATGGACAAAAATCCCAGTGATAAGATGTGGCAAGCTCATAGAGACTTATCCGAAGTGACTTGGAGCTGTGATTGCCTCAAAAGGTGGCTCTACAAAGTATTGACTTTAGGAGGGGTGAATAGTTATGCACATTTAATTTTTCTGTTGTTTTGTCCTATTTGTTGTTTGTGTCACAATAAAAAAACATCTTAAAAGTTATGGGCATGTTCGGTAAATTAAATGATGCAAATCTTCAAACAATCCATGTTAATTCCAGGTTGTGAGGCTACAAAACACGAAAAATGCCAAGGTGGGTTAATACTTTTGCAAGACACTGTACATAGAGGATCCAAGGCATTGTTTATTACCATATATACTCAAGTATAAGCCGATTTTTTCAGCCCACGTGTCTCTCTACCCCCCTGTGTCTCTCTAACCCCCCTGTGTCTCTGTCCCTCCCTCCTCCTAATCCTCAACCCCCCTCCTCATTCTAAACCCCCCTAAATACCTCCCCCTTTCCCTTTCCCCTTACCTACTTCTGCTCCAGCCTCCGCTCCTTCTTGCACGGCGCGCATGTGACGTCACATGAGTGCCACGTCATTAGCATATACCGTGTGCCGGCACCCGGTATATGCTAATGACGTGGCGCGCATGTGACGTTACGTCATTAGCATATACCGGGTGCCAGCACTCGGTATATGCTAATGACGTGGCGCGCATGTGACGTCACATGCGCGCCGGGTCAAAAAGAAGCAGAGGCCAGAGCAGAAGAAGGTGAGGGGAAAGGGAGAGGGGGATGTATTTAGGGGGGTTTAGAATGAGGAGGGTGGTTGAGGAGGGGGGTTGAGGAGGCAAGTTTAGGAGAGGGGTTGAGGTTGAGGAGGGGGGTTGAGGAGATCGGGTTGAGGATGGGGGGGTTGAGGAGGGAGGATGAGGATGGGGGGGTTGAGGAGGGAGGATGAGGATGGGGGGGTTGAGGTTGAGGAGGCGGGTTGAGGAGGGAGGTTGAGGACGGGGGTTGAGGATGGGGGGGTTGAGGATGAGGAGGGAGGTTGAGGATGAGGAGGGAGGTTGAGGAGGGGGGTTGAGGTTGAGGAGGGGGGTTGAGGAGGGGGTTGATGATGGGGGTTGAGGAGGGGGTTGAGGATGGGGGGGTTGAAGAGGGGGTTGAGGATGGGGGGGTTGAGGAGGGAGGATGAGGAGGGAGGTTGAGGATGAGGAGGGAGGTTGAGGAGGGGGTTGACAATGAGGAGGGAGGTTGAGGATGATGAGGGAGGTTGAGGATGAGGAGGGAGGTTGAGGAGGGGGGTTGAGGTTGAGGAGCGGGGTTGAGGAGGGGGTTGAGGATGGGTGTTGAGGAGGGGGTTGAGGATGGGGGGGTTGAGGAGGGAGTATGAGGATGGGGGGTTGAGGAGAGAGGTTGAGGAGGGGTTTGAGGATGGGGGGGTTGAGGAGGGAGGTTGAGGATGAGGAGGGAGGATGAGGAGGGGGTTGAGGATGAGAAGGGGGGTTAAGGTTGAAGAGGGGGTTGAGGATGGGGGGTTGAGGAGGGAGTTGAGGATGAGGGGGTTGAGGAGGGAGGTTGAGGATGAGGGAGGATGAGGAGGGAGGTTGAGGATGAGGAGTGGGGTTGAGGAGGGAGGTTGAGAATGAGGAGGGGGTTTAGGTGGGTGATAAGGGAGGGGGAAGAGACACAGGGAAAGGAGAGGGGGGAGGAGACACAGGGAAGGGAGAGGGAAGAAGAGACACAGGAGAGAGAGGGGGGACACAGAGGGCACAAGAGGGACACAGGGGGCAACACATTTCCCACCCTCGGCTTATACTCAAGTCACTCATTTTACCCAGTATTTCGTGGTAAAATAGGTGCCTCGGCTTATACTCGGGTCGGCTTATACTCGAGTATATACAGTAGCTTGATTTTTCTCTATCTTTTGTTACCAGCAACTAGTGATGTCCAGAACAGTTCGCCGGAGAACTATTCGTGGCGATTTTCGCATGTTTGCGTCCGCCGCGAACAGCGAAACACATGCGCTTTTCGGTTCGCCCCCTATACTTTATCATTGAGGAAATTTTGAACATCATTTATTTTATTTTATAAATTTTTTTGTGTAATCTATGCCTGCCTGCCAGCATGTGTGTGTGACAGGCTAACACATAACAGCTTATATTGTGCTTATTTTCACTACTCATACCTGGTGGTGTAACATACATTGAAAACAACCATTTTTTTCCTGTAATCAAATTTCAGTTGCCTGCCTGTGTCAGACTCACAGCTTATATTGTGCGCAGTGACATAAAACAACACTGAAAAGAAACTGAGTCGTGGGAAGTCCAACACCCATCTAGGTACAACTTCTTTGCGAAAGCACATGATGTCACATCACAAACGCCTATGAGATCAACACATGAGTACAAGCAGCACACAAAGTCAAAGCCACTATCCTCCTCCTGGTCTAGCATCTTCAGCCACCTCAACCACTGCTGCCCTGCTTGCCCCCTCTCAACCATCCGCCACTCCGTGTCTCGCCCTGAGCAGTCCCTGCTCATTAGCCCACAGTCAGGTGTCTGTCAAGGACATGTTTGAGCGTAAGAAGCCAATGTCACAAAGTCACCCCCTTGCCCGGCAACTGACAGCTGGCTTGTCTGAACTCTTAGCCCGCCAGCTTTTACCATACAAGCTGGTGGAGTCTGAGGCGTTCAAAAAATTTGTAGCTATTGGGACACCGCAGTGGAAGATACCCGGCCGAAATTTCTTTGCACAAAAGGCAATCCACAACCTGTACTCAATTGTGCAAAAGGAAGTAATGGCATCTCTGGCACACAGTGTTGGGGCAAGGGTCCATCTGACCACTGATACCTGGTCTGCAAAGCATGGTCAGGGCAGGTATATCACTTACACTGCGCATTGGGTAAACCTGGTGGCGGCTGCCAAGCATGGAAAACTTGGCTCAAATTTGAAGTGGGAGGACCGACCAAGCATCTTTTTCCATCTCCCCCTTCCAAAAATCCATGCCATATACACGTCTCCTGATAGTGGACGTAACAGGGATTAAACCGATAGGAATAATACTACTTAACAGTACACACCTTATAATAACGCAGACAGAGGCAACGAGTATAATCTTCCATGCTGTGCAGTGGAAGCCCCCAGACTCTGACCTGTGTATAATCTTCCATGCTGTGTAGTGGAAGCCCCCAGACTTTGACCTGTGTATAATCTTCCATGCTGTGCAGTGGAAGCCCCCAGACTCTGACCTGTGTATAATCTTCCATGCTGGGCAGTGGAAGCCCCCAGACTCTGACCTGTGTATAATCTTCCATGCTGGGCAGTGGAAGCCCCCAGACTCTATGAGTCTGAAGAAGAGGAGTCAGAGGAGGAGGTGGAAGACCAAACACAGCAGGCATTCCAGGGGGCTTGTTTTCACCTTTCGGGGACCCTTGGTGGCTGGGTGGAGGAAGAGACCTTCAATGACATCAGTGAGGACAAGGAACGGGACATGGCTAGCTTGGTATCAAACCTTGTGCAAATGGGGAGTTTGCGGTTGTGCAAAGGGACTGTTTGCGGTGCATTAAAAGGGGAGATTGGTCTGTTACTGTGAAGCGGGTGTAACCCTTACACTACCTGATCGATACAACATTATACCTGATGTTTTAAAGCATGTTATTCCAAACAATTTAGGAATGTTAGGTGATTTATGCCCTTTATGGCTTAAAACTCTGTATCAACTATGTAATTTTCCGTGGAAGTTTTGTCATGGATCCCCCTCCGGCATGCCACAGTCCAGGTGTTAGTCCCCTTGAAACAACTTTCCCATCACTATTGTGGCCAGAAAGAGTCCTAGTGGGTTTTGAAATTCGCCTGCCCATTGAAGTCTATGGGGTTCGCCGATGTTCGCATGTTCGCGAACATTTGGTAAAGTTCGCGTTCGCTGTTCGCGAACCCAATATTTTATGTTCGCGACATCACTAATAATAGTATCTATATATACATTCCAGTCGTTTGTTAGACATAATGAGACAAATAATATACATACAGCACGGAGTGTTAAAAGGCAGTACTGGAAATAGAAGGAAACATTGAATTTAACCACTGTGGCCCTCTCTGATTATTTTACAGCGGAGTTGCCCTTAAATATACATGACTTGGGGGACCCGCTATTTATCCCCTGTCCCTAATAGATTTGCAATCCCTGCACTAAAATGACTAGGACTATACCCTTCTATTCCACATACCTTCAAACCATTGCACTTGCTCTGCTTAGACGCCAATCTGTGAGTATAAAATATCTTGTAGCATCTAGCTGCTTGTTGACGTCATCAGCGGGAGACAAAGACAGTGAACTTGGACTGTAGGTATGAATAAAACTTAACCTTTATTGTGGTATGATTAACAAAGGAAGGGTAATGAATATATACAATATAATGGCCAATAATAAAATCATTTATATACAAGAAAAGGTAATTAGTATCAGCTACTAAGAGACATTAATGTGTCCATTACTGTGTATCTCAAAATCTGATATACCAATGACTATGGCCCCTATTAAATTCCAAGCCTGCAGTGGCCCTCGTCTAGCCCATATGTCTGCAGGCGTGAAATATTTAGAAGTTAAAGAGCGATTAAATTAAACAAGGGAGCAACCACAGGGACGAAGACGCAAGCCCGTAGACCCTTCCCGCACCCGCAAGCCTTCAGAGGGCTGGAATCTATGTGGTCCGCAGTTACAATCCAATCCCGTTATTACGGAGTGAAACACAGGCCTCAGAGCTAATGAAAAGCGGGATCTCAGAAAACTATTGATAGGGGGAGATAATAAAGCTACATTCCACATGCCCATACATTGACTGTGTTGTAGATTCTTTAGGAAGTAGCACGCAGGTCCCGGAGTTGGAGGTTGGATATATATATATATATATATATATATATATATATAGAGAGAGAGAGAGAGTAGGTGATATTGGAAAGCAAATCCTTACACTTATATTCATTTCTATTATCAGCATAACTTTTTTACACATACATTTTGATTACACATATATACTGATTACCCCCATGGACAGTTGAGGAAGGACAGGATCCCCACCCACAGTCGTGAGGGCAAGAGGCTGGGGGCAGGCATATAGCCCCAAATAACTCCCCCCAGATATGGTGGTACTCCTGCATGCCATCCATGAGTGACCCGCTATCCTTCCAGGATTTTTTTTATACTCTAAAGTTTCAAAATCAATAATATTACAGACAGTACAAAACAAAAAAATTTACAATATATTACATAAAAATTGCAGAATAACAAACAACCTTAAAATTCTTGACAAGCTAGTAAGATTATATTATTAAAAGATAAAACTAAGCATCAACAAACAGCCTATTGTAATATTTTAGTGCTTTATTAATTCCTGTGTGTCTATTACGTCAGGTAAGCAGAAAGATGAAATATAGAGTCTCTTTGAATTATTACTGCTTGTCAAATACACATAACACTTAAACATCTAACGTGGTGTAGCATGAGGGACCAGTCATTGGCATTGTTATTGTTTGATTATTTAAATCCGGGGCTTGCCTCAATACCATACCAAAATGTATATGTCTATTTAATTATTAATTTCATCCTCCCACAATTTCCGTTTCTTTAAACACCATTTTGTTATTCCATTAGCAAACAGATCTTTTTTCCATGTCATAATTATTCTGAATCGCTGATCAATTTGATATTTCTGTGTTTTAATTTTCGAGGTATGATTCTAGCACAGGCAAAGTGGAGTGGTTCCTTTAAAGGATGGTTATCAATATTTGAACCATGATTTCATGATGGAGGTATTAAAAGGATCACTCAAAATATAGGATGTACCATCAAATGTAATACGGACAGTAAAAATTGTCAGGAAATTTAAAATCACAAAAAGGGAAATCGTACCATTATCAAGAAAACAACTTTATACATTAGTATTGGACAAAGCATCACCCAAACTAAGCTTGAAGTACTGTCTAATCATAGTCAAGTCTTACAGCAGGTAAATGACCCCAGATTGCCCCCAAAAGCAAAGGATCTATAGTGGTTATTGTTCCATGGGAAAATGTATGCAAGACAGAACTTAGAATTTGGAAACATCGATGACAGGGGTTGTCTGAGAGACACCTGTAATGACATAGAGACAATGGAGCATTTACTTTTAGATTGCCCAAGTTCTGTTGCCATTTGGAATAAGATTGCTGATTTATTTATTTTTTTATTCCAGTCTTTAAAAACCAATGTTATTCTCAAATAGCTTATGGGCTGTTTTCATAAAATATAACTACCTTTCATCACAAAACACTATGGCTAGTAAACATACTATGGGCCATATTAAATTCCAAGCTTGTAGCGGCACCAGTAGACCCACAAAGACTGCAGGCTTTAAATTCACCAGGGTTACAGAGCTATTAAATTATCCAATCCCGCAACAAACTCAACAGATGTAGATATGTGTGATGTGGCGGTGTATTTGGTCACTATTTATTTTCCCAATGTAGATGTTATGAGCGAGATGTATGTGCAATCATATTTATATTTCAGGGTCCACATGAGAGCTTCTGTGAGGGAGGAAGGGTTAATATGGCAGGCATTTGTATTGCAATTTAATCAGGTAGTGTGTCTTTAATTGCTATATGCATGTTGTAGCAAGGCTTTTTATATTGGCATATGCATGACCATTTCAATAAATGATCAAGAAAAGTTTTTTTCAAATGCCAATTTTTTATTTGTGGATTGTTGTGCAATGAATTGTAATGCCTTTCATTGCTTCCACCATATTTTAAAGTCCAGTGGTGTGTTTATATTGTCTTTTATTGTGTTAAGTTTAACTTGTCTGTAAACCCTTAGCATGTCCTATTTGGAGGCTGTAATATTTCTGGCTTCATTTGCCATTTACGGGTTTGAACGCCAATGCGTCTTTGAAGAATTGTAGCAATTTAATAGCGGTTTGTGACTGTAACGTTTACGGGCTTGACAGATCAAAGACTTAGGTGGGATGGAGTTCTGATTTTGACAGCCCATTGGGTTTTTCTGCATGTAACCTGCAGATCGTTTGCAGGTAGCTAAAAAAGGCAATTTTAATAGCAGTAACGTTTGCGGGCTACGTTATAGGCTACAGTAACTACAATTTGCACAATTTAATAGGGCCCCTGGATTAACCACCCTTGTGTATCACAAAACTCCTATTGCCCCAAATCAGAAAAATGGTAACATAAGTCCATTAATTGCCATCTAATTTCAGGCTGTCTGGCTATCACATATATAGTTGTGAGCGTACGGGCCATTGCTCACGCTTGCGGGCTCGCGCAACGAGGGCCGCGGCTCGCGCAGCGAGCCCTCGCGGCTCAACGCACCCCGGGAGCCTGCACGGGTCCCCCTGCCGCACTGATGCTAGCCAGCGGCCCACAGCAGGAGGGAGACAGGATGGGGGAAGGGAGGGACAGGATGGGGGAAGGGAGCCAGGAGAGGGGGGTGAGAGAGGGGCGTAATGATGGCCGCACTGATGCTCCCCAGCGGCCCACAGCAGGAGGGAGACAGGATGGGGAAAGGGAGGGACAGGATGGGGGAAGGGAGCCAGGAGAGGGGGGTGAGACACAGGGGGGGGGGAAGGGGGCATAGAGACACAGGGGGGGGAAAGGGGGCATAGATTCATCGGTGGAGGAAGAAGGGGGCAAAGAGAGACAGAGGGGGGAGAGACACAGGGGAGGTAGAGGGGGAAGAGGCACAGGGGAGGGAGATGAGGGGAATGAGAGACAGGGGAGGGAGAGAGGAGGGAATGAGACAGGGGAGTGATAGAGGGGGCAAAGAGAGACAGGGGAGGGATAGAGGGGGCAAAGAGAGACAGGGAAGGGATAGAGGGGGCAAGGAGTGACAGGGGAGGGATAGAGGGGGCAAAGAGTGACAGGGGAGGGATAGAGGGGGTAAAGAGTGACAGGGGAGGGATAGAGGGGCAAAGAGTGACAGGGGAGGGATAGAGGGGGCAAAAAGAGCCAGGATGGCTAGAGGGGGCAAAGAGAGACAGGGGAGATATAGAGGGGGCAATGAGAGACAGGGAAGCGAGAGAGGGGGCAAAGAGAGACAGGGAAGAGAGAGAGGGGGCAAAGAGAGACAGGGGAGGGAGAGAGGGGGCAAAGAGAGACGGGGAGGGAGAGGAGGCAAAGAGAGATGGGGAGGGAGAGGAGGCAAAGAGAGACGGGGAGGGAGAGGGGGCAAAGAGAGACAGGGGAGGGAGAGAGGGGGCAAAGAGAGACAGGGGAGGGAGAGAGGGGGGAAAGAGAGACAAGGGAGGGAGAGAGGGGACAAAGAAAGACAAGGGAGGGAGAGAGAGGGCAAAGAGAGACAGGAGGTGGGAGGGAAAGAGACATGGGAGAGAGAAATGTTTGGGGAAAAACTTGATCTTGCCGTAATTTTTTGACGGGCAAGTTGCTAGTATTCTTATAGTGCTGAGAGGGCGTGAATTGATGCAGCAGTTAGACTCACTACTGATTTGATTTGACACACTAACAGCCCTATTAAATTAGCTCAATGTTGAAAACCGTAGCCCGTAATGTCACCTGCAAGACTTACGGCTATTAAATTGGCCCCGTAAAGCAATCCTCTGATGCCTTGCGGGGTAAGGGCAAGAAAGGGCTACAGGACATGGAAATTTGAACTGCACACCCGAAAATCCTTTGACCTGTCAAGACCATAATTGTTACGTTTCCAATCATGCTATTAAATTGCAACAAATTCACTTGCGTTCAAGCCCATAACCCGCAAATGGAGCCAAGAAGCCTACAGGCACTAGAGAGGACTTGCAAGGGGGTGAAAGTCCAATCCGTAGCACTGTAAATGCAAATATACACACACTACTGTATTTATATTAAAAGGGAAAGAGATGTTAGGTATTGAAATAAATAGCACAATATTCTGAAGCTCCCAAATCAGCAATATAAAATAATTTTTATCATGTTTAAATTCTGTGTTATGTCGATCCCAGCAATCAATGTGCTAATACATATAATGGAACTCACATGGACTAGAATATCATAATTACGGCTTTATCAATATTGCATCATTTCTGGAATGTGGGTCCAATCGCAACTCGTAATTGAAGCCTGTAAGACTTTGAAATCCAACCTCCATTTTCTGTGACAGAATGATGATGATCTCTGTTGCCATTGGCTCCATCTAAACCTGTAACTATGGGTTTGACTAATTGATCATGTTCACGTCCACGCAAGCAATGAATGAAGAATGGTTTATGTTTCTTGATTATGCTTGTGTAATTTGCGGCATGTTCTAATTTAATGGCTATGTAATGCAGCCGAGATACAACCCTGCAGCCCTTGCGGGCTTGCCAATGCCACTATGGACTTAAAATTTAATAGGGCTGTAAATATACTATATCACACTAGATGAAAAGGAGCTATGAACAGCTACAATTGCACATGTTAATGCAAAGACATATACTGTAGATGCACTAAATAGAGATCGTCTTTAGCTATTTCTATCCAGTGGTTTAGAAGGGTCCACCAGTCCCACTCTAGAGGTAAAGAAAATAAAGTCCGTACACTAACATAGCTAAATGTAACTTAATTGGCAAGAGAGGAAGAGAGAAGAGGAGAAGAGAGAGAGTGCCCTAGAGAGAGGAGCTAGGAGGCAGCTAACAGCACAAACTGCCGTCCGATACCTTGTTGCATGCTTAAGATGTAAGAGCCATGCGTCAAAGCTTCTACAAGGGCTGAAAGGCGACTATTTCAAGCAGGGGTTTAATAGCATGTATACCAGTAACAGGATAACGCCTTCCTACTGGGTTAACCCTTAACTACCTAACTTTGAAAGATGATGATATTTATTAACTGGAAATAACCAATTAACCATTGCTGATCTAAATCCCATTAAATATTGCAAAAAGCAGGAAAATAGTGAAGTAATAGTATTGGTAATAACAAATCTTATTAATACTGTGAGGAGAATAAAAGAGGACAGGGCTGTGATGGTATTGATTATAGACATGATTGTTAGTGAACAACTATTGTAGCAAAGAGAGTGGTATTATCTTATTATAGAGAATAAATCCTCTAATGTAAATAAAGTAAAGTTGACTTAAGGTAAAGTTTAGTAATATAACCTTGTCTAAACAGATGCATAGCAAAGTAAAAGATGACAGATAACAAAATGGGGAGAGACTGGCCCTAGACCATGCATGGTGAGAATGTGCACTTCCAAACATACAATACTACTCACTCAGGGAGACAACCAATGTTCTTGATGCTAAAATGAGAAAACAATAGTATATTATTGGACGATTTCTAGGGTATATATATATATATATATATATATATATATATATATACCGTATATATATATATACCGTATATATATATATATATATATATATATATATATATAAAGGTACACAATACAAGCTAAGATCCCGCTCCATGTTGATGATAGCCAATAAGCTTAAAACAGCTGTACGTGGATAGGATTCTCAGCTTGTGTATAAAAGCTGTGTAATGCAGCGGGCATAAGCCTAAAGGAAGCCATGTTTAGAATGGTTTATGGATTGCTCTGGCAGCTTTGGCCTTTTACTTCCACATATTCACCCTCTTACCAATCATCACATCCCTACCCCAGTGGTGTATATATGTGCAGACACAGGTGGATATAATTTGCATCCCCTAACTGTGCCTGGGGGGCTTATGTCCTTCATCTGTCCCTGAGGACTGCTTCTCCCTGGTACTTCCCCACCGCCACTGGGATCACCCCTCCCTCCCTCAACCTCACCTGCCCCTACTGGTCCTGTCTGACCCTGCTATGCGGAAACTCCTCCTGTTCTCCCTTGTCTCTCTCTCCTCCTCTCATTGTGACTCTCCCTCTCTCCTCACTACTCTCTCTCTCTCTCCTCTCCTCTCCCTCCACAGCTCTCCCTCTCTCCCCTCCTCTCCCCCTTTCCCCCTCATCACAACTCTCCCTCTCACCACACCTCTCCCTCTCTCCACACTGTTCCCTTTCTCTGCTCCTCTCCTAGCTCCTCTCTCTAGGGCACTCTCTCTCTTCTCCTCTTCTCTCATACTCTCTTCACTTCTCCACCCATACTCAATCACAGACATAAATCAATAAAGATAAATCAATAAAATGTGTAATATATGTAATGTACAATATATGTAATAGATATTTGAAGAAAAAAAAATATTGTGATATTTAATATAAGGGTGAGGTATATACACTCCATATATATGTATATGTGTGTGTGTGTCTATGTGTGTGCGTGTGTTTGGGTAATTTTGTGAAATCAGTAATATATGTGTTTAGTAAATTAGGTGTACAGTAATATATGACAAAATATGAAAGAACAAAACCTCCAGACTGCTTCCACTCTGAGCAGCTCCCCACCTCTCCTAATTACTTTAACTAACCCTCCAACCCTGACCAGAAATTCAGTAAACAATGCAAATTGGCAAATTGGCATTTTTTTCTAAAGGACTATACATGGGTTTATGTATTACAATAACACACCATAAAACAATGATAGTAGGAATTTTGATTGTTACATTTTTTGTGGGGGGAGCTTTCCCAGTTGTGAGAAGATGTTTTTGAACAGATATGTTGTAGACATATAGTAGCACCTTAGATAAAGTATTCCATAGAGCAGGGAATATACTTACCAATACTTGTTAGGGTTTGCTGTGGGAGGGATGTTATAGCTTTGTGGCTCCCACTGTGAAAAGTTTACAAGATCTCCTACTGGAGCCATATAACTATTCTATATTGAAAATAATTTGCATTATGAATATATGAACTTTTCATAAGTAGACTGCTAATACGTGTTTGCCTTAGAATTATAGCAACATATTTAAAAGAAAAAAAAAGTTAAATATCATAGATAGTTGTGTTTTTTAAGTAGTATAAAGTGTAAATATCACATAAAGGTAAGAAACTGTCATAGGTTTGTTCTCTTAAATTCAGTGTGCAACAAACTTGCAGAAATGCAATTTGAAACTATAATACTTTTTCAGCATACAGTAGCAAGTTTTATTATATATAAAGGACATTTGTTTTATTCACTGTCATAAGAAGTATGATTTAGTGGTGAGATTTGAAACTGTGGTGTAGAAACTGTTGTCTAGTAATGAAATTTGTTCAATTTTGAAACATCAGCAGCAAATTCATCCACTGCTTTGGTTGAAAGCCATTTGTTCCTGTCAGGTTCCTGAATCTGTCTTTCTAATTGATATAGTAAAAGAGCCATTTACAAGCAACAACACAATAATTGCTGTCCTCAATTTATCTAATATGAAACATGGACTAAAATGTTTTGCTGTGAACAGGTACATGCCAAATTAGAGGATACATAACACACCTGACTCTTAGATTATGTATATGGATACCTTCTAGTGAAACAGTGAATAGAAACATGGAGCTCACTTACATAGGAGTGTGGAGATCAGGAATCCAGTTCTGGAACATTGATGCAAGATTCCTTGTTATCTGGACTGGAGCAAAGTAATTAATACGCTATTTCTCACTTGTGAGAATTATACATGGCATGCTTGTATTATGTCAAAATGAAAAATGCGGTTTATTGAAACACACAGGGTCATCGATACATGGGAGAACAAACAAAATACCATAATTCAGTTGGACTAAGTACAGAATAACAAAAAGTAAAGAAATTAAGATAGGAAGGCCATCTAACTTAATCACTCAGCAGGAGGTCTTAAATGCTTAACACCCCCCTGAGAAAACCAGGGGCAGCCATGGGCTGGAAACAAACAACAACAAAAAACATGGGTGACATGTCCATCTTGTGTTGGCCCATGGATGGAAATCTCAAATGGAAAACTGCACTAGGTTTCTTTGGGGAAGAATGAGAAACAGGTACCACAGTATTATTATAGGCTTCTCCCCTATCAGAACTGTCATCACACACATAAAGAAAAAACAAAATCACAATGAAAATGAATCAAATGGTGAAATTAAACATTTACATAAAACATGACTCATGGGGAATAAAAATGCTTAAATTATTAGAGAAGAGAAGAAAATAGTAATTAATCCTTATTCTGATTTGCTATTATTTTAGCCAAAAAGAATAGGCAAAAATAGAGCCCTCTGACTTGTTAAAAGCATAATGAACAGCATAAAGAGATTTAAATCATAATATGATTTTTATTATGCATTTTTTTTATTTTATCTAATATTTATTGTATTCTTATAGTGGTTTTTGGGGTTGTATAGGTAGTTAGGGCTAGTGTCAGGGACTATGGACCCCCTATAGGAGGCAAGTTCATAATGCCCCTTATGATAGTAGTTGGGGCTCGTACAGAACCCCATTGTAAGAGGTTAAGTTTAGGTGCCAAGGGGGTTCCATGGGAGCACATAGGAGACAATTATATCATGGGGGTCCATAGGGACCATCATGGTAAGGAGATAAGTTTACGTACCATGGTGGTCCATAGGAACCCCTGATGGAGATATAACAGTAATATTGAATGCATTCATAAGGTGTTCAGTTTAAGTGTCATGTGGGTTCCATAAGGACCCCATGGTTATAAGTTAAAGCACCATGGGGGTCCATAGCACAAGTGGGTGGTGATTGTGTCCCCCCTGGGTACTGAGAGGGTTCAGTTGGGACACCCAGGCTAATAGTGGGTAGCAGACATAGCAGAGGGGTTAGCAGGTGCTGCAGGAGATTGTGTTTACATATAGGGTTTAATATTAGAAAGCACCCACAGAGTTTGACTGCAGCATGTAGGATTAGGCTAGATTTCCTACTGGAGCCATGTAATTGCACTTTAGGTAATGTTTTCAATAGAGCAGGAAACATATCATATAATTGGCTGCAATTGATTCCTTACGGAAGCCATGAAATAGATTGTATGGTTTGTTAAAGAAGGGCTATAGAAGAGTTTCCTAATTATACTTGGGCACTTTTCTCAAGAATTAGTTAAAATGGCTAAATTCCTCCATTTACAAGTAAAAGTCTGTTATCCCTGTAAAGGTGTTAGGAAATGCTTTAGTGCAGTGCATATCCTAACATTGGTAAGGCCCATGGCAGCCTGGGGTTAACATATTTCTGTAAGCAGTATGCTTTTCTGGCTCATGAGAGTTATCGACCCCTGCACTACCATAGGTAAAGTCAAAAAATAAATGTAATACCAGGAGGTCTGAAAATCCATGCCAAATGTCCTCTACTAAATTGAATTTTTTTCTACTCCTTAAACCTAGATGTTAATACTTTTGCTTTAATTCTAAACCATTTAATTTCGTAAGTTTTATAATTTTATTACTATTTATTAAATTTTATTTGTAACGCGCTAACATATTCCGTAGCACTATACAGGGTATGAAAACAAGAGAAGTACAATGTTAACAAACTGCAGAAAATGGAGATCCCTGTTTTGAGCTTAGAATCTTTGCATGAAGTGCTTTTTTCAAAGCACCCTACAAGATTGGAAGCTCTCTACTTATAATATAAAGGGAATGGAAGAGGCAGAAGCCTGGGCAAGAATAGACATATAAGGAATAGCAAGGGTCAGGAAGCAAGTGAAGTTTACTTAGTATGAACACATAAAAAGTTAGAATGATTTTTATTTAGAAGGAAAAGGAAAGGGTTTGATTGAAAGTCATTTGAGGTTAGTGGTTCTAGTATGTAATATGTTACAGAAAGCATAATGTGCAATGAGAATATAAGGTGAGGGGTCTTGGTTAGGAAATATACCAACAGATAGTTATGTGGGAGACATGATGTGGAAAAGTTAAGAGAAAGAGCCTGAGGAAAAGGTAGGAGGTTATGGGGAAGAAAAAGGCAGGAGAAGACATTGTTTAAAGGATTAATTATGAGTAGTTAGCAGGTGTTCTTAATTGATCAATTGAGAAAGAGACTCAATAAAAGAAGAGTAACCAGGGGTGGGGGGCAGTGGTTGCTGGACCAGAGGGAGAGAGACAGAGTCCCAGAGGAATTGTGGACAGTGAAAAAGAATATGAGAAGTATGGACAATGTTTTTTCACAGATAAGAAGCAATAAAACCATGCAGGATAAGGGGTGTTTCAGACAAAAGCATGGGTGGGTACAATTTGCTTAGTGAAAATTTATATCACCTAAAATATCATATCAGAGAAACAGTCATAGAAATATTGATAGTAAATTGCATACAGTAAAAGTCAAGTTGGCTCCACAGTGTATTCAGATACCTTCAGATAGGCTTCCAGTGAGTGTGTATGGTTGCTGGATCAGAGGGAGAGAGAAAGAGGCCCAGAGGAATTGTGGATACTTCAGAGAGCCTTCCAATGAGTGTGTATGGTTGCTGGAACAGAGGGAGAGAGACAGAGGCCCAGAGGAATAGTAGACACTTCAGAGAGGCTTCCAGTGAATGTGTATGGTTGCTGGATCAGAGGGAGAGAGACAGAGGCCCAGAAGAATTGTGGACACTTCAGAGAGGCTTCCAGTGAGTGTGTATGATTGCTGGATCAGAGGTAGAGAGACAGAGCCCCTGATGAATTGGGGACACTTCAGAGAGGCTTCCAGTGAGTGTGTATGATTGCTGGATCAGAGCAAGAGAGACAGAGGCCCAGATGAATTATGGACACTTGAGATGCTTCCAGTGAGTGTGTATGGTTGCTGGATCAGAGGGAGTGAGACAGAGGCCCAGAGGAATTGTGGACACGGAAAAAGCTTACTAAACTCAAACATATTCATTTTTTATCATGTTTATCTGGCTTTTTTCTACAAAGCAACAGAAAATAGGGCCGATGTTGGGGGGAAGCATCACACCACATCCTATTGTTGCAGATTCAACATTCATATTTCTTTCCCTCATGGTATGAGGTATTTAATTTGCATATCAACAAGTCCAAATCATGGTCCATTATACTGTACTGAAAGCTTTTGTCTTGGATCTCGGGATGATATATTTCAATACTGTGTAAAATACTTACACTGAAACTCTGGTTATCTTATATGTTTCAAGATGTATATTGCCAATATGGACTTATGAGGGTACCTTACACCCCTAGGGGTGTTAATGCCTGGTGGAGTAGTGTCAATACAGGTATATATGCAGATAAGGCTTATTTACAGAAAACCAATACTTTATTTGGTATATAAAGATAGGACTACACCTTGAACCTATATTGCTCTTTTGTTCAAAAAGATTAATAGCAGTTAAAATTATAAACAAATACATTAACTTAAATTCAGATAAATCAGAAATATTTAAGCAGTTCTATAATGCCTTTTTCAATGATCAATTAAATAAAATAAAGTTAAAGTACTAAAATTTGGAAAATAATTCAGTGCAGAGAACACAGAGTGTGTCTAAATAAATAAAAGGATTGATAGATCAATGCAAAGTGTAATTTATGACTTTGCTGGGCATGTCATGCTTGATAGATTCAGCGTCTTCGTAGCTAAGTCTTCGTTGAGCCAATTGGTGTTCAGTAATTTGAATCCTATTTGTTACAGAACATTTTGATCGCAGTAAGAGCTTGAGTGAATAACGCACAAGTCTAAAATAAAAAAGATATAAATAAACTGTATATGATGCCCACTGAACCACCAATAAGCAAGTTGACTTCTAGAATGACATATATCAATAAACTAGCAACTTGGTGTCAATAATGACAGCAATAAAAATGTAAGCCTGGTAATGCTGTTGGCCACAGAATGTGAGGCCAACTTTTGTTTTACTAAATGTGTTTATTGTTGTACTATGTAACTTGTATATTAGTAATAAAAAAGTTGTTGTTTTTAAATTTTGACAATTTTTATTGTAACCTATACATAAATATAGTAAGAATGCTTTTTTTTTTTTAAACATATTTAGTTTGCCAAACATTACATGTTATTTCACACGTCTCAATTTTTATTAATGAACAATGTATTACACACATTAATTAATGTTGGAGCGTGTGATATTTTTTCATATCTCCTGTGATCAGCAATATTGAATCCAGAGGAAGGCAAACAGAAAAAAAAAAACACATTGAAACATAGCCAATCATTTCAAAATGAAAAAACAAAACAAAAAACCTTCCTGACCCCAGACAGTGGTGATCGGATGACTCACTGGATCAATACTTCCTGTGTAATAACACAGTAAAAGTACAACAGAAATACAATATTCTCCCTATTGACCATCACCTAAAACTGCTAAATACATACACTGTAAAAATCCTAATTAAATACAATGTAATTGATAATTGCATTCATTGAAAACCAAAGCAACAGTAGACATCAACTCAAAATACACATCTACAATTTCCAAAGTACATACAATTTAAGTACAAACTATATGCAAATAACCAACTAACTATAACATTTCGAAAACAGCTTAAAATCTTTATGATGCTTATTTACATTTTTTTATTGGGTTGTGTGGTTTGTCAAGTTGTGTGCAGTCCTGCTTGTTATTTTGGTATGAAAATTTGAATTAAGTAGTGTTTTTTTCTAAATAGAGCCTAGCAGATGACTAATGTTGCCTGGGATATAACCACTGTACTGTTTTATTTTTTGTGTTTTTTTACAAAATGTTTAATCTCAACAGACATGAAAGTTATTCCTTTGGATGGATTGACTACTTCTTTGGTTTTTTTTGTTGTTTTGGGGGTTAATTCCATTGTTTTGCTTTGTTTTCTTTGTACTTTTTGAATTTGGCACATTGAGTTGTTGATGTTAAATAGTGGTTCCTCTAAAAAGAGCCCAATAGACATGAACATTTCTATTTGGGATGTAACCACTCTTTTGTTTGGGTAGTCAAGTTACAACACCTCATAATACACAATATTTTTAGTAAATACTCTACCATCATGTAGTAGATCCCCCTGGGTTTCACTTTTTTATGCAAACCTTTATTTGTGATGTATTTGTGCAGCTTGAAAATGCTACATAGAGTTGACCATGTGCAAATACTGGTTCCTCTTCCTACTGATTTTAAAGTCTGACTTTGTGATTTATTAATGGTCATTGCAAATTCTATGATACTGGGAAACTATCTCCTTTGTAGTTCAAAAGGCAAGCTACTGTCACTGGGAGCCAAAATCTATTCTTGGTATGAAAACTTGTTCACCTTTGTGAGTACCATTCATAATTTCTGCATGTATCTGCATAATTTCTGCATCTGTATGAAATGGTCTCTTAAATCTTGAACCATTAATCTTGTTCCATTACGAAGACTTTTTTGGGGTTCATATTTCTCAGTAACATATCAATTGTGCCTTTTTTCAGTTGCAAAATATGTGGTGGCATTCCAGAAGGAGTTAATGTATTTATAAATTCTGTGTTAAAATTTGATTGACTCTTTTTCTCATCAGCTAGTACAGAATCTGGACTATAATATTTTTTTTGTGGTGCAATCTATTAATTTTAAGATGTCATTATTAATAGTCAATGTATCTTCATTTTTGGTTGTTAATATTTCTTTCTGTGCAAGTTCATCTGAATCTTTATTGCTTATTCCATTTTGGAATCTAGCAGATATTTATCTTGGTAAATCATTTCTGCTGGTATTTCAACAGTGTCATCTGTTAAATTAGTTATTAGTTCTGTTTTTCCTTCCCCAATTGTAATTAGCCAATCATTTAATTCATTTTGTCATGTCTTTCTCTATTCTGAGGTGTGTAAATTCTTTCGATAGTGGACTTGACTTTATACAGGTTTCCACTATGTCTGTCCAATTTCCATGAACAACAGGTAAGGTTTGTCTGAAATCGTCACCTAACAATATCACCTTTCCTCCTAAAGGCAAATCATTAGCCATGACTTCATGCAACTATCGATCAATACATTTGAGAGCATGGCATGACATCATAGTGGCCTCATCTATGATAATTAATTTAGATTTTTTTTAATTATTTGCTTGAGATGATTTTATTCTAATATCTGATACAGATGTTTCCAAAATTTGAACTAAAACTTAGGCACAGTAAAATTATTACATTAATAATCTTGAGTATTTTTTTTTTAGCTTGTCAAATTTGTGAAGCATATTAGATACAATTTATTATTTCAAAATATCATATATAAGTAATGTATTCAAATCTAAGTAATGTACTTAAATGAATACTGTACCTCTTTCTTCAACGTTGATTTGTTCTGTCAGTCAGGGCAATTTTCTGTCACTGTCAATGTTACAGAGACCTATAAAGTGTAAGAACAGATTGAAATGTTGATTATATTTTTTTCCGAACATTTACAGTACATGTATTAACATAAATATATGCAGTTTATATTATGTGAAATGGCAGTCGGGCAAAATATAAAATTTAGCATTTTTTTAAATGTATTATTTTTTGCAAATTGTAAATTATTAAATTAATAAAAAATACAAATTCAACTATTAGAGATTACAATGTCTTCGATGACATCATGTTTAAAATTTATATATATTTAAAAAAAAAAAAATTTAGTGAAGGTTTTTGTACTGTGAGGACCTTCGGCCCTCATTGCGAGCCTCTCCTATGGTGTACTTTTGCTCCTCTTAGCAGCCTCTGTGCTCATCACAAAGACAGATACATATGTGTCTATTTTTGTAAATAATAATCAATTCATTAATTACTTAATGAATTAATATACTTTACCTATTTGTAATTAACATATCCATCAATCAATAGGCTGAAGAGCAAATAATCTGTTTTCCTTTTCCCGCAGCATATAATGTCCAGTTGGACTGCTGCTGACCTGGGGAGATAGTTTTATGAATGTCCCAACTGTGCATTAGAAGAAGGCCGTGTGTGCAAGGGCAAATCTGTGTTTTTTTTTGTGTAAAGCGATACTGTAGATGCGTAATGTTGTGATTTGCAAGTTTGAAGTGTAAAGTAGCGTCTTTTGTGTATGTATGTTTTTCTAAGTCGAGCGTTCATCAACTGCTTGCAGCCTAACAGCCTTATTAAATTGCGAGTGAGGCAGAAGTGTTTAGTTAGTGAACTTTTATACAAAAGCAAGGTCTTCAGTAACTTATTAAATTTCAGCCTCGTAAATAAGAGGCTTCTACTTAAGCCCTACATACTGCAAAATTTCTCAAAGTTACGACTACAATAGCCCTGCTGCGAGCAACGTGTGAGCTACGCAGCAGGGCCTTCCGTGTGAACACTGCGATAATGTACATAAGGAGTGACAGCTTGCAAGATGATCTCTCAGGCTCCCACACCTCATCAATTAGTGCAGGGGTCCTAAACGGGACCTCCGCGGCAGTCCCACACATAAGCCCTGCCGTGGGGGGTACTGCAACTACCCCCCCGGCACCTAAAATTACCCCCCCTCTATACAGGGGTCCCCATCGGGACCGCCGAAGTGTCCCCACTGTAACACCTTGCTGCAGGGGTCCATAGGGACCCCTGAAGCCCCCACACATTAACCCCTTGCAGCGGGGGTCCCCGATCGGCACCGATCAGGCCTCCGATGCATTTAAAACTTTTAAATTCCCCGCCGCGGCTCCGCCTTAAAGGGCCCGCAGCAAACTATTAACAATCCCGGCCGCTGAAAAAAAAATGATCCCCCTCTATGCTGGGGATCCCCATCGGGACCCCCGAAGTTTCACCACAATAACCCCTTGCAGCGGGGGCCCCGTTCTGCATAGATCAGATAAATTCTCTGCCGCGGCTCCTTAAAGGGCCCGCCGCACACTATTACTAATGCCGGAAGCGGCACCTAAAATTAACCCCTTTCTATGCTGGGGGTCCCCCGAAGTGTCCCCACATTAACCCCTTGCAGCATGGGTCCATAGAGACCCCCGCAGCCCCTCCACATTAACCCCTTGCAGCGGGGGACCCCGACCGGCACCGATAGCGACCCCGCTGCATTTCAAATGTTTAATTTCCTGCCTCGTGGGTCTTTAAAGGATTGTAAAGGTCCTGAAAGGACTCGTATTAAGAAATATTAACCCCAGGCAACTAAAATTAACCCCATAACTCATGGGGGTCAATACAGACCCCCATAAGCACTTAATGAACCCTATAACTCATGGGGGTCAATACAGACGCCCATAAGCACTTAATTAACCCTATAAGTAATGAGGGTCAATACAGACCCCCATAAGCACTTAATTAACCCTGTCACTCATGGGGGTCAATACACACCCCATAAGCACTTAATTAACCCTATAACTCATGGGGTCCATACAGACCCCCATAAGGCCTTAATTAACCCTATAACTCATGGGGGTCAATACAGACCCCCATAAGCACTTAATTAACCCTATAATACATGGTGGTTAATACAGAACCCCATAAGGCCTTAATTAACCCTGTCACTCATGGGGGTCAATACAGACCCCCATAATCACTTATTTAACCCTATAACTCATGGGGGTAAATACAGACCCTGATAAGGCCTTAATTAACCCTATAACTCATTGGGGTCTATACAGAACCCGATAAGCACCTAATTAACACTATAATTCATGAGGGTCAATACAGACCCCATAAGCAGTTAATTAACCCTATAATTCATGGGGGTCAATACAGACTACCATAAGCACTTCTTAACCCTATAATACATGGGGGTCAATACAGAACCCCATAAGGCCTTAATTAACCCTGTCACTCATGGGGGTCAATACAGACCCCAATAATCACTTATTTAACCCTATAACTCATGGGGTTAAATACAGACCCCCATAAGGCCTTAATTAACCCTATAACTCATGGGGGTCAATACAGACCCGATAAGCACCTAATTAACCCTATAATTCATGGGGTCAATACAGACCCCATAAGCAGTTAATTAACCCTATAATTCATGGGAGTTAATACAGACCCCCGTAAGGCCTTAATTAACCCTGTCACTCACTGGGGTCAATACAGACCCCCATAAGCACTTAATTAACCCTATGATTCATGAGGGTCAATACAGATTGCCATAAGCACTTAATTAACCCTGTCACTCATGGGGGTCAATACAGACCCCCATAAGGCCTTAATTAACCCTATAACTCATGTGGGTCAATACAGGGGTTTATTAAGTGCTTATGGGGGTCTGTATTGACCCCCATGAGTTATGTGTTTAATTTTAGATGCCTGGGGTTAATATTTTTTAGCGCAAGTCCTTTCAGGACCTTTATGGTCCTTTAAGGACCCGCGTGACAGGAAATTTAAAAATTTAAATGCAGCGGGGTCACGATTGGTATTGGGACATTTTTAAATAGGTAGTATTTTATGAGATTTAAGGACAGCGGTGAATAAAAGCACTTAAAAGCACACTTAGCTAACTCCTCATCTTGTTTTTACAAGTGATAGATCTGGAGGACATATTATATATTTTTATAGTTGCCTTATGTGCTAAGCCTTTGGACCTTTGCAATGGTCTCTGATGCAGCAATTTAGGCTAACCATTAAACTCTTCAATCATTTCCATCTACCCAGAGCCAAGTCTTTTCCTATTCCCAAACAAGTCTTGTATTCCTCTGTCTGTGCTTGCTAATAATGCCTCTCTGTTAACCTTTCATAGACCACATTAATCTTTCACTGTGAGTGTATCCCTGCAGTAAGCCCGCACATCCTAGATTCGGATGCACGCTACGCTCAGTGCACGCCCCTAATACGTTTTTCTATGTGATTACAACTAGAGATGTCGCGAATAGTTTGCCGGCAGACTGTTCCCGGCGAACATAGCATGTTCGCGTTCGTGGCGAACTGCGAACATATGCGATGTTTGATCCGCCCCCTATACTTTATCATTGAGCAAACTTTGACCCTGCACCTCACAGTAAGCAGACACATTCCAGCCAATCAGCAGCATACACTCCCTTCCAGAGCCTTCTACCTCATGGACAGCAGCCATTATGGAATCATAACTAACTTGCAGTCTTACTGAGAGGAGGCTGAGTGTAGGTGATACTGCATCAATAGGCAAAAACATAGCTAGGCTACTGTACACAGTGTGCAATACAGTCCTGAAGGACTCTTTTGATCTCTGCTTCAAGGACACCCCTGTGTCTCTTCCTCCCCTTATCATCATCCTCCCCTCACCTTAGCACCCAACCCTAACAACCCTCACACTTATCCATAACAACCATCAACCTAACACCTAACCCTAACACCCCTCACACTTATCCCTAAGACCTAACCCCCTCACACTTATTCTTAACATGCCTCACCCTAACACCCCTTACACTTATCCTTAACACCCCTTACCCTAACACCTAACCCTAACATCCCTTACCCTAACACCCATCACACTTATCCCTAACACCCCTCACCCTAACACCTAACCCTAACACCCCTCACACTTATCCCTAACACTCCTTACCCTAACCCTTACATCCCTCACACTTATCCCTAACACCTAACCCTAACATCCCTCACCCTAACACCCCCCACGCTTATCCCTAACACCCCTCACCCTAACACATAACCCTAACACCCCTTACACTTATCCCTAACACCCTTTACCCTAACCCTAACACCTCTCACACTTATCCCTAACACCTAACCCTCACATCACTCACACTAACAACCCCCACACTTATCCCTAACACCCCTCACCCTAACACCTAACCCTAATACCCCCTTACACTTATCCCTAACAGCCCTTACCCTAACACCTAACCCTAACATCCCTTACCCTAGCACCCATCACACTTATCCCTAACACCCCTCCCCCTAACACCTAACCCTAACACCCCTCACGCATATCCCTAACACCTAACCCTAACATCCCTCACACTTATCCCTAACACCCCTTACCCTAACCCTAACACCCCTCACACTTATCCCTAACACCTAACCATAACATCCCTCACTATAACACCCCTCACACTTATCCCTAACACCCCTTACCCTAAACCTAACACCCCTCACACTTATCCCTAACACCTAACCCTAACATCCCTCACCATAACACCCCTCACACTTATCCCTAACACCCCTCACCCTAACACCTAACCCTAATACCCCCTTACGCTTATCCCTAACAGCCCTTACCCTAACACCTAACCCTAACATCCCTTACCCTAACACCCCCCACACTTATCCCTAATACCCCTTACCCTAACACCCCTCACACTTATCCCTAACACCTAACCCTAACATCCCTCACCATAAAAACCCCCACACTTATCCCTAAAACCCCTCACCCTAACATCTAACCCTAATACTCCCTTACACTTATCCTTAACAGCCCTTACCCTAACACCTAACCCTAACATCCCTTACCCTAGCACCCATCACACTTATCCCTAACACCCCTCCCCCTAACACCTAACCCTAACACCCCTCACACATATCCCTAACACCTAACCCTAACATCCCTCACACTAACAACCCCCACACTTATCCCTAACACCCCTCACCCTAACACCTAACCCTAACACCCCTCACACTTATTCCTAACACCCCTTACCCTAACCCTAACACCCCTCACACTTATCCCTAACACCTAACCCTAACATCTCTCACCCTAACACCCACCACACTTATCCCTAACACCCCTCACCCTAACACCTAACCCTAACACCCCTCACACTTATCCCTAACACCTAACCCTAACATCCCTCACCCTAACACCCATCACACTTATACCTAACACCCCTTACCCTAACACCCCTCACACTTATCCCAGTGTCTCTTTCCCCCCCTTATCATCAAGGGAGGGGGGAGGATGATGAGGGAGGGGGTAAGAGACACAGGGGAGGATGATGAGGGAGGGGGGAAACAGACACAGGGGAGGAAGATGTGGGAGGGGGTAAAGAGATACAGGGGAGGGTGATGAGGAAGGGGGAAAGAGACACAGGGGAGGATGATGAGGGAGGGGGGAAGAGACAGAGGGGAAGATGATGAGGGAGGGGGAAAAGAGACACAGGGGAGGATGATGAGGGAGGAGGGAAACAGACACAGGGGAGGATGATGAGGGAGGGGGGGAAGAGATACAGGGGAGGGTGATGAGGAAGGGTGGAAAGAGACACAGGGGAGGATGATGAGGGGGGGGGGAAGAGACACAGGGGAAGATGATGCGAGAGGGGGAAAAGAGACACAGGGGAGGATGATGAAGAAAGGGGGAAACAGATACAGGGGAGGATGATGAGGGAGGGGGGAAACAGACACAGGGGAGGATGATGAGGGAGGGGGTAAAGAGATACAGGGGAGGGTGATGAGGAAGGGGGAAAGAGACACAGGGGAGTATGATGAGGGAGGGGAGAAAAGACACAGGGGAAGATGATGAGGGAGGGGGGAAAGAGACACAGGGGAGGATGATGAGGGAGGGGGAAAGAGACACAGGGGAGGATAATGATGGAAGGGGGAAGAGAAACAGGGGAAGATGATGAGGGAGGGGGTAAAGAGATACAGGGGAGGATGATGAGGGAGGTGGGAGGATGATGAGGGAGGGGGGATGAGACACAGGGAAGGATGATGATGGAGGGGGGAAGAGACACAGGGGAGGATGATGAGGGAGGGGGTAAAGAGATACAGGGGAGGATGATGATGGAGGGGGATGTTAGGTAATTTATGCCCTTTATGGATTAAAACCAGACTCTGCATCAACTATGTAATTTTCCGTGGGAGTTTTGACATGGATCCCCCTCCGGCATGCCACAGTCAAGGTGTTAGTCCCCTTAAAACAACTTTTCCATCACTATTGTGGCCAGAAAGAGTCCCTGTGGGTTTTAAAATCCGCCTGCCCATTGAAGTCTATGGCGGTTCGGCGGGTTCGTCGGTTCGCGAACATTTGCGGCGGTTCGTGTTCGCGGTTCGCGAACCGAAAATTTTATGTACGCGACATCACTAATTACAACGTCTTTATTAAAAGAGAGTCAGAGACCATTGCAAAGATTCAAAGGCTTAGCACATATGGCAACTATGAAATTATACAATATGTCATCCAGATATATTACTTGTTAAAAACAAGATGAGGAGTTTGCTAAGCAGTATGATGCATAAGACTAGAAAAGGTATTGCAAAATGTATATTTGGAAAGTCATCAGTATTTACAAAAGCAATTTCTCTAGTCTACTGTCTATTTGAACTAATGTCTCTACCCCATATACCTATTATAAGTCTCCCTTCTGTGCTTGCCGTTAGAAAATAAAGCCTTGAATTCCTTTACATAACAGACCCTGACTACTCCTATAATTGAGGTAGTGTTTAACCAAAATAATGAACAGTGTTTCCATCAATTTAGAAGTTTGATAGATCCTTATACACTAAGAAGGCTTTAAGCAAAAGGTTATATTACCTATTTAAGGATCACTCTAAGAAATTGTAATTAAGTGAGAATCACACTGTAAATGATAAATATCCCTGCACATTGATTTTAAGTGTGCTTTTTAGTGCTTTTATTCATGCTGTCCTTATATCTAATAAAATACTACCAATGTAAATATTTCCCAATACCCATTTTTCTTTAGTTCATGGTATAACAGTAAAACTGATGCATTTTTGTGTATATTATTCCTGTAATCTGTATAGTGCCGCATAAGTATAAATAAATATACAGGGGATACTAGATCACTCACATTTTAAGGAAGACCAGGGAAAATACATATTTGAGATTTTTTTGCATTGAAGGTTGAACTCTATTATCAAATAGACACAGGACCTTTACCTATTTCTACTGCTTACCATTGACTTTTTATCTATCTAGTTATACTCTACTTGCTTACACAGGAGTCTAATTATTTGTCCACACACTGGGGTGAAGTGCCTGAGTACTATATTAATTATGTTGTCCTGTAGTATATTTGGTGATCATTTATTTCTACATATTGTATCAGTATTTCTACTACCAGAAGTGCTACCAAGTAGTCTGTTTTTATTATTCTCTACAAATACCTTTGTGCACATGAGACATATACCTTACTTACTGTATTCAAGTTATATTTTATCTCCATATAACTGTATGTTAAGCCTGAATTTAAGCCTACTGTATAGTCAGAAAAGATATTTACAGTGGGACTAGAGCAGATTTTAACAGTTTAAGGGCAGTAATACAAAGTACAGACTGGGACAAAGAACTGACGGGTAAAAATACTGAACATAAATGGACAACATTCCTTACTAAATATACATACTGTAGCGGAACCCATCACTGTTTTACCCTGTTTTATGATTTTTATGGTTAAAATATGATCCTACTATATGTATGTTGGTTGATGCTCTGCAGAATATTTTCCTAGACATTTGTAGCTACTTAGCATGGGAGATAATCTTGTTACAGAGACTCCGCATAAGATAAAGGAAGTCTATTGTATACAGTGTTTTCCTTCTCAGATAAGAACAAAGAAGTGTAATTGAATCAATGTCTGATTGTATCAAAGTTGCCAGGGAGGTGTGACCCACCTATTGTTCTCTTTATGTGTATTGTGCGGCCAAATATGGTCATGTGTATTACCTGTGGCCAAAGAGATGTATATATATTTCTGTAAAGGTAAATAAAGTCAGTATTTATTTGACTCCCAAATTGTGTGTCGTCCAATATGGGAGGTCGGGAATGGTGAGACTGTAGTGCTTCTTGGATATTTTACCGTATACCAGCGGAGATATTGGATTCGTGTTCCAGCTCCGTTACACATACTTATGACCATATACCATGTGGGAATAAAAGTAAAAGGAGTATATCACATCCAATGTGGCTTAACAATGATTTAAGGATCAAGATATGGAGTAAAAAAAAGGCATTTAAATTATACAAACTAGAGGGGACAGAGACTGATTTACGTAAGTACAAGGAAATCAACAAGGCTTGCAAAAGGGCTATTAGACTGACTAGAATAGAAAATGAAAAATTAGTTGCAAAAGAGAGTAAGACTAACCCTAAAATATTTTTTAAATATTCTAATGGGGAGAACGCCAGGAAGGAAGCTATAGGAACATTGCAATGTGACACAGGCCGTCTGACAATTAGTGACCAGAAAAAGGCAGATTTGCTAAATCGGTTCTTTACTTCGGTATACACAAGGGAGGTACCAGTGGTTGGGTCACTGCAACATAATGGGGCTACATTATAGATTGGAGAGACAGAACAGAACACCTTAATATCTGACCAATTAAATTATGCTTAATTATGCAGTAATAAGATACAGATCAGTATTTGAAATAAGGACCAATGAAGTTGAAATGTATATAAAATGTAACTTTTATTAAAGTTCATTTAAAAGTTAGATACACATTATAGTAAAATAAAGATAAAAACAAATAAGCAATTTGTCCCACATTTTTATCCTGTATATGGAAAAACGTATACAAGTATCTATATGTTATAATGTAGATAAGGAGACAGTTCTACTAAGCAGATAGGAAGACAGTTATACTAATCAGTAATACACGCCAGCATTACACTTTTTATAGTAATATGTACTGTCTATTTAAGGCACAGAAGATAATGCATAAAGTACAGAAAGTGGTATTTTCAAGGAGTAAAGTGTGGCTGATTCTTAGTAATCCTCCTATATTTTAGTGCACATATAGAAAAATGTGTACTTTGTTATCATTGTGCTTTACCAGCATCATCAGAACGATAGTTAATATTATGTTTTACTTAGAGTCAAAAAGAACAGACTGATGTGTAGGATTGTGCTTAGTAGAAGACAGATGTTATATATACACAGGCAATATGAATTGTCTAAATGTGGTACCAACTGGGGATAGAATGAAGCAAAGTTAAATGCTAATGTAGTGGCGGTTGGGAACCCACTAGTTGCCCCCTATCCCTGAATATAAGTCAAGCTGGCCCTGTACTAAGGATTCCTAAGACTGGTCCCCAAGTTGGTCCACTTATCATTCTTTGAGGACTATATGTGGGGAAATGACTTTGTAGCACCACAACGAAGTGGTCTGCTTAAAAAACTGCATATTATTATTATAGTTTATTTATAACGCGCCAACATATTCCGTAGCTCTGTACATAAATTAAGTTCAGACAAAGATAAATACAGATTAACATTTAGCAATGGAAGAAGGGCCCTGTCTTTGAGCTAGGAATCCAATGTCCATGGTGAATTCCCAAAGTACTTAGGATAGAAACTTGCAGAGTTACAATCTAAGGTATATTATATGGTGAGGATTGTTCCCTACCGATATGAAAGAGAAGAATAACATAATGATATGAGGGGGGGGGAAATAAAAGTAATCTCTTGCAAATGCAGAGTGTATAGGTGTCATCTGTAAAGGAGCTAGAAACTTATCTCAAAAGCAAAATACATGCTGACACAATAAGAGATGACCATAATATTGAAAAAACTAAGTATAATGTGTTTGCTAGTATGGAAAATGCTGGAGTAAAAAAATTGAACATGTGTTTTATTCTGTTGCAGACTTTTTAATATTATCATTACTTAGATATAGACAAGATGAATACTGATTGTCAAATATCCATGAAAACGCATAGTAGCGAATACAGTAATTTAAAGTTCCTAATGATAGTTATAGATTAATTTAAATAAGACAAAAGGAGGTTATATATTATCAGAGTAGAATTGATCAGACATGTGTCTGTGAGTCATCTTTGATTAGACAGAGAACACTAATTCTGACTGTTAATGAAAGTGGTATTTGACGCAAACTGCCATATAACCTTTGAGGTTTATGGTTAGAGGAAATACACCTAATAATGTCAATGATTCTGATTCTTTCTGGGGAAAAAAATGTATGAACTCAGCTGCCAAATAGCCTTTGAGGTTTAGGTTAGAAAATAGACACATTGTAAGACTTCTGATCAGGAGCTGCCAATGTGTTAAACATCCCATAAAACTGTGGAGAAATGTTTCCACATGACTCATACCACATGACAAACTTTATTTTACAATTTTGATGGCTTTATCCTAGTCTGAGGTCACAATACAGTACTTGCACTGGCTTAGGAGCCACAACTGAACATCATTCTCGCTGCAGCTGGTGCCGCCCCCACATATGCATGTGTATCTGTGTGAGTGTGTGTGTCTGTGTGTGTCTCTGTGAGTGTGTGTGTGTAAGTCTGTGAGTGTGTGTCTAAGTGGGTGTGTGTCTGTGAGTGTGTTTAAGTCTGTGTGTGTCTGTGAGTATGTGTGTGTCTATGTAAATGAGTGTGACTGAGTGTGTGTCTGTGTGGTTGTGTGTCTGTGAGTGTGTTTAAGTCTCTGTTTGTGAGTTAGTGTGTGTCTGTGAGTGTGAGTGTGTCTGTGAGTGTGTGTGTGTCTGTGAGTGTTTCTGAGTGTGAGTGAGTGTGTGTGTCTGAGTGAGTGTAAGTCTGTATGTGTCTGCAAATGTGTGTGTCTGTGAGTGTCTCTGAATGAGTGTATGTCTGTGAGTGAGTGTGTGTGTCTGTGTTTGTGTTTTACCCCCAGGGGCTGCCTCTAGGTTTGACGGGGGGGGGGGGTCAAACTCCAGGGTAGCCCCGGGTGGCAAAAGCTCTAGATACACCACTGGGCACCAGCAGAACTGGCATGCTCTGGAACTCCCATTGCTTAGGTCCTCATATTGGGTGGGTATAACAATAGATTGTAAGTCTGCGAGTTTCAATCCTGCGCGGTGCTTTAGGGAATGCGCTATGGACACCGGATTCCAAGCTCAAAGACAGGGCCTGCCATTCTTTGCAATGTGTGAATCTTGAACTTGTCATTGCCTGTAACTAAACTTATGTATAGTGTTACGGAATATGTTGGTGCATTACAAATAAACAGTAATAATAATAATATCCTCAGTGACCACAGGCAGAGAACAGCGATTCTCTTTTTGAAAATAGAGTAAATGAAGTAGTTTCCCTGAGCTAATGAAGTACATCTCTCAGGCTTGCAATTGTTGACCAGAACTGACTTTATCGGGGACAGTTAATCAGTTTTATTGGGAGTGAACAAAAGGCCAGTTAAACATTAAACAGGAAACAAAAAACGTTGGTAACTTTAATCTCCCTCCCTGCAAGTGTTTCATGTTGTCTTCTACATAACAAATGCACCAGGCTCAAGATGCTGATATTAGCAGGGGGAATTCCCAGGTGAGGCAGTGGTGCCAGCAAGTCTCATCCCTTATCTTAATTTCCCACAGTATGTGTAGACTGCACGTAGGAACCCATTTCACCTAGGGTGCAAGCAAGGACAAATCATAGGCATTGTGTCAGGTAATGTCCATTGTCACAATCACTCCCCATTCTAGTGGCCCAAGTTAGCTGAGACCACCAACAGGTAAGGCTGGTGAGGTCAAGTCACTGATACTTCTGGAAGGAGAGCCCATTCACATTTTGGTGATTTCTACCTTGTCTCTAATGAATGCTAAAATTGTAAGTCTGCAAGTAGATGACCACTATCTTCGGCATCTCTTGGATTGCGGTTGGTGACTATGATGAACACCCTACTATCGAGATAGGGTTGCAGCTCCTTTATTGCCCAAATGACTGCAAGACTCTTATTCTCAATGTCTGCATTGTTTACCCCCTTGAGCGGCAGCTTGCGAGTGAGATAGGCATCTGGATTTTCCTCTTCTTGGTCATTGAAGTGACTGAGTACAAAACTGATGCCATGGGAGGCATATAAATAAGTTGTATCAGAAGAGTAATTTCCTTCTGAATTATACAGACACATTAACATAGCAGCTGGTGACCTGAACTGAATGCAAGGTGAGGTTGGTTTCCAGGATGGCTTGTTTGCCAGTGTTCACTCAATCAGTGGGAATGTCGCTTCTTTTTCAGGTCAGTTAGCGGTTTACAAATTTGCAGTAGTAGCCTGTGGTACCTAAGAATACCATAAACTGCCACTTAGTCTGAGGGGTGGGCCACCTATCTATAAACTATACCTTAACTGGCTCAGGACAAATCTTCCCTCTACCTTCCCAATGCCCCAAGTACTGTACATCTCTCTTCCCAAACTAGCATTTGTCTTGTCTAATAATCAAACATGGCCTGCGGGTGTAGCAGAGGACAGTAGCCAGGTGCCACAGATAGTTAGACCATATCTCAATAAATATCTTGGTACTCATGGGCATACATATGACATCTATGAAAAAACTGGTCTATGAGCCTTTTAAAAGTGGAGGGGGGATATTTAATAATGAAGAGCATGGCCAAACGGAGTGATAAAAGCAGATTTCTCCTTTGCAGAGTCTGCTAGAGGATTATACAGATAGCCCTTCAACAAGACAAGTGTGATTATCTAAGAGACCCAGGTAAAGATCATGACTAAGGCATAGGCCACGGTCTCTGCAGTGATATTGCCCCAGGCTACAGCTTCTGGCTAGCATGTAGAATTATATATATAAATGAGAACCAGTATAAAGTGGGGAGGCGGTACCATATAAATTTAAATTTCAAAAGGTAAATACCTAAATATCCATATTATATGTACCAACGTGTGTGGAAAAGTGTAAGGATATATGCAAAAAACGAAGAAAGAAAGACACACCTGTATAACATCTGTAGTTATGATAAACAATCATAGCTACCACCAAATCTATATTAGGGGTCCTATTTCAATAGGTGGGCAGAATTGTCTACCTTCTTTAAAGTATTGTACAGATTGTATGATACTGAGATATTGTATAAAACCGGTGACTATCATTGCTAATTTTTAAATGTTTTTATAATAGGTATTGAAGCTTGAATTTTTTGAATAAATTATACATTTTATTTAATATTTTTTTGTCAGATTATTAAGACAATTCTGTCTATTATTGTTTATCATACCTACGGATGTTGTACAGGTGTGGATATATAGGTGTCTTTCTTTCTTCGTTTTTTGCATAGCATGTTGAATTGTCTACCATGGTAAGTATGTATCTCTTGCCAAAATGACTGGGTTTTGCCAGTGGACCAACAAAAACTATGGCCATATGTTGGAAAGCGAGTTTCTATAATTGGCAGGGGTTTTAAGGATGCCCCGGTCCTTCTTTCCCACCCCAGGTGGTGACAAGTATTGCAAGTGTTAAAGTAGTAGATAGCATCTTTACATACTCCTAGCCAGAGGGCCCAGCCCTAAACTTTTCAGGGACAAATAGATTTTTAACTGCCTTCCATGGTTGTTCTTCCTGATGAGGATCAGTCACACAATATAGCATCCCCTCCTTGTTCTTGCCCACAGCCTATTCTAGCTCGGACCCAGCTAATGAAGCATTCTGACATAACTCTCAGAGCTCCCTACTCCCAAGGGAAGGCATGTTACTCATCAGGGTGGCAGGCTAAACATTAATAATGGCTGCTTCTGTTCCAGGCTAGTGGCTTGGAGGCCCTCCTGTGGATAACAATAGTACACATTTGTATTCCATTGGGCAAAGGGCATTCCCCAATAACACATCCACAGGGATCCCTGTTCTCACACCCACATCTCTCAAGCCCTTACCGGTGCCCCAGTCGATATATACTTTGCCTACCATGATAGAATGCTTCTGACCCCCAGCAACATCTACATCCTCTTGTCTGATAAGTCAGAAGGACTGAGGAGAGTGGCTTGTAAAAGGGTTATATAGGATCCAGAGTCTCAAACCCCTTCAGCTGCTTTCCCTCCGCAAGGACGGGTTGATTATGCCATCTGTAATTATCCACAGCAGGCAAGTTAAGGTAAGTTTATTTTTATGTTGAAAATGTGCCTCTCATAGGGCCTCATTCAATTGAGAATTTGCTAATTGAACAGGGCTCTAAATAAGCACATAGCAATTTTTTTAAAGAAGTTTTTAGTTAGTAAAAACCTTGCTTTTGGATAGATGTTTACTAACTAAAAACTTCTTTAAAAAAAATGCGATGTGCTTATTTAGCGCCCTATTCAATTGGACAAATTGCAATTGAATGAGGGCCATAGTATGTAACAGGACACCAGAACAAGCATAAACATTCATGATTGTTGTGTAAAAGCACTATAATGTGTCTGCATTATCAGATGTTAGTAATATCTTATTAGCTTAGTCTGTGTAACATCATTGTTGTGGGCACCGTAGCAGCCTCGGGGTTGTAATTAAACTGCCCTGATGATGGGTCACCACATAATGGTGGGATTTGATATGCCTGAGAATTTGATCCCTATTTAATTTGGGGGGGGAGGGAATCTGGCACAACTGTGAGCAGACTTTTTTTCTCAATTATGGAGTCTAGCCGACTGTGAAACACATAATAGAGAGAGGATCAGAGAGAAACACACATATAGAGGGAGAAATAGATAATGTGACAGATAAAGGTACAGAGACAGATGGTAGGATGACCCATGAGCACCCCAACAAAAGCGCGCCCATTGCATGCGCGCCCCGACAAACGCAATCCCACCAATAGCGTGCCCTGGCATCTGCACGGATACTCACACACACGTGCAGATATATAGACAGAGGCCATACAGATGATATGGTTGTAGTTAAACACCCATAAGGTTCTCTTTTCCTGGAGATCCAAAAGCAGGCTACCGTGTGTTCTGAAGAGGTTAGGACACTGGCTGGAATCCAACATGGAGGTCACTAAGCAAATCAGAGTACTGATGCTCAACGACATGGGGAAACTGGAGAAGAGACTGTTCAAACTGAAACAAAGTGAGGAACTGGAAGATGAGCAACCTGGCCACAATATATCAGCCCCTCAAAACTGGCTGTGCCCCCTTTGAAGTAGTTGTTTTGTCTCTTTTGATGTATTATTGCTTTTAACGACATCATGAATTGGTTCCTCAGATAAATAATCTTTCCTGGCTCAACCAAGGAGCCTTAAATAGAAGTCCCATTGTTTTTCCTATGGTTAGGTATTCTGATGCAGAGCTTGATCGTGGATGGATGGGGTTGTTCAATACTTTTCTTGTCTTAAAGACAGATGTCTCAAAAACACGTAATTTGTGATTATTATTTATTATTATTTCCTTTATTTGTGATGTGACAACATATTCTGTAGTGCTAAACAGGTTCGAGTGAAACCAATATTAACACAATAAAAAAAATAAAAAATTGAAACCCTGTCTTTGAGCTTAAAATCAACGTACACAGTGCTTTTCGTAAAGCACTTATCAAGATTGAAAACTCTCAAAGGGTATGGTAGAGGTATAGAAGGATAATAGATGTGGCTATTAAGGCTGAAGGTGATAAGCTTATTTAAACACATGTGTTTTTAGTGAGATTTTGAAGGATTTGATATAGGGGATAGTTTAGTGGTGCGAGACAAGAAGTTCCAAAGAATTGGAGCAGCACAAGAAAAGTCCTGAAGACGAGAGTGAGAGGAGATGATAAGAAAGAAGAAAAGAAGATGGTTATTAGTAGAGTGATGAGGGCAGTTGGGGGTGTACTTAGAGATGAGAGCAGAGATGGAGGTGGGTGCATTATTGTTGCGGGCGTTATAGGTTATGGTCATGATTTTAAATGTTATTCTGGAGGCTATGGGAAGCCAGTGGAGTGACTGACATAGAGTTGCTTCCGACAGAGGGTTGAGTTTGGTAGATGAGTCTAGCAGATGCATTCATAATTGATTGGAGTGGATAGAAATGGGTAATGGGGAGGCCAGAAAGGAGAGAATTGCTGTAGTTGAGGCGAGATATGATGAGAGAGTGGAATATAATTTTAGTTGTGTCTTTAGTGTGTAAGATAGTGATATATATTGGCAATGTTTTTAGGTAAAAAAGACTAGATTTTGTTTTGGATTATATATGAGCAGTGAAAGAGAGGGTAAGATCCAATAGAACCCCAAGACAACAGGCCTGAGAGGTATGAGAGGAAGTTGTGGAAGAGGGTGGGAAGATTAAGGGGCTCAGTCTTTGACATGTTGATGGACGGACATCATGGAAGATATACTACAGAGGCAGTTGGCCACTTGTGCCAGGATAGGGATGGGAGATGTGGGAGATGGGAATCTCTGGAGTTCCACCATTTACAGTACTGTGAATGGGGATATCCTGGGATCCTCAGGCTTATAGGGAGAATGGGTTTTAGGAAGAGATCCTTTATTATGCTTTGTTTTTGTAAACATAGTTTTTCTGCCCCCACCCCTCTCCCCAGGCACACAAGGACTGATGCACCACTAGAAATCTAAGTGCACTACAATTTATTTCTTATGCATATATGCTTTTTTTAATCACAATACATTTACATTTTGGTTATAATCTGTTGCACCATTAAAGTGCCTTTCATTTTTTTCTTCCTTTGCTGTTTGCAAGGACTTTAACATGCCTAATTAGATCAAACATGATATATTTGAATATTGTGCTTAATTAATGTAATTTAAAATAGTTATGATCTGATAGGTTCAAGTTTTACTCTATTGTACTAATTTTCATGTATTTGTTTGCTACATTCTTATTATCTACACAGTATAGAAAAACAATAATATAATACACAACAAACTAAATATTTTTAGTTGCTAGAACTTTCTACTTGCTTATGAATAGTCCCAATGAGTATATGATAGAGGTCTAAAGGAATTACATCTAATAATTATGCATTTTTCATTGTAGACTGTGAAGTAAAGGTCAAATATCAGATGAACAGCCTTGTACCTGTCTCTTAGAAATGATCCAAATCTTCTGAGACTGATCCTCTGGTAATGAACAGTATTTCCTTTTCACAGATCCACTCTCTTTTCTTAATATACACAATGCACAAAATAATATTGTAGAGATGGATAGAAATACTGCTGGTGAGACAAATAACTATTACATTGTATTAAAGCTCATATTATTGTTTATTGTACAGTGCAGGATTTAAATACTTCCTGACATATTTTTTACTTATACAAAAATAATAACTAATATTTAAACATTGTATTATTAATATATATTTCAAGAAAAAATATAATTCCTCTGTTCTATTGAAATGGATATAATGTATCTATTCTATTCAAAAAGACAGAGATCCATTTTAGAAATTGATGTCTGCTGTGGCATCACAGATAACTAATTGTATTGTATCCCTGATCTTATTGCATGCTAAGTGCATAACATTTACTGTAACTTTGATAATGTGCTCCTATATAAACCATAGGAAATGTGGATATGTACTGTATGTACACTTTTTTATTCCCACTTTCATTCCTGCTTGATAAATTCACCCAAAGTCTGCTAAGATTTAGTTTCATACATTCTGGATAAGTTAGTACCTCTGCACTACTATGTTACATTTCTGAAATTGCTCAGAATAAAATTACAAAGTTGTCACACTTACCTTATCTTCAGTGTTAGTTTGATGACATTTGTGAAAAAGACTATGTAATGCAGGGCATATAAAAATGTAGACAGTTACTTTCTCAATGAGGGCATGCTGAAAATAAAAGGAGCAATCATATGTCTAGTACATTGTAAATGTAACAATCTTTCTGCTCAATTGAGATCAGCAGATTGCTGAACATTCATGGGTCATCAGTTTTTATTAGTACACTATGGTCTAATGTTCCTGCTTATTGCAATTTATCACAGCCAGTAATTTACAATTGATGACCTTTAAACTTATATGTAGGACTATTATCTATTTTTAAACTTGTCTTAAAATTCTTTCATTATATCTTGGTATAATCTATGTTTACAGTTTCATGTACAGTATTAAATAGCAGCTTTTTTTCTCTTCCCATACCATGAATACTAAAGAATAACAAAAAAATTGACAATAAAAATCATGAACAAGTTCATGTAGTAGTAATGTGCCATGTTTAATTTAGGGTTTACATAACAATCAATATTGCACAGCAAAATTCATACAGATATACTGGTTAACTGTGACTGTAGACACTATCAGCCTTATTAAATTGTGATTCAGCCAATTGAATAGGGCTCTATATAAGCACATAGCATATTTTTTTACAGAAGTTTTAGTTAGTGAAGACCTTGTTTTTGGATAGAAGTTCACTAATTAAAAACTTCTGTAAAAAATAATATGCTATGTGCTAAAATAGAGCCCTATTCAATTGGCTGAATCACAATTTAATAAGGCTGTATGCTATAGTTCTATAAAAAAAAAAGCGTTATTAAATGTAATGGTCTCTGGCCATGTTTCTGTTTTATGTCATTAACTATCATAGCTAAATAGAAAGTAAAGTCCCACACTTTCTGTCATGCATTAAAAGTTCCCATTTTAAAACTTAGAGTATTTATGACCTAATATAGCACATAAAAAGCAAACATTTGAAGATCAAACCCTTATGGAGTCTCTATTAACCCTAAAACAAACATGGGGGTCTATAAAGCACACTTGCAATCCTATTGAGAGGGGTGAATAGAATAGCTAGTTAAAGTTACTGATCACTTTTTGCATGTTTTACTTTACAAAATGGTGACTTGAATGGAGCCTTTCATTTGTTGTATTATTTCTTCATTAAGCAAACTGATCTGATATACAGAATGTTATCTTCCTTTTATACCTCACAGGTCAATGTATAATCCACCTGCTACTAATACCATAAACTGTTAGAATATACTTAATACATAATTTGGACTATCACATACTGTTTCTTAAGCAAATTCACTGAAAATAAATTAGATTTATTTATCTTTTTTGGTTACCTCACAGGTGAATTTGTAATCCTCCTGTTACTTATACCATTTGTTGTTATGATATATTAAATACAAAAATATTATATAGTATTATAGGTACAATTGCCTGAGCAGCTTCACTGAAAAATGCAATATTATTTATTACTTATAAAGCCATAAGTTTTCTAAATATAATTTTCATTGATGATTACCAATTTTAGTTTACAATAATCATTACTGCCTAATGTAATTTAAAATAGCTAAGTTCACGAGATCTAGTGATCTAGTGAACTTCTATCCAAAAGCAAAGTCTTAACTAAGAACTTCTGTAAAAAAATATGCTCTGTGCTTATATAGAGCCCTATTCAATAGGCCAAATCACAATTGAATGAGGCCCTTTGACAGACAGATTGATACAAAGTGCCCTATTAAATTGCAATCATGTAATTGTTTCCAAAATTAACTTTTGGCTACAGGTCATTTTTTGCCTAAACATTTAGACATATTCAATTGTCACTAACCTGTAATTACATGCTCACAGACTCCACATGCAAACCATGAACCCATAAGTAGAATTTCAGGGCATGATCAATTAAGCTTACTAATTTAACTTATTAAGTTACTTTTTAGACAGAGCAAATAGTAAATGAGACCGTCATCATGAACAAGGAGTTTATTTGACAATTAATTTGTGTTTAGAGGTACAATTTGTGATCAGATTTACGATCCAGCAATGTAGAAATCAATAACAATCATTCATGCAACTGTTCTAGTCCACATGGGTTCCATGATATGTATTAATTCCTTGATTACCGGGATCGATATAAAACACAGAAATAAAACGTAAAAAAAAAAGTTTTTTATTGCAGATTTGCGTGTTTGAGACTGCCTTTCATTGCTTTGCCAGTGTTTTAAAGTACCGTATTGTGTGCTTATTTGCTGCTGCAGCTATACAGACAGGTGTTTAACCCACTTGCGAGTTCTATCTACTACTCATTGGGCCTCATTCAATAGCTACGTTTTAAAGATATGGGCTTGCAAATGCAGATCGCAAGCTACGTTGCTATTCAATTGCCTTCCATCTGCATGCTACGATCGGGTTACGTGCTGCGTGCTACTTTCCATTGAGAATTTGCTAATGCAAATTACTTCCCCCGAAGCCTTTGATCTTTCTATACCAGAAGAGTTGCGGCAACAAAAAATCCCTAATCTCTATTCAATTGCTCCGATTCACCCTTTCGTCAAGACCGTAAATGGCTAAAGGCAAACCACAGGTTACTTGTACCAAGGAAGTGTCGCAAAGGTTTTACTTACAAATCATAGAACTTATTCATCAAATAAAAAAGCAATCCTGTTCTTTTATTAAAAGTGAAAGTGATTTTAGGTCTTAGAATTAATAGCACAACATTCCCCAACTTTTAAATTGGCAGAAATAAATAGTTAATTTCATGTTCAATTTTCGTCCTAAAGTCCTACAAGCTTCAACCTCAAAGCCCGTAGGACTTTGATATCCAACCTCCATATTTCATTGAAGTCCTTGGGCTTGAATAACATGTTACAGGCTTAGAGTTCATTCAAGCCTGTAGGAGTTTAGACGGAAATTAAACATGACATATAGTATTGTATGTTGGCGATGTGCAAGCTTGAGAATGTTATGCCTTTAATCCTATTGTCACCCATTGTGTTCCCCATCATTTACAGTGCTTTACAGTGCTGTCTTGAATTTATATTTGCATTTACAGTTCTCTGAGTTTGTGGGCTTGAAACACGAGTTATGGCCTTGCGGCAAAATCTTAATGCCAATAGCATGGTTTGAGTTTAGCGGTAAGGGGAACTTACTTGTGCTCCCGGCCAATTGAAAAGCAGTGTAAACATAGGGCAATGCAGAGACGTAACCGGATCATAGCAAATCAGCGATTTGAGATTGAATTACATCCCGCAATTGAATGAGGTCCATAGAATCTTTTGATACATTTGCCTTATACGGGTTTGAAGGCAATTGCAGCCTTGTTGAAATTTTGTAATTAAATATTAATTTTGCGCCTTTGGCACTGGTAACATTTGTGGGTTTGATAAATCAATGGAGGAGATAGGACAGAGTTACGGTTTTCACAACCGCAGTGCTTTTGAGCCTGTAACTCGCAATTGGAATATGAGTTGCAAAATGTATCCAATTGAATATCAGTAACACTTACGGGTTGCTTTATGGGCACATGTAATTGAGATTTGGCCAATTGAATAGGGGCCACTGTATGTATTGGTTGTTTCTTATCCCTCCCAGCCCCATTCTTTTATGAGATTTGAATATAGCCTAGGAGTATATCGAGGACCGTCGGCTTTTTGCTCCAAATGGTTCCCTCTGCACTACTGCTTTTTCTAAATTGGCATGGAAGAGACATGATGCAAATTTCTTGAGGCAACTAGCCTATATTCAAAAAGGGTGAATTATAAGGTGCTCTTCTTTATGCACTTTGTTTGTAGGAGGAATTGTAATTAAGTTAACCCTTGCTAACTTGTGTGGTACAATTATATCAATTTTAAAACCAACAAATGAATTACTATAATATTTCTAAATAGTAATTAAATGAATTACTATAATATTAATAGTATTTACATTGGTATATTATTGGTTGGCTTACTATTTCCCTTCTATTAACCTAATAAATGCTATATTTATCTAATTTCTTCCTTTTAATATAAAGTAATTAGAAAAATAAATAAACTATAGATGTCTTTGTTTTATTGAATAAATGTATTGAATTATTTTGTACTGTATTGGTTTCTTGTTATCCATGTTGTTTGTTATGGTATATTTATTTTCATCAGGTCACAAAAAATATTTTTAGCACTGCATTAAGAAATATTTATTTCAAAAAGATATCCCACAGTGAACCAAGTCTGAGATTGAGTTTCAAAGTGACACTACATGCTAAATGATGATGTAAGTGTTACCCTAAACAGGATTAAATCACTGTCAGTTTGCCTTTTACTATTGCTATTATTAATATTTCCTTTATTTGGAACACGCCAACATATTCTGACGTGCTGTATAGGGGTTAAGTACAAGGCAAAAGCAATTTTAACATATAAACATTTGTAGGGTAAATATATGTGTGAGAGCTGGGATAAGTGTAGTGGAGAGGGGAGGGATAAGCTGTGATGGGATAGGATTGAGTGGGCAGATTTTAAGGCGAGAGAGTGATAGTAGACTTGAGACTACATCCTCAGTTTCAAGGTCAAAGGAGTCCATAGTAGATGTGGGATTGGGGAAGGGTCAAGGCCGATTGTTGAGAGGATGGAGTGTGAGCCATGTAAACAGGATAATTCAATTTTAATGTTTTCAATTCTAAGTTTAAAGTGGTTGGCAAAATCTTCAGCTATGAGACAGGAGGGGTTGAGAGGTGGGGATGGGGAGATTCAATGTGAGTGATGAGAAATAATGCTGTTAGCAGAGATTGAGGGCAGAGAAGTAGGAGCACAAAATAAATTTGTAACGGAGGAAGTCTGCTGAAGTGCGAGATTTCCTCCATAGTCGTTCAGCAGTGCAGAAGCACCTCTGTATATGGTGTGTTTGTTTAGTGTGCCATGGTTGTAGATGCAAGTAAGGGTGTCTGCATGTGGTTATAGTGGCAAGATTGTTAAGGGTGAAGGTAAGAGTAGTGTTGTACTGTGAGGTGGCAGTGTCAGTGCAGGTGAGGTCGGTGAGAGGGTTAAGAAGGGGTTGTAGCACAATGGAAAGATGTTGTGGATTAAGTGCTTGCAGATTCCTGTGGGTCAAAAGAGTGTCCATCGCGGTGAGTTGAGTAATCTGTCTTTTGTGAGAGGCCGGGGGAAGAGGTAAGGGAAAGTAGTTTAGCAGCAGTGGGGGAGATGGGAGTGTCAAAAACAATGTTTAAATTACCAAGAACGAATTAAGGAAAGTTGGAGGAGAGAAAGGCAGCAAAGTGATCAAGAAATTGAGAGGATGGTACAGGAGGGCCATAGATTACAGCAATACGTAAAGAGATAGGTGAGAAGAGGAGGATGGTGTGAACTTCAAAAGATACAATTAGAGGGCAGGAACAGTGTGTGTGGAGTGAAAAGTGCACCAAGAGCAAAGTAATACACCAACACCACCATCTTGTTTGTTCTCAGGTCGAGGTGTGTGACTGAAGTGAAAGCCACCATGTGAGTGCTGCAGATGAGGCTGTGTAGAGGGCCAGGTTTCAGTGAGAGAAAGTAGATTGAGGGAGTAAGAAATAAATAGGTCATGGATGAAAGTGAGTTTATTGCAAATAAGGCAAAGTGGATTGTTTGTGACAGGAGATAAGTATACATTGTGGAAGATTTTGGTGTTTACAATCCTGGGGCCAGCGCATGGCTGGCAACAGGTGGAGATTATTGAGGGGCCTGGGTTAGGTGATATATATATATCCAGAAGGAGGAGTGAAAGGAAAAGGAGATGGGAGTGGGACTTACAGAAGCGTTTCTGTCTATGAGCTTTAGGAGATGTAGGAGATAGTGACTGGAGTAATGAGATGAGCAAATAAAGAGGGAGGAGATGAGAGAAGTTTAGATGGTTATTTTGTTGGAGATAAGATGGAGAGAAATTGAGGGAGAGAATCTGAGAAACATACAGGAGGTTACATGGAAAAAGAAAGTAAAAGGAAACATTGTGACAGTGTGTAATCTTAGGAATAATTAGGAGTAGTTAGCACTTGTTTCTGATTGCTCAGGTTTAGGTGATTTGTATGAGTAAATAAATTAGAAGTATCCAGGAGTGGGTGTGAGAGGGGCAAGGAGGGAGGGGATTGTTTTCAGGCTTAAAAAGCAGTCAGAGGTGTGGGTTTACAAATGTAAAAGTAATCGAAATATTTTCACAGAGGTTGTGAAGGGCCATACAACTAAGGGCTAAGATAGGTGAGTGCATAACCACAAGTTAAAGTGAAAAAAGATCTCTTAAGTAATTAAGACAAATTAAGAAAAATATGATTAATGCATGTGAGGTAAAGGTGATATCTGCTGATTATAGGGGCCACTGCTAATACCTTGTTTGCTGATTTCCAGGTGCAAAAGCAGTCAGGTGCTAAAGTAAAAATCTGTCTGTATGGCATCTTTGAAATGAGTAAAGTTGAAAGAAGATATTTATTAAAACAATGTTGCCCACTAGAATATACATCATGGCTACATGTATGTAACTTATTGTTTGTCAATGATAGCAATAATAAAATTCCAGAAAATATATTAATATGATTTATTTTATGCTAAAGTGTAAGTTGTTTTGATATTCTATCAATAATCCAAACAACGATGATTAATTTTTTGTTGTTGTTGTTATTAAGATATTTTATATATTGATAAAAATTAATTACTAAATATTATATATAATATATCTTTTTTTCATTTGAACAGGGCTAAAACTATTGTGTGACACGCATATAAAAAGTTATAAATAAAAAATATAATTGTATTACTTTTTAAAAAGTTAGTACATTATTATGTTCAGTTCTTCACACTCTCATAACAACCACAAAAGCTCCAGGAAGCATGCAGTTGCATGCAAGCTTATTTGATATTTTTTCTTGTCAGTATGGTAAGAAACTATTGTGTTGACTTCAATAATGATTAATAACCCCACTAAGTAATTATTTTGCACAGCTGCATTGTAATTTTTTAAACTTTGAAATTAATAAAGTTTCAAACATTATTTTACCACATTAATATATTGTTAAGTACCAGAACTCCTCTGAGGCTTCTCTTTTTTTTGTATCTAAATGACAGTAATCAGATAATAATCATAAATAACTAAAACTGAGTGTTGTCTCCCTACAATGTCACATGCTCACTCAGGAGCTGCCGGCAATGAGCTGACCATTTGTACAGAGGTTTATTTATTATTACAAAGTAAGCTAGCTTTGCTGCATTAATTATTTGTATTGATGTCTGTTATGGATTGTATAGCAGGCTGGTTTAAGCATATTGTGAAACTTGATGTTTAATCCTGTTTGTGTCTTTTCATAAAGAGCAGGAGGTTAGAGTATTAGCTCTTTTGTACAGGTTACGGGGCAAATAGCAGGTCCCACAAGTCACTACAACAGATGTTGCAGGGACCTTAGATACAGGGATAACTATAATGTTAGAGACAGGAGGTCAGTGTAGCATCTGTTATTATAATCTTTAGGGAATAAGTAGTGGATCCCCAAAGGTGCTATAAAAATTGATGCTGGGCATTTTAGAGACAGGTTTATTCATTATACGCGCTTGATATTTATTGTATTTATTGTACTTTAAAAAATGCATTATATCTAAGTCCTTATATAAGCTGTGACCTACAGTATCTGTTGATAATTAGTACTGATTTTGGTTACAACTTGTTTGTGTGGAATATCAATAATTCACAATGTATTTTATAATTATAATTATGACATTGTTGCATCAGATAACAATAATATTGGATTGTAATTATTGTTTGATTTTGAGATATATAATTGAAAATAAACACTCTCTATGTACTATTTCCAAATATTAGACAGAATTAACAGTAATCTGATATAGATTGATAGATACTTATATTGGGTAAACTTGAACTAGATTAAATGTATGTATATTGGGTAAACGTGCATGTATATCCAAAATGTGGTTAATATGCCCCCAAAATATAAGACTTGAAAAGTCTTTACATGTACCATTCTGACACTTTTGAGATCAGACCCTTAATTTGCATATTTTATAAATATTGAGTTGTCTATGTTTTAATGTTTTATTTTTACAATTAATAAATATAATTATTTTTTATTATATTCCCTCTTTGTGCATTTGTAATAAGATTACTCTAAAGAGGCAAAATACAATTGGTCAAAGGTGTCTTCAAAAATAGTAATAATTATATATTTCAGTATACAGTATTTTGCAATATTCAGCAATACCATTTTAATGGACAGACATTTTAATTAAAGTGCCAAGCTTTTGAAAAGTACACCTCTCTTTATCAAGTTAGGGTGTATCGGGTTCGTTCAGATACCCCCGAGATAGGGGGTTAGGCTTAGGTGTCTTAGGGTCCAAAAGGGAGTTATTTTTAGGTGGGGTTAATAAACACATCACACTACACCAACATGTGGTGGGGGACTCCATGATCCTCAATTACTAAAGGGGAAGTCCCATGTGATAATCCAGATAATAGAGGGTAGGAGGTATTGAGGGGGAATCATGGGGGATACCCAGCTAAAAGGCATATTAGTCAGTAGCTATGGAGTCTACTGAGATTCAGGCTTGGATTAGAGAGTTACTGGCAAATACCTGGAGTCAGTACTTTTTATATTTTTTGCAAGAGCTATAGAATACCTTTACCATTTATTTTCAAACTCCCCTAACTGCAAGTCAGCTTTACAAAGCCCTCAACAACACTGCACCCCCTTATATTTCTGCTCTCGTTTCCAAGTATTCCCCCACTCGCCCTCAGGAACCATGAAACTCAGCCCCAGTTTGGGAAGAACAGTCTCTATCCGTGATGTCACATTTCTCTTGAGCAGGCACTCACTGTTAGTCAAAAGACTTCCCATACACTTGAATGTGAGAAACAGCCCTGCAACATGATTAATTGCACTAATGAAGCAGAACCAAGCCCCCCTTGTGTCAGACCCAGAACGGGCTGTGGGCAGGCTTTCACAGATGAAAATAACGTTTTTATTTGATTTCTCAGTCAACTTCAAACAACAATTGCTACAAATCCAGCTGTATTCAATTGACTCAAGGCCGCAATTACAGGGCTAAAGTCTTAAACCATAAACTGATCCTGCCGCCGCAAGTTGTTAGTAAGCTGGAACACATCAGGTCCGCAGTTACAATCCTTTAATTACAGTGTGTGCCAAAGCCCTATGAGCCAATAGAAAGCGGGCTAATGGATTATGATTGACAGGGAGAGATAATAAAGCTGAATTCCTCCCGCCCCAGCATTAACTGTGTTATATTTTCTCACAAAGTAGCACGCAGGTCCCGGAGTCGGAGTTGGTGGTTGGAGTATTAAGAGAGAAGGCGTTGATTGATAGCAGGTTCGAATGGTGTTATTGATTTATATTTCTTAAATACCTATTTTACACTTAATTCTTGAAAACACATATCAACTGATATAATACAAATACACATAGAGTAAATAACACACATAAATACACATATAGATAGGTCACCACATACGCACACACCCCACCCTATACCTCAACAATTATAAATGATATATAAAACATACAATTATTTTCACTAATAAATATATACACATATACTTTTCTTGTTTTATCCTTATATTATTTTTGGGAAAATGGCAGGAGGAGGAGGGGAGCAGTGGGGAGGAGATGAGGATGAGTGTAGAGGAGGAGAGAGATTTGACCCTGTGGAGTGGAGGAAAGAGGAGAGTGGAGGAGAATAGTGGAGGGGGGAGTGGAGGAGGGGAGAGTGGAGGAGGGGAGAGTGAGGGTGAGAGGAGTGTGGGGAGAGTAGAGAGTAGAGGGGGGAGTGGAGGAGTAGAGAGTGTAGAGGAGAGCGGGGTGTGCAGTTGCCCATAGTGATAGGCACATCAAGGTTAAGGACAGAGGTCTGGAAGGAGGTAGGGCTGCAGTCACAGCAGTGGGCTCAGCAAAAAAGGGATGTGAGATCCATTGCTGGAGCTCTAGGCCCTAGTGGCCCAAGAGGATCCAGCCTCCATTTCGGCTGAATATCAGATACACCAACATGTCACCACATGTACATCACACACACATTGAAAACACACAACACATGTAACTGTTGACCAACAATGACACTGACATGTCAGCTCCCTGGATTTAACAAGGGATAGACTGATCAGTCATGCATCATTAAATCCATAAAGCTGACAAATCACTGTCATTACTGGGCACAACATGAGTAATTATCCAATAGGGAGTCCATCGATGGGTGTGCCCACTGTAGCATATGCAGATACAGGCTGCAGCCGGAATCACGATAACATCATGAGCCAATAAAAATCCAGCTCATGATCCAAATAATAGATCACATCTAGCAAAAAATTGTGAAACATCCATGTTCAAGACAAGAGGTCAGATATGAATGTACAGAAGAAAAGAATGAACTAGGATTGTTTGGAAGGAACCAACGTATCATTTAACATAATTAACACATATTCCATATTTTTCTCTCTTTCAGCTGGCAGGAGGACTGGGTTCAGTGCTGAGTCAGAGGCAGGGGCATTGCCTACTCCACCTTTAGAGGCCTCCCCTGTCCATCTGTAACCTGGCTCTTCAACTCCAGCAAGACCTCTGCCTCCTCTGGTGCAGCTGCCTCCATGGGGATTTCCCTCCCCGCAAATCCCTCTCTACTAGGGGAGAAGGCGAGTGCCCATGAGGGTTTGGGCCCTATGCAAGGCAGAGGAGGATGTAGGGGCTGCACATACATTCAACCTTCTCAACAGCACTCCTCAATGACAATCTATTGGTCCAAATGTTAACCTAATCTAGCCTTGCTGCAGAGTATTGAATCATGGCCTATATGATGGTGACATTTCATATACAGTGTGAGGAATTGACTCTGCTGGGATTCGAACCCTGGTTTGCATGTTGCTAAACCTCTTCCCTGCCTCTTGCAGATTTACCTGAGATCTGATACCTTGACTCTAAAAGCAATGCAATTAGTGACAACTCTCTTTAGCTGTGTCTGGTCAGCTATCTGGTTCTTGGCCTATATAAGGCACTTCCTGTCTCTGTATCCTTGCCAGATTTTTGTTGGTTCCTGATCCCTTCAATAAAGCTTGTTCCTGTTTCACCTACAAGTTGCTGAACTGGATTATTGCTGACCTTGCCTATTGGTCTCCACAACCTTGTGATTCCTATATCATTACAGAATAATCTGGCAGCTTTAATGGAGACCGCCGGGTCAGATTCTGCTTTGGCCCAGCAGGTTGCTTTTACTGCAAAAACTGTGCAGACCCAGGCACAGACCATTCAAGTGCTGCAGGACCAGGTAGCTGAACTGCAAAATAAATTTCAGTCAATGCACATTGAGTATACCAGCTACAGGGCACGTGATGTTGCGGCTGCTACTGTTACACCTGCACAAGATGCCCGCTTGCCCCTGCCAGAAAAGTTTGGAGGAGATCGCAAAAAATTTAGGGGTTTCCTAAATCAATGCTGTTTGCACTTCATGATGTTACCTCACCAATTTCCATCTGAAAGAGAGAAGGTGGGATTTATTTTTTCACTATTCAAAGATGAAGCCCTGGCTTGGGGCTCCCCTCTTCTGGAACAGGACAGTCCAGTCTTGGGTAATCTAAATGACTTTCTTGAGGCCATGTGCCTAGTTTTTGATGACCCCAATCGATGTGCTACAGCAGAAGCCACTCTCCTTCATTTGCATCAAGGGAGGCGCTCTGTGGCTGAATATGCTGCTGAATTCAGACAGTGGGTTGCTGATACTACCTGGAACCAATCAGCTCAGAGGTTACACTTCAGAAAAGGTCTCTCAGAAGCTATAAAAGGTGAGCTAGCTCGTGTTGATCTTCCTGCTGACTTTGATGCATTTGTGCGTTTGGCTATTCGTATCGATCGGAGACTTTCTGAAAGATGATTGGAAAGACAGGGCTCTTTTAGACCAAGTACTACTCCTATTTCCTATTCAAGAATTTCTACTCCAACCCCACAAACACCTTCAGACTCTGAGCCTGAGACTATGCAGGTAAATCTAATAAGAGGGCCATTATCCAATGAAGAAAAACAGTGGCGACGCACTCACAATTTATGCCTGTATTGTGGTAGTGCAGGGCACTATGCCATCAATTGCCCTAGCAAATCCAAAAGAACAATAGCTATGGCTGCTGAGGGCGCACAGATTCGACACCAATCCCAGATTGCAGATCAACTGGATTCTGTCACACAACCCTTGTTTTCTCTGGCTCATGGTGAAGAGGGTATGTTGACTCAACATCCTCATTTTGTGGTACCTATCACGTTGCAATGTGGTGATCATAAAATTTCAACTACAGCTATGATAGATTCTGGAGCAGGCGGAAACTTTATGGACATTAAATTTGCAGCAGGAAATAGAATTCAGTCTATCCCTAATTCTTCACCTGTGTTAATGGAGACAGTGGACGGATCTCCACTTATGTCGGGCCCGGTTACACATGAGACTGTGCCCTTATAGTTTACTCTGGAAGTGAATCACCATGAGACTATATTTTTCCACCTAATTTCCTCAACACAGTTTCCAGTGATTTTGGGGGTACCTTGGCTTGCTCTGATTAACCCACAAATTGATTGGAAGATCAGAACTTTGTCCTTTCCTTCAGGACACTGCTTAATGAATTGTCAACCCACTAAGGTAACACCTGTTGCCACAACAATTAATGAAATGGTTGCTACAAACTTGACTAAGCTTCCTCTACAATATCGGGATTTTGCAGATGTCTGTGATAAGAAGAATGCTGATCAGCTTCCACCCCACAGGCCTTATGATTGCCCAATAGAGCTGTTGCCTGGGGCTGCTATCCCATTTGGCCTTATATATTCCCTTTCTGAGCCTGAATTGAAAGCTCTTCGTGAATACATACAAGAAAATCTTGCCAAAGGTTTTATTCGACCATCTACTTCCCCAGCAGGAGCTCCTATATTCTTTGTAGAGAAGAAAGATGGCAGCCTACGGCCTTGCGTTGATTACAGGGACATTAATAACATCACTGTTAAAAAACGCTACCCCTTGCCTCTCATTCCTGAACTTTTGGAGAGACTTCGCTTAGCTAAAATATTTACAAAGCTTGATCTTCGGGGGGCATATAATCTGGTTCGCATAAGACCAAATGATGAATGGAAAACAGCTTTCAGAACCAGGTACGGGCATTACGAATATCTAGTAATGCCATTTGGGCTTTGTAATGCCCCTGCAACTTTCCAGCATCTTATCAATGATGTACTACGAGATCTCCTGGATCAGTTTGTTGTGGCATATTTGGATGATATCCTAATATTCTCTGATAATCTTGAAAACCACAGAAAACAGGTTCGTATAGTTCTGGAGCGCCTTCGTACCCACCACCTATACATTAAACTAGAAAAATGTGAGTTTGAACAAACAGAAATTCAATTTCTGGGGTATGTCATAACTTCTAAAGGTTTAACTATGGACGCAAGTAAAATTAAAGCTGTGCTGGACTGTTTTATTTTGATTTCTAGGCACAATTCAGGTTGATAAAGGTATCATCTCCATCTGCAAGCATAGTTCAAAATATGAAGTAAATGTAATATATTCACAGTGGCTCTGGGATAGAAATTCTTTCAATTACAGCCCCTCCTAAACATGTTGCGAAGGCTACATTAATTCTATCATATATCCTAATTTCTAAGACAATATTGCTGTTAGCAGGTCCACCACCATAGCTGTATTTGTGTAAATATAAGCTAAGTCTCACATTGGCATATTAATCCAAGCCAGAATTAATACATGCACTAGTGAAGCAATATCATTCTGAGAACAGATCCTTGTGTCTGATGTAAGTAACACTACATATGGCTGCTGACCTTTGTGTCCTCTCCGTGTTAATGCTTAATTTTTCGGAACTTATGATATCATGAGTATCCTTTAAAATGTGCTAACACATGTATAGCAGATGAATGTAATATCAATGTTGACCACTGACTGTGCCTACAGCTAACACATTATTATTAATGGTCATGGCTAGTGATATATCATGAGAACTACCTAACTGTCAGTAATGCTTGCAGATAGAGATCAAGTAAGTTGGTATCCCGTAGCCTCCAGAATAAAATTGTAAATCATGACAAAGCCCTCAACACCCCCTTATATCTCTGCTCTCATCTCCAAATATTCCCCCACCTGCCCTCTTCGCTCTGCTAATGACCTTCTACTTTCCTTGTCTCTCCTCATGTCCTGATGGGTTGCACTACATTAGTGTGGTGTATGTTCCTCTAGTACTTGATATATGTCATGTGGCATATCATTTTGCCACTGTTTATTTTTCCAATATGGCTCTGATGAGTTACATATATAAATTAATTTATTATTATTTTTAGGGTCCATATTTAAGCCTCTGTGTCTGTTGTCAGGCAGTTTCATGTTTTTTGTGTGGCAATTTAGTCATATATTGTATCTGAAATTGCTTTATGCATTTTGCAGCAACACTTTTCATATTGGCATATGCATGACCATTAAAAATTATTAAACAAGATAAAATATTTTTGGAGGCCTATTTGTTTCTTGGGGATTGTTGTGCAATTAATTATAATGTCTTCCATTGCTTTTCCAGTATATTAAAGTACATTAGTGTGTTTATATTTTCTTTTGCAGTGTTAAGAAGAGGTGTTTAACACACTTGCGAGTCCTATTTGTAACCCGTAATATTTTTTGATACGTTTGCCATTTACGTGTTTGAAAGCAATTGAGGACTTGTAGAATTTTTACAATTGGATGTGATTTGGGATTTTAGTGATGGTAACTTTTGCAACCTTGAAAGATCAAAGGCGGAGATGGGTCAGAATTGCGATTTTGACAACCCACAGGATTTTTGAGCCTGTAACCCGCAAATCATTTGCAGGTAGCTATAAGAGGCCAATTGAAAAGCCAAAAATGTTTCGGTCTACATTACGGGCTCCAGTAATTACAATTTGCTCAATCGAATGGAGGCCTATCTATTCAAAGCTTTGGAGCCTTAGAGTATACCTTCACCACATGAAACATTTATCAGTAAAAGGTCTGCATTGCAACCTTGTTCAACAATAAGCAATTTCCCAAATTTGTAATTAATAAAAGTATTATTTATTATTTTCTCTGTTTAAAAGAGAGACATTTCTGCTAACTGAAGGAATTTACTGCTTCTTTAAACTTGTTTTATTTTGTGAGTAAAAGCCTTTATATACCAAATAGGAACATTATTAAATTCTTAAAAGGTCATAGAATTATTTACTTGTACAGAGTACAGGTTGTAAGATATTTATTTTATAGAGTGCCAGTTCATGCAAGACTTTTTATGACTGTGCTGATAAAACTGTTGCATTTTTACATTTTTGTTTGCTTCTTTTTGACAATAATAAATAGCTTACCATTGCTTAAATTGCTTAAATACATTGCTTAGTTTTAACATGTTAACTAATTTTAACATTTAGAGAGGTTAATTCTATGCAAATGTGCTTATATATAACTAAATATTTTTTAGTTTAACATAATGACTTGCCTTTTTACTGTGTCTTCACAAACCAAACTGTTAACACATTCTTATTATGGTAAGCAAAACAAAGTAACACTAATACGTTTAAAACCCTTCACAATCAATATGAAGAGGAAAAGAGTGATATTAATCTGTAACAATATCCTTCTCTAATCGGATATAACAGTTTTATGATCTTTTAACCACATAGCCTCAGAACTTAAAATACTTTTCCTCACAGGGGCCATTGATATCTATAAAAAGGTTAATAAGTTAAAATCTGCTATAACTACTAATTATGCTGGCAATTATTTTATATAAACACACTACGTTATACTGTATGGCTTTATTTTAGCAGATTTATTTAGCAGATCATGAATAATATATAATATATGGTGCTTGGGAAAACCACTGTAATCAATAAAATGTTTTGTGCTACATTAAAGCATTTAGAACTTTGAAGACTACAAATAATGTATAATGTATTGCTTAGTGTCAGGAATTTTAACAGCATATGGAATCAAACATATCCACAACATAGGTATGAGCAATTTAATATTAACTTTCTGTATGCCTGTAATATTTTAATCAGAGAGTGTAGATTTTCCTGACAACCCCTATGGTGCCTATGGAAACTCACAGTTGAAAGCAAAATGACTAAAACAAAGGTTCCCAAACTGTTGTTTTTGGACTACTGCTGGTCCATGTTCACTGTTGGGTCCATTATAGAATTGTGGTTACAAAATTTGAAACAGTATTAAGAAAATTAATAAACATGTGTAAAAAGTGTATATTCCAACGTAGCACAATGCCAAATGCTATAGGCAGGCACATAAAATCTGATTGTGGTCCATGAAAACTCTCAGACAGTGGTTCACCAAAAGCCTGTTTAACTTTTGTTGCAGTGTTCTATTGAAAAAGAAGTATAGGAAACACTGGACTATATTTCAGGAGTTTTGCTGATTCTTTCTTGTAAGTGAAGCATAATATGCTACAGGACAATTTTTCTCGGAAATGTCACAAGTGGGCCTGCAACCTTCTGGGGTACTATTTGGCAACTGTCCATTCCTAGGGTGCATTTTCATTCTCTTCTTTTTTTATATTCCAAATATGCTTTTTGTCATTAATGGTATAATGAAGTTTCACTCAATACTATGTACCATGTTCATTAATTAACATGAATATAAATATTAATTTTAAAAGCGGTTTCATCTTAATTGGCATATGTAGAAAATGTATGTCTGAGCCACACTAATACTCCAAACTCTTTAATGAAATGTATTTCAATATGTGGGTATTAGTACAAAATATTGTACCATGTACATGCACAATGGACCAGTTATATGTAAGTGAATATTTTTTTTATACTTCTCCAGTGAGAGGTAAAGCCTTGTCTGTGCAATTATTAGTGTATAATATCTGGCTTCTGTATCAGTCATAGTCTCTCCATCAGGAATCAGCAATTCCAGGAGTCTCAGTAACCTTCCTGTGGTAGTGATAAGGACAGGTTAACTAGAGGGTGGAGATTTGTTCAGTATCACAGCCACCAGGAGCAAAATAAGAGACACACAATTTCTATATGTCTCCAGAAGTGAACTGATTTAGAAAAGTCAGCAATATTTATAGCAGATACAGAGGAGGTTTACACAGTGTAACAATGAGAGGGTGAGACAGACAATGACAGAAGATGACCCCACATGGTGTCTAGCAGTAGCTTCCTGAGAGAAATAGGCTTAACCTCCAATACACATCCTCTCGTCACTGACATATATCAGATGTGATTAACTTTATCTAGCAAACAATGGGACAAAACAGATTACAAATACAATGGAGGTGTTTACGTACATAATCCAGTGTCTGGAGCCAAGCTGTCTGTCCTTTAATGGGCTAAGACCCAGGCCCTGTAAGGGGGTCTGTGACACTACCGAAGAAGCTTTGTTTATAAAAGAGTTAGGATAGTCTTATATCAAGCATGCTTGTATTCTTTAACTGTTTGGTCTTATCACTTTTACTGGAATGCTTTTCTACTTAACTAATATTTTAGCACATGTCCCTAAATCATTCAACTTCCAACTTCAAATCATAACTTCTTGTTCTTGTATTCTTATTTATCCGGAAGGTGTTTTTGAACTTTATTTAATCATTTAATATATTTGAAGAGTTTTATCATATCATCTTTTTCCCTTATGTCCTTGTGAAGTCTTTTCTCATAAGTGTTATTTTTTTTTAGACTGTGCACCATTTTAGTCATCCTCTTTTGAGTTGTTTTTATTTTTATTCTTGCCTGATATACAGCCCTATTAAATTCCCTCTACATGTAAAACCGTAGCCCGTAAAGTAGCCCGCTAGACTTACGGCTATTAAATTGGCCCCGTAAAGCAACCTGCTAATGACTTGCAGGTTAAGGGCGAAAGATTCCTACGGGATGTCAAAATCTGAACTCCATGGCTGCAAATCCTTTGATCTGTCAAGCCCATAACTGTTATGTTCGAAAATCGCTATTAAATTGCTACATATCCACTGGTGTTCAACCCCGTAACTGGCAAATGGAGCCAAAAAACCAACGGGTACTAGAGAGGACCCGCAATGGGGTTAAAGTCCTATCCGTAGAACTGTAAATGTAAATATAAACACACTACTGTACTTATAATTAAAAGCAAAGTGATGTTAGGTATTAAAATTAATAGCACAACATCCTCAAGCTCGTAAATCTATAATATAAAATACATTATGTTCTGTTTATTTTCATGTTATATCGATCCTGGCAATCAACACGCATTGATAAGAATATCATATTTACTGATTTACTAATATTGCATTATTTCTGGAATGCGGGTCCGATTGAAACTTGGAATTGAAACCCGGAAGTCTTTAAAATCTAACCTCCATTTTTCAGTGACATAATGATGACGATCTCATTTGCCATTGGCTCCGTCTAAACCCATAACTATGGGTCTGAATAAATTATCACGTTCACGGCCGCACATCAAAGCGGTGCAAGAATGGTTTATGGGCTTGCGTCTATGGCCCGTAACTCATGGCATGGTTTAATTTAATAGCTCTGTAACATAGCCAAATTTCAAGCCTGCAACCTTTGTGAGTGTGTCAATGCCGATACAGGCTTCAAATTTAATAGGGCTATTAGTCTAGTTTTTTATATTTCACAAATGACTGCTTAAATATTGTAATTTATAGTAGTAGTGTTACAAAATGCTCCCATTCCCTCTCTGCTATTAGGAAGAGGTATGAAGCCTTTCTTTTTAATCTCTACATTACCACTAAAGAAGAATGGCACAAGCCACACTTTCAAATGAGAATATTTTAAATAAGGGACCTTTTGACAGGGTACTTATTGGATACTAGCCCCTAAAAAATAATGACAAAATGTAAAATATATATAAAAAAATCCAATTACAGAATATTTGTAATTAGCTGCTTCCCAATGGGGCAAATACACCATATTGCTCCATAATATCCAGTGGATGCATATTTCTTTCTCTTTTTGTAAAACTGATTTTACTTCAATAGTTGTTTTGTAGACAAATGTAGATAATATATAAGGTATATCTCTGCCCTCACTGTGTCGAAACCTCTTCTGAAGAACATACCATTTGTCATTTTGTTCATCTGCAATACTTTTCTGTAAATGTTATATGAAGCTCAAACTGAATGCCATGCTCAGTTTCATTTTTTACCTAAATAATTCTGTATTTTGCATAATTGCCTAGAGATGGAAGATCATCAGTACTAAATGTACAGAAGTTGTCAAAACGAGTTGTCATACATTGCTAGCATCTGCCAACATATGCAGCCTGATTGTAGCCTGGGCATATTTATAGACTTTTATTACACAAAAAGAACAGTTTTGAACAGCACATAAACTATTTCATGTGCAATAGCATAAAACATATTAGAGGGAACTAGGATTATCTATAGTGTTTATGAAAGAACCATCTGATTCTTCAAGAACTGCAAATGGGAGTGGATGCTAAACTCACTCTAGCAGCACTTATGCTCTTATTCTCAGCCATTTCATTTCTAGGATAAATACTAGAGGCTTTTCTGCTACTATGGTTGCATAATCAGCATTCTGTGTAAGTCTTCTCATAAAAGCCTAGGTTTTTCAGTCTCCAGTAAAAAGTTGTTATTATTGCATCTGATAAGAAAAGTGCTATGTGAGATTTTACAACAGCATTGCCAGCATTCTTACTATTGTTGCAGGAGAAAAATCTGAACGTTATGACTTAACATTGAAATTTATCAAAGAGACTGCAATTTTCCCAAAAAGCTTTCATATACTAAAATAGGTTATAACTTTACTGTATTTTATTGAATAAAAAGATACTATGCAAGATAAAATAATACATAAAATATCCTTTTTGTTCTTTTAGTTTCTGTACAGGATGTGTGTTCTGGAGTCAGCTATTTCAGCTATTGGCATGTTATAAATAATTAAAAATATTTCCTAAATGTTTCAAACATTGATCAGTTAATGTTTTCATTTTTTTATTCTTAGATAGCACACAGATAATGAACAAATCTCAGCAGTATCTCAAAGTAGGGAACTCATATCTGTTTTGACTGTACCCATACAATACTATTTTTACTGTAATAGTCACACAATTCAATATTTGATATTTGTCAATGAATGTTTTATTTTAAGAAAAAATGGCACTGTCCTTTTTAAAATGTACATTTGAATGTCAGTGTTTTTTAATTCAAGACCAACTTATACCATCCACACTGCTCATCATATACAGTTGTTGTTGTGTAGTCGTTCAGTCATGTCCCACTCTCCATGACTCTATAGACCACAGCACGCCAGGCACATCTTGTGTCTGGTTGTTCTTATCTCTAAAGTTTTATTGTCAAAGATACCGGAGTCAGTTGACAGTTCCTTCTCCAGTAGACAGTGATTTGTCTGAACTCTCATGAGAATCTGGCTCCTATCCCTAGGAATAAACACATTCAACTAATCAGGACCTCTGCAGCAACTAAAATTAACCCCCCCCCCATGCTGCAGTCTGTCTTGATCGGGACTCCATGGTACCTAACATTAACCCCTATGGTGCAGGGAGTCCTGATCAGGAACCCTATAGCACCTAAAATGAACCCCCATGATGCAAGGGGGTCCTAATCTGGAGCCACTGGAACCTAATATTAATCTTAATAGACCTGCTGTATGCAAACAGCCCTAACTATACGTACCCCTGCTGCAACTATTAATCCCCTGTGTAAGTATCCCTTGCCATGGGGGTTCTATATGTACCACTGCGGCAACTAAACTATTACCTCCTATACAGACCCTGATGGAACATATATTAAGCCTATATTCACCATGGGGGTCTATACAGACCGCCATGGAAAACATGCTATTAACCCTTTAACATACCATGGGGGTCTATACAGACTCCCATGGAACAAATAGTAAACTTCCCTATGTCCCATGAGGGTCCATACAGATCCCATGGAAAATAAATAACCCATGTGCCATGAGGGTTACAAAATACTGAAGTAGCCTAATACAATTACCCCTCCATAAACTAATATATAAAAAAAATAAAAACATTAAAATTAAAAACCCAAATTAATTTCTAAAATAATTAATCCTAATTAATAACTTAAATGAATTAAACCTAATTAAAAAAACAGTTCATTAAATTTTAAATATATTAATTATAACTAATTATTACAATAAATTAATCCAAAATCATTATTAAATAAAATTAAACTTAATTAATTTATTAATTAATTAAATAATTAAATAAATAAAATAAACACAAATAATTAAACAAAAATACAACTAATTAAATAAATAAAAATAAATAATTATTTTTAAACTTACATTTAATTAAACAGAGTTAAAAATAATTAAATAAATAAATAAAATAAAAACTAATTAATTACAATTAATTAAACCTAATTAATTAAATATTTAAAAAAAACTGGATAATGTAATAAAAATAAAGTTAATTAAATAAATAAAAATACGCCAATTAAATTACATAGCAATAAACCTAAAAATAAAATGAATGAACTAAAGGAGCACTTTCTAGGAGGAGCTCCCCTACCGCAAATGGCAGTTACCATGCTTGCTGTAGATTAAATACTAATTTTGATCTTACTAATTGGCTAAATAGATGTCAGTCATATTTCTGGCAATCAATATTTGGATGTTACCCTGCTGACTGTCTCTTTTGAATATTTTGTACCTATCAGATCGCTCAGATTGAGTGATTGGTCCAAAATATTAAAATTAGACATTTTGCAGAGTAAATACTCCCATGGTTATGTAGATGGGGTGATCGAGAAAGGGCATGGGGTTTGAGAGGGGAAAAGGGAGAATGGGCAGTGAGCAGAATAGGGGATGCACACGCATTCCCTTAAGCAGTTATTTAAATGTAAATAATTCCAAGGTCATGCCATTTTCATATCCTATTGGCTCCTAGAGCCATTTCTCATCCATAAAGCTTGGTTTGGGTACTTACATTGCAAACTCTTGCAAACGAGGCAAGGGTTTATGGGTGTGCGCTAAGTGCCGCAATATGTGGGGGAGCTATAGATTAGCATAGTGGAGTAATGTATGGAAAAAAATCTCCCACAGCCACACAGCCGATTTTCGGGTGTGCAGCAGTCTCCACCACCCAATTAACATAGGATTCTATGTCTGTATCCTAATTTTCATTGTCTTTCCTCCTTTTCATATATTTTCTATTTATTTATTTTCATTAGCACCACTTCTACAGTTTGCATTTCTATTTTCATTGCTATTGTATACATCTCCCCACTTGTCTCTTTTCTACTTCATCTCCATTGATCTTTATCTAATTGCTTCCTCTGCCTGCCTTTTCCCTTCTCTTTCTTGTCTTCTCTTTTTATTTTAGCATTTGTTATGCCCGTGCCTTTGTCTCATCTTTCTCTTTTTTCTCACCTTCTTTGTATCCATCTCAGTTGACATGCCTTACGTGGTTGTCAGGGAAATACTCTAGGGAAATAGTTAGAAAATGTCTCTGATATCCAAACTAGCATTTATATAGCATTTATAAGCTGCTTCACTCTTCCCCTGTACGTCACTGATAAAGTGCAGGGGGCAATTTTCAAGAGTGCTAAATAATATAAGACAACAGCAGCATTATTATGTCCATATCTCCTTAATCATCCACCAATTTCATAAGTAACCAATGGTGGCATAGATGAGAGTGTCGGCATTTCCCTTCCCCTACATAACATAAAATGTATTACTTAAAAATAAACAATAAAAATGGAGAACATTTAAAAATACCCTCACTTCAATAAAAGTAATTTTGGTCATGTGTAAGAAAGGTTATATTCTTTGCATTGCTGAATCAAAGATCAAATATTTAAGATAGGTATCCAAAGGTTAAATAAAAAATGAATCCCATTTGCTTGACTTCTAGTAGCCATTTAACTCCAGTCTTTAGCATCTAAAAAAATCAGGGCATAACAATATGCATGCTGGAACATATGGATCTTTAAAAAGTACAGATTAATGAACTGATATAATCTAAAAGGCATTGTTATAACCAGCTCTACATGTGTAAGTTAGCCACTCTGTAGATCGTAGACCTTTTTAGGTTCTATGTACCAGAGTTGTAAAACATTTCTTTTTGAATTGCATGGGAAATACACAGCAAAAACAAATGTGTCCAGATAGAAGAAATGCATTTGTTAAATAACTGAAATAACTGAAACTAAAATAATGACTATACAGGACTTCATGTGCTCTGTGTAGATGTTATAATTTGAAGAATATACAGTACAGATACAGTAAATGTGATTTTTCTAATAATGGAGCTAGAAAAGTACAATTGACACAGTTATTTTACTCTGCTATAGGCAGGTAAAACGGTCTATATTTAACTTAATCCTTTTGATAATGGGTTTACCCAGACAATCAGTTCAAATACAAACAGCTTGCTTCAATTGCTAGATGGACATATTCACACATTAAAGGAACCCAGTTATAGGGAGTTACCGTAATTAACACCTCACTCTATTCCCATTCTAATTTCAAGGGGACTAAGGGGTTCATTTAAAAAAGTTATGTACTGTATGTCCCAAATAAGTAGTTGTCTAGACTTTATTTTTAAAGAGCTGGGGATAAACTAAGCAACAGTACCTTGCAGAGATCTTATTGAGGGAGGTTTTGAAGTCTCTCTGTGATTTCCTTCAGTCAATTCATGAATATGTGACCTTGATGTGATTAAAACAGATAGCTTGATCAGATGTAGTAGTGAAGTGTAGTGTCTGCATTATCTGGGATAACAGCAGTGTTCCAGGAAACCATGGCTTTGTAAATTCCCCTTCTTGATGGTGACAGGATAGGATACAGTGCCTTGCAAAAATATTCACCCCCTTGACTTTTTATCTATTTTGTTACATTACAGCCTTAAATTCAATGTTTTCTTAATCTGAATCTTATGTGATGGATCAGAACACAATAGTCTAAGTTAGTGAAGTGAAATGAGAAAAATATATACATAAAACTATTTTTTAGAAATAGAAAACAGAAAATTGGCATGTGCGTATGTATTCACCCCCTTTGTTATGATGCCCATAAAAAGCTCTGGTGCAACCAATTACCTTCAGAAGTCACATAATTACTGAAATGATGTCCACCTGTGTGCAATCTAGGTGTCACAGGATCTGTCATTACATATACATACCTTTTTTTAATGGTCCCAGAGGCTGCAACACCTAAGCAAGAGGCACCACTAACCACACACTGCCATGAAGAGCAAGGAACTCTCCAAACAAGTAAGGGGCAATGTTGTTGAGAAGTACATGTCAGGGTTAGGTTATAAAAAAATATCCAAATCTTTGACGATCCCCAGGAGCACCATCAAATCTATAATAACCAAATGGAAAGAACATGGCACAACAGCAAACCTGCCAAGAGATGTCCGCTCACCAAAACTCATGGACCAGGCAAGGAAGGCATTCATCAGAGAGGCAGCACAGAGACCTAAGGTAACCCTGGAGGAGCTGCACAGATCTACAGCAGAGACTGGAGTATCTGTACATAGGACGACAATAAGCCATACGCTCCATAGAGTTGGGCTTTATGGCAGAGTGGCCAGCAGAAATCCATTACTTTCAGCAAAAAAATAAATGCCACATTTTGAGTTTGCAAAAAGGCATGTGGGTGACTCCCAAAATGTATGTAGATATGTGCTCTGGTCTGATGAGAATACAATTGAACTCTTCGGCCATCAAAGAGGACAATATATCTGGTGCAAACCCAACACATTACATCACCCAAAGAACACCATCCCAGCTGGGACTGGGAAACTGGTCAGAGTTGAGGGAAAGATGGATGGTGCTAAATACAGGGATATTCTTGAGCAAAACTTGTACCACTCTGTGCGTGATTTGAGGCCTGGATAGAGGTTCACCTTCCAGCAAGACAATGACCCCAAAAACACTGCTAAACCAACACTTGAGTGGTTTAAGGGGAAACATGTAAAAGTGTTGTAATGACCTAGTCAAAGCCCAAACCTCAATCCAATAGAAAATCTGTGGTCAGACTTAAAGATTGCTGTTCACAAGCGCAAACCATCCAACTTGAAGGAGCTGAAGTAGTTTTGCAAAGAGGAATGGGCAAAAATCCTAGTGGTAAAATGTGGCAAGCTCATAGAGACTTATCCAAAGTGACTTGGAGCTGTGATTGCCGCAAAAGGTGGCTCTACAAAGTATTGACTTTAGGGGGGTGAATAGTTATGCACTTTTTCTGTTATTTTGTCCTATTTGTTGCTTGCTTCACAATAAAAAATAAAACAACTTCAAAGTTGTGGGCATGTTCCATAAATTAAATGATGCAAATCCTCAAACAATCCATGTTAATTCCAGGTTGTGAGGCAACAAAACACGTAAAATGCCAAGGGGCTGAATACTTTTGCAAGGCACTGTATGCAATATATGTTTGCTCTTTGTAAATTTTATTAGTTTTTTAACCTCAAATATTAAAATGTATACTTTGCTTTATATACAGTGCTACATATACAATGCTATAAAGTTAATCAAGGTACCAGTGCACACATACATGACAAGAATTCAACAGTGTAAATTACTTAAAAACATACAATAAAACTCCCCAGCCGCCAGCTCATATGACCTGTAGTACTAGGTGGGCTAATAAAGATAATAATAAGGGTCATATAGCATGGGCTAGGCATTCTCCTATCTAGCTAGCAGTCAGAGCATTATTACTTGCCCCTGGATCATTCTTTGATAACCCTCACCATGCTATGACCATTTGCAGGGTAAATCACCATTATAATAGCAGGTCAAAGGGTCAGGGGTGTTTTCTGCTGGTAGCAGTACAGCTGTTCGGGTAGTACAGAAAACAAATCACTATAGATAGATATGGGAAAATGTTTAATGTGTCGTTAAGCACAGTCAATGGATCAAAGGGAATAACAGCACTTAATTGGATAACTAACAGGACCTGATGCAACATGGTACCCTCTTTAACTTTTGTGGCTTCTTTTGACATGCAATTAAGTAGATAATGAGACAGGATCAAAGAGGTATTAGTTACACTTTTAGTATAAAAGGTTTGTGAGCTGTTATGGGGCTGTTTAGAAGTGTATTTACCTTACAAGTAAAGGCTGATAAATTGCAGAGTGCACTAATTGTGTCCAGGTGAGAGTGGTGTGGCTTGACTGTTAAACTACAGTAGTATAAAAGGTTTGTGAGCTGTTATGGGGCTGTTTAGAAGTGTATTTACCTTACAAGTAAAGGCTGATAAATTGCAGGGTGCACTAATTGTGCCCAGGTGAGAAGGGTGTGGCTTGACTGTTAAACTAGTATAAATGGTTTGTGAGCTGTTTTGGGGCTTTTTACAAGTGGATTTACCTTACAAGTAAAGGCTGATAAATTGCAGAGTGCACTAATTGTGTCAATGTGAGAGGGGTGTGGCTTGACTGCTAAACTAAAATAAAAGGTTTGTGAGCTGTTTTGGGGCCTGTTTACAAGTGGATTTACCTTACAAGAAAAGGCTGATAAATTGCAGAGTGCACTAATTGTGCCCAGGCTAGAGGGGTGGGGCTTGACTGTTAAACTAGTATAAAAGGTTTGTGAGCTGTTTTGGGGCTGTTCGCAAGTCGATTTTAATTACAAGTAAAGGCTGATAAATTGCAGAGTGCACTAATTGTGTCCAGGTGAGCAGGCTGAAATTAATATAAACAGGAGAAGGGGCGAACTTGTGAGCTTACAAACATTTTCAGTAGCAAGTGCAATTTTAGTAAAAGCATAGGAGTTTAAATAAAAGGAGGGACTTCAAAGAAAAGGGAGGGCAGATTTATAGTGCAAAGGAGGAAAACTTTATACAAATATATTATTTTATATTCTTTGAAATTTTGTAGACAAGAATAATAATTATGAGTCAGTCCAGTGGCAACCTCACTCAGTGTACATGTCATATGTATGCAATACTGGAACAGATGATCCAGGGTCCATACCTCTGTGAGAAGTGTGAGCATGTTGCCTCTCTGGAAGCTCAAATTGGAGATCTGGAGAGGAGAATTGCAGCACCTAGTGATATTGCTCCACTGGAAAGGGGGTTGGTGTTCACTGAGCACAGTTTAGCTGGGCCTAGCATGGAGGGTGGAGCTGTGGCTAGTGAGGATGTCGAGGGAGGTAGCTGGATTACAGTTACAAGGGAAGGCAGAGGGAACAGGAGGAGGCAGGCCAGTTCTGAGTTGGCAAACACCAACAGATTTGCCAGATTTAGTGAAACTGTTGGGGATGTCCATTCAGGAATGACAATGCCAGATAGTGCTGTTCCCTCTAACAGCGGGGAGAACAGTTCTACTGGAGGAGTGGGAGGTCAGAATAGGCAGAGCAACAGACAGGTTTTGGTGGTAGGGTACTTCATTATTATGAAGGTAGACAGGGTGATTTGTCACCCAGATCCCAGCAATTGAACAGTTTGCTGTCGCCCGGGTGCTCGGGTTCGTTATGTTGCGGATCTGGTAGACAAATTATTGGGAGGGGCTGGAAATTAACCGGCGGTCTTGGTACATATTGGTACCAATGACAAAGTTAGTGGAAGATGGCTTGTCCTAAAGAATGATTTTAGAGAACTAGGTAATAAGCTGAAGGCAAGGACCTCCAAGGTAGTATTTTCTGAGATACTATCAGTGCCATGTGCTAGCCCAGGGAGGCAGAAGGAGCTTAGGGAGGTTAATGCGTGGCTAAAGATGTGGTGCACTAAGGAGGGGTTTGGGTTTTTAGAGCACTGGGCTGATTTCTCACTTCGGTACAATCTCTACTCTAATCTCTTTAGTCAGAGAAGATATTTATGGTGGACCTAGTGATAAATTTGAATGTTTGTGGGCAGAGTTAAATAGCGGAGCAGCAAATTCCAAAAGAATATCAGTAGGAGTATGATATAAACCCCCAAATATAGCTGAAAGTGAGGAAATACCATTATTGTTACAGATTGGAAATGCAGCTAAGCATGGGCAAGTTCTAATAATGGGAGATTTTAATTACCCTGAAATAAACTGGATAAATGAGACCAGCAGTTCAACTAAGGGGAGCAGGTTTACTCAGGAATCATTAGCTGGCCCAGGTTATACAAGAGCCTACTAGAAATAAAGCTATCTTAGATTTACTCATCACAAATAATATTGATATAGTATCAAATGTTGGAATAGGGCAACCTCTGGGAAACAGTGATCACAACACATTCTCATTTGAGATTGAATAAAAAAAACTAAATTTTAAGGGGCCAACGAAAACTCTTAATTTTAAAAGAGCAGATTTTAACAGTCTAAGGGCAGCAATACAAAGTATAGACTGGGACAGAGAACTGATAGGGAAAAACACTGAACATAAATGGACAACATTTAAATCCTTACTAAATATACATACACATCGGCATATACCATGTGGGAATAAAAGTAAAAGGAGTAAATCCCATCCAATGTGGCTTAACAATGATTTAAAGATCAAGATACAGAGTAAAAAACAGGCATTTAAAGTATACAAACAAGAGGGGACAGAGACTGCTTTACGGTAATAAAAGGAAACCAACAAGGCTTGCAAAAGCGCTATTAGACTGGCTAAAAAAGAAAATGAAAAATTAATTGCAAAAGAGAGTAAGACTAACCCTAAAACATTTTTTAAGTATATTAATGGGAAGAAGGCGAGGAAGGAAGCTATAGGAACATTGCAATGTTACACAGGCCGTCTGAAAATTAGTTAAAAGGAAAAGGCAGATGAGCTAAATAGGTTCTTTTCTTTGGTATACACAAGGGAGGTACCAGTGGTTGGGACACTGCAACATAATGGGGCTGCACTACCTTCACCAAATAATTGGTTAACACAGGAAGTAATCCAAAAGAGGTTGAAAAAAATAAATGTTAATAAAGCCCCGGGTCCTGATGGAATACATCCAAGGGTACTAAGTGAACTGGGTTCTGTAATAGCCAAACACTTATATTTAATTTTTCAAGATTCACTCAACACAGGGTCTCTATCAGATAACTGGAGAAAAGCTGAAGGGATACCTATATTTAAATAGGGAGCAAGAGCAAATCCGGGGAATTATAGACCAGTGAGCCTCACTTCTGTTGTGTGGAAGCTTTTAGAAGGGTTAATAAGGGATCATTTACAAGAATATGTCTATTTGAACAGGATTATAAGTAGGAGTCAACATGAATTTAATTAGTTTCTATGAGGAGGTTAGTAGGAACCTGGATCAAGGCATCTCAGTGGATGTCTTTTTTGGGGATTTTGCAAAGGCTTTTGATACAGTGCCACATGGGAGACTATTGTGCAAACCAAGAGATACAGGAATTGCAGTAAATATCTGCTCATGGATTGAAAGACAGGAAGCAAAGGGTTGTTGTAAATGGAACCTACTCCGATTGGACTAATGTGGTAAGTGGGGTTCCTCGGGGTTAAGTATTAGGTCCTCTCCTTTTTAACATATTTATTAATGACTTAGAGGTAGGATTGGATTGTGGTGTCTCCATTTTCGCTGATGACACGAAGTTGTGCAAGGTAATTAAATCAGATAATGATGTGCTTTCCCTCCAAAGGGATTTACATACAATTGAGGAATGTGCATCTAAATGGCAGATGTAATTTAATACGATTAAATGTAAAGTTATGCATCTGAGAAGGCAAAATAGCCATGCAATTTATAATCTTAATTGAGCAAATCTCTGTGTATCAGACATTGAAAGGGATTTGGGAGTGCTTGTGGACAACCATCTAGGTGACAGTGCTCAAAGCCAAGAAGCAGCTTCAAAGGCAAATAAAATATTAGCATGTATTATAAAGGTTATAGAAGCCAGGGAAGCAAATATAATTCTGCCACTATACAAATCTCTAGTACGCCCTCATTTGGAATATGGAGTACAATTTTGGGCACCACTTCATAAAAAGGACATTTTAGAGCTGGAAAAGGTACAGAGGAGGGCAACAAAACAAATAAGGGGAATGGAGGGGCTAAGTTATGAAGAAAGACTAACCAAATTAAACTTATCTTCTCTAGAAAAAAGTTGTCTAAGAGGAGATATGATTACCCTATATAAATACATCGAGTGTCAGTATAAAGATTTGTCAAGGGAGCTTTTTGCGCCAAATGGTTTTCAACTGAAAAGAGGACATCCCTTGAGGTTAGAAGTAAAAAGATTCCACCTTAAAGAAAGAAAAGGGTTCTTCACAGTAAGGGTGGTTAATCTGTGGAATTCTCTAGCAGAGGAGGTGGTGACAGCGGATTCGATGGATAGCTTTAAAAGGGGACTTGATTTTTTTCCCGCTTAGCCGATTTTCGATCTTTGTAACTCGGCTAAATTGATGCAAATTGTAGTTCCAACTCACTTGCAGACGTCCTGCCTGGTTCCCCATGCTGTAAGTGACCTTTATTTTATTTTTTAGTATGTATTTAGTGTTTTTTTTATTGTTTTGGTTCCGCCGCTTATCTCGTAATTTTTTTCATCTCATATTTATTTTCTAAGTGCTACGGTTTAACAAGGCTACACGACCCCGGACTGCGCAAAACACTGGCAAATGAATAGCACTTTCACACAGGAACGTACAAGGTACACAATACACTATTACAAATGACGGAAAATGCTTGCCAGCCGCGTAACACATTAATAACATTACGAATCTAAAATGGCGCTTTACACAACTACACCAATGGATTTACCTTGCACACAAAACCAATTTCTAATGCACAGCTAGGACATTCATTACACTTTAGCATCACAGCACCAACACTCAAACTGTACATTGTATGATGACGGAAAATATAAACAGATTGTTAGCTCTTCAGGCTATTGATTGCTGGATATATTAATTACAAAGAGGTAAAGTATATTAATTTATTCAAGAATGCATTAATTCATTATAGATTAAGTAATTATAGGTCATATATTATAATTGTCTAACTACGATTCGTCATCACGCTGCGTTGCATAGTGCATACGACTTAGCGATGAGCGCCGCAGGCGTTCATCGCCTGGCGAGCCTCACGCAGCGAGGTAAAACGTTAAACCGCTGTGTTGCGTAGTGTTGCGTAGTGCGTACGACAGCGCAGCGAGGCGAGCCATCGAATCGTAGCACTTTGGCAATGAGCGCCGCAGGCGCTCATTGCAGGCGAGCTTTGCGTAGCGAGGTGAGCTGTTATCTTAAACTGTAGCACTTTGTCTTTGAGCACCGCAGGCGATCATTGCAGGCTCGCCTCGCGTAGCGAGGCGAGCCGTTAAACCGTAGCACTTAGAAACAAAAGAAAAAGATGAAAAAAATTACGAGATAAGCGGCGGAACCAAAACAATAAAAAAACCACTAAATACACACTAAAAAATAAAATAAAGGTCACTTACTGCATTGGGAACCAGGCAGTACGTCTGGAAGTGAGTTGGAACTCCAATTTACATCGATTTAGCCGAGTTACAAAGATCGAAAATCGGCTAAGCAAAAAAAAAAAATGGCAGCCGAAAAATATGAAAACGAGGCTACACGACCCCGGACTGCGCAAAAAAAACTGGCAAATGCATAGCACTTTCACACAGGAATGTACAAGGTACAAAATACACTATTACAAATGACGGAAAATGCTTGCCAGCCGCGTAACACATTAATAACATTACGAATCTACAATGGCGCTTTACACAACTACACCAATGGATTTACCTTGCACACAAAACCAATTTCTAATGCACAGTTAGAACATTCATTACACTTTAGCATCACAGCACCAACACTCAAACTGTACATTGTATGATGATGGAAAATTTAAACAGATTGTTAGCTCTTCAGGCTATTGATTGCTGGATATATTAATTACAAAGAGGTAAAGTATATTAATTTATTTAAGAATGCATTAATTCATTATAGATTAAGTAATTATAGGTCACATATTATAATTGTCTAACTACGATTCGTCGTAACGCTGCGTTGCATAGTGCGTACGACTTAGCGATGAGCTCCGCAGGCGTTCATCGCCCGGTGATCCTCACGCAGCGAGCCGTTAAACCGCTGTGTTGCGTAGTGTTGCGTAGTGCGTACGACTTAGAGCAGCGAGGCGAGCCGTTAAATTGTAGCACTTTGGCAATGAGCGCCGCAGGCGCTCATTGCAGGCTCGCCTCGCGTAGCGAGGTGAGCTGTTATGTTAAACTGGAGCACTTTGGCAATGAGCGCCAAAGGCGCTCATTGCAGGCTCGCCTCGCGTAGCGAGGTGAGCTGTTATGTTAAACTGGAGCACTTTTGCAATGAGCGCCACAGGCGCTCATTGCAGGCTCGCCTCGCGTAGCGAGGCGAGCTGTTAAACCGTATCACTTAGAAAAAAAATACAAGATGAAAAAAATTGCGCAAAACACTGGCAAACGCATAGCACTTTCACACAGGAACGTACAAGGTACAAAATACACTATTACAAATGACGTAAAATGCTTGCCAGCCGCGTAACACATTAATAACATTACGAATCTACAATGGCGCTTTACACAACTACACCAATGGATTTACCTTGCACACAAAACCAATTTCTAATGCACAGTTAGGACATTCATTACACTTTAGCATCACAGCACCAACACTCAAACTGTACATTGTATGATGACGGAAAATGTAAACAGATTGTTAGCTCTTCAGGCTATTGATTGCTGGATATATTAATTACAAAGAGGTAAAGTATATTAATTTATTTAAGAATGCATTAATTCATTATAGATTAAGTAATTATAGGTCACATATTATAATTGTCTAACTACGATTCGTCGTCACGCTGCGTTGTGTAGTGCGTACGACTTAGCGATGAGCTCCGCAGGCGTTTATCTCCCGGTGATCCTCACGCAGCGAGCCGTTAAACCGCTGTGTTGCGTAGTGTTGCGTAGTGCGTACGACTTAGAGCAGCGAGGCGAGCCGTTAAATTGTAGCACTTTGGCAATGAGCGCCGCTCATAGGTCATTATAGGTCACATATTATAATTGTCTAACTACGATTCGTCGTCACGCTGCGTTGCGTAGTGCGTACGACTTAGCGATGAGCGCCGCAGTTGCTCATCGGCTGGCGAGCCTCGCGCGTAGTGTTGCGTAGTGCGTACGACTTAGCGCAGCGAGGCGAGCCGTTAAATCATAGCACTTTTGCAGTGAGCGCCGCAGGAGCTCATTGCAGGCAAGCCTTTCGTAGCGAGGCGAGCCGTTAAACCGTAGCACTTTGAAAAAAAATACGAGATGAAAAAAATTACGAGATAAGCGGCGGAACCAAAACAATTAAAAAAACACTAAATACACACTAAAAAATAAAATAAAAGTTACTTACAGCATGGGGAACCAGGCAGGACGTCTGGAAGTGAGTTGGAACTCCAATTTACATCGATTTAGCCGAGTTACAAAGATCGAAAATCGGCTAAGCGAGAAAAAAATGTCAGCCGAAAAAAATGAAAACGAGGCTATACTACTACGAACTGCGTAAAACACAGCCACAGACGTATGTGTTTGAAAAACAGCGAGATAAAGGATGCGGATTAAAGCAACATCGCGCAACATCGGATTTCCCACCTAAACCAACGCATTTGATAAAATATTAGAGTATAATAAAGTTGAAAGTTACAAAAATAAAAATTTCTAAATTTTTTTTTTTAATTTATTTTAAGAAAAAAAAAAGGGACAAATGTAGCGTCATGTTGTGTGGCAAACAAATTTCACAACATTTAATTTTTATTGACCGTCATTTGACCGTTTGACCATATTTACTGTTAAACCGTAGTACTTTAGCGGGCTTAGCGATGAGCGCCGCAGGCGATCATCGTCCGGCGAGCCTCGTGCAGCGAGGCAAGCCGTTAAACCGTAGTACTTTGTCAATGAGCGCCGCAGAAAAAATGGCGGACGAACAAAACGAAAACGAGGCTACAGCACTATAACCACGGAAAACACGTACCGATAATCCGGTAAGACGCATACCACACATTATCCGCCATTTTAGGATAATGCGGAAGTACACAGCTACGTTAACCTCCACACCTCCACACCACTTATGCTGCAGCAACATCAACACAGATTGCCAGCTCTTCAACACAATGCATATAAATACGTAAATTCATTTATTAATTTGAATTCTATATTTCAGTAGTACACAGAAAACAACATTAGCTACCTTACAATTCCATATGTATATTAATAACTAAACAACTTTTAAAACATACACATCTCATTGCCGTCATTTTTTAACGGGCAATACGGTAGTAAATATATATCTCTCTTTATAATGAGTGACGAAGGTGCTCAGAGGAGCAAAAATAGACAAGACGAGAGGCTCTCTATGAGCACCGAAGGTCCTCAGAGTAAAAAAAAGCTTTACATTGTGTGTCAAATAGCATTCCCATGGCTTAAAATGTTATAGCCCCGTCATTTTTGATGGGCAGGTTGCTAGTAAATAATAAAAAGGAAGTTAAAGAGAAGATGCTAAAGAGAAAAAGTACTTGCCATCAAAACCATTGAAGATATCTAGTCTACTATCCCATGTCCACCCTTTTCCCCTCATTACTGTATACAATAAGGCTGAGCAGGAACTTGTGAATTAGAGAGTGTTTACTTATTTATTTTGAGGCATTATTGTATTGTAATAATATAATTCAGAGATTAATTGTCAATTTTAGTCAATTTTATTTTCCACCTAGTGTGAGGTGTTGTGAGTTATTCTTCTAGCTTCTGGGCAGACAAGTACTTAAGAAAGTTTATTGCTTCTTCCACTTTTAGTAGTAGTTTTCTTTAATAAGACTCCTTGTAGCCAAAGCTGAGCAAATTGGGGACAATAGTTTTCATTTTAGTGTTAGCTTGGGTGAACAGTCTTGAAAAATAATTCTGGTAGTTGACTCTCTTGCTCTCACTAATTTCTCTTTAACCCTGAAGTCAAGGAGCCTAAAGATGATAGGACTAGATCTGTTTCTACATAGGTTAGTAATCTCTGAGCCAATGTGTAGTATCAATGATTTTAGGTAAGATTTCCGGTACGTGCAAGAGCTCTGTAAAGGTTGTGGTAGCCAAGCGATATAGGTGCTGTATTTTGATTGTCTTCAGGAGTCCAATTATGCAAAGGGTATTTGTTCCTCAGTATTAGCTTGCTGTCATTGTAGCTCTGCTACTTTTGTTTCCTGGTGTGCATACACAGATCCTCAATATTCTTTTTGACATTTTTGTGATCACAGGGATCAACGTTTGGGTTACATGTGCTGCAAAAAGTTGAATAACATCTGGTGATATGTTGTTTTCACAACCCGGCTCTGGGGTAGATGCTCTTGTGGTACTCTTTACAGGAGTATATTTCCTTGGTACAATAACATACATGGGGGAACAATGGATGTATTCATTGAGAGTGAGCACTGGTCAAATAAATACAATCTGCAAATAGAACAGGGAATCAAAATATGTGAGAAATTAACTGCTCTTTCAGAGAAATTGAGTTATCAAGGTAAAACAAACTGAGCTATAGCCCTGCTATATTGGTACTTTATTTCACATGGACTGTGTTGCTGCTGTTAATCTTAGGGTACTTGGTTCTGCTGAACTGTCTTATCACTAACCTCAAGCCCGGCCAGAAACTCAGTGTGGCTTCCACAAAGAATGTGGAGCCATTGACATGATTTTCATTAAACATTAACTGCAAGAGATGTTTCAAGAGGAGAACTGTGAACTCATCAATTTTGTCAACCTCACAAAAGCATTTGACTCTGTCAGTCACAGGGACTGTAGAGGATTATGTGGAAATTCATCTGTCCTGAAAGATTAGTACTACTGGCACAGCAACTTCATGACTGTATGATGTATTATGACCTGGATGATCGTGAAACATATGATGCCTTTCCAGTCACCAACAGTGTCAAGCAAGGGTTTGTTCTAGCACCCATGGTGTTCAGCATGTCTGACTGGTGCCTTTTAGTACTGCACTGAAGGAGTAAGCCTGAAGTACAGGACTGATGGGAAACTATTTAATTTCAGGCATCTGAGTGCTGTCACTTCCTCTTGCTGATGATTGTGCTCTGAATGAATGCAGAGCCAGAAATGAAAGCCGTTATGGACAAGTTTTCATCTTCATACATCAAGAAGACTGAGGTTATCTGACAGCCAGCTACCTGTGATTCATAACAGAAACCATCTGAGAATTTGATGGTAGGAAAAAATGCCAGATACTGAAGTTATTTCCATAGCCAGTCTGCCATCCCTTCATATACTGCTGATGAAAGCCCATACCAGATGGGCTGGGATTGTTGTCAGAAGATTGTTGTCATATGAGCGCATCCCCAAACAGCTATTCTATGGAGAACTCACACAGTGAAAGCGCTCCTATGGAGGCTAAAGGAATTGGTTCAAGGACATGCTGGATGCCTCCTTAGTCATTCAAAATCAACACTACCACATGGGAAACCCATGGAACCCACCAGAGGCAGTTAAACTTCCAAGGTGAAGAGTACTGCTGAGGCTGAAGTTTGAGCTGCCAAGGTCCAGTGCTGCCCACACATCACTGACAGTGTCATAACATGCCTGCTTGATCTGTGACAGTCCATTCCACACCAGAATCAAACTATGCAGTCATTTTTGAACATGCAGAGCCTGGTTAACTAGTCAATTAGATGTTGATGTCCTCATTGAACACACCCAGCTGACTCGGCTAAAGACAAAAAAAGGAGTACATCACTTATAGTGCTAGATCCCAATTCACTGTAGCCCTGGTTACACAAGTACAAAGCTGAAACACAAGAATGTAACTCTTTACTTGAACCTTATTAGAAATTAGTAAAAGGAGATAGTGGGAGAGCAGAACATTTTTGTATCTAGCAAAAGAGTCAGTGTAAAGATTATGTTTTCCTTTTTTCTTTTCCTATCAAAGATTTTACACTTTTGTAATGTTAATATTTTAATAGAGGGTATGTCCATTTTTCAATATTGTTGGAGAGGAGATAAGCAGGTGTTTCAGAGTTGGAGATAAAATGTAGAGCCAGTGGGGAGCCAACACCGAATGTGGCTCTTGTCTTGTGACTTCCCCCTTGTGAAATGCAGGAGTCTCCAAAAGGTCTGCCAAACCGATAAATAGGCTTTTCACCACTAGAATTGGGAGAGGGATTACAAAAATGTCCCAAGAAGAAAACAGGTATGCAACTCCAAGGAGGGGTTACAATACCTGTAATGTAATGCCACAGGGAGGTCCATAGAATGTATCCCTTTTGGCTTGATATCCCTATTTCTACCCCTATTTTCAGTCAGGGTAGTCGAAGAGAATCTCTAACACACTGATCATAACTTGAGTGTTAATTAGAGCCTGTACTCAGTGTTCAGTCTTTTGTATCATAGATTGAACATTATTTTTTAAACTGTACTAGTAATTGAAAATTCAGTTTTGACAGTATGTCACTGTGTCCTTTTTTACTGCTATTTTGAATGATTTTCAATCCAGGCCACTTTAATGCCTTGAACAACATTTTTCTCAAAACTAGAGTTACCACATCAACAAAAGACTTCATCATCAAACAGAGAAAAGATTTGAGCTTGCAATAATCATAAAGGTAAGGCTTTTACCTATCTTCTGAGTACAACAGTACAGAGAGCCGATTCAATTGAGCTTTCGCAAGTTACTGTAGCCCGTAAGTGCGGTCGCAGGTTATTATGCTATTCAATTGGTGTCTTTTTGGGGGCTCCGAATGGCTTCCGAGTTAAGGCCTTAAAAAATTTCGATGGTTAAACCCGTAACTTACAGCCTCCAGAAGCCTTTGATCTTTTACTTTCGCAAGAGTTATGATTGCGCTATTCAATTGCCTGCAAATGGTTTCACACCCGTAAACGGCAAATGAAGTAGAAAATCCTATGAGTGCTAGAGAGGACCCACAAGGGGGTTAAACACCTGTTCATAGCACTGTAAATGCCAATAAAAAATCAATACTGTACTGTAAATAACAGTGAAATCAATGAAAGACTTTAGAATTAATTTTACAACAGCCTCAATCTCGCAAATCGTCAGTAAATAAAATATATTTTTATGCTTCATTTCAGGGTTATATCGATCTCAGGAATCAATGAATTAATACATATCAGGCCATCCATATGGACTAGAACAGTATTGGCATTCATTTTCATAATTCTGTATTTTACGGTTTTGCGAGTCTCATCGAATATCGGATTGATTGATATGTAACCTCCATGGTTTACTGACGTAATAATGACAGTCTCATTTTCTATTGGCTGATTTGAAATAGGAGGTTACTGTCTTGCTTAATTGATCATATTATGAAACAGTGCATGGTTTACTACTTTGAGACAGTAACTTGCGGGTTTGAACAATTGAATAGCACCGGATTGCAATTGAGTCGGACCCAGAGTGTGCCTACTTGGAGGAAAGGAAATCTGTTGTATTTTACAGATCCTGACATGTTTTCAGTGTTAGATTTGCTGGTAACATTTTCCTCAATGTATAGGTATGAAGGAGCCCAATTTGGCAGATATTTGTACAAGACACATATCTACTACAATTTAAAAGCATATGCCCTTAATACATTCTACATTTCCCTGCATTATGTTGCAACCTTGTCTGTATAGATAAGTTAGTTTAATTATGAAAAACACCTGCATGAACTCAGAGATCACTCCAAGGTGTTTATGGCATCCAAATGATATCAAATACAGAAAAGTGAGGATTAGGATTTCCCTGGGTGTTTTCCACCCTAATATACCATATACAAGAAAAGTGGGATAAATATATACAAGAGATATTGTTTTATTAAATAGATGACAGCGGCGTTTATTAAAAACAGTGAGTGTAAAAACATTAGTAAGGGAAGTAAAAAAGGGCAAATGTAAGGAATAGTAGAATACCCTAAGGCACTGGTATTGAGCAAAGTTTAATTCTTAAGTAGGTGGGTATAACTATTCACACCTGGCGGGCGAGGAATGGAAGTTGTAAATAAGTATCAGGGTATACAAACCCTATAATGTCCTAAATAGTATACCTGTGAAGCACCCTTATGCCTAAATATGTGTCCTCCAAGTATCCAGAGGATGCATTAGAAATGGCAATATATTGGCACAGACCTGAAGTATGGATATCTGAATGCCTTACTGATACATCTATTGCATTTAAATGAGGTACTAGAGGATTGTACCTAAAAAAGTCAAACTTGCAAAGAGGCTCAGCCTAAAGTGCTGACAAGGTTGCCTTAACTAGTATATGTTACCCAGCGTGTGATCCAAACTGTGTCTATACAGACTAGTTGGTATCTAACTGTAATATGGTACAAACAGGTACCTAAAGCTGTATAAAGGGGTTTGAGGCTGTGCCCCGTTTCTAGGGGTTATAATGAGTAGTATCTGATACTAGCAGGCATACTATGTCACTACTATGTCATTAGTGTGGCATAAGGGGCTTTACACTAGGCCGTTATAGGAGCAAAATCGCGCTTCCTAAGGGAACTCGACCGCCAGGTTTGCAGCGCACATGCGCACTTCTAACGTGATGACGTGCGCAGCGTCGTTGCTAGGAGCCTGACGCGTTTCGACGTACCACGTCTTTGTCAAAGGAAAAGTTGTATAACGCTGTCTCCAAGAGCTTTATATAGGGAGCTGTCGCCTAGGCAACTTAAAAATAATGAATATATTGCCCATAACGGGCCAAAAAAGTCTAGATAGTCCATATAATATATACAAGATGATGTAGAGATTTATATACAAAGGCATAAGAACTGAAATGATGTGTGCACTTATGCACTTGTTGATAACAATATACAGATCATATGGATGAAATGAAAAAAGCTTGTAATGAGCTAAATGGAAAAAAAACAGATGTGTAGTATGATAGCTACTATGTCTATAGGGTGAAAGATTGCCAAAAATGACAAGTTAAAAATTGGAAAGTGGGCAAAGAAATCCATGTGTATAGGACCATTATATAAATGAGGAATAAGCTCATTTATATAACTATAAAGGTAGAGGACCAAAATTAAAGGACTGTGTGAAGTGACAGGTGGTCAGAAAGTGTTAAGGGTTGAGGAATGTGAAAACAGAGCTAGTAAACTAGTAATAAAGAAAAAAACATGGGCTGTAAAATAAGTGCTGGTTAATATGACTGACGCCTGTAACAGGTTATTAGTGTATCAAAAAGTCAGAGTCGTCGGTGCTGATGCACTAAGAGTCCATCTAAATGAGATGAACAAGAAAGGATATAAATATGTACACTGAGGTGAATATACATACATGTGAATAAAAGTGTCATTTATTGGGGACTAAAAGTGACTATGTGGCAGTAAAAGGCCTAACATAAATAGACAAAGTAACAAATATCATAAAAAGAGAGAAGAGCCAGGTATTAGATGAAGGGTGTAAAGGTAAACCCCTAATTTAGTCCATAAGGTACTTGGGCCTTCAATTGATATATCCAGCGTGCCTCACATTGTAATAATTTTTTCTCCAGGTCTCCCTGTCTTGGGCCTATATGGACCTGGTCTATTGCACAAAAAGATAAAACTTCACTTCTATTGTTGTGACAATATTTGACATGGCGGGCAATTGGTGTGTCCAATGCATTCTTGATACTGTAAATATGCTCGCCAATCCTGCGGCGCAACTGGCGCCTCGTTTTTCCTACATAGATCTTCCTGCAAATACAGGTGGCCACATAGATTACCGCTGTAGAACAACAGTTCATGAATTCTTTTATTTTAAATTTTTCCCCAGTTATAGGATGCTCATATACTTTTAGAGGTGTAACATACCTGCAAAATTTACATAGTAGTGCTAGTATCAGATACTACTCATTATAACCCCTAGAAACGGGGCACAGCCTCAAACCCCTTTATACAGCTTTAGGTACCTGTTTGTACCATATTACAGTTAGATACCAACTAGTCTGTATAGACACAGTTTGGATCACACGCTGGGTAACATATACTAGTTAAGGCAACCTTGTCAGCACTTTAGGCTGAGCCTCTTTGCAAGTTTGACTTTTTTAGGTACAATCCTCTAGTACCTCATTTAAATGCAATAGATGTATCAGTAAGGCATTCAGATATCCATACTTCAGGTCTGTGCCAATATATTGCCATTTCTAATGCATCCTCTGGATACTTGGAGGACATATATTTAGGCATAAGGGTGCTTCACAGGTATACTATTTAGGACATTATAGGGTTTGTATACCCTGATACTTATTTACAACTTCCATTCCTCGCCCGCCAGGTGTGAATAGTTATACCCACCTACTTAAGGATTAAACTTTGCACAATACCAGTGCCTTAGGGTATTCTACTATTCCTTACATTTGCCCTTTTTTACTTCCCTTACTAATGTTTTTACACTCACTGTTTTTAATAAACGCCGCTGTCATCTATTTAATAAAACAATATCTCTTGTATATATTTATCCCACTTTTCTTGTACATCCAAATGATATGTAAAGGCAATCATCAAAGTGGCACAGACATACAGACTTAGGGCACTTTTTAATTGCAAGCCTGTAATTTTCTCCAAACTTAACTTTTTGGCTGTGGGTCACATTTTTTCAAAACATTTAGACATATTCAATTGTCACTAACCCGTAATTACATGCTCACAGCCTACACACGTAAACCATGTACCCATTAGTAACATTTCAGGGCATGATCATGATCAATTAAGCAAGCCCATTGTAACGGCTACCCCGGTAGTGAGAGGGTACCAGCCGTTGGAGACGTCCTTTTCCCTGGCAAGCTGCTGTGTAAAAGTGTAGTTGGTATAATCCCATCCAAGAGTTCCAGAGGGAAAGTCAGTTTCAGCATTAAATATCCATATAGAAGCACTGCGCAGTCTCAGAAGCCCAGACCACCCATATTGGACGACACTTTCTTGGGAGTCAAAGAATACTGTGTTTATTTTGTTTTATGCAGAAATATTTATACACCTCTTTCCACAGGTAATACACATCCCCCATATTTGGCCACACAATACACATAGAGAGAACAATAGGTGTGGTCACACCTCCCAGGGACTAGCTGGCTACTTTGATTCAATAACAGACATTGATAAGATAATGCTTCTCTTTGTTCCATCTTAACAATGTGAACACTTTACACAATAGGGCTCTCCTGCCTCTAGGAGACCCTAATAGGATTATGTATTATGCTGCGACACGAACAGCAACGGTACGATTAGATACATGTTCTGGTTTCACGAGATGTTTCTGCACCAAAGTGATGGTAGCACCAGTGTCTCTTAAGCCTTGTGCTATCTGTCCATTCACACGCACCTCTTGGGGGTGATGCTGGCGGTTATCCGGGGAGGCAGCCTGTACGGGGTTGGCCTCATACAAAATTCCCAAACACTCCTCAGGGCTCCCTTTGATTTTCAGGCAGTGAGCAGCAGAGGGACGTGATGGCGGGGTCTCTGTGTGGGGTGTTGTGCGCCTCCATTTGTTATTGGCTGATCTCAAAGGGCAATAACGGGCAATATGCCCTGTGTTGCTGCAGCGATGGCACGTCATTTTGGTTAGACCCCTGAGGCCGTGGCGGTCCTGGGGGTACTGGGGCCCGAAATTCTGTGCGTGCAGCGGGTATTGAAGTGCGTGGCTCTGCTCTATACGTTGGTCATGTGGACCCTTGGCTCACCTTTCTGGACTCTGCGTATTCGTCCGCTAGCCGTGCTGCCTCGGTTAAGTTAGCAGGGCGACGATCTCTCACCCAATCCTGTATGTCTACCGCCAGATCTTGGAAGAAATGTTCCATCAGGAATAGCTGTAGTACTTCCGCTCCTGTGTTGGCATTGCACCCTCGCACCCAATGTGATGCCACCCTTTGTATATTGCTGGCCCATTCCATGTGGGAGTCTGCAGCCTTCTTTTTAGACTCCCTGAAGCGACGGCGATATGTTTCCGGGGTGACGGCATATCTGGTGAGCAGTGCAGCCTTCACCCGGCAATACTGCGCAATATCTTCCTCAGTAAGCACCCGAAAAGCCTCATTTGCTTTTACTGATAGCTTTCCAGCCAAAATAGTGACCCATTGGTCTGGTGGTATTTGGTGTAGTGAGCACTGCCTCTCGAAGTTAGCCAAATATCCATCAATTTCTTCCTCACTTTCCACAAACGCTTTGAAGGCAGTGAAGGGTATTTTCTGCCCTGTAGCAGCGGGTGGGGGAGTATGAACTGTATGTGCCAGGGGTTGTCTAGCTCTTGCCAGTTCAAGTTCGTGCCCCCTCCTATTTTGTATCTCCGTTCTTGCTTCCCGGAACAGCTGATCTATTAGCTCCATGGATGTTGCTGGGTACATGGATAATCTCCGCTGAACCAGGTTTGCAATTTCCTACTCCTCGCTGACAGGGGTAGGTTGGTCCACGACCTCCATAGATCGATCCATCTCGTCCAGCTCCAGTAGGTCAGCTATCAGCTCTCTCCGTGGTCGGTTGTTGGCACTCCTTCCTCTGGTTTCCAAGAGATCCTTTAGTGTGGGTCTTTTCAGTTTAGCGTACTGGGATTCCATTCAGCACTTGCGTTGGGGATGAAAAGGACCATCCCACCACTGCCAACCAATGTAACGGCTACCCCGGTAGTGAGAGGGTACCAGACGTTGGAGACGTCCTTTTCCCTGGCAAGCTGCTGTGTAAAAGTGAAGTTGGTATAATCCCATCCAAGAGTTCCAGAGGGAAAGTCAGGTTCAGCATTAAATATCCATATAGAAGCACTGCGCAGTCTCAGAAGCCCAGACCACCCATATTGGACGACACTTTCTTGGGAGTCAAAGAATACTGTGTTTATTTTGTTTTATGCAGAAATATTTATACACCTCTTTCCACAGGTAATACACATCCCCCATATTTGGCCACACAATACACATAGAGAGAACAATAGGTGTGGTCACACCTCCCAGGGACTAGCCGGCTACTTTGATTCAATAACAGACATTGATAAGATAATGCTTCTCTTTGTTCCATCTTAACAATGTGAACACTTTACACAATAGGGCTCTCCTGCCTCTAGGAGACCCTAATAGGATTATGTATTATGCTAGGTGTCTGCAATGGTCTGAGCTAATATCCTGCAGAGCATAAACCCACATATCTACAGTATAGAAATGTGATCATATTTTAACCATAATAATTAAATAACCATAACACAGGGTAAAACAGTGATGGGTTCCGTTACACCCATAACTTACTTTTTAGACAGAGCCAATAGTAAATGAGACCGTCATCATGACATCAGTAAAACATTGAGTTTAAATTACCATTAATTAGTGTTTAGAAGTATGATTTGTGATCAGACTCGCAATCCAGCAATGTAGAAATCAATAAAAATTATTAAAGCAACTGTTCTAGTCCATGCTGGCTCCATGACATGTATTAACTCTTTGATTCCCGGGATCGATATAACATGAAAATAAAACTTAGAAAAAAAAAATTGTATTGCAGATTTGCAAGTTTGAGACTGTTGTGCAATTAATTATAATGCCTTTCATTGCTTTCCCAGTGCTTGTAAGTAAAGTAGTGTGCTTATTTGCTTTTGCAGTGTTACGAACAGGTGTTTAACCCACTTGTGGGTCCCAACTAGTATTTACGTCATTTTTTGATACATTTGCCATTTACAGAGTAGAAAGTGAGGATGGGCTACATTTCAATTGAATCTTGATTTTCCATCCTCATTTGTTAACATTTGCAGGCTTGAGAAATCAAAGGAGGAGATAGCACAGAGATACGATTTTGACAACCCACAGTGCTTTTGAGTGGGTAAATTGCAAATTGAATGCAAGTAGCTAAAAGTAGCCAGTTGAATATCAGTAACATTTACAGGCTCCATTACAGGTTGATGCAGTTATGATTTGGATAATTAAATAGGGCCCTTATTGTGTGAAGAATTTGTGAGGTATGCATAAAGTGGAACTCTTAAAGAAAGATAATGTAGAGAATGAGAGAAAGGAAAAGTGTAAAGGAAGGGCAGAGTGATAGAATGAGAGGGCATTTAATATGTAGAAATACAAGAATGAAAGTGACTGAAGTAAGAAATGAAAAAAAGAGAAGTAAAGTAGAATGTAGAGATAAGGAGTGAGCACTCAAACAGAATTAGAGGAGAATAATTTAACAAAGGAAGTAGTAAATAATGAGGAGAGTTGATAAGAGATAAAGATGGTGAGAAAATCAGAGAAAAAAGGGAATAAATAAGCTCGAAGAGAGCAAATGAAAGTGGGAAAGGGGAGGACGACAAAGAAAAAAGATTGGGAGAAATAGGAAAAAGTATACAATGATCATACTTTGTATGATTCACATTCATAAATAAATGCTATAAAATAATAGCTCTATATTATTTTATGAAAATGAAACTGGCTTTTGCAAGCAAAGCAGAGAAAACAGGTTTTCTAGGATCATATATGTTTACAAGACACTTTATAGACAACACATTGCAATCTACAACTAAAAACTATGATATTTTAAATAAAATACCTCAGTAGATAATTACTACTGTAAAGTGCAATAAAAAAGAGGAAAATGCAAAAACAGGTATACAAATATTGTAAGGATTAAAATGCCTTGGGTATAAAAACAACAATACATAATTCTGCTCCTTATAACGTAATATCAGTGTAGCAATACTAATGATTTGGTTTAGTATTGTACCTGACATCTAGGCTATATAGTGCAGAAAGGGTTAATATAAATAACTTCACTTGGTTACTATACTGTAAAAACTATGTTATGCTATCCCCAGTGCATCAGCAAAATGTTGTGTCTTTGGATAAAGTGAAACTTGTCACTCAAAACCACCATATTTCTGATGTAGGTTAATTGGATAGGGAAGCCCTAGTCATGACCTTGTGGCTTTCTTTAGCACCAGACACCTAACACTAACCATGTCTATATTTATATCAACATTTTACAAGAAAACAATACCAATTTATATTTGTAACTCAGAAAATGGTACCTTAATGGTACCTATGGTGTAATGATAAAAACATATTTTTATAAGTCTGGCAAAACACACCTATACTACATTAATGACAACATTTAGTTAAATTCAATAAAAAAATACCTTCAGAAAATGTCATTATGTTTCCCTAAATGTAAGGTAGCATTTAGCACATTTAAGAATATCCCCAAAAGAGAAAAAACTTGTTTGTCAGATGAGGCTTTAAAAAGTAGAAGGAAAGTGAAAGGTAGTAAAAAAGGAAAATATTTATCCAACTGAATGCAGAATTCCAGAGGACAGCAAGAGGAGACAAGGAAGCATCAGATATTATAATTTTAAAACTGCGAGTTGTTGTCACGCTTTGCGAGCTCGAACTGCAAACTGCGTACCTCACAAAGAAAGGGATGCAGTTCGGGCCGCTTTCGCGGAGGTGGAGGCTCCCACGTCCGCTGAAATGAGCATTTGCGGAGGTAGAGGGTCTACAGCACCTCAATCTCGGTAAAAAAACAACAGAAAAAAGTGGGACTTACAAAATAAACAACGGGATGAGGACCTCTTTTTCCCCTTATGGGAAGAGGTGTGAGATGTTGATGATTCTAATCCTTCTTCTACTTCATTAAAAAAGACATTGTAGAAGATGCAGTTACCCGCAGTGAAAGGTGTGCAGTACTTGTATATATAACTAATATAGTTGTGGTACTGTGAGTTTGTGTGTAACACTCGTAAAAGTTTCAACAGTTGCAGAGTGATTAAAAGCAAGTACATGGCAGAAAGCCAAAATAGTAAATCATGCTTAATTATAATGCCTGAGGCTGTAAATCTGCGGGCTTCAAAATTGCAACAGTTACAGAAAGATTAAATTGTATCAAGCTTGGAAGTATATGGCAGAAAGACAAAATTGTAAATCATGTTTCTATATGTAGCATTTCAGGGCCCGATCATGATCAAGTAAGCAAGACCCGTAACTTGCTGCTTAGACAGAGCCAAATCAGAAATGTGAGGAGATGGAGGGAGACAGTGAGAGATAAGGAGAGAGAGAGAGAGAGAGAGGAGGAAAGGAGAGAGAAGAAAGGAGGGGGAGAGAGAAGGAAGGAAGTGGATGTATTATATGACCTAGGAATAGAGAAGTCTGAAAATAAAGAAATACATTATTCATAATGGATGCAGATTCCTGATCAAATACAATAAGGCAGCACAAAATATTTTCAAAAGCTTCAGATATCTATGACTTATTCTTAAGGAAGATTCTCAGAGACATTCTCCCAGCAAAACCCATCATTACATTAAAGAAGAATACCAACCTAAAGAATCTTCTGACACCCAGTGTATTGAAAACGATAAATGAACAGGTACTACAAATGGGTATAAGAAAGCTACAGATACAGGTGTAACAATAAGAATTGTGGCAGGTGTAAAAGTATGAAGACCCAAATAAATATCATCACCTCCACAAGTTTGCTTCACAATAAAACACCTTATGAACTGCAACTCAGAATATGTAGTATATGTGATCACTTGCACTTGCGAAATGTAGGTTACACAAATAGAACTCTGATTCTAGGAACACCGGTACAATGTTATCAAAGAATTATTGACAAATTTCTCAGCCCATTTCTCATGAAAAAGGAAGGTGACAACCAGATGGATCCACCAATTAGGAACATAAATATATTGAATTGTCACATAAATACATAAAGTTCACTTTTCAAGCTTATTTTTAGACCAGGACCTTAGTTTGAACTTATTATATGATCTTTTTTTTTTATCATAGTACAACACCTCATGGTCCTAGGGGTCTAGGGAAGCTGGCTATATCCAAATTAGATTTAATCCAAATGGGATATACACAATTTGTTAAGAACATATATTGCCAAGTCCTCCCAAATAAATGGTATACACTGTTTGTTTTAAATAGTAGTGTCATTAAAAACTATATACATACACATATGATCATTATTTAATATTTATTATATAGAAATATCCCCACTTTCTATTTTTGTTCTAGTGTATAACTTCCTAATATTCCTGATTTTAATAATTTTCAATTGTGACTACCATATATGTTAGAACCCACTGTAGTTGTGGTAAATAACAAAAATACTCTTCAACTTGCGTCTTTTTGTGAGCCGCAAACGATCTATGGTCTACGGGCTGAAAATCCCTGCGGTTGTTACAGCCGTAACTTATGCTCCATCTAAGCCTTTGATATTTCATATCCGCAAGAGTTACGATCGCTAAAATCGCAAACCACTATTCACTATTCCGCAATGTTTTCACACCCGTAAATGGCAAATGAAAATCCTATGGGTACCAGATTGGACCCACAAAGGGGTAAAGACATGTCCGTAGCACTGTAAATGCAAATAAAATATCAATACTACACTGTCAATGACGGGTGAAGTGATAAAAGACATTAGAATTAATTGCACAACAGTCTCAAGCTTGAAAATTGGCAATAACAATTAAAAAATGTTATGTGTCATTTCAGGGTTATACATATCAGGCCACCGATATTGACAAAAACAGTATTGGCATTATATTTTTTTCCTTTTTTTTGCGGGTTTGCGAGTCAGATCGCATATTGGACCTCGGAACGCTAATTGATTGCCATGTAACCTCTATTTTCTACTGCCATAATGATTACGGTCTTAATTTATTTTGGCTGTTTCTCAATGGGTTGTTACATCCTTGCTTAATTGATCATGTTCACACTCTGAAATTCTACATACGATAGCATGGCTTATGGTTTCGGCTTTTGGGCAGGGACTTGGGGGCTTGTTCAATAGCACCGTAATTTTAGCAGAGTTCAAACTCTCAGCAGGCCCACAGACATACGGCCTGTATACCACGAGATGCCACCTTGCAACTGAATGAGGCTTTCTATGTTTAATAAACAATGAAAAACAGGGAATTTAAAATCAGTAGAAATCTTTAACTGAGCTCTCAAATATGGTCCTTCAAGAATGTATACCTTGTAATCTCAACATGAAATGAATGCAGCAGTCATATGTGAACTATTAATATTGCCACTTTAATAATATAATTCTTGGAAATTTTGCTGCAATGGCATAACTTTTCTAAGAGCTGCTCTGGTTTAAAAACAAAAGGTTTATAATTTGATTTGCATTTAATAGTATAACAATGCTGCAACACATCTATTAAATAAGGCTAACCAGACTGTCTGTCCCTGTGGGTTAGACATGTGATGAGCACCCAATTACAGTCTTTGGATTAAAACATAGCTCAGAGTGGATTTTTTAAGTCAGTAACTCTACCCATCTCTACAATGTTTGGTAAAGAGGCAGTCCTTAGCTTAAGGTAGTATTGCCCAATTATAGCGAAAAGAAAGAGATTCTCAAACAGATCATCTGTATGGAATCAATTAAAAGATTATAACCAATAATAAAACAAATTATTTATTATTGCACTGTACTTCTTAGTATTCTCTACTTCAGGTATACCACTTGCTCTGATTGGCTACTCCATATGGCATACTGCCCATTTCTAACATTAACAGTTATAAATTATTTAGATGGTGCATTAGAATCTGTGAGCCCAATTCAATTGAGCTATTGTTAGTTACTGAAGCCCGTAAATGAGGCCGTAAATTAAGTTGCTATTCAATTGGCGTTTTTTTGCAGGCTCCGAACGGGTTACGGGCTTGAAAACTTTGCGATGGTTAAACCCAGAACTTACAGCCTCCCGAAGCCTTTGATCTTTCACGGCCGCAAGAGTTCCGATCGCTAAAATCGCAAATCGATATTCAATTTCAAAAATCGATCAAGCCCGCACCTACAGTCAAGCCAGCAAACGGCAAATGTCGTCCCAAAGTTTACGAGTTCCACATAGGACCTGCAAAGGGTTTACAGACTAGTTAGGAACACTGCAAATCACCATAAATAGACACCAATGCACTTTAAAATATGGGGGTAGCAATGACATGCATTACAATTACTTGCGCAACAACTCCCAACTATCAAATATTGCAAAAAATATATATTTTATTTTACTCATGGGTTGTAATGGTCATGCTACAAGATGCTGAAAGCTATTAAACACACTACCTCATTAAATTTAAACACAAATACATGGAAATGGCTGACATATTAACCCTTTCTCATTCACAGAGGCCCTAATGTGCACCCTAAAAATACAAAGAACATCTTATATACATCTCACTTATCACATCTACATTGGGAAAACAAATAGTGGACAAATTACACATGTCATTTATCAAGTACCAGGGGAACAAAAAGTAATGTATGTAAAAACATTAGGGGTTACAAATTGGACTGGCAAAAACTATGCAAAAGCAGGGAAGTTCATTAGATTATCATGCACCAGATTCCCATAACCAGAACCTAAATCAGCTGTAATGCCAGATAAGTCTCAAATACACAAGTGACCTATTCCTAACCTGACATCCACCTGGATATTAGCAGATTCTGTAATCAATAAGCTATATTACCCCAGCCCCAACAAGCCATCAGCAAGTCTGACCCATCATGGATTGCCACAGTGTGATTGCTGTGTATATGCATGTGAGGAGTTGACAAAGGAGGAGGCGTGAATATTTGTAGCGATTGTTGCGGAGCAGAGACCCCAATGTAAGGCATGCAATTGAGGAGTGGCTGAGGAGTGACAGAGAGGCGCTTCTGGGAGTGAATGTAGGTGAGCTTGCTAATGTGATCCATGGTGGTCCAGAACCAAGCCAGGCACTTGAATTACCACATGATATGCCTAGGATCATGTTGGTCGGTGCAGGTAAGGGACAGAGCTCTAGTAGTACAGGGACTGATGGGGAAGTGTATGAGCATTTTAGGCTAACCCTTGCCAGTCTTAAGGAGCTCTATGCGCTCCTGAGGGAGAACCTTGGCCTTCCCCATGGACCAATAGAGCCATCCCAGGGATGACACGAATGTTAGCCACAAAGCACTTCCTTGTATCTGGTAGTTTCCAGAACACTATAAGTATAGTAGAAGGAATGTCTCAGGCAAGCTTTTGAAGGTGTCTGAGCACATTCCTCCATGCTATTGTTCTGAGAGCTACCAGATACATCAGTTTCCCCAACACTGTGGAGAAGACCCTGAAGGTGAAATCAGATTTTCATTGAATATGAGGTGTCCCTAATGTGCTAGGTGCTATTAATAGCATTAATACCTCCTAAAGATAAGGAAGCGCTGTTCAGAAATCGCAAACACTATCATTTTATCAATGTACAGGTTGTTTGTGATGCAAACATGTGCATACAAAGTGTGTTTGCAGGCTTCCCTGGAAGTGCTCACGATGCCCATATCCTGCGTCAATACTCATAAGTAATCACACCCAAGCATATCTTACCAAGAGAGAATACCCTAACATATACATAATGTTCCACTGTATTGCTCTGATGTTCACATGCAAAGGAGTAACTACATGAGCCATTGCATCATTGCTTGCTGCTGTGCATAACCCTGTGTGATCTGATCATAAGAGTATCAAGTTCGAACCCCCATATCCATAAACTAACATCACATGAATCATTCTGCATATGTTCAAACGCTTTAACAAGCATCAGAACATCAAATTTATATCTACATCTCCCATTTTGTTTACTTCAGGTGATGCAGGATATGGGTGTTTGCCGTGGTTGTTGACTCCTGTGAACAACCCACACACACAGGTGGAGGAGAGATACAATGCCGCCCATGCCGGAATGTAATAGAGCTCACATTTGATGTGCTTAAGACGCGCTTCAGATGTTTACATTCCACTGGAGGGGCATTACAGTATATACCCGATAAAGATTGTCAGATCACCATGGCCTGCTGTTCACGAAAATATAGCAGTACAGGCCAACTGTCTGGGGGACATTGATGAGGCTCAGCTCTTTCAGGAGGAAGAGCCTATACCCCCCCCCCCCTGTTGTGGATAATGTTCAGTGGTCACAACAACGTGCCTACATCATTCATGAGTAGTTCACATGTAAGTACAAAACAAACAACCAAGTATAATGTACCTTGATTATGCCTAACTAATACAACTCTTTTCTCCTTCCCCATTGTCATACCATATATAAAAATGTCCACAGTAGAGGAGAGCTCCCTGATATGATGTATGTCTCATGATGCATTATCAATTAACACTGGACCAACTACAACCTGCTATGATATCCGTTAATGGTAAGTATGCACACATTCCTATACACATCGTTTATACTGATATCTGCAAACCTCCAGAAAATACACTAAATGGATGGTATTATATATTCCACAATTTCAATGTATATAGGCCCTACATTCGTATTAGAAAACATCTTCACAGTACAGATCAGTAATGTTCACATTGTCTGATCATGTTAATCCACATCCAATAGAGGTCAATGCAATTAATAGCAATCTGGAAATATTAACATACCAGCATATCTGAAACAATAATCAATGTTCAGCATGGGATGCAAAGAGGGGGACTTTCCTGTTATGTGATAACAGGAAACAGGAAAGGTCCCAAAGATGTGCTCACTTATTAAAGTAGAAATCAATGTTGAAATCAATATGATTACAGTGGATTATGTGTGATGCTAATAATCTCATCATATTGCCATTACAGAAGTGCTGCCATGTGTGAACTCATCGGTTAACCACACAGACAAAGAAAAACAACCTTTCCAGCCACAGAACATCAGCTACATTGACGTCAACTGCATTGTAAGTAGTTGCAGTAAACATGTGCATGTATGCAGAAGAAGAAATAAATAATGGAGGCCTACCTTTCTTTTAACAAAGACATCCCATATGTATTGCAGATGCCGTAAGAAAACATAATCATACCCTGCAAACATGTCCTGTGGGAAAAGATCTCCTCATGGATATCATTTTGACCACATCCAAGGTAAAACACCATGGGCCCTATTAAATTATCCCACGTAGTTCTCTCGGTGCTTGCAAAAGACAGTTTTTCTGCTGTTTGCGAGTACCGAATCTCTTGCAGCCTGCTTTGCGATATGACTACAAAAAAATGGCTGAGAATAGGCTCCGAGAGAGCTACGTAGTCACACGCAGCCTTAAATCTACGCATGATTATCATATTTTGTAAGAATTCTTACGGGCACAAAAAGTGCCCGCATTGGATCCTAAAGCCTCTACGTGCTGCCTCGGAGCAGCCCGAGACAGCCGTGTGAGGCTCCCCCCTGCTCCCTATACACATCACAGCTTCCTTCCTCTAACAGGGACAGGAGTTGTTGCATTGAGGGGTGCATCCATCTGGGGTGGCTGTGTAGCAGCTGTTGTCGGCAGTAAGGGGTGAGATGAGGAGGCTGCAGGCTCTGGTTGCGGTGGGAGTGGAGCCTGTGGAACCGAAGGCTGGAGTGTATTTTTTGTGGGGCTCCGCCAACTGAACCAGCCACACCAAGTGATGTGTCTGGGCTTGTCTGTCCCTATGAGCCATTTGTTCATACCTGTCCATCCGAAGAATATGCCTCCTCACCTCACTATAAATTGGTTGGATGCTTTCGAAGTGCCCGATAGCAATATCGTTCTGCCTTTCAAGATGAGCTTGGATGTGTTTCCCATAGGGATGGTGTTCCCCCATTGCGATGCGGTTGCCAATGGGGATGGTGTTGGCAATGGAGATGGTGTTGCCAATGGAGATGGTATTGATAATAGAGATGGTGCTTGCAATGGAGATGGTGTTGTCCATTGGGATGATGTTTGCCCAGTCTGTTGGGGCAACAAGTGCTGTGACATTAACTGCTGGGACAACTGCTGGGGCAACAAATGCTGTGACATCAACTGCTGGGATAACAACTGCTGAGACAACCACTGCTGTGGCATCATCTGTTGGGACAACATCCGTTGTAGCCCGGTCAGAAGTGAGAGAAAATTGGGGTCCAGCCAGCGCATCAATTGCATTTCACAAGCTGGCAGTAGTGGGCCTGTTGAGAGTGGTCCACAGGACCTCGACATCCCTGCAGGTGGTTGCTGGCTCAATTAAATTTAAGTTGTTTGAAAGGGCTGGAAACATGCCGTGATGCGTGTGAGGGCCCAGAGGGTGTTACCCACAATGGTCTTGCTGCTGATGGCCTAGCCTCCTGTGATGGGCCCGGGCCCTCTGCTTCCTCCACCACCAAGTACATTGGTGATAGTGGTTCCTCTCATGGAGCCACTGCCTGTGTCTCTGCTGGTGGGGTACACATCCAGGATACTGAAATGAGAGGACAATAGTATTTGAGTATTGATTCTCTGATTCTTTTTTGCTGTGTGTTTCCAAATCCCTGACATCATGGTCACTTGTAATTGGCTGTGGTGAATGTTTTGGGCAGATAAACATTGAGCTGTGTCATGATCATTGTGGATCATGGCTTATATCAATATATACAGTATATATATACAATATGTGACCAATTCTCAGCAATGGGTGTTAACATTCTTCTGAGACATGATCCAGATTAGGCTAGTACATGACACGCACATGCAGATCCATACATGTACTCTCTTTTATATGTAAAATCAATGTTGGTATACAGCTTTACCTCGTTTAATGCTGGGTATCGGTTCCAAACAGTAGGAGTGTTAAGCAAAGCAGCTTTAAACAGTGCAGTTTAACATGGGGAAGATAGGGGAACAAAAAAATAAACAATTGCAATTGATATTTAAACTGTTTGGTTTTATATGAACTTTGAACAAACAGCAAACATAACACTAAAACAAACTGCATTGGCAACTGCTATTCATAATCCGTTTTAACTGCAGTTATTGGATACATTTCATTGATAACAATTATGATAATAATATGATAATAATATAATATTTAATAATATTTACATGGTTATTGATGCTCCATATATTTGTAGTCATAACAAGAGATCTTACAGTGCTATTGTATGTCAGTTATCTATGTGTGTGGGGTTAATGTGTGTGCATAAGAGGGTGTGATGGTGCATATGATACTTACATTGCAGAGTTTCCTGAAAACCAGAGTCCAACTGTCCTAGAAGGCCCACTATTGTTGCTGGCTCCAATAACTCCTTGGTAGTTTGCTCCCATCCACAGTAGGTGATGTTGAGTGGTGGGCCACCACCAGTTCCACAGGCTGCTCTGGCCTCGCTACCATCTTCTTCTTGACCTTCATCCGGCAGTCATCATATCAGTGTTTAACTGACTTGCGGTTTTCAACCCCTAGTAATGCGACAGTTGCAGTAACCTCATTCCAGGCATGTGTCTTATCAGCAGGCCTCACATCACTCCCACCATGGATGATGCTACAGAGGGCTTGGACTTCACTAAGGAGGGTTTCTGTCTCCTTTGGGCTATAATAGTGGGTCCTTTGCTTTGCCACAACCTCATGCCCTCCCAACTGTGCCTGGGGTACATGGCCTCCTTGTTTTCTCCTAGGGCCTGCCCCTCATCCCCACTACCACTTCCCCCTGGGATCAGGCCCTGACCATCTGCTCCTACACCTTGTATGGCTACATCTGGGGGCACATCTCTCCCCCCTCCTGCTCTCCTACACCTGTTCCTCCCTTCCCTGACCTGCTTACTCCTCTCTCTCTCTCCATTTCTCTTTCTCTCCTCCAGTCCTTCTTACTCTCCTTCTATCCCCCTCTGGTGTTCCCCTCTCTCTCCTCACTCTCTTCCTCCTCCGGTGTTTCTCTTTCTAGCACTCTCTATCTCTATGTAGCACTCTCTATCTCTCTCTAACACTCTCTATTTATCTCTCTAGCTCTCTCACTCGCTCTCTCTAACACTCTCTATTTCTCTCTGTAGCATTCTCACTCACTCTATCTAACACTCTTTATATCTCTCTCTAACACTCTCTATCTCTCTCACTCTCTTACACTCTCTATCTCTCTCTAGCACTCGCTATCTCTTTCTTAGTCTCTCTCTCTCTCTCTCTCTCTCTCTATATATATATATATATATATATATATATATATATATATATATATATATATATATATCAAAAACCCACCAATGCCTACACCCATGTGTTTACTTTCTCAGCTACAGCACAGTCAGAGACTTATGTTTTTCTCAGTGTTTTAAACGCCGGTTCCCGCCGCATTTATTGGCATTCTCCACTGTGATGGGATCGCAAATTACGGCCTTGCTTTATTTTGGAGCGCTTCATCTGTTCAGATACTTGGAAGCGTTACATGTGAAACCAGGGTTTAGGGGCTTAGCGCTTCACATCGTAACTTGTGCCCTTGCTCAATGTAAAAGCTCCGGAATTGGAGACGAATGGGAGCCCGAAGCCTACCCGCAGACATACGACCTAGATCCTGCAAGATGCAGGCTTGCAATTGAATCAGGCTCTGTGTGTATTTACTGCAAATAGATAAGGTTACATTGCATATTAACTCTAGAGATGGGTGTTATTATTTTATGTGCTGTGATTAAAACACTTCTAATTTTCCAGCTCCACCATATAAATAAAAGTGTGTGCAAGATACTCAGTAAAAGAAATTAACTGTGTATAGCTCATTAATGTAATTCAAATGCGACAGAATATAGCTGGATGAAAATGATTACATTTGTTTTACCAATAAAGCAATACCCTTATAAACAAGGATATGCTACAAGCCAAATTAAATGAATCGCTAAATTAAGCAGATCTATATAATTTATAGATTCATAATGATGTTACATAGCCATAAAAAATAATGACTCAATATCTAAATTAAAAAATCCATACACTAAATTTGTTCATTAAACCAAAATTGGCAGAGGGGATCGCTTAAGATTGAACACTCGTAGATAGAATAGACTATTAGACTATTTTTTTCTTAAGTACATATTTTTTCCAATAAACACATTTGAGGGAAAGTCTATAGAATGGGAAATTAAAGGACCACAAAGTTGCCATACATGCTCTCCAACGGTTAGAATGTGGGAAAAAAAGCCGATTTGTTTCTTAGATTTTAACATTGACCAAGATTTCAAGTAGATATTGTCATTTTAGTTTAGCCATTGAAGCTATCCCACAAATATCTGCATAACTCATAAGGCTGAGTCTGAAACTGTTACACATTGTATTATACACTACATTTAAGAGTAGAATCTGTTGGTACAGTGGTAAGTAGTTTTTAAGATTGTTTTTATTGCTAAGTCATGGGTTTCGATTACCCTGCCTTCCAAATTGTTGTTTGTTTAACTAATATACTTATTTTTTTATATATCAATCATATGTGTGTTAAAAAATATATGTCAATTAAAAAAAATGTTTGCACCTTAAAGGGAATTGTAGCTCTAATGACATGTATCAGCTACAGGCAAAATCACTTTCTGCTCGATTTAAAGCATGTTATTTAAAGAAGTCTGAATCAAGACCATGCAAGAAATGCAAAGCATGAATTCACATAGAAACAACAACATGTTTTTTCAGATTGTGACTGTTCAAAGGTGTACCAAATCAGAGACAGTACTGATTGTTTCTCAACAGCATTTTGTTATCAAATTAATTGCAAGTGTGATCTTAGATATGTAAGCAAAATGGTCCACAAATTTCGTAGACAAACAAAACGGATGTACCGGTCACTAGACGTGTAAACAAAATGCACAAATCTGTTTATTGGAATAAACTTGTTTAGAAACTTAATTGTTCAAATAGTCTATTCTATCTACCAGTGTTTGATCTTAAGAGATTTGCCAAAATTAGTGAATGGATTATTTTAATTACGGTATATATTGAGTAATTGCCTATTATGGCCATGTAGCATGCTTTTGAATTATATAGATCTACTTATTTTAGCAAATTATTTAATCTTTTTGAGTAGCATATGCTTGTTTTTATAAGGATATTGCTTTATTGGTAAAATAAATGTAATCTTGTGATGTTCATCTATAATCTGTTCAGTTATGCTTGCACACACTTTTATTTATTAATTTAGTGTGATTTATTGTGGAGTTGGGAAATTGGAAGCAATTTAACCACAGCACATAAAATGTAAATAATAACAAAAATCTCAATCGTGACCTAATCCATTTGAAGTAAATACACAGATTCTAACATATCATTTAACTAATTTACAACTGTTGATGGTAGAAATGGACAGTTTGCCATATGGAGTAGGCAACTATAATGTCCATACAGTATAAACCAAGTGGTATACCTGGATCAGAGAATAATCTGTATAATTTGAAGTTGGGAGCTGCTTTCTGTCTAAGGTATTTAGTCCTTTTCATTTAAACTTCCTCTGAGCTATGCTTTAATTAAAAAACTAGGCAGCAGAAATGGGAAGCCCGTCATATGGGTGATCTACAGGAACAGATAGTCTGATTAGCCTTATTGAATAGATGTGTTGCAGCATTGTTTTACTATTAAATGCAAAGCTGCTAAATTTCATCATTATGTCATCTTTTGAAAAGTTGTCTTCTATCCAGTAATGACATATTATATATTATGCCAACAATACCTCTGGTGCCTCACAATAGGCATTATTTATAATCAGACTATCAGTCATTAGATGAATGTTCCATGACTTATCTTCGCGAGGCCCGCAGTTGCAGCCTGCAATAATCATCTTTGGCTCTCATTGCAGTCCCATGAGCCTCCACCCCCGCAACTGCGTCACTCGCTTCACGAGTGACGCAGTTGCTGCCTGCAATAAGAGCCTTTGATTCTCATTGCAGCTAAGTCCCACGAGCCTTCACCTACGCAACTGCGTCCCCCGCAGTTGCGGGACACAAAAGCGTGACGACAACTCACAGTACGACAACTATATATTGATATATATAGTGATATGAGTTTGATTAAAAAGTATTTTTGTGGTTATAAATCTGAGCGGCTCTTAGAGGAAGATACAAGTTATAAGTCATTGTAGCAACATTTCCAATAATAATATTAAAGTGGTAACAGTAATAGTTCCTACATGACTGCATCTTTTATTGCAAGTTGGTATTAGAAGGTATACGTTCTTGTAGGACTATAATTTCAATTTTAAATTCTCTGTTTTTAGTGCATATCAGTAAAAGACATATTTTACACCCTTTTTTACATTGTTAACATAGAGTCTTTTTGTTAGTTACCCACAACTCCAATGGGTTCTAGCATATGGTTCAATTATTTAATTTCTCTATGTTTTACCTTTAGTTGTAAACATCTATTTAAAGAAGCTTATCACCTTCAGCTGTAATTTACGCAATATATTGTACCACACCTTTTTTATTCCTCACCCATATCCTCTAGACTGTAAGGGCCTCATTCTATTATCGTCCGTAAGCGCTGCGGGGCCGCAAGGACCGGCCGCAAGCTATTCTGCTATTCTATTCACCTCCGGCCGGGGATTCCGGCAGGCTTGCGGCCGGCGCCTTGTTATCCCTTGCGGCCGCACGCCCTGGAGGAAAGCCTTTGATCTAAAACGGCCGCAAGAGTTTCGGCCGCAAGAAAATCCCGGTTGCTATTCTATTGCTCCGGGAACCCTCTCTGCAAGGCTAAAAGCGAGCCGCAGCTTACTTGCAGCAAAAAGGTCCCCCTTAGCACCAATTAAGCACATAAAATAGCCCAAATAAAGCCATCCTGCACTTTGAGGAGACTATAAAGAGATTGTAGGTGTTAGCAAAAATAGCACAACATTCCCCTATACACAAATCCGTAAAAACAATTTTTTATTAAATATGTAAAATATCCATGGAAAAAGTCCAGAGTGCTTGGAGCACCTCAGACCCGCCCACGCTGCGGCCGGAAAATAAACAGTTAATGTAAACTCGGATTTGGGCTGATGTGCAAGCGTGAGTGGGGGTTGCTATTAATCCTCATGTCCCCCAATATGATCCCTAGCATTTACAGAGCTGTACAGTGCAGTCTTCAATTTATATTTGACTTTAAAAATTTGGGAGCTTACGGCCGTTTCCAAGATATGCGGCCGGCCGTAAGGGGAGATCCTTGCAGGGCCGTATAATAGAATTGCGAGGTAACAGAACCCCCGCAAGGAATCGCAGCCTTACGGCCAATTTACGGCCGATAATAGAATGAGGCCCTAAGTTTGTGAGTTTTCAGTCTTTTGAGTGCTTTGGAGAAAGCACTTTGTATGCTTGTCTTAAAACTCAATTACAGGGCCCTCCATTTTTCTAAAAAAATTTTAATTTGTTTTTTATTGTATTTACCTCGTTTAGAGCTATGGAATATGTTAGAACATTGCAAATAAAGGTTAATAATAAATGTAATAATAATCATGGTTGTCTATACAATTATTCAACCACATATTTATTGATTGATTTATTTATTTTATTTTCAAGTACAAAGTTGTACAAAATACATACAAAATTATACACAATGAATCTTAACAATACGTGTATATACATTAATCTCGGTAAAACATTGTGACAACACACATACCACACAATCATTGTTCAAAAAAAAATACAGGGTACAGCCAAAAATGCTAAAATAGCAATAAATATAAAAAAAAAACATTTTAAACAAGCAAGATTACTTAATAGAATCCCAGATCGTCCATTTAGAATTGTCTTGACTAATAATTTTACCTGTCTCATATAGATCTTCTAATTCTCTAATATAATCTATTTTCTGTAACATTTCAACCTAGCAAGGGGGATTTGCTTGTTTTCATCTACTTATGATTACTGATTTGAGCGTAATACAGATCTGAATAATAAACACCATTTCTTTTTTGTTAAATTCTTATAAAAAATATGAAATAAACAGCCATAAGGGGTAGGTGCCAATTGTCTTTTTCAAAATGTCGGATATATAATTGAAACATTCAGACCATAAAGGTTTAATAACAGAGCAATTCCACCATGCTGTATATGAAAGTATTTACCACTATTACCACAGTTTCTCCAACAGAGTTTATCTTTAGGATCTTGTGAAGTTTGATAAACTCTGAATGGGACCATATACCATCTATTTACATTTTTAAAGTGTACTTCTCTCTGAGCAGCATTTTTTATATATTTATTTGTATTTCTAAATGCTTTTACCCAGGTTTCTAATTTAAATGTTTTAACTATATCTTTCTCCCATATTGTCATACTGGCTGATTTTTTTTATTTTTATATTTGATCGAGTGATATAAAACCATTTGAATATATGATGAGAATAATCCATCTTTTGAATAAGCAATTCAACAGAATTGAACTTGTTCCTAATAATTTTATTGAGTTTATATTTATTTAACCATGATCTTATTTGTTCATAAATTAACCAAGAATGGGGACAAATATCAAATTTGCTTTTGAACTGATCAAAAGAAGCAAGATCTCCATTAAAAAGCTAATCACCAAGAAAATGGATATCCTTTCCTATACCGCTAGTATTCAAGGGAATTTGTAAGATTTTCAAAATACTAATTGGGATTAATAAACTCGTAAATGTATGTATCCTTGTTTTTTATTAATACGTTGACAATATTTCAAATTACTCTTAATGATGTATGCCCCTTTCATTACATGTTTAACTGGATATTTTTCAGAAAAAAATCAGAGCACTCAGATCTTGTTGCAATGTAAAAGATTTTTCTATCTGAGACCAAGCGTACCTATTTTTATGGTCTAGCCATTTCAGAATATGTGATAATGTTATGGAATCATAATAAAGTTTAATCAATGGATAAGCAATGCCCCCATTACTGAATTTTCTAACCATAGTCAATCTTTTCAACCTAATATGTTTGCTGGAGTGTATGAATTTATCAATTAGGACTTGAAATCGAGTGATCCAAAACAATGGAAAACATATGGGATTACACTGTAAAATATAATTGACTCTTGGTAGGATAACCATTTTAATACTAGCTATTCTGCCTGAAAAAGACAGTTGCAAGACTCTCCAACATTTTATAGTTTCTTTGCATTTGTCAAAAACCTTTCTGGAGTTAATATAGGTCATCTGACTTATATCTTCACATAAGGTAATACCCAGGTGTTTAAATGTGTTTACATTGCATTTGAATGGGAAATTGGCTTCCAGAACTTTTTGGTTTTATTCTAAATGTTAATCATCAAGATTTCGGATTTTAAAGAGTTTAGTTAATAATTGGAAATGAAACCATATTTGGTAATCAAATTCTACAGTTGGTTAAGAGATTCCCTGGGTTGAGTACGTGACAAAATAATGTAATCTACAAATAAGGTAGTTTTATGTTCTCTCTCTCCCACCCCTATGCCATTTATACCTGTTGAACTTCTGATCACTTCCGCGAATGGTTCTATTATTAAAGTAAATAGAATGGGAGAGGACACCCCTGCCTCGTACCGTTATAAATTTCAAAACCCAGGGAGTTGAAATTAATTCCAGCCACCGAAGTCGATGGACCAGAATACAAAGCCCCTATGGCATGTGAGCTAAATATGCCTAGATCCATTTTGGACAATGTCAGTTTCATGTACTTCCTCCCTATCCTGTCGAACGCTTTCTCTGCATCCAAAGACATGAATAGGGTGGGAGTACAGTAATTTTTAGCAATAGCTATTAGGTTCATCAACTTCCTGACATTGTCAGAACCCTGTCTTCCAGGGATAAAACCTGATTGAGCTATTGATATCAAGTTAACTATTTTTCCCAATCTAAAAGATGGAGTTTTAGAATATAATTTTAAGTCAGCATTCATCAATGAGATTTGTCTATAACTAGCACATAGTTTTAATTTATTTTTATTTTTTTATGGATAACAATAATTGTAGCTTTTAACATTTCATCTGGAATTTTCTCTTCTTCCTCTATTTTGTAAAATAAATCTTTTAAGAATGGTGTCATGACTGGGCTACATCATTTATAAAATAGGTTACTTTAGCCATCTGGACCTGGAGTAGTGTGAGATTTAAACATTTTAATAGCGTCAATAATTTCCAATTCTGAAATAGATTAATTTAACAACTCTAACTCCGTTGCAGATATCTTTGGTATTTTATATTCCCCTAGAAAAATTTTAATATATTCAACTGAGGGATTTTCAAAAGTAGGATCTTTTGAAAGATTGTATAAGCCTTAGCGATTTCATTGGGTTTAGTAACCTATTCTCCTTCACTAAACAACCCTTCAATTTTAGTATTTTGATTTTTTTCTTAAATTTTGTTTGCCAATATTTTACTTGTTTTATTAATTATTATATTATTTTTTCTGTATCCGCCATATGGCCTTGTCAGAAAGAAATTTATTAATTACAATTGTATTAATAATTTGTGCAATGAAGAGCTTTTTTGTTTTCTCCAATGGCCTTTCATTTTAATTAAAATGCCTCTGGTAAATGCCTTATAGGCCATCCATAATGTATATATATATATATATATATATATATATATATATATATATATATATATATACAGTATGGGCTGAGAGTCCTTTTGCATTATCTAGCCACATAGGGCCTCATTCTATTAGCGGCCGCAGCCGTTGTGGGGCCGCAAGGACCGGCCGCAAGCTATTCTGCTATTCTATTCCCTTACGGCCGGGGATTCCGGCAGGCTTGCAGCCGGTGCCTTGCTATCTCTTGCGGCCGCTCGCGCCGGAGGAAAGCCTTTGATCTAAAACGGCCGCAAGAGATTTGCAATTCAATTGCTCCGGGAAACCTCTCTGCAAGGCTAAAAGCGAGCCGCAGCTTACTTGCAGGAAAGAGGTCTCGTTAGCACCAATTAAGCACATAAAATAGCTCAAATAAAGCCATCCTGCACTTTGAGAAGACTATAAAGGGATTTTAGGTGTTAGAAAAAATAGCACATAATTATCCTGTACTCAAATCCGTAAAATATTTTATTTTTACTATCCGTAAAATATCCATGTAAAAAGTCCAGAGTGCTTGGAGCACCTCAGACACACCCACGCCGCAGCCGGAAAATAAACAGTTAATTTGAACTCGGGTTTGGGCAGATGTGCAAGCTTGAGAGTGGGTTCCTTTTAATCCTCATGTCCCCCAATATGATCCCTAGCATTTACAGAGCTGTACAGTGCAGGCTTGAATTTATTTTTCAGTTTTTATATTTCTGAGATTACGGCCAGTTCCAAGATATGCGGCCGGCCGTAAAAGGAGATCCTTGCGGGGCCGTATAATAGAATCGCGAGTTAACTGAACCCCCGCAAGGAATCGCAGCCTTACGGCCGATTTACGGCCGATAATAGAATGAGGCCCATAGAGTCTGAACGCTGTTGTTGAAAGAGGTAGTGCAGGCAATAAATTATTACCCCCCGGCATGGATGTCTTGACAGAAGAAGCCTTGAGCTATGAGTGGCGCACACCGATTCAGCACCGTTGAGTTGCTCCACGTCGGAAGGGGGAAATATTTTTTTTCCTGCACAACCTCTTTTACACCACTAGGTGGTTCTGTGGGTTCAAGTGCAGCATTCAGACTCTATGCGGATAGATAATAGACAAGATCTGTAAATATAATTTTCTTTTGCATGTCCTTGAATGAATGCATTTTGTGTTGCTACCATATTACAAATATGGATAATAAAATATGCTAACATGTAGAAATAAACCTTTGAAATAGAATATATCTGATCAATTAACATTCTGCCTGGGAGTTTAGCTTTTGAGTTCAGGAAGTCTGTTTTTTTTAATTTATATGCTGCCTATTAGATCCTTGTTCCATTTCTGTTTGCATACATTATTTATACTTGTTTCTGAGCCAAGGACCCCATAAGTTCCTTCCTTCATTCTGTGACATGGTGAACTTTGAACATTTTCTGGACCTTATATTTTATTCCTTACACCTTTGTTGTCTTGCTTTAGAATACATCTGTTCTATTTGAATTATAAAATCATTGTTTGCATTGCCTATATATGTGTACATACTTCCAAGTCTTTGCACAAAATAAGCAGCTCATGAAAATATTTGCAAACAAATATGAAAACAGAACTTTTCCTCTAGCACCAGATATGATCATCTGTGACAGTCTCTTTGCACTTGCTGCACACAGCAAAATAAATAATAATTTGGTACATATTCATTATTTTTTAAACATTGTTTTAATATAAATATACCTTACACGCTCTCTTAATTATAATATAATTCAATTTGAAAACTAATAACTACAGGACTTCCAAAGCGTTTATATCCTTACAGCTTAAAGAAATAATGTCTGGTTCAATATCATATTGTACATAGAAAACATCAGTATTTTCACAAGTGTAACCTTAAAATCTTGACAGCATTAATTTTTAATAATATAAATGACTGTAGTTAAATAAATATAAAAATAAAAATAAACAGTATCCTATCAGATCTTCCCTATTCTAAAGGGCATAGATCTATTTTTCTGCAATGAAATAAAGTTAACCTTAAAATGTCACTCATGTGTAGGAAAATGTCAAACAGAAGCTGAAGAAGCAGAATATGGATCTAATAAAACGGCTGAAAATATTTTATGGAAAAAAAAAACATGCTTCATGAAAAAGACATAGTCCAAGCATAACATACTATATATAAAGGTAATCGTGTTGTGTCCATATGAAGTGTTGTGGTTGCTTTAAATATGAGACAGTTGGGTTGGGTATATTCAGTAACACCCTTTTCTTTGTAGTCAGTAATAATATGATCCATTTGTCAAATATCATGCTTTGAATTAAACCCTTGAAACTTGCAGACAATTTCTTTAATGCAGTAGAATGATAAATTGAAAACAACTTTTCTGGTTAAAGGTCACAAATTTTAAAAAAATATGTGCTCTGGCAAAAGAGTCACTTTAGTACAAAAGATATTTGAATAAAAGAGAAATTGTCAAGTATATGTGAGCGACATATATTAATAATTACAATTTTAAGACACCAAAACTCCAATGAAGATCCTTTCACTTAATATTAAATCACTTACTTATCTGACCATGTAGGGAACAACAGTTCCACTAAATTTGTTGGTGTATTAGAAACCTCATTCCCCACTAGATTTTTTTAGATTTTTTTATTAGGTTGAGGCAAGGCATGTAAAGATTTTTAACATAAGGTTTTAATAGCCATTAATAGAGGTTATATTTTGTAATTTTTTTGTCTCTATAGAGATCTGATTAAGGTGTGCCACAAAACAGTGTTCTGTTTTCTTTGCTTTCCTTGTATATACACTTTGAGCCCGATTCAGTTGAGCACTTGTAACTTACAGTAGCACATAATGGAGGCCGTATGTTATTTTGCTATTCAATTGGCATCTTTTTGTGGGCTACAAACAGGTTCCGGGTTCCGGCCTTGACATTTTTGCAATTGTTAAAACCAGAACTTACAGCCCATCAAAACCTTTGATATGCAAGAGTTACGATCGCTAAAATTGCAAATCGCTATTCAATTGCTACAATTCCCCAAGTCCGCAAATGTTTTCACACCCGTAAACGGCAAATGTAGGAGAAAATACTATGCGTACCAGATAGGACTCACCAGGGGGTTTAACCATTGTCCGTAGCACTGTAAATGCAAATAACAAATCAATACTGCACTGTAAATGATGGGGAAAGCGATGAAAGACATTATAATTAATTGCACAACAGTCTTAAGCTAGCAAATCAGCAATAACATTTTTTGTTTATGTTTCATTTTGGGGTTATATCAATCTCAGGAATCAATAAGTTAATATATATCAGGCCACCCACATGGACTAGAACAGTATTGGCATTCATTTTTATTATCTTGAATTTTTGCGGTTTTGCGAGTTAGATCGCATATCAGACCTCTAAACGCTAATTGATTGACATCATTATTCTGCTGTCTAAGGGCCTCATTCTATTATCGGCCGCAAACCGGCCATAAGGCTGCGATTCTTTGCTGGGGTCCCGTTACCTCGCAATTCAATTAAATGGCCCCGCAAGGCTATCCCCTTACGGCCGGCCGTAAATCTTGCAACCGGCCGTAAGCTCAGAAATCTAAAAAGTCAAAAATAAATTCAAGACAGCTCTGTAAAGCTCTGTAAATGCTAGGGATCATATTGGGGGACATGAGGATTAAAAGTAACCCACTCTCAAGCTTGCACATCAGCCCAAACCCGAGTTTAAATTACCTGTTTATTTTCCGGCTGCGGCGTGGGCGGGTCTGAGGTGCTCCAAGCACTCTGGACTTTTTACATGGATATTTGACGTATATTAAAAAATATATATTTTACGGATTTGAGTATAGGGGAATTTTGTGCTAATTTTGCTAACACCGAAAATCACTTTATAGTCTTCTCAAAGTGCAGGATGGCTTTATTTGGGCTATATTTCGTGCTTAATTGGTGCTAGCGGGACCTCTTTCCTGCAAGTAAGCTGCGGCTCGGTTTTAGCCTTGCAGAGAGGGTTCCCGGAGCAATTGAATTGCAAATAGGATTTTCTTACGGCCGATTTCCTTGCGGACGTTTTAGATCAAAGGATTTCCTACGGCGCGAGCGGCCTCAAGAGATAGCAAGGCGCCGGCCGCAAGCCTGCCGGAATCCCCGGCCGGAGGGGAATAGAATAGCCGAATAGCTTGCGGCCGGTCCTTGCGGCCCCGCAACGGCTGCGGCCGATAATAGAATGAGGCCCCAAGTATGGTGATCTGAGGAGCGAACTGGTGAACTTGTTGAGGTTGAATTGACTGAGCTGGTCCAAGGTCTTGACAGTGATGTTACACTGACCCGTTTTATATCGCATGCTGTTGCAAGATCTCTTGAGCATGCCAAGTGCTAGCTGCCTCTCTCTTGTGATGTGGCTCAGTGAGGGGATTGTAGAGGGAGGTAGCACTGGCAATAGACATGTGCATTCGTTAGACTAAAGAGGCTGGCTGACGGAATATTTTGAGATGACAGCAGAGATATATGGGAGTGCAATAAAATGGTCAAGACCTTTAAAGGGATATGCAAGTGAGCTGGATTATGAATGCATCTGATAGAGGAGAATTAGTAGTGTATGAAAGCATGTGTTGTATAGAAAAGTTCAATTTACTTACAAAGTTATTTGCATGAAAGTCAAATTCAGCTGTTCACACCCACAGTAAGCTTATATAAGCTGGGTACCCACAGGAAATACAGCAGGCTACCCACAGGAAATACCGCAAGATACATATTTTGACCTTTCTAGTACAGAGCACAGAAAGTAACTGTTGCAGTTTTTGTACTGAGCACTTGCCAGAAGTCACTGAGATGAAGAGTGATACAATGTATTATCCTGATTCTGAATTTCAATGGTCTGCTAGAAAATCATTCATTTAGTGTCGCCTTCTCTGGCATCTTCTGGATTTCAGTTTCATCTACATGCAGATAATATTTAAATCTGCCTCTTAGCACCAGGTCTATCCTCCTTTCTTCTAGCACATGTTCTCAACTGTCTCTTAAGCATATCCTCCAGGATGTCAGCCCGTCAACTGAAACTTAATGTGTCAAAGACTGTGCTCCTAATCTTTCCACCCCCCATTACAACTTCCCCTCCTCAAATATCCATCACTGTTGACAATGCCTTTATCACTCCCACCTCTCAGTGCATTATCATGAGGTTCTGTTTGACATTGCCTTCTCTTTCATTCCTCACATGCAATCATAAACAAGATCATGTCATTTTCACATAAAAAACATCTTAAAAAATACGTCACATCTTACAGAAAAAAAAAATACTAATCCTTTCTGTCATACCTTGTCTTGGCTACTGCAATTTGCTTCTTACTGACCTCCTCATCATCCATATGTCTTTACTCCAATACATTAAGTACCCCTCTGCTAGCCTCATCTACCATACTCAGTGCTCAGTGTCTGTAGCAGCACTGTCAGTCACTACACATGATTCTTATAGTCTCCAGAATAAAATGTAAAACTATTACACTAGAATTTAAAGAGATATGCAAGTGAGCTGGATTATGAATGCATCTGATAGAGGAGAATTAGTAGTGTATGAAAGCATGTGTTATAAAGAAAAGTTCAGTTTACTTACAAAGTTATTTGCATAAGAGTCAAATCCAGCTGTTCACACCCACAGTAAGCTTATATAAGCCGGGTACCCACAGGAAATACAGCAGGCTACCCACAGGAAATACAGCAAGATACATATTTTGACCTTTCTACAACAGAGCACAGAAAGTAACTGTTGCAGTTCTTGTACTGAGCACATGCCAGAAGCCACTGAGATGAAGAATGATACAATGTATTATCCTGATTCTGAATTTCAATGTTATGCTAATTTAGGTGGTTTTTTTTAGGGGCGTACACAATTAGATGCAAAAGGTAAAAAACATAGGATATTTTGCTAACTTCAAGGTAAGCTAATTAATCTTTATTTTGGGATATTTTCATGAAAATAAGTATTTTAAGATTTAAATATTATCTGCATGTAGATGAAACTGAAATCAAGAAGATGCCAGAGAAGGAAACACTAAATGCATGATTTTCTAGATAAGATTTGAACCATGAGAGTGCTGTGTTAACAATGCCAAAGTAGTGGAAATTGTTGTAGCTGAAAGCCAGATTGCTAGGGGCCAAGAAGGGAGTTGGAGGATGGAATCAAGTAAGGCAGTTGTAGTTGAGTCGCTCAACCAGCTTAAAGACAAGGGAAATAGAGAGATAAGGCAATAGTTAGATGCAGAAGGAGAGTCAGATGAGGGTTTCTTAAGAATGGGTGTAACTATGGCATGTTTTAAAGATGATGAAATCTTGCTGGTGTATAGATATGTGAGTGGTGGGGTAGTTGTGGTAGAGAGGGGAGGAGCTGTGATAGAATTTATACTGTAATATGACCCCCATAGTGTCAAAAACTAACCCCCACAAACCACCTAAACTAGTTACATATTAATTGAGGTTTATCAACTTCAACCTTTTTACATTTCCTCTAATCCTTGTAATATTTGGATTAGTTGTTAATTGATTCATAGAAAGGCAAAAAAAACAAAACATTGAAACATTTCCAATTGTTTCATAAGAGAAAAAAATCCTTCCTGACCCCAGATACTGTCAATGAAATTCCTCCCTTGATCAATACAAGATTTACCCTGAAAGCCTTTTTTATTAAAAAAAATAGAAACGCCCTTTTTTAAGTTATCTTTCAAACTAACGGTCACAGCCTCTTTTGGTAGAGAATTCCACAGTTTAATCATACTTATTGTGAAGAACCCTTTTCTTTCTTTAAAGTGGTATCCTTTTACTTCTAATCTCAAAGGCTGTCCTCTTGTCAGTTGAAATCCTCTTGGCACAAAAAGTTTGACAAAGCCTTATAATGACCTTGGATGTATTAATATAAGGTAATCATTTTCCCTCTAAGACATTTTTTCTAGAGAAAATACATTTAACTTGCTTAGTCTTTTTCATAGCTTATGCCCTCCATTCCTCTTATTAGTTTTGTTGTCTTTCTCTGTCCTTTTTTCCCAGCCAAAACATGTCCTTTTTATGAAGTGGTGCCCAATATTGTACTAGATATCTAAAATGAGGGCATAATAGGTATTTGCAAAGTGGCAGAACTATATTTGCTTCCCTGGCTTCTATACCCTTCTTAATACATTTTAATATTTTACTTGCCCTGCTTGGCATTAAGCACTGTTACCTAGGTGGTTGTCCACAAGCTCTCCCAAACCCCTTCCAGTATCCGATACCTCTAGATTTGCTCCAGAAGAATAAGAATATAAATTGCATGGCTATTTTTCTAGACATTAAATGCTGAGCACAGCAGATCTGGACATTAAATGACATTGGATTTGGAGGTGAGTCACTATATTTTTAATCATTTAAAGTGGCAGTGTTATTTTGGACACAGTTTAAGCATTGTACAGTAGATTTTTTTTTCCTAATTTTATTAATTACCATCTTAGTTTTGAGGAATGTACAGTATTTTTATGTCAATAGGTTTTTATTGTAGACAATCATAAAGATCACATAGCAGCATTACAAAGTAAGTAACATAGCATACAAAATAATGAATACTGTACTGTATACCATTGCTAGAGGTTCTATAAAATAAACTGTGGTGCATAACAAAATACTGTATGAAAAGTATGATTAATTTTAGCCCAAAGACTCAATGTTTGTCCCATTTTTTTTAAATGGGGAGTGTACAGTATCTATTCATCTATCTGTTTATCTATCTACTGTATCTATCTATCTATCTATCTATCTAGTCATCTGTAACTTTTTGGTTTGATAAGGCCAAATTGTTAACTCTTCTTCTTTTTTTTTACAGACTGCCCTTTATTTAAAAAAAAACATACCCAGCCTTGTGACCACAACAATGACAAAACCGGTCCCAAGGTGTGCTAGGGATTATGTAGCAAGTGAAACATTACAGAAATGTAGGAGACAGTTGTGGCCAGCTGTCATGCCTGAGGAATTCTCCTCCGTTGACTTAGAGGAGGTTCAAATCAATAGTTCAGCTGTGCATAGCAGAGTTTATGATAAAATATGTAAGTTAGTTGACTCTGCTCTCGACATGAACTCAACCACAGTTTTGCTGTGGATGAAGCTGTGGGTGAAGCTATTCAAGTCACTCATACACTAAACACAAAAGAAATCATAGAAGGTTTTGTGAATCGTGGACAAAATAATGTTGCAGAAGAGAAAGAGAGTGATGACGACGGGTGTGAGGTGGAAAAAGTATCCTGGCATAGAGCTACTGCAGCATTTGAAAGCATAATAGCTTTTGCGAAACAGCAACCCTTCTTCACATCCCAGAATCTTATGCAGCTGCACATCATGCAAAACCTGACTTTGCATGAGATGCAAGAGGCCTCAAAGCAAGGTGATATTCGTTCATTTGTACAGAAAACTGCACCCAAGTCTACCAGTACAACATCATCTACAGATGAAGATCTAACACTAATGATGATGACTGGTTTTCTGCTCCTGAAGGAGTCCTAGTAGGAGGTGAAGCTGCGGAGATCCTGATGTTATGTCTACACAGTAAACTTTCTTTTTTTGTTCATTAAAGTTAACTGAAGTGAAAAAAGGATGTTACCTCTTGTTATGTTCAGTAGTTTAATCACTGCCATTTAATACAGTATGTACTGCACACTGGCTTCCAAACAGCTACCATACAGTATTTTTTATAAAAAGGAGAGGACCTAATACTGAAAACAGAGGAACCCCACTTACTACATTAGTCCAATCTGAGCATGTTCCAATTACAGCAATCCTTTGCTTCATATATTTTAGGCAGTTCTCAAACCATGAGCAAATATTTACTGAAATTCATGTATGCCGTAATTTGTACAGTAGTTTTCCATGTGGCACTGTATCAAAAGCCTTTTCAAAATCCCAAAATACAATATCCACTGAGTTGTCTTGATCCAAGTTCCTACTTACGTCTTCATAGGAACAAATTAAATTTGCTTGACATGACCTATTCATCATAAATTTGTGTTGACTATGACTTATAATCTTGCTCATACAAACATATTATTGTATATTATCCCTTATTAATACATATAAAAGATTCCCCACTACAAAAGAGAGGATTACAGGTCTATAGTTACCTTGATTTGCTCTTGCTCCCTTCTTAAATATAGATATGACATCTGCTTCTCTTCAGTCATCTGGAAGAGATCCTGTGGTGAGTGAGTCTTGAACAATTAGATACAATACTGGGGCTTTATTAACATTAATTTTTTCCAACCTCTTTTGGATTTATTTCTGTGTTAAACAATTATTTGGTGAAAGTAGCGTGGCCCCATTTTGTTGAAGTGCCCAAACCACTGGTACCTCCCTTATGTAAAGCAAAGAAAATAACTTATTTAGCTCATCTGCCTTTTCTGGTCAGTATTTATCAGATAGTCTGTTTCACTTTGTAATGTTTCTAATGCTTCCTTCCAGACCTTCTTCACATTAATATAATTAAAAAATGTAGAGTTAGTCTTACTGTCCTTTGCAACTAACTTTTCATTTTTTATTTTATCCAGGTTAATAGCTTTTTTGCAAGCCTTGTTGATTTCCCTGTACTCACATAAAGCTGCATCTGTTCCCTCTTTCTTATATAATTGAAATTCTTGTTTTTTATTTCGTATTGTGATCTTTAAATCATTGTTAAGTGACATGTGATGTGATTTACTCATGTTATTTCCACATGGTATACACTGATATGTATCTATATTTAGTAAGGATTTGAATGTTAATGCAACTAGCGTACATCAAAATGTATACAATTAACTAATATATTTGTAATCAAAGACAGGCTAGAAAGAAGTATAAAATATAACCTTTTTTAATAAAAACAATAAAAGGAGAAGCTATAATTGTGACAGTGACAGTAATTGTGTTTCGTAGGTATAATTTAGGAAATACAGTGTTAACTCTAAACAATATATATATATATATATATATATATATATATATACAGTATATATATATATATATATATATATATATATACACACAATATCTCACAAAAGTGAGTACACCCCTGACATTTTTGTAAATATGTTATAATACCTTTTCATGTGACAACACTGAAGAAATGACACTCTGCTACACTGTAAAGTAGTAAGTGTACTGCCTGTATAACAGTGTAAATTTGCTGTCCCCTCAAAATAACTCAACACACAGCCATTAATGTCTAAACCGTTGGCAACAAAAGTGAGTATACCCCTAAGTAGAAATGTCCAAATTGGGCTCAATATTTGTATGGCCACCACATGGGCATGGAGATCATCAGAGCTTCACAAGTTGTCACTGGAGTCCTCTTCCACTACTCCATGATGACATCACGAAGCTGGTGGATGTTAGAGACCTTGCACTCAACCACCTTCCATTTGAGGATGCCCCACAGATGCTCAATAGGGTTTAGGTCTGGTGACATGCTTGGCCAGTCCATCACCTTTACCTTCAGCTTCTTTAGCAAGGGAGTGGTCGTCTTGAAGGTGTGTTTGGGGTCTGTTATCATATTGAAATACTGCCCTGCGCCCAGTCTATGAAGGGAAGAGATCATGCTCTGCTTCAGTATGTCACAGTACATGTTGGCATTCCTGGTTCCCTCAATGAACTGTTTCCCCAGTGCCATCAGCACTCATGCAGGGCCAGACCATGAAACAATAATTAGCCCTGACTAGTGATGTCACGAACATCACATTTTCGGTTCGCGAACAGCAGACGCAAACTTCATCAAATGTGCGAGAACGGGCGAACCCGGCGAACCTGCCATAGACTTCAATGGGCAGGCGAATTTCAAAACCCACAGGGACTCTTTCTGGCCACAATAGTGATGGGAAAGTTGTTTCAAGGGGACTAACACCTGGACTGTGGCATGCCGGAGGGGGACCCATGGCAAAACTCCCACGGAAAATTACATAGTTGATGCAGAGTCTGGTTTTAAGCCATAAAGGGCATAAACAAGCGCAAACAGTCCCTTTGCACAATGGCAAACTCCTCATTTGCACAAGGTTGGATACCAAGCTAGCCATGTCTTGTTCCTTGTTCTCACTGATGTCATTGAAGGTCTCTTCCTCCACCCAGCCACCAAGTGTCCCCGAAAGGTGACAACAAGCCCTCTGGGATGCCTGATGTGTTTGGTCTTCCACCTCCTCAAAGCCACCTTCCTCCTCTGACTCTTCTTCTTCAGACTCCTCTCTCTGCATTGCCTCTGTCTGCGTTATTATAAGGTGTGTACTGTTAAGTAGTACTATTCCTATCGGTTTAATACCTGTTACGTCACCTATCAGGGGACGTGTATATGGCATGGATTTTTGGAAACGGGAGATGGAAAAAGATGCTTGGTCGGTCCTCCCACTTCAAATTTGGGGCACTGCACGTGCAATCTAAGGTGCCACCAGATAGGAGTGGTGTGTTCAGTTGTACTATTTATTCCTATTAGTTTGATACCTGTTACATCACCTATCAGGTGACGTGTATATGGCATGGATTTTTGGAAGCGGGAGATGGAAAAAGATGCTTGGTCGGTCCTCCCACTTCAAATCTGGGGCACTGCGCGTGCATTCTAAGGTGCCACCAGATAGGAGTGGTGTGTTCAGTTGTACTATTTATTCCTATCAGTTTAATACCTGTTACGTCACCTATCAGGGGACGTGTATATGGCATGGATTTTTGGAAGCGGGAGATGGAAAAAGATGCTTGGTCGGTCCTCCCACTTCAAATCTGGGGCACTGAGCGTGCAATCTAAGGTGCCACCAGATAGGAGTGGTGTGTTCAGTTGTACTATTTATTCCTATCGGATTCAATAAAGCCAATAAACCTGGCCTGTTACTAGCCAGGAAACTACAAACCAAAACAACACAAAATAGGATACTTCAAATTAAGACCGCGAAGGGAGAAAAAACAACGAACCTAAATGAGATCCAGAAGATTTTTACAAAATTTTACAATACCCTTTATACGTCAACAAAACACATAGATCTACACAAAATTAGTGGATTTCTTAATTCCTGTGATCTTCCCTTAATAGAAGAAAATGACTTAGAAACTTTAAATGCCAAAGTGTCCCTAGCGGAAGTGAGAAAAGCAGTCCAGAACCTCAAACCTGGTAAGTCACCAGGCCCAGACGGGTACACCAATTTATATTATAAAAAATTTATAGACATATTAGGCCCGCACTTGGTCACTCTAACAGAGTTCTAGAAGGCAAGCAAACACAAGCAGAGCTGAGCAGGGCAGATATCGCTCTTTTCCCTAAGGAGGGTCGAGATGCTCTAGAACCAAAAAACTACAGGCCAATATCATTACTAAACTGTGAAACAAAGATCCTGTCAAAAATAATAGCGGATAGAATGTCATCCTTCTTGCCTAAGTTAATACATAATGACCAAGTAGGCTTTGTCTCCCACAGGTAAGCGGGAGACAATATTAGAAAAGTCATGAACCTACTGTACCACACCAAAGCCTCTAAAATTCAAGCCTGTCTTATGGCCTTTGACATTGAAAAGGCGTTTGCTTCCCTGGAGTGGACTTATCTATAAGCCACGCTTAAAAAAATTGGTATTAAAGGACATTTCATAAATCTCATACACTCATTATACAAATCATCCAGGGCAAGGTTACAGATTCCGGGAGATGAGAGATCCTTAATTAAAATAGAAAGAGGAACAAGACAGGGGTGCCCCCTTTCTCCCCTTCTATACGCAATAGCAATAGAACCCCTGGCTCAGACAACTAGGGCCAACGCTGGGATCACAGGCATAAAAATAGGCCATCACCATTTCAAAACTTGTCTATTTGCAGACGACCTGCTGTGTATGCTCTCAAACCCTACCCAATCGGTCCCAGAGTTGATTCGAACTATGGAGGAGTTTGGTCAGTTTTCTGGCCTTAAGCTGAACATAGAGAAGACAGAAGCACTAGCGATTGACTTAACAGCAGTAGAGAAGCAGGGTCTCCAAGAGAAGTTTAATATTAAGTGGGATAAGAGCCACATAAACTACCTGGGAATCCGACTAACCCCTAAGCTAGAGGACTTGTACAAAGCCAACCACTCCAAACTTTATAAAACAATAATTAATGACCTGAGTAAATGGACAAAGTATAGGTTATCATGGCTAGGGAGAATAAATACGATAAAAATGAATGTCCTTCCTAGGTTGCTCTACATATTTCGAACACTCCCGATTAAATAAAAAGAATTAGAAAATATTCAAAGGAAAGTTTTTCAGTTTATCTGGAACCACTCTCCCTCACGCATCACAAAGAAAATTATGTACCTTCATAAGTAAGAGGGGAGACTATTGTGTCCAAACTTAAAATATTACCACAAGGCAGCTCAGTTATCTTTCCTCCCAATAGCACATTCTATAGGGCATCAACCGGCCTGGGTGTATTTAGAGAACCACACTTTAAGGCCCTTAACCTGGGACAAGGTGGCTTGGCTATCAGAATTGCCTCAGAGCCTTAAAAACTCGCCAACCCCCCTAATCAGACACTCACTGTCATACTGGAAATGGGCCAAGAAACACACGGGTTTGTTCCCTGTATCCACCCAAATGACCCCAATTCTTGACCACCCTCAGGCCCGAAACCCACTCGAGCACAACATCACAACACTGGTGGAGGTCAAGGAACCTAGATAGACTGGGAGACTGGTTAGTAAAGGGCCAGATGCTCACCTATGAGGAACTGAGGGACAAGCATGAGCTATCGCTGTCAGAACATTACAATTAATGTAGGCTGAGGCATTTCACACACTCCTTGACCCAGAAACAGGGGACACCGGTCTTAAATTGGTTCTCCAAAATTTGTAAAGATAAACCTCTATCAAGGGGGATCATTGGGTCGCTTTACAAATATAAAACATTTGTTACTGGTTGAAGCGACACTGGGGGAAGGACCGGAGTGGGGGAGCCCTGGAGACCCTTCAGAAGCAACCGGCGGCAAAATCATCCAAGGAAAGGAGAGGTCGCTTACTGAAGCCTGCCCTAGGGTAACCCAAAGGTGATTGCCCACGTTAGATATTGTAAATAATAAGCTAATACTGCTGGAGGGGTGATAGCTAATAGGACTTTGGTGTTTCCTGCAGATATACTCTTTACTATTGTCTGTTTTACCATGTTTTAGGTATCTCTTAAATTGCAATCACAGTAAAAAATAAGAAAAATTATTAACCTAAAAAGTAAAAATAAGAAGGACTAGCCAGCTAAATTTCACAAAATGTCTTTATTGTAAATATGTATTTTTGCACAACTGTTATGCAAGACTGTTCAAAAATGCTTTATTTTTCATTACGTGCTGTACGCCTTCTGACAATAAAATAATTAAAATGCAAAAATTAGGTATTGTTGCAGTGACCAGAAAATTGATGTCAGTTTGCCAGGCAGAAAGTGCCCTAAAACATTATGTCTTGAACCCTGGTGGTGGATAAGTCACGCAAGTCATCCGGCATTCAGGGATAAAATACAGCAGAGTGTGGGCCATTATTAGCTCAAGGCAGCTCATCTATCAGGCCTTTTTTAATTGCCCACTGTCAGTACCTTCGGGATCCATCCCTCATTCATCTTAATAAAGGTGAGGTAATCTAGACTTTTTTGACCTAGGCGACTTCTCTTCTCAGTGACAAAATCTCCTGCTGCACTGAAGGTCCTTTCTGACAGGACACTTGAAGCGGGGCAGGACAGAAGTTCTATGGCAAATTGGGATAGCTCAGGCCACAGGGCAAGCGTGCACACCCAGCAGTCAAGGGGTTCATCGCTCCTCATAGTGTAGATATCTGCAGTTAAGGCAAGGTAGTCTGTTACCTGACGGTCGAGTCGTTCTCTGAGGGTGGACCCCAAAGGGCTGTGGCGATGCATAGGACTTAAAAAGCTCTGCATGTCCTCCATCAACAACAGTCTGTAAAGCGTCCTGTCCTTGCCGGCGTGGTCGTGGGAGGAGAAGGATTATGTTCACCTCTTCCGCTGTTCGATTGCCGTAGTGCTGTGAAATCACCCTTAAACGCTGTGTAAAGCATACTTTTTAATTTATTATGAAAATGCTCCATCCTTTCCGACTTGCGGGAATTTGGTAACATTTCAGGCACTTTCTGCTTATACCGGGGGTCTAGTAGCGTGGACACCCAGTACAGGTCGTTCTCCTTCATCCTTTTTATACGAGGGTCCCTCAACAGGCACGACAGCATGAAAGACCCCATTTGCACAAGGTTGGATGCCGAGCTAGTCATGTCCCGTTCCTCGTCCTCAGTGATCTGACTGAAGGTATGTTCTTCCCCCCAGCCACGTCCAACACCACGGGTACCAGATAGGTGACAATGAGCACCCTGGGATGTCTGTTGTGGTTGGTCTTCCTCCTCCTCCTCAAAGCCACATTCCTCCTCTGACTCCTCTTCCTCACAATCCTCTTCCAGCGTTGCCGCAGGTCCAGCAAGTGATGCTGATAAGGCTGTTTCTGGTGGTGATGGTGACCACAACTCTTCCTCTTCCACTTCAAGCTCATCTACGGCCTGATCCAGCACTCTTCACAGGGCACGCTCCAGGAAGAAAACAAATGGTATGATGTCGCTGATGGTGCCCTGGGTGCGACTGACCAGGTTTGTCACCTCCTCAAAAGGACGCATAAGCCTACAGGCATTGCGCATGAGCATCCAGTAACGTGGCAAAAAAATCCCCAGCTCCTCAGAGGCTGTCCTAGCACCCCTGTCATACAAATACTCGTTAACGGCCTTTTCTTGTTGGAGCAGGCGGTCGAACATTAGGAGTGTTGAATTCCAACGTGTCAGGCTGTCAAAAATCAAGCGCCTCACTGGCATGTTGTTTCGCCGCTGGTTATCTGTAAAGTGCGCCATGGCCATGTAGGAACGCCTGAAATGGCAAGACACCTTCCTGGCCTGCTTCAGGACGTCCTGTAAGCCTGGGTGCTTATGCACAAAGCGTTGTACAATCAGATTACACACATGTGCCATGCACGGCACATGTGTCAACTTGCCCAAATTCAATGCCGCCAACAAATTTCTTCCATTGTCACAAACCACTTTGCCGATCTCCAGTTGGTGTGGAGTCAGCCACTGATCCACCTGTGTGTTCAGGGCGGACAGGAGTGCTGGTCTGGTGTGACTCTCTGCTTTCAGGGAAGTCAACCCCAAGACGGCGTGACACTGCCGTATCCGGGATGTGGAAAAGTATCTGTGGAGCTGGGGGGGGGGGGGGGGGGGTGCCGTTGATGTGGAGCAAGACATAGCAGCAGCAGAAGAGGACTCAGCCGAGGAGGTTATGGAAGAGGATGGAGTAGGAGGAGTAGAGGAGGTGGCAGCAGGCCTGCCTGCAAGTCGTGGCGGTGTCATCAACTCCTTTGCATTGCCACTTATTCCATCCTTGGCAGCCGTCAGCAGGTTTACCCAATGCGCAGTGTAGGTGATATACCTGCCCTGACCATGCTTTGCAGACCAGGTATCAGTGGTCAGATGGACCCTTGCCCCAACACTGTGTGCCAGAGATGCCATTACTTCCTTTTGCACAATTGAGTACAGGTTGGGGATTGCCTTTTGTGCAAAGAAATTTCGTCCGGTTATCTACCACTGCGGTGTCCCAATAGCTACAAAGTTTTTAAACGCCTCAGACTCCACCAGCTTGTATGGTAAAAGCTGGCAGGCTAAGAGTTCAGACAAGCCAGCTGTCAGTTGCCGGGCAAGGGGGTGACTTTGTGACATTGGCTTCTTACGCTCAAACATGTCCTTGACAGACACCTGACTGCGGGCAGATGAGCAGGGACTGCTCAAGGCGAGACACAGAGTGGCGGATGGTTGAGAGGGGGCAAGCAGGTCAGCAGTGGTTGACGTGGCTGAAGATGCTGGACCAGGAGGAGGATGGCGGCTTTGACTTTGTGTGCTGCTTGTACTCATGTGTTGATCCCATAGGCATTTGTGATGTGACATCATGTGCCTTCGCAAAGCAGTTGTACCTATTTGGGTGTTGGACTTCCCACGACTCAGTTTCTTTTCGCACAGGTTGCAAATGGCATCGCTGTTGTCACAGGCAGACACACCAAAAAATTGCAACACTGCTGAGCTCTGCAAAGACGGCATTATGGTGGTGGCAACAGCATGTGTTGACTGGCGTGCGGTCTGGCTGACCCCGGGTGCCGATGCATGCTGTCTGACTGTGCCACTAGCTACTTGCGACGACCTCCCCCTGCTTCCAACTCGTCTCCTCCTCCTCTCTGTCTCCCCATCTGAACTTTCCTCCTGTTCTTCTTCTCTTATAGCGGGCACCCACGTGACATCCACGGACGCATCCTCATCATCAACCGCTTCACTTGTATCTGACATCTCAACAAAGGAAGCAGCACCGGGTACAACATCATCATCATCAGACCGTACGTCCATGTGTGTAATGCTGCCTGACTGGGACATATCCCTGTTATCTACATCCTCTGGCACTGTTTGCGCATCACTCATTTCTTCCAATGGATGTGTAAATAACTCTCCTGACTCATAAAGTGAAGCGGCTGTGGTGCTAGTGTTGGTGGTGGCGGCAGGCGGGCGAGTGGTAACTGGAGAGGTGCCCGAAGCTAAGCTGGAGGAGGATGGTGCGTCTAGGTTCTGAGCGGAAGCTGTAGAAGATTGGGTGACCTGTGTTAGCCAGTCAACCATGTCCTCAGAACTTTTCAAGTTCAGGGTACGTTGCCTCTGAAAACTGGGCATTATTCTAGGGCCAAAGGGAATCACAGCACCACGACCATGACGGCCCCTGCGGGGTGGCCTGCCTCTGCCTGTCATTTTTTTCTGATTAGTGGTACTATGCATGCAAGCTACTGTGACACCAGATATGAGTGTCACTGTGCACTGGCAACAGTTGGCAGAGTAGGCGCTGTAGACCTCACACACACGCCTGTAGGCAGGCAACTGATATTCAATCGATTACAGTAAAAAAAGTGTTCTTTTATTTCACTGTACACTAGGTTGCACCAGATATGAGTGTCACTGTGCACTGGCAAAAGTTGGCAGAGTAGGCGCTGTAGGCCTCACACACACACCTGTAGGCAGGCTACTGATATTCAATCGATTACAGTAAAAAAAGGGTTCTTTTATTTCACTTTACACTAGGTTGCACCAGATATGAGTGTCACTGTGCACAGGCAAAAGTTGGCAGAGTAGGTGCTGTAGGCCTCACACACACACCTGTAGGCAGGCAACTGATATTCAATTGATTACAGTCAAAAAAGTGTTGTTTTATGTCACTGTACACTACGGTTGCACCGGATATGAAGTATGACTGTGCACTGGCAAGAGTTGGCAGAGTAGATGCAATAGGCTTCACACACACGCCTGTAGGCAGGCAATTGCTATTCAATCTATTACAGTCAAAAAAGTGTTGTTTTATTTCACTGAGCACAATATAAGCTGTGAGCCTGACACAGGCAGGCAACTGAAATTAGATTACAGGAAAAAAATGGTTGTTTTAAATGTATGGTACACCACCAGGTATGAGTAGTGAAAATAAGCACAATATAAGCTGTTAGGTGTTAGCCTGTCACACACACAAGCTGGCAGGCAGGCATATTCAATTAGATTACTCAGAAAAAAATTATAAAATCAAATAAATGATGTTCTAGCCCTAAAAAGATGAGTCCTTCAGGTCTGTAATGGAAGCTAAATACACAGCCTGGCTATCTATTTCCCTATTAAGTCTCCAGCAGCTACACTATCTGTCCTCTCACAACAAATGCAGCTTCAGAATGATTCTAAAATGTATGCTTTCCTTGAGATGGAAGGCTCTGGAAGGGAGTGTATGCTGCTGATTGGCTGGAATGTGTCTGCTGACTGTGAGGTGCACGGTCAAAGTTTCCTCAATGATAAAGTATAGGGGGCGAACCGAAAAGCGCATGTGTTCGCCGTCCGATGTGAACGCGTACATGTCAAAATCGCTGCGAATAGTCCGCGGGCAAACTGTCCGCGACATCTCTAGCCCTGACATTAACACTGTAAGTGCCATGAGGATCCTCCAGGACCCTCATGACACTAAGTTTAAGCACCACCCTACAGTACACTATTATCCACCCCAATCAACTAATGAATCTAGATTAACCCCATGCTAAGTAATTAACTCCCCTGTAAGTAATTAACCCCTTCTAAGTAATTAACCCTATTTAACCTTCAACATGCCTTATTAACCCTATCACTAGCCACCAACCCTATCTAGACCCAGTTATCTCAATCTACTCCTATTAAACCCTAAATGTACCTAATTACCCCTAACTGTGCCTAATTAACTCTAGCTGTACCTTATTACCCCTAACTGTACCTATTTAACCCTAACTGTAGCCAATTAACCCTAACGGTACCTAATTACTCATAACTGTACCTAATTACACCTAACTGTACCCAATAGACCCTAACTGTACCCAATTAACCCTAACTGTACCGAATTACCCCTAACTGTACCCAACTAACCTCTATCCTCTTAACCCTTGTCCTACTAACCCTATCCTGTTAACTCCTATCCTATTAACCCCTATCATATTAACCCCTATCCTATCTTATTAACCCCTATACTATTAACCCCTATCCCAGTAACACCTATACTATTAATCCCTATCTTATCCTATTAGCAACTATCCTATTAACCATTATCCGATTAACCCCTATCCTATCCTATTAACCCCTATCATATCCTAGTAACCCCTATCCTATTAACCTGTATCCCATTAACTCCTATTCTTTCCATTGAACCCCATATCATATTAACCCTTATCCCATTAACTCCTATCATATTAACCCCTATCCTATCCTATATAACCCTATGCTATTAACCCCTCTCCTATTAACTTCTATCGCATTAATCCCTTATCCTTTTAACCCCTATCCTATCCTATTGACCCCTATCCTATTAACCCCTATTCTATTATCCCCTATCCTATCATATTAACCCTTAACCTATTAACCCCTATCCTTTTAACCCATATCCTATCATAGTAACCCCTATCCTATTAAGCCCTATCCTAACCCCCCTCTAGCTTACCCTATTACTTCCTATGCTACCTACTTAACCCCCTAATAAAAATCCTTACACCCCACTGAGTACAAAAAATAAAAACACGCACATTGTAGAAACCCCCCCCACTAAGTACAAAAAATAACAAACTACTAATTACATGAAAATAACAAAAGCATTACAATAAAAAAAAGACTTACACATAAAATAAAAAGATTGCATAAAATAAAAACCACTATTAAAATAAAAAAAGACTTACAACTTTAAAAAAAGAAAGGGTTAATGAGTTTAATGACTTGGCCAAAACGCCCCTCCAGCAGTGATCCCCGATGCCCTGGTCTTCACTCTTCTGGGCCAGGAAAGGCCCCTCCATCAAAATCCTGATGTTCTACTAAAAAAAAATACTGCTGCTAACGTAGCTCCTCCCTTGAGAAGCCCCCGCCGCAAATGAAGGTTCCCGCTCATGCTTTGATGTAAAAAAAAAAAAGCGCATTCTGATGAGGTGAAATCGCTGTCAATCAGATTTCAGCCAATCCAAACGGCTTACGAGTTATGGCCTTGAAAAAATGTAGATGGTTAAACTCATAACTGACAGCCTCCCAAAGCCTTTGATCTTCCAATTGCGAAAGTCGCACATAGCTATTCAATTACAAACATTGCTCAACACCGCAGCCGCAATCAAGCTTGCAAATGCCAAATGGCAGCCCAAAACTTATGGGTTCCAAATAGGACCCACCAAAGGTTTACAGACTAGTTTGTAAAACTGCAAATGGCAATATAAAGACACCAATGCACTTTAAAATATGCGCAAAGCAATGGAAGGTATTACAATTACATGCATAACAACTTCCAACTATCAAATATAGCAAAAATAAAATGCTATTTTCCTCATAGGTTGTAATGGTCATGCATATGTCAATATAAAAAGCCATTCTGCAACATACTGAAAGCTATTAAATACACACTACCTCATTAAATTGCTTCGCAAACACATGCAAATGGCTTACATATTAACCCTTTCACACTCACAGAGGCTCTAATATGGACCCTAAAAATATAAAGATCATCTCATATACATTCCACTCATCACTTTTACATTGGGACAAAAAATAGTGGCCAAATTACACCGCCACATGGTATATATCAAATACCAGGGGAACATTTTACATACGGTTGCTCTGTCCCTCAGTTGTGTCTGACTCCCTGTGACCCTATGGACTGCAGGACATCTACTAATGTCTCTGTCTGTGTGTATCCACAGTCCACTAGAAAAGGAACTGGCATCCCACTCCAGTCTCTTTGGCATGTAAACATTGTGATTTGTCTGACCTCTCTGCTATGACCATCACCAATTAGCAATCCACAAGGGGACCAGGGGTACATACACCACACTAATCTACTTTAACCCATCAGGAATGGCCGCAAAAACACATGGAGGCTGTGCAGAGGAACATGGATTAATAGCTAACTCACCTCTATCAGGGGTAATCTCCGCTATACCCATCCTGGAAAGTCCCACACCATTGCTGGTGGCCATGTGCTAAGATGTATACCCATTCCCATTTGGTGACCTTCAATTATGTTTTGCTATCAATCAATTCACATCATCAACTGTCATATTGATATCAGGCCTTCAGGGGAATGTTCATACTCCACAGTGTCACTAATTGGACTTTCCATGTGTAATTAACCCTTTATTATTATTATATCTGATATATATTATGATATGATATCTAATGCTATTAAAACTAGTTTAATTATTATTGTTATGTCATGTTTTAATCTAGTGCATAGTAACTCAGGCTCATTAGTTCACAGATATAGGAATGTGACACAAATGGGATGCATGTGAATGTCCCAAAACCCCAACCATTGACAACACACTGACATTGTGTGAACGGTATAACAAAGCTTTATTTCATACACAGAGCACAATCAGGAATTAACAAGACTGTGCATTATCATCATGGATGTGGTGTGGGTGTATAAAAGAAGGGCACAAGGTTGTGCTTTTGAACAAGGGTATACCCAAAGGGGGTATTGTCATAGTCTAGAATAAGCATGATGCATAGCACCTACCAGGGTCACATGCGATCACTACACCACTGCAACCAGAATCTGTTAAGAAAAATTGGAGAAACAAGTCATGATCATATCACTTACAACTTATCTATACAGTGCCTGGCAAAAGTATTCACCCCCTTGACTTTCTACCTATTTTGTTACATTACAGCCTTAAGTTCAATGTTTTGTTAATCTGAATTTTATGTGATGGATCAGAACACAATAGTCTAAGTTGGTGAAGTGAAATGAGGAAAATATATACATAAAACTATTTTTTTAGAAATAGAAAACAGAAAATTGGCATGTGCGTATTTATTCACCCCCTTTGTTATTAAGCCCATAAAAAGCTCTGGTGTAACCAATTTCCTTCAAAAGTCACATAATTAGTGAAATGATGTCCACCTGTGTGCAATATAAGTGTCACATGATCTATCATTACATATACAACTTTTTTGAAAGTCCCCAGAGCCTGGAACACCTAAGCAAGAGGCACCACAAACCAAACACTGCCACGAAGACAAAGGAACTCTCCAAACAAGTAAGGTACAATGTTGTTGAGAAGTACAAGTCAGTGTTAGGTTATAAAAAAATATCCAAATCTTTGATGATCCCCAGGAGCACCATTAAATGTATCATAACCAAATGGAAAGAACGTGGCACAACAGCAAACCTGCCAAGAGCGGGCCGCCCACCAAAACTCACGGACCGGCAAAGGAGGGCATTAATCAGAGAGGCAGCACAGAGACCTAAGGTAACCCTGGAGGAGCTGCAGAGTTCCACAGCAGAGACTGGAGTATTTGTACATACAGTGGATTTAAAAAGTCTACACACCCCTGTTAAAATGTCAGGTTTCTGTGTTGTAAAAAAATGAGACAAAGATAAATCATTTCAGAACTTTTTCCACCTTTAATGTGACCTATAAACTGTACAAATCAATTGAAAAACAAACTAAAATCTTTTAGGTAGAGGGAAGAAAAAAAAAAAAAATAATAATATGGTTGCATAAGTATGCACACCCTTAAACTAATACTTTGTTGAAGCACCTTTTGATTTTATTACAGCACTCAGTCTTTTTGGGTATGAGTCTAGCAGCATGGCACATTTTGACTTGGCAAGATAGGCCCACTCTTCTTTGCAAAAACACTCCAAATCTGTCAGATTTCGAGGGCATCTCCTGTGCACAGCCCTCTTCAGATCACCCCACAGATTTTCAATCGGATTCAGGTCTGGGCTCTGGCTGGGCCATTCCAAAAATTTAATCTTCTTCTGGTGAAGCCATTCCTTTGTTGATTTGGATGTATGCTTTGAGTTGTTGTCATGCTGAAAGATGAAGTTCCTCTTCATGTTCAGCTTTCTAGCAGAAGCCTGAAGGTTTTGTGCCAATATTGACTGGTATTTGGAAGTGTTCATAATTCCCTCTATCTTAACTAAGACCCCAGTTCCAGCTGAAGAAAAACAGCCCCAAAGCATGATGCTGCCACCACCATGCTTCACTGTGGGTATGGTGTTCTTTTGGTGATGTGCAGTGTTGTTTTTGCGCCAAACATATCTTTTGGAATTATGGCCAAAAAGTTTAACCTTGGTCTCATCAGACCGTAACATGCTTTTCGGAGACTTCAGATGTGTTTTTGCAAAATGTAGCCTGGCTTGGATGTTTTTCTTCATAAGAAAAGGCTTTCGTCTTGCCACTCTACCCCATAGCCCAGACATATGAAGAATACGGGAGATTGTTGTCACATGTACCACACAGCCAGTAATTGCCAGATATTCCTGCAGCTTTGTTTAATGTTGCTGTAGGCCTCTTGGTAGCCTCCTAGACCAGTTTTCTTTTTGTCTTTTCATCAATTTTGGAGGGAGCTCCAGTTCTTGGTAATGTCACTGTTGAACTTTATTTGAGTTAATCAGAGGCACTTTAAATGATGGCAGGTGTATGCTGACTCCTATTTAACATGATTTGGAATGTGATTTCTTAATTCTGAACACAGCTACATCCCCAGTTATAAGAGGGTGTGCAGACTTATGCAACCACATTATTTTTCTTTCTTTTTTTCTTCTCTCCACCTAAAAGATTTCAGTTTGTTTTTCAATTGAGTTGTACAGTTTATAGGTCTTATTAAAGGTGGAAAAAGTTCTGAAATGAGTTATTTTTGTCTAATTTTTTTTACAAACAAAGAAACCTGACATTTTAACAGGGGTGTGTAGACTTTTTATATCCACTGTAGATCGACAATAAGCCATACACTCCATAGAGTTGGGCTTTATGGCAGAATGACCAGAAGAAAGCCATTACTTTCAGCAAAAAAATAAAATGGCACATTTTGAGTTTGTGAAAAGGCATATGGGTGAATCCCAAAATGTATAGAGGAAGGAGCTCTGGTCTGATGAGACAAAAATGTAACTTTTCGGCCACCAAAGAAAACGCTATGTCTGGCGCAAACCCAACACATCACATCACCCAAAGAACACCAAAGTGAAACTTGGTGGTGGCAGCATCATGCTGTGGGGATGTTTTTTAGCAGCGGGGACTGGGAAACTGGTCAGGATTGAGGGAAAGATGTATGGTGCTAAATACAGGGACATTCTTGAGCAAAACCTGTACCACTCTGTGCATGATTTGAGGGTAGGTCGGAGGTTCACCTACCAGCAGGACAATGATCCCAAACAGAATGCTAAAGCAACACTTGAGTGGTTTAAGGGAAAACATGTAAATGTGTTGGAATGCCCTAGTCAAAGCCCAGACCTCAATCCAATAGAAAATCTGTGGTGAGACTTAAAGATTGCTGTTCACAATGTCAAACCATTCAATTTGAAGGAGCTGGAGCAGTCTTGCAAGGAGGAATGGGCAAAAATCCCAGTGGCAAGATGTGGCAAGCTCATAGAGACTTATCCAAAGAGACTCGGAGAAGTGATTGCTGCAAAAGGTGGCTCTACAAACTATTGACTTATGGAGGTGAATAGTTTTATGCACACTGACTTTTTCTGTTATTTTGTCCAATTTGTTGTTTGCTTCACAATAAATAAAAAAACATCTTCAAAGTTGTGGGCAGGAAAGCCTTTGATCTTAAACGGCCGCAAGAGTTTCGGCCGCAAGAAAACCCTGGTTGCTATTCTATTGCTCCGGGAACCCTCTCGGCAAGGCTAAAACCGAGCCGCAGCTTACTTGCACCAAAAAGGTCCCGCAAGCACACAATTTGGCACATAATAAAGCCATCCTGCACTCTGATGAGACGATAAAGTGATTGGGGGTGTTAGCATTCATAGCACAACATTCCCCTACACTCAAATCCGAAAATAATTTTTATTTTAATTCATGTCAAATATCCGTGGACAAAGTCCCGAGGGCTTGGAGCACCTCAGACCCGCCCGGGCTGCGGGACGGAAAATAAACCGTTATTGAAATATCGGATTTGGGCTGATGTGCAAGCTTGAGAGGGGGTTGCTATTAATCCTCATGTCCCCCATTATGATCCCTAGCATTTACAGAGCTTTACAGTGCCATCTTGAATTTATATTTGCATTTAAAGTTTTCAGACCTTGCGGCCGGTTGCATGATATGCGGCTGGCCGTAAGTGGGATATCCTTGTGGCGCCGTCTATTTGAATTGCAAGGTAAAGGTAGCTCTACACGGGGCCGTAAGACGGCCGCTGCGATTCCTTGCGGTCGTTTTACGGACGATAATAGAATGAGGCCCAAAATATGCCAAGGGGGTGAATACTTTTGCAAAGCACGGCATCTGCTCAATTAAACAAATGAACATAATCATGGCTAATGTCATACAGATCTAATCCACCCACAGTGTGTTGTCAGATATTAAAGAATAATCAGAAACTTATTAGCAGAATATGTGACCCATCTATGATGATTTATCAAAAAAATTAGGAATAAACCCTTTTAATAGTACTCTTTTTTTTGTCTGCCAAAAATGGCTGGCCACTTAAATACTCTTTAAAAAAAGCCTAAACCTAATTTGCCATTGAGGATCTGGCATAACGGGACATTGATAACGATTAATGTGAATTCAGTTGTGATTTGATTGAGGTCCATGATTGGGAGGTAAAAACCGAAATGTATCAGACCCAAATGTTGAGGTGTAGGAAAATAGTGCTATAACTTTGTGTATAAAGAAGACATGTGATGACTACTAAGTGAGTAAATAAAAATGATTGTGCATAAGGAAGCGAATACTAATCTGAGCTGGGTACTGGTGTCTTATATTATACTAGTCCTAGTTTTGGGAATTGTGTCACCTGTAAATAGTGAATCTATTATACTCTCCTGATAATAATGGAAAGAACAATCTAAAAAAGCGTGAAAGTAAGAAACAATTGTAAATCAATAGATAGCAAAAAATGGTAGGCTAAAAATTCTTAAGAACAAAGCACACCAAATCTAAGGATGGGGTTAAAGCATATGTGCTGAATATAAAGCAAACAGGTATTGTTTGCTAATGCAATAGACAGTTATAACCTTACAGCAAATTCTGGGCTATAATATACCCTTTGCCGGGTTCCCTTAGGCAACCTAATGGCAGAGGGGGTACCCTATTGAGGGAGCCTCCTAATAGCTTGAAGGTTCTATTGCAATAAAAAACAGATTACTACATTTTTTCTAACAGTCAGTAAAAACAACCAGCAATATTGATAACAAAGTATATACATATATGCAATAAAGTATGGTTGACTGCATCAGTTAGCCTGTTGCTTGAACTCCAATCCTGTGGTTGCTGAATAAGGAAATTGCCCTACTTAAAACCTGACCGGTTTTGTTACTTAAACAGTAACTTTCTCAAAGGTACTCATAATCATGGATAATGTCATACAGATCTAATCCACACACAGTGTGTTGTCATATATTACGGAATAATCAGAAATTGATTAGCAGAATATGTGACACAGAAGGAGGAGGTTGAGGAGCATGTCTTCATGGTCGTGAGATTGAGCTGTTAAGACCTACAGAGACAAGAGCAAGACATCAATCAGAACACTATTTGGATTGACTTCAACATCTCTTCTCAATGGAAATCCACATTGAATATCAGTTGCAGAAATATTAAACTTAAAAAAATCTGTACATTCTCTGTAATCAGCTATTAGTATGTCAGCATTAATACAAAATTATATTCATTGTGAAGTGTGGATGAGGAGGACTTAGGGCAGTGGTTGTCAATCCTCTCCTCAGTAGCCATAACACAGGCCATGATTTATGGAAAACAATGAATGAGGAAATCAGTATTCAACAGGTGGTGGAACCTGCCATAGACTTCAATGGGCAGGCGAATTTCAAAACCCACAGGGACTCTTTCTGGCCACAATAGTGATGGGAAAGTTGTTTCAAGGGGACTAACACCTGGACTGTGGCATGCCGGAGGGGGACCCATGGCAAAACTCCCACGGAAAATTACATAGTTGATGCAGAGTCTGGTTTTAAGCCATAAAGGGCATAAACAAGCGCAAACAGTCCCTTTGCACAATGGCAAACTCCTCATTTGCACAAGGTTGGATACCAAGCTAGCCATGTCTTGTTCCTTGTTCTCACTGATGTCATTGAAGGTCTCTTCCTCCACCCAGCCACCAAGTGTCCCCGAAAGGTGACAACAAGCCCTCTGGGATGCCTGCTGTGTTTGGTCTTCCACCTCCTCAAAGCCACCTTCCTCCTCTGACTCTTCTTCTTCAGACTCCTCTCTCTGCATTGCCTCTGTCTGCGTTATTATAAGGTGTGTACTGTTAAGTAGTACTATTCCTATCGGTTTAATACCTGTTACGTCACCTATCAGGGGACGTGTATATGGCATGGATTTTTGGAAACGGGAGATGGAAAAAGATGCTTGGTCGGTCCTCCCACTTCAAATTTGGGGCACTGCACGTGCAATCTAAGGTGCCACCAGATAGGAGTGGTGTGTTCAGTTGTACTATTTATTCCTATTAGTTTGATACCTGTTACATCACCTATCAGGTGACGTGTATATGGCATGGATTTTTGGAAGCGGGAGATGGAAAAAGATGCTTGGTCGGTCCTCCCACTTCAAATCTGGGGCACTGCGCGTGCAATCTAAGGTGCCACCAGATAGGAGTGGTGTGTTCAGTTGTACTATTTATTCCTATCAGTTTAATACCTGTTACGTCACCTATCAGGGGACGTGTATATGGCATGGATTTTTGGAAGCGGGAGATGGAAAAAGATGCTTGGTCGGTCCTCCCACTTCAAATCTGGGGCACTGAGCGTGCAATCTAAGGTGCCACCAGATAGGAGTGGTGTGTTCAGTTGTACTATTTATTCCTATCGGATTCAATAAAGCCAATAAACCTGGCCTGTTACTAGCCAGGAAACTACAAACCAAAACAACACAAAATAGGATACTTCAAATTAAGACCGCGAAGGGAGAAAAAACAACGAACCTAAATGAGATCCAGAAGATTTTTACAAAATTTTACAATACCCTTTATACGTCAACAAAACACATAGATCTACACAAAATTAGTGGATTTCTTAATTCCTGTGATCTTCCCTTAATAGAAGAAAATGACTTAGAAACTTTAAATGCCAAAGTGTCCCTAGCGGAAGTGAGAAAAGCAGTCCAGAACCTCAAACCTGGTAAGTCACCAGGCCCAGACGGGTACACCAATTTATATTATAAAAAATTTATAGACATATTAGGCCCGCACTTGGTCACTCTAACAGAGTTCTAGAAGGCAAGCAAACACAAGCAGAGCTGAGCAGGGCAGATATCGCTCTTTTCCCTAAGGAGGGTCGAGATGCTCTAGAACCAAAAAACTACAGGCCAATATCATTACTAAACTGTGAAACAAAGATCCTGTCAAAAATAATAGCGGATAGAATGTCATCCTTCTTGCCTAAGTTAATACATAATGACCAAGTAGGCTTTGTCTCCCACAGGTAAGCGGGAGACAATATTAGAAAAGTCATGAACCTACTGTACCACACCAAAGCCTCTAAAATTCAAGCCTGTCTTATGGCCTTTGACATTGAAAAGGCGTTTGCTTCCCTGGAGTGGACTTATCTATAAGCCACGCTTAAAAAAATTGGTATTAAAGGACATTTCATAAATCTCATACACTCATTATACAAATCATCCAGGGCAAGGTTACAGATTCCGGGAGATGAGAGATCCTTAATTAAAATAGAAAGAGGAACAAGACAGGGGTGCCCCCTTTCTCCCCTTCTATACGCAATAGCAATAGAACCCCTGGCTCAGACAACTAGGGCCAACGCTGGGATCACAGGCATAAAAATAGGCCATCACCATTTCAAAACTTGTCTATTTGCAGACGACCTGCTGTGTATGCTCTCAAACCCTACCCAATCGGTCCCAGAGTTGATTCGAACTATGGAGGAGTTTGGTCAGTTTTCTGGCCTTAAGCTGAACATAGAGAAGACAGAAGCACTAGCGATTGACTTAACAGCAGTAGAGAAGCAGGGTCTCCAAGAGAAGTTTAATATTAAGTGGGATAAGAGCCACATAAACTACCTGGGAATCCGACTAACCCCTAAGCTAGAGGACTTGTACAAAGCCAACCACTCCAAACTTTATAAAACAATAATTAATGACCTGAGTAAATGGACAAAGTATAGGTTATCATGGCTAGGGAGAATAAATACGATAAAAATGAATGTCCTTCCTAGGTTGCTCTACATATTTCGAACACTCCCGATTAAATAAAAAGAATTAGAAAATATTCAAAGGAAAGTTTTTCAGTTTATCTGGAACCACTCTCCCTCACGCATCACAAAGAAAATTATGTACCTTCATAAGTAAGAGGGGAGACTATTGTGTCCAAACTTAAAATATTACCACAAGGCAGCTCAGTTATCTTTCCTCCCAATAGCACATTCTATAGGGCATCAACCGGCCTGGGTGTATTTAGAGAACCACACTTTAAGGCCCTTAACCTGGGACAAGGTGGCTTGGCTATCAGAATTGCCTCAGAGCCTTAAAAACTCGCCAACCCCCCTAATCAGACACTCACTGTCATACTGGAAATGGGCCAAGAAACACACGGGTTTGTTCCCTGTATCCACCCAAATGACCCCAATTCTTGACCACCCTCAGGCCCGAAACCCACTCGAGCACAACATCACAACACTGGTGGAGGTCAAGGAACCTAGATAGACTGGGAGACTGGTTAGTAAAGGGCCAGATGCTCACCTATGAGGAACTGAGGGACAAGCATGAGCTATCGCTGTCAGAACATTACAATTAATGTAGGCTGAGGCATTTCACACACTCCTTGACCCAGAAACAGGGGACACCGGTCTTAAATTGGTTCTCCAAAATTTGTAAAGATAAACCTCTATCAAGGGGGATCATTGGGTCGCTTTACAAATATAAAACATTTGTTACTGGTTGAAGCGACACTGGGGGAAGGACCGGAGTGGGGGAGCCCTGGAGACCCTTCAGAAGCAACCGGCGGCAAAATCATCCAAGGAAAGGAGAGGTCGCTTACTGAAGCCTGCCCTAGGGTAACCCAAAGGTGATTGCCCACGTTAGATATTGTAAATAATAAGCTAATACTGCTGGAGGGGTGATAGCTAATAGGACTTTGGTGTTTCCTGCAGATATACTCTTTACTATTGTCTGTTTTACCATGTTTTAGGTATCTCTTAAATTGCAATCACAGTAAAAAATAAGAAAAATTATTAACCTAAAAAGTAAAAATAAGAAGGACTAGCCAGCTAAATTTCACAAAATGTCTTTATTGTAAATATGTATTTTTGCACAACTGTTATGCAAGACTGTTCAAAAATGCTTTATTTTTCATTACGTGCTGTACGCCTTCTGACAATAAAATAATTAAAATGCAAAAATTAGGTATTGTTGCAGTGACCAGAAAATTGATGTCAGTTTGCCAGGCAGAAAGTGCCCTAAAACATTATGTCTTGAACCCTGGTGGTGGATAAGTCACGCAAGTCATCCGGCATTCAGGGATAAAATACAGCAGAGTGTGGGCCATTATTAGCTCAAGGCAGCTCATCTATCAGGCCTTTTTTAATTGCCCACTGTCAGTACCTTCGGGATCCATCCCTCATTCATCTTAATAAAGGTGAGGTAATCTAGACTTTTTTGACCTAGGCGACTTCTCTTCTCAGTGACAAAATCTCCTGCTGCACTGAAGGTCCTTTCTGACAGGACACTTGAAGCGGGGCAGGACAGAAGTTCTATGGCAAATTGGGATAGCTCAGGCCACAGGGCAAGCGTGCACACCCAGCAGTCAAGGGGTTCATCGCTCCTCATAGTGTAGATATCTGCAGTTAAGGCAAGGTAGTCTGTTACCTGACGGTCGAGTCGTTCTCTGAGGGTGGACCCCAAAGGGCTGTGGCGATGCATAGGACTTAAAAAGCTCTGCATGTCCTCCATCAACAACAGTCTGTAAAGCGTCCTGTCCTTGCCGGCGTGGTCGTGGGAGGAGAAGGATTATGTTCACCTCTTCCGCTGTTCGATTGCCGTAGTGCTGTGAAATCACCCTTAAACGCTGTGTAAAGCATACTTTTTAATTTATTTTGGAAGTGCTCCATCCTTTCCGACTTGTGGTAATTCGGTAACATTTCAGGCACTTTCTGCTTATACCGGGGGTCTAGTAGCGTGGACACCCAGTACAGGTCGTTCTCCTTCATCCTTTTTATACGAGGGTCCCTCAACAGGCACGACAGCATGAAAGACCCCATTTGCACAAGGTTGGATGCCGAGCTAGTCATGTCCCGTTCCTCGTCCTCAGTGATCTGACTGAAGGTATGTTCTTCCCCCCAGCCACGTCCAACACCACGGGTACCAGATAGGTGACAATGAGCACCCTGGGATGTCTGTTGTGGTTGGTCTTCCTCCTCCTCCTCAAAGCCACATTCCTCCTCTGACTCCTCTTCCTCACAATCCTCTTCCAGCGTTGCCGCAGGTCCAGCAAGTGATGCTGATAAGGCTGTTTCTGGTGGTGATGGTGACCACAACTCTTCCTCTTCCACTTCAAGCTCATCTACGGCCTGATCCAGCACTCTTCACAGGGCACGCTCCAGGAAGAAAACAAATGGTATGATGTCGCTGATGGTGCCCTGGGTGCGACTGACCAGGTTTGTCACCTCCTCAAAAGGACGCATAAGCCTACAGGCATTGCGCATGAGCATCCAGTAACGTGGCAAAAAAATCCCCAGCTCCTCAGAGGCTGTCCTAGCACCCCTGTCATACAAATACTCGTTAACGGCCTTTTCTTGTTGGAGCAGGCGGTCGAACATTAGGAGTGTTGAATTCCAACGTGTCAGGCTGTCAAAAATCAAGCGCCTCACTGGCATGTTGTTTCGCCGCTGGTTATCTGTAAAGTGCGCCATGGCCATGTAGGAACGCCTGAAATGGCAAGACACCTTCCTGGCCTGCTTCAGGACGTCCTGTAAGCCTGGGTGCTTATGCACAAAGCGTTGTACAATCAGATTACACACATGTGCCATGCACGGCACATGTGTCAACTTGCCCAAATTCAATGCCGCCAACAAATTTCTTCCATTGTCACAAACCACTTTGCCGATCTCCAGTTGGTGTGGAGTCAGCCACTGATCCACCTGTGTGTTCAGGGCGGACAGGAGTGCTGGTCTGGTGTGACTCTCTGCTTTCAGGGAAGTCAACCCCAAGACGGCGTGACACTGCCGTATCCGGGATGTGGAAAAGTATCTGTGGAGCTGGGGGGGGGGGGGGGGGTGCCGTTGATGTGGAGCAAGACATAGCAGCAGCAGAAGAGGACTCAGCCGAGGAGGTTATGGAAGAGGATGGAGTAGGAGGAGTAGAGGAGGTGGCAGCAGGCCTGCCTGCAAGTCGTGGCGGTGTCATCAACTCCTTTGCATTGCCACTTATTCCATCCTTGGCAGCCGTCAGCAGGTTTACCCAATGCGCAGTGTAGGTGATATACCTGCCCTGACCATGCTTTGCAGACCAGGTATCAGTGGTCAGATGGACCCTTGCCCCAACACTGTGTGCCAGAGATGCCATTACTTCCTTTTGCACAATTGAGTACAGGTTGGGGATTGCCTTTTGTGCAAAGAAATTTCGTCCGGTTATCTACCACTGCGGTGTCCCAATAGCTACAAAGTTTTTAAACGCCTCAGACTCCACCAGCTTGTATGGTAAAAGCTGGCAGGCTAAGAGTTCAGACAAGCCAGCTGTCAGTTGCCGGGCAAGGGGGTGACTTTGTGACATTGGCTTCTTACGCTCAAACATGTCCTTGACAGACACCTGACTGCGGGCAGATGAGCAGGGACTGCTCAAGGCGAGACACAGAGTGGCGGATGGTTGAGAGGGGGCAAGCAGGTCAGCAGTGGTTGACGTGGCTGAAGATGCTGGACCAGGAGGAGGATGGCGGCTTTGACTTTGTGTGCTGCTTGTACTCATGTGTTGATCCCATAGGCATTTGTGATGTGACATCATGTGCCTTCGCAAAGCAGTTGTACCTATTTGGGTGTTGGACTTCCCACGACTCAGTTTCTTTTCGCACAGGTTGCAAATGGCATCGCTGTTGTCACAGGCAGACACACCAAAAAATTGCAACACTGCTGAGCTCTGCAAAGACGGCATTATGGTGGTGGCAACAGCATGTGTTGACTGGCGTGCGGTCTGGCTGACCCCGGGTGCCGATGCATGCTGTCTGACTGTGCCACTAGCTACTTGCGACGACCTCCCCCTGCTTCCAACTCGTCTCCTCCTCCTCTCTGTCTCCCCATCTGAACTTTCCTCCTGTTCTTCTTCTCTTATAGCGGGCACCCACGTGACATCCACGGACGCATCCTCATCATCAACCGCTTCACTTGTATCTGACATCTCAACAAAGGAAGCAGCACCGGGTACAACATCATCATCATCAGACCGTACGTCCATGTGTGTAATGCTGCCTGACTGGGACATATCCCTGTTATCTACATCCTCTGGCACTGTTTGCGCATCACTCATTTCTTCCAATGGATGTGTAAATAACTCTCCTGACTCATAAAGTGAAGCGGCTGTGGTGCTAGTGTTGGTGGTGGCGGCAGGCGGGCGAGTGGTAACTGGAGAGGTGCCCGAAGCTAAGCTGGAGGAGGATGGTGCGTCTAGGTTCTGAGCGGAAGCTGTAGAAGATTGGGTGACCTGTGTTAGCCAGTCAACCATGTCCTCAGAACTTTTCAAGTTCAGGGTACGTTGCCTCTGAAAACTGGGCATTATTCTAGGGCCAAAGGGAATCACAGCACCACGACCATGACGGCCCCTGCGGGGTGGCCTGCCTCTGCCTGTCATTTTTTTCTGATTAGTGGTACTATGCATGCAAGCTACTGTGACACCAGATATGAGTGTCACTGTGCACTGGCAACAGTTGGCAGAGTAGGCGCTGTAGGCCTCACACACACGCCTGTAGGCAGGCAACTGATATTCAATCGATTACAGTCAAAAAAGTGTTCTTTTATTTCACTGTACACTAGGTTGCACCAGATATGAGTGTCACTTTGCACTGGCAAAAGTTGGCAGAATAGGAGCTGTAGGCCTCACACACATGCCTGTAGGCAGACAACTGATATTCAATCGATTACAGTAAAAAAAGGGTTCTTTTATTTCACTTTACACTAGGTTGCACCAGATATGAGTGTCACTGTGCACAGGCAAAAGTTGGCAGAGTAGGTGCTGTAGGCCTCACACACACACCTGTAGGCAGGCAACTGATATTCAATTGATTACAGTCAAAAAAGTGTTGTTTTATGTCACTGTACACTACGGTTGCACCGGATATGAAGTATGACTGTGCACTGGCAAGAGTTGGCAGAGTAGATGCAATAGGCTTCACACACACGCCTGTAGGCAGGCAATTGCTATTCAATCTATTACAGTCAAAAAAGTGTTGTTTTATTTCACTGAGCACAATATAAGCTGTGAGCCTGACACAGGCAGGCAACTGAAATTAGATTACAGGAAAAAAATGGTTGTTTTAAATGTATGGTACACCACCAGGTATGAGTAGTGAAAATAAGCACAATATAAGCTGTTAGGTGTTAGCCTGTCACACACACAAGCTGGCAGGCAGGCATATTCAATTAGATTACTCAGAAAAAAATTATAAAATCAAATAAATGATGTTCTAGCCCTAAAAAGATGAGTCCTTCAGGTCTGTAATGGAAGCTAAATACACAGCCTGGCTATCTATTTCCCTATTAAGTCTCCAGCAGCTACACTATCTGTCCTCTCACAACAAATGCAGCTTCAGAATGATTCTAAAATGTATGCTTTCCTTGAGATGGAAGGCTCTGGAAGGGAGTGTATGCTGCTGATTGGCTGGAATGTGTCTGCTGACTGTGAGGTGCACGGTCAAAGTTTCCTCAATGATAAAGTATAGGGGGCGAACCGAAAAGCGCATGTGTTCGCCGTCCGATGTGAACGCGTACATGTCAAAATCGCTGCGAATAGTCCGCGGGCAAACTGTCCGCGACATCTCTAGCCCTGACATTAACACTGTAAGTGCCATGAGGATCCTCCAGGACCCTCATGACACTAAGTTTAAGCACCACCCTACAGTACACTATTATCCACCCCAATCAACTAATGAATCTAGATTAACCCCATGCTAAGTAATTAACTCCCCTGTAAGTAATTAACCCCTTCTAAGTAATTAACCCTATTTAACCTTCAACATGCCTTATTAACCCTATCACTAGCCACCAACCCTATCTAGACCCAGTTATCTCAATCTACTCCTATTAAACCCTAAATGTACCTAATTACCCCTAACTGTGCCTAATTAACTCTAGCTGTACCTTATTACCCCTAACTGTACCTATTTAACCCTAACTGTAGCCAATTAACCCTAACGGTACCTAATTACTCATAACTGTACCTAATTACACCTAACTGTACCCAATAGACCCTAACTGTACCCAATTAACCCTAACTGTACCGAATTACCCCTAACTGTACCCAACTAACCTCTATCCTCTTAACCCTTGTCCTACTAACCCTATCCTGTTAACTCCTATCCTATTAACCCCTATCATATTAACCCCTATCCTATCTTATTAACCCCTATACTATTAACCCCTATCCCAGTAACACCTATACTATTAATCCCTATCTTATCCTATTAGCAACTATCCTATTAACCATTATCCGATTAACCCCTATCCTATCCTATTAACCCCTATCATATCCTAGTAACCCCTATCCTATTAACCTGTATCCCATTAACTCCTATTCTTTCCATTGAACCCCATATCATATTAACCCTTATCCCATTAACTCCTATCATATTAACCCCTATCCTATCCTATATAACCCTATGCTATTAACCCCTCTCCTATTAACTTCTATCGCATTAATCCCTTATCCTTTTAACCCCTATCCTATCCTATTGACCCCTATCCTATTAACCCCTATTCTATTATCCCCTATCCTATCATATTAACCCTTAACCTATTAACCCCTATCCTTTTAACCCATATCCTATCATAGTAACCCCTATCCTATTAAGCCCTATCCTAACCCCCCTCTAGCTTACCCTATTACTTCCTATGCTACCTACTTAACCCCCTAATAAAAATCCTTACACCCCACTGAGTACAAAAAATAAAAACACGCACATTGTAGAAACCCCCCCCACTAAGTACAAAAAATAACAAACTACTAATTACATGAAAATAACAAAAGCATTACAATAAAAAAAAGACTTACACATAAAATAAAAAGATTGCATAAAATAAAAACCACTATTAAAATAAAAAAAGACTTACAACTTTAAAAAAAGAAAGGGTTAATGAGTTTAATGACTTGGCCAAAACGCCCCTCCAGCAGTGATCCCCGATGCCCTGGTCTTCACTCTTCTGGGCCAGGAAAGGCCCCTCCATCAAAATCCTGATGTTCTACTAAAAAAAAATACTGCTGCTAACGTAGCTCCTCCCTTGAGAAGCCCCCGCCGCAAATGAAGGTTCCCGCTCATGCTTTGATGTAAAAAAAAAAAAGCGCATTCTGATGAGGTGAAATCGCTGTCAATCAGATTTCAGCCAATCCAAACGGCTTACGAGTTATGGCCTTGAAAAAATGTAGATGGTTAAACTCATAACTGACAGCCTCCCAAAGCCTTTGATCTTCCAATTGCGAAAGTCGCACATAGCTATTCAATTACAAACATTGCTCAACACCGCAGCCGCAATCAAGCTTGCAAATGCCAAATGGCAGCCCAAAACTTATGGGTTCCAAATAGGACCCACCAAAGGTTTACAGACTAGTTTGTAAAACTGCAAATGGCAATATAAAGACACCAATGCACTTTAAAATATGCGCAAAGCAATGGAAGGTATTACAATTACATGCATAACAACTTCCAACTATCAAATATAGCAAAAATAAAATGCTATTTTCCTCATAGGTTGTAATGGTCATGCATATGTCAATATAAAAAGCCATTCTGCAACATACTGAAAGCTATTAAATACACACTACCTCATTAAATTGCTTCGCAAACACATGCAAATGGCTTACATATTAACCCTTTCACACTCACAGAGGCTCTAATATGGACCCTAAAAATATAAAGATCATCTCATATACATTCCACTCATCACTTTTACATTGGGACAAAAAATAGTGGCCAAATTACACCGCCACATGGTATATATCAAATACCAGGGGAACATTTTACATACGGTTGCTCTGTCCCTCAGTTGTGTCTGACTCCCTGTGACCCTATGGACTGCAGGACATCTACTAATGTCTCTGTCTGTGTGTATCCACAGTCCACTAGAAAAGGAACTGGCATCCCACTCCAGTCTCTTTGGCATGTAAACATTGTGATTTGTCTGACCTCTCTGCTATGACCATCACCAATTAGCAATCCACAAGGGGACCAGGGGTACATACACCACACTAATCTACTTTAACCCATCAGGAATGGCCGCAAAAACACATGGAGGCTGTGCAGAGGAACATGGATTAATAGCTAACTCACCTCTATCAGGGGTAATCTCCGCTATACCCATCCTGGAAAGTCCCACACCATTGCTGGTGGCCATGTGCTAAGATGTATACCCATTCCCATTTGGTGACCTTCAATTATGTTTTGCTATCAATCAATTCACATCATCAACTGTCATATTGATATCAGGCCTTCAGGGGAATGTTCATACTCCACAGTGTCACTAATTGGACTTTCCATGTGTAATTAACCCTTTATTATTATTATATCTGATATATATTATGATATGATATCTAATGCTATTAAAACTAGTTTAATTATTATTGTTATGTCATGTTTTAATCTAGTGCATAGTAACTCAGGCTCATTAGTTCACAGATATAGGAATGTGACACAAATGGGATGCATGTGAATGTCCCAAAACCCCAACCATTGACAACACACTGACATTGTGTGAACGGTATAACAAAGCTTTATTTCATACACAGAGCACAATCAGGAATTAACAAGACTGTGCATTATCATCATGGATGTGGTGTGGGTGTATAAAAGAAGGGCACAAGGTTGTGCTTTTGAACAAGGGTATACCCAAAGGGGGTATTGTCATAGTCTAGAATAAGCATGATGCATAGCACCTACCAGGGTCACATGCGATCACTACACCACTGCAACCAGAATCTGTTAAGAAAAATTGGAGAAACAAGTCATGATCATATCACTTACAACTTATCTATACAGTGCCTGGCAAAAGTATTCACCCCCTTGACTTTCTACCTATTTTGTTACATTACAGCCTTAAGTTCAATGTTTTGTTAATCTGAATTTTATGTGATGGATCAGAACACAATAGTCTAAGTTGGTGAAGTGAAATGAGGAAAATATATACATAAAACTATTTTTTTAGAAATAGAAAACAGAAAATTGGCATGTGCGTATTTATTCACCCCCTTTGTTATTAAGCCCATAAAAAGCTCTGGTGTAACCAATTTCCTTCAAAAGTCACATAATTAGTGAAATGATGTCCACCTGTGTGCAATATAAGTGTCACATGATCTATCATTACATATACAACTTTTTTGAAAGTCCCCAGAGCCTGGAACACCTAAGCAAGAGGCACCACAAACCAAACACTGCCACGAAGACAAAGGAACTCTCCAAACAAGTAAGGTACAATGTTGTTGAGAAGTACAAGTCAGTGTTAGGTTATAAAAAAATATCCAAATCTTTGATGATCCCCAGGAGCACCATTAAATGTATCATAACCAAATGGAAAGAACGTGGCACAACAGCAAACCTGCCAAGAGCGGGCCGCCCACCAAAACTCACGGACCGGCAAAGGAGGGCATTAATCAGAGAGGCAGCACAGAGACCTAAGGTAACCCTGGAGGAGCTGCAGAGTTCCACAGCAGAGACTGGAGTATTTGTACATACAGTGGATTTAAAAAGTCTACACACCCCTGTTAAAATGTCAGGTTTCTGTGTTGTAAAAAAATGAGACAAAGATAAATCATTTCAGAACTTTTTCCACCTTTAATGTGACCTATAAACTGTACAAATCAATTGAAAAACAAACTAAAATCTTTTAGGTAGAGGGAAGAAAAAAAAAAAAAATAATAATATGGTTGCATAAGTATGCACACCCTTAAACTAATACTTTGTTGAAGCACCTTTTGATTTTATTACAGCACTCAGTCTTTTTGGGTATGAGTCTAGCAGCATGGCACATTTTGACTTGGCAAGATAGGCCCACTCTTCTTTGCAAAAACACTCCAAATCTGTCAGATTTCGAGGGCATCTCCTGTGCACAGCCCTCTTCAGATCACCCCACAGATTTTCAATCGGATTCAGGTCTGGGCTCTGGCTGGGCCATTCCAAAAATTTAATCTTCTTCTGGTGAAGCCATTCCTTTGTTGATTTGGATGTATGCTTTGAGTTGTTGTCATGCTGAAAGATGAAGTTCCTCTTCATGTTCAGCTTTCTAGCAGAAGCCTGAAGGTTTTGTGCCAATATTGACTGGTATTTGGAAGTGTTCATAATTCCCTCTATCTTAACTAAGACCCCAGTTCCAGCTGAAGAAAAACAGCCCCAAAGCATGATGCTGCCACCACCATGCTTCACTGTGGGTATGGTGTTCTTTTGGTGATGTGCAGTGTTGTTTTTGCGCCAAACATATCTTTTGGAATTATGGCCAAAAAGTTTAACCTTGGTCTCATCAGACCGTAACATGCTTTTCGGAGACTTCAGATGTGTTTTTGCAAAATGTAGCCTGGCTTGGATGTTTTTCTTCATAAGAAAAGGCTTTCGTCTTGCCACTCTACCCCATAGCCCAGACATATGAAGAATACGGGAGATTGTTGTCACATGTACCACACAGCCAGTAATTGCCAGATATTCCTGCAGCTTTGTTTAATGTTGCTGTAGGCCTCTTGGTAGCCTCCTAGACCAGTTTTCTTTTTGTCTTTTCATCAATTTTGGAGGGAGCTCCAGTTCTTGGTAATGTCACTGTTGAACTTTATTTGAGTTAATCAGAGGCACTTTAAATGATGGCAGGTGTATGCTGACTCCTATTTAACATGATTTGGAATGTGATTTCTTAATTCTGAACACAGCTACATCCCCAGTTATAAGAGGGTGTGCAGACTTATGCAACCACATTATTTTTCTTTCTTTTTTTCTTCTCTCCACCTAAAAGATTTCAGTTTGTTTTTCAATTGAGTTGTACAGTTTATAGGTCTTATTAAAGGTGGAAAAAGTTCTGAAATGAGTTATTTTTGTCTAATTTTTTTTACAAACAAAGAAACCTGACATTTTAACAGGGGTGTGTAGACTTTTTATATCCACTGTAGATCGACAATAAGCCATACACTCCATAGAGTTGGGCTTTATGGCAGAATGACCAGAAGAAAGCCATTACTTTCAGCAAAAAAATAAAATGGCACATTTTGAGTTTGTGAAAAGGCATATGGGTGAATCCCAAAATGTATAGAGGAAGGAGCTCTGGTCTGATGAGACAAAAATGTAACTTTTCGGCCACCAAAGAAAACGCTATGTCTGGCGCAAACCCAACACATCACATCACCCAAAGAACACCAAAGTGAAACTTGGTGGTGGCAGCATCATGCTGTGGGGATGTTTTTTAGCAGCGGGGACTGGGAAACTGGTCAGGATTGAGGGAAAGATGTATGGTGCTAAATACAGGGACATTCTTGAGCAAAACCTGTACCACTCTGTGCATGATTTGAGGGTAGGTCGGAGGTTCACCTACCAGCAGGACAATGATCCCAAACAGAATGCTAAAGCAACACTTGAGTGGTTTAAGGGAAAACATGTAAATGTGTTGGAATGCCCTAGTCAAAGCCCAGACCTCAATCCAATAGAAAATCTGTGGTGAGACTTAAAGATTGCTGTTCACAATGTCAAACCATTCAATTTGAAGGAGCTGGAGCAGTCTTGCAAGGAGGAATGGGCAAAAATCCCAGTGGCAAGATGTGGCAAGCTCATAGAGACTTATCCAAAGAGACTCGGAGAAGTGATTGCTGCAAAAGGTGGCTCTACAAACTATTGACTTTATGGAGGTGAATAGTTTTATGCACACTGACTTTTTCTGTTATTTTGTCCAATTTGTTGTTTGCTTCACAATAAATAAAAAAACATCTTCAAAGTTGTGGGCATGTTCTGTAAGTTAAATGATGCAAATCCTCAAACAATCCATGTTAATTCCAGGTTGTGAGGCAACAAAACACAAAGAGCCTCATTCTATTATCGGCCGTAGGAGATGCGGGGCCACAAGGAACGGCCACAGGCTATTTGCCTATTCTATTCCCTTCTGGCCGGGGGCTCCGGCAGGCTTGAGGCCGGCGCCTTGTTATCCCTTGCGGCCGCACGCGCCGCAGGAAAGCCTTTGATCTTAAACGGCCGCAAGAGTTTCGGCCGCAAGAAAACCCTGGTTGCTATTCTATTGCTCCGGGAACCCTCTCGGCAAGGCTAAAACCGAGCCGCAGCTTACTTGCACCAAAAAGGTCCCGCAAGCACACAATTTGGCACATAATAAAGCCATCCTGCACTCTGATGAGACGATAAAGTGATTGGGGGTGTTAGCATTCATAGCACAACATTCCCCTACACTCAAATCCGAAAATAATTTTTATTTTAATTCATGTCAAATATCCGTGGACAAAGTCCCGAGGGCTTGGAGCACCTCAGACCCGCCCGGGCTGCGGGACGGAAAATAAACCGTTATTGAAATATCGGATTTGGGCTGATGTGCAAGCTTGAGAGGGGGTTGCTATTAATCCTCATGTCCCCCATTATGATCCCTAGCATTTACAGAGCTTTACAGTGCCATCTTGAATTTATATTTGCATTTAAAGTTTTCAGACCTTGCGGCCGGTTGCATGATATGCGGCTGGCCGTAAGTGGGATATCCTTGTGGCGCCGTCTATTTGAATTGCAAGGTAAAGGTAGCTCTACACGGGGCCGTAAGACGGCCGCTGCGATTCCTTGCGGTCGTTTTACGGACGATAATAGAATGAGGCCCAAAATATGCCAAGGGGGTGAATACTTTTGCAAAGCACGGCATCTGCTCAATTAAACAAATGAACATAATCATGGCTAATGTCATACAGATCTAATCCACCCACAGTGTGTTGTCAGATATTAAAGAATAATCAGAAACTTATTAGCAGAATATGTGACCCATCTATGATGATTTATCAAAAAAATTAGGAATAAACCCTTTTAATAGTACTCTTTTTTTTGTCTGCCAAAAATGGCTGGCCACTTAAATACTCTTTAAAAAAAGCCTAAACCTAATTTGCCATTGAGGATCTGGCATAACGGGACATTGATAACGATTAATGTGAATTCAGTTGTGATTTGATTGAGGTCCATGATTGGGAGGTAAAAACCGAAATGTATCAGACCCAAATGTTGAGGTGTAGGAAAATAGTGCTATAACTTTGTGTATAAAGAAGACATGTGATGACTACTAAGTGAGTAAATAAAAATGATTGTGCATAAGGAAGCGAATACTAATCTGAGCTGGGTACTGGTGTCTTATATTATACTAGTCCTAGTTTTGGGAATTGTGTCACCTGTAAATAGTGAATCTATTATACTCTCCTGATAATAATGGAAAGAACAATCTAAAAAAGCGTGAAAGTAAGAAACAATTGTAAATCAATAGATAGCAAAAAATGGTAGGCTAAAAATTCTTAAGAACAAAGCACACCAAATCTAAGGATGGGGTTAAAGCATATGTGCTGAATATAAAGCAAACAGGTATTGTTTGCTAATGCAATAGACAGTTATAACCTTACAGCAAATTCTGGGCTATAATATACCCTTTGCCGGGTTCCCTTAGGCAACCTAATGGCAGAGGGGGTACCCTATTGAGGGAGCCTCCTAATAGCTTGAAGGTTCTATTGCAATAAAAAACAGATTACTACATTTTTTCTAACAGTCAGTAAAAACAACCAGCAATATTGATAACAAAGTATATACATATATGCAATAAAGTATGGTTGACTGCATCAGTTAGCCTGTTGCTTGAACTCCAATCCTGTGGTTGCTGAATAAGGAAATTGCCCTACTTAAAACCTGACCGGTTTTGTTACTTAAACAGTAACTTTCTCAAAGGTACTCATAATCATGGATAATGTCATACAGATCTAATCCACACACAGTGTGTTGTCATATATTACGGAATAATCAGAAATTGATTAGCAGAATATGTGACACAGAAGGAGGAGGTTGAGGAGCATGTCTTCATGGTCGTGAGATTGAGCTGTTAAGACCTACAGAGACAAGAGCAAGACATCAATCAGAACACTATTTGGATTGACTTCAACATCTCTTCTCAATGGAAATCCACATTGAATATCAGTTGCAGAAATATTAAACTTAAAAAAATCTGTACATTCTCTGTAATCAGCTATTAGTATGTCAGCATTAATACAAAATTATATTCATTGTGAAGTGTGGATGAGGAGGACTTAGGGCAGTGGTTGTCAATCCTCTCCTCAGTAGCCATAACACAGGCCATGATTTATGGAAAACAATGAATGAGGAAATCAGTATTCAACAGGTGGTGGAGCCTTGAATTGTATTCACACAGTGTTTCACCCAAATCATGGTCTATGTGGTGGGTCCTGGGGAGAGGTTTGAAACCACTGACCTGGGGGACGTTCACACCTACTTCCTTTTTCTGACCATGGGGTCCACACCTTCTGGAACCACGTGCTTCCTCCCTCTACCACGGCCAGGAGGTGTTGGATTTAGGGGTGCATCTAACTGTGGTCACTGTGTAGCACCTGTCGGCGGTAAGGGGTGAGATGAGGAGGCTGTAGTTTCTGGCTGCGTGGTGGTGGAGCCTGTGGAACAAAGGCTAGAGTGTAGACACGTGGGCTTCAGCAAACTGCACCAGCAGCTCCAAGTGATGTGCTGGGCTTGTCTGTCCCTATGAGCAATTTGCTGGTACCTCTCCATCCAAAGATTATGCCTCCTCACCACATATTGCTCGGATGCTTTCCACCGGCCGGGTAGCAATTGAGCTGTTCATCAGCCAAGTGGATATGTCACTCAAGGTTCCTGGTGCGGGAAAGTGAGTTGCGTCTCTGGACGATGTTGGACTCTGGATGTGCTGTGGTGAGGCCAGAGGTGTTGCCGTTGTGATTGTGTACCAAGTAGGGATAGGGATGGTGTTGCCAGTAGGGATTCTGTTACCAATGAAGATGATGCTGTTGCCCATCCATATTGTGTTGGACCGGTCTATTGTGGAAACAATATCTGTGACATCAGTAGCTGCGAAAAAAGCTGGGGCAACAATGGTTGTGACATCTGCTGGGTCAACTGGTGGGACAGCCACTGCTGTGGCAACAACTGTTGTGGCCCGGTCAGGAGTTGGAGGGAATTGGGGTATGGCACACGTATTGCTTGAATGTCACCAGATGGCAGGAGTGGGCCTGTTCAGAGGGGTCCCCATGAACTCAACATCCCTGCAGGTGGCTTATTGTATTTCCAGTAATTTGAAAGGGCTGTGAACATGATTGTGATGCATGTGAGTGCCCAAGGGGTGATGGTCCAGACTCCTATGATGGGTCCGAGCCCTGGGCTTCCTCCACCACCACCTGTGTTGTGATAGTGGTACCTCTGGTGGAGCCATCACTGATGTCTCTGTGGATGGAGTACACATCCTGGGTACTGAAATGAGAGGACAATAGTATTTGAGTATTGATTCTCTGAACAATTGTTTGCTGTGTTTTTCCATATCCCCTACATCACTTGCAATTGGCTGTGCTGTACCTCATTTAACACTGGGAATAGCTTCCAACCAGTTGGAGTGTGAAGTGACACAGCTTTAAACAGTGCGGTGTAACATGGGGAAGATAGGGATAGGGAAACTCATTACAAAATATATACATTTGCAATTGATATTTATACTGTATTTATACATTAACACAAACTGCAGTGGCAACTGTTATTCAGAATCAATTTGAATGCCCATATATCTGTACTCAGAACCAGAAATCTTACAGTGCTATTGCATGTCAGTTATCTATGTGTGTGGGGATCATGTGTGTGCATATAAGGGTGTGATGGTGTGTATGATACTCACTTTGCAGGGTTTCCTGATAGTCAGAGTCCAACTGTCCTGGAAGGTGCACTACTGCTGCTAGCTCCAAAGAATCCTTGATAGTCCGCTCCTATCCACAGTATGTGATGTTGAGTGGTGGGCCACCATCAGTACCATGGGCTGCTCTGGCATCCGCTGCCATCTTCTTCTTGACCTTCATTCGGCAGTCATCATATCAGATTTTAATCAACCGAACATTCCTGTTTGCAACCCCTAATGAAGCCACAGCTGCAGTCACCTTATTCCAGGTACGTCTTATCGCCAGTACTCAGATCCCTACCACCATGGATGATGCTACGGCGGGCTTTGACTTCCCTGAGGAGTGTTTCTGTCTACTCTTTCTATAATTGTGGGTTCTCTGCTTTGGCACAACATCTTACTCTGCAAGCTGTGCCTGGGGTTCCTGGCCTCCCTGTTCTCTCCCTGGGGCCTACCCCTCATCCCCACTAACCCCCCCCCCCCGGGATCAGACCCCTGACCCTATGCTCCTACACCTTGTGTGCCTACATCTGGGCTTTTTATCTCTCTCTCTAACACTCTCTATCTCTCTTTAACACTCTCTATCTCTCTAACACTTTGTATCAAAGTTTCTGTCGGTCTCTCTCTCTATATCTCTCTCAAAAACCCACCAACGCCTAGACCTGTGTGTTGACTTTCTCAGCTACAGCACAGTCAATCAATGTGAGCACGCTTTGCTTTTGCACATCCTTGAGCAGTCTAACCATGTAACTCTCTCACCTCCACCTTAAAATATAGTTTCTCCTTTAAATGTTTCTAATGGCCGTAACTTATTTATTATGTGGTAGCAATAAGTTATATTATTTTTTAGGCATATTTCTAGCCTATTTCTCTATGTCTTTATTTAATTTGTTTTGCTTATTAGTAGTTCACCTTTTTCTTCTCTCAATTCTGCTATCTGAGTCCTGAGAAATTGGGTCTATTTCTGTTCTATATATATTAGAATTTGAATATTGCTCACTTAATTTCAGTATTTTTACCTGTCCCAGTCTATACGTTGTATGGCTGCCCTTGAATCATTAAAATTTGCCCTTTTAAGAGTTTAATTCACAGTTTTTTTGGCCCCTTACTATTTTATATTTAATTTAGTCTCAAATGAGACTGTGCTGTGAGCACTGTTCCCTCTTTCACTATTTCAACATTTGGTATTATATTAATATGATTTGTATTAATTAAATCCAATACGTTTTTTAATAAGTTCTTGTATAACTTGTGTCAGATCTCTAAGTGTACTCAAGAACCTGCTCCACTTAGTTGAACTGCTGGTCACATTCATCCAGTTTTTTCAGGTTAGTTAAAATCTCCCATTATTAGAACCCAACCATGCATAGCTGTATTTTCCATATAGTAATAATTCAACCTATAAGGATTCAACATTATAGCTAGTTCCACTATAAATATCTTCTCTGACTATAGGCTTAAATTCAGACTTAACATACAGACAAATTCCCCCTCCTCTTCTACTATTGCCCCTGTCTTTTCTAAATAGATCCATGCAAATTAACCATCCAGTCATGAGAGTCATTGCACCAATAAGTCATATTTCTCATTTACTGCTAATAATTCTAGCTTGCCCCTTTTCCCTGGAAAGTTTCTTGCATTATCAAGCATACATTTTATGTTACTATGACTCTCTATTGACTATTCTAACAATCTCCCTTCTAATCCCCTCATTCCTTATCTCCTCTACATTTTTTGTTCCATTACTTCCATCTAGTCTTTTCCCCCCACCTACTAGTTAAAAACTCTTTAGCCTTTCTGCCATCCGCTCTCCATGCACACAAACTCGTTAATTATTTAGGCACACTCAATCCCTACTATAGAGATTGGACAAAAGATAGAAGTCAACCCAGTGTCTAAAAACATGAAACCCTCCTTATCAAACCACTTTTTTAGCCACACATTAATCCCATTAAGCTCATTCTGTCTCCCTGAACTAGCACATGGCACTGGTAGTATCTCAGAAAATACTGCATTGGAGGTCCTTGCCTTTAGCTTGTTCCCTAATTCTCTACAATCATTCTTTAGGACCCTCCATCTTCCACTTACGTTGACATTGGTACAAATATGTACCAAGACCGCTGGTTCATTTTCAGCCCCTCCCAATAATTTTCTTCACCCAATCCACAATATGCCTATCCTAAGCACCCGGGAGACTGCAAACTGTTTGATTGCTGGGACCTGGGTGACAAATCACCCTGTCTGCCTTCTTAATAATACAGTTCCCTAACATTAAAACCTTTCTACTGAACTGCCTAATTTGCCCTTCCTCTCCTCCATTTGAACTGCTCCCCAACAGTTTAATTCAATCCTAAAAATCTGCTGGTTCTTGTCAACTCAGAACTAGCCGGTGTCCACCTCTTGTTCTCGCTGCTTCTTCTTGTACCTCCCTGGACATCCTCACTAGCTCCAGCTCCTCCCTCCATGCTAGGCCCAGTTAAACTGTGTTCAGTGAGAACCAATCAACTTTCCAGTGGAGCAATAACACTAAGTGCTGCCATTCTCCTCCAGCTCTCCAATTTGAGCTTCAAGAGAGACAACATGCTCACAACTGCCACAAAGGTATGAACCCTGGATCAGCTGAAATAGTGCATACAAATACAAGAAAAAATAAAATGATCTACAATTTAAAAAATTCCAGAATTCCATAAAAAAATCAATTAAAACAAAAAATAATCACAATAAAAATAAAAATAATTACAATAAAAATATTAAAAGCAAAATTACATAACATAAAAAAAGCATGTAAAAGAACATAGGGCTAATCAATACATTACAACTCTTAAAAACCCTCCAGCAATGATCATCAATGCCCTTGTCATAGTCCTAGGGTAGATTTCTTAAGGGAGCCATATAATTGCACTTTAGGTAAAATCTCCCATAGAAGCAGAGAACAGTACATAAGCAGTGAACACGCATAAGAGTTTACAGCAGGTGGAATTCAATATATATGAAGTTACCTTTGTGGAAAGTCTGTTTAATTGAGCCCTACAGATAGCAGCTTGTGTCTATGCTATTCATTGTCTGCCTCTTGGCGAGAGCTGGTAAGTTGAATGTGGGCAATGGGGGGAAAACATTAGCAAGACAAGTATAGAGCCAATGAGGAAAAATGTCTATCTATTCACTAAGTAAATTAGTTGTAGACTGATAAGCTTGAAAGTAAGTTTAATATTCAATATTGCTTTTTAAATCACATTTTATTAATGCTCAATGGATAATTAAATCACTGTGTTAGGACATTACAGTTGACCTGCAAGAATTATAGCACATTTAAACATTTGTGTGTCTGTTACAAATTGTGGAGCAAAACTTTAAAAAGTTTTTTGATTTGTACACACATTTGCAACTTGCTGTTCCAGGTATATCCTTGATTCAAGCCAGTAAGTCTGGTAAAGGAGATAAGTGGAAATTCAAAGCTATAGTCTGGAGGTAGTTCCTTGGTCATTAAAAAAATTAGTTCAAATTATTTTTTAATGGCATAAACCTGTAAATACTACTTTTCACTGTTCACTGTTCAATAATTACATTTTAAAGAGATGAAATTAGCTGCTTTTTTAGTAATCTTTTTTTACCATTGCCAATAGTATTGTCGTTTAGCTGCTCCTTTATTTCCCCTTGGGCCCATGTTATTGCATGTACAGTATGTGTTGCACCCATTCTGGAACGCCTTGTAGTATTTGCTCTGAAGTAAAAGTGGATCTTGTCTGAAATTATTTCAGTTGGAATGATCCTATGGAACCCTGTATACACAGGTAAAATATGTAGAGTATTTTTGGTATATAATCATGCGATGCTTGTAAAAAATATGTCTGTTTTTACAAATAAAGGGTAAGTATTATAAAGTCTTCAGGGCTAAAATCTAGTTTTCTATAGTGACATAATGTTCTAACATTAGAAAAGTCTAACATTTCTACAGATGAAGCCAATGCTTAAATATGGGCTTTGCATGTGACATGTTTGACTTTATTTTTTGTTTGTTTTTTAGTAGAACATGGTTGACAGAAGACTCAACCCCATAACCTCAAATTAGTTCATTTCATTCCAGGTGGGAGCTCATTTACCATGGGAATGTCTTATTGAAAATGTGCAGATTAAAAATATACATATTATTAAAGCACAGCTGTGCTCTAATATTTAGGGTTCTCTCGAAGGTTCCATTATAAACTGTGTTGGTTTGATATATCTATTTGGATTTTAGAAGGGATTGAAGATCTGGTTTTGTTTTGACAATGTTCATAACATTTGCACTGCCTTTTTTGTATTATGTAATCAGCATGTTCAGTGGTGATTTCTCATGTCAGCCACTGTGAGCTCCCAAGCTTTTTCATTGGTCAGGTGATATTCTTAGTTATATGTCCCCTTTAATGGTGAACTTTCACCAGAGGGAGCAGACAGATAATAATGAACATTCATTTAATTTTAACATGCTCTACTATATATTTATAGTTGGAGCTCTTAATCATTAATTGTCATATCAAAATCAAATTGTGTATCTGTAATAAAAAAAAATCAACATACATTGTGGGATACCAGCAACAAGTAACATTATTTGCACATCATCCAGGAAAGACTATTACACAATGTTTGTGGTATTTCCTACACTTTCCATTGGTTTCACCACCATTTTCTCAATCAGAACATTTTACCCACTTGCTCATACACTTATCACCTTATGATTGGTTTACTTCAGTTTTATTCTGTAGATGATAATTTGATTTTCTATTAGCCTTGTTGTTATTCCAATCTCAGACAAAAGGAATTTTCCAGTGTTCAACTAAAACACGATCTAAGTAATGGTATGTCTTCTGGCATTTCTGTACATGTGTCTATCCTGCTACATCTGATTTCTCCTACATATGTGAATCTTCTTAAAAAAGTTTTTCCCATAAAGCACCACTCCTTTGGAATTCACGTCCACACCCCATTAGACTGTCTACAAGCCTCCAGACCTTTAAAACCACTCTATCAATGTATCTATTCAGGACAACTTATCCCTAACATCGATACCATAACAATGGATCACATACCAGATCATACACTTTTCCTACCACAGTGCATCTTGCCCACACTCCCAGCATTATCTGTTGTTCAACCATTCAGTTGTGTCTGACTCCCTATGTCTGTATCGGCACATCTGTCAACCAATGTCCCTCTGAGCATCCTCAAGCTCATGTGCATTGCTTCAATGACCTCATCTATCCATCTTCATGTCTGCTGTCCCCTTTTTCTTTTGTCCTCAACTTTCCACCCTTCCAGTGAGCAGTGTAACTTAATTTCCTATATTATTTATTGATTGGATCTTCTTGAAGTCCAAGGGACTATAAGCAGTTCTCTTCAACACACAATTCAAAGGAGTCAATTATACAGTGTTCGGCCTGCTTGATGGCTGAAATCTCACATCTGTATGTTATGCAGATATATGTGGGATAGGTCATATCAAACAAATCTAATTTGTTTCTTTGAATAGAAGTAGTAATTTTGACCAAGGCAACTCCATAGATGTAGCCTTTATGTATTTTGCAAAAAAGTTTGATACAGTGCCACATTGGATGCTATAGTACAAAGTAAGGGATACTAGAAAAGCAGTATTTACATACACATATATTTTAAAACTGTATAAAAAACAAGAAATAAAATATTTTTGTAATTGGAAAATGCATGGAATTTAACTTGGAGTTGCATAGTAATTAGTTACATAATAATTAAGGTTAAAAAAGACTTTCAGTCCATCAAGTTTAACCTTTTAAGATCTCTCTTGATCTTTTTAATATCTGGACTATTTGTTATTAATTGTTAATTGATCCAGAGGAAGGCAAACAGAAAAAAAAACATTGAAACTTTACCAATTGTCTCATAAGGGGAAAAAAAGCAAAATTCCTTCCTGACCCCAGAAACTGGCGATCAAATTTCTCCCTGGATCAATATTCCTTCGCTAGTTATCTAGTATAACCTTGAATGCCCTCTTTATTCAAAAATATATATAATCCCTTTTTGAAGTTATCTATCGAATTCGCTGTCACCACCTCCTTTTGGTAGAGAATTCCACAGTTTAACCACCCTAATTGTGAAGAACCCTTTTCTTTCTTCAAGGTGAAATCTTTTTTCCTCTAACCTGAAGGGATGTCCTCTTGTCAGTTGAAAATCTCTTGCTATATAAAGTTCACTTGACAATGCCTTATATTGACCCTGGATGTATTTAAATAAGGTAATCATCGTAGACGCCTTTTTTCTAGAGAAAATAAGTTTAATATGGTTAGTCTTTCTTCATAACTTAGCCCCTCCATTCCCCTTATTAGTTTTGTTGCCCTTCTCTGTACTTTTTCCAGCTCTAAAATGTCATTTTTATGAAGTGGTGCCCAAAATTGTACACCATAATCTAAATGAGGGCGTACTAGAGATTTGTATGGTGGCAGAATTATATTTGCTTCCCTTGCTTATATACCCTTCTTAATACATGCTAATTTTTTACTTGCCTTTGCAGCTGCTGCTTGGCATTGAGCACTGCTACCTAGGTGGTTGTCCACTAGTACTTTCAAATACCTTTCAATATCTGATACCCCTAGATTTGCTCCATTAAGATTATAAATTGCATGGCTATTTTCCCTTCCCAAATGCATAACCTTACATTTATTTGTATTAAATCTCATCTGCCATTTAGCCGCCCATTTCTCAAATTTATGCAAATCCCTTTGTAGGGAAAGTACATAATTATCTGATTTAATTACCTTGCACAACTTCGTGTCATCAGCAAATATGGAGACACTACTTTCGAGTCCTACTTCTACGTCATTAATAAATATGTTAAAAAGGAGAGGACCTAATACTGAACCTTGAGGAACCCCACTTAGCACATTAGTCCACTCTAAGTATGTTCCATTTACAACAATTCTTTGATTCCTGTCTTTTAGCCAGCTCTCGATCCATGAGCAGATATTTACTGCAATTCCTGTAGCCCTTAGTTTGCTCAAAAGTCTCCCATGAGGCACTGTATCAAAAGCCTTTGCAAAATCCAAACAGACTACATCCACTAAGTTGCCCTGATCCAAGTTCCTACTAACCACCTTATAGAAACTAATTAGATTGGTCTGACATGACCTATTGTTCATAAATACGTGTTGACTGCTACCTATGATCTTGTTCAAATAGACATATTCTTGTATTCGGTCCCTTATTAACCCTTCTAAAAACTTCCCAACTACAGATGTGAGGCTCACTGGTTTATAATTCCCGGGATTTGCTCTTGCTCCCTTCTTAAATATAGGTATCACCTCTGCTTTTCTCCAGTCATCTGGTAGAGTCCCTGTAGTGAGTGAGTCTTGAAAGATTAGATATAATGGTTTGGCTATTACAGAACCCAGCTCCCTCAGTACCCTTGGATGTATTCCATCAGGACCTGGGGCTTTATTAACATTTATTTTCTCTAATCTCTTTTGGATTTCTTCCTGCATTAACCATTTATTTAGTGATGGTAGTGTAGCCCCAATTTGTTGCGGTGTCCCAACCACTGGTACCATTGTGTATACCGACAAAAATAGCCTATTTAGCTCATCTACCTTTTCCTGGTCACTAATTATCAGACGGCCTGTGTCACATTGTAATGTTGCTATAGCTTCCTTCCTCGCCTTCTTCCCATTAATATATTTAAAAAATATTTTAGGGTTAGTATTACTTTCCTTTGCAACTGACTTCTCATATTTTAGTTTAGCCAGTCTAACAGTCCTTTTGCAAGCCTTGTTAATTTCCTTATAGTCACATAAAGCTGCCTCTGTTCCCTCCTTCTTGTATAATTTAAATGCATGTTTCTTTTTTCCTTATCATGATCTTTAAGTCATTGTTAAGCCACATGGGATGTGATTTACTCCTATTCATTTTATTTCCACATGGTACATGCCGATTAGTATGTTTATTTAGTAAGGATTTGAATGTTGTCCATTTATTTTCTGTATTTTTTCCTGTAAGTTCTTTATCCCAGTCTATATGTTGTATTGCTGCCCTTAGCCCATTAAAGTTAGCTCTTTTAAAATTTAGAGTTTTAGTTGGCCCCTTACAACTCTGTTTTTTGTATTCAATCTCAAATGATACTGTGTTGTGATCACTGTTCCCCAAGGGTTCCCCTATTTTAACATTTGATATTATATCAATATTACTTGTGATGACTAAATCCAAGATGGCCCATTTCTAGTAGGCTCTTGTATAACCTGGGCCAGATAATGACCCCTTAGTGTACTCAAGTGTACTGCTGGTCTCATTTATCCAGTTTATTTCAGGGTAAATAAAATCTCCCATTCTTAGAACTTGCCCATGCTTAGCTGCATTTCCAATCTGTAACAATAATTGTATTTCCTCACTTTCAATTATATTGGGGGTTTATAGCATATTCCCACCAATATGCGTTTAGAATTAGTTCCTCCACTATTTAGCTCAACCCACAAATATTCAATGTTGCCGTTAGTTCCAGCATAAATATCTTCTCTGACTATAGGCTTAAATTCAGGCTTAACATACAGACAGATCCCTCCTCCTCTTTTACCATCCTAAATAGGTTATAACCATACAGATAAACAGTCCACTCATGAGATGCATCACACCATGTTTCAGTAATGCCTATTAAGCCCCATTTTCTTGTACTGCTAATAATACTAGCTCTCCCATTTTCCCAGGCAAACTTCTTGCATTAGCAAGCATACACTTTATGTTGCTATGGCTCTGCCATTGTGAAGTGCTTGCCACTGTATTTGAGGCCCTTATTAATACCTCCCTACTGTCTATTGTAACCCTCCCCCTTCTCCTCCTCCATGGGTAACTAATTTATCCCTTTCCCTCTCCACTAGTGATGTCGCGAACATAACATTTTCGGTTCGCGAAACGCAAACTCGAACCGCCGCAAATGTTCGTGAACCGTCGAACCCCGCAAACCGCCATAAACTTCAATGGGCAGGCGGATTTTAAAACCCACAGGGACTCTTTATGGCCACAATAGTGATGGGAAAGTTGTTTCAAGGGGACTAACACCTGGACTGTGGCATGCCGGAGGGGGATACATGGCAAAACTTCCACAGAAAATTACATAGTTCATGCAGAGTCTGGTTTTAAGCCATAAAGGGCATAAATTACCTAACATTCCTAAATTGTTTGGGAAAACGTGCTTTAAAACATCAGGTATTACGTTGTATCGATCAGGTAGTGTAAGGGTTAGGCCCGCTTCACAGTGACAGACCAAACTCCCCGTTTAACGCACTGCAAACAACCGCAAACAGTCCATTTGCACAACCGCAAACTCCCCATTTGCACAAGGTTGGATACCAAGCTAGCCATGTCCCGTTCCTTGTCCTCACTGATGTCACTGAAGGTCTCTTCCTCCACCCAGCCACCAAGGGTCCCCAAAAGGTGACAACAAGCCCTCTGGGACGCCTGTTGTGTTTGGTCTTCCACCTCCTCAAAGCCACCTTCCTCCTCTGACTCTTCTTCTTCAGACTCCTCTCTCTGCGTTGCCTCTGTCTGCGTTATTATAAGGTGTGTACTGTTAAGTAGTACTATTCCTATCAGTTTAATACCTGTTACGTCACCTATCAGGGGACGTGTATATGGCATGGATTTTTGGAAACGGGAGATGGAAAAAGATGCTTGGTCGGTCCTCCCACTTCAAATTTGGGGCACTGCGCGTGCAATCTAAGGTGCCACCAGATAGGAGTGGTGTGTTCAGTTGTACTATTTATTCCTATTAGTTTGATACCTGTTACATCACCTATCAGGGGACGTGTATATGGCATGGATTTTTTTAAGCGGGAGATGGAAAAAGATGCTTGGTCGGTCCTCCCACTTCAAATTTGGGGCACTGAGCGTGCAATCTAAGGTGCCACCAGATAGGAGTGGTGTGTTCAGTTGTACTATTTATTCCTATCGGATTCAATAAAGCCAATAAACGTGGCCTGTTACTAGCCAGGAAACTACAAAGCAAAACAACACAAAATAGGATACTTCAAATTAAGACCTCGAAGGGAGAAAAAACAACAAACCCAAATAAGATCCAGAAGATTTTTACAAAATTTTACAAGGGTCCCCGAAAGGTGACAACAAGCCCCCTGGGACGCCTGCTGTGTTTGGTCTTCCACCTCCTCAAAGCCACCTTCCTCCTCTTCTTCAGACTCCTCTCACTGCGTTGCCACTCTCTGCGTTATTATAAGGTGTGTTAAGTAGTACTACTCTTATCAGTTTAATACCTGTTATAACACATATCAGGGGGCGTGTGTAAGGCCTGGATTTTTAGAACCAGGAGATGGAAAAAGATGCTTTGTTGGTCGTATCACTTCAATTTTGGGGCACGGCACGTGCAATCAAAGGTGCCACCAGGTAGGAGTGGCGTGTTTGTAAGTACTACTCTTATCAGTTTAATACCTGTTACAGCACAAATCAGCGGGCGTGTATAAGGCCTGGAGAACCAGGAGATGGAAAAAGATGCTTTGTTGGTCGTATCACTTCAATTTTGGGGCACGGCATGTGCAATCAAAGGTGCCACCAGTTAGGAGTGGCGTGTTTGTAAGTACTACTCTTATCAGTTTAATACTTTTTACGTCACCTATCAGGGGGCGTGTATAAGGCCTGGATTTTTAGAACCAGGAGATAGAAAAAGATGCTTTGTTGGTCGTATCACTTCAATTTTGGGGCACAGCACGTGTAGTCAAAGGTGCCACCAGATGGGAGTGGCGTGTTTGTAAGTACTACTCTTATCAGTTTAATACTTGTTACGTCACCTATCAAGGGGGGGGTGTATAAGGCCTGGATTTTTAGAACCAGGAGATGGAAAAAGATGCTTTGTTGGTCGTATCACTTCAATTTTGGGGCACGGCACGTGCAATCAAAGGTGCCACCAGATGGGAGTGGCGTGTTTGTAAGTACTACTCTTATCAGTTTAATACTTGTTACGTCACCTATCAGGGGGCGTGTATAAGGCCTGGATTTTTAGAACCAGGAGATGGAAAAAGATGCTTTGTTGGTCGTATCACCTAAATTTTGGGGCACGGCACGTGTAGTCAAAGGTGCCACCAGATGGGAGAGGCGTGTTTGTAAGTACTACTCTTATCAGTTTAATACTTGTTACGTCACCTATCAGGGGGCGTGTATAAGGCCTGGATTTTTAGAACCAGGAGATGGAAAAAGATGCTTTGTTGGTCGTATCACTTCAATTTTGGGGCACGGCACGTGCAATCTAAGGTGCCACCAGATGGGAGTGGCATGTTTGTAAGTACTACTCTTATCAGTTTAATACTTGTTACGTCACCTATCAGGGGGCGTGTAAAAGGCCTGCATTTTTAGAACCAGGAGATGGAAAAAGATGCTTTGTTGGTCGTATCACTTCAATTTTGGGGCACGGCATGTGCAGTCAAAGGTACCACCAGATGGGAGTGGCGTGTTTGTAAGTACTACTCTTATCAGTTTAATACTTGTTACGTCACCTATCAGGGGGCGTGTATAAGGCCTGGATTTTTAGAACCAGGAGATGGAAAAAGATGCTTTGTTGGTCGTATCACTTCAATTTTGGGGCACGGCACGTGCAATCTAAGGTGCCACCAGATGGGAGTGGCATGTTTGTAAGTACTACTCTTATCAGTTTAATACTTGTTACGTCACCTATCAGGGGGCGTGTATAAGGCCTGCATTTTTAGAACCAGGAGATGGAAAAAGATGCTTTGTTGGTCGTATCACTTCAATTTTGGTACACGGCATGTGCAGTCAAAGGTACCACCAGATGGGAGTGGCGTGTTTGTAAGTACTACTCTTATCAGTTTAATACTTGTTACGTCACCTATCAGGGGGCGTGTATAAGGCCTGGATTTTTAGAACCAGCAGATGGAAAAAGATTCTTTGTTGGTCGTATCACTTCAATTTTGGGGCACAGCATGTGCAGTCAAAGGTGCCACCAGATGGGAGTGGCGTGTTTGTAAGTACTACTCTTATCAGTTTAATACCTGTTACAGCACCTATCAGGGGGCTTGTATAAGGCCTGGATTTTTAGAACCGTGAGATGGAAAAAGATGCTTTGTTGGTCGTATCACTTCAATTTTGGGGCACGGCACGTGCAATCTAAGGTGCCACCAGATGGGAGTGGCATGTTTGTAAGTACTACTCTTATCAGTTTAATACTTGTTACGTCACCTATCAGGGGGCGTGTATAAGGCCTGGATTTTTAGAACCAGGAGATGGAAAAGAGTCTTTGTTGGTCGTATCACTTCAATTTTGGGGCACAGCATGTGCAGTCAAAGGTGCCACCAGATGGGAGTGGCGTGTTTGTAAGTACTACTCTTATCAGTTTAATACTTGTTACGTCACCTATCAGGGGGCGTGTATAAGGCCTGGATTTTTAGAACCAGGAGATGGAAAAAGATGCTTTGTTGGTCGTATCACTTCAATTGTGGGGCACGGCATGTGCAGTCAAAGGTGCCACCAGATGGGAGTGGCGTGTTTGTAAGTACTACTCTTATCAGTTTAATACCTGTTACAGCACCTATCAGGGGGCATGTATAAGGCCTGGATTTTTAGAACTGGGAGAAGGAAAAAGATGCTTGGTTGGTCGTATCACTTCAATTTTGGGGCACTTTGTGACATTAGCTTCTTACGCTCAAACATGTCCTTTACAGGCACCTGACTATGGGCAGATGAGCAGGAACTGCTCAAGGCGAGAGACGGAGTGGCGGATGGTTGAGAGGGGGCAAGGAGGACAGCAATGGTTGATGTGGCTGATGATGCTGGACCAGGAGGAGGATGGCGGCTTTGAGTTTGTGTGCTGCTTGTACTCATGTGTTGGTCTGGAGTCACCCAAACATTAGGTCTCAACCTGTAGAGGATAAGGGAACCAGGCTACTCTAGACCTTATTCATCATTACAGGTTTTGACAGATTGGTACTATGCGTGCAAGCTACTGTGACAACAGATATGAGTGGCACTGTGCACTTGCAGAAGTTGGCAGAGTAGACGCTGTAGGTCTGACACACACGCTTGCATACAACTAACTGCTATGCAATCTATTACAGTAGAAAAAATGTTTTTTGTTTTAAATGTACACTACTGTTACACCAGATATGAGTGGTGTGTTAAGTAGTACTACTCCTATCAGTTTAATCCCTGTTATGTGCCTTTTTTGGGGGTTTGGTTGTTGAAGCCACAGTGCAGCACCAGAGGCCAGAAAAATTAGGCATGTACACATGCCTGAAAAATTAGGTATTGTTGATCTTGCAGCGAGCAGAGAAGAAGGTAGGCCTGATTCAACGCCCCATCCCCGCATATCCACACTCAGAGATTCAGGGGGCGACCCTTACAAGGCCACGGGACGGAGATATAAAGGGGGGCCATCCCAAATAAGCACACAAGCGGGGACAAAGGTAGTGAAGGGGACATAGAGGCCCATGGACTGACGGTCGCCATCTTGGCAGGAAAAGGGCCCAGCAATTAAGCCAAACTGACCCAGCACAGGCAGCTACTTGAGTCAAACTCTGTACAATAACACCTTAATAAAGCTGAAACATACAGCAGCAGGGATTCTAAACAGCCACACGTGGACAAGGAGGCTAACAGCCCCCACAGTCTCTGCACCACTCTTTTTAACAGATAACCAAAGAGGCTAACCAGCGACCTTGCCCACATAAAAAACTGAATTTTATTGGAGGAATTATTAGTGTCTTTACCCCCAAGAGAGGACATAATATACGGTATCTTTAGAATACCTGATGGCCAAACCTCCTTTAGCCCCAATGCTATCCAAGAAACATTTCAAAACTTCTATCAGACCATATATTCATCCCAATCCCGCTGCAGCGGATCTGACATAGAGTCCTACCTACTGCAGCAAGAAGTCCACAAAATACCTGTACCTCAATTGGACAGCTTGAACCTAGACATATCCCAAGAGGAAGTTAAATCTACAATCCAAGATCTTAAATTTGGCAAGTCCCCAGGGCCAGACGGTTTTACTCATCTGTACTATAAGAAATTTGAGCCCTTGCTTACCCCCGCACCTAACATCTTTGTTTAACGCTATACTAAATGGAGAACCTATGCCCCCTTAATTGAATCAGGCCGACCTCATAGTCTTTCCAAAAGAGGGTAGGGACCCTTTAGAGGTTAAAAATTATCGCCCCATACCCCTGATAAATGTGGATGTCAAGATCCTAGCTAAAATTATGGCCAAACGAATATCTAACTTTTTACTGGACTAAATACACAAGGACCAAACAGGGTTCATTCCTTTCAGAGAGGCAGGAGATAATGTTAGGAGGGTTCTGAACGCCAGTTCTTGGCTCAACAGTATAACAACCCAGTTTGCCCTCTAGCCCTAGACATAGAGAAGGCTTTGGATACGGTGAAATGGCAATATATGTACAAAATACTAGATAAGTTTGGATTTGAGGGACGCTTTCTCAACCTGCTCAGAAGGTACTACGACTCACCAGTAGCTAACTTAAAGATACAAGGGGACCATAAGGCCAAAATCCAAATACAGAGAGGGACCAGGCAGGGATGCCCTCTCTCCCCACTGCTCTTTGCTCTTGCCATTGAACCCCTAGCGCAGGCAATCAGAACCAACCATGCCATCCAGGGGTTTGAAGTAGGACACCATCAGTTTAAGTGTTCACTTTTCGTGGACGATATGCTTTGCACCCTGACCAAGCCCCTTCTCTCTATACCAGCACTCATGTCCACTATAAAAGACTTCAGCAAAATCTCGGGCCTCCAATCCTTGCAAATGGATATTTCTCTTTCAATGGAATCCTGCTTACTGGAGATACACATAAAAAAAATGTATCTCAATCCTACAACAAGCTATTCCAATTAATGGCTTTAGCATTCAAAATACACATAGCTACCCGGGCCCAGATGGATTTACAAATCTCTAATACCAAACTTTTATAGACTTGTTATTACCCCACTTAGCCACACTTTTCAATCAAATTTTAGAAGGCTCTCCCATGCCACAAGAACTAAACCATGCAAATATGATATGTTTCCCGAAAGAACGACGAGACCCATTAGAACTTAAAAATTACTGCCCCATATCACTCCTAAATGGGGATATAAAAATTTTGTCCAAATTAATGGCAAACAGGATTTTGCGATTTCTCCCCTCCATAATCCATAAAGACCAAACAGGGTTGGCAAGGCTTAAGTAGGGGATCTTTAAATTATAGTCTGCTTGAGACTTCAATAAAGGTCCTACACAGGACATATATTACTCCTTTTAAGCTAAATAAATGGGATCCAAAATGGAGCAGCTCATGTTTTAGGAACAGTGGTAATGAGGCTACATTTATTCATGTCTAGTGGGAGTGTTCGGCAGTCATAAGACTATGGGAAGAAAAATGCTTACTAGCTTCTAAAATGTTTAAGATTCAGATTTCTGCTAATATAGAAAACTGCATGCTGAGTGTTCCGCATGTCTCTCTCTGGCCCGCTCAAAATAGGCTATTAAAGTTCATCATGTTGGCCACAAAGAACCATATAGCCAGACAATGGAAATCGGATACCCTACACTTTCAGGTGGTTAAAAATAAATTAAACTTTATCCTTATAAATGAACGCCTTACCCATTTAGTAGACAACTCCATGGATACATTTTGAGATATATGGTCTCCGTGGCTGCAATTAAGGGATAGCATATCATCTGGAGACAATTAAAGAAATTTAGGTCCGGAATAGGGGCTCCCCTAAATGGGAGAGGATATTCTCAAGAGAAAGGGATGGATGGAGGTGTGTGTGGATCCTTAGAGGGGCGGAGGACGGAGGTAAGTGCTATATTTTACATCATATTTATGTAAAAAAGGAGGATGTTTGTGGCCTTTTCCCTTTCCGAACATGTTAAATGTTAAAACTAGCTATTTTTTTCCCCAATTATAGTTGGATTCAAGACTTAAAGGGAATCAACTTAAAACAAACTGAACTAAAGCTATATTAATAACTGAAAAGTAAAAATATATATATATTTTTAGGCTACAGGTACAACCAAATCCAGATAACATACTAGCCCTGGATATGGTATAAGCTCCAAGATTATGGAATGGAAAGGGGTAAACTGAGTATTAATAGAGATAAGGTAACTCAGTGATGTTTTAACATGTATGGATATATATGTAACATGGAAATGGTTGTTTGAATATGATATATTACCTGACCTAATAAAATATTTTTTGAAAGAAAAAATACACATAGCTAGTAGTTGGAAAACCCCAAATTAAAACTTTCAGGAATTAATAAAAAAAATCAACTATTTACTGCTCAACGAGAGATTTAACCATGTAGTCTTGGATAGAATCACCCAGTTACAGACAATTTGGGATCCCTGGATAACATCCCCATTTAGTGCTACCCTAATATAATAAAACATTTGTTAATGGTTGAAGCGACTCGGGGGGAAGGACCGGAGTGGGGGAGCCCTGGAGGAGACCCTTTAGAAGCAACCGGCGGCAAAATCATCTTAGGAAAGGAGAGGTCGCCTACTGAAGCCTGCCCTAGGGTAACCCAAGGGTGACTGAGCAGGTTAGATATTGTAAATAATAAGCTACTGCTGGAGTGATGATAGATAATAGGACTTTGGTGTTAACTGCTGATATACTCTTTACTATTGTCTGTTTTACCATGTCTTAGTTTTCTCTTAAAAATTGCAATCACAATAAAAAAAAAGAAAATGTATTAACCAAAAAAGTAAAAATAAGAAGGCCTTTTGCACAACTGTTCTGTTATGCAAGACTGTTCAATATACTTTCTTTTTCATTTTATGCCGTACGCCTTCTGACATAAAAATTTAAATTCTAAAATTAGGTATTGTTGCAGATAACATACAGCAGCGTGTGGACCATTTTTAGCCGAAGGCAGCTCATCTCATCAGGCCTTTTTCAGTCGAATGTATCGCCCAGTGTCAGTCCCTTCGGGATCCATCCCTCATTCATCTTTATAAGTTTATATACTTATAAGTTTTTATAGGTGAGGCAATCTCGACTTTTTTTCCCTAGGCGACTTCTCTTCTCGGTGACAAAACCTACTGCTGCACTGAAGGTCCTTTCTGACAGGACACTTGAAGCAGGGCAGGCCAGAAGTTCAATTGCAAATTGGGATAGCTCAGGCCACAGGTCTAGCCTGCATACCCAGTAGTCAAGGGGTTCATCGCTCCTCAGAGTGTCGATATCTGCAGTTAAGGCGAGGTAGTCTGCTTCCTGTCGGTCAAGTCGTTCTCTGAGGGTGGATCCCGAAAAGCTGATGCGATGAGTAGGACTGAAAAAGGTCCGCATGTCCTCCATCAACAACACGTCTTTTAAACGTCCTGTCCTTGCCGGCGTGGTCGTGGGAGGTGGATTACTTTCACCTCTTCCCCTGTTATATTGCCCTTGTGCTGTGACATCACCCTTATATGCTGTGTAACGCATACTTGTTAATTTTTTTGGACCTGCTGCATCCTTTCTGACTTGCGGTAATTTGGTAACATTTCAGGCACTTTCTGCTTATACCGGGGGTCTAGTAGCGTGCACACCCAGTACAGGTCGTTCCCCTTCAGCCTTTTTATACGAGGGTTCTGCGACAGGCACAACAGCATGAAAGACCCCATTTGCACAAGGTTGGATGCCGAGCTACCCATGTCCCGTTCCTCGTCCTCAGTGATCTCGCTGAAGATATGTTCTACCCCCAGCCACGTACAACACCACGGGTAACAGATAGGTGACAACGAACACCCTGGGATGCCTGTTGTGAATGGTCTTCCTCCTCCCCCTCAAAGCCACATTCCTCCTCTGACTCCTCTTCCTCACAATCCTCTTCCAGCGTTGCCGCAGGTCCAGCAAGCGATGCTGATAAGGCTGTTTCTGGTGGTGATGGTGACCACAACTCTTCCTCTTCCTCGTCACGCTCATCTACGGCCTGATCCAGCACTCTTCGCAGGGCACGCTCCAGGAATAAAACAAATGGTTTGATGTCGCTGATGGTGCCTTCGGTGCGACTGACAAGGTTTGTCACCTCCTCAAAAGGATGCATGAGCCTACAGGCATTGCGCATGAGCATCTAGTAACGTGGCAATAAAATCCCCAGCTCCGCAGAAGCTGTCCTAGCACCCCGGTCATACAAATACTCGTTAATGGCTGTTTCTTGTTGGAGCAGGTGGTCGACCATTAGGAGTGTTGAATTCCAACGTGTGGGGCTGTCACAAATCAAGCGCCTCACTGGCATGTTGTTTCGCCGCTGGATATCTGAAAAGTGCGCCATGGCCGTGTAGGAACGCCTGAAATGGCCACACACCTTTCTGGCCTGCTTCAGGACGTCTTGTAAGCCTGGATACTTATGGACAAAGCGTTGTACGATTAGATTACACACATGTGCCATGCACGGCACATGCGTCAACTTGCCCAAATTCAATGCCGCCAACAAATTTCTTCCGTTGTCACAAACCACTTTGCCAATCTCCAGTTGGTGCGGAGTCAGCCATTGATCCACCTGTGCGTTCAGGGCGGACAGGAGTGCTGGCCCGGTGTGAATCTCTGCTTTCAGGCAAGTCAACCCCAAGGACGGCATGACACTGCCATATCCGGAATGTGGTATAGTATCTGGGGAGCTGGGGGGGTGCCGTTGATGTGGAGCAAGACGCAGCAGAAGAGGACTCAACTGAGGAAGTTATGGAAGAGGATGGAGTAGAGGAGGTGGCAGCAGGCCTGCCTGCAAGTCGTGGCGATGTCACCAACTACTATGCAGAGCCACTCATTCCATTATTGGCAGGTGTCATCAGGTTTGCACAATGCGCAGTTTAGGTGATATACCTGCCCTGACCATGCTTTGCAGACCAGGTATCAGTGGTCAGATGGACCCTTGCCCCAACACTGTGTGCCAGAGATGCCATTACTTCCTTTTGCACAATCGAGTACAGGTTGAGGATTGCCTTTTGGGCAAAGAAATTTCGTCCGGTTACCTTCCACTGCGGTGTCCCAATCGCTACGAATTTTTTGAACGCCTCAGACTCCACCAGCTTGTATGGTAAAAGCTGGCGGGCTAAGAGTTCAGACAAGCCAGCTGTCAGACGCCGGGCAAGGGGGTGACTTTGTGGCATTGGCTTCTTACGCTCAAACATGCCCTTGACAGACACTTGACTGTGGGGAGATGAGCAGGAACAGCAAGAGGCGAGAGACGGAGTGGCGGATGGCTGAGAGGGGGCAAGCAGGACAGCAGTGGTTGACGTGGATGAAGATGCTGGACCAGGAGGAGGATGGCGGATTTGAGTTTGTGTGCTGCTTGTACTCATGTGTTGATCCCATTGGCATTTGTGATGTGACATCATGTGCCTTCGCAAACCAGCTGTACCTAGGTGGGTGTTGGACTTCACACGACTCAGTTTCTTTTGGCACAGGTTGCAAATGGCATCGCTGTTGTCAGAGGCAGACACACAAAAAAAATGCCACACTGCTGAGCTCAGCGGTGACAGCATTCTGGTGGTGGCAACAGCATGCGTTGATTGGCGTGCTGTCTGGCTGACCCCGGGTGCTGATGCATGCTGTCTGACTGTGCCACGATCTTGTTGCGATGACCTCCCTCTGCTTCCAACTCGTCTCCTCCTCCTCTCTGTCTCCCCATCTGAACTTTCCCCCTGTTCTTCTTCTCTTGTAGCGGGCACCCACGTGACATCCACGGACGCATCGTCATCATCATCACCCGCCTCACTTGTATATGACAACTGAACAAAGGAATCAGCAGCGGGTACATCATCATCATCATCACATCGTATGCGTACATGTGTGTAATGCTGCCTGACTGAGACATATCCCTGTTATTTACATCCTCTGGCAATAATGGTTGCGCATCACTCATTTCTTCAAACTGATGTGTAAATAACTCTTCTGACTGATCAATTGAATTGGCTATGGTACTAGTGTTGGTAGTGGCGGCAGGCGGGTGAGTGGTAACTTGAGAGGTGCCCGAAGCTAAGCTGGAGGAGGATGGTGCGTCAATGTTCCAAGCGGAAGCTGTCGAAGATTGGATGTCCTGTGTTAGCCAGTCAACTACGTCCTCTGAACTTTTCAAGTTCAGGGTAACTGGCCTCTGAACACTGGGCATTATTGTAGGGCCAAAGGGAATCACAGCACCACGACCACGACGGCCTCTGCGGGGTGTCCTGCCTCTGCCTGTCATTTTTTTTTAAATGTGGACTGCTGGTACCTTAACTAGATTGGATTGGTTGAACTTGGCAAAGTACTTGTAAGCCTGACACACACACTGGCCAGCGGTCAAGCAAATGAACTTTGATTGGCAGTCAGGAAAATGCACTTAGATTTATGAAAATAAAATTATTGTTTTTTTAAATGTAGACTGTTGGTACCCCAACTAGATTGGATTGGTTGAACTTGGCACAGTGCTTGTAAGCCTGACACACACACTGGCTAGCGGTCAGGCAAATTAACTTTGATTGTCGGTCAGGCAAATGCACTTAGATTTAAGAAAATAAAATTATAGTTTTTTTAAATGTGGACTACTGGTACCCCAACTAGATTGGATTGGTTGAACTTGGCACAGTGTATTTTAAAATTATGAGAAAACATTTTCTGTAAACTAAATAAAAATCATATTAGGAGGTTGAAAGAAAAAGAAACCGGATGGGGGGATACCGAGCAGAGCACACCATCTACAGCCCACTGGGAGACAAACTCATCCATTCCCCCAGTGGACAAAGCCAGGTGGTACTCTGCCCAGATACGGGAGCGCACCAGCACCCGGAACATGGCATCAGGTGACAAGGGAACCCCCCCTATCAAACACTGCTTCCTGGACTTATATATAGCCAATTTGGCTAATGCCAGGAGCAGGTTGACGAGGAGGTCCCCGGCCTTATTGCCCCTGGACACTGGGCGCCCAAAAATAAAAATGTGAGGGGAGAAATGCGGCCAGAACTGCAGGAGGAGGCCCCTCAAGAGTGACAAGAGGGGCTGCAGTCTGGCGCAACTAAAATAAATATGATACACAGACTCTCCCTTGCCACAGAATGGACAAGTGGAGGGAGAGTCCGTGAATTTAGCTAAGTACTCTACCGTGCTCAGTGCACCATGGAGCACTCTCCAACTCAAGTCCCCGGTGGGTCGTGGAACTAAATCAGAATAAAGTTCCCTCCACCGGGGCCTCTTGCCCTCGTCAGCTGGTAGGACCCGCCTCCAGATGGTATCGGGATGGGTCACGAGGGCAAGGAAGTGCACTGTATGGAGCACGAGAGAATATAAGCTCTTCCTCGGCATGCCGCAAAAGCATGCAGAGGGTATGTCCCTCAACTTCGAGAGGTTGGGGACAGGAGGAGCCTGAGGGGAAACACGGGGCTTGTGTCCAATGCAAACAGCCGGAGCAGGGGTGTTGAAAGGTGCATGTGGCACTCCGGCCTGCAAAGCCCCGCGAAGGAAGGTGCGCGAGTCGGGGGAGATGGCATCCCTAATCTCCTGGAGCAAGTGCCCTGAGACTTTGGGCGTCACATATCCCAAACGGAGCACAAGCTCCTGGGGTGACACCCAATCAGAAAGCCCGTATTCCAGGAGATCCCCGACTCGGGTCATCCGTGCATGACTAAGGCGGCGGATGATACAGGGGGACTTTAACATTGGAGCCCCCACTGCTGGATTAAATAGCAGGGGCTCCGTGAATATTTCATCCCCCAAAGGCACGCCCTGCCTGGTCACGGAGACCATGCTCCAGGCCTTGAGGGTTTCCTGGTAGTATGCCGGCAACACAGAGAGGTCTCTCCCAAACCCCTCGGGCCCGATCAGAAATAATTGCCGGTCATACCCCAGGTTGCGCAACTGGCGATAAAAGCTGGATGCCAGTGCGCACCACTGCGGAGAGGGATCTGCATATAGGTATCTCTGCAGGTACTGAAGGCGGAAGGTGGACAACTGGGAGCACAAACAAACTACTCCCTGTCCACCCTCCACCAAAGGCAGACTTGCCACCCCTGCAGAGACCCAATGCCTTCCCATCCAGAGGAAATCTAACAAATTCCTCTGGATATTGGTGACAAACTCGGGGGTCGGACTCAGACAAATCAGCCGGTGCCAGATCTGAGAAGCCACCAGCTGATTCACCACTAGAGTCCGCCCCCTAAGGGAAAGCATTTTTGCTAGACCCCTTCATCATCCCAGAAGAGAGAGGACACTGCCCTCTAACTCCCTCCAGTTGTCTGGGACGGAAGCGTCCGCAGCGGACAGGTAGACTCCCAGATATTTAATGACATCTGCCTCCCACGTGATGTCACGAAACGTGGGAGGCAAAGAGTCTACCTGTAAATTACCCTCTAAAAGGCCTGTGCATTTGGACCAGTTGATCTGAGCGGAGGAGGCAGCTGAATATACCTCCTGGCACTGTTTTGCCAGCTCAAGATCAACTGGATCCTGGGCCACGAGGAGCACATCGTCAGCATAAGCTGAAAGGACAATCCGCATGTCTGGATCTTTTAGCACCAGCCCTGTGAGCCTTTTCCTCAGTAGGCAGAGGAAAGGCTCGATGGCCAGTGCATATAACTGTCCAGACAAGGGACATCCTTGACGCACCCCTCGTCCAAATACCAAAGGTGCTGTTAGGGACCAATTGATTTTAAGTAAACACTCTGCAGAGGCGTACAGCGTTCTTATAAAGCCCACAAACTGTGGGCCAAAGCCGTACGCTTGCAGAGTGGCTATGAGGTAACCATGGTCCACCCTGTCAAACGCCTTCTCTTGATCTAAAGAGAGAAAGGCGAGTGACAGACCAGTCCTGCGAGAATAATGCAATAGATCCCGGACCAGAAAGATACTATCAAAGATAGTCCGGCCCGGGATCGCATAGGACTGGTCAGGGTGAACCAATTCTGCCAGCACAGACCCAAGTCTAAGCGAGATGGCTTTAGCTACAATCTTGTAGTCCGTGCTGAGCAGTGAGACCGGTCGCCAGTTCTTAATAAGCCGGAGATCCCCCTTTTTGGGCAGCAGGGCAAGTACTGCCCTGTGACAAGACAGGGGCATCTCCCCGGTCTCCAGGGCTTCCCCAAGGACCAGATGGAAATCAGGTCCCAGAGTCTCCCAGAAAAATTGGAAAAACTCTACAGTCAGTCCGTCCAGTCCTGGAGACTTCTCACAGGACATGGCACGGAGGGCTTCAGAGAGCTCTTGAAAAGATAGTGGTATATCAAGCCGCTCTCTTACACCCTCACTGACTGTGGGGAGCCCCTCCCATAGCACCCTGCAGGCGTCTGGAGAAATGGGATCCGGAGAGTAAAGATCTTTATAAAAGTTCCGGGCTCTATCCCGGATACTCTCCGGATCTGTAAGGGGGGCACCGTCTTCATCTAGAAGACAGGTGATATGCCTACTGTTACCCCCCTTTTTCTCCAGTGAGTAGAAGAGGCGCGAGCCGCGGTCTAGATCTTTGAGAAAACCTAAGCGGCTGCGCACGTATGCCCCCTTGGCCTGGTGTCGTTCCAGGTCACAGAGGACACCCTTCCTCTCTACATACTCGCTCTGCAGGGATTGGTCCCTACAAGTGAACAGCCTCTGCTCCAGATGGAGTACCTCCCCCCGGAGTGAATCCAACTCAGCTTCGCGCTGCCCACTCGCACCCTTGGTATATTCCTGACACAGAAGTCGCAAATGAACCTTGCCCACGTCCCACCACAGTTTTAACGTGGCAAAGTCCCCCTTGCAACCCCTCCAGTCCGTCCAAAACTCCCGGATCAATGTCACGAGCCCCTGGTCCTTCAACAAAGCATTGTTGAAGTGCCAATAGGCGGCTCATGGCGCTGTTGGCGTTAGCGCCACCGTCACAGACACACAGTTGTGGTCTGTGAACGGAGCCAGCCTAATGGCACAAGAACCGACTCGTGACATATAGTGACTGGATATATATAGTCTGTCGATCCGGGAGTGGGACACCAGACCGGCTCTCACCCTGACGTAGGTGAAACCGTCTGATGCCCCTGGGTTCTGCTTTCGCCAGATGTCCTCCAGGGAGAAGCGGGCGATGATCTCCCGCAGCGCTGACGCAGAAGGCGGGTACGGCTCTGGACTATTCCGGTCCAGAGCGTCGAGGGTGCAATTGAAATCACCCCCGAGTACCAAACACTCATCTGCGTCAACCGTCTCCAAAAACTGGGACAGTCTGGCGAGGAACCTCACTCTCTCGGGCCCTCCAGCAGGGGCATATATATTAACTAGGTTAATAATGCTACCCTGCTCTCGGACCCGGAGGTGGATTAGACGGCCTGGGATAACAGCTTTCACAAGCAGCAGCTCTGGCTGAAAAGACTCTGAGAACAGGGTCACCACTCCACATGACGCCGATGAGAAGTGGCTGAAGAAGACCCTGCCTCTCCACTCCAGTTGCCACGAGGCCTCAGCCTCTGGAGTGGTGTGAGTTTCCTGCAGGAAGCTCACAGAGTACCCTCCCTGATATAAATAGGAGAGTACCTGGAACCTGCGGAAACTGTCCTGACAGCCATTGGTATTTAGCGTGCTGATGTGCAAAGCCATTACTGCGTGTCAGGAATTGTGCGCTCCTCAGACCCTTGAGACTGCTGATAGGACACGCACATTTTATAGAATTTCCGGACGCGGAGATGCTCCGCAGTCCCAGAATTCTTGGCCCTAGTGCTGACCACTAGATATTGCTGGAGAGAGTGGAGAATAAACAACATATTCTTCCACCTCTCCAAGGCCAGCCGCACCTTCCTTTTCTTTTGTCCATGAAGGGTGCTCTCAAGGAATAGATCTATTTCCTTGACAGGGATAACCCACCCAGAATCTGATGTTCCTTCTAGTGGGTCACCCCTGGGCTCCTCTTGGCTGAGGGCTTTTACTCCATCCTCCCCGGCTGGAGTCACTTTCCTCAGCTTTATTCTCAGGGACCCCCTCTTAGATGATACAGAAGGAGTCCCTTTAGCACCCTTCAAGGTAAATAATGGACCCTTGGATTGCTGCTGCACCCCTGTAGCTTCAGGAGTGCATTCAGGGGTAGCTGGCTGGACAGCAGTGGCTGGCATGGCTTCCTTAATGGAAGCCTTGGAGGCTTTATATGCCTCCTCTGCCAGTTCCACCGCTGCTTGCTCAGCTTGGATGGCACCGATGTTAGGGTCAGTGGACGGCTGAGGAGGGTAGACAGGCTCTCCCATGATGTTAACAGGAAAACCTGTTTTATCACCCTCCCCCATTTCCACTTCCCCTTGTGCCACATCCCCCCTGACAGACAGTAGTGACTCGTCCTGGGGCTCTAACAAAGCCCGAGGTACGTCACTAGAGAGTGACACTGGAGGAGGAGACTGACTGGTGCCCTTGAAGCTCAGCACCTCAGGGACACTGACTACCCATTCAGCAGGGGCTTTGTTGGGACCCCCCTCAAAGTCCAGAGGCAGAACCTGATCTTTCTTGTCTACCCCTGCCTCACTTGGGAGACCCTCTTGCCCCTGCTTTTCCTCCAGACCCTTTTCCACATTAACCGCTATAGGGTCTGGAGAGAGAGATGTGTGGTCTGGCACCGGCTGGCTGAGATTAATAACCGGGCCAGACAATGTCACCGGATGAGGAGGAGATGTTTTGTTCCTCTTCTTGCTTTTAGAGGGAGGTGCTCCACTATAGAGCACTTCCCACTTATCAGCAACCTCCCTGTTGGTTTTATGCTTCCTCTTCCTGGGGACGTCACTCCTGGAAGAGGAGCTGCCACTAGCTGCCTCCGCTGCAGAGGGCTTATTATCCCTCTGCATACACTGTGCCCCCACACTAACTGATGTAATTATGGTGGGGGCAGATTGGGACTTGGGAGATGCAGCTGTGACACTGGGAGGACCGGTGACATTCTTCCCCTTTTTCCCCGTGTCTGCAGTCTTGCTGGAGACCACAGACACAGATGGCTTTTTTGGGGAAGAAGGGGGTTTGGAGGCCGTGGTGGTGGCTTGAGGAACGGCTTCCTTGCCTGAGCTCTGTGGGGGGGCTATGACCCTTGAGGTCCCCGCTGTTATGGGCTCAGCGGGGATGGGTGCTGTACTGACGGAGGTGCCATTTGCTGGGGCTGGGGCATGATGCTTTACATTAGGACAATTCCTACGTGTATGCCCCAACCCCTTGCAATGATAGCACTGCACCTCCGTAGTGCTGTAAAAAATTCTGTAGAGCACCCCCTCAAATGGAACCCCTGCGCTCTGAGGCAGGGACATTTGTACCTGCCTCTTGAAAGAGAGCACATGACGTAGTGCTCTCTCTCTGCACCCCAGGGGAATTTTAATAAATGGTGTTTTTACTTCCCCTAGGGTTAGCAGGGGGGGGGCGCAGGAGGGAGTCTGGTAGGAAGGGGGGCACATTAGAGAGTGTTACTTTTGTGCCCAACCCTTCCAGGGGTTCTATTGGGACATATAATCCCCCCACTGTGATGTCTCTCTGTATAAGAATGTGAGCAGCAGCCAGCGTACGGGTAAAGAAAACTGCTTTCCCGTACATTTTGCTGGCTGCTACTATAACAGAGGGGCTGATGACATTAGCTGCAGCACGCAGATAGATATCAATGCTGTAGACCCCAGACATCTGACATTTAACCCCATGCTTCCTGGTGATCTGCCCCTCAGCCCCAGCGGTGGTATTACTGGGGCCAGCAGAAACCACCTGTGACCAGGTATTAGCCACAGGGGTAGGTCTGCTGGCAGAACCACCAGGAGCTGGAGCTGCCTTATCTGCCTGGGGACTATGCTGTGCAGTGCTGCAGCTAGTATTTTCAGGGGCCATTATTCCCCCTTTTGACCCCTGAGGCTTCTTAATGGTCTTATCCCTCATGTTTAGACTCTTTTTTTTGTTTATTTGTTTTATTTATTTTTATTTTCTGTTTTATGATTTTCTATTGTTTTCTTTTTAAAAATATATGTGTGAAAAAGAAACAAAAAAGACAAAACTAAGGGAGACAAAACTAAGGGAGAGAGAGAGATGATGTTTGGCAGTGGAAGGGTTAATGGCCTGTTGCAAGGTGTTGCTAATTGCAACAACACAGAGAACACAGAGGCTTTTTAACCCCTCTGTGTCTCTGTGTCAGATGTTAAAAAAGCCTTTTAAACAAAAATTCAAATTGTTTCCCCCCCCACTGCCTACAAAGATGTTACTTGTCTTCTCTCCCCCCAAAACATAAAACCCAACACCAAACAAACAAAACTTTAACAAAACCTGAAAAACTTTTTAAAAAAAGTAAAAGTAAAAAAAGCTCTAGGAGTGAAGGTGAAGTGCTAAGGGAGGGGTGTGGCAAAGTATCCAGGAGACAGCTCACTCTCCTGGGATAGAGAGCTGAGCCTGACTCCCAGAAAACTAAAACTTAAATTAAACTAAGAAAAATACCACAAAAACTCCCAAAAATGAACAACACCGTGCACAAAGTGCTTATAAACAGAAAGGTGTTAAAATAAAACTTGTATTTGAGGGACTAAGACCCTAAAAAGCCTTTTATTTAGAGCTCAAGCATGCACACAACATGCTCTCTGAGAACTTGGCACAGTACTTGTAAGCCTGACGCACACACTGGCTAGCAGTCAGGCAAATGAACTAATATTTAACAAAATAAAAGTTTTGTTTTTTTAAAAGTAGACAACTAGTAAACAATATTATATTGTATGCGTTGTGCACACACAGTATAAGCTGTGAGCCTGACACATACACTTGCTAGCAGGGGCTAGCAGGGAGACAGGCAAATGAAGTTAGATTACACAGAAAAATATAAAAAAAAAAAATGATGTTATAGCCCTAAAAAGGGCTTTTTGGGGTGCTGTGTTTACAGCAGAAATCTGATGAGTCCTTCAGCACTGCACTGGACACTGAATAAACTTGCCTAGCTATTGATTTCCCTATTCAATCAGCAGCACCTACACTCTCCCTCCTCTCAGTAAGACTGCAAGTTAGTTATGATTCCAAAATGGCTGCTGTCCATGAGTTAGAAGGCTCTGGAAGGGAGTGTATGCTGCTGATTGGCTGGAATGTGTCTGCTGACTGTGACATGCAGGGTCAAAGTTTGCTCAATGCTAAAGTATCGGGGGCGGGTCGAACATCGCATATGTTCGCGGTTCGCCGCGAACGCGAACATGCTATGTTCGCCGGGAACAGTCCGCCGGTGAACTATTCGCGACATCTCTACTCTCTACCCTTTTTATCCCAATACTTCTATATAGTCTCTCCCTCCCACCTCCAAGTTAAAAAACTCCCCCAGCTGTTTTACCATCCTATCCCCTAGTACAAAAGCTCCCTCATCATTAAGGTGCAATCCATCCCTGCTGTAGAGATTGTACCCAAGTGAAAAGTCAGCCCAGTGCTCTAAAAACCCAAACCCCTCTGCACTGCACCACGCATTAATCTCCCTAAGCTACTTCTGCCTCCCTGGGCTAGCACGTGGCACTAGTACTATATCAGAAAATACTACCTTGGAGGTCCTTGCTTTAAGCTTATTCCCTAGTTCCTTAAAATCATTATTTAGGGCACTGCATCTTCCACTTACTTTGTCATTGGTACCAATATGTATCAAGACTGCGGATTCATTACCAGCCCCTCCCAATAATTTATCCACCCGATCCACCATCCAACATGTATAAAGGGATTTAGGAGTGCTTTTGGACAGACTCCTAAAAAAAGCGCATATTCTTTTGTTTTGTTTTTATAATATAAAAAAACATACAAAACATTTACATACAGTCTTCCCGCATAATACAGAGCATAAATATACAATTTTAATAATCAATTATAAAATAAACACAAGAAAAGAGTAATCAACATATTTTAATAAGCAAAATCCTCCTATATTACTTTTTTTCCTTATATTGGTCCTAGATGTTCCAATTAATACATCTTTTGGGCTCCTGAGTGTATTCTACATTCATCAAATCTCTATTAAAGTTTATCTTGTTAACAACTTCTTTCCAAGATGGAATTGTAGGTTTATTCCATTGTTTAACTAATAAAGATTTGATAATTAGTAATAGGTGTGAAATCAGTAATTTATCTTTAGGGAATATTTTATCAATTTATAAATTAAATAAAATTACTGCCGGGCTACACTTACATTCTACCCCTAGCATTAAAGTTAGGTGACCACAGCATTCTTCCCAAAATGTTTTAATTTTATTACATTCCCACCACATATGAGTGGCGGAACCTGCTTTATCACATCCTTTACAACATATGGAGATATTTGAGAATCAAACTTATTCATAATTACAGGCACTAAATACCACTTTTGTATTAATTTAAAGTATAACTCCCTATGTATATTATTTATGGAGGATTTCCTTATTAACCTTAAAGCTTTAGTCCAATCTTGGTCTTCATAAGTTAAATTAAAATCTCGTTCCCATTCTTTTAGGCTCGTTGATTTTATAAATTTCAATGCTTTTATTCTAATTTTACTAACCTTTGAAACAAGATGTAAAACTGGGCCTTTGATCAAGATGTCTTCTAATTCATAATTGTTTTCCTTATTTGATGATACATATCCCTTTTACTTAAATATTTCCACCAGTGATCTATATTTTAACCAAGATATCTTTTTCAATCCATAAGCATTATGAAAATCTCCTTGTTTTATCAGAGAGTCTGCTGGATATAGGTCATATATAAACTCTATTCCAGCTTTCTTCAACTTCTATTTTATTTGATTCCTACTCTAGTATATCTATGGGTGCTGACAGGGAAGCAGTATGAAATAACTCAAATTTAGCTTTATTTTTTCATCCTCCACAATTTTCCTGATGATGTTATAATTGGGACAACTCCTATAACATCTGAATAATATGGCTATTCATATTAATTATATGAGATATGGCAATATTTTCACATATTTCTTTCATATCAGGTGTTCCAATGCCGCCTAGTAAAAAAATTTGTTGGCTATTATTTTTTTGACTCACTTTTTTGCCTAAATAAATAAATGTAACTATTGTTTTCTGGATAGATTTAATAATATAAATGGGTACTTTTTCTGGAACAGATCTGAATGTTAGCTTAGGAATAATACCCATTTTGACAATGGCAATTCTAGCTGGCCAAGAAAATCTTATTGTACTCCAATCATAAAGTAACATTCTTATTTGTTTTAGTATTTCTGGTATGTTGTGTATTATTATTTTCTTACTATAGAAGCTAAATCTTATACCCAGATGTTTGATGAATTTATAATGCCAATTGAATGTATGAACTTTCTTGAGTCTAATATTTCCAAATTTAAACCTCTATGAATAATATCTGACTTTGAAGAATTTATTTTAAAATATGAAACTTTACCAAAGTCTGCTAAAAGATGTTGTAAATTGTCACATGATTTTACTGGATCTGTTAAGGTCACTATAATATTATCGGCAAATAACATTATTTTATAGTCAGTATTGCCGATTTGTATTCCTTTGAACAGCGCATATTCTTAGTTGGAATATGGAGTACGATCTAGGCATCACTTAAAAATAATAATTTTAGAGCTTGAAAATGTACAGAGAAGAGCACAAAAATTAAAAAGGGCAATAGAGGGACAATGAAGACAGAATAACAAAATATGACTTCTTTTTTTCTAGAACAAAATGTGCTTAAGAGTGTATATGATTGTTACGACCCCAGGAGTGAGGGGGACATGTTCACCTCTTAACCTTTCTGCTTACAAGTAAAGGGGTACCCCTGGATGGTCTGGGTTCTTACGGTCTCAGCATTTCTGACTTGTTCAGGCAAGGACATCAGTTCAGGACCTCATGAACACAGGAGGCAAAAAGCAGGCTTGGCAAAATAATAGTTATCTCTATCTTTTTCTAAAATGACAGATATACCCTTTTTTATGTATCAACTATCAGAGCAAACTTTAATAACTGACTCACAGCATGACAGTTACAGATTACATCATAATTTTCCAAATGCAGTTAACTCCTTATGAACTGGCTACAACTAAAATGTAATATAGAGTTTAAACACATAACATCCCACATTGTCTTTGTAATAAAACGAGGTGGCTGTTTTTTGCCACAATGATTAACTTATATAAATACATACAGGTTAAATATTAGTCTTTGTAAGGGAAATTTTTGTGCTAAAATTTTTAACCTGAAAAGAGGACATCCCTTGAGGATAAAAGAAAAAAAGAGTCCATCTTCAAGGACCACTGTACTTCAAAAATAAATACTGTTAAAATGAAATGTATATATATATATATATATATATATATATATATATATATATATATGTATATATATATATATATATATATATATATATATATACATACTTTATTTATAATGTTTAAACCTGAGCAATTATAATTTAAAGCTCTTACCTTTTTAGGGTCATGCCCATCTTGCAATGTGGCTTAACCCCTCCCCTTTTACATACTTCAGAGTGGGGGACCTCAATATTTTTCAGAAAAGAAAAGGCTTGTGTCATATAAACAAGAAATATGTGCAGTATTGTCGGAAAATAACTATTTAATGCATGTTCCATATATAACGTAGCTGGAAAATTCAGCTGAAGTAACCTAATTAAATTCAGTATTACATTTGTCATCATAACTACTAAAATTGTCATTTGTGAGCATTCATTTTACATATCCAATCTAACTTCTCAGGCAAATCTCTTATTGTAGCAGCCATATTTTCTTCTACAGTTTTCTAAAAGCTCAGGCTAATTCAAAATAGGATTTCTGATGCAGATTAATTTTATATTAATCAAAAATGCTCTGGAGGTGAGCATTTTTTCGGTAAGAAAAAATTGCATTAATTTGCAAGCTCCCACAACAGAAAAATCATTTGACATAAAAAAAAAAAAAATATGATTAAATGGTAAATCTTAAATTGTCAGTAATAAAATAATGTGTTTTAAGACACAATTATTATAGTTATACATCTTTCCTTTATACAGTTGTGATTTAACCAGACATCTACAGTAGCTTTAATAAAAAAGTGCTTTATACCTCTTCTGTGTCACTCTTTCAGCCCTATTAAATTCCCCTACATGTTAAAACGTAGCTCGTAATGTAGCCAGTAAGACTTACGGCTATAAAATTAGCCCCTTTAAGCAAGCTGCTGCCGACCTGCAGATTTGTAGCAAAGAAAGCCTACGGGACGGGGAATGTTGAAATTCGCAGCCCAAATCCTTTGTTCTCTCAAGCCCGTAACCACTACAATTCCAATTAGGCTATTAAATTGCAAAGATTTCACTTGCGTTCAACCCCATATCACGCAACTGTAGCTCAAAGGCAGAGTGCTGGAGAGGACCTGCAACTGGGGTAAAGTCCAATCCGTAGCACTTTATATGCACATATACACACACTACTGTAGTTTTATTAAAAGGGAAAGTGATGTTAGGTCTTAGAATTAATAGCACAACATTCTAAAGCTCGCAAATTGGCCTGAAAAAATACTTTATTTCATGTTTGATTTCCGTGTTATATGGATCCCAGCAATCAATGTGTTAATACATATAATGGAACTCGCATGGACTAGAATATCATATTTATGGCTTTATAAATATTGCATTATATCTGGAATGTGGGTCGGATCGTAACTTGTAGTTGAAAATCATAAGACTTTGAAATCCTACCTCCATTTTTCAGTGACGTCATTATGACAATCTCATTTGACATTGGCTCCATCTAAACCCATAACTACTACAGATTACATAATTAAATATAGAGATGGTCATCCTCCAAAAGGTTAAGAAGTTAAAAAAAATGTTTTTTAAACCATTTTATTTAGTATGCGTTGACTGTGTTGTAGATTTTTTCGAAGGAGCATGCAGGTACCGGAATTGGTGGTTGGATGTAGAGAGAGAGAGAGAGTAGGTGAGATTGGAGAGCAGGTTATTACATTGCTATTCATTTCTATTATCAGCATAACTATTTTACACATACATTTTGATTATACATACTGTATATACTGATTACACCTTATTCAAATACACATAGAGTAAATAAAACAAATAGATACACATAGAGCCAGGTCACCACATACACCCCCACCCCATACCCAAAAGTTAGTAATTAGACCTAAAACATATTTTTTTTTTACATCAGAAATATATACATGCATACTTTTTTCATTTATCCTTATTTTATTGTCGGGATTGATATGAAGGGAGGAGAGGGGAGAGGAGTGGAGAGGTGGGGAGGAGAAAAGAAGGAGGGGTGAGCAGGAAAGAGAGGAGAGAGAGGTGGCCATGGGGAGTGTTGGAGTGGAGGCAGATGATTTGGAGGTGGTGGAGGTGGAGAAGAGTGTAGGAAAGGAGGCGGAGGAGATGGAGGAGGAGGCAGAGGTTGAAAAGGAGGTAGAGAAGGCGAAGGAGGAGTAGGAAGTAGAAGAGGTGATGGAGGAGGAGGAGGCAGTGGATGGGGGAGGCGATGGAGGTGGTGGTGGAGGAGGCAGTGGAGAAGGAGGAGGTGATGGAGGAGGTGAAGGAGGCAATGGAGGAGGAGGTTGAGGAGGTGCGAAGTAGTGTAGAGGGGGAGGTTGGTGAGCCCATATGGATAGGTACATCTACTTCAGAGTGAGAGTGGGAGGGGCCTGATCCCAGGGGGGGGGCAGTAGCAGGGATGAGGGACAGTTGAGGGAGGATAGGATCCCCAACCACTGTCGGATTGGCAAGAGGCTGGGGGCAGGCACAGGGTTCCAAATTATTCTCCCCCCCAGGAGATGGTGGTACTCCTGTGTGCCATCCATGAGATCTTTTCAGGGGGTAGGGAAGTTAGTCCTGGGCCTAGGACCCAGGCATGGAATGAGGCAGCAGCCGCAGTCAAATAAGTGGGCACGGTGGAAATGGATGTGAGGTCTATGAAGCACAGGTTCAATTACATCAGGGTCCTGGTATGGGGGAAGATGGCCAAGGAGATGGTAACAGCTTATTCAACAAGTGGTGGCCCCAAAGTGACCATCACCTACAATGAGTGGGAGAGAGGCATCAAGGACCTACTGAGCCATGTGGCTGGAGCTTCAGGCCTGGTGGCCCAGCAGGATCCAGCCTCCACGTAAGGTGAATATCACATACACCAACATGCTACCACATGTACTTCACACACACTACACATGTACAGGGTGACCAACAAGGACACACTGACATGCCAGCTCCATGGAATTAACAAGGGATAGATAAATCAATAATGAATCATTAAATCCACGAGGCTGGCAAATCACTGTCTTTAGTGAGCACAACAACATTGATCAACCAATAGACACTCCATGTATGGTTGTGCCCACTGCAGCAGATGCAGTCACAGACCGCAGCCAGAATCAAGTGAGAGTTAGGAGCCAAGAACAATCACGATCAAGAACTCAACAAAGATCACATCTAGCAAATGATAGCTACTCAGAGTTGCACTCAAAGGGACAGTTACCTCACTACAGGTGATATTAATTGTGTGAAAAAACACAAGATTCTATTCTCTAGATCTATTGCTTTCTTGTAATTAAATAAGAACGGTTAAATATATGCAGTTTAAGGTTTTTCAACAGGCACAGTGCTAATTAACAGCCACTGCCTCAATGAACATTTCACATATTGTGGTTTAATTGCTTACAGGAATGTAATCGACATGCAGTTAACCACTCAACATAGAATCTTTTGTTCTGTCACACAATGAAAATAACTGATACTGAGGTCAATGACCCTGTAAGTAATTCATCCAGGTTCAAGGCTAGATGTCAGATATTTAGGAAGGAACAGAAAACAATGTTTTCTTCAACATCATTAAAATATATCCCTTTATTTTCTTGTTTCTCTTTTTCAGCTTCACAGAAGTGTGTCTCCACTGGTGAGCCGGGGGAGGGGGTGTCAGCTACATCGGAAAATGACCTTGGTAAGCCAGGAAATATTGTACTTAATTAAGTTTGAAAAAGTCCAAGGCAGTAAGCACCTGAAGGATTACAGTCAGGCTGCCAACAAAGACACAGATCAAGACATATTAGGTTCGAAAATATCTACACCTATACTCGGCTCACTGAAACTTAAGTATATCACCAATGCTGAGAACTGTTTCTCAATAACTTTATATAATAATATCAAAGGGTACTCATCCAGCCGACTCAGCTGCACCTATTGAACACATGTGAATGTGTATATCTCTTTTGTGAATTCCACTACAAAATACCCTAATGATTTACCTTGATTCATGTGAGTACAAAAAAATGCTTGTTGAAAATAAGCTTTTTAATGCTACACCCCAAGCTATTCTTTTACTTATGCAAGTTACTCCAACATCAATTTTTATTAAATACATACAGCCTTATTAAATTGAATAGCGCTCTATTTAAGCACATAGCATATTTATTTTAGAGAAGTTTTTAGTTAGTGAAGACCTTGCTTTTGGATAGAAGTTCAGTTAACTAAAATCTTCAGTAAAAAACATATGCTATGTGCTTAAATAGAGCTCTATTCAATTGACCGAACTGTAATTTAATAAGGCTAATAATCTCCCTTTCCCACCTCAGTGTATTGTCCCCATCTAAAATGAGTGTATACTTTCTTTTTTTCCACAGTAAACTACATGTGACATAATGCTATCCAGTAAATATTGTATATCACCTAATTTAAAACTCTGCTACCTATATTCCGAATGTATTTTGGAAATTCATGCCTTTCTTCCTAACTACCACTGAATGTGACACGTGGTCCCATTACTAGGGCTAATTAAATGAACTATCCTCTACATTCTTCCTCCTGTAAGTGAACACCACAACATCCATTATCATTTATTTTCAATATTTCAGCAAATTAGTGTAAATGTTATGAGCCTTAAGCTTCATTTATATCTTATATTATTTTCTCTTAAAATCTTTGTGGTGTCAAAAAACTCTTTGCGTTTACTGATTATTTCTCCTGACAAGTCCACAACAAACCTCACATTCTTAAACGGGGCTTCAAAACACTAAGTTTCAAAGGATTTTCTAATTATAGCTTCTCTATTTGAAAAATAGCTTAATTTAATTATGACATCTCTAGGTACGTCTCTGTCTACTTTTTGGGGGAGGGTTATGCAATGTGTTCTATCTATCATATTCTCAGGTAAGAATTCTGGTTTTATCAGAGAGGTTAAGAAAGTGATTATGAATTGAGACAGATCTTTTTAGGATACATTCTCTGATATACCTCTACAGTATATTATCGCACCTTTAAGAATCTACAAGTTTAGTGTATTTGATTTTTAGTATGGACAATTCTTCCTTTAGCCTAAGTATATCTTCTTTTATATTTTGTTGTTCTTCTGACAAATTTTTATGGTTGGAGTTAAGGTTTTTCATTTTGGCATATGCACGACCATTCCAACATATGATAAAATTAAAAAAAATGTAATCAATTTTTTTTTATTTGAGGATTGTTATGCAATGAATTGTAGTGACTTTCATTGTTTTCTCCATATTTTAAAGTCCAGTGGTGTGTTTATATTGTCTTTTACAGTTTTAAGGACTTGTCTTTGGGAGTCCTCTTTGGAGCCTGTAATAGGGTTTGAACGCAAGTGCACCTTTGGGGGATTTATAGCAATTTAATAGTTTTGTGATTTTAGCGATCATAACATTTGCAGGTTTGAAAGATCAAAGACTCAGCTGGGTTTAAGTTAAGATTTTAACAGCCCATAGGGATTTTCAGCCTGTAACCGGCGGATCTTTTGTGGGTAGCTAAAGGAGGTCAATTTAATAGCTGTACCTTTTGCTGGCTCATTTACGGGCTTTTGGAACTAAAAAAAGGCGAACTAAAAAAAGTTGAATTTAATAGGGCCCCAGGTATAGATCAGTGGATTTGTAATCTTTGTCCTTGGTTACTTGCAATTACTGTAAGTTTTGGGGGGAATGGGAGCAGTTTTATGGTACCATGGTTTCAGAAGGGTTTTATGGGAAACCCATAGAAGTTTTACTGTATTGTATGTTATACCACTATGCACAGAATACATCATCTACTGTCCTGTTGCAGATTCTTTTGGCCCTGACTTTCTATCTAAAACGTCATAGTAAGGAAGATATCACAAAGTCTTTTTTGGTATGCCAGACCCTCAACGGTTTGAAGAGGGGTAATGTGATGGTTGATGAAAGAAAGATGATATTTTTCTCTTTATAATTGAATTTAATGGGTCCAGTAATGTTACATGGTTATTCAGAATTTTAATTTATTTATTTTAAATCTTTTTCTCATGCATTTTTTGTAGCATTTTGAATTACTGAACAACTATCTCCTAAGGAATGGAAATCTTACATTAAAATAACTATAAAAAAATAATAAATAGATCAGTTATATAAAGAACTATGGAATATAAAGAACTATACTCTGACAGTAGGTAGATAATATGGATGGAGAGTCTCAATAGTGATTTTTACACCGTTGTTAACTCCTATACGCCTAATTCTAAACAGAATAGTTTTCTGAACAAAAAATTAAAAAACATTAAAAAGATTTAAAAAGTTCCTGTAGTTATTTGTGGCAGTTTAAATATGTGTTTAGATTAGGATCTTGACAGAATATCATCAAAAAAATCCAAATCGAGATCCAATCATGATTAGAAAAGCAAACCATTTTAATAGAAGTCTATTGAAAATGAGTCTATATGATGCATGGGAAATGTGTCTTCCTAAAAATAGAGACCACAATTTACCCACAAAGACAAAGATTTCTGAAATAGAGATTGGTCCAATAGACTGGTCTGATCATACAATGATTCAAATTTACATAAGTAAAACTCATCAAACACAACATAATTCTAGAATAAATATAGGCATGACTCTCTTTAAAACTCTGGAGAATAGAGAAACTTTAAACAAAAAACTAAATGAGTTCTTTGAGAATAATGAAAACTCAAAACCTGAATCTAGTGTAACAAATTGTAACCCCCATAAGGCCTATATGAGAGGCCTTCTTAATTATTCATCAAGGCACAGGGAAAAAAAGAGGATTGTTTCTGAGACAATTATATTATTAATCTAAAGAAGTTAGAAAGTATAGATAAACACTCTTTAGACTGGAAACTAGAAATAACTTCAAGTTGATATTAGGAAGTTTTTTCAATCTAAAATGTTTTACAAGTAGATAACAGAATATGGCTGCTTAAACAGACATTATCACTGTCGTAATAAGACTGGCAAACTTTTAGTCAATATGTTTAAGTAAAAAATATGTATAAAGAATAAATAAATTAAAAGATCATAATGGTATAGAATTTTTTTTTTATTATATATAAATAATGTTTATTTTAGTATATCACATATATAGTTGTGAGCATGCGGGCTGTTGCTCACGCTTGCGTGCTCAGGCAGCGAGCCCGCAAGAACTGAGTCCCTCGCAAAGTGAGGGAGCGAGGGGCCGCATTTGCGGTGGTGGAGCATCCCAACGTCCCCCCAAATGCGGATCCTCGCGAAGCGAGGGTCCGCATTTGCGGAGGTGGAGGCTCAACGTCGGCTGTATTTTAACACAAACACACCACACACACGACTTTTTAACAAAAAAAAACCCAACCTCCCAGCCCAAAAAAAACCAACGTAACGTCCCCGCAAATGCGGATCCTCGCGAAGCGAGGGTCCGCATTTGCGGAGGTGGAGGCTCCAACGTCGGCTGTGTTAACACCCACAAACATACGACTTTTAAACAAAAAAAAATCTCAAAGGCACCTCACACCGGTTACACACACACACCGCGGACGAGGGCCTCAGTTGCTGGCAGCAACTGAGGCCCTCGCTTCCGCAAATGTGGGTCCTTTTGAAGCGAGGGGCAGCATTTGCAATGCGGGTCCTCGCAAAGCACTTAGGGAATGAGGCAACCTTAACGTAACAGACACCGACAGGCACTAAGAATCCCACTATAACGGCCGACCCGCGCGCCACTACAAACAGTGAAAACACACCAAATACCCACAAAAACTACATAAAAAGCTTACCCATAGCAAGGGGGATACACAGGACCTCTGAAAGTGAAGTTACACCTCCATTTAAGTCCAAATTCCCGAGTTCAAATACCCGAAAATCCCCTAAGCGAAATAAAAAATCGGCCGCCGAAAAAAATGAAAATGAAGCTCACCTCGGAAACCTGCATTAACCTCAGAACCAATCTTAACGTAACAAACACACGCACGACAAATGGCGGAACTGCGCGCACCTAACAACAGTCAAAACACACCAATTACTTACAAAAACAACATAAAAAGCTTACCCATAGCAAGGGGGGGGGAACACAGGACCTCTGAAAGTGAAGTTACACCTCCATTTAAGTACAAATTCACGAGTTCACACACACGAAAATCCCCTAAGCGAGAGAAAAAATGGCTGCCGAAAAAAATGAAAACGAGGCTCAAAGACCCAGGACCGCTCAGCCACCTACAACTTACCCAAGAAGGGATCCGAGATCAGCTTGGAAACCCGGATTAACCACAGGGGATCCGAGATAAGCTACGAGCCCTGCATTAACCCCACATTAACCATGGCAGTGGGGGTCCCGATTGCACCCGATCGGGGACCCCCGCTGCAATCGAAATTCAAAATCCCTGCATTACAGGTCCTTAAAGGACCGTAAAGGTCCTTAAAGGACCTGTTGTAAAAGAAAAAAAAAAACACTGTCACCCTGTCAATCATGGGGGTCAATACAGACCCCCATAAAACCCTCATTAACCCTGTCACTTATAGGGGGTAATACAGACCCCCATAAGCCTCTTCTTAACCCCATCAGTCCCATAAGGGTATATTAACACCATTATGGGCCTGTTACAACACTACATTAACCACATAAGTGCCATGATGGTCCTCAAGGATCATCATGACACTAAGTATTAACACTATACTGCACTAGACCTCCCCAATAAAACATTACAGATCAACTAAACGCCCTCTACACTAACCTATTAACATCTACACTACCTACCCCCTATTAACTCCCACCACTCTAATTACAGAAAATAAAAAAGCCTAAAGTCACACAAAAATATCTACATTACATGAAATAAAAAACTAACTTACAAAAAACAATTAACTACATTACACAAAATGAAAAAACCTAAGTCACAAAAAAAAAGAAACATTACAGAAAAAAAAATATAACAACCCCCCCTCACTACAGAAAAAAAATACACACCTGAAAAGGAAATACATATAATACAAATACATACAATACAATTACATACAATTACAATACAATACACCACTATCTAATATAAATTGCACAATCTATCTAAATAAATACCATAATATAATATACATCCTATCTATATAATAATACATTCCCAATCTATCTAAATAAATAACACAATTTAATATTAGTGATGTCGCGAACATCAAATTTTGGGTTCGCGAATAGCGAACGCGAACTTCTAGCAAATGTTCGCGAACGAGCGAACATCGGCGAACCCCATAGACTTCAATGGGCAGGCGAATTTCAAAACCCACAGGGACTCTTTCTGGTGGGAAAGTTGTTTCAAGGGGACTAACACCTGGACTGTGGCATGCCGGAGGGGGATCCATGGCAAAACTCCCACGGAAAATTACATAGCTGATGCAGAGTCTGGTTTTAAGCCATAAAGGGCATAAATCACCTAACATTCCTAAATTGTTTGGAATAACATGCTTTAAAACATCATATATGATGTTGTATCGATCAGGTAGTGTAAGGGTTACACCCGCTTCACAGTAACAGACGAATCTCCCTGTTTAATGCACCGCAAAAAAACGCAAACAGTCCCTTTGCACAACCGCAAACTCCCCATTTGCACAAGGTTGGATACCAAGCCGTTCCTTGTCCTCACTGATGTCATTGAAGGTCTATTCCTCCACCCAGCCACCAAGGGTCCCCGAAAGTTGACAACAAGCCCCCTGGGACGCCTGCTGTGTTTGGTATTCCACCTCCTCAAAGCCACCTTCCTCCTCCGACTCCTCTTCTTCAGACTCCCAGAGTCTGGTGGCTTCCACTGCCCAGCATGGAAGATTATACACAGGTCAGAGTCTGGGGGCTTCCACTGCCCAGCATGGAAGATTATACACAGGTCAGAGTCTGGGGGCTTCCACTGCACAGCCTGGAAGATTATACGCGTTGCCTCTGACTGCGTTATTATAAGGTGTGTACTGTTAAGTAGTACTATTCCTATCGGTTTAATCTCTGTTACGTCCACTATTAGGGGACGTGTATATGGCATTGATTTTTGGAACAGGGAGATGTAAAAAGATGCTTGGTTGGTCCTCCCACTTCAAATTTGGAGCACTGCGCGTGCAATCTAAGGTGCCACCAGATATGAGTGTCACTGTGCACGGGCAAAAGTTGGCAGAGTAGGCGCTGTAGGCCTCACACACACCCGTGTAGGCAGGCAACTGATATTCAATGTATTACAGTCAAAAAAGTGTTGTTTTATGTCACTGTACACTACGGTTGCACCAGATATGACGTATCACTGTGCACTGGCAAAAGTTGGCAGAGTAGATGCAATAGGCTTCACACACATGCCTGTAGGCAGGTAATTGCTATTCAATCTATTACAGTCACAAAAGTGTTGTTTTATGACACTGAGCACAATATAAGCTGTGAGCATGACACAGGCAGGCAACTGAAATTAGATTACAGGAAAAAAATGGTTGTTTTCAATGTACGTTTCACCACCAGGAATGAGTAGTGAAAATAAGCACAATATAAGCTGTTAGGTGTTAGCCTGTCACACACACACGCTGGCAGGCAAGCATAGATTACATAAAAAAAAATTATAAAATAAAATAAATGATGTTCAAAGTTTCCTCAATGATAAAGTAAAGGGGGCGAACCGAAAGCGCATGTGTTCGCCGAAAATCGCCTCGAATAGTTCTCCGACGAACTGTTCGAGACATCACTATTTAATATACAATACATCCTATGCTATCTATATAAAACCCCTAGCTAACATACAATAAATGCTATCTATATATTAACTAATCTAAGTATAAGCTAAAATAAAAAAATTAAGACCACTTACCTTTGCAGATGTTCATTACGATCAGCCACCTACGAAAAAAAAGTACAAAAAATTAGTGCAACACGTTTACACTAATAAAATAAACATTATAGACATTCTATACATTACAGACATTCTATACATTATATACATTCTATATATTCTAAATATTCTACTCACCTTACGCCATGTCCCGTCCGGCATTCTTTCAATCCTTCTCCGGCGTGGCACCTGTTAAAAAAAACACAACATTATTACACATACATCAAAATAAAATAAACATAATCTACATTATACTTACCTACCCGCGATGTCTCCGGCCTCCTCCAGATCCTCTTCTGCCACGCCCTGTTAAAAAAAAAAAAAAAATATATATATATATATATATATATATATATATATATATACTTACATCCGCACTCCCAGACATACCCGACGCTAATGAGGCTCCAGGAGAATTTTCCGGAAGAAAATAAGCAATGGCGCCTTCTGATTGGTTGAAAACGCTGTCTATCAAATTCACCCAATCAGGAGGCGCCAATGTGTGAGTCAATCAGAAAGGAATACACCCTAAAATCCCACTCTGATTGGATAATGCACCTATCAATCTTTATTTAAACCAATCACAAGGCGCAGATGCCTTCAGCCAATCACAATGGAATACACCCCCACAGGGTGATTGGTTGGAGCCTCTGCGCATTCTGATTGGTTGCACTGACAATAGCCAATCACAATGGAATACACCCTCACGTACTGATTGGTGAAGGATTTGCGCATTCTCATTGGCTACTGTTAAATCAATCAATATTACAGCCAATGGGAAGGCGCAGATGTCTTCACCAATCAGTACGTGGGGGTATATTCCATTGTGATTGGCTGATGGCAATAAAGCCTTAGGATTGGTTCAAATTAAGATTGAAAGGTGTGTTATCCAATCAGCGTTGTATTTTGGGGTGTATACTTTTTTCATTGGTTCATAAATGGGGTCATCTCATTGGCTGAATTTGATAGACAGCCTTTTCAGCCCATTAGAAGCCGCCATTGCCAATTTTACTCTGGAACACTCCATAGGAAGGTCATTAGCGTCGGAGACATCCGCAAGGGCGGATGTGTGTCGTTTTTTTTTGTTTTTTTTTAAAGGCGCGGATGCTTCCGTAGAAGACGAGGAGGCCGGAGACATCGCGGAGAGGTAAGTATAATGTAGATTGTGTTTATTTTACTTTGCTTTATGTTTATTAATGTAATGTTTTTTTGACAGGAGTAAAGATGGCTGACGGAACATGGCGGACGGAACATGGAGGACGTGACATGCTGGAACAGGACATGCTGGAAAGGTGAGTATAATATTTACATTATTTAGAATATTTAGAATGTTTACAATGTTTACAATGTTTAGGTATTTCATGTAAATGTGTTGTATTAATTTTTGGAATCTTTTTTACCGTAGGTTGCTGATCTGAAGAAACATCTCAAAGGTAAGTGGCCTTAATTATTTTATTGTAGCTTACAATTAGGGTAGCTATATATATATATGTATATATATATATATATATATATATATATATATATATATATATATATATATATATAGATAGATAGCATGTATTGTATATTACATAGATAGGGGGATGTATTATTAGATAGTATTGTATATTACATAGTGGGATGTATAATATATTATATCGTGGCATGTATATTACATAGGGTTGTATTGTAGTTTATTTAATTGTATTGTATTTTATTTTATTTAATTGTGTTGTATTTTAGTTTATTTAATTGTGTTTTATTTTAGTTTATTTAATTCTGTTGTATTGTATTATATGTATGTATTAGATGTATTTCTTTTTCAGGTGTGTAATTTTTAAAAAAAATTGTAGTGACGGGAGGTTGTAATGTATTTTTTTAGTTTCTGTTATGTTACTTTTTTTATTTTTGGTCACTTAGGTTTCTTTTTTTGGTTCTGTAATGTACATTTTTTATTTTTGGTGATTTTAGTTTTTATTATTTTATGTCATATTGATTTCTGCTTTTTGAGGAATTTAGTTACTTGAGGCACACAGTACACTCACATTGTGTGACAAACAGCAATTCAACACTTTCTTTTATTGACCGTCATTTTTTAGAAACGGTTCCTGAAATGTCAAATACGGATATTAATACTTAAACAACTTTCCAAACATGCACATCTCATTGCCGTCATTTTTTGACGGGCAAGTTGCTAGTAACATATAAAAGTAAAACATACAATATAGCATATCATCTGGTAATTTGAATGGTTATAAAAAAAAAAAATATGCTATACAATGACATATTTCATCCACACACACATCCACACCCATTGTATTCCTTAAAACTTTTTTAGGGGTAATCAAATATATGATCTGGTTAAATGGTAGACAATAGAAAGGCAAGAAGGAAAAACAAAACAAAAAAAAAAGTGAAAGGCAAAAGAAGATAGGTCAAAAATAACTTCTTCTAGGACAGTTTCTAATACAACTGAAACTTTCTTCAACTTTGTTTTAAAGAGGGTATAGAATGTTTTAAAATAAAGAATAGGCGAGATCTTTACATTTTATAAATCTATATAAATCTTGAATATAACTTATTATTAGTGAAACCAACTAAAATAAAAATGATTTTTTTTTAACTCAGCTTAAACTTTCAAAACTAAATGAAGATTATTTAGTGTATTTAGAAAGCAATAAAACAATGAAAGAAGTTGAACATATTATCGCTACTTTAAATCTTAACAAATCACCAGGCCCTGACGGTTTCCCAAAGTTATACTATCAAACTTTAATAGATTTAATTGATGTGAATGAGACTTTTTTTTAATCAAAATTAGAAAGTGGATAGATAATTCCAGGAAATTACTAGACTCAATCGCTTATTCTACGGCTAAGAAAATGCCAACTCTTTCTCTGTCACTTTGTGTCAAAAAAGCATGTTAGGCAGAGTAAATTGGAATTTTATTGACCTGGTACTTAATGAATCTAGGTTTTGCAGGTTCGGCTCACATGCCTTTAAAGCTCTTTATACTGATGTTTCTACTCATGTTTTAGGATTGGGTATACATCTGATAACTTTAAGGTTAAAAAAGGCACAAGACAAGGTTGCCACCTCTCTCCTCTGATCTTTGCCTTGATCATTGAACCATTAGCTGTATTAATAAAAAACACAAAGCAGATCAAAGGCATTAGTATTGGTAATATTGTCAACAAACTCACAATGTTTACAGATTACATTGTGGTGACTGTTGTAAATCCAGTACGATCTTTAAAGTACTTACATGATTGTATAGATTGTTATAGTATTTTATCTTACTATAAATAAAATACTTTCAAAACTGAGGTATTAGCACTTCATATAGATGTTGAAAAAATTTAGAGAAAACTACTTATATAACTGGGACCAAAATGAGATTACTCATCTCAGCATAGCATTTACCACTAACATAAAAGTGTTAATTAGGCACACTTTTGACAGACTGTACAGACATGTAAGTAGCATTTTAAATGATTGGAGGAGATTAAAATTTCCTGGTCTGTAAGAATTTCGGCATCAAAGATGTGTGTTCTGCTGAAAACAATCTACCACTTAGGAAGTTTTCCAGTTGAAATCCCCAAAAGCATACTAAAGAAATTTCAAATTCTGATAAACCTATTCTTAAATAGAAATAAAAACTGATAACATTATAAAAATACTCATTAATGTAATTGTTGTTATATTCAAATTAAAATTACCAGGCCTATTACGAAATTGGAAACTATATATCTTCTCAATGATAAGAAAATCACAATAACACATTGTCTTAAAATGTTCAAGTTAATTAAATAATTAAGTAAAACTTCAAACATGCTTGCTTGGGAGAATGATCTTATAGAGGAATGGAATTATAATGTTTTGTTTAGTGCCTATGATCTATTTGCTAAAGTAATAAAATGTACTAATTTGAAAGAAACTTTTTTAAGATTACCCAAAGATGGCATTTAGTCCTGAGTTTATTTGTAAAATTTGCCCCAGTAAAATATACAAACAAGTGTTGGAGATGTGAAACTGAAACAGGATCTTGCTTAAATAAGTTGTCTAAAATGACTAATTTGGATTTACCCTTAACTCCAGAATTAGTATTATTCCACATATTCCCTGATAAAATTAATTATAAAGTAAAATTTATAACTATTCAAAGTTTATTTACTGTTAAATAGCTTATTTCTTTCAATTGAAAAAAAGAGTTTCCTCCCTTATTTGCGGAAAGTAAAGACATAGGGCTCTATTCTGCTGCCCAATTTGTACACATACTGCCACATATTCAATTAGCTACTTGAAATCTGATTACGCGTTACCCACCCACAATCACAATGGGAAAGCCAAAGAGACAAATTCTAGCTTAGAACTCCACCGGTTTTAGCACAGCTCAAACATTAAGAGTGCTAAATAATTAAAGTTATACAAAACTGATATTCTATTAGACCCGTAGCTCTAGCTCGCAAATTAAGTCTGACCTGCAAATGAAAAAAATATCAAGTTTCTGTCAAAAATAGTACTAAATAGGACTTACAAGGGTTTTATTCAAACACTTATTAGAACAGTAGCAACAATTAAACACACAATACTGTACTTTAAAAGCAGTGGAAGGCATGGAAACACATGAGAATTAATTGCAAGACAGTCTCAAATCCACAAATATGCAATAAAAAATATTTTTAAATGTTATTTTTGAGTAATATCAACCACGAGACTCAAGGGGTTAATAAATATCATGATCTAATGCACTTTATAGGCAAATATTACTTATTTGCTCTCATTAATTCATAGTCTCCAATTGCAGATTATGTGTAACTTCCATGTTTTACTGACATCATGATGACAGACTCATTTACTATTGGCTGTGTAAATTACGGGCTTGCTTAAATATTGCAAGATCATATGATCATGCCCCTGAAATCCTACTTAAAATGGCAGTGTTTACGAGTTTCAGTTTAAGGAACTGTGGGCTTAAGCTAATAGAATACATCTAAACATTTAGAGAAATAAGCACTTGCCGCCAAAATTATGGGTTAGAGGCATTTACGAACTTTTAATCGAATAGTGCATATAATTTGTAGACACAGACAAATTGAAAAGGATTTTATAGAGACGAATTCTAATATCTAGATTAAGACTAATATTTATTGGACTATGTGGGATCAATAGATACATTCAATTAACACAAGATCATAGCCCCCTGCTTGACATTTATTGTAATGTTATATTTATTGGTGTGTGTTTTGGTGTATGATATTATTCTTTTTTTTTTACTTGTGTAACTGATTTGCAAGATGAGAATTAAAAAAAAACAGATCAATTGATGAAGCAGCACACATTTGTTTTATATCCCATTACAGGAGAATGCTGCCCTTATAACAATGTCCTCCAGTATTTCAGGGTCTGTTCGTTGGGTGGCGCTTAATTTTTGGTTCATAATAGTAGGACAAATCTATCATGTTATCAAGTTAAGGTGGTATTTAAGGTTTGTATTAGTTCACTAAATTTGGATCCTCTCCACTTTTGGAAACACTCATTTTGAATAGGAGCAGCTACGGAGGCAGCCACAGTTGGCATGGGGGAAAGTACAGTTAAAAAAAATTGACGTTGGGAATCAGTTACATTTAAGTTATACTTTCAATCATATTTGTTACTTTGATGGGCATATTTTTATTAAAGATTATTCATTATGTTATTTGCTGGTTATGTTATTTTTTGTAGATGTACTCCTTTGACATTGTTTTTTAGGCCATTCCTTTGTCTATTGGACCAGGAGGTCGGCTGCTATCAAACAGGATTGGGACGCAAATTGGTTTCCTACTAGAGAAAGTTTAAATTAGGTAATTTAGGTAGAGAGATTTTACAAAGTATGCTTCTCCACTTTTGCACAACTGTGGCCAGATATATGACACTTTTTTTTGTGTAACAAACAGTGCTTTCGGTAGCACAATTCAAACACAATGTTCACAAAATTAAAATTGTAATTTTATTATTATTGGCAGCAAATATACTGCTATGTAATCTATTTCCTAATTCAGTATGTCTGTTAACTTCTTCTAATACCCTTAATACCCTTAAGGCATCTCACCATAAGTAATACCATCACAAATCTTAGTTCTGTAAAAACTGTAAATTAATACTGTAATGTTTTTAATTTTTTTATATGCTGGAGTAGTTTGTCCATTCTATACACAGGGTTTGCATTTTTTGCCATTGCAGCATCTCCACAACATTTAAAATGAATACTCTCCATCAATCTGAGCATTCTGATTGGTTCAATAAAAATTCTCATGCTAAAAGAGCAGGGTGACATCTGTAAAATGATATGATTGGCTGAAATATAATTGGCACATATTTCAGCCAATCACAAGCCACAAAAATTACTGTTTAAGCTGCAAAAGTGTAGCAAAAGGCATTTGCTGTTAGCGCTACTAAGAGTAGTTATAATCATTTTTTTTTTAAGTAGACAGACAGAGGGCCATATCCAGGCCTAGAAAAGAGGATTCAAAGGCTTCAATCGAGAATGAAGGAGGACCTGATACTTCCTGAACCGCGCACATACAAAAACAACAAAAACATAAAGATAATAAAAAAAACCATAAAAAAAACATAAATAAACATCACACACACCACAGGGGACAGCCAGGACATCTGGTAGTGAGGTTGCATGAGAATTTAAACACAGTTTGCCCAGTTTCGGGTACTCGAAAATCGCTTAAGCGACAAGAAAAATGGAGGCAGAAAAAAACGTAAACGAGGCTACCCAACCCCTAAACACTCAAAACACCACCAGGCACATAAGACTGGAAAGCGAGACTTAGTAAAAAACAAATACGAACTGCAGGACTTAGAAAAGAAAATTAGAGGTTAAAAAAATATGAAGTCAACGGCCGAACCGTGCACATTCAACAACAACAAAAACACAAATAAAAAAATAAATAAAATAAAATTCAGGATTTCACGAGGAATAAAAATAACAATATATCTCTTTACTTTTGCGTACATTATTTTATTAAAAATAGCTTAAAATCTCTGTCTTTCCGGACAAAAATTTTACAAAATTAATTTCTTTTCTTCCTTCTGCAGCTAATGTATTTTGAAGTATAGTGTGCACAGTGTCTCATAGTAACCAATCAATGGCAGCATTGTGTATTATGCTACTTTAAAGATGTTACTTATTTGTATGAATTTATATGATTTTAGTCAGAAAAAACAGGGCTTATAACCTAGACTCATAGGGGATGGAAGCATCCCCGGGGGTTCTCTGCACCGCGCGGGATGAGGGCATCCCGGGGTTCCTTCTCTGTGTGGGAGGGCAGAATCCCTGTCAATCACGTATTGTTTTAAAACCTCACTTGCCTTGGGAAGGAGTGTATGTGGATGGATGGGGGGAGTGTTAAAACTGTGCAACCCTGCTGTACACAATACTGATATGGCAGCTCAGCAGTCTTTGTAGCAGTGCTGCGTGGGAACTATAGCAGCTTCAGGACTGCTGTCAGAGAGCCTGATCCGTGTTCCCTAGTTTACGTGGGGTTCAGATTTATTTGGATTCAGATCATTACGTAATCTGTGTAAAAATAGCTACCTCCGTTGCAAACAACCTTTTCTACATAGATACGATAGTGATTTTGATTGAGCTCTAAACCCTGACACTATACCTTCATGTGTGAGCCCTGCTGTTTCTGAACTGAAACAACACACTACACCTTTATATTAGGGCACCTAGATAGATCTCAAAATAAGAGCTCTTTATGTTTTAGTTAGTGAACTTCTATCCAAAAGCAAGGTCTTCACTGACTAAAAAAATATGCTCTGTGCTTATACAGAGCCCTATTCAATTGGTAAAAAATCGCAATTGAATAAGGCCCTATATCAGTGGGATGTATTTCACTTGTTTGTCATTATCCTAATAAGAACCCCTTTTGTGATGGCTTTTAAAATTGTCCCAGTGAAAACAGGACACATGTCTTCTGTTATGATGAGGAATATATTGCAGGCTCTCCCCTTATTTAATTTGCAGGTTTTCATCAAAAACACCTATGTATGAGATTTTTTTTAATAAACTCCAAATGTCACTTTTCTATCCTTTGTAGACAGTCATACTTACTATTCATAAATAATGATAGATATTATAAAAAAGAGCAAATGCATTTCTATATATAGAAGATATTATAAAAACGTTGTGCAAAAACAAAAAACAATAAATTACATATGTACAAAATGTATATACATAATAATTCACTGGATAGACATTATGACGTACTTGTGAACTCATAAAGATAAGTAATTATCATTTTACTTTGAAGGGACATGAAAGGTTTCAGGATTTCACAGGGAATACAAATAACAATATATCTCTTTACTTTTGTGTACTTAATTTTATTAAAAGTAGCTTAAAATCTCTGTCTTTTCTGACTAAAATCTTACAAATAGTTTCTAATTTATTTTCTCCCCTCTGCAGCTAATGTATTTTGAAGCATAGGGTGCACAGTATCTGATAGTAACCAATCAATGGCAGCATTCTGTATTATGCTGCTTGAAAGGTATCACTGATTTGTATGATTTTAGTCAGAAAAAACAGGGCTTATAAGCATTTCTTAATAAAACATTGTTCATAAAAGTAAATAGATACATTGGTATATTCCAGGGGTGTCCAAACTCGGTCCTGCTGGGCCGCACATAGGCCTGGAATTGAATATATTCTTTCTGTGCACAGGTGAGTCAATCAGGATGACTAAAGAAGTGATTGACTCAAATCCAGGCATGTGTGTGGACCTCCAGGACCAAGTTTGGACACCCGTGGTATATTCAATTCCTAGGGAAATCTAAAAACCTTCCATGTCCCATTAACTCATATTCTGCTAAACTTTGGTAAATGCTGCAACCATGAGCTATCACCAGACTTACATTAATAATGCACATTTGGCTACCTTTCAGCTTGTTGAGGGAGTATTAAGTTATAAAGTAGGCACTTTTTAAATAACAAATGTTCCCTTATCAGCTCTGCCATACATTTCAGTAATTTCATGTCATATATGTCAAGCTGCTCTAATGTCATTCTTGTGTACTGAAATAATAATGACTTAATTGTCATTGTAGTATGTTTTACAGAATTCATTTAGTCTTAGAGAACAGTAAGACATATCAAACATATTATAAACCAGAAAACACTACATTTAGCTTATAAGTTAAAGATCATTTGATGGTATAGTTAACTTTGTTCAGCAGACCCTGTTAATAACTACAGATCTACAACAACAGAGTCAAAGGTGCTCAATTTGAGAACCAACAATGCCTAAGTAGGTTTGTTTTCTAGGTCGGGTTACCTACACAGAGAGCATCCTCTTTTAGCTCACTTGTGCCCTTCACATGGAGAAGTATCCTTTTAGCTTACTTGTGCCCTGCACAGGGAGAAATTTCCTTTTAGCTTACTTGTGCCCTTCCCTTCACATGGAAACATGTCCTATCAGTCTGGTCTTACTCAGAAGAGCGATCCAGCCCCAAAATACCAGGCAATTCTCCCTGAACAGGAGAAACAGCAAACCTCAGATGTCCGTTTTGGCCTCTTTGAGACCAGACTGATATACTACAGGATGTTTTTTCCTGAGAAGTTCGCAAGTGATCTTAAAGAGGTTGCTTTCTGAGTAGGTAACCAGACCTAGAGAACAGACCTACTTAGGTATTGTTCGATCTCTGATTATGCACCTTTGATTCTGTTGTTGTGTATGCAAATAACCCTTAGGGATTTTTCTCATCCTAAGGGTTATAGGGGGCTCCAGACTTGGACTCCTTGCTCACTTTACCTTGTTGAGTACCGCTGCACCTCACTGATGAGGACTAAGAGAGGCTGAAATGTTCATCTAGGGTGTGCTGTTTCACCTGGTCATGGAGAATTGCCTGATATTTCAGGACTGGACCACTCTTTTGAGACCAGACTGATATACTACAGGAAATTTCTCCCTCTGAAGGGCAGAGGTAAGAGGTTGGTCTCTGGGTAGGTAACCAGACCTAGAGAACAAACCTACTTAGGTATTGTTCATTCGCAGATTGAGCACCCCCTAAACCTGTTGTTGTAACTACAGATCTATTTCATGAAAGATTCTTCCAGATTCCATTACAGATGTTTTATGCACAGTAAAAAAAAAAACATTTATTTTATATTTTTATGAATCTGAAGGTCATAAGCACACTTCACATTTCTTTAAGGTATATCTAAGTTGCCCTGTTTTTACCTTTTTCTAAGCTGCCTGTGATTGGCCAAAACAAATTATGAATTTTATGCTAATTGTAGCAGAGATTTCTAGGAGTGTTAACTCATGCAAAAATGTTTTTCATATACTACTGATTCGCTTCTATCAGATGCATACATAAGAGCTCTGCTCCATAATCTCGCACCAGTACCTCTTTGTAAGATTTAGGCTAGTGACCTTTGCATAACTTCATATATCACATACAGTATATAGTTGTGGATCTTTGCGATGTTCATAATACTTGCGATGTTGGTCACGCACTTGCATCGCTCGCAAAGCGAGAGACGTCTGCAAGCCCCGCAAAGCGAGATGAGCAGTAGACTGTGAGCTTCGCAGAGCGAGGCAAGCCATTGATGCACGCATGACTTAGTCTGTGACTTAGGAAGCAATGCTAACAGTTGAGGCACACGGGACTTAGGCTACAATGAGAGCCATAGGCGCTCATTGCACTGCGAGGTGAGCAGCTGAAGAATGTGGGATTCCGAGGGTCGCAACTGCAAGGAAAGAGTGTAACTTTAAAAGCCAGAAAAAACTGCTAAATATATATATTTTTTAAATAACACACTCACACACCGCACAGGGGGAGAGCCAGGAAGCCTGGGAGTGAGGTTACAAGTAAATTTAAGGCATATTTTGCTATCCACGCCATAAGCGCCAAAGATGCTCAGCACAGGGCTCGCGATGAGCGCTGATCGTGCTCAGAGGACCAAAACCTAACATTGTGTGGCAAACAGCATTGCCAGCCTTACAATTTTATTCTAGTCATTTTTGACAGGCAAGTTCCTAGTAGGTTTATATCTAGAAATAAATGAGAGAAACAGCTACCTTAAACATTTCGTCACATCTGTGCAATATTCTTTAATATAACAGTGGTTTATGTAATGAAGCAATTTATCATACAGTGTATGCGAAATTTGTAGAACTGATAAGAAACTATTTAATTCCAGTGTGCTGAATATTATTGTATATTAAGACCTGCATATTACTTTCTTTACTTTCTAAACAAATTCCAATTAATTTTCTTTCAAATTAATAATATTTATCTGCATAGTAACAAAGAATCAACCTGATCATAATAACATTTCATAACGTTAATCATAAAATAGCCCAAGATAATAAGCAATGTGGCTTTTTAAACACAGATTAAAACATATACAAAGGATCAGCAGTCGAATAAAACAAACCAAATTAGATTTTGAATTTCAACATGTTACTCCAAATGACATTGATATACAAACCATGTTTTAACTTAAGAGCAAACAGACTTACGTTTTTATAAGATTCATATTGATATATAGGGGAGGACCTGCACTGCATGTGCTATGTGTTGTACATGCCTTCTTCTAGGCTTACAACAGGTGTACAGAGCTTTCTTGCTCTGGAGATGCAGTTAATTTAAAGTGATATCCATGAAGCTGTGATACAGACAGATTTTGCATTCACCAATTCCATTCCAGTTGTTTCAGTGATTAAGTACAGTTATTGTTTTTTGCAGGAATCAGAAAGCATACAACAGGGCATATATAAAGTTGCAATTGTTCGGTGTTGTGCTATTCAGTTTGGTAGTTAAAGATCTGTCTCATTTGTTTTGACATTCAACTTGCTCCTTGCTATCCCTGAATCTCTGATCTAAGCTTGGTTTTTAGACTCAGATGTGTTACAAGTGGCCCGAATAGTGCTTGCCTGATAACGATTTTGCCTCTAGCCTTTGGTATTGGTATATCAGGAGATCGATTACATGAAATCTTTTGAGTGAACATTGCATGTAGAATTCGGTGTAACTTATACATTCCATCTGCAGCAAATCTTTATGATTTATGGGAGACAAATTCTTAAAAGGGATACTTAATTTAGCACAGCTTGGACCACATCAAAGAAAAGATCTCTTACAAACATGTTGAATACTTTCTGAAGTTTTTAAATATGTTATTTTTCTAAATCTCAGTTTACATGGAGACCCTGACATGCCTCACACTCACAGCAACTGCTCCTTGACATGAGCACAAGCAGACAGAGTGTGAACCCTTTCACACATTCATGTGTGCAGGAAAATGACTGCTGTAATCTACTAAGGATGACAGTTAGGGGTTAACTTGTCCTGCTGCATTCCTGAAGTTCAGTGAAAACTATAAATCTTTGTGTTCACACAGAACTTCAATGGCCCGGTGCGGCCGATGTGGTTAATCATGGAACATTCAGTATTCTGTTTTTAAACAGACCTAAGACCATAGTTTTTTAGGTGTTATTAGTGTAACTAGAAAAAATGCAATAGATCATTTTAACATCTTGTGCTCTTTCACACCATGAAGAGCACTTATAGTTAGGTAAATGGCCCTGTAAGTGAAAACTCAAGCTCCTGGAAGAGTATGAAAAAAAACAGAAGACTTACAAAATAACTAGTAAAAAAGAAGCATTTTTCAGGACTACTAAAAAGCAACATTAAAGAGCAATCAAATAAATCACAATGTAGATAAAAAAAAATACCTGCTCTCACAATTAAATACTGAAACCCAATAAATGCTAATTCACACCTAATCAATACAAGGCCCCAGGAGTTAACAGTTACCCACCTGCCCTTCTAATACATTTACAACCACCCAAACAATAATCTTGTTTTAGTATTTAATCTGTATCCCTTGACATTTAATACCACATACTTAGTGTGAAATGACATATATAGTTGTCAGTGTTGGGAACGCTTACAATGTTGGTCACACTTTGCAAGCCTCACAAAGCGAGGCTAACCGTCAACGACACAGGACTTCGGCTGCAATGAGCGCCAAAGTAACTTCCCATAACTTAAACTCAATTATTCAACAATATTCAAATGTTTTATTATCATAATGTGTAGGTTACAAATCAAGATTTACATTTCACATTATAGATTACAATGGCTGAAAAGATGGAAACTAAGCAGGAAGCCAAACAACGTATGGCCAGGGAATGAAAACAAACATTGAGACAGAAACAGTCGAAAGACACCAAGAATAGAATCCAAGAAGAAGAGCATCAGAGAATCTATAAGAAAAGACAGACTGCATAGAAAACAGTGGAAAATGAAGTGGAAGAGGTAAGCAACATGAAATGATTAATTAGCATCCAAATGGCTCATTCACATAATCGGTACGTTGAAACTAAATATTCTTATTTATAATTATAGAGTTATATGGATGAGCAGCCAGAAACCAGCAAGCAAAATAAACAACGTCTGGCCAACAAACAAAAATAAAATATGGAGAAATAAACTATCCAAGGATAGTAAGAAAATAATGAGAGAACAAGAGCGTGAACGAATTTCACAAAAACAACACATCGTTGGTCCAAAAAGTCCATGTAAAAGAACAAGGAAACTATGGTAATAATAGTAATGTAGATATAGATATTGATGTTGAGCTTGCTTCACATGAAAATCAATTATTTACAGATATAAATGTAGAGACTCCCAATTCTGGTATGTTGAATGTGCTTTGTCAATTTTGTGGGGCTTATCATTTTAAAAATGAAAGACCAAGAGATGGTAAGTTCAGTAGTTGCTGTCAAAAGGGGAAAGTGAAACTTCCAGATAAACTACAATATACTACATATTTACAAAGTATAATGAGTGACCCAACTTTCCCAAATTACCAAAATGTTAAGATAAATATACAATTTAACAATAGTGCCATTTCTTTTTCATCTACGGGTGCAAAATTAGCTGGTAATGTTGAAGGACATGGCCCTTACTGCTTTAAAGTAAAAGGGCAAATTTACCACCGTACTTCACATTTACACCCAGAGGAAGGAGAGCAAAGAAAATTGTCTCAATTCTATGTACTAGATACAAACAAAGCTGTGGAACAAAATATGCAGCTTCCTGAAAATACTAAATGCTTACCCACTTTTTTTGTGAGCTTGATAACATTTTGAAAAACAACCCATACACTCAAGCTTATAAAAAAAACTGTCAGAAGTTGAACAACAAAAACATATTCATGCTGAACAAAATCAATTGGATATGCGAAAAGTTAATAATGGTTCTTAGAAGAGTTACAACTTACAACTTACCCACAGCTAATGAGGTTGCAATGGTTTTTCAAAATGATGAGGAGGGAACCACCTTTCCAGAGGGATATTAGAATATATCCCAGAAATGAAGAGCAACCTTTCATTAACATCAATATATTAAGTACCAATTTGGATCCAATTGCTTATCAAATTTTGTATCCCAATAGGGAGGCAGGTTGGCAACCAAAATTAATACTTCCCAGTTATCCAAACGCTAAACAATGTGTCAGAAGTAAAATTTCCTTGCTTGAATTTAAAGTGGCTCAAACTGACATTAGGGATGAATTTAATCCCATCTTAAGTACTGGAAAACTGACACAACAATTGATCATTGATTCATACCTGCAAGTAGAGGAAAATAATTTAAATGTAATCAAATATCAAAAAAATAAACTATGTGTCGAACAGTATTTTGGCCATATGCATTATGTGGCTGAGGCGGCTACAAACCAAAATCTTGCAGCTGGCATAGCCGTCATTTTGCCATCTTCCTTCCCTGGATCTCCTTGCAATATGCGCTAAAGATACAAAGATGCTATGGCTATTGTAACAAAATTTGGCAAACCTGATTTTTTTATTACATTTACATGTAATCCTCAATGGCCAGAGATTGTTGAAAATTTAAAAGAGGGCAAGAATGCTTCAGATAGACTAGAAATATAGTCTTCAAAACAAAATTAACAGCCTTAACACATGACATAACCAACAATAATTTATTTGGAAAGTGTGTGGCTTATATTTATAACATCAAATTCCTGAAAAGAGGCCTGTCACATGCACATATGCTTTTCATACTTTAAGAAAATGATAAATTGAATACTGCAGAGAAAGTGGGTTCAGTAACTACTGCTGAACTGCCACATCCACAAAAGCATGAAACACTCTATCACATTGTAATACTTTGCATGATTCATGGACCATGTGGAGAGCCAAACACAAACTCACCATGTATGGAAAATAAAAAATGCACAAAAGATTTCCTAAAAAACCTTAGAGATCAAACCTTTGCAAATTGTGATGATATCCATTGTACAGACAAAGAAAAGGTCCAAACGCAATAATTAGAGAAAAACATGTAGATGACACATTTGTGGTGCCATATAATCCACATCTATTAATGAAGTATAATGAACACATAAATGTGGAAGCTTGCACTTCTATAACATCAATTAAATATGTCTACAACTGTTGTTGTAAAAAATGGACCAAATGAACAAGACAATGAGTTACTACATGATGAACTTGCTTCTCATGTAGATGCTCGCTATGTCAGTGAGCCAGAAGCAATGTGGCGACTTTTGAAATTTTAAATGCATGATCACTCACATGTAGTACATTAATTAGCTGTACATTTGCCACAAAGACAATTAGTTTATTTCCATAGTGGCAATGAAGAAAATGCTCTGGCACAAAATATACACCAACAAACCACACTTACTGCTTGGTTTACATTAAACTGTAAGGACATTGCAGCAAGGGAATACTTATACAGTGAGATTCCATTTCATTATATCTTCATCAATGGGTTATGGAAACAGAGAAAACAGGGTGGTAATAAAATTATAACCCCAATGTATACTGTAAGTCCAAGAGACATTGAACATTTCTGCTTACGTTTACTACTTTTAAATGTTTCTGGTGCACAACATTTTGAAGAATTGAGAACTGTCAATGACAGACTTTATGACACATTTCAATTAGCTGCCAGACATAGAAACTTCCTTGTTGATGAGACAGAATGGGAGAGATGTCTAGAGGAAGCAGCACTATGTAAAATGCCACGGCAGATGAGGGAACAGTTTGCATTCATTTGCATATTTTGCACTGTTCCAAATACATTAGCTTTGTATGAAACAATTAAAATACATATGTATGAAGACTTTTTGAAACGTTATAATGAGTCCATAGCAGAATTAAAAGAATTGATGGAAATTCAAGAAGTCTTATTATATCATGGATTAAGTTGTGCAAGTTTGAATCTCCCAGATGCAGTAATTAAAGATGATATAAACTTTGAGGACTATGACGCTGATGTTGAAAAACAAAAAACAGAAGAAAAAATTGCCACTTTAAATGATTTGCAAAAGCACGCTTTCAATGCCATACAACAAGCACTAGATGGTGACTTGCTCAAAGAGCGTTATTTTATCTAGATGGACCCAGTGGATCTGGAAAAACGTATATAATTTGTTGATGAGTTCAATTAGAGGTAAAGGTGAAATTGCACTTCCCTTTGCAACAACTGGAATTGCTGCACTATTTTTTAAAGGTGGTAGAACTAGTAGATTTAAGCTTCCAGTTCCAATTGTAGAAACATCAGTGTCCGATATTAGAGTCACCTCAAGCAAATAGATTCAAACAAGCAAAATTCATTATTATAGATGAGGCCACTATGGTGTTGTGCCATGCTCTGCAATGTATTGATCATTTATTGGTGGAAAAGTCCTGTTATTTGGTGGAGATTTCATACAAACATTACCTGTGGTTCTATGTGGAAATCGCACAGACATTGTGGAAACATTTATAAAGTCAAGTCCACTATGGAAAGAATTTACACACCTTCGATTAGAAAAAAATATAAGATCTGAAGTCCAAAATAAATTCAATGATTGGCTAGATCAAATTGGAGAAGAAAAAAATGACTTCATAAATTATTTACCTGATGATACTGTTGAAATGATTTGTAATGATTCACTTATATCAGCTGTATTCCCAAATGAAATAACTACAGAACATTCTTTGGACCTTGAACAAAAAGTAATATTAATATCCGAAAATAAAGATGCTTTGGATCTCAATAACGAAATATTAAAATTAATTGACGGAGCACAAAAAAATAATTACACTGCAGATTCTGTTCTAGCTAATGACAAAGAGAGTGAATCTAATTTTACAACATCATTTCTAAATACATTAACTCTCTATGGAATACAACCACATGTATTGCAACTCAAAAAAGGAGCAATTGTCATTACTGAGAAATCTGAATCCAAAAAAAGGACTTTGTAATGGGACCAGATTAATTGTTTAGGATTTACAAGACCATTTCATACATGAAGAAATTCTTAATGGGACCCCAAAGGTGAAGCAGTATTCATATTAAGAATAGATTTGGCTCCAAGTGAAACTAGCTTGCCTTTTGTTCTTCAAAGGAGACAATTTCCCATTATTACGGCATTTGCTATGACCATTTATAAATCGCAAGGACAAAAACCTTTAACTCGGTTGGCCTATTTTTAGAAGAACCAGTATTTGCCCATGGACAACTGTTTGTGGCATTTTGCAGATGCAAAAATCTACAGGAAATTAAAGTTTTCATAAAAAATACCCTGAAAGGACTCTCTTTGTCTCTTTTTTGAGGACCATTATTTAAAAGCAAAAAATGACAACAAACAGTATAGTATAGTGGTTATATCCCAAAGACAACATTTTTGATCTGTTGGGCTCTTTTTAGAGGACCACCAGTACCAAAAAACAAACAAAAAACAGTACAGTGGTTACATCCCGAAGACAACAGTATTTGTCTGTCGGGCTCTTTTTAGAGGACCACTACTTAAAAAATAAAATTAAAAAAAGTACAGTACAGTGGTTACATCCAGAAGACAACAGTGTTAATCTGCTGGCCCCTTTTTAGAGGACCACTACTTCAAAATAAAATAAAAAATGTACAGTGGGTACAACAAAACACAAATTAAGACAAGCCTTCACAAAAATTGACAAAGCACTCAAAAAAGTTTACAAATGCCATTGTTAACAACCATATTAAAAAAGATAAGGTGTTTTCTAAATATTATAGTTTGTAGTTTAATTGAATCTACTTACTACTTGCATTCTATGGCCCTCATTCTATTATTGGCCGTAAATCGGCCGCAAAGCTGCGATTCCTTGCGGGGCTCCCGTTACCTTGCAATTCAATTATACGGCGCCGCAAGGATATCCCCTTACATCCCCCCGTATATCTTGCAAACGGCCGTAAGCTCAGAAATCTTTAAATGCAAATATATATTCAAGACGGCACTGTAAACCTCTGTAAATGCTAGGGATCATAATGGGGGACATGAGGATTAATAGCAACCCCCTCTCAAGCTTGCACATCAGCCCAAATCTGAGATTACATTAACTGTTTATTTTCCGGCCGCAGCGTGGGCGGGTCTGAGGTGCTCAAAGCCATCTGGACTTTTTCCATGGATATTTGATATAAATTCAAATAAAATGTATTTATGGATTTGAGTGTAGGGGACTGTTGTGAATGCTAACACCCACAATCACTTTATAGTCTCATCAGAGTGCAGGATGGCTTTAATATGGCTTTATAATGTGCTTAATTGTGTGCCTGTGGGACATTTTTTCTGCAAGTAAGCTGCGGCTCGGTTTTAGCCTTGCAGAGAGGGTTCCCGGAGCAATTGAATAGCAACCAGGATTTTCTTACGGCCGAAACTCTTGCGGCCATTTAAGATCAAAGGCTTTCCTCTGGCGCGTGCGGCCGCAAGGGATAACAAGGCGCCGGCCGCAAGCCTGCCGGAATCCCCGGCCGGAAGGGAATAAAATAGGCAAATAGCTTGCAGCCGGTCCTTGCGGCCCCCCATCTCCTACGGCCGATAATAGAATGAGGCCCTATGTCATTAGACATTTCATTCAATATATTTCAAGTTGGTTTATACAGTTTTTATGGGTTTCAGTCATTCTGATTATCACTTGATTTTTAGTGGGTTAGCGGGGCTTTCATTATATGTATTTAGCTGTATAATTACAGAGAGAGTATTGATCCAAGGAGTAATCTGATCTCCAGTATCTGGGGTCAGGAAGGAATTATTTTTTTTACCCATTTCACACAATTAGTGATGTTTAACTTGGGGGTTTTCTGTTTGCCTTCCTCTGGATTCAATATAAACATTTACACATGTGTTAAATAACATGTAATGCATAGTACTTTCATTCTATGTATTTCAATTGTATTTGCCCATTTGTTCTGACTTTCATTAATTCAAATTATCACTTGAATTGTATTTTGTTATGTGTTTCATTGTATGTATTTACGCATTTTGCCCTTTTACTGTATAATTACTAAGATAGTATTGATTCAGGGAGTAATTCGATCGACAGTATCTGGGGTCAGGAATGAATATATTTTTTTGCCCATTTGACACAATTGGCTAAGTTTCACTGGGGTCTTTTCAGTTTGTCTTCCTCTGGATTTAATATAAACATTTACACATGTGCTAAAGAACATGTACTGCTTCAGCAAGTTCAAACATTCTTAGAAAATTGATATATAGGTTACAATAAAAACTGTTAACATTTTATCAAAGTATTGTTTCTGATTTGTTAATTATATTAATATATATCTAAGTTGCATGTTATAACAATAAGCAAATGAACTAATAATTTGATTTTTTTCTCTACTTTTACATACATATGGAATATGAGATTGATAAATAAAAAATTACATAGTCCATCAAGTTCAACCTTCCATGATCTCCTCTGGTCTGCAATATGCATATTAGTTGTTAATTGATCCAGGGAAAGGCAAACAGAATAAAAAACCCCAGTTAAGTGAATCGTCCCAGAAGGGAAAAAATCCCCTCCTGACCACAGATACTGGCAATCGGACTCCTCCCTGGATCAATACCCTGTCTCTAATTAACCAGGATAAACCTGAATGCCCTTTTTAATAAAAAAATATATCCAGTCCCTTTTTAAAGTTATCTAACAAATCCACTATCACCACCTCCTTTGGTAGAGAATTCCACAGATTATCCACCCTTACTGTGAAGAACCTTTTTCGTTCTTTAAGGTGGAATCTTTTTACTTCTAACCTCAAAGGATGTCCTTTTGGCACATAAAGTTAACTTGACAAAGCCTTATATTGATCCTGGATATATTTACATAATGTAATCATATCCCAACTTACATGCCATTTTTCTAGAGAAAATCAGTTTAATTTGGTTAGAAAAATCTGTTAAATTGACCTATTATATGTATCCTTGGGTGCCTTAAACCCCTTTAATTTTATATAAGAAAGTTTTTTTTATTAGGATACTATTGATCCTGGAAAAACGCAGAGAAAATGAATTAAAAAGTGCTTGCTAACTTATTATGCACTGCCAAAATTTCAGTAGTTTGAACAATATAGATATAGAGATAATATGTTCTATTTGTAATAGTACAAATCCATGTATTCCCAGAATTATATATTACTGGAATAGTACTTATAGGCAAATCAACTCTCATATATTAGACTATACTGATGGTCCTGTAAACACAGGATACACTGATAATCACAGAGTTGAAAAACAATTAAGATAAAACAGCACAAAATGTACATATTAAAAACGAGCTATATCGTGGAAACCCAGGCATTCTATATCTCCCAAAAACAGGGAATCTATTCAGTCAATAGAACAACTATATATTTAAACAAAAAAATATTTCATAGTTATAGTAATAGGGATATAATTTGGTAAACAACAAACGTGGGAGGGTGATAACATGTAGAAAACAAAAATACTTGCGAATCAGTTCCCTCTCTCCACGTTCCTTTTTTCACTTGTAAGAGTTTACAAATGGACCCTTTAAGCCATATTAAGGAGATAATAGCCTGTTCCACTGAAAAAACTAGGTGCCAACGGTCCGTTTCATCATTTTACAGGATTTTTTCTAAGGCTATACTGCTCTCGCAAAGTGAGGGGCCGCATTTGCGGAGGGGACATAAACTGCAATGAGCCTTTGGCTCATTGGAGGCCGCAAATGCGGACTTCACGAAGAGAGTGTCCGCATTTGCGGAGGTGGAGGCTCTACGGTGACTCACTCACGGTAAAAAACAAACCACAAAACCGGGACTTTTAAAAAAAAAACACGCTGCGGGACTAAGAAAAAAAAAAATATGAGGTCGCAAAACTACGAAGTTAAAGGCGGAAACGCGTACATTGAAAAACAACAAAAACACAGCAAAATAACAAAAACACATAAAAAAACATCACACAGAGCACAGGGGGCAGCCGGCACGTGTGGGAGTGAGGTTGCACGTGAATTTAAGTCGAATGTAGCCATTTTCGAAACTTGAAAAGCGGCTAAGCGAGAAAAAAAATGGCAGCAAAAAAAAAAAAAGGGAAAACAAGGATACACAACCCCCGAACCGCGGAAAATACAGCCAGGGACATACAACTTTGACAGGGACGTACGAGGTACAAAAAATACTACTAGCAAGGATGTAAAATGCTTGTGCAACGCGTACAACATACGCTAACGCCACCATTTTACAACACTAACTTACAAATTTACACATTAAGATTATGAAATGGCAGATTTCCCACCTAAAACAATGGTTTTGTCTCGCGCACGCAGCCTTTATATACGTCACATTTGCCACAGAGCTGACACTTTCTTCTCAGGTGATGACAGTCTGAGTGGAAATTTTCTGCTGCCGAAAAATCCAAAGAGATTGTTAGCTCTTCAGGATACTGATTGCTGAATATTAATTACAAATAGGTAAAGCATATAAATTTATATTAATTATCCTTAATAACTTATAAGTTACACTGCCTTTAGTTTATCAATACTTTTATGCTTAGCTCTTTTAATATATGTATTAATTGATTAATGAATTATTAATGTACAATAACTTATTAATTATTAATTAGTAATAATTATCAACAACAAAAAATATGAAAAATGTCAACTGCCTAAAGTTTATTACTACATTTATGCTTACCTCTTTATAATATATTTATAATTAATTAATTATTAAAAAACATTATTTTATTAATTATTAATTAGTAATCATTCCCTCTATTATTTTTATTCATTGATTAATTAATTAATAATGTATATTATTTTATTAATTAGTAATTAGTAATCATTAGCAAACTAACATATGTATTTTTACAATGCAATAATAAAAATTATTGATTTCACATTGCACTTATATATCTATATTACTGATTATAAACCTACATTAGTTTATTAATTATTAATTAGTAATAATTAAAAAAATTACCACAAACAATATGTATATTTTATAATGCATTGACATATCCGTGTTGCTGCTGATTGGCTGATATGGTTGAATACACATATTACAAATTCCTTCCATCTTATTTCACAGTTTCATCATCTCTGCAGCTAACTGTACACAAAGAGTGACGTTTGCAGCCTTTAAACAGCATAAAGATCACCTTTACAGGTATATCATTTAATTGTGTTCTTATGGAAGAAAACAGGATTACGTCTTTTTAATTTAGATTGATGACAGTTATTAATTAATTAACATATATCAATATATTAATTAATAATTAGTAATCAATAACAAAAACATTTTTAAAAAGTTACACTGCAATAAAAATAATATTGTTTTTTAACCTGCACATATTTATCTGCCTTACTGCTCATTCATGTACATTGCTTTTGGAACCATTAATTAATAATAATAAAAATAAAAATAAACATTTATAATGGATACAAAAATATCTACATTTTACAAAACACTTACAAATCTGGAGTGCTTATAATTGCCTGACAGGGATAGGACCTTCAAAGCATTTAAATATTTAAAGCAGTTTCTTAGATTCTGACAAATGCTATATTTCATATTTTATACTGCTTTTATTTATGAATATATTGATGATTATGCATTTATGTTTTGCATGTATGCCAATTAAACATAAAACTTTCAATGACTCCCAAATAAAATTGAACACAAACATTAAAACAAGTTTTCCTGGCATTTTACAGATTCCTCTCAACTGAAGACAGAGAGTGAGCTCTGCAGGATTTAATCTGCAATAAGATCAATTTCCCAGGTATATAATTTCATGAGGCATTTTTTGTTTTGCATTTATCACAGTTAATGATTAATGAATTAATCTATATTCATTTAGGCCCTCATTCAATTGCGATTTTCCAAACTGAAAAGGGCTCATTATAAGCACATAGCATATTTTTTTACAGAAGTTTTTAGTTACCGAACATCTATCCAAATCAATTGCCCAAATTGCAAATGAATGAGGCCCTTAGTATTTCATTATTCATTAATAATTACAAAATAAACATTACTTATGCATACATATATGCTTACCTAATTAACTTTTAAAGAACGCAAATTACACCTCATAAGTTGATTGATTTCTTAATCAATAAAATAACAAAATTGCACATTATTGTAAGCCCAATCTATACTTTGCTCATAGCTCTTTCTATTTGCCCTTCTTTAGGAAAACATAATTACCTCTTTAGGTTCACCATTGATGTCACTTATTGATTAATTTATTAAAGACTTAATAATTAATTATTATAAAAAAAATAAAAAAAAAGATTTATCAATATATATATATCTATATATGTGCAGTGCTTTACTTTTTTATGTATGCCAATAAAAAAAACACATCATGGATTGATTTATTTCATGTAAAAATTATAAATGCTTTTAAAATCATTTCATTCTTTCATTAATGATATTTAGATTTTGCATTGAGAGCAGGTAAAAACAATATGTACAATACAAAAATATCTTACACCTCTATTTACACTTACAGATTACAATGGCGGACAATGGAGAAGACAGGATTGAATGCAAAAGAGCAGCAAGGCAAAGGAAGCAAAGGTGGAGAGATGCACAGTCCCCAGAGACTTCCCAATGCTTAAGAGAAGAAGACCACCAGCGACTTTTAAATAAAAGAAAAATTTGTAAGAAACACAAAGTAAGTGTGCTGGAGCTTCAAAGAAAAGAAAAAGCAAACAACTTTGCCTAATGGCCTAATGACCAAATATTGCCTCATGACACCAATGTTCATACACATGACACCAATGTAGATATAGAAATTTGTAGTGATATCTATGTTGAGGAAACTCAGGATACTGCATCTATTAGAGCACTAACAGTAGACACTCATTATTGTGGATTACTCAATGTGGTTTGTCAGTTTTGTGGGGCCTATCATTTTCTCAAGGAAAAAACAACTGATGGACACTTCATTAGTTTCTGTCAGAAAGGCAAGGTAAGACTTCCACAAAGACACACATTTCCAGATTACTTACAAAGTATAATGAGCTATTCAACATTTGAAAATTATACCATTTTTTAAAAAACACATAAGGTCTTATAACAGTGCAATTTCATTTGCTTCTATGGGTGCTTCATTAGCAGAAAATGTTCCAGGGCATGGTCCATATTTTTTTAGAGTTAAAGGACAAATTTACCACCGCATTTCACATTTACAGAGCAAAGGAAATTTGCACAGTTATATGTCTTAGATACCATGGAAGCTGTTGAACAATGGATGATGCTTCCAGAAAATAAACAGTGTTTGCCCATATTCTTTGAACAGTTGAATAAAATGACGGCCAACAACCGATACAGTCAAGCATACAAACAATTAGCACAGGTTTAAAAAGAACAACAGCAACATGCTCAAAGATATCAATTGCCAATGCCAAGAGTAAATATGGTTTTGAAAAGAGATCGCAATACTGATCAAAGATGGTAGAATTTACCAACAGAAAATGAGGTTGTCATGGTCTTTAAAAATGAGGATGGTGAACCACCTTTTCAGCAGGATATTAGAATATATCCAAGCAATGAAGAGCAACCTTTTATAAACATAAATATATAAAGTTGTAATTTGGATCCAATTACATATCCAATTTTCTTTCCAAATGGTGAGACAGGATGGGAACCAAAATTTCAATTGCAAAGTTATCGCAATAGTAAAGTTTGTGTTAGATGCAATATTTCAAAGCTGGAATATAAAGTGGCACAAACTGCTATTCGGGATAATTTTAATCCTATTTTATGTGTGGGCAAACTCACACAACAATGGATTATTGATTCATATCTACAAGTCGAAGCAAATAATCAAAATGTTATCAAATTTCAACAAAAAAAGCTTTGCAAATAAACAATGTTGTGGGTTGATGGATTATGTCGCTGAATTGCCTAACAACAGAGACATTCCAGCTGGAAGAGCAATCATTGCTTCATCCACTTTCCAAGGATCTCCTTGCAATATGCAAGAAATATATAATGATGCCATGGCTATTGTCACAAAATTTGCAAAACCAGACTTATTCATTACATTCACATGTAATCCACAATGGCCAGAGATCAAGGAAAATTTGAATCTGGGACAAAATACTTCTGACCGACCAGATTTAGTGGCAAGAGTATCACATATAATAATTGTCAAGCTGCAATTCATCGTCACGCTTTGCGAAAGAATCGCAGTTTGACAACAATTCGATCGTGAAGTCGTGAGCCACGCATGTGAAAAGCATGCCCTTAGCCGGGCATTCGCAAAGTGCAGTGTTAGCCGCGCATTACGCATGCGTGGCTCGTAAGTGGAAGTAGGAAGAGACAGAGAGAGAGAGAAGGGGGGAAAGAGACACAGGGGAGGGGAAAGAGACACAGGGGAAAGAGAAAGAGATGCATGGGAGGGAAAAGGGCAAAAAGAGACACAGGGGGGATAGGGGGGAAATAGACACAGGGAGAGGGAGGGAAAGAGACACGGGAGTAGGGGGGAAGAGACACAGGGGGGAGAGGGGGGAAAGAGACACAGAGGGGAAGAGACAGAGGGGAAGTGGAAATAGACACAGGGGAAGGAGGGGTGGGGAGAGACACCGGAGGGAAAGAGATGCAGGGGAGAGAGAGGAGGGGGGGAAGAGACACAGGGGAGGGAGAAGAGGGGGGAAGATACACAGGGGAGGGGAATGGGGGGAAGAGACATGAGGGAGGGGGGAACAGAAACAAGAAAAGGGGGGCACAGGGGAGAAAGAGACACAGGGGAGGGGGAACAGACTCAGGGGAGGAAAAGGGAAAAAAACAATGGAAGGGGAAAAGAGACACAGGGGAGGGGGAAATATATGCATTAGAGAGGGGGGAAAGGAAAGGAGTGAGAGGAGAGGGAAAAGACACATGAGAGTGAGAGGAGGAGGAAGATACACAGGGGAGGGAAATGGGGGAAGAGACATGAGGGAGGAGGGAACAGAAACAGGGGGAGGGGGGACAGGGGGGAAAGGGGGGAACAGACAGAGGGGAGGGAGAGGGGAAAGAGACACAAGGGAAGGGGAAAGAGATACAGGGGAGTGGGAAAGAGATGCATGGGAGGAAGAGGGGGAAAGGGACACAGGAGGGAAAGAGACATGGGGGTTAGAGATACGGGAGGGAGAGGAGGTAAAACACTGGGGGGAGGAGGCACAAGGGAGGGTGAAGGGGGGGAAATGAGACACAAGGGAGGAAATAGACGGGGGAAATGGCGTCCATCATGAGGCCAGTAAAGAATAGGAGGATAGGCTCCCATTGTGTGGCAAACAGCGTTGCCAGGTCTAACTTTTATTGCCGTCATTTTTTTACAGGCAAGTCGCTGCTTAAAAATAAAACTCAATTCATTAATACATGATATAACTAAAGCACAGTTATTTGGAAAATAAGTGGCTTTTGTTTATACCATTGAATTTCCAAAAAGAGGCCTGCCACATGCATACTTACTTTAAATACTGCAGGAAAAAAATAAATTGAATACTGCAGAGAGAGTGGATTCAGTAATTACTGCTGAATTGCCACAGCCAGAAAAAATATTCAAAACTTTATGAGATTGTAACACACAAAATGATTCATGGCCCATGTGGAGATATCAATCCAAATCCCCCATGTTTGGAAAATAATAAATGCACAAAAGAGTTCCCAAAACAATTTAAAATGCAAACTTATGCAAAGTGTGATGGATACCCTTTGTATAAAAGAAGACAAAGACAAACAGCTTTTATCTGTTGCCAAAAGGTTGATAATAGATATGTAGTTCCATATAATCCACATTTGCTGATGAAGTACAATGCACACATACATGTGGAAGTTTGCACTTCTATTAAATGCATCAAATATGTCTACAAATATATATACAAAGGATATGATGCAATCCAAATTTACATGACAAACTTTCAAATTATTTTGATGCTCGCTATGTCAGTGCTCCTGAAGCAATGTGGCGTCTTCTGAAATTTGAGATGCATGATCAGTCAAATGCTATGTATCAATTAGCTGTATATTTGCCACAAAGTCAGTTTGTTCGTTTTACTGCAGGCAATAAAACAATTGCCTTAGCCCAAAGTGAACATCGTGAAACAACACTTACTGCTTGGTTTCAATTAAACTGCCAGGACACTGAGGCCAAATATCACTATGTATTTGTAAATGGCCAATGGTGACAATGAAAAAGAGATACTCATAAAATTATACCACAAATTTATACCGTCAGCCCAAGAGACATTGAACGTTTCAGTTTAAGATTACTTCTTTTACATGTTCCCGGTGCACAAAGTTATGAACATTTATGCACAGTGAATTACATAGTTTATGATACTTTCCTATTAGCTGCAAGACATCAAAAACTCATAGCAGATGATACAGAATGGAAGAGGTGTCTGGAAGAAGCAGCACTACGTCAAATGCCAAAGCAAATGAGAGAACAATTTGCATTCATTTGCATCTTTTGCAATTTACCTGATGCTTTGTGGGAAACATTTAAATGAAATATGTGTGAAGACTTTTTGAAATGTTACAATGAGTCCAGTGCAATCTTAAATGCATAAATGAAAATTTAAGAAATATTTATTTCTCATGGATTAAATTGTGCAAGTTTTAATTTGCCTGATCCAGGCCTTATAGATGACATCAACTTTGAGGACTATGACACTGAGCTTCAAAAACAAAAAACACAAGAAAAACTGGCAACTTTAAATACTTTACAATTGCAAGCATTTAATGCCATCACAAATGCTACAGATGATGAAATGGTCAAAGACCGTTATTTCTATCTAAATGGCCCTGGTGAATCAGGAAAAACCTATCTGTAAAATTGTTTGTTTGAGTTGTTTGAGTTACATTCGAGCACAGGGTCAAATAGCAATGTCATTTGCATCAGCTGGAATTGCCACACTTTCGTTAGAAGGTGGCAGAACTGTGCATAGCGGATTTAAACTGCCAGTTCCCATTTTAGAAACATCAGTGTCAGATATTCGACTGAATTGTTTACAAGCAAAAAAAATTCGAAAAACGAAATTAATTATCATAGATGAGGAAACAATGATGTCATGTCATGCCTAGCAATGTATTGATAGATTATTGAAAGAAGTGATGGATCATAATTTGCCATTTGGTGGAAAGGAGGAGATTTTAGGCAAACATTACCTGTGGAAATAGGACTGACATTATTGAAAGTAAACTGTAGAATATATTTACACACCTCAAATTAGAATTAGATATGAGAGCAGAAGGCCAAAATTAATTTAATGATTGGCTCATTCAAATTGGAGAAGGAAAATATTCCCAAATAAATAATTTATAGGATGATACCAATGAAATTCCATCACAAATGGTTTGCAAGGAATCACTTATATCGGCAATATTTCTAAACTCTTTCAATAACGATGATTACTCAGACATTGCAAACAAAGTGATATTAACATCCAAAAATATAGATGCCTTGAATCTAAATAACAACATTTTAAAATTCATCAACGCACCCCAAAACAATTATTTCAGTGAAGATTCAGTTCTGGCTGACGATAAAGACAATGGGCCTCATTCTATTAGCGGCCACAGCCGTTGCGGGGCCGCAAGGACCGGCCGCAAGCTATTCTGCTATTCTATTCCCCTCCGGCCGGGGATTCCGGCAGGCTTGCGGCCGGTGCCTTGCTATCTCTTGCGGCCGCTCGCGCCAGAGGAAATCCTTTGATCTAAAAAGGCCGCAAGGAAATCGGCCGTAAGAAAATCCTATTTGCAATTCAAATGCTCCGGGAACCCTCTCTGCAAGGCTAAAAGCGAGCCGCAGCTTACTTGCAGGAAAGAGGTCCCGCTAGCACCAATTAAGCACGAAATATAGCCCAAATAAAGCCATCCTGCACTTTGAGAAGACTATAAAGTGATTTTCGGTGTTAGCAAAAATAGCACAAAATTCCCCTATACTCAAATCCGTAAAATATTTTTTTTTTAATATACGTCAAATATCCATGTAAAAAGTCCAGAGTGCTTGGAGCACCTCAGACCCGCCCACGATGCAGCCGAAAAATAAACAGTTAATTTGAACTCGGGTTTGGGCTGATGGGCAAGCTTGAGAGTGGGTTACTTTTAATCCTCATGTCCCCCAATATGATCCCTAGCATTTACAGAGCTGTACAGTGCAGGCTTGAATTTATTTTTGAGTTTTAAGTTTTCAGAGCTTACGGCCGGTAGCAAGATTTTCCCCGCAAGGAATCGCAGCCTTACGGCCGGTTTACGGCCGATAATAGAATGAGGCCCAATGAATCTAACTATATTATAGAATTTATCAATTCTTTAACACCATCTGGAATGCCACCACATGTTTTGCAATTGTACAAAAGGGGCAATTGTCAGGCTACTGAGAAATCCCAAAAAAGGACTTTGTAATGGGACCAGAATGTGCAAGATTTGAAAGACCATTTCATACATGCAGAAATGATGATTGGTACCCATAAAGGTGAAAAAGTTTTTATACCAAGACTTGATTTGGCTCCAAGTTAGAGTGATTTTCCTTTTGTCCTTCAAAGGAGACAATTTCCAGTTATCATGGCATTTGCCATGGCCATCAATAAATCCCAAAGACAATTTTTTAAGTCTGTGGGTATTTTTTTACAGGAACCTTTTTTTGCATATGGACAACTCTGTTTTGCTTTTTCAAGGTGCACAAATCCACCGGTTTCAATTGAAGACAACCCAAGTCAGGGTGATCTATTACATAATGGATGTATTTTTACCAAAAACATTGTGTACTGTGAGGTTTTGTAAACATAGAGAACAGTGCTTTTATTTAGAGGACAAAATTTGATGTCACTCAGGCTCTTTTTAGAGGACCACTATTTCACATAGGAAACTCTATATACAATTTTACAAAACTACAACAAGAACAACAAAAACTGAAAAAAAAAGAATAAACAGTGATTATATCCCATAGAGAAAATTAAAAGTCTAGTGAGCTCTTTTTAAGAAAACCACTTGGAAATGCAAAAACAAAAAGTATTGGAATGTCTTGGAAGTGACCTTTTGCCAGGATTGCCCCCACAAAACAGTTATGTTGCATTTTATTACTTTTACTGTTTACATTTTAATACATTTACTTCATGTTTGTAATGTTAAAATTGTTTTTATAAAAGGTCAAAAAAGTTGTTTCATTGTATGTAATTAAGGGTTCATGTTAGCAGGAGGATGATCATTTGTTGTAAAAATGTAATGTATAATTAAATGCAGAGTATTGATCCAGGGAGTAATCTGATCGCCAGTTAATGGGGTCAGGAAGGAATTCATTTTTTTCCCTCTTTGCTACAATTGGCTAAGTTTTAATGTTTTTTTTTTTAACTTTTTTCCTCCCTCTGGATTCAATACCTTAGTGCTTTAACAGTACTTTAAATAAAAGTTGCATGTTACAAATTATTATGTAAGTATTTAATATACTCATTGATATAAAGCTGACCTAATATTATGTTACTCATCAATATTTCAGATATAAATTTTTTGTATTATTAATAAAAATATTTCAGTAATGTTTTAAAATATAAGTTGCATGCTGCAAAGATTTATGTAATGGTTTACAACTATTTATTCATACAAACTTCATCCATTGTTACATTATTTCTGCATACATGAAGATTAAAAAGTTTAATTTCGTTAAAAAATTATCGTTTACCAGTTGTTAAAATACAAGTTGAATGTTAAAATTATTTGTTTTAAATATTACAACTGTTGTACTTCTTTCTACATAACAAAAAGGTTAACAGTGTCAGAGACTCACACAAACAGCATTCCCAGCTTTAACATTTTATTGACCGTCACTTTTTGATGTGCAAGTCGCTAGTTAAGATTATAAATTGCATGGCTATTTTTTCTTCCCAGATGCATAACTGTACATTTATTCATATTTATACTTTTTAATATTTCTCAGCACGTTAACAAAGAATCAACCTGATCATGAAAATGTCCCAGAAAATAAATAATGCGGCATTGTAAATATAAATCAAAACATATCCACAATATGATCAGCCAAATAAAGCAAACCAAATGAAAATCAGTATCTCTACATGTTCCTCCCAATTATATCAATATCCATACCATATTTTATTTTAAACAACATACAGTAACCTAATTATATATAAAATTAAACAATGATGCTTTGGGAATAGCATCTGCTACAAGAATCATTTCAACAACATTTCTTTCCTTGTCTTCATTAGTAAAGAAAGCCTAGAAACGATGACCTTTCCTTGTTTATTTCTAAAGAGTGAGCATGAATGCTACACTCAACACTTTGACAGAAAAAAATACAGAATATTGAAAAGGTCAAGGTAGTATGGCATGCTACTACTGTGTAATTAACAGAGCATTTTCTCTCATCTCGGCATGATAGCTCATTCTTGTACTTAATGTAGCTCTTACAAACAACATGTAGAGATTAGGAGGCTGCCAGCAAAATATCAAGAAAGACGGTAGATTTCACTGGGGACTGTCAGAGAATGCAAAACTTTCTTGTATACATCACACTTTCATAGAAATGTTTGCCTCATTTATTTTGTAATGCCATGTAGGAAGCTATGCTTTTAATTGCATATGTTTTCCTCACATTTAATCAGGTGAAATTCATAAATCTCTTAACATGTCTTTTGTTTTTAGTCACTGCAAAGAAATGAAACATACAAAACTGAATTTAACAGGAATGTAATACAATAAAAATATACCAAACCAAAAAAAAGCATTATAAAACTGCTCTCTATTCCAACATAAATATTTCACATTTAATAAACTGACAGTTTTCTTATGGCCTACCTATAGTTATCTAAAAGTGTCAGTTTAGGTCTCTTTGGTTGTTTCCCTTTTGGGTGTGTTTGCTGGGGAATTGGAAGAGGTCAGAATTTGGAATCTCCAAAATGATCTCCAAATTGAGTGGTTATTAACACACATATATATAATATAAATTACAGCTATAGAGAATAACATTCACCTCAGATTTGTAGGTTACAGGACATGGAAAAAGTTTTTCATTGTTTGTTGTATCTGAAAGTACCACTGTGTGTTTCTATTTTTAAATGATGATGCTTAATTGATCTGGGGGCTTGCCATTGTCAGACGATAATACAGATGTATGAGTGATACTTGCCAATAAAATCTAAAGATGTATGTGCATACACTTCCTGTTAGCTTTAATTACATTTACATAGTTTTTACACAATATTTATCATGCAAAACACAACATTGGTAATATTGTCTCTTGTCCATTTAACTGAGCACTTATTTATTAGGGATATCACATTTTGCAATCATATTTTCTTCAGTCCATCTCTTATATTGTTCACCCTTTCTACCAAGTGTCGTTCTGCTAGTGCTTTGCATTGTTTGCTAAAGCTGCAAAACATCCTTCCGGGTAATTCCTCAGTTTTCCTTTTGTTGAACGATACACAATAACTGGTCTGGGTCAGGAAAACCAAACATACTTCCATGGCATCACTGCTGATCATATATAAAAAATATTTGCAATTATAATTATTGGCAGATCTGCCATGAGGAGTCCATATGAATGTCATGACACTGCATTTCCTTGCTGCAGGGATTCATTTTTTGTTTTTGTTTGTTTTTTCATGTTTTTATCATGTGTATATAATCACTTATATCATGATAAAACATGAATATTATTATGGTGGGGAAGAATTTGCAATCTGCTATACAAGTATGTATTAGAATAATTTGTTTGTGTCCAATATTAAACACAATATACAGTAACTATGGGGGCTACAATACTTTGGTGGGTTTAGGTGATTGAGCTACAGATACTTCCTAGATTTAAAAAAATGCAAAGCTCAGCTCAATTTGGAATATGGAATATGGAGTATAATTTTGGGCACCACTTCATAAAAAGAATATTTTAGAGCTGGAAAATGTACAGAGAAGGGCTACAAAACTAATAAGGGGAATGGTGGGGCTAAGTTATGAAGAAAAACTAACCAAATTAAACTTATTTTCTCTAGAAAAAAAGATGTCTAAGAGGGGATATGATTATATTATATAAATACATCCAGGGTCAGAATAAAGGTTTTCAACTGACAAGAGGACATCCTTTCAGGTTAGAAGTAAAAAGATTCCACCTTAAAAAAATAAAAGGGTTCTTCACAATAAAGGTGGTTAATCTGTGGAATTCTCTACCAAAAGAGGTTGTGACCGCAAATTAAAAAGGACATTCTGGGTTATCCTGGTTAATTAGAGAGAGAGTTTTGATCCAGGGAAGAATCTGATCACCAGGAATGATGAAATTCCTTTTTATTCCTTTTGAGGTGATTGGATATGTTTCACTTGTTTTTTTTTTTCTATTTGCCTTCCTCTGGATTAATTAACAACTAATCCGCATATTGCAGATCAGAGGAGATCTTAAAAGTTTGAACTTGATGGACTAGAAGACTTTTTTTCAACCGCAGTTACTATGTAACTATGTAATTGATTAAATATATTTGCTCAAATCATCAAAAATTAAGGTTTTCGTCTATATAAATGTATAACATTATGATGAAAGATATGTTTTCTTTATGTAATATACACCTTTATCAATATTAACCTCACTTCTCCAAACCCAAATAGTTTGCTCCAGCTTTAAGCTGCCCATTTAATGAAGATTTTTTAAACAAATAAACAAAATCAATCGCCATATGGTTTTCATTTATTTTATGAGCACAATATATCCAAATTATGAAACAAATGTAGAATTATGTTTATTTTTTATAACTGTCTTTGTAGTTGTTGTTCGGTCCTTCAGTCCTGTCCAACTCTTAAGTGGCCATATGGATCACAGCACCCAGGCCCATCTATCTGTTTCTCTGGTTGTGCAAATCCATATGATTTTCTTGGCAAAGATACTGGAGTGGGTTGAAAGTTCTAAAGTGGACTGCTATTTGTCTGACCTCTCTGCTATGACATGGCCATCATGGTGCACCCTAAATGGTATAGTTCACAGCTTAATTGAAGTATGCAAGCCCCTTCACCATGGTATGGTAGCGATCTAGAAGGAGATACTTTCTTAACCTTTATGTACAAATGTACTTGTGCCAGTTTTTATAACTTGTAGATATTTTAGCCAATGCACTGTTCTGTTCTTTGTTTTCATGTGTATTCATCATGTATTCATTTATGTGAGGAATGGTAAATTAAAGGGACTCATTCACCACCAAATCAAGTGTATTTAAACTCACTGTGGTCTTACATTTAAAATATACTTGTTTAAAGAACGTCACTTAAAAAATATTTACATGTTTTTAGAATGTAAAAAATATATATATAGCCCATATTTTATTATTTTTGTATGTAATCATATTGTTGAGGAATCTACAATTTTAGTTTTTAGTGGCCTAGTTCTTGAAGTGGGTGGGCACATTAAATATACAGGGGCAGCTCTGCACAAAAGAGAATGCGGCAGTAACTACTGCTAGTGCTCTCATCAGGACTAATGCAGAGTTCAATAGTATTTGAGGACACATCCTCCTGAGATAGAACCTCCCAGAAGCAGGGCCAGTAAAGAAAAGGTTAGCCTGCAGTAAAGAATAACTGCACATAAAAAATAAATATTTAAACGCTGTGCATTTTTTTTCATAAAACATTTGTACATTATAAGTCTAAATATTTAAAAAAAAATGTAGAAAGAAAATCTAAATATTTCCGCAAAGAAAGTGCATGTTTCTTTTTAAAGAGCAACACACAATCCAAAAAATAAATAAATATGGTTTAACTAATGGTAAAATAAAGAATAATTACAAAAACTTTAAAACTAATAAACCTCAATATTAATACACATTTAACCAACTGGCAATGGTCTTCCTGGTTATCACATCTTTAATGTGAGGGTTGGTTAATAAACTTATGAAAATTTACTATTAGAGAGGCAAGATCTATTGAAATAATTCAGTGCTCAAATATCTAACATTTCCATATACTTTTTTAGCAACAAGCAAATGCAGTCATTTAAGTTAGTGGAAGATGGAGTGTCCTAAAGAATGATTTTAGAGAACTAGTTAATAAGCTGAAGGCAAGGACCTCCAAGGTAGTATTTTCTGAGATACTACCAGTGCCATGTGCTAGCCCAGGGAGGCAGAAGGAGCTTAGGGAGGTTAATGCGTGGCTAAAGATGTGGTGCACTAAGGAGGGGTTTGGCTTTTTAGAGCACTGGGCTGACTTCTCACTTCGGTACAATCTCTACAGTAGGGATGAATTGCACCTTAATGATGAGGGAGCTTTTGTACTAGGGGATAAGATGTTAGAAAGGCTGGAGGAGTTTTTAAACTAGAAGGTGGGGGGGGAGGGACTAGATATAAGTAATGGGGTAGAAAGTGTAGAGGGTATTAGGGATAAATTAACAACTCATAGGGGAGGAGATGGGGGGAGGGGTAGTACAGTCAATAGGGAATTAGTACTAAGTAATTCAAGTACAGTGGCTGGCACTTCAGAACTACAGACTCATAACATAAGGTGTATGCTTGCTAATGCCAGAAGCTTGCCAGTAAAAATGGGAGAGTTAGAATTATTAGCAATTAATGAGAATGAGAATAAAAATGGGATTTAATAGGCATTACTGAAATGTGGTGGGATGAATCTCATGACTGGACTGTTAATCTGGATGGTTATAACCTATTTAGGAAAGATAGAGGCAATGGTAAATGAGGAGGAGGGATTTGTCTGTATGTTAAGCCTGAATTTAAGCCTATAGTCAGAGAAGATATTTATGGTGGACCTAGTGATAAAGCTGAATGTTTGTGGGTAGAGTTAAATAGCGGAGCAGCAAATTCCAAAATAATATTAGTAGGAGTATGCTATAAACCCCCAAATATAGCTAAAAGTGAGGAAATACAATTATTGTTACAGATTGAAAATGCAGCTAGGCATGGAAACGTTCTAATAATGGGAGATTTTAATTATCCTGAAATAAACTGGATAAATGAGACCAGCAGTTCAGCTAAGGGGAGCAGGTTCTTGGGTACACTCAGGGATCATTATCTGGCCCAGGTTGTACAAGTACCTACAAGAAATGAAGCTATCTTAGATTTACTCATCACAAATAATAATGATATAGTATCAAATGTTGGAATAGGGCAACCTTTGGGTAACAGTGATCACGACACAGTCTCATTTGAGATTCAATTAAAAAAACAAAATTTTAAGGGGCCAACGAAAACTCTAAATTTTAAAAGGGCAGATTTTAAAGGTCTAAGGGCAGCAATACAAAGTATAGACTTGGACAGAGAACTGTCGGGTAAAAACACTGACCATAAATGGACAACATTTAAATCCTTACTAAATATACATACACGTCGGCATATACCATGTGGGAATAAAAGTAAAAGGAGTAAATCCCATCCAATGTGGCTTAACCATGATTTAAAAATCAAGATACGGAGTAAAAAACAGGCATTTAAATTATACAAACAAGAGTGGACAGAGACTGCCTTACAGGAATACAAAGAAATCAACAAGGCTTGCAAAAGGGCGATTAGACTGGCTAAAATAGAAAATGAAAAATTAATTGCAAAAGAGAGTAAGACTAACCCTAAAATGTTTTTTAAGTATATTAATGGGAAGAAGGCGAGGAAGGAAGCTATCGGAACATTACAATGTGACACAGGCCATCTGATAATTAGTGACCAATAAAAGGCAGATGAGCTAAATAGGTTCTTTTCTTCGGTATACACAAGGGAGGTACCAGTGGTTGTGACACGGCAACATAATGGGGCTGCATTACCTTTGCCAAATAATTGGTTAACACAGGAAGTAATCCAAAAGAGGTTGGAAAAAATAAATGTTAATAAAGCCCCGGGTCCTGATGGAATACATCCAAGGGTACTAAGGGAACTGGGTTCTGTAATAGCCAAACCAATTATATTTAATTTTTCAAGATTCACTCAACACAGGGTCTCTACCAAATGACTGGAGAAAAGCTGATGTGACACCTATATTTAAAAAGGGAGCAAGAGCAAATCCGGGGAATTATAGACAAGTGAGACTCATTTCTGTAGTGTGGAAGCTTTTAGAAGGGTTAATAAGGGATAATATACAAGAATATGTCTATTTGAACAGGATTATAAGCAGGAGTCAACATGGATTTATGAGGGATAGGTCATGTCAAACAAATCTAATTAGTTTCTATGAGGAGGTTAGTAGGAACCTGGATCAAAGCAACTCAGTGGATGTAGTCTTTTTGGATTTTGCAAAGGCTTTTGATACAGTGCCACATGGGAGACTATTGTGCAAACTAAGAGATACAGGAGTTGCAGTAAATATCTGCTCATGGATTGAGAGCTGGCTAAATGACAGGAAGCAAAGGTTTGTTGTAAATGGAACATACTCCGATTGGACTAATGTGGTAAGTGGGGTTCCTCAGGGTTCAGTATTAGGTCCGATCCTTTTTAACATATTTGTTAATGACTTAGAGGTAGGATTGGAGTGTGGTGTCTCCATATTTGCTGATGACACGAAGTTGTGCAAGGTAATTAAATCAGATAGTGATGTGCTTTCCCTCCAAAAGGATTTACATAAAATTGAGGAATGAGTATTTAAATGGCAGATGAGAATTAATACGTATAAATGCAAAGTTATGCATCTGGGTAAGAAAAATATCCATGCAATTTATAATCTTAATGGAGCAAATCTAGGTGTATCAGATATTGATAGGGATTTGGGAGTGCTTGTGGACAACCACCTAGGTAACAGTGCTCAAAGCCAAGCAGCAGCTGCAAAGGCAAATAAAATATTAGCATGTATTATGATGGGTATAGAACCAGGGAAGCAAATATAATTCTGCCACTATACAAATCTCTAGTACGCCCTTATTTGGAATATGGAATACAATTTTGGGCACCACTTCATAAAAAGGACATTTTTATGAAGAAAGTCTAACCTAATTATGGAGATATTTTTACCTTATATAAATACATCCAGGGTCAGTATAAAGATTTGTACAGTAAGGGTGGTTAATCTGTGGAATTCTCTACCAGAGGAGGTGGTGACAGCAGATTTGATAGATAACTTTAAAAGGGACTGGATTTATTTCTAATTAAAAAGGGAATTCAGGGTTATCATGGATAATTAGAGAGGCAGTATTGATCCAGGGTGTCTGGTCACCGGTGTCTGGGATTAGGAGGGATTTGATTATATATTTTTATATATATATATATATATATATATATATATATATATATATATATATATATTTTTTTTTTTAATACAACTAATTAATTAATAGTTAAATCGCATATTGCAGATCGGAGGAGATCTTGAAAGGTTGAACTTGATGGACTGAAGGTCTTTTTTCAACCTTAAATACTATGGGCCTCATTCTATTATCGTCCGTAAATCGTCCTCAAAGCTGCGATTCCTTGCGGGGCTCCCGTTACCTTGCAATTCAAATAGACGGCGCCGCAAGGATATCCCCTTACGGCCGGCCGCATATCTTGCAAACGGCCGTAAGCTCAGAAATCTTTAAAAGCAAATATAAATTCAAGACGGCACTGTAAACTCTGTAAATGCTAGGGATCATAATGGGGGACATGAGGATTAATAGCAACCCCCTCTCAAGCTTGCACATCAGCCCAATTCCGATATTTCATTAACTGTTTATTTTCTGGTCGCAGCGTGGGTGGGTCTGAGGTGCTCCAAGCCCTCTGGACTTTTTCCACGGATATTTGACATAAATTAAAATAAAAATTATTTTATGGATTTGAGTGTAGGGGAATGTTGTGCTATGAATGCTAACACCTACAATCACTTTATAGTCTCCTCAGAGTGCAGGATGGCTTTATTATGGCTTTATTATGTGCTTAATTGTGTGCTTGCGGGACCTTTTTGCTGCAAGGAAGCTGCGGTTCGGTTTTAGCCTTGCAGAGAGGGTTCCCGGAGCAATTGAATAGCAACCGGGATTTGCTTGTGGCCGAAACTCTTGCGGCCGTTTAAGATCAAAGGCTTTCCTCCGGCGCGTGCGGCCGCAAGGGATAACAAGGCGCCGGCCGCAAGCCTGCCGGAGCCCCCGGCCGGAAGGGAATAGAATAGGCAAATAGACTTGGCCGGGAATTGCGGCCCCGCATCTCCTACGGCCGATAAAAGAATGAGGCCCTATGTAACTATCTAACTATATTCACAACATTTTGCTTTATCCCTTTAAATTTACCCTTAACACAAAATAAATAAAAAAAATTGCATAAACTTGTAAAAACATTTTACTACTACAATTTTAGACTCAATTTTACCAACAGATTGTTATAAATACACAAAACAAAAATATAATCCCGTACACTTTTCAGTATCCTTATATAAAATGTCTGTATATAAAAACACATAGCAGAATACTTATGGGTGATTTGGAGACAAAACTGATGCCACAGTATTCTGTGGTTAGGGAGGACCATACAGCATTACAAACATAATAAAATAAAAATAAAATTAAGAACAAACACAAATTAGGGGGAACAACTGTTTGATATTACAAAGTATGAACAATTTTTTTTTACTGATGTCCAGTCTCATAAACTCACTTATTATGTTTTTCACCAAATTATACAAAAACCTCTAGACCAGCGGTTCTCATTCTGAGGGTCGTCATCCCTTCAGGGGTGGAATGATGATTTGCCAGGTGTCACCTAACACCATCTGAAATTCGTTTTTTTGTCTATTCTAATCTGTAAAACTGGTAATTGTACACTTTTTTTCCACTGGTAGTTATTGCTTTCTTACTATAATTGTCATTCGATAGATGTTGGCAGACAATTTAATCATAATGATTACAAACATTTCTATTCTCGTAACTTTATTATTTTTAACAATTTATATTACATATAGTTTTTGGGATTAATCACTACGCTTTAATTATGATAGATCTGTAACAATAAAAATACATCCTGCATATCAGATTTTTATATTTCTTTTTTTTAAATATATTTTTTATTAAGATCACAAGGTTAATTCCATAACACAAGTGTTTCAAAAATAAAACATTAGTAACATAACCAGAACACTTAATAAATGACAACACATACATATAACCTTTTAAACCTAACCTTGACATTTTTGTTATTTCTGTTTTAAGTTAAGCTAAAAGCATATTACTCGCATATGTATGTGTTAAAGTACCACCGTAAAGGCTGATAGCTTATAAGAGCACACAGAGAATAAAGAAGAAGAAAGAGGGTAAGAGAGAGGAGCAAAAGGAGAAGGAGTTCAGAGTTATGTTTGTTCTTAAAGGGGGCATCCTAAACTATTATCCTACTCTACATATTTACCACCCAATCTTAAGAATCCAAGCGTCCCAACATGAGGACTATTTCCTATATGATTGGTCCAAGTTGGCTGAGATAACGCTCAGATTGTCTAGGGATATAACCCCCTAAGTATTTAAGATGGTGTGGAACCTATTTAAATGAGAAGTTTCCTGATAATTGGAATTCTAAATGCTTTGGTAAAGCAACATTTAACGCTTCGCTCTGGCTCGTATTAATTTTAAAGCCAGAAATGCTGCCAAAAAGTCAAAGAGCATAAAATAGATTAGGGAGACTGGTCAGAGGCTCAGTAACAGTTAGCATAACATCATCCGCAAATAAGCTCAGTTTATGTTCTGTCTCCCTCACTCTAACTCCCTTTATATTTGAGTTTTTCCTGATGGCTGTAGATAAGGGTTCAATGCACAGTGCAAAAAGGAGGGGGGACAAAGGACAATCCTGGTGCATCCCTCTTGTTATTTTAAGATACCCTTCACCAGCTTATCACTTAGGCCAAACTTATGTAAAATCTCGGCCATGTACACCCAGTCAATTCTATCAAAGGCCTTTTCTGCATTGAGAGAGAGAAGCATCAAAGGTGTATTTTGAGCCGACGCTACATCAAGCAAATTTAAAAAATGTCTAGTGTTATCTGGCGCCTCACGACCCTGAATAAACCCCACTTGGTCTGGGTGAATTAAGCTTGGCAGCACCTAAGATCAGATGTTTATATTTAGATTCATAACAGTATCAAAATTACAGCAATAAAGGAGCAATGAAAATAATTTTACTGTTGGGAAATGTTATCAAAGGGTTGCGGCACTAGAGAACCACTGCTCTAGACCTTCTTATTATGCCTTGACTGCAAGCTTTAAACTCTAACAATACATTGCCAGTTTCTTACATATTACAAGTGAATATATTACCACCATTCCATATATTCATAACACTAAACATTTTATAACTCTATTACATGAAATACAGTGAAAACCATATTGGTGTTGGCAATGTAATGCCTCTACACAGGATAATAGATACAATCTAGTAGGACAGTAGACTATTTTATTTATGACTATTTTCAGTTTCAAGTCTCATCTCCATCATCCATCTCCATTAATGAACTTTAAACTATTAAGTTTATTTGAACTCAACATTTCTGCTAGTTTGATGTCAATTTTTATTTTTAAATTAGTAGTACAGCTCCAAACTTTAGTGAATTAGCTCTACAGAATAGCACACAGATTTTGCCTCACTAGTGAGCAAGTTCTCACAGAAGTCAATATAACCATTTGGTCTGAGTTCGTTAAAAGGTATTTCTTATAATCATATTATGTTTGTTTTAAAAAAAAACCTTTGCCAAAAATGTATTACAAATATACACTTGTTTAGTTGAGAATGTAAACATGTTGTTATTTTTCTGATTAGATCAGTGAAAATCTGTGACTGTTGAATCTACAAAAGCAGTGTCCAAAAATAAGATAATGAGAATCATTACTTGTACTTGATGGAATTAAGAACGAAAACCAATTCAATATTATATTTTTTTAACCCTTTACAAAACAAAATATCACCCTGTATGTGGGCCTTTGGGAACACAATATAATATGGCAAGTAGGGCTGATTCGTTAGAGCCTGGTATCTTGCCATAGGTACATGAGTAATGCTCTATTTTGTTAGTAAATTTATCAATATTCCAGTCTTGTTATTATATAAATATGAATAATTAGAATTATTTATTAAAATTATAATAATTGAAAATAATCCTTGTTTTTTCTAGGTCTGAAAATATATACAGTATGTGGAAACCAACAGCCTTATTAAATTGCGATTTGGTAAATTTAAAAGCATTTAAGCACACAGCATGTTTTATTTACAGAAGTTTTTAGTTAGTGAAGACCCTGCTTTTGCATAGAAGTTCACTAACTAAAAACTTCTGTAAAAATTGGATAGATTGACATTTTATTCTTATGTTAAAATGATTTAATAATATAATATATTTTATTGTGAATTGGTTTATTGATATGTGAATACTGTCCAGTTAAAAACTATGAGAAAGGTTTTGAATAGAAAAAAAAAGATAACTTATCCAAAAATCCTGACAGACTATTGTTTGATATGTGTAGAGTGGGAGAAGCCTGGCAACAAATGATGGAAGGAGGAACCCTTAATCCACTTTCCCATCCTTTTTTTTTCTCTTTTTAATTCATTTTATTTTTATTTTCCAGACCAAAAAATACAAGTACAAAAACAAGACGTAGATACAAAGTACAGAATAGACAAACAATCACGATTCATGACACTTTTCTGATAATACTCTCTCTTCCCCCCTTTCTCCTCGTATTTTCCTCTTAACAAGGGTAACTTATACCTCCAAACCAGATTTAAACAATATATACATATATATACATATATATACAGAGAAAAAATATAACATCTGTATCTCCTATATTACAACTTAATTTCTTTAGACCCAGGGCTTTGAGTTCTGTTAGATACATTGACAGATCTTAACACCTCTCTAATATTTGCATCTATATCAATGGCTTTTCGCCATCCCCCCACCCAAAGTTAATTTCAACATTATGTGAGAGAGTTTTTTTGGTAACCATTCTATATAGAGACCGAGGTCTACCCTCTCTTTTAGAGAAAGGTCTATTATTCTTTATCACTTCTCTTTCCCATCCTGTCATTCTCCAATCGCCATTTATCAGGTGTTCTTTGTGAGATGTTATTTGCTCACACATTTTACAAAGTATAATTTTAAACTTGTGCATTCTGTTTTATTTTAAATATCAGTGGTGTATGAGCCCTTTGTGCCTAGGCTTAGAGCACCATATTTTCAGGGGATTGCAAGCTACATGAGTGTGATTGTGCAGTACCATAGAATATGCATAGGCATATGAATGACTGTTTGTAAGGAAGTTTCTGACTATAAGTGTATTTAACAATTTCTGATATGCATACATACTCATAAAACTTTGATTTGTGATATACTGTAGCAAGTGGATAGGAGGAGTAAAAACTGGAGAGTGGGGCCTGAATGCACTCAAATAAATGGGCTATGGAGTGGATAAATCTGAATCAGCCTAAATACATTCATGCTATATCCAACAAACACTATGAGCCTCATTCTATTCGGAGGCCGCAACTCGATTAGAGTAGGACGTATGTCTGTGGGCCTGCTGTGAGGCCCCATCGGCTGCAACTTATCGTGCTATTCAATTGGCCAGGCTCCCAAGTCCCGGCCCGATAGTGCACATTGCAAACCATGCTACTGAAAGTAGCATTTGCAAGCTTGAACATGATCACTGACGCAAGGCCGTAACTCATGGTTAGAAACAGCCAATAAAATGTGGGTCCGATTGTGACTCATGGTTCAAGCCCGTAAGACTTTGAAATCCAACCTCCATTTTTCATTTAAGTCCTACGGGCTTGACCCACATTCCATTGGCTGTTTCTAACCATGAGTTACGGCCTTGCAATATGCCAGTAAATCTGCAGTGTAAAATAAAAATGTTAATGAGTCATTTTTGGGGTTATATCAATCTCGGGAATGAATGAGTTAATACATATCAGGCCATCCACATGTTCTATTACATTGGCTTCATTCATATTTAATATCTTGTGATTTGGGGGTCTGATTGCACATCGGACCACAAATCGCTATTTGATTGACATGTCACCTCCATCAGCCCTATTAAATCCAAAGTGCAACGTGAGACCCGAAACAGCTGCGGGCTTGATATTAAATTCGAACTGGGAGTGAGTTACGGGCTTGAGATGCAAGCCTGTAAACCTTAGCTGCGCTTACAAACTATAAAGAGGCCGGACTAGCCACAATCGGCCTTGACCATCCAATGGCGGAATAAGGCAGTGCAACACAGGCCTCTAGGCCAATCAAAAGCGGTCTAGACAATATGATTGACAGTGGGATCTAATAAATTTGATTGACACATGCCCATGTCGTGACTGTTGAGAGCAGGAGTTAGTTGGAGAGAGGTAGTTTGTGTTTCTGATTGATTTAAATTCTATTCCATATGGATTTACACTTAAGACTTACACATATTTACAAATTACACATACTTGCAATACACATAGGTTAAAGAACACACATAGAGACAAATAGAGTTAGGACACCCCAGACCCCCCCCCCCCACCAGACCCCCCATCCCCCACACCCCATCCCCCAACACTTATTAATAAGACATAGCACATACATTCTTTTTTCCAATACACATATTACAGAAAAAACTTTTTTTTTATTTATCCTTCATCCCCCAGCCACCAGCAGCCTGGCCCCTCCTCTCCTCACACCATGCCTGGCCCCCTGCTGCCTCTCCCCGCCCCTCCCCCACCACCAACACAAGCGGGGTGATGGCATCCTCCACCCACCATCTGGGCCCTGTACCCAGGCGGAGGAGGACATAGGGGCTGCGAACATGTTTGTGCCTTCTCAACAGCACTCCTCAGTGACAATCTATTGGTCACAATGTTAACCTAATCTGTCCTGGCTACAGAGTCTTGCATCTTGGCATATGTGATGGTGATATTTTGTATGCAGATGGCTACCTCCCATCACATGGTCCATGATCCTTTTCTCTGTGGACACGTAGCATTCTGTTTAACATTTCACCAATTAATGATCACTGAGGAATGCTGTTGAGAAGCGATGCTGAAGTCCTTATGATTTTTTAAGGCCTTAGGTTTTCGGTTTCTTTTGTTTTTCATTTGTTTTGTTGTAGGCACAATTCAGGTCTATGAAGGCATCTTCTGCATCTGCAAGCATTGTGGAGGAAATGTATGAGGTGTAAGGTTTTCCCAATGACTCTCAGGTAGACATTCCTTTAATGACAGCCCCCCTTAACATGTAGCTCCCACAATCTTAAAGCCAGACATCTCAGACATGATTGTTGTTAGCTTCAATGTAGACTAATACCACTATGGCGATGAACTTGCAAAGTCTCACAACGGCATGTTAATTAAAGACAGCATTATGATATGCACTAGTGCAGCATGTGATCCTGACCTCAATATCTGAGAACAGATCCTGAGGACAGATCCTTGGGTCTGATGTAAGTAACAGTGAATCTGGCTGCTGACCTCTGTGTCCTCTCTGTATTAATGGATATTTGGCCATATTACTGATTACCCAGTGACCTCGCTAATAGTTAGTAAAGCTTGCAGATGGAAATCAGGTGAGTTGGTATATTGGTATAGTATTTAGCACTGCACTGTACATGCATTGTGATTAGTTTTTTTTATCCTCCTCCGCCTTTTATTAGTTAACCACTTATTCATTTTTAAAAAAAATGTATGTCGCCACATTGTATGTGTAAAACTGGATTGGATTACACAGTCCAAAGGTTGAATCATCTGTTTCATTGAGCAGATCTAGACAAGTTGTAAGTGCTATGCACATTAATGATTTCTTCAATTAAATGGAGTGATTTGTGATGATCCTTTTTTTTCATCAGATTCCAGTTGCAGTGGTGTAGTGACCAAATGGTACCCTGGAAGGTGCTATGCATTATGCTTATTCTAGACTATCACATTACCCCCTGTAGGTATCCCCTTTTTTCCTCAAGCCTCTTGCTCTCTCGGGACCTACCCACACCACACCCATGATATTAATGCACATGTCTTGACCACTGCTGATTGTGGTCTGTGTAAAAAATAAAGTTTTGTTATACCATTTTATATATACATTAATAGATACAGTACGACACATTTAGTGTATAGAGTGAGAGCTATAGAACTATATTAATTACAGCTGTATTTCATTTAGAGATACTTTTTCCCCAAGGATTAGAATTGTAGGTATAGTGTAAGCCCTGTATTATAAGATACTTTTGCCCGATTAGGATAGCTGTTATCTATTAGGGAGGAAGTTTTATTTGTGTGTTGGCACAGGTAATTACATATGGAGATTGTATGGGCACTTAGCACTTTTTTAGTTTAGTAGAGGGATATATTAGTATAGTTTAGTTTTTTTACAGTTCAGTGGGTAAGTGGTGGATCCCCAGTTCTACCATTTAGAACAGGGATAGCTTCTATAGGCAGGTGTAAGCACAGAGGAGTAAGTGGTAGGCTCCGCTACAACCATAATAATTAAGGGATATTTAGATAGTTGTTTTGCACTAGCACTACCACTTTATGTATATAGCTTTTGTGTGTGTTTTTTCCTGTGCCATCGGTGTTTGGTCCTGAGACTATTGCGTATCAATTTTCTTTGGTGAAAAAGTCTGTAATACTTTATTATAATGTATCAGTGTGTGATTTGTGATTAATTTTTACTATTTTAATTGTCTTTGTTTAATTTTATTAAAAAAACTTTTTATTTTAATTATATGCTGTTTCTCTGCAATTTTGCCATGGCATCATCATTTTCATCCTAGAAGAGGTACTTTGAGGATCTTTAAGTTTCCTTTTTTGTATATTGTGACCATTGTAACTGTGTCAGTGTGTTTTCAATGGTTGGGGTTATGGGACACCCACATACATCACATTAGTGACACATTACAATAGATGTAAACTTATGAGCCCTAGTTAACATGCAATAGATCAATACATATCAAATGGAATAATAGTCATAATAGCATAAGATATCATATAATACAAAATATCAAACCTAATAATAATCAAGGGTTAATACACATGTCAAGTCCAATTAGTGATACAGTGAAGCATGAAGATTCCCCTCAGTGCCTAAAATTAATATGACAGGTGACACTGGAGTGGGTTGCCAGTTCCTTCTCTAGTGGAGTGTGATTTGTCTGACCTCTCTGCTATGATGTACCCACCTACACTGACCTTACATGGTATAGCTCACAGCTTCATTGAAATATACAACCCCTTCACCACCACCACTTAGTATATGTGGGAATGCAATTACTTGCACAATAATCCCCCCCAAAAAAAATGCATTTACAAAATATATTTTATTTATTATATGTTGTAATGGTCATGCACATGCCAATATGAAAAACCATGCTGCAACATGCAGAAAGCAATTAAAGAAACACTACCTGATTCAATAGCAACACAAAAACATGAAAGTCATGCCATTTTAACACTTTCTCACTCACAGAGGCTCTATTGTGACCCATTAAATACCAATCTAATTGCATATACATCTCACTCATCACATCTACATTTAGGAACACAAATAGTGGCCATATTTAACTGCCACATCTCATAGATCAAGTACGCGGTGAACATTTGATTATTGTTGTTCATTCCTACAGTCGTGTCTAACTCTCTGTGACAATATGGACTGCAGCACATTAAGCTATGTCTCTGCCTGCACTTTTCCACCAGGTTTGCATAACAAATATACTGGAGTAGGTTGCCAGTTCATTCTCTAGTGGACTGTGATTTTTCTGACCTTGCAATGGATCCCAATGAATCGCAGCGCGAAGCACATAACTTGATTGGAGCCCGCAAAAGACGCCACTTGAATAGCAATGTAACTTGTGGGCTCCATTTCCGAGCCCGGTTCTCCCAAAAGCCTCAGTTGAATGAGGCTTTATGTTTGCTCTGAATGGGATGAATATTGATAGGGATAAATCGTATATGTTATTCTAAGGATCAATTGCTTAAAACTTTAGTGAATAAGTTCTACATGTTTTTGTCTCAAAACAGAAAAGAAACAGACTTCCAATATAACCAGTTGACCCTATATGTATCACCAATATTTGTAATATGCTGAAACAACCATCATCAGAATCTAATCAATCAAAAAATATATCTTTATTGACACATATGATAAAATTAAGTAAAACAAGTTGTTTAAAAATAGAGGGTACTCCTGTTTCCAGAGTTTACCCAAGTGTATCATATCTCCCAAAGAGCAGATATGTTATCATATGTGTCTATAAATATTTTTTTTTGATTGATTAGATTCTGTTGTTTGTTGTTTCAGCATATTACAAATATTGGTGATACATATAGGGTCCACTGGTTATATTGGAAGTCTGTTTTTTTCTGTATCAAATTTAATTACTTCCATATCTTTTGTTGCATTAGGAATGACTATATACGCAACTCTTTTTTTAGGTTTTTGTCTTACTAGTAAGAGGGCTCACATATGCTTCAAACCTGTAATTCTGGCTGTGGGTGTTTTAAAATAAAAATAAATGTATTCTATTGACTGAAGCTTCTTCTGACCTGAAGGCTAAACTCGTAAACCCTTTGTCATTAACCCCTTTCCTGGATTTTAGCCGATTGAGTCACCAAAAAGGACAAACTGATGGCTCCAGCAACTAGACTATGTGCATAAACACATCCATTGTATTGTAATCTGTTTTGTCCCATTGTTTGCCAGATGAAGTTAATGTGCTCTATTTGAGGTCTGGACCACTAGACATGGAGACAGCATTATGTGTATTTAGAGGTTGGCCTATTCTTCACAGGTGCCAAACAGGATAGACCCCATGCAGAGTCAATATCCTGTGTTTGTCTGCCACTCCCTGTCAATATTGTGTTTTATATACCTCCCCTCTACCACCTCTGTATCTAACCCCTATAAGTATTGTTAACTTTCTAAAAATAAATCAGTTCACTACTGAGACATATTGAAATGGTATGTTCTCTGATTTGCTCCTGGTGGCTGTGATTCTGATCCTCTCCTCACCCTTCAAATAACTTGTCCTACTCACTACCACAGGAGGGTTACTGAGACTCCTGGAAGTGCTGATATCTGATGGAGAGACCCTGACTGATGCAGAAACCAGATATCAAGGTGCTGGTGCCAACATTTCCAAGAACCCTACAGTCCACCTGGCCCTGGGGAGTAATAGCCCTACCCCTCCCTAAATCGTCACACCTTTCCAACAGCCTTAAACTTTTTGGGGATGTAAATACATGCTGTTCACATTTTAAAGCCAATCCCCCTATGTGTGATGCGCCACAGCCCTTGAAAGCAATAGCATGTAGGAACCGCAGCTGGATGTTTTGATCTTGGAGAGTGAGAGTAGGCAACTGGAGGTGAGAGGAGTGGAAATGAGACAAGTGGAAATGAGATGAGTAGAGGTGAGGGGGGTGGAGGTGAGGTAGAGGGAAGGGGTTATGACCCAGAGTTGAGGGGCCACATGCACCTTAATTTACCCCTTCTACTTTGTGAGTTTTGCTTTTTATCTCAGCAACCAGCAATTCAATTCAGGACATCATTCATGGATAAGCGGAGAGATATCAGATTCCTTTGGTTAGAATACAAGAAGAACACAGGCACCTTTTCATAGTGCCAAACAGACTGACTTATATTCTTGCTTGCATAGAAATATATCACAAACACCAAAAGATTTTCTCCACACCCCTCGTAATTCCCTTTCCTCTATGAGGGGGAATTGGTTTCTTAGTGTGACCTCCTCACCCCATCACCAAGGTAACTGACCCCATCACTAGTTTAGAAACGCTCCTCTCTGGTCCCAGAAACCAGGCCCTGGGGTTATATTGTTAGCTGACTTCACATTTTTCTCTCTTTGATCACACAGGGAAAGCCATATTTCTTTCTGGTTAATGTATTAACCCATCCCTGCCAGTGCCCACGTTTCCAGAACCAACATTCCAATAGGTTATAAACTATCCTTTGTCCGTTAAGTGATTGAAGTAACTTTATATAATATTAGCATATCCTAGGGCCTAGCACAAATACATTATTTAAACTTTATATAATGACCCAAATCATTCAGTTAGATCAAATCACTTCCTAAACATTATTAATATAAATCATTAATTTGGCAGCTTGCAACTCACTTGCCCATGGCCGCTTTCAGCAAGTGAGTTGCGAGCTGCGGTTCCCTTCCATTTCCGAGGCTATTGAAATAGCCATGGCTGAGACTCGCTGCCCGACATCCAAAATTGTAAACCCAGGTTTCCGACGTAAGTAGAGCTGGGCTTGCGAGTGCAAGCTCATAGGTGCTTCTCACTGTCAGCCAATAGGAGCGGAGGCCGTCATCCTGCAGGCTCCCCACCTTAAACCCCAATGATGCAGGGGTCCCGACCGCTGCAAGGATTATTGCGGGGACCCTCCGGGGGTTCCAATGGGGTCCCCCAGCATTGGGCGGCATTCATTTTAAGGGACCGGGGGAACTTACAGTACCCCCTTGGCCTTAACTATTTGTGTGCCGAAGGACCTTTAAGGACGCGCAGCACTGAATTTGTAATGTTGAAATGCAGTGGGACCCCCAGCATGGTGTTAATGTGGGGATGCTGCGGATGACCCAACAACATCCAGCAGGATCCAGACACCTTGTCAGGTGAATATTAGATACACCAACATGACACCACATGCAAATCACACACATAGAAAACACAAGTGTAAATTTAATGTTTTATATTTTTTATTCTCCTCTGCCTTTTTTAGGTTTGCACCACCATTTTTTCTGATTTTTGTTTTTTGGAACACATTTTTTGTGTGTAACTGGATTGGATTGCATAGTCCAGGTGTTTATGCATCTGTTTAATTAAGCAGATGAAGACCAGATGTAAGTGCTATGCTCATTACTTATATATGATGAGTTTTGTATTCATCAGAATCTGCTTACTGTGATGTAGTGACCACAAGTGACCCTAGTAGATGCTATGCATCATTATTATTATACAGTATTACCTTTAGCACTTTAGGTGTCCCCTTTTTCCCAAACAGCCTATTGCCCTTTTGGAATCCGCCAACACCACACCCATGATATTAATTCACAGTCGTATATAATAACATTTTGTTATAACATTATTACTGTTTCTGTGTGGTTAAGGTTTTGGAATATCAACATACATAGCATTTATGTAACAATGATATATGTAAAGGTAGATGATCTTCCTCTGCACCCATTCCTTTATGCATTTGAGTACTGTAATCATATGTTTGCATGTCACTAAGCTTCAGTTAATTGGGATGTGGTGTTTTTATGGCTGAGTGTTTACACTTTCATTGTTAAAAGTGATGTTGATATCATTATTTTTAACACAATTTCACATACTGATGCACCTAGAATCTGTATGAGTGGGCCATCCTTCTGAAATAATTATCCCTATTTACTGTCCAATACATTGTTATATAAACATTCTGGCCCATTACAATGACACGGGCTTTGTTTCCATGTGATCACGTGTATTAATCATTTCCAGAAAATGTTAAAAAAATATTTTATGTGTTATTGTCACCATTTTGGATATTATGCTTGAATAATATTCCTGGTGATGTTTGTGAGTTAATACTCATGAAAAGTATAAATTGTAGTACTTTTCAGTATTCCCCTGAATGGCTGTTAACCAAATGACAAGTAATAGTACTAATTAATTAATTAATACAATAACACATAACATAATTTGACAAAAGTATTATTGGTAAACATCTTACCACATGGCCTAAAGCAATGGCATGGCACTTTACAGGAGGTGTGTGTACCCAAGATTGCCCTTGTTGGAGGTGAGTTTGCTGTTTCTCCATGTGCCTCTCCACAGCCTTCATGTGTATTTGTAGGCCTTCCTGAAAAGCTTGGACTGATTAGTACAATCCCCCTTGTCCTAATTTGTACCTGAATCCCAATGTCCCTGTGCTTCTACCAGAGTGTTCCTTAAATGCTCCCTGGGACAACACAGTGCCTGGCCTGTGCTATGTAGAGATATACCCATATAAGCAGCATCAAAATCACTCCCTCCTGTCTTTAAGGGCTGAGGCTGCCCATGCTGCCATTTCTCCCACCCCATTTTCTTTGAGCTAAGGTTCCATTGTAGATGCTATAACATCCCACAGATGTGGGTAGATAATCTAGGTCAGTAGTGTGGTGTGGTGCTGATCAATAGTGTTCTTGAGTATCATTTGAGGTGTGTCTATACCTTGCATTAGAGCAGCTTTTGTGGTCCCTCTGTGAGTGCAAATTGGAATTAACCTCTAGTGTAGTGTGGTGTATGTTCCTCAGGTACTTTATATATGTCATGTGCTGTGTAGTATTGCCAATAGTTATGTTATAATATAGATATGATGACTGATATATCTAAATTAATATATATTTTTCAAGACCACATTTGAGCCTCTGTGACTGTTACGTATCATTTGAAAGGCAGTTACATGTTTTTTTCTTGCAATATAGTATTATGTTCTGTGTCTTTAATTGCTTTAAGCATTTTGCAGCAACACTTTTAATATTAATATATACATGACCAGTCCAAAATATTATTTAAAAAATTGGCTTCTTTGTTCCTTGGAGATTGTTGTGCAATTAATTACATACAGTATATAGTTGTCAGTGTTGGGGGCATTTGCGACGTTGGTCACGCTTTTGCAACCCTCATAAAGCGAGGCGAGCTGTTGACTGCGAGCCTTGCAAAGCGAGGCGATCCATCAACACATGAACGACTTAGGCTGAAATGAGCGCCAAAGGTGCTCATTGCAAGCCCCCCGATGAGCGCCAAAGGCACTCATCGCGGAGCTCACCATAAGTGCCGAAAGTGATCAGTGCAAAGCAAGAAAGTTGAAGTACATGATGGGAGAGCCACGCAATGAGCGGCGAAAGGCGAAATTTAATTCCTGTCATTTTTGACGGGCAAGTAGCTAGTTCTAATATATTTCTATGCTTTGCCATGCTTTTAAAGTACAGTATTTTGTGTTTAATAGTTGTCACAGCCTTAATAAGTGTTTCAAAAAGGCACTGTGAGTCCTATTTAGTAGTAGCAATATATTTGACAGAAACATGATACTTTTTTCAATGACGGTTTAGACTTTATTTGCCATCTAGAGCTCCGGGTCTAATAGAATATAGATTTTGGGTAAATTTTATTATTTAGAGCTCTTAATATTCGAGATGTGCTAAAACCAATGGAGTTCTAAGGCCAATCTTGTGGCTTTGGCTAGCCCGTAGTGATGGTGGCAGGGTAATTCATAATCAGATTGCAAGAAGCTAACAGAATCTGTTGCAATTTTCAAAGTGGTTTTAAGTGTGTATAAATGTACAAACTGAGCAATAAAATAGGGCCCAGAAATCTCACCACAATCAATAAAATCTTTTGGCCTGAGTTTCATTAAAATGTATTTCTTATCAGCATAATATGGGTCCTATCCAATTCCCTATTTCGTAAACTTACACCACTAAAAAGTGCTAAGTAACATTACTTGGCTATTCAATTGGCCATTTTTGTTCATGATTGTGAGTGAGCTACACATAATAACTACGAACATGCCAAACACGCAAAAGTACAGCAAGCTTCACACTTTTTTGGAACATCTGTAATATTACATGTTACTTTTTCAAAGTTTTGCACTGTCAAAGACTTTAGAATAGTTTATGAAGCAGAAGTAAATGTTTTTTGGAACTCTCTTGCTTTCTCTATTATCCAGTGGACATTTGGAATTTGATCTCCATTGCCTCTTTCTCTGCGAATCCGGCTTGCACATGTGATAGTTCCTGGTCCATATATTGTTGCAGTCGAGCTTGTAGAATCTTAAGCATTACCTTGTTGGAATGTGAAATTAGTGGAATTGTTCGATAATTGGAGCACTCTTTGGCACTGCCTTTTTTGGGGATTGATTGTAGACTGACCTTTTCCAGTCTATTGGCTATTGTTGAGTTTTCCAAATGTTTTGGCATAAGACAAGTAACACTTTCACAGTATCATCCTGTAGAATTTTAAATAGTTTATTTGGGATTCCACCACCCCCTGCAGCCTTATTATCAGCAAGACATCCTAGGGCCCATCTCACTACGCTCTCCAATATGTTTGGCTGTAGCTCATTGGACAAACTATTGAGGTCATCACTGCTGTTAAGATCGTTCCTGTATAGATCTTCAGTGTATTCCTGCACCTCTTCATTATCTGATCTTGTTCTGTTAAGTCCCTACCATTTTTGTCTTTTATCCTGACCCCCTTTGGCATGAAAGGTGCCTTTTAGGTTCCCAATTTTCTTGAAGAGATCTCTTGATTTACCCATCCGGTTATCTTCTTCAGTCTCTTTACATCATTCATACATCACAATATACAATGTGGAAATAAAAGTAGAAGGAGTAAATCACAACCCATGTGGCTTAACAATGACTTAAATATGAAGATAAGGAGTGAAAAACAGTCATTTAAATTATACAAAAATGAGGGGACAGAGACTGCTTTACGTGAGTACAAGTACAAGTCAACAAGGCTTGCAAAAAAAGCTATTAGACTGGCTAAAATATAAAATGAAAAGGTAGTTGCAAAGGAAAGTAAGACTACCCCTAAAATATTTGTTAAATAAATTAATGGGAAAAAGGACAGGAAGGAAGCTATAGGAACATTGCAATGTGAAAAAGGCTGTCTGACAATTATTGACCAGGACAAGGCAGATGAGCTAAATAGGTTCTTTTTTTTGGTATACACAAGGGAGGTACCATTGGTTGGCAAACTGCAACAAAATGGGACTACACTACCTTCACCAAATAATTAGTTAACGCAAGAAGAAATTCAAAAGCGGTTGGAAAAAATAAATGTTAATAAAGCCCAGTGTCCTGATGGAATACATCCAAGGGTACTGAGGGAACTGAATTCTGTGATAGCCAAACCTTTATATCTAATTTTTCAAGTTTCACTCAACATTGGGTCGCTACCAGATGACTGGAGAAAAGCAGAGGTGATACCTATTTTTAAAAGGGAGCAATAATAAATCCATGAAAGTCTCAATTCTGTTATGGGAAAGCTTTTAGAAGGGTTAAAAAGGGATAGAATACAAAAATATGTCTATTTAAAGGAGATTACACAGATGTATGAAGGATAGGTCATGTCAAACAAACCTAATTAGTTTCTATGAAGAGGTTAGTAGGAACTTGGATCAAGGCAACTCAGTGGATGTAGTCCTTTTGGATTTTGCAAAGGCTTTTGATACAGTACCACATGGGAGACTATTGAGCAAACTAAGGGATACACAAATTGCAGTAAATATCTGCTCATGGATTGAGAGCTGGCTAAAAGATGAAGGGTTGCTGTAAATGAAAAATACTCAGATTGGACTAATGTGGTAACTGGGGTTCCTCAGGGTTCAGTATTAGGTCCTCTCCTTTTTAACATATTTATTAATGACTTAATGAAGTAGGATTGGAAATTAATGGCACCATTTTTGCTGATGCCACTAAGTTATGCAAGATAATTAAATCAGATAATGATGTACTTTCCCTCCAAAGAGATTTGCAAAAATTAGAGAAATGTGTGTTTAAATGGCATATCATTTAATGTGAATACATTTAAAGTTATGCATCTGGGAAGGAAAAATAGCCAAGCCATTTATAATCTTAATGGAGCCATTCTAGGGGTATCAGATATTGAAAGGGATTTGGGAGTGCTTGTGGACAACCACCTAGGTAACAGTGCTCAAAGCAAAGCAGCAGCTTCAAAGGCAAATAAAATATTAGCATATATTAATAAATATAATTCTGCCACTATACAAATCCCTAGTATGCCCTCATTTGGAATATGGAGTACAATTTTGGAAAACACTACATAAAAGATATTTTAGAGCTGGAAAATGTACAGAGAAGGGCAACAAAACGTATAAGGAGAATCAAGGGGCTAAGTTATGACTAAACAAATTTAAAAAAAAAATCACTAGAAAAAGGTGTCTAAGAGGAGATAGGATTATCTGATATAAATATATCGAGGGTTAATAGAAAGCTTTGTGAAGTGAACTTTTTGTGGCAAGAGGTTTTCAACTGACAAGAGGACATCCTTTGAGATTAGAAGTAAAAGGATTTTGCCTTAAAGAAAGAAAAGGGTTCTTCACAGTAAGTGTGGTAATCTGCACAATCCTCTACCAAAGGAGGTGGTATCAGCAGATTTGATAATTAACTTTAAAAAGGGATTGGATAGAGAGAGAGAGACAGGACACAGAGAGATGGACAGGACACAGAGAGAGAGACAGGACACAGAGAGAGAGAGAGAGACAGGACAGAGACATACAGCATAGTCAATTGAAGTTAACATTGTATGATACCATCATTTATGGCACACAAATTACTAGTTAGTAAAAATATGTAGAAGTGCCATAGGGACAAATATTATCGCAAAAATTTAATTTGAAATCTTTATGTTTGAATCAGTGTACATTTTTTTAAATCATCAACTATTAGAAATAATAAAACTCTATATAGCACAGGTCTACCACAAGGGTAACATAGACCCCAGTGCACAACAGGTTAATACATATCAGGAAACCCACATGACCTATAACAGCTGCTCAAATGCATTAACTATTATAGAGATAGAAGCACCCCAAATAATACTTATTAACACCATGCATCCTGACCACATGACAGTTCTCAGAGTGATCATGTACATTGCATTCATGGGAAGTTATGTCAACTACATAATAGAGCTGGGTGTGAGAAAGGGTGTGAGAAATCTCATCATGGGCACGATTTGGCCTTAAACACAGATAGTAACTGAGACTCATTGCGGCTACATGGGAGACTGTAATACATTATGGAGGTAACCTCCACAGTTATACCATAACATGGTGCAGACCATGCACTGAATTGTCATAGGAACCATGCAAAGAACAGTGTGTCACAGTTACAGGAACATAGGCATATAGGGATAAATCATGAAACGGCGGATTGCAGCAATGTGTAATAGCTGTTGAAGAAGGCCATCATGCACACAAGGATACCATGAAGAGGACCCAGGAAACATACTTCCATCAACGGGAATCTTGGGGACACTTGTGTCCTTTGAAGTCCCACACCATTGCTGCTGTGCATGTGACAACGTGTATATCAATAATAAATAAGTCAAATTACTGATAGTGATTATTAATTAATTATAACTGGGTTGTAATGTAAATAGGTCAAAGTATAAACCTTCTATAATCTTTATGGATGTTGTTCGTACATGATTTGGAATTTTGTGATAATGAAATATGAAATGGTGCTTGAACACTCTTTTGACAAATTAGGACACGTTAGCCCTCTTAAAGCACATCTGTATCACTGTAAGGGCAGTATTTGTGTTGTTGTTGTTGTTTAGTTGTTCAGTTGCATTCAACTCTATGTGACCCTATGGAATGCAGCATGCGAGGAACATCTCTCAGGCATTATCCCTCTGAGCTACATCAAGTTCATGTTCATTACTTCAGTGACCTCATCTATCCATATCTGCAAGTATTCTCCTTCTTCTTGTCCTTTCAATCTTTCCCAGCATCAAAAACCCTCTCTAGGGAATCCTGCCATTTCATGATATGGCCAAAATATTTTAGATTTTCCCTCATGATCATACCTTCGAGTGAACAGTTTGTCTTGATTTTCTGAAGTACTGATTTTTTTGGATCTTCTTCCAGTCCAAAGGACTCTAAGTTTTTTCACCCACACCACAATTCAAAGGTGTCAATTCTACAGTGCTCAGACTTCTTTGTGGTTCAGCTTTCACATCCATATGTTAATACTGGGAATTTTTTGCTGTTTGGTCTATCAGTCACGTCCAACTTTCTGTTACTCTATGGACCGCAGCATACCAGGTACATCTACAAGTCACTGCCCCTTTGAGCTCCATCACATTCATGTTCATGGCTTCAGTGACCTCATCTATCCATCTCTGCCTCTGTCGTCCCCTTGTTCTTGTGCCTTCAATCTTTTCCAGCATCAGGGAATCCTGCCATCTCATGATATGGCCCAAATATTTGAGCTTTAGCCTCATGATCAGACCTTCTAGTGAACAGTTTGTCTTGATTTCCAGAAGTATAGATTTATTGGATCATCTTGCAGTCTTGAGACTCTAAGTAGTGTTCACTACCTGAGTAGTTTTTCACTATAAGCGATTATACATATTTGAATTTATCAACCTTGATTTCCTTTTAATGGGGTGGTATAAAGTACAGTAGATGATACACAAAAGCAAATACAAGTTAAGGTACTGAATGAGAAATACATTTAGTTATGTGCTAGAGTATTGTCCCCTGAAAAAATAAAATGCAAGCCCAAATATATAAATAATTGGAGACTGTAGCCATAATGTCTGTTAATTATATCAGACAAAGGTATCTGTTCTCATATTGATGAGAGGATGACATGCTTAAATAATGCATGTATTAATGCTGGCTTTGAATAACATGCTATTTTTAGACTATGCAAGTCCACCACTGTTTCTGCACTGGTATAAATGAAAACATGATATATATCTATTTATGGCATGGTAGATCATTCTGCTGGGGAGGATGTCATTGCTGGAATGGCCACGATTTATTTATTTCACTTACATTATTTGGTAGCACTGCTTGCAGTGGAAGAAGATAGGTCTTAAAATGTCATAAAATTAAAATGTTACAAAAAACTGTAAGGGATAGAAAAAGTTAACTTTATATGGCAAGAGGACATCCTTTTAGGTAAGTAGTAAAAATATTCCACCTTAAAGAATGAAAAGGGTTCTTCACAGTAACGGTGGTTAATCTGTGGATTTCTCTACCAAAGAAGGTGGTAACCGTGGTTTCAATAGGGATTTGGATATATTTTTAAATAAAAAGGGCATTCAGGGTTATACTGGTTAATTAGAGCGTATCTGGGGTCAGGAAGGATTTTTGTTTCCTTTTGAGACAATTCATGTTAAACATTTTAATCCAGGCCAAGACAAACACTTGAAAACTAAACGGGGAATGGGGAGAAGAGAACCACTTCCTTATGCAGATAAACAATGAAATAAATACAAAATCAGAACACTCACATTTAGAGATCCCCCAATATGAGGTATAGATGGTGCATCATGGGGAAATTCTCATCTCAGATCATCCTTGAGCTCCAAACCCTTCTTTCTGTTGTAGGTATTCTTCTCTGGAGTGTATTAGGATTATCTCCTACTGGAACACTGCTTTGACCATCCTCAGTGTGTAGCTATTTGGTATGCTCCTATATCCCTTAGTTTATCCCAAGGGAATAATCCCAAATTTGGATCACTGGTCATGGGATAATAACCTTAGTATTCACACCAGTGTATTTGCAACTAAATATCAGTGTTTTATTAAATCAAATATCATTACAATATAAAAGAGCAATTCAAATAGAACAATAAAGCAAAAGCGAAAAAAAAATAGTATAGAGAAATATAAAAAAGTGCTGTGCAGGCGTTATATAAAAATAATTACACAAAATCTATATATCAAACACGTCTCATCAATTTTTTTTGGCTTACTCATAGACAAATACATGTTCCTGGGGTGGACGCAACAAGGTTTGTTGAGCAATATTCATTACTTGAAAGAAAGCAAACTTAACATCTTCTAGACTCTCGGCATATCAGAAGATGCCACCAGGATGGCACCTTGATCCATACACTATGTAAATACATTGTAGAGCAAGATAAATCATATTCTCTCACAAATCTCAATGATAACTGTCCAACCTGAACCAATATACTGCCTTCTGGGTCTGCCACATCCTCTAAGACAAAAACATGTGATAAACCTAACTGACCTCATATATGCATCTACTCGTACAAATATATTTACAACTAAAAAACTACACCTTCAAAATTGTATCCATTGAATAAACCATACTTTAATATTGGACATGTTATACAGTACTCTAAATGACAGTGTAGATAAATAACAAATAATCTAGACATCATGGCAGTGCTCAATGCATGCTAGGCACCTGATACCCTGTCTTGGCCAAAATGGAGACATGGAAGATTTATTAATGTGATAAGAAAATATCAAATTACACCAAGTTTAACACATACATAAGAACTACGGGCCCTATGCTAATCCCTGAAAAGGACTTATAAGTGCTCTAACTGCAGAGTAAAACCTACCTAGCTGTGTTAATCCCCCATCCCTAATTGAGAGGAAACTGCAAAGGGTCACTGCTACCAGTGAACTTCACAAAACAGACAAAAAGCAAGGCATAAATTTCCATTGAGTTTTGCACTGAAAGATTATGAATTACTCCCTGACACTCTGACACCCAAACCCTATGCTAATAAGATTTTACAGATCACTCGCAAATCAGGGCACTACCATAATTGAAAAAGCAGAAGAAAGATTTACATGTTCAAAACACCACTCGCAATTGGTTTTAAAACCTTTGCTGAGACTCCCAGAAGCATTTAAAGTGACAGTATAGCACAAACAATACTTCAAAATTATGACATTTTAACATTATTTGTAACTTAAGAATCCAATATCAACATAAGTGTAAGTAAAACATTTGGTTTTAAGCCCGTTTTATGATAAAAAAAATACATGGTAACAAACAAAACCAGTACTCAAACATTCTAATGAATTTTCTATAAATATGTCGAATTTTAACACAAAATAAACACATCTTTAATTATTGAACATATAAATACAATTGTCACATATTTTCAATATAAAAATATATTATCAAATAAAAAAAACAATTATATCTCTGTTTTCTTGCCACAGCCTAGTTCAGCCTTTCTGTTCCCTGCACAGATATTTGTTGCGGCTACAGTGCAAGCTTTACAGCTTTGAGCTGAGTGCTCTAATCAAGGAGAGTGAATGATTTGAATTAGTGTAGAAAGAAAGAATGGTCCTACAGTGTTTTTACTGCATTCCCCTAAAGAGACTCTAATTGATGGATGAAAAAATTAAAACAAGTGACTACTATACATGCAGATTAGTGGTTACATTTTGATGTTGGTCTAATTTATATATTAACATTGATGGCAATTTATAATGATATTTATTGTAACAAAAATGTAACAGAAAAAAAGAGGAAAAAAAATTATGTAACCGAATTACTTGTTAAATAAAAACTGAAATGTGAGATGATTATGGCTGTTTATTTTTTTTGCAAATGATCAATAAATTATGAGAACAAAAGTGTTATATTACTATCTGTGATAGGTCATTGCCTTCCTTTCAGAGAAGAATTAAAGCACTTATTGAAATTGTTTTTCTGGGAAGCAAGTTGCTGCTTCCTAAACACAGTTTACCTGGTACTAGCACTGAGGCTGGGGATAAACAAAGCTGTCAGATTGAGTTAAACTGTTGGGTATGTTCATTCATGGCAATTTCTCTGTAACAGTTTTACTGCAGGAGATTGAGGGCAGCCGAGGCAGAGTAACTAGCATTTTGGTGCGAGTGGACTCTACTTATTAGAAAAATAGACAGTGTAATTTGTTAACCGAATCCCTGCAATTGGACAAATTGCTTTCTCCTGGGTGCTCAGGTTCAGTATGTTATTGATTAGGTTGAAAAATATTTGGTAGGAGCTGTATATTATGCAGTGGAAGATGGAATGTCCAAAGAGGGTTTTTATACATCTAAGAAGCAAGCTTAGGGAAAGGACCTCAAAGGTAATATTTTCTGATATACTACCAGTGCAACATGCTAGCCCAGGGAGCATTAAGGAGTTTAGAGATGGTAATGTGTGGCAAAAAGGTGGGACAGGAAGGTGTTTTTTGTTTTGTTTTATAGCACAGACTGGCTTCTCTGTTGAGTACAATCTCTATAGCAATTATAGATTCCATTTTAAAGAAGTGCTTGTGTGCTGGAAAAAAATGATGGTAAGGGAGTTTTTACACTAGTAAATGTGGTAGTCTAAATAAATGTAAATGGATATGGAAGGTTACTGGATTTTACGAGGTATATTATATACCTGTGTATTGATTTACTTTTATGTACTTTATTTTATTAGGAACTGCTAAAAAGCTCTGTTTTTACTACCTAAAGGTTCCGCCCTCTGCAGCTCATGTAAGCGAAGGGTTCTTCATCATCAGACATTATTCCTGCCCTGATCCAACATAACTACACACCAGTCCCACTTCTAAGACATTAATCCTGCACTGATCCAACATAACTACACACCTGTTCCACTTCTAAGACATTATTCCTGCCATGCACAGATCCAACACAACTACAAACCAGTCCCATTTCTAAGCAGACATTATTATTGCCCTGCACAGATCCAACATAACTACACATCAGTCTCACTTTTAAGCAGATATTATTCCTGCCCTGCACAGATCCAACATAACTACACATCAGTCCAACTTTTAAGCAGACATTATTCCTGCCCTGCACAGATCCAACATAACTACACACCAGTCCCACTTCTTAGACATTATTTCTGCCATGCACAGATCCAACATAACTACAAACCAGTCCCACTGCTAAGGTATATTGAAGACACTTGAAGGAGCTAAATTTACTTCTGTCATCTGTACTTTTATTAATACTATTTTGCATTCAACTGTTATTATTTTGGGAGACATTGTTACTTTCTTGACCTATTTAATACTATAGTTGTATCTGTAACCCCCCATCCTCCTTTTGTTCAAATCTTCCCTTAACTCCTCCCTATCACACTCTAATAACACCCTGTGTACTAAAAGTTTTTCCTCTCTCAGCAGACATTATTCCTGCCCTGCACAGATCCAACATAACTACACAACAATCCCCTCCCACCCTACCTCTCAACCCACCCACCGGTTTGCTCTAAATTTGTTGAATCACAAAAATTTATTTCAGCTGATCAATTAGGAACATCTGCTAACTATTCCTAATTTAACCTTTACACAATGTTTTCTCCTACCTTCTTATTCTTAACCTGCTGCCTTTTCCTCAGGCTCTTCCTCTCAACTTATCCACATCATGTCTCCAGCATAACCATCTCACCTTCCATGCTCTCACTTCCTCTTTTATGCTCCCATGAGCTACACTCCTTCCTCCACCCACAATCTCCTCCCCCATCTCAAGATCATAAGCAGAAACACTTCTGTGAGTCCCATTTGCATTTCCCTTCCTTCTCTCTCCTTCTGGCTTCTGGAGTCACATTTCCTAACCCAGGGCCTGACTTGACATTTCCACTATCAGTTACATTATCTGACCACAAGGGACAGATAACATATTACACACCTGAGCCATTCACCTCACAATGTCACATACCTTTTTACCTAAGTAAACTTTCACTTACTTCCTCACCCTTGCTATTCCCTATCTGTTCCTCCCCAAGTTTCTGCTTCTTCCATTCCCTTTAGATTGTAAGTAGCGAGTTTCTAATCTTGTAGGGTGCTTTGGAAAAAGCACTTCCTGCAAAGACTCTAAGCTCAAAACAGGGCCCTCCATTTTTCTTCAGTTTGTTAACATTGTATTCTTCCTTGTCCTTATCCCCTGTACAGCGCTACGGAATATGTTGGCGCGATACAAATAAAGGTTAATAATAATAATAATAATAATAATAATCTGGAAGGTGCAGATATACCTGTCCCCAACACACTTACTGGATCCCTATTTGTACTTGAAATGGCACTAGATCTGCCTAATGAGAACAGTATAGAATATAATTGAATAAATGCTTAAAGAAAGCTGGCCCTGATCACATATATAGTTGTGAGCGTACGAGTTGTTGCTCACGCTTGCGGGCTCGCGCAGCGAGCCGCGGCCCTCGCGTAGCGAGGTCACTGGGCAAGGGCCTCAGTTGCTGGCATGGAGCGCCGAAGGCGCTCCATGCCAGCAACTGAGGCCCCTCGCGAAGCGAGGGCCTCAGTTGCTGGCGAGGTCACTGGGCACGGGCCTCAGTTGCTGGCATGGAGCGCCGAAGGCGCTCCATGTCAGCAACTGAGGCCCCTCGCGAAGCGAGGGCCTCAGTTGCTGGCGAGGTCACTGGGCAAGGGCCTCAGTTGCTGGCATGGAGCGCCGAAGGCGCTCCATGCCAGCAACTGAGGCCCCTCGCGAAGCGAGGGACTCAGTTGCTGGCGAGGTCACTGGGCAAGGGCCTCAAACCCTCGCAAAATTCACGTCGCTACTCAAAAAACACGACACACAAATTACGACACTCGCTAAATTTTACGAGGAACGCAAACAACGTACGAAACACGTTAGCACACATTACGACCTCGCAAACATCGGACGCAACACGCCGACATACAAACATTTAAAACACAATACATACACACAGCACATACATAAAAAACTTACCTACACCAAGACGGAGCACCCAGGACCTCAAAAATGCAACTTACACCTCGATTTTACTCGAAATAAAACAGTTTAGAGACTAAAAAAAAATCTAAGCGAGAGAAAAAATGGCCGCCGAACAAAACGAAAACGAGGCTACAGCACTCTAAACTCGCAAAACACCACAAAACACCTACGGATATTCCGATACAGACCTATACCACACATTACTCGCCATTTTACACCAATGCGGAAGTACACGACTACGCTAACGGTTTGGTCTCGCGCACGCACAGTCTTACACTGCACACATTCAGCATGCTTATACAGCAGCTCCACACCACTAATGCTGCAGCAACATCAACACAGATTGCCAGCTCTTCATCACAATGCTTCAAAATAGGTACACTATATTCATTTACTAATTTAGCTACCTTACAATTTCATTGCCGTCATTTTTTGACGGGCAATTCGCTAGTTTTATATAAGCTTAGGAAAACCCTATCACTAAATAGAGTGTACTGAAATGGACCTAAATAATGAGTCCAACTAAACCAAAGCATATTCCTTGATAGATTGGGATAATAGATAGCCTTTTATCTTTAATTTAAATTGCCTCTTTTAGTATGAGAGCTATAATGGATGTCTGGTAATTTAGAAGCGCAGATGAGTAATACAATATAAAAAAATAAAACACTGTGTATAGTTGTGAAGTCTCAAATACAATGTATAAATATAAAGCACAATTTAATATATGCAAATTACTAAAAGACTAGAGATGTTATAGCAGTAGGAATATTTCAGAAGGAAGGACGAATTACACAATCCTTTAACAACAGTTCACATACAAATATGTGAGTTCCTATTATTTAGCAGAATCCATAGTAAGAAAAAGAGAAATAACTGCTTTTATATCCAAATTCTAATTTTCAACCTTTTAGGCTTGTATATAAGAATGTTAAAGCATATGTTATCATAAATTGCGACTGGAGATAATTATAACTGGAAAATAAATAGTTTACCTCAATAAAATAATAGTAACACTCGATGTAAAGAACAAGGGGCCTCATTCAATTGCATGCCCTGAGATTGCATTGTACAGGCTGTACTGTATGTCTAAGGGCTTCAAATTTGCTACAATTACAGAGCGATTCAATTGAACAAAAAATGTTTGCCAGGACCAGAAGTCACAATACTTAGGTTATCATAGAAAAATCAAGTGTGGTGTATGTATAGCAGTATATAACAGTTGTAGCAGTTCTAACAATAGCTTTTCTGCTCTAAGTCTTTTATATGTTAGGAGATGAGCTGAAGAAGAACACAGATATACGAATGTCACTTAGCTTAGAAAACATCTGAAGTTTGATTGTCCCCTGAACTGTCTCCTGAACCTTTGACTCAATAAAATTAACATTCTCAGTGTTAGACAACAAAACAAACAATTGTAGATTTCCGTCTCCACAAACATGCAGTCCTATTAAATTCCCCTAACGTAGTGATGTCGCAAACACCAAATTTTCGGTTTGCGAACAGCGGACGCGAACTTCCATCAAATGTTTGCGAAAGGGGCGAACCCGGCGAACCGCCATAGACTTCAATGGGCAGGCGAATATCAAAACCCACAGGGACTCTTTCTGGCCACAATAGTGATGGGAAAGTTGTTTAAAGGGGATTAACACCTGGACTGTGGCATGCCGGAGGGGGATCCATGGCAAAACTCCCACGGAAAATTACATAGTTGATGCAGAGTCTGGTTTTAAGCCATAAAGGGCATAAATCACCTAACATTCCTAAATTGTTTGGAATAGCATGCTTTAAAACCAATGTCATAGTTTTCAGCAATGGTGCAGTAAATGTATAGTAAAATAGTGTCTCCTGAGTCCTCTGTCCCCTTTAAATACCTTATATGCCTCGTTTGGTGCCAAATGCTATCTCCACTCTCATCCATCATAGCATATATTAGCTCCCCTCTATCTCTCCTTGTCCGCTGGTATACACAATGACATCACGGCGCATGCATACGTTGTGTGTGTGGTGACATCACTGCGCACATCAGCATCACTTTTTGACCAATCAGAGTGGTGCCACTATCAAAATGGCGTTGTGGAACGCATATTCGTTCCACATCTCCGGAAATTGGAGAAACACGAATCCCCCATCGATTCAGGGGACAGGAGATAAACGCAGGGACTCTCTAGAACTGGGCCAACTAAAAATAAAAATAATAATAACGCTCAAGTTCCATAAAAAAACTATATATGAATAAATTAACCCCATAATACACTATACCAAAATCAGTGCTCAAAGTATATAATATATCATGAAAAATCAATAAAGAATCATGATAAAAACTACAAAAGTAATATACATAAACATGTATATACATACTGTATATACACAACCTGATATATACACTAGTGATGTCGCAAACATCACATTTTCGGTTTGCGGACAGCGGACGCGAACTTCCATCAAATGTTCGCGAACGGGCGAACCCGGCAAATCGCCATAGACTTCAATGGGCAGGCGAATTTCAAAACCCACAGGGACTCTTTCTGGCCACAATAGTGATGGGAAAGTTGTTTCAAGGGGACTAACACCTGGACTGTGGCATGCCGGAGGGAGATCCATAGCAAAACTCCCATGGAAAATTACATAGTTGATGCTGAGTCTGGTTTTAAGCCATAAAGGGCATAAATCCCCTAACATTCCTAAATTGTTTGTAATAACATGCTTTAAAACATCAGGTATGATGTTGTATCGATCAGGTAGTGTAAGGGTTCCACCCGCTTCACTGTAACAGACCAATCTCCCCGTTTAATGCACCGCAAACAACTGCAAACTCCCCATTTACACAAGGTTGGATACCAAGCTAGCCATGTCCCATTCCTTGTCCTCACTGATGTCATTGAAGGTCTCTTCCTCCACCCAGCCACCAAGGGTCCCCAAAAGGTAACAACAAGCCCCCTGGGACGCCTGCTGTGTTTGGTCTTCCACCTCCTCAAAGCCACCTTCCTCCTCTGACTCCTCTTCTTCAGACTCCTCTCACTGTGTTGCCTCTCTCTGCATTATTATAAGGTGTGTTTGTAAGTACTAATCTTATCATTTTAATACTTGTTACATCACCTTTCAGGGGGTGTGTATAAGGCCTGGATTTTTAGAACCGGGAGATGGAAAAATATGCTTGGTCGGTCCTCCCACTTCAGATTTGGGGCACTGCGCGTGCAATCTAAGGTGCCACCATATATGAGTGTCACTGTGCACTGGCAAAAGTTGGCAGAGTAGGCACTGTAGGCCTCACACACACGCCTGTAGGCAGGCAACTGATATTCAATCGATTACAGTCAAAAAAGTGTTGTTTTATGTCACTGTACACTACGGTTGCGTCAGATATGACGTATCACTGTGCACTGGCAAAAGTTGGCAGAGTAGATGCAATAGGCTTCACACACACGCCTGTAGGCAGGCAATTGCTATTCAATCTATTATAGTCAAAAAAGTGTTGTTTTATTTCACTAAGCACAATATAAGCTGTTAGGTGTTTGTCTGTCACACACACACGCTGGCAGGCAGGCATATGCAATTAGATTACACAGAAAAAAATTATAAAATAAAATAAATGATGTTCTAGCCCTAAAAAGGGCTTTTTGGGTTGCTGTCCTTGCAGCATATATTAGATGAGTCCTTCAGGTCTGTAGTGGAAGCTAAATACACAGCCTGGCTATTTCCCTATTAAATCTCCAGCAGCTACACTATCTGTCCTCTCATAATGAATGCAGCTTCTGAATGATTCTAAAATGTATGCTGTCCTTCAGATGGAAGGCCCTCAATGATAAAGTATAGGGGGCGAACCGAAAAGCGCATGTGTTCGCCGTCCGCTGTGAACTCGAACATGCCAAAATCGCTGCGAATAGTCCGCGGGCAAATTGTCCGCGACCCCTCTACCCTAACGTGTAAAACTGTAGCGGTAACGTAGCCCGCAAAACTTGCGGTTACTAAATTGTAAAGCCTATGGGACGTGGAACATCGAACTTCATGCCTGCAAATCCTCTGTTCTGTCAAGCCCGTAACTGCTACATTCTAATTTCACTATTAAATTGTAAGGAATTCACAGGCATTCGAGCCAAGAAGCCAACGGGTACTAGAGAGGACCAGCAAGGGGGTTAAAGTCCTATCCGTAGCACTGTAAATGCAAATATACACACACTACTGTACATATAACAGAAGGGAAAGTGATGTCAGGTATTATAATTAATAGCACAACATTCTCAGGCTCGCAAACACTTTATTTCATGTGTAATCTCTGTGTTATATTGATCCTGGCAATCAATGTGTTAATACATACTGTATAATGGAACCAACATGGACATATTTACAGCTTTAGCAATATTGCATTATTTCTGGAATGTGGGTCCAATTGTAACTTGTAATTGAAACCCATAAGACTTTGAAATCCCACCTCCATTTTTCAGTGATGTAATTATGACGATCTCTGTTGCCATTGACTCCATCTAAACCCATAACTACAGTTTAACTTATTGAGCACATTCATGGCTATGCATACAAGTTTGAAAAGTAGTTTACAGGTTTACGTCTCAAGCCCATAACATGCTCCCTGCTCAAATTTAATAGCTCTGTAACTCGGCCAAACTTCAGGTCCGCAGCCGTTGCAGATCTCACATTGCCCTTATGGGCTTGGAATTTAACGTGGCTGATGGAGTAGTAACTGGCAAATAAGACAAGGTTTATAACGTTTACATAGAGTTAATTTTCTTTTAAATAAAATTAAGGCAAGGCAGAATTTACCCTTTAAACTCAAAGGAGATTTTGAAAAATATACGGTACTTTTTATACAAAGATTTTGTAATATGCTATCTCTGTTACAATCATGTTTTTTTTCAACGCTGAGTTTGCATATTTAATGGTAAGAAAAATTAATTGAAACTAGAAAAAGCAATGCAGTAGTTTGTTTACAAAATTGAATATATTTGCAGATAACTCAATTGTTTAATTAATCGCATGTACATGTTCTAATACAGTTGGTTATCTGCATAATCTACATGGGTTACATTTTTGTAACTAACAAACTACAGTATATTGTGTTTTACAAGTAACCCGATTGTTTAAAAACAATAGTGTCTGCCTTCCACACTTCATTGTATTTCATTCTGCTAAGAGAAATAACAATATTTGTTCAAATATTTTGCATACATGCTGTCATTTTATTATCTCCTTAAATTTCAGCTTGTAAATATAAAATTAGCTAAGCTATTTTAAAAATACTCCGTGGCCACATTTTCCCCAACCTAGATTCACACTGCACCAGATCACACTCTTAAAAAGATATAGCAAATTCAAATTTATGGAATCTGCAATTAGTTGGTAAAAAAAAAAAAAATTGTTGTGTTAAATGATTTACTTAAAAAACCCTTTGGAAATCTTTCTTACTTTTGATCCAATTTACTAAAACTACCATACTAAAAATGAGCCCTGAGAAATGTAACAATTCAGTGATAGGTTACCATGCAAAAAACAAGACTACTCTACTGAGCATGCATTGAGGACCTGTAAAATATAGGGCGATTCTTAGGATCATTCTAAGAAAATAAAAAAAATCATAATAAACATAATTGCCGGTGTGTCTTATGACATGGCATGTTACCATCTCTGCTAGAAGAAAGGGGTTAAAAAGTAAATTAATAGTATATCCCAAAACCCCCCTCCCAGTGTATTAACTTGTGAGGGGACCCAAAATGTTCAGTGAAGGGATAAAAGCTCTAAAAGGGCCAGCATGGAAAGTTGATTAAGACCTCTTTATGTAGCCCTCCCCTTGGACTGCCAGACCCTTTCACACATATAAATCTCCATAATCTCCTCTTAGAGTAATACTTCATTTCTTTCTTTGATATGTGTGGCTCAGCTTCCCTAAAATATAGTATTACAGGGTTCATCCCTAAGTATCTCTCTGATCATCTTTAAAAGCTCTTTGTCTAATTAAATTTTCAATTATCAAGATATCATAGAACCCAGCTGTTTAGAATAGTTTATTTTAAGCAAAGTTAATTATTTATGGAGGAAAAATATATTTTTAAAAATTATGTCGAATTAAGTAAGCTTTGTTCTGCAAGTGCAGATGTTTGTATACAAAAAGTGTTTTTAGCATTGAAAGTGACATCAATATTCACTTACCAGTCTGGTTTATATACTCAAGTTAAGTATACTGATTGATTGATTAACTGAATGATTATTATGATTGTCCTTGTTTTTTTGGAGTCACCATTCCAGATTTTGATAAACAGTATTGATTTGGGTGTACTAATAACAGCCTCTTTTCCACAAGGAATATTATGAGTAACCAATATGTATATGAGGTGTATGGGAACAGGTCTAATAGACAAGTAGATGTATTTGATAATGAAGATGAAGTGTGTACCAAAAATGATCCTGACCCATGTTCACTTTTGAAACATTTAGAGAGACTTAATAAGCTAGAGGTCAATAATTGGTATGACTTAATGAGTTTGGAGAGCTATTTGAAAATAGGGATTATACCAAGGGGACTATGCATCCAGAAAAGATGCACTTTTGAGTTAGATGACGTGGAATTAGTTAATGAATAGGACAGTATTGTAGAAAATTGTTAAAAAAAAGTTTGATACAAGTATTAATTAAGTATAGAAAGCAGAATCTTGCTAGAATAAAAACTAAAACAGTAGAGCTAGTAGAGAAATTACAACCATATACGGGTGAAGAGATATACCAAAATGTTTTTGCTGATATTAAAGTAAGAATTAATAATCTAGAAATGGAGGTGAGTAGGAGAAAACGTGACAAATTAAAACTAGATAAAAATTATTATGAGAATATGTCGAAACATGGTAGAATGACTAATAATAATGGGAACAATTATGTTCCCATGTCATATCAAAGTACTAGAAGAAAATTCAATGGAACGGTTAACTATAACAAGCTGGATAAGACCCCATGTAGTAGAATAAGAATTGGTCAAGGTCCAAAGATAGGCATCCAATGGAAGGGACTGCTATTAATCATAAATACCAACTAGAAAGTTTAAAAACTCAACAGTTGAGAGAGGGTGCTAGACGAAAAGATCCATGGCTGAATCAGAGACATATGAGGCCTGAGTCTCAGTCGGATATCAAGAATGATTTTTTAGCCCTGGATCGGACCTTATGGCTCAATCATACGCCACCCAGAAGAACTGCTGTATTAACACCAGGAAAGAAAATGTGAAGAAGAGGATGAATAAGAACAAGAGAAGAGGCTGTAGAGGAGGACAAAAGATTCAATCCAAAAAGGTCCAGATGGAACAAAGGGTCCAACTTAAAATTGTATACCTCTCCAAGAAATAATTAAATCCTTTTGAATTGAGAGATTTCCCGAGGGGTTTATCATTTGCCCATCTAGCTGAACCAAATAATTTTGAATTATTTGTAGATTTTAATATTTTTATTAGAAATCTAACCCTTAAACGCCATTTCTTTAAAAATGACCAGGTGAAAACAGAGAGTAAGGAGACTTTGAGGGGTAAATGGCATGTTAAGGAGATGGACCTCTTACTGGAGATGTGGGAATTACAGGATGAAAATGGAATAGCAGAGGATGGTATTCTAGAGGATGTAACCTGTGCCACACTGGAAGACCTTTATAAAGAATCTGATAATTCTGTTATCCAACATACTCAGCTTAAACCGAGGTTGGTGTTTTATCCTATACAGTCCCAAGGGATATATCTGCCTGTCTTGAAAACTGTGGTATTAAAAGAATTTAGTAAAATGTGTTCAAAGAAACACATTAAGAAGTCATCCAACTTGAATTATGAAGAGAGGAAGGCTTTAAAAGCACTTCAGGATAATAGAAGTATAGTCATTAGACAGGCAGGTAAGGGAGGAGGAGTAGTTGTGCAAGACAGAGAGGTCTATGTGAAAGAGGCCTTGAGATTGGTGGAAGATGTTGATACTTACACTTCCCTCCAACATGATCCAACGGAAGAAATCCTGGGTATATATAAGGATATGATCAGTAGAGTGAGAGAACAAGGGGTTCTAAATATTAGTGAATTTGAATACCTCAACATTGGATTTCCAAGGGTGGCAGTGTTTTATCATCTACCAAAGATCCATAAGAATATGAAGGATCCCTCTGGGAAACCAATAGTCTCTGGGTTAAATTCCCTAACAAAGAGACTATCAGTGTATGTCGACCACTGTCTAAAACCTATGGCGGCTAATCTAAAATCATGTATCTGTGATAGCCCACATCTTCTAGATATTATGTCCAGACAAAAATGGAGTGCTGAGTATTGTTGGATTTCATTGGATGTTTCGGCACTCTACACTGCAATACCTCAAGATCTAGGCATTGCAGCTGTTAGGAGCTATTTTGAAGCACATGGTAACATTAAGGAGGAACAATAAGAATTTATTTTGGATGCTATACAATTTATCCTCAACATGAATTACTTTATCTTTGAGAATAAATTCTATGTGCAATGTACCGGAACAGCCATGGGTACACGATTTGCACCAAGCTTGCCAACATATATATGGGTCTATGGGAGGACCTATATATATGGAATGAACATCAGCTTAAGAACATCATTAGTTGGCATCGCTTTATAGATGATGTGATCATTATTTGGAAGTCAGAAGAAGATGATAAGGAAAGGTTCCTCCAATATGTAAATCATAATACAATGAATTTGAAGTTCACTATGAATACCGATACTAAAAGTTTACCCTTTTTAGATGTAGTACTCATTGGGGAAAAGGATCAAGTGTCTTCATGTTTATATACCAATCCAACTGATAGTAATGCATATCTGCATGCAAGAAGTGGGCACAAAAGGAATTGGATTTCTAATATTCCATACAGCCAATTTCAGAGGGCTAGACGGAACTGTTCAAATTTAGAGGATTTTGAGAAAGTATGAAGATGAAGAAGAAGTTTAAGACCAAAGGATATGAGGAAAGGGTTATAGAGGAGGCGTTCCAAAGAGCAAAAGATACTAACAGAGAAGACCTCCTTAGAATTAGAAGTAAAAATATTAATGAAAGAAAACAACCAGAGACAGTATGTAGATTTCTTACTAAATATAACCAAGCTTCTGGGGAGATAACCCGTATCCTGAAGAAGCACTGGCATATTTTACAAGAGGATAATATCCTTAGGGAAATTATCCCAGAAAAACGTTTATTACTTTCAAAAGAAACCACAATTTAAAACAGATCCTAGCCCCAAGTGTGTTAAGGAGAGAGATTGATAGGAATAGTTCAAATTGGGCAAGTAATTTAAAAGGATGTTATAAGTGTAACACTATAAAATGCAATACATGTAGACATTTGAAGACTAAAGATAAAAATATTATCAGGTCAAATGATCTAGGGATAGATTTTAAAATTAACCATTTTTTGACTTGTAAAAGCGAATATGTAGTATATGTGATCACTTGTTTTGTGGGCTACAGTACATGGGTCAAACCAGTAGGCCTTTAAAACGACGGTTCTATGAACATTTGTATAATGTGGACAAAGGAGTGTTGACAAATGGTTTTTCCTCACATGTGGTTCATGTACATGATAAGAATGTGGAGGGGATAACGATTCAGGCAGTCGATTACATACCATATAATAAAAGACGAGGGAACAGTATATTGCAATTGAGACAAAGAGAAACCCAGTGGATCCATGAGTTAAACATCTTGGAACCATATGGGCTGAATAGGGACATTGATTTGGCAGCCTTTCTGGAGAGGTGATATATCAGTGGGTGAGGAATTTAATAAGTTTTAAATAGAATAATGTAATTGATTTAGTAGCCCACTCAACTTTGATAAGGATATCAGTATCCCAATGGTTCCAGATATTAGTATTATGGAGTAAGCCCATCATTACATCCATATATGTGTGTGTATATATATATATATATATATATATATATATAAATATTTAGCGGTTCATTTAATTACCCTCTTGTTGGAATATATGATAATGTTTTGTTTTTATGAGAATCTAATATTACAGCTTATTTTTAGTTTTAGGCTATTGTCACGATTTTATGGTTGGAAAAGGGGGGGGGCATGTGTATGTATGTATATATATATATATATATATATATATGTGTGTATATTAGAGATGTCGCGGACAGTTCGCCCGCGGACTATTCGCAGCGATTTTGGCATGTTCGTGTTCTCAGCGGACGGCGAACACATGCGCTTTTCGGTTCGCCCCCTATACTTTATCATTGAGGAAACTTTGACCCTACACCTCACAGTCAGCAGACACATTCCAGCCAATCAGCACCATACACTCCCTTTCCAGAGCCTTCCATCTGAAGGACCGCATACATTTTAGAATCATTCTGAAGCTGCATTCGTTGTGAGAGGACAGATAGTGTAGCTGCTGGAGATTTAATAGGGAAATAGATAGCCAGGCTGTGTATTTAGCTTCCATTACAGACCTGAAGGACTCATCTACTCTGCCAAATTTTGCCAGTGCACAGTGATACGTCATATCTGGTGCAACCGTAGTGTACAGTGACATAAAACAACACTTTTTTGACTGTAATCGATTGAATATCAGTTGCCTGCCTACAGGCGTGTGTGTGAGGCCTACAGCGCCTACTCTGCCAACTTTTGCCAGTGCACAGTGACACTCATATCTGGTGGCACCTTAGATTGCACGCGCAGTGCCCCAAATTTGAAGTGGGAGGACCGACCAAGCATCTTTTTCCATCTCCCGCTTCCAAAAATCCATGCCATATACACGTCCTCTGATAGGTGACGTAACAGGTATCAAATGGATAGGAATAAATAGTACAACTGGACACACCACTCCTATCTGGTGGCACCTTAGATTGCACGCGCACTGCCCCAAATTTGAAGTGGGAGGACCGACCAAGCATCTTTTTCCATCTCCCGCTTCCAAAAATCCATGCCATATACACGTCCACTAATAGTGGACGTAACAGGGATTAAACCGATAGGAATAGTACTACTTAACAGTACACGCCTTATAATAATGCAGACAGAGGCAACGCAGAGAGAGGAGTCTGAAGAAGAGGAGTCAGAGGAGGAAGGTGGCTTTGAGGAGGTGGAAGACCAAACACAGCAGGCGTCCCAGGGGGCTTGTTGTCACCTTTCGGGGACCCTTGGTGGCTGGGTGGAGGAAGAGACCTTCAATGACATCAGTGAGGACAAGGAACGGGACATGGCTAGCTTGGTATCCAACCTTGTGTAAATGGGGAGTTTGCAGTTGTTTGCGGTGCATTAAACGGGGAGATTGGTCTGTTACAGTGAAGCGGGTGGAACCCTTACACTACCTGATCGATACAACATCATACCTGATGTTTTAAAGCATGTTATTACAAACAATTTAGGAATGTTAGGGGATTTATGCCCTTTATGGCTTAAAACCAGACTCAGCATCAACTATGTAATTTTCCATGGGAGTTTTGCCATGGATCTCCCTCCGGCATGCCACAGTCCAGGTGTTAGTACCCTTGAAACAACTTTCCCATCACTATTGTGGCCAGAAAGAGTCCCTGTGGGTTTTGAAATTCGCCTGCCCATTGAAGTCTATGGCGATTTGCCGGGTTCGCCCGTTCGCGAACATTTGATGGAAGTTCTCGTCCGCTGTCCGCGAACCAAAAATGTGATGTTTGCGACATCACTAGTGTATATATCAGGTTGTGTATATACAGTATGTATATACATGTTTATGTATATTACTTTTGTAGTTTTTATCATGATTCTTTATTGATTTTTCATGATATATTATATACTTTGAGCACTGATTTTGGTATAGTGTATTATGGGGTTAATTTATTCATATATAGTTTTTTTATGGAATTTGAGCGTTATTGTTATTTTTATTTTTAGGTGGCCCAGTTCTAGAGAGTCCCTGCGTTTATCTCCTGTCCCCTGAATTGATGGGGGATTCGTGTTTCTCCAATTTCCGGAGATGTGGAACGAATATGCGTTCCACAACGCCATTTTGATAGTGGCACCACTCTGATTGGTCAAAAAGTGATGCTGATGTGCGCAGTGATGTCACCACACACACAACGTAAGCGTGCGCCGTGATGTCATTGTGTATACCAGCGGACAAGGAGAGATAGAGGGGAGCTAATATATGCTATGATGGATGAGAGTGGAGATAGCATTTGGCACCAAACAAGGCATATAAGGTATTTAAAGGGGACAGAGGACTCAGGAGACACTATTTTACTATACATTTACTGCACCATTGCTGAAAACTATGACATTGGTCAGATTGGAATTTTGAAGTGCATTTTTAACATTGAGAAAGCCCTGGAAAAGGTTGAAACGCGTTTGGTATAGTTAGACACTGATTTGTGTCTTTTATTTCCTAATTTTAGGATACTTTCAATGTATAGATAAAGTGTTTTTAAAGTTTTTTAACATTTTCTTGTGAATTTAAACACTGCGTGTATACATTCACATATTGGAGAATATATTTTTTGTATGGAGGTCATCCGATTTGATTCATGATTTACATACATCTCCGATTTTGAAGGCACAGTCACTTACCCCAGACTCCATATATTGGCGCATAATAACCTCTAAATAGGTAGACTGGAGATAGGAGTATTATAAGATTCCATAAGTAGACTGTGATATCTTCATTATATGAACAGTGTATATTGAGGATATCAGGCAGAGAATCTATCTTTGTTTCAACATCATAAACCATGTAATGGGAGGATCTATATAAAATCGAATGTGGACACGGATATGTGGAAGGTGTTATCTTTGGCTATATATAGGTATATGGAATACCTCCTGTTCTAGAGGATACTAAAAGTGAGTGTGCATTTGTTATTTAAGTGTGTTTTTATATTAAAGATTTTACTGATCCGCACTAGGAAGTGGTGTGCGCTCTCTTGTTTTTTTATTTTCATTTGATTTTCTATTACATAGATTTCTAAGGGGTCTCACATTTCAACTTGGATTCACGAAAGACCCATAAAGAATAAAAAAGATAAACATTACATACAGCATTCTCATACAAAATAATATTACAGTCTGCCCAATAAAATATTTTAGTACAGAACTCTTCATGCTTTTACCATAACATATCACAGGTCATAATGTAGGTACTGTGTTTATGATGTTATTAAATATAATTGTCTTTATCTCTCTTCTTTCTTCTTTTGTACTAAATTTTACTGACTCACAAACTCTTTTGGAGGGAAATAGAAACAGTAATAATACAATTATAAGCATCATGCTACATTAATTTGTTTTCCTTTTTATGTGCATTACAGTGATCAATAACATAAAAGAGATTCCACTTGTCAGAGGTATGTTGAAGTATTTTTTTAACATATAGGAATTGGATGCCTCTTATTTCAAGGAACATACCCTTACTTAATATATGTGTCAGATATCCTTGTCTTTTTCACTTAAATAATAATGGAAAACTATATATTTTTTCACAATGAAAATGAAGATGAAAAGGTCTCATCTTGAAAGGGAAACAATATTCTCAGAAAACAAGATATCTCAAAAGATTTTACTTATGCTGTACATCAAAGGAAAACTGAAAACATTAATATTTTCATTCATTCCCTTTAGCATGATTGCATCCAGTAAAAAAAGTCCATTTGCTTTTTACCTTAAACATTGCTTCTGCCATATTAATATACTAAAGTCAATGTTAATACTGTCATAATACTACTGGGAAAGGCTTTAAGGGTTATTTTAGAGGGGTGAGCTTCGAGCCTTAGGGACAGTGCAGGGAGATCAAGATCTCTAGGGACACAGGGCACTAATTACTCCCAGGAGGACTTTATTGTCCTCATAAACACCATCCACAATTGGTTGCATGTCCTCCATGGAGACAGATAGGTCACAGCTGGTCAGTGGGCAAGGATATCAAGAGAGGTGACAAATAAGGGATGTGAAGAGTGTTAAGCAATGGCATAATGACTGAGGAACCTGCATGAGGACACAAACCATACTTTGTATACGGACAAATCCATGCTTTCACATAATTCTAAGTCCAAACAATGGATACATGAGCAAAAATAACATTATACATTTTTCAAATAGTTTTATGGTATTCCAGACCTCCTAATGATGTGTCTTAAAAGGTTGGTTCCAACTTAGTGTTCATTTTACAATAAAGAGAAAAATATACTAGTAAATCTAGTATCCAGCCTTTAATATTTTCTTACAAGACATAGAGAAAACTGATACTGGACTTACACTAAAGTATAACTTACATTATTTAATTAAAAAAAATATGACTATATATCTTCTATATTTACAATTTCTCCTTAAACACAACAATTACAATTCTAAAACCATTATTTAGGCTCTTTCAGCTTGGGGTTTTGAGGTTCCAGTATACCTTTTCTCTTTTATATCAGTGACAGTTAAAGTATAGAATATATAAGACAATGTTGTCAATTTAATTGTTAGCTTATACACTTAAGATTCTACTCCATATAGAGTGCTTATTTTGCTTATCTAATAATATTATATGGACTTAAGATTTTTAGCGTTTTTACTTTTCTTACTTTTTAATTGCTCCTATCTCCATATTGGTCCTTTAACTAATTTGTAGCTTATATATATATATAGTTAATTGGGGAGCTTGAGTGTATAATATCCTCTATACATTTGGGAATATCACATTTGTTCTTATTGTTCCAACATTATTTTTGGGAACTCTCATTCTCCCTTGAGGCTTATCCTTAGGACTGGTGTATCTTAGTCAACACATCTTTAATTTAAATATTGGAAACCTCTCCTGTAGTTCCTCTTCTATGTCTTTGAGTACTAGAGAGTATTGCTTAATTTAATACCACTAAGAATATTTCCTAAAAGATTCAATTTAGTATTGAGTTTGTATTTTTTTGTAGTTAATTTAGGTGTATTCAAATCCCCAGTGTTTGTTGTATATAGTGTTAAGAAGTACATTGTATTACATATTTTTAATATACAGAGTCAGTTGCTGGTGCACTGTATTGTAGCTCAACGAATACTGAAATTCTTTGTGATGTAATACTTTGTACAGTGTTTACTTAATTTACTGTGAAGAGCGATACATTATATTACACAATTTTGTTTCAGAAATTCAACTAATGGACCAGACTGTTCTGTCTCATTAGGAGCTGATATAATGTTTCAACTTAGCCAGTGTCACAATGGATTTATCTTCCCTCTTTTCCTAATGCAGATTGTTATGCACTGGTTGTTTCTCCTGTATAGCAGTGACTGGGTTAAAATCATTAGTTGTGATTGTAATTATGGTGATTCTTTCTGCACTGTAAGAGTAAGGAGAATGTAGTAATTGTTACAAAGTATAATGTTATCATCAGGTTGTTTTATCTGCTTGGGAAGAGCTTTTCTTGCCTTTCCACTTAAATCATTTTTTAGTTTATTGTATTTCTCCAGACAATTCCTAAGACATAGGGCCATATTCTATTAGATGCTCGCAAATGCCTCAAACTCACAAATTGGGCTGTGGGTGTTTTTTTTAAATAAATGTTTAGATGTATTCTATTGACTCCAGTTTGCAAATTCTGACCTCAAGGCTGAACTCGTATACCCTTCCTTTTTAAGCCGGATGTCAGGGGGTGTGATCATATGATCTGACAATATTTAAGCAAGCTCATAATTTACTTCTTGGACACAGCCAATAGTAAATGAGACCGCCATCATGACATCAGTAAAACATGGAAGTTACACGTAATCTGCAATCGGAGGCTACAAATGAATTAGTGCCAATAAGTGATATTTGCTGATCGGGCTCGTAATCTATCACTCTAGCAATCTATAAGTTGCATTAGATCATCTGTTTTAGTACATGATATGTACTGTATTAACCCCTTGAGTCTCAGGATAGAGAGTACTCAGAAAAGCATTTATTACTAGTACTTAAAGCACATTGTATAGGTATACAGAGGTTTAACTGTGAGTTATTTATGGTATGTTGTCATTATTGAATTTGTAATTGCTGTATCTCAAATCTCCCCTAAATATAAGAGTAATTCATTAGCACTTGAGTATATATATATATATATATATATAGCTATGCTTTATTTGAGGGGGTCAAAAAGTGAAGAAGTTGCAAAGGCATCATAACATGTCTATCTGTCACATTTTTTCATATTTGCATATATGTATTATATTATGATCTTTCAGTTATCTAGTATCCTTCTACTATATTTGAGAGAAAATACATTATTACTTTGGATTAACAATTGTCATGTGGTCTATTTCCCCCAAAATCAGATCTTGACACCATAGCTGCCATCCTCTACACTAGTACCAATAAAACCAAAAAATGTTCATAGATACTAGACCTCTCTGTACATATAGCTTCACCCCAGAAACTATTCATTTAACACACACAGTATACAGCATCATTTTTGTATACTATCCGGTTGAAGTGGAACAAGACCAAGGGACTCCACAGAGAATTACTTGGGATTGTACCCGTGCATTTCAAATCCCTAAAATTACATTGAGGTTAGTCCAGGTGAGTAAAGCATATCATTATATTACATTTAATGTCTCAATCATACCTGATAAATGATCTTCACTAGGTGTTGTGCTCTGTCTCCTCCCCTTTCTTGTTGAATAATATTTCTTAGTTGCATATTTGTTTGAGACTGTTGTGCAATTAATTCTAACGTGTTTCCTGTGCATTTTGAAGTACAGTATTGTGTGTTTAATAACTGTTACAGCTTTAATAAGTGTTTAAAAAAGCCCTACTTTTTTATTTGCGGATCACACTTTATTTGCAAGGGAGAGCTATGGATTGAATAGAATATTGATTTTGTATAACTTTAATTAACTAGAGCTCGTAATATTCGAGATGTGCAAAAAACAATGGAGTTCTAAGGCTGGTTTTGCGGGTTTGGCTGGCCCAGAGTGATAGTGGGTAGGTAACTCATAATCAGATTGCGAGTAGCTAATAGAATCTATGGCAATATTAAGAACAGTTTAAGTTGTTTTTTTGCTTATGACCATAATTCTTTTTTAGGAAAGCTCAGCCCTTTCTAAACTACCTGTGCTTGGTGAGTGAGAAAATACATTTATATCACAACATCAGTTGCATTGTGAAGGTGCTTATATTGCTGACATGCTTTCTGTATTTGTGTATTTCTAATCATGATTTTATTTCACTTTTACAGCCAAACTGCAACTGACTAATATCTTTATGTCACTCGGATAATGTTTTTCTCTTTTGCTACTTGAACCTACTGTATGTCCAATCCCAAGGTCTGACAGTTCCGTTTGACTTCACACTATCGCAATGTGAACGTCTGTACTGGCCTAAAGTGGATTTTGCGACTCTGCTGTGACAGAGGCCTGCACAGTCAGCAGAAGGAGACCTATTTATAGGGTAAGTGTGCATGTTATGCACTGCGTGCACTTTTAACACTTTCAGTTCCAGGTCTATTACAGTATGAAAGGAGGTACCTTCCTTTAAGCCATTATCTGTTTACATTTAATATGAATAGTTGAATAAATTGATTATATTCCCTTTATTATGTGTCTCACTACTGTGTTTGATCTTCTGTACTTTTGTGAATTTATTTAATGTTTATTTATAAAATCATGTATTTATCAATCTTATATTCAAAAAGACTTATGATCCCTTTTGATCGCTATACATCCTCATTAGTGACCCATTTTTTATATTAATTTATAAACATCAATCGTCATTCCATAAATTTTGTTAAGATCACACTCTTAGGAAGCATAGATATGTTAAATTTTTATGTATGTTATATTATCATTTCTTTCTTTAATATTACCACAAATTCCCACAAATCTACCCTCCTTCCAGCTACTCCTATTAGAAGGAATATGGGTCTTGAGCTGCTGCTCCTGATATGTAATTGAACCATATACAGCGCATACCTGTAATATATATGGACATAATCACATCAGATCTGTGAATGCACCTAACATAGGTTTAGATTTTAACACACAGTGAACATCATAAAAGTCATGTGTGCAGTAGTAACCTTTAAATTAAATATGGCCTAACTCATTTCATAACTTCCTATGATTGGGACTGAAACACAGTCAGAGAGAGAGAGAGAGAGAGAGAGAGAGAGAGGGAAAGAGAGAGAGCAAAAGAGAGAAATAGATTTAGAAAGTGATTTAGAAAAAAAGAGAGAGAAAGAGAGAAAGAGAATGAGAAAGAGAGAGAGAGAGAGAAAGGAAGAGAGAGGGAGAAAGAAAGAAAAAGAGAGAGAGAAAAAGAGAGAAAGAAAAAGAGAGAGACAAAGAGAGAGAGAGAAAGAGAGAGAAAGAGAGAAAGAGAGAGAATGAGAAAGTGAATGAGAAAGAGAGACAGAGAGAGAGAGAAGAGGGGAGGGAAAGAGAAGGAGGGAGGAAGAGAGAGAAGGAGAGAGAGAGGGTGCAGAGAGAGAGAGTGAGAGAGTGAACACACAGAGAGGGCACAGAGAGAGAGAGTGCACAGAGAGAAAAACATGGTAAACAGAGAGAGGGCTCACAAAGAGCCAGCCCACACAATATTTATTATAATACTATTCCATCATTTTTGATGGGCAATTGACTAGTTATTCAAAATCTTTTATGGGGGCCATGTTATCACACTTTAGTTAAAACCACACATACCACAACAGTTTACACATAGGAGCTTGTTACAGTAGCACAGCATAGCTACATTAGAGCTTATGTGAGCTTTTAACTAGAAAAATGTTTTATAGGAGCTATGTAATCAAGTCCTCTGTATTTAAGATATAATCTCATATCTCATGAATGAAACTGAGAAAAAAAGGTTTATGAAAGAAAACAAATATACTATGATAACTCTCAAAATAGGGGTTGTAATCGTCAAACTTATATGGGATTAACTGGTAAACTGTGACCTAGAATTAAACAAGACGTAGCATAATGGTGCTTGTACCAGACTTCATGGAAAGGAGAATAAACCGTGTCAAGTCAGTATCCTGTGTTGACTGTTATTCTTATTCTATAACCTTCCTATTTCTCTGAGACAGACAGATTAAGAAATCTGTGCATGCCAATATCTAGCCCAATAATTGTATGCAGTAATAAATAGTAACCAACCCCAAAATATCAAGAGGTGGGTGATATAGATCATGACATTACACAACATAATTTACTCTGACATTATATACAGACACTGTAAATGGAAAATCTCATATCCTTAACCCTCAATACCTTTAGACGTTGGCACAAGATAGAGACCACTATACTTTAATAAATCTTTCCTAAATTATTAACACAGCAATTTCACAAAATAACTGGAATCCATTTTTACTAGAGACCAATAGAATGAAATAAGACCCATGTATACCATGTTCCTGTACTTGACACAACCAAAGACCAACCTCAATGTAACTAATATTCATTTGCTATGCTTTAGCTATATATCTGCTGGAACAGTACATTCACAATTGTTACAATTACTATATGAAATATGTTAAACAACCCCACTAGCACCTTTTCTTGTGTTAAGAAAGAATAAAGTAAATACAAGGGTTATATCAGCATTTCACAACAATTCCATGTTGATAGTGATAGTACTCTTTGCTAAAGGATTGTGGTCACAGTGAAGCATGACTTGTCGTATTACACACCGTCCACATATTTGGGGAATGATAATTGTACAGGACAGAACCAGTATAGTTATTATTGTTCGTAAATTACTTTCATGTTTGATTGTTCCTCAACCTCGTCTTTATGTTTTCCAGATTCCTATCATCTATTTTTGAATCATCATTAATGTATGAAAACACACTGTGTGTGGAACTGATTTCTATCACAAGATCCATGATTTATTGCATCTGGTTAATATAGCATATGGAGACCATATGTAAGCTCTATGCACATTAATGGTTATTTCTATGAAATGGAGTGTTATATGATCCGATTTCTCATCCGATTATGGTTACTGTGTTGTACTGACCACATGTGACCCTAGTTGATGCTATGCATTATCCCTATGCTGTCTGACATTTACCCCTTTAGGTGTCCCTTGTTGCCAAAAAGCCTCTTGTTATTCCGGGATCCGCCCACACCACACCCATTTATGCACAGTCGTATGCTATGTGTATCAAATAAAGTATGATAATGTTATACTGTTATCACTGTTTCTGTGTGTTTGTACCAGCCAGAGGGGCTTGAAACCATGACTCATGTCAATATACATGCAGGGTTTTCTGAAATGAGTTTAAAGGCTAAACTAGAATGATAGTATTCATCTACATTTATGATTATTCTGCAGTAATGTAAACACATTGTGAATATTACATTTACACACCTAACAGATTGTGCTGAGCACATTTGTTGACTTTCAGGGTTTTACGGAAATGCTATGTATCAACATTAGCGAGACAAACACAAACAACATAGCTGATAAATAATATTAAATCTTAGCACAAAACATGACATAAACATAGTAACAAAGCCAACAGTGACACATTATTACAGGTATGCAAATTATCGTGGTGGTGGGTGGGTAGGATACATAGTTCTAGTAACACAGGGGAATAGTAATATAGAAACAGAATGCAGGCAGGGGGAATTGGGGAATTACATTGATATGGATGATCATTTGAGAGGGGTTTACAGTGTATCATCCAACATGTGGCAAAATCAAGAACATCATATTATTACACATATCAAGCCAACAACAACATTCACAGAACAATAACAACGATAATACAGAATTAGGATATATGCCTATAGGGAGGAATAAAATGTAGGCTTGTGTGTCCAAAAGACACTCCTATGCAACTTGAAAAGTATTGGTGCTCAATCAGTGAATCTTCTTTAATGTGTCAGTTGTCTGGCCATGATAATCCGCTAGGAGAGCAGACTCTCCATACCTAACTTTAACACTCATATGGGGACCTGACCAGTACCATATTATTCTGTTCTAACTTATTTGATGGATGTGCTTCCAACAAATAAGGCAATTTGAGGGTAAATCTGCTCTCTGATTGAGCATCTTTGGTATCTGTTGTTGCATATGCATAACCGAAGTTTAACATAACCTCCTTATTAGTTATGTTCCAAGCCTAGAGTTACTCTTGCCCATATGTACAGGGAGGATCACATCAGCACTGACGAAGAGATCTGGAAGGGAGTATGATGCAGCCATGCCTTGTGTCTCTTTGCCCCCTTCTCCCTCTCCTGTGTCTCTTCCCCCTCGGTCCCTCCCCTGTGTCTCTTTGCCCCATTCTCCCTCCATGTGTCTCCCCCCTCACCTTTGTGTCTCTTTCCCCCCTCTCCCTCCCATGTCTCTTTGCCCTGCTCTTTCACCTCTCCCTCCCTTGTGCCTACCCCCCTCCCTCCCCTGTTTCTCTTCGCCCCATCTGCCTTCTGTGCGCATTGTGAGACCCATAATGGCAGCAGAAGGGAGAGGTTGCCTATTGTGGGCCTCGCAATGAGCACCTTCGCCGCTCCCTGTGGGCCTCGCTATGAGCACCTTCGCCACTCATTGCAGGCTATGGCATGTGCTAGGTGCAAGCTCAAACCCGCATCTTTGCGGGTCTTGTCCTCCTCCTCCCTCCTTCCCCTGGCGCCATTACGGGCAACAATGACCACTTGTTGGCCTTTGCAAGCGTTACACACAAGCTCGCAATTACCACAGCTATATATGTGATTGGGTTTGTACTTACATGTGAAGTACTCATAAATGATACAAGCACGTTTTTGTGACCCCTTCATATTATCCACTACAGGGGGAGCTAAAGGCTCTTCCTCCCCATGTAGCAGAGCCGCATTAATGTCACCCAGCCTGTACTGCTATATTGTGAAGACAACAGTAGGCAACAATGATCTGACAAACCTTGTCTGGGCTATATTGTAGAGCCCCACCAGATGCATTTAAGCATCTGAAGCACATCTTGAGTACACAGAAGGTGCACTCAGTTAGATTCCGGCATGCCTTATGCTCCGTATTATACCTTTCCTGAATTTGTGGATTGCTCCCAGAGGTCAACAACCACGGCAAACACCCATATCCTGCATCATCTGAAGTAAACAAAATGGGGGATGTAGATATTAATAGGATGTTGTGATATTTTCCTAAAGCGTATGAACTTGTACATAATGATTCATCTATTGATCTTGATATGATTTGTGAACTTCATACTGTTTGGGCAAGATAACCCAGGGTTATGCACAGCAATGAGCAATGATGTCTTGGCTTGCATTAGTCACATGTGAACATCAGAGCAATAGAGTGAAATATGATGTACTGTATTGGTCCGAATATAAGCCGCACCTTTTTTTCTGATTTTTGAGTTTGGAAGTTACGGGTGCGGCTTATATTCGCAACCGTAAATAAATGACTGCCGATTTGAGAACTTGCGCGTTACGTGTGCGGCTTACATTCGCAAACGTAAAATTACTGGCGATTTGCTCAATTGCAAGTTAAGGGTGCCGATTTGCGTGCTTGAGACTGCGGTATCGTAGCAATTGGATAGCGATTTACGGTTTTAGTGATTCTAACATCCTTCAATGCCTGTAACCTTCAAAAGAAGTTACAGTACTAACTAGAAAGCCTATTTCTTGCAATGGCTGATCACTCCATTTTGAAGGGTGCGGCTTATATTTGAGTACTATCTTTTTTCTATTTTTCCCCTTGAATTTTACAGGTGCGGCTTATATGCGGGTGCGGCTTATATTAGGACCAATACGGTATATGTTATTGTATCCAGTGTTAGGAAGATATGCTTGCCTGTGATTACTTCTGGGTACTCACCCAGTAGCCAACCGGATGGAAATTGACCGGACTGGAACAAATCATAGGTGGCTGATTGATGCAGGATATGGGCATCGTGAGCACTTCCAGGGAAGGATGCAAACACATTTTGTATGCACATGTTTGCATCACAAACAACCTGTACATTGATTGAATGAAAATGTTTGAGATTCATGAACACTGCTTTCTGCTCTCTAGGAGGTATCAATGCAACATGTGTGCAATCAATAGCACATAGCACATTAGGGACACCTTCTAATTGATGGAAATCATATTTCACCTTCAACGTCTCTTTCCCAGTGTTAGGGTACCTGATGTTTCTGGTAGCTTGCCGAACAATAGCACAGAGGAATATACCCAGACAACTTGAGAGGTTTAGCTGAGAAATTCCTCTGACTATGCTCAGGGTGTTCTGAAAACTACCAGATGCAACGAGGTGTATTGTGGCTAACATCTGTATCATTCCCGGTATAGCTCGATTGGTCCGTGCGCGAGGCTTAAGATCACCACTCAGGACCGCACAGAGCTCTCCAAGACGGGCACTGGTCAGCCTAAAATACTCATTCACTATTCCATTAGTTAACCCCTCTAATGTGAGACCCTCCCTGTATACATTGGGTGTCCGGAACCTCCAGGCTTCTGGACCTGCTCACCCCCCTAAAGCTGTTGCTGTGTTGGAGCCGGCACTTCATGGGCACCCAGTTCTTGTTGTGTCCCCTCAAAAGCTGATCACCCACATCAATGTCATCCTCTGAAGATGCACTTATATTCCCTTATCCCTGTGCTACTGGATCTCTTTCCCCTCCTTGATCCCCCACCATGATACTTTGCATTGCCTGTGGTAATTCACTTGCCTGGCTTGGCTCTGGCCCAGCATGGATCACATTACCACTTTCACTCCAAGACACTCTTCTCTGCCACTCCTCATCCACTCCCCAATAACACACATTGCATCCAGATCTCCATCATGACACATGCTGTACAGACAAAAGTATCTCATATGTGGCCATGTATCCACATTCTCCTACATCTCTCTGACTTGTTGGGAATCCATGCTGGTTCAGACGTGCTAATGACTTGTTGGGGATGGAGTTATATAGCTTGTTGATTACAGCACCTGTTAATAGGCAGATGGATTTTAAGTTTGGAATTGCTCACCTGTGGATTTGAGACTTACCTGGCATTTCAACTGATGATGTTACTGACAAAGGTATCAGATTATTTATTCAGGATGTATCTGATTTTGTTGCTATAGTTAATGTTTTCATGTTTGTTTTACTGTTGTTGCAGGTCTCCACATGGCCTTTCCTGTTCACGTGTTTTTCTTGACCTGATTTTTATTTGGATTGATATATTTAATTGCTCTTTTGCGCCTCAGTTTTTGCTAATTGATGATATCTCCCATAGTTAAATGGTTGTGCATGCTTTTATATAAGTGTGCTATCTCTATAAGTGTGCTATCTCTTCTTTGCACCTCTCACAAATCATCACATTTTCCTTATTGTATCAGAAGTAAAGGTTAGCTCAGACAGCAGCACATAGCACTGGGTCAGCCCTCATTGTGCAAATGTGTTGCAGAAATTGCACTGATAGCCACCAGAAGTAAGTTATGTTGACCACTGAATTTTCATTATGGTTCCTTCCATTGACTGGCAGTTTTTGTTGCATCATTCTGCAAATTACTACTAAAATGTATTGAATTTAGTTAGCCTCCACAACAACTTCTAGAAAAACGGAAACATTCAGCATGTGCTGCTGGCATCTGTAGATGATGAAAAAACAGCTTTGAACAGTGACACACAATTATATGACTCTTAAACTAAAAATCTGACTAGGCAGCTTCAAAACCCATTAGCTGCCAACCCCTGAATTCCTTATTCTCTTAGGGCCTCATTCTATTATCGGCCGTAGGAGATGCAGGGCCGCAAGGCCGGCGCCTTGTTATCCCTTGCGGCCGCCTTTGATCTTAAACGGCCGCAAGAGTTTCGGCCGCAAGAAAATCCCGGTTGCTATACAATTGCTCCGGGAAACCTCTCTGCAAGGCTAAAACCGAGCCGCAGCTTACTTGCAGCAAAAAGGTCCCGCAAGCACACAATTAAGCACATGATAAAGCCATAATAAAGCCATCCTGCACTCTGATGAGACGATAAAGTGATTGTAGGTGTTAGCATTCATAGCACAACATTCCCCTACACTCAAATCCGTAAATAATTTTTATTTTAATTCATGTCAAATATCCGTGGACAAAGTCCCAAGGGCTTGGAGCACCTCAGACCCGCCCACGCTGTGGCCGTAAAATAAACAGTTAATTTAATATCAGGTTTGGGCTGATGTGCAAGCTTGAGAGGGTGTTTCTATTAATCCTCATGTCCCCATTATGATCCCTAGCATTTACAGAGCTTTACAGTGTCGTCTTGAATTTATATTTGCTTTTAAAGTTTACAGACCTTGCGGCCGGTTGCAAGATATGCGGCTGGCCGTAAGGGGGATATCCTTGCGGCACCGTCTATTTGAATTGCAATGTAGCGGGAGCCCCACAAGGAATCGCAGCTTTGCAGATGTTTTACGGCCGATAATAGAATGAGGCCCTTAGTGTATATTCAAGCATTGAAGATTGATACTGTTTTTGTTTAAATCAGTATGTCTCTTGAGTTCATTTGATTGCTTTTAGAGTGATTGAACATTGATGATGTTTCACTTCTGATTGTGCAGCACCTACATTTAATTCTAGAGATGTCCCTTAAAACTTTCTATGGTAAATGTTAGTTCTTTATTTTCAAATAAAGAAACCATCAACATTTGTAAGACATTGTGTATTCTAAAGAGGATTTCCCTGAAGAATTAACTAATGAGCCGCAGTACAAGTGTTTTGGAGTTTACATAATAATAATTGAACCTCACAGAAATAGATGTTGTTTCTAAAAAAGAACATATCTAATTAAATATACATAATTCTTTTCTTTCATTTTCTTTAGTAAGGTATTGGAAGTCCTAATAGTCCTTTAATCAGTAAATTCAAATGAAGCAATACAATGAAAATTAAGCTACAATGGAAATTACTCTGTGCAAGACTTATTTTCTTAAACTAAAGAAACAGTGTGAAGTCAACTTTTATAATATATTGAAACCACTGAAAACAGGATAAACAATAAAAACAAACAAGAAGATATTTCTTACAGATAAACTTACATACTTACATTTTTAGATATGAATACATATTAGGTTTATCACTTATAACCTCTTGTGCATGCATATCATTATCTTGCTCATAAGCAATAATTCTGTATTGGTAATCCCTACTTATTGTGCAAAAATATATTCCTATGGCATGACTATCTTGTATGAATACTAAAATGTAAGGCTTTTGCTTATTTTAAAATGTAAAAATAGCACAATCAGAAGTATAAAGTAAGGTTGCAATAGCTTGTGCTACAATCATTCAGAATTGCTCTTCAAGACTATTTGCCCAGAATGTACTACAGTGAAGCCATTTTGGAAATTGAAAGCTAGTCTGGAGTTATGTTTTTGTCATTTCTGTTATTGAAGAAACGGATAGAGATTACACTCATGCCTCTCCTAGATTACTTCATATGGTGGTTTTCATGAATTGTATTTCCTGTGCACAGTCTCAGAAAAATAATTATATATTTAAGAAATGTTACTTTTCGTGAGTTAGATGACTTAATGAGGAAATAATCTACTATCATTGTCCTTCTAATTAAATATTTTAAAACTAACATCATGCTTCCAACAAATGTGTCCCTCTTTAGCAAGTGCTGCTTAATGTGTATGCCACGAAAACCCAGAATTATTTTACTGCACCCACTGGATAATTAATTTAATAAATTTAATTAACAAAGCTGTATGTTTGCAGTATAGGACGTTCAGTTGTTCACCAGGACAAAATGTGAATGTCTTCATTTTGAGTTTTACAAATTATAATAATTTATATGATATCTCTTTGTAAACCTTACTACTGATGAAACCACTACTACTAAAATAAATGATATACAGCCTCATTAAATTACCCCTTATAATTCCCTTTGTCCTCGCAAATTTTTTTTTTTTGCTGTGTGCAAGGATTGATTCGACAATATGTCCCTCACAGCCTCCTTTGCGAGATGACACCCAAAACAGCAGAGAATAGGCTCAGAGAGAGCTACATAGCAACATGCAGCCTTAAATATATGGGGTGAACCTCGCACCTCGGAAGAATCCCTACGGGCACAAAAAAAGTGCCGGCAAGGGATCCTAAAGCCTATATGTGCTGCATCAGAGCAGCCCGACACCACAGTCTGATGCTCCCCCCTGCTGCCTAAACACATCCCAATGCTGCAGGGGTCTCTATCAAGACCCCTGCAGCCTCCCCACATTAACCCCTTGCTGCAGGGGTCCATAGGGATCCACGCAGCTCCCCCACATTAACCCCTTGCAGTGGGCCCCTGCTGCATTAAAAAAATTCAAATTCCCCACCGCAGGTCCATAAAGGGCCTGCGTCACTCCATTAACCCCCTCTATGCTGGGGGTCCCCATCGGGACACCCAAAGTGTCCCCACATTAACCCTTGCAGAATGGGTCCATAGGGATCACCCCAGCCCCCACACATCCTTTGCAGCGCAGGTCCCCAATCAGCATCGATCGGGACCCCGCTGCATTTAAAAATTCTAATTTCCAGCCTCGCAAGTCCATAAACAGACCCTTATGAGCCCTTAATTAACCCTGTCACTCATGGGGGTCAATACAGAGCCCTATAAGCCCTTAATTAAACCTGTCACTCAAGGGGGTCAATACAGACCCCCATAACCACTTAATTAACCCTATCACTCTTGGGGCTCTGTACAGAGACCCATGAGACTAAAATTACCTCCCTCAGTCCAATAGGAGTCTATATAGACCCCTATAGGACCTTTAGATTTTAAGTCTGTGAGTTTTAATCCTGCAAGGTGCTTTAGGGAAAAGGCTATGGACACTGGATTCCAAGCGCAAAGACAGGGCCCTCCTGAATCTTTAACTTGTCATTGCCTGTAATTTAACTTATGTATAGCGCTACCGAATATGTTGGCGCATTAAAAATAAACAATAATAATAATAATAATAATAATAATTATAATAATAGGACACTATTAACCCCTAGGTTAACCCCTATGGTTCTCCAGGACCCTCATGACAAAGTCTAAGCACTACACAACACTATTAAACCTAACTATACCCCATTAACCCCTTAACCCCAACTATACCACATTAACCCATATTAAAACCATATCTAACCCTATCTGGACCTATCTAACCCTTACTGGGCCAATTTAACTCTAACTGGGCCTATTTAAAGCTATCTGGAGCTAATAACCCTAACTGAGCCTATTTGACACCATCTAGCCCTGTTTAATCCCATCCCTTATGGGGGTCTATACAGACCCCCATAAGCCTCTATTTAACCAAATCAGTCCCATAAAGATCTATGAAGAACCTCATAGGACAATGAGAACCCTATTATTAACCCCAAAAGTACCATGAGGATCCTCTAGGACCCTCATTACACTAAGTACAAACACTACACTACACTATCCCTTACAATGAACCACTAAATCTACATTAACCCCCCTCTACCCTAACCTATTAACCCATACCTACCTAGCACAACCTACCTACCCCTTTATAATAATTACACACCTGTAAAGTAAAGGCATTAACAAATATACATAACATTACAGTAATAAATACATTATAAATATACCTCTAACTACAATACATTTCCCCCTATCTAGACATTAGCCCCTATATAGACATTACCCCTATCTAGAAATTACCCCTCCCTATACAATACCCGCTAAATCGAAGCTAAAATAGAATAAATAAAACCACTTACCTTTGCAGATGTCCCTTTAGATTGCACCCCCAAGGAAAAAAAGAAACATTAAATTAGTACATAATTAAACAGTACATATAATAAATAAACATTACAAATACAGTATTGAACTTACCTTTCCACCATGTCCCTGTCTATCTTCTTCTGTTCTCCGTTTTCCTCTGGAAAAATGATACATCACATGAATCACACATATAGTGCCTTGCAAAAGTATTCACCCCCTTGACTTTTTACCTATTTTGTTACATTACAGACTTAAGTTCAATGCTTTGTTATTTTGAATGTTATGTGATGGATCAGAACACAATGTTCTAAGTTGGTGAAGTGAAATGAGAAAAATATATATAAAAAACTATTTTTTAGAAATAGAAAACAAAAAATTGGCATGTGCTTATCTATTCACCCCCTTTGTTATGAAGCCCCTATAAAGCTCTCGTGCAACAAATTACCTTCAGAAGTCACATAATTAGCAAAATCATGTCCACCTGTGTGCAATCTAAGTGTCACATGATCTGTCATTACATATACACACCTTTTTCGAAAGGCCCCAGAGGCTGCAACATTAAGCAAGAGGCACCACTAACCAAACACTGCCATGAAGACCAAGGAACTCTCCAAAGTAAGGGACAATGTTGTTGAGAGGTACAAGTCAGGGTTAGGTTATAAAAAAAAAAATCAAAATCTTTGTTGATCCACAGGAGCATTATCAAATCTATCATAACCAAATGGAAAGAACATGGCACAACAGCAAACCTGCCAAGAGATGGCAGCCCACCAAAACTCATGGACCGAGCAAGGAGGGCATTAATCAGAGTGGCAGCACAGAGACCTAAGGCAACCCTGGAGGAGCTGCACAGTTCCACAGCAAAGACTGGAGTATCTGTATTATTATTATTATTATTATTATTATTATTATTATTATTATTATTATTTTTATTATAGTTTATTTATAACGCGCCAACATATTCCATAGCTCTGTACATAAATTAGGTTCAGGCAATGATAAATACAGATTAACATTTAGCAAAGGAAGGAAGGCCCCGTCTTTTAACTAGGAATCCAATGTCCATGGTGAATTCCCAAAGCACTTAGGATAGAAACTTGCAGACTTACAATCTAAGGGATAGTGAGTGGTAAAAGAGGGAGAGATAGATCTGTATATAGGATGACAATAAACTGTATGCTCCATAGAGTTGAGCTTTATGGCAGAGTGGACAGAAGAAAGCCATTACTTTCAGCAAAAAACAAAATGGCACATTTTGAGTTTGCGAAAAGGCATGTTGGAGACGCCCAAAATGTATGGAGGAAGGTGCTCTGGTCTGATAAGACTAAAATTTAACTTTTATGCCATCAAAGTACACGCTATGTCTGGTGCAAACCCAACACATCACATCACCCAAAGAACACCATCCCCTCAGGGAAACATGGTGGTGGCAGCATCATGCTGTGGGGATATTTTTCAGCAGCCGGGACTGGGAAACAGGTCAGAGTTGAGGGAAAGATGGATGGTGCTAAATACAGGGATATTCTTAAGCTAAAACCTGTACCACTCTGTGCGTGATTTGAGGCTAGGACATAGGTTCACCTTCCAGCAGAACAATGACCCCAAACACACTGCTAAAGCAACTCTTGAGTGGTTTAAGGGGAAACATGTAAATGTGTTGGAATGGCCTAGTCAAAGCCCTGACCTCAATCCAAAAGAAAATCTGTGGTTAGACTTAAAGATTGCTGTACAACTTGAAGAAGCTGGAGCAGTTTTGCAAGGAGGAATGGGCAAAAATGCCAGTGGTAAGATGTGATAAGCTCATAGAGACTTATCCAAAGTGACTTGTAGCTGGGATTGCCACAAAAGGTGGCTCTACAAAGTATTGACTTTAGGGGGGTGAATAGTTAGGCACATTGACTTTTTATGTTATTTTGTCCTATTTGTTGTCTGCTTTACAATAAAATAAAAAAATAAAAACATCTTCAAAGCTGTGGGCATGTTCTTTAAATTAAATGATGTAAATCCTCAAACAATCCATGTTAATTCCAGGTTGTGAGGCAACAAAACACGAAAAATGCCAAAGGGGGTGAATACTTTTGCAAAGCACTGTCTTCACAATTACACAAAACATAAATAAACAATAAACATCATAAAAGTAAAACTTACCTGTCCACGATGTCCCAGGCCTACTGCTCTTCTGCACTGGATGGGCCCTTGAAGAATCTGCGCTCTAAAAAAAAAAAACGGAGCTCCACACTCAACGCTAATGAGGCCTCTTACTGGAGAATATTGGCATAGGTGCCTTCTGATTGGCTGAAAAGGCTGACAATCAAATTTCAGCCAATCAGAAGGTGACAAGGTATGAGCCAACACCTATACCCCATTCTTATTGGCTGATGGAACTGTCAATCTTTTTTAAACCAATCAGTTTTAAATTTCTAATGTTTATTGTTTATTTATGTTTTGTGTATTTGTGATTATGTGTGACTAATTTGATGTATCTTTTTTCCAGGGGCCGAGCCGGAGAACAGAAGAAGATGGACGGGGACATGGTGAAAAGGTAAGTTTAATATTGTATTTGTAAATTTTATTTTTTATATGTACTGTTTATTTATGTACTCATTTTGATATTTCTTTTTTTCCTAGGTGGTGCAATCTGAAGGGACATCTGCAAATGAAAGTGGTTTTATTTATTCTATTTTAGCTTCAATTTAGGGGGTAATGTATAGATAGGGGGTCATGTCTAGATAGGGGGTTATGTATAGATAGGGGTAATGTATAGATACGGAGTAATGTATAGATAGGGGTTATGTCTAGATAGGGGGTTATGTCTAGATAGGGGATAATGTAAAAATAGGGGGTTATGTATAGATAGGGGATAATGTCTTGATAGGGGTAATGCATAGATAGGGGGAAATGTATTGTAGTTAGGGGTATATTTTTAATGTATTTATCACTGTAATTCTATGTGTATTTGTGTATGTCTTTACTTTGCAGGTGTGTACATATTTTTTTATTTTTTGTATTGGGGGTTGCGATGTTTTTTGTTTGTTTTGTTGTAATGAGGGGGGGGGTTGTAATGTCCTTTTTTAATTTTTGTACCTTAGCTTTTGTTATTTTGTGTAATTAGTGGGGTTGGGGGTTTAATAGGGGGTTAGGTAGGTAGTGTTAGGTAGGTAGGGGTTAATAGGTTAGGGTAGAGGGCGGTTAGTTTAGGTTTAGGGGAGAATAGTGTAGTGTAGTGTAGTGGTTTTACTTAGTATCATGAGGGTCCTAGAGGACCCTCATGGCACTAGTGGGGTTAATAATAGGATTCTCATTGTTCTATGAGGGTCTTCATAGACCTTTATGGGACTGATGGGTTAAATAGAAGCTTATAGGGGTCTATATAGACCCCACAAGGGATGGGGTTTGATGGAGGCTTATAGGGGTCTGTATAGACACCCATAAGTGATGGCATTAAATAGGGCTAGATGGGGTTAAATAGGTCCTGTAAGGGTTAGTAGGTTCACATAGGTTTAAATAGGCTTAGTTATTGTTAGATTGGCCTAGTAAGGGTTAGATAGGGTTTAGTATGGGCTAAAGGGGTATAGTTAGGGTTAAGGGGTTAATGGGTATAGTTAGGGTTAATAGTGTAGTGTAGTGCTTAGACTTTGTCATGGGGGTCCTGGAGGACCCTCATGGCACTTGTAGGGTTAACCTAATGGTTGATAGTGTCCTATATGGGTCTATATAGACCCCTTTTGAACTGCAGGGTTTAATTTTAGTCTCATGGGGCTCTGTATAGAGCCCCATGAGTTATAGGCTTAATTAAGGGCTCATGGGGGTCTGTACTGAACCCCATGAGTGACAGGGTTAATTAAGTGCTCATGGGGCTTTGTATTGACCCCAGTGAGTGACAGGGTTGAGTTACGGCTCACGGGGGGGTTTAGAGCCCCATAAGTTATAGGGGTCATTAGCGGCTCATGGGGCTCTGTTTAGAGCCCCATGAGTGATGGGGTTAATTTTAGGTGCCTGGGGGGTGTAATTATAGTACCCCCGCTGCAGTGGTTAGTATTTTTTAGTGCTTGTCAATTCAGGACCTTTACGGAACTTTTAGGACCCGCAAGGCAGGAAATTAGAATTTTTAAATGCAGCGGGGTCACGATCGATGCCGATCGAGACCCCTGCTGCAAGGGTTAATGTGGGGACACTTCGGGGGTCTTGATAGGGACCTCCAGCATTGAGGGGGGTTAATGTTAGGTGCTGCAGGGGTACTTGCAGTACCCCTGCAGTCGGGATGTGTGGAACGGGCTCTTTAAGGACCCACTGTAAAAAATGTAAATTCTTTTAAATGCAGCAGGGTCCTGATTGATGATGATTGGGGACCCCAGATGCAAAGTTTTTATGTGGACCCCTCGAGCAAGGGGATAATGTGGGGTCACTTTGGGGGTCCCAAAGACCTCCAGCATAGAGGGGGTTAATTTTATGTGCCATGGGGTATTTGGAGTACCCCCCACAGCAAGTGATTAGGTGTGAAGCCTGCAGGATCATCCCACAGGCTGTCCGTCTTCCTGCACTGTTGCTCCATGTTTGACACGGACGGCCCTGCTTCATAACTCACACGTTGCTCGCAGCAGGGCTAATTTAATAGCATTGTAACTTTGTAACAAACCTCGTATCTACAAAGCTGGAATGTAATAGGGCTGCTAGTATGTTTTCCATAATGATAAAATTAAACAAAATCGTTGAACACTAATTTTATAATGATACTAGTAACTTGCCTGTCATAAATAACTGTCCTTTCTCTGTGCCCTGTATCTCTCTACCTGTGCCATCTGTCTCAATCTCTCTGTACCCTCTGTCTCTCTCTGTGCCCTCGGTCTCTGCCCTCTCTCTCTCTCTGTACGCTCTACCTCTCTCTGTGCCCTCTTGCTGTGCCCACTACTTCTCTCTGTGCCACTACTTCTCTATGTGATTTATTTCTCTCTATGTGCCCTCTGCCTCTGTGCCTTCTTTCTCTGCACTCTGTCTCTCTATGTGCCCTCTGTCTCTCTATGTGCCCTCTGTCACTGTGTCCTGTCCCTGTGCCCTTTGTCTCTGTGCGCTCTGTCTCTGTGCCCTCTGTCTCTCTCTCTCTCTGTGCCCGCTCTATGGTCTACCTCCCTCCCTATTCTGGCCTGCAATGTGCTTACGCAAACTCCTACCCAACACCCATGGGCGAATTTGTAAGTATGCATGCTCAGTTGCACTGATTCACTAAATTTATGATCAATCTAAAGTGGTCAATACATGGTGAAATCTAATAGTAAATAACAAGTGTTCTAATCACTCACCTGATAAAGCAGTTCAAGTGATCAACCACAACATGAAAGTATTCATACAGGAGTAGAACATTTCAATGGACAACACGCTAAGTGACATCACCCATTCAGCCAGTGTAGAACATAGCGACTTGAAAGAGAAGTTTGTAGTACTGGTACTAATTTTGAAAGTAAACATTTTTTAATAAATATTATATTAAATTTTTTATCACTAATGAGTTTTCCAATTTGTGATTTGGCTAACAATGTTTATTCTCTGCAGTTTTGGAATGTCACTGATATTGTGTGATGTTTTCCCCATTGTCTTGGTTACATGTCTTGGACCCTTGTTCACCGGGTCATTTGATCCTAGGGGGCTCTGAGTCAACCTTTTATTTTTGGAACAGTTATTTTAGGTGTACGGTGTATTTTAGGGATAACGATATATTGGGCTAATACAAATATTGTGCAGTTATTACCCAGTTTGCTCCCAGGGTCCTTGCCAGATTCAAACTTGAATTAAGTCATAGAATAGGCTCCATAGGCTTCAATATGAGATCCACATGGCTGATTATGTCTTCAAGTATTCTTTACATTTCTGTCAAAAAAGTAATTAAAACCCTTGTTTCAATAGACAAGGGTCAAGTGCTGTCAAGTGCTTTGCAAGTGATATTCCTTTGGCCCTTTGTCTTGTGGTTAATCACAAATTAAGATATACTTGACCTTTGTGATTGTTCATGACCCCCCATTCAATCTAGTAGGGAGCCCGATGATTATTATGGAATTAACGTGTCCTGGGACTCTGCAACATGTCCTGGGCCTAAGAATCTGCAATGTGTCCCCAAATACGGTTAAAGGCATATATATATATATATATATATATATATATATATATATATATATATATATATACTGTATATATATATATATATATATATATATATATATATATTTCCTGGGTTTCAAATGTTTGGTAAGAAACAGGCAGTGATTATGAGAAAAATATGTCTTACAGTATCTCACAAAAGTGAGTATACCCCTCACATTTTTGTAAATATTTTATTATATTTTTTCATGTGACAACACTGAAAAAAAGACACTCTGCTACAATGTAAAGTAGAACGTGTACAGCCATTAATGACTAAACCATTGGCAACAAAAGTGAGTACACCCCTAAGTGGAAATGTCCAAATTGGGCCCAAAGTGTCAATATTTTGTGTGTCCGCCATTATTTTCCAGCACGACCTTAACCCTCATGGGCATGGAGTTCAACAGCTACCATGATCCCCTTCCTTCAGAGACTGGGCCGTAGGGCAATATTCCAACATGATAACAACCCCAAACACACGTCCAAGACAACCACTGCCTTGCTAAAAGAGCTGAAGGTAAAGGTAATGGACTGGCCATGCATGTCACCAGACCTAAACCCTATTGAGCATCTGTGGGGCATCCTCAAATGGAAGGTGGGGGAGTTCAAGGTCTCTAACAATCACCAGCTCTGTGATGTCATAATGGAGGAGTGGAAGAGGATTTTAATGGCAACCTGTGAAGCTCTGAGTGCTGAAGGATCTGTGAAAGGGCTCCAGACATGTTTTTAAACCCTTTGTGAGTCCTCCTTGGAACCCCTAACTTGTGGAGCGACTTTTGCTATTTGTGGCCTTGGCGGGGTGGTTAGCGAGGGGGAATCGGAGCAATTGAATTTGCGATTTTAGCTATCAGAACTCGTCCAGCCGTGAAAGAGGAGCATTAACTTTCGCTGGTGAGCATCACAATGAATCGGAGGCCACAGCCTGTAACCCGATCGGAGCCCGCGAAAAGATGCCAATTGAATAGCAAAAAAAATTACGGGCTCCTTTTCCGAAGCCCGGATCTCTCGATGCCTCAATTGAATGAGGCTCTAAGATTTTATGAATACTCAGTCCTTCATTCCATACCACTACAATCCATTTTCATAGCCAAGGTCAGCTATTTATGCTACTCAAGTGCGATTCTAAATGCAATGACAGTTACTGTTACTTTCAGTTCCTTTTAACTGTTACTGCAACAGCCCTATTGTTTTCTAGACTACTCTTGCTCCAAAGAAAAAAATAATAATCTTGGATTTAAAAACATGGCACATTATTTTTATTACCACATATACAGTAGTGTTGAATGTTAATTATTATTTAGTTAATTAGTTGCTCATTAATTGTAAACAAAATTATTTATACATTATCCAGCACTGTCAATGGATGTCTGATATGTGTACACTTCTATTAGAAGAAATTTTGAATGAAGACTTTGTGTCTCATTTTCATTCAGGAAAAGGCTTCTTTTTTCTTGGATGAATACCATTTTTCGTCTCTTTAGGCCCACAGAAAAGCCATCATCTAAAAATCCACACTATTCTAACAAAAAAAAACTGTGATAAATTATACAAATTTGCATTGTGCTTGTGCTACCATTATACAGACTTTCTAGGCTTTTAATTTGCCGAAACAGGTGTTAATCACATTTCAGTCAATCAGTGTGAATGATTTGAAATTATTGTAATCTTATTGCTTACTAATCAGAGAAGTTTAGCACTCCTATTCTGATTTATTCAATCATAATTCAGTATATTCATAGTCCTGCCTTACTCTACTTAACTAATAGATCTGCCAATCTAAAAAGTGAATATACATGCATTATTGCTTCTATGATACACAAGTATTGGGTTTTATCAGCTGGATCCTTAGAGATTATTACGTTTATCATATTCTGTCTTACATCTCTACCTGGAATAAAACCTGATTGGTTGGCATCTAACAGGTCTATTACACATGTCTTTAATTTATCAGCAAGTATCTTTATATATGTTGTGTTTATTCCCCCACATATCCTGATGTTGTCAGATGCTGTCTCCACTCTCTCTGCATCTGCTGTTTACATTCAAACTGAGTGTTCCATCTCATGTAAGTATTGCTTCAGACTTGATAAAGAGAGGTTGATCCTCTAAAAAGCTTGTCAATATAAATAACAAGTTTGTCCAATAAGAAAGGTATCAAATTATACTGAAATACTCATTATTAATATACTAGCGACTTGCCCGTCAAAAAATTACGGCAATAAGATTGTAAGACAGGTAATGTTGTTTGCATGCAAAATTCATTTTGTTGGTGTTTTAAGATCCTTCGGCGCTCATTGCGAGCCTTGCGCTGAGCGCCTTCGGCGCTCATTGCGAGGTTCTTGGTTGTTTGTGTGCTATGAGCAGCGTTGGTGTTTTTTTGGGTATGGCAATGAATAATTAATAAAATAAGAAATTAATATACTTTACCTATTGTGAAGTGATATATGCAGAAAACATTGTGTTGAAGAGCTGGCAATCTGTTTTCATGTTGCTACAGCATCAGTGTTGTAGAGCTGCTGTGTAAGCGTCATGAATGTGTGCAGTGTATAGTGTAATAGTGTGCATGAGCGAGGCAAATCCGTTAGGGTAGCTGTGTACTTCCGGATTGTATAAGTTAGTTTTCTAAAATGGCGCCTAATTTGTGGTATGCAGCTGTGGCTGATTTAACGTCCTTGTTTTCGTATGTCGTCCAACTTTTTCGAAAAATCCGTAGTTGTTTGGTGTTGTTTTCCTTTAGCCTCGTTTTCGTTTTGTTTGGCGGACATTTTTTCTCTCGCTTAGGTGATTTTCGGGTGTCTAAACTCTGAAATTTGGACTTAAATCGAGGTGTAAGTTCACTTGCAGAGGTCCTGGGTGCCCCCCATGCTGTGGGTAAGCTTTTTATCTGTTTGTTGTGTGTATTTATTGTGTTTGTAATGTTTTTGGGGTCACGCGGGTTGAGTCCTTGGTTTCATAATCTCCGTAGGTGTTTGGTGGTGTTTTGCGTCTTTAGAGTGCTGTAGCCTCGTTTTCGTTTTTTCGGCGGCCATTTTTTCTCTTGCTTAGGGGATTTTCGGGTGTCTAAAATCTTTTATTTGGAGATAAATTGAGGTGTAACTTCAGTTTTCGAAGGTCCTGGGTGCCCCCCCCCTTGCTGTAGGTAAGCTTTTTATGTATTTATTGTGTGTATTTCTTGTGTTTTGCATGTTTTCCTGTGCGCGTGTTTCGGGCTTTTTTTGCGAGGTCGTAATGGGTCGTAACTCGTCTCGTATTTTTGTTTCGTAAATCTGTAAGTTTTGCGAGGTCTGCAGATGCTGGCACAGAGCGCCTTTGGCGCTCCATGACAGCAACTGCGGCCCTTGCTTCGCGAGGTCCGCAGGCTCGCTATGCGAGCCCGCACCGTTAGCAACAGCCAGCATGCTCACAACTATATATGTGATATATATATATATATATATATATATATATATAGTGTGGTAATGTGGCCTTTGGCTACTGGTTTCTCCTTTGAGATACATATAAATAGCAGAGATTCCAAGTTTCTTTTTATGTACTTTTTATTAAAAAGTCCAAAATACAAAAGAAATAGCTTACGCCAGCATAAAATAAAATTCTGCATAAACGTACTGACTTAACTTCAGGAACACCCTCGCTAGCCCTGAAGCCGCTTCTCAGCCTTCAGGTGAAAATACAGACTTTTTAAATAGTCCATCTTCAATGGTTTAAAGTGTCTTCTCTCTGTAGACCGTCGTCTTTAAATTGCATACCATAGGGTGGGGTTCTGGCCCGCCCTACTCTCCAGATACCCCAACCTCCAGGGACCCTTAATACCCTCTTTTGGTGAAGGCTACACATCTGTTTACCGACACAGACTTCTCCCTGGGGTTATCAGACTCTGCAATGGTACCTTTACATCCAGTCTCTCAGCTGTAATGGATCCTCTGCTCCAATCGCTGGGATACCACCAATCAGTCTCCTCTGTAAATACTGCTGTGACAAAATCCTTGCAGCAGCTCCTCTGTAAATCCCCTTTTTCTCTGCAGCAAGCAGTCTCCTGTGTAAATGCTCTTTGTGGCACAAATCCTCTTTCTCTGTAGCTCCAGCAGTTGCAGACTTCTCAGTTTGCTCTCTGAGCTGTGCAAACTGTAGCAGTGTAAAGCAAACAGCCTTTTTACTCCAGACTGTAAACTTTCAGGCTCCTCTCAGCCTGGTACAATTTCTGCTTCTAGCAGACAACCTAAAAGTACTTTGTTCCTCTCAATGGCAGATAAATACAAGCGTCCTTCTTAGCTTGCTTCAGACTGAGGCCTTCACTCACTGGCCTCACTCTGCTAGGCCAAACAGGGCCTAACTGCAGGGGACTCCACCCATCTCTCTGCTGTTGTCTTAAAGGCAATCCACAGCTGGACTTTAATTAGCCTCTGATCACTGCCTGGAGTTAAATCTTGGTTTCTTCCAAGAAATCTTCCAGCCTCTTTAATTAAAGCCACCTCTAGGGGCATTCTTTGCTTCACTCCATTACAATATATATATATATAAATCAAACAAAAAATAAGAAAAAAGAAAAAAAGGGGGAGGCCACAACCACTAAATAGTCTCTGTACAGCCACAAAACAGTCACACAATGTTGTCTGTATCAAATCACGATAATCTTAGACTTTTAGATATCTTGTACAATCTTCTTCGATTTCCGCTGCCTTTCAAAGGTACGCTGTCCACACAGCGACCGAAACTGATAAATGTTCAAGACAAAAAGAGAAAGATTAAAGGCGCCACCCTAGTGCAGATTATCCTCCAGCTTTCAAAACCCAATAGAGTTATATGTATATAAATCTCCACTTATGGTTAATGAATGCCAACTCACATGTTATTAACTCAAGTATATGAGGTATGATACAGATGTAGGTTGAGACTCCAGCGGTTTGTGACTCCAACGGTTTATGATCCACCTTGGCTTCCTTCTTGTTAGTAAGGCAATATCTCCAAATATACTGATAAACAGCGAAGGACTTCAAAAATAGGTCAAACTTATGGTATTTTAATTTAAATTTGACCAAATAGTAGCAAATAAAAATCTGTGAGTCTTCCACTGATCACATAGAAAAAACTCCCAGTATACATCAAAAATATAAAAATCAGCAATAAAAACAAAACAGAACAGAACAAGACGCTTTTCGCTCCACTATTGGAGCGTCCTAAGTTGTTAAAATGAATTAAATAAAAAATATGCATATATTAGAAAGAAAAAATAATAAAAAGTAGTATTTTTGCAAATCACATCAGAAATAGATGTGTGTAATAGGATCTGCTATCCAGGGGAATAGCGTCAAAAGGCCCTATATGTATCCCACTCCTATTTATAGGAGGATATGTGTGTGTCCCCCTCTCACCTTGATCTCAATCTGGGAGCCCTCCTTCTTGCAGTCCACCCCCATCAAGTTCCGGACCGTAATGGCGCTTTTCTCACCAAATGATGTAATTTTCGGCGGCAGAACCTCACTTCTGGCGCGCCATATAACGCCATATAAGATGCCGGGTGCTGAAAACACATCGCTTCCGGCGCACACTGACCATGTCACTTCTGGTGCTCACAATCTACGTCATATCCGGCGCATCGGATGATGTCACGTCAGGTTCTGGAACCTGACGGGAAATGGCAGTGTTACAAGGGGACAAGGGGACACACCAACCAGAGGGAAAAAGGTAAATCCCAAATAGATTACAGTACAATAAATACACCCACAACAATAAACCCCCCCCCCAAAAAAAAAAAAATATTAACAGAGCAGTACATACACAAACCAGAAAGTAAGAAGATAAGTTAACCACATAATTAATTACCAGTCTTATTATAAATAAACAATTATCTGTTAAAATACATGGATATACTATATTGGGATCATATAGGTTATATCAATATACCAAAAAATATATCAAAGAATAAAATAAAATGACAATATCCTTTTATAACCCCAAGTGAAACCTTAAAACAATTCTATTATCTATTATCACAAAAGCCAAAGATATTCAAAAAAATCCTTATATACTTCTTCTAGGCTTGTATATATCCAGATAAACTCCTCCTTCTAAATATATATGGAGGAAATAATAAATAAATGAATACATTATATCTAAGAATTCTACAAAACTAACCTATGATACCAAATCTCTTATCTGAATATAAATTAAAATAAATTATAACGCAAAATGTATAAAAGTTTTAAATAATATAATAAAAAAATATATATATTATTAATAAAATCCTCTACTAATTAGTAAGTATTAATATAACTCTATAGAAAGGCCGCCAAATCTATATCAATATTTAGCCCTTCAGGGACTAGTGTACCCAACTTATGTATTCATCTAGTCTCTGCTTTCCTCAACAAGTTAAGTCTATCTCCACCTCTAACTACCAATACAATATGTTCCACAGCTTGTACTTGCAGACCTCTCACATCTTGTTGGTGATATTTAACAATATGTGCCAAAAGCCCATTGGTGAGAACACCTTTTTTAATATTTAAGGTGTTCTCTAACCATAGATTAAAGCGTCCTCTTAGTTCGGCCTACATATTGTTTATTGCAGTGGCACATAAACACATATACTATATATTCAGATCTGCAATTCATTATATGTCTAACACAAAATTTGTATGTCTTACTAGAGGATACAACACAATTCTTATTCTTCTCTTTCAAAAGACCACATGTAGTCCATCCCTTTATTCCACATTTAGAAGTTGCCATCAGACCTGCAGGCCATGTCTGTTTTTTCTCACACGTCTTAATTCGCTAGGTGCAAGCAAATTTTTACTGTTATTACTCTTTCAAAACATTATAGTTGGTCTGTCTGGTAGGGACTGCCTTAAGACCTCATCTTCCAATAACACTGGCCAAAATGTGGGAATACTATTAGAAATCTGCCTCAATGCTTGGTTGACTTTAGTTAAAACCCTACATCCGTTATCCTTACCCAGTCTATCTTTTCTCATACTTTTACACATTAGAAGATCATTCCTATCTAGTGCTTCTGCTCTTTCTAATGCTTTCATAACTTGGACTGGATTGTGTCCTTTATCTAGAAGTTTCTGCTGTAGTACAGCACTTTCAAGTTTAAAATCCGATATTCTAGTACAGTTTCTTTGTAATCTTTGAAACTGTCCAAAGGGAATATTATTTATCCATTTCCAGTCAGGATTACTATTAGCATTCAAATAACTATTAGCATCTGTCGGTTTCGTATATAATTTAGTTATAATTTCTCTGCCTTCTCCTGATAATACCAGATCTAAAAATGTAACCGAAACTCTGTCCATATGCATCGTAAAATTCAAATTTAAATCATTTTCATTAACATAGGTTAAAAACGGTTCCACTGATTCTCCCTCGGCATCATTCCAAATGAGGATGATATCATCAATGTAACAATACCATTTAACTATGTTTTTGGAGAATGTTTTTTTTTTCCAAATTACTAAGGTTTCCTAATACCCATGAACAAATTCGCAAAACTTGGAGCGAATTTAGTCCCCATTGCGGTACCTTGACACTGTACATATCTTCAAACAAAAAATAATTATGTTTCAAAATAAATGTGATTGTATTGGATTAAATACTGATATCGGTTTTAAGGAACTATGTCTAATATTCAAATTCTCTGATTCGCATAGTAGATCTGCTAAATCCTGACACATCAAATCATAACAAAGTGCGTCATCCCGACTATCTTCGACACCACCTAAGGAGTTTAACTCTATAAGTGTATCCAAATCTGTAATCTCCAAAGATTCCCTTGTACTTTGATTATCTAGATAGAGATTACCCCTACATTTTCCATTTTGTTAAAATGTCTTTTTAGAGTCAAATTTCTTATAAATTTATTAACGTCAATAAAAAGATCAAACATATCTGGTTCTGAGTATGGAGCAAAAGACAATCCCTTTCGTAGGCACTCAATTCATATGCATTCAGAACCCTCTTGGATAGACTAAAAATCTTCATTGTTTCAAGATTCCGCCTTTTAGTTTTTTTATTTTGTTCTCGTCTTCCAGCCCTACATCCCCTCCGTCTATCTGACTTAAAACTCTTTTTTTTCATTGTATTTTCAGCGAGGGAGCAAAGTAGGTTTGCAACCCTTTTTGGGGAATCAATTTTAGTTTCTTCTCGTTGACTAAAAAAGAAGAGGAAGAAGAAGGGAGGGAGGATAAAATCTCCTCTTGTCCTATTTGTCTATCTTCCAGACTCCTATCTATCTGAATTTCTGGCGGTAGAACAAACCCTCTTTCTGTTTTCCCTATCTGTGTCCCATCCATGTTATCAGTTATCCAGTCCTTATAAGGTCTACTGGTTGGGATGGAACTATACCTTCTAAACCTTACTAGATCAAATTTTTATTTTGACAGTGATAGTGGGTGGTTAGGTATCCATGAAGCATTAACAATATTGGTCGTTTCAAAATCAGCGGTACCAAATTCATTATTACCCTGATTCCCAACTTTGTGATCTCGCATTTCTGATGATTTGTCTAATCCATTCGTATAACTCCATTTATTTTGTCTGTGATTCTAAGTTCTCTTTTTATATTATGAGGGGGAGGATAAAAACTCTATCATGTCTAGTCTTATTCTGCTCTTTATAATTGGACTAGCGACTTGCCCGTCAAAAAATGACGGCAATGAGATGTATATGTTTGTCAAGTTGTTTAGTTATTTATATATATTTTTGACCCTTGTAAGTATTGTGATATGAACGTGTATTTTTGTAAAATTTTGATGTAATGGTTTTTTAACATGAAATTTGTATCTGAAGAATTGTTCACTTAAATATACATTGAATCCAGAGGAAAGCAAAAAGTAAAAAGCCTTGTTGAAACGTCCCGATTTTTAACATGAAGTTTAAAATATATGTAAGCAATAACCTTCAAAGTATATATTTTTAAACTTGAACTTTATTTTTTATGTAACTTTGGAAGTTGACAAAACATTTGTATAATTTGAAACATTATAAACAGGAACATAGTGAATACATTTTGTAACTTAATTTTGTATTAAAAGTATTAACATTTGAATGTAAAAACAGTTGAACTTTAAATTAATCAGTATTAACATGCAATTTGTATCAGAATAATTGTTAAGTTTAATATACATTGAATGTAGAGAAAGGCATACAGTAAAAACTCTCCTTAAAACGTACCTAATGAAAGTAATTCCTTACTGACCACATAAACTGGCGATAAACATTAATGTAGGTAGTAATCTTAAGATAACAGATAATATTTAGATTGTGACTTAAAAGGTGCTTGAGCTCTTAACATGAACTTTGTAATCTGTTGAATGAAATAACTTGAAAATATTGTTTTTAAACTTGTAACATTAGAAACATTAACACAGTAACTTAACATTGTAACATAATTTTTCTTAAAAATGCAAGGCAAGTATTTTGTGAGGCGAATTATCCATAAACATTACTTCCATTAATTATGACTGAATTAAACAACAAATTGTTATGTATTTTTGAATGCTTTTAAAAAATGATTATGGCTTTAGTTTGTATTCTGCAAAGTTATAGTACTTCATAGTAGACAATGTTTTTAGTAAAAATACGTCCATCTTCTAATAAATCACCTTGACTTTCATTGTTTTCAATGTAAACTTTAATAGCCTGTGGATTTTTGCACCGTGACAATGCAACGTACAATTGACCATGTGCAAATACTGGTTCTTCCAAAAAAATACCCACAGATTTGAAAGTTTGACCTTGTGATTTATTAATGGTCATGGCAAATGCCATAATAATGGGAAATTGTCTTCTTTGAAGTATAAAAGGGAGACTACTTTCACTTGGTGCTAAATGTATCCTTGGTATGAAAACTCTCTCTCCTTTATGGGTCCCAGTTAAAATTTCAGCATCTATAAAATGGTCCCTTAATTGTTGAACAATTAATCTTGTGCCATTGCATAGGCCTTTTTTGGGGTTCATATTTCGCAGTAACATGATAATTGCACCTTTCTTTAGCTGCAAAATATGTGGTGGCATTCCAGAAGGAGTTAGAGAGTTTATGAATTCAGTCGAAAAGTTAGCCTGACTTTCATTGTCATCAGCAAGTACAGAATCAGCACTGTGATAATTTCTTTGTGGTGCATTAATTTTTTTAAAGATTTCATTATTGAGGATTAATGCATCTTTATTTTTACACGTCAGTATGACTTGGTTGGCAAGCTCGGAATATTCTTCGTTATTGATGCTCCCTTCAAATATAGCCGATATAATATATCATCTGAGGTGGGATCTCTACAGTGTCGTCAGCTAAATGTAGTATTTTTTCTGTTCTGCCTTCTCCAATTTTAATAAGCCAATCATTGAAATCATTTTGTCCTTCTGATCTCATATTTTGTTGCAGTTGAAGATTTCCATGTACAACAACAGGTAATGTTTGTCTAAAATCGCCACCCAACAACATTACCTTTCCACCAAATGGCAAAATATTATCCATGACTTCACGAAGCAAACGGTCAATACATTGGAGGGCATAGCATGACATCATTGTGGCCTCATCTATTATAATTAATTTACATTTCTTAAATTTCTTTGCTTGTAAAGATGTCATGCGAATATCTGACACAGAATTTTCTAAAATAGGCACTGGCAGTTTAAATCCACTATGAACAGTTCTTCCACCTTCTAATAAAAGTGCAGCAATTCCAGTAGTGGCAAACGCCATTGCTATTTGTCCTTGTTCTCGTACTGAACTCATTAATAAATTGTACAAATAGGTTTTTCCTGATCCGCCAGGTCCATCAAGATAGAAATAACGCTCTGTCACCATGTCATCATCTATTGCATTTTTAATGGCATGAAATGCTTGCAATTGTAGTGTATTTAAAGTTGCAAGTCTTTCTTGTGTTCTTTCTGCTTGTAGTTGAATGTCATAGTCTTCAAAGTTAATGTCATCTATAAGACCTGGATCAGGCAAATTAAAACTTGCACAACTTAATCCATGAGTTAAAAGGACTTCTTGGATTTCCATTAACGCTTTTAAGTGTGCAATGGGTTCATTGTATCGTCGCATAAAGTCTTCAGCCATATTACTTTTAAAAGTCTCCCACAAAGCTAATGCATTTGGAGCATTTGAGAAGATACAAATAAAAGCAAATTGTTCTCTCATCTGTCGTGGCATTTGACATTGTGCTGCTTCTTCTAAACATCTTTCCCACTCTGTATCATCAGCGAGTAAGTTTCTATGTCTTGCAGCTAAATGGAAGGATTCATATACAATGTCATTAACAGTTCTTAATTGTTCAAAACTTTGTGCTCCTGGAACATTTAAAAGTAATATCCGTAAGCAAAAACGTTCAACATCTCTTGGACTGACTGTGTAAATTCGTGTAATTATTTTATTGCCTCTGGTTTTTCTTGGTCTCCATAATCCATTCACAAAAACATAGTGATATGGAATTTCAATATATAAGTATTGTGTTGCTTGAGCATCATTTGAATTTAATGCAAACCATGCAGTTAGTGTAGTGTGACGATCTTCACTTTGGGCCAATGCATTCATTTAATTTCCAGCATGGAAATAGACTAAATGTCGTTGTGGCAAATGTACTGCTAATCTATATACTGCATGTGATCTATCATGCATTTCAAATTTTAAAAGCCGCCACATAGCTTCTGGTGCACTGACATAGCGAGCATCTACATGAGATGCAAGTTCATCATGTACTAACTCACTACATTCAGGGTTGTCTGCACTTTTGACGACTACAGGATCTGCATCATAGCCTTTGTAAATATATTTATAGACATATTTAATGGATTTGATGGAAGTGCAGGCTTCTACGTTGATGTGGGCGTTGTACTTCATGAGTAAATGTGGATTGTAGGGTACTACATATCTATTGTCCACTTTTTTTCCACGAATAATGGCACTATCTCCTTCTCTTCTTTTATAAAGTGGATATCCATCACAATTTGCATATGTTTTGTCTCTATAATCTTTTGGAAAATCTTTTGAACATTTATTACTTTCCATACATGGTGATTGTGGATTAAGGTCTTCACAGGGTCCATGAATCATGCGATGAGTAACAATCTCATATAGTCTACCATATAGTTGTGGATCTGGTAGTTCAGCAACTATGACTGCATCCACTTTGTCCGAAGTATCTAATTTATCTTTCTCTTGAAGTATTATGAGAAGATGTGCATGTGGAAGGCCTCTTTTTTGAAATTCAATGGTATATACATAAGCAAGACATTTGCCAAATAACTGATTTATAGTGAAGTCACGTATTAATTCATTTAATTTGATCTTAAAAACTCTGGCTACTAAATCTGGTCGATGTGAAGCACTTTGTCCAAGAAGTAGATTTTGATTAATTTCTGGCCATTGTGGATTACATGTAAATGTCACAAATAAATCTGGTTTTCCAAATTTTGTCACAATAGCCATAGCATCATTGTATCTTTCTCTCATATTTCGAGGAGATCCTTGAAAGGAAGATGGTAAAATGATGGCTTTGCCAGCTATCATGTCTCTGCTTGTAGCCACGTCAGCAACATAGTCCATGAGTCCACAATAATGTTCTACACGTAGTTTATCTTGTTGAACTTTTATTTGCCTCAACTTGCAAATATCTTTCATTTTTTCAGCTGATAGTCTCTTATTTGCAAGTCTTTTGCGTTCTTTTTTTTTGTCGAATTTCTTTCTCCTCTGGTGTCTGCTGGGCGGCCCATCTCTCTTATCTTTCTCTAGTTTGACGTCTTTTCTTCTCTTCTTTGGTCTCGTTATCAGCCATATTAATCTGTAAAGGAAAAAAAAGAAATGTAATTGTGTATATTTAAATTTGTAATTCCTGTTAAAGATTCTTGTGCACAATTGGTGAAATAAAAGGCAAATCATTACTGTATCAGTTATATTTAGTTAAAATTATAATTCCTGTCCTCACTGACTAAGAATTTGGCCAATGGAATACTGTTGTAAATAAGCATTTAACATATATTTAGTAAATAATTTTTTATTTATTGAAAACGTTGCTTGTGGATAGATATTTACCACTACAAAACTTCTTTGCTAAAAAAAACATTGAGGTGGTTATTAAGCTATGTATTGCATAGTGGCAATTTAAATAGAATAAGGGAGATAGTAAATTTATTTTTATATTTTTTTCTGTTGAGACAGATGCAAATGAAAGATGTTTCTTTATTTTTCTCCTTTTGTACTTATTATACTGTACCTTGGTTGAAGTGTGATTTAAATCCGAATGTTTGTTGGTCCTGGGTTGAAAATCGTTGTCCAATGGTGTGGTCCTCTGTTGGAAGTCCTCGTCCGATGGTGTGGTCCTCTGTGTAAAATCCTGGTCCTATGGTCTGGTCCTCTGTTGAAAGTCGTAGTCCGATGGTGTGTTCCTGTGGCGATAGCCCTCGTCCGATGTTGTGGTCCACTGGCGATAGCCCTCGTCCGATGTTGTGGTCCTTTGGTGAAAGTCCTCGTCCGATGGTCTGGTCCTAGCCTCGTCCGATGTTGTGGTCCTTTAGTGAAAGTCCTCATCCGATGGTCTTCATGCAGTATCTGTTGTAATATAAAATAGAAAATGTTGTTTTAGTGAAATGTCTTTTAAATAATGAAAAAATGTATGAATTTGGCTGTATTGTATCAGTTATGGTTATTTTTTTCTATTTTTTTTTTTTTTACTTTATGTACAATCCCACAACTTTTGTTATTCTTATTTAAGGTTCTTAGTAAGGCTTGTAGGTTGTGATATATTCAAAAAGAATATGAATTTCTTTTGCTATGTGTTTGTGTCTTTATTTTTGTACAATCCTGTTTTGTGCACACCACTTGTTTTATAGTTATTTAAGCTTCATTGTAATGGTTATAGGTTGTTAAACATTAAAGAAGAATCTTAATGTAGTTTGGTATGTGTTTGTGTGAGTTTTAGTCCAATCCTGTTTTGTGTGTACCACTTCTGTTATACTTATTTATGCTTCTTTGTAAGGCTTCTAGGTTGTTAAACATTAAGTAAGATTATGAATTTAGTTTGCTATGTGTTTATGTTAGTTTTTGTACAATCCTGTTTTGTACGCACCACTTGTGGTATACTTATTTAGCCTTTATTGTGATGGTTATAGTTTGTGAAACATGAAATAATATTATTAAAGTAGTTTGCTATGTGTTTGTGTTAGTTTGTTACAATCCTGTTTTGTGCGTACCACTTGTGGTGAAGTTATTTAGTCTTGATTGTACTGGTTATACGTTGTTAAACATTAAAGAAGAATGTTAATGTAGTTTCCTATGTGTTTGTGTGATTTTTTGTACAATCCTATTAGGTGCGCAACACTTTTGTTATTCTTATTTAGGCTTCTTTGTAAGGCTTATAGGTTGTTAAACATTGAATAAGAAAGTTAATTTATTTTGCTATGTGTTTCTGTGAGTTTGTTCCAATTCTGTTTTGTGTGTAGCACTTTGTGTGTACCATATGTTGCATAGTTTGCCCCTCATTGAATTGCATTTTTTCCAATGTAATATTACTGTAAGGCCCTCATTCAATTGCAATTTAGAAACTTGAATAGAGGTCTAAATAAGCACATCACATATTTTTGTTAAAGAAGTTTTTAGTTATTAAGCATGTATCCAAAAGCAATGTTTTCACTAACGAAAAATTTCTTTAAAAAATATATGTGATGTGATTATTTGGATCCCTATTGAATTAGCAAAATGGCAATTGAATAAGGGCCTAAATGTGCTTAATTAGAGCCATATTCAATTGTCCAAAACACAATTGAATGAGACACTTTGGTTACTGCATTTGTTATGTTGTCGGTGCCTCATTGAAAAGCATATTTTTTTAACCGAATTTTGAATTTAGTGAACTTGTATCCAAAAGCAAGGTCTTCACTAAATAAAAAGTTCCTTAAAAAAATATCCTCTGTGCTTATATAGAGCCCTATTGAAATGGCCAAATCACATTTAAATGAGGCCCTTGGCCATTAAACATATATAGGTCCTCATTGAATTGCAATTTTGCCAATTGAAGAGGGCTCTATATAAGCACATAACATATTTATTGAGCGAAGTTTTTAGTTATTGAAGAACCTTGATTTTAGATAGAAGTTCATTAACTAAAAAGTTATGTCTAAAAAATATGTTATGTGCTTATATAGAGCCCTATTCAATTGGGCAACTCGCAATTGAATGAGGCTCATGGTTCGTTTCTTTTTTATACTTAATACTTTACCTTGATTGAAGTGTCGAATGACAGAGGGTCCCCTCCTGCCAATCTTATTCCGCCAGTCTTCTTGTAGTGTCTGTTTGAAAAAGAAAGTGAAATAGTTATTTGTATATTTTAAATGTTTCATGTAGCAAAGCATGACCTTTTCAGCATGTAATGTCTTGTTGTATCTTACCTGTTGTTCTTTGTTGGTGTTCTTTAAAAGGGATTGTGCTTCACAATGCACTGTGCAAATTGTTGAGTGACGCTGTTGATGCAGAGTCTGTTTGAATATTAAAAGAAGTAGAAAGATTCAGCTTTATGTGATCTATTGAATTGCAGTAAAATAATGTCATTTAAATATACTTCTGTAATTATTTTTAATTGACCTTATTTTTTGGTGTGGGCTACACACATATGTCACATACATGAAGCACATTTCCATAGTTTAATTACATTTTTTTGTGTGCGTGTGACATATCACTATACATGAGTCATATTTAAATTGTTAAATTAACCTTATTATTTTTTTTCCAACACACATAAATGTGTGTGTGTGAGATGTAACGATAGATGATACATAGATGTGCGTGTCACATATCAGTATACATGACATATAATGTCATTTAAAAGTAGTTGTTTAATGATTTTGTTTTAAGATCATTTTGTTGCAGGGACAATACACATAAATGTGCGTGTCACATGTCACTATACATTATAGACATATATGTGCATGTCACATGTCACTATACATTATAGACATATATGTGCGTGTCACATGTCACTATACATAAACCTCTTTTTGATATTGAATTATGTTTTTTTGTTGTTTTGTTAAATGAACTGTATTTTTTTTGTGGGCCTATACACATAAATGTGCGTGTGACATGTCACTACATAAATCACATTTTCCTAGTTTATTTTACTTTTTTTTTGTCCTGTCCTGATGATAAAATGTAATATATTAGAGCTTACCTCTCAATTGTAATTTGCACAGTGTAAAGTAGTAAATTAGTAAAGAATTGTCTTCTCAAGCAAAAGCAGCAGTTATGTATGAAGTCACTCTGTTCATCACCTGAGGAGAAATGTATTTTTGTCAGTAAAATAGGCAGTATTTATAAACTTGTAGAAAGTTCTGGAAAGTGAGACCGTTAGAACGCAATACGCATGCGCTATTTGCGTTCCAGCTTACAATTTGCTTTCCATCCGCCATTTTGTGCGTAGTACTGTTGAAAATGGTGTTTAATATGATTGTGATACGTTCCGCATAGTATGTGTTTCATTATTGCGAGTAAGTGTAGTATAGTTACGTCTGAAGCCTCGTTTTCGTTTTGTTCGTCTGCCATTTTTTCTCTCGCTTAGCGATGGTATTAGTGTCTAAAGTGTTTTATTTTTATTTAAATGTAGGTGTAACTTGTATTTTTGAGGTGCTGGATGGTTCCTCTTGCTGTAGGTAATCTTTTTATGTGTTTGTTGTGTGTATTTATTAAGTTTTAAATGGTTGTATGTCGGCGTGTTGCGTCCGATGTTTGCGAGGTCGTAATGTGTGGTAACGTGTCTCGTATGGTGTTTGCGTGTGTAGCCTCGTTTTCGTTTTATTCGTCGGCCATTTTTTGTGTCGCTTAGCAAATTATTTAGTGTCTAAACTCTTTTATTTTGAGTGCAATTAAGTTGTAAGTTGCATTTTTGAGGTCCTGGATGCTCCCTGTTTCTGCAGGTAAGGTTTTTATGTATGTGCTGTGTGTATGTATGGTGTTTTTAATTTTGTAATGTTCGCGAGTTGTGTCCGAGTGTTGCGAGGACGTAATGTGTGTGAACGTGTGTCGTATGTTGTTTGCGAGTGTCGTAATGTGTGTGTCGTGCTTTTTCGGTTGCGACGTGAATTTTGCGAGTGTCGTAATGTGTGTGTCGTGCTGTTTGGGTTGGGAATTTGGGTTGGGAATTTTGCGAAGGTCGCAGTTGCTGCAACTGAGGCCCTCGCTTTGCGAGGTCCTCAGGTGCTGGCATGGAGTGCCTGCGGCGCTCCATGCCAGCAAATAAGACCTTGGCCCAGTGCCCTGGCTTCGCGAGGGCCGCGGGCTGTGTGTCGTGCTGTTTGGGTTGGGAATTTGGGTTGTGAATTTTGCGAGGGTCGCAGTTGCTGCAACTAAGGCCCTCGCTTTGCGAGGTCCTCAGGTGCTGGCATGGAGCGCCTGCGGCGCTCCATGCCAGCAACTGAGACCCTGGCCCAGTGCCCTCGCTTCGCGAGGGCCGCGGGCTCGCTACACGAGCCCGCAGCATTAGCAACAACTCGTACGCACTATAGCTCACAACTATATATGTGATGCCTGGATAGGCCTATGGTGAGATCAGATGTTTTTAAAAATTGCCAAAACTGTAGCAAAATAACAAAACAAAAAAAAACACTGGACTGCCCTTTCTAGCAAGGGATCATGTATTAAGTTTGAACATATCGCAGCTCATGCCTAGAATTTTGTGTGATAAAAGATCCATGTAGACATCTTTTCATAGGAGTATTAAGTAGATTAGTAGATTAAATGTAGAAACAGAGATTTGAGGGTAGATGAACCAGTAGGTCTGTCTAGTCTTAATACATAATCATGACAACTTTATGCATATTTTAAGCATGGCTGAAACATTTTATTCTATTGGAGAGTTGTCGATATATATGTGTAATAGCTTGCTTCCAACTTTAATAATCTTAATACAACAGGGTGGTTGCAAACAGACCCAGCATAACTGCTCCTAATTTACCTCAATTTCTTTTTTTACAAATACTGCAAACAAATGTGTCAAATGTTTCATTGTTATAATACAGTGTACATTGGCATAATTGCAAATGCATATTTTTTCTTATTCATGATTTTACACATGGGTGAAATGTATGCCTGACATCATTTGAACTAATAGATATATTTAGACTTGCTCAGCTTCAAACTTGTTACTAAGTTTTACCCCATGCTATGTGCAGTGTAATTTGTGGTATACCTGTAATTCGCCTGCAGGAACCATTATATATACTGTATATATATATATATACTAGCGACTTGCCCGTCAAAAATGACGGCAATAAAAACTGAAGCCTGGCAATACTGTTTGCCACACAATGTAAGCCTCTCCCCCTCTACTTTACTGGCCTTTTGATGAGCGCCTTTGGCGCTCATCACAGGCCTTGCAATGAGCCCCTTTGGAGCTCATTGCGAGTCTCTCCCTCTGTCTACTTCCTCCCTCGTGTCTTATTTCCCCCCTCCTCTCCCTCCCTTGTGTCTCCTTCCACCTCGTCTACCTCCTTTGTATCTCCTGCCCCCCTGTGTTTTTACCTCCCTCTCCCTCCCGTGTCTCTAAACTCCTCCCCTGTGTCTCTTTGCCCCTTCTCCCTCCCATGCATCTCTTCCCCCCCCCTGTGTCTCCACCAACCCTCCCCTGTGTCTGTTCCCCCCTGGCCTGTGTCTCTTTCCCCCTCCCCCTGTGTCTGTTCCGGCCTTCCTCGTGTCTCCATTTCCCTCCCTTGTGTATCTGCCCCCCTGCACTCTCTCCCCTGTGTCTCTTCCCCCTCCTCTCACTCCCCTGTGTCTCTTCCCCCTCCTCTTTCTGTGCCTCTTCCTCCCTGTCTCTTCCCCCTCACCCTCTGTGTCTTCTACCCTCTCCCTCTGTGCCTCTTCCCCCGCCTCTCTCTGTGTGTCTCGCCACTGTGTCTCTTCACCCCTTCCTCTGTCCCCCCCCCTCTGTGCCTCTTTCCCCCTCTCTCTGTACCTCTTCCCCCCTTTCCCTCAGTGTCTCTTCCTCCCTCACCCTCTGTATCTCTCCCCCCTGTGTCTCTTCCCCCCTCTCCCTCTGTGCCTCTTCCCCCCTCTCCCTCTGTGCCTGTTCACCCCTGGCCGGTGTCTCTTTCCCCCTTCCCCCTGTGTCTGTTCCCCTCTTCCCCCCCCCCCATTTCCCTCCCATGTGTATCTTCCCCCTGTTCTCCCTCCCGTGTGTCTTTTCCCCCTCCTCTACCTCCCCTGTGTCTCTTTCCCACCTATCCCTCTGTGTCTCTCCCCCCTCCCTCTGTGTCTCTTCCCCACTCTCCCTCTGTGCCTCTTCCCCACTCTCCCTCTGTGCCGTGCCTCTCCCCCCCTCTTCCCCACTCTCCCTCTTCCCCACTCTCCCTCTGTGCCTCTCTTCCCCACTCTCCCCCACTCTCCCTCCCCTCTTCCCCACTCTCCCTCTGTGCCTCTACCCCCCCTCCTTCACTTGTGTCGGGCCGCGCTGCGCGCAAGCGTGGCTTGCGCCGCGCTCTGCGCATGCGCGGCTCGCGCCGCGCTCTGCTCTGCTTGCGCCGCGCTCTGCGCATGCTTGGCTCGTGCCGCGCTCTGCGCATGCGCGGCTTGCGCCGCGCTCTGCGCATGCTTGGCTCGCGCCGCGCTCTGCGCAATGCGCAGCACTTTATAATTGTCAAACTGCGATTCGTCTGAAGCGTGACGACGAATCGCAGTTAGACAATTATAATATGTGATATATATATATATATATATATATATTGTATTTATATTTTTTAAATTAAATAGATGTGACAATTGTATTTATAGATTCAGTATGCAATTAGACAATGCATTAGAGCATTTTTTCTAGGCAACAGGGTTTCCTTATATATATTAACCCCTTGAGTAATGGGTTGTTTGTTACTTGTGATGTTATTTAATACAATATCATATTTTTTTAATTACACATATGTTTATATTAGATTATTAAGTCAATAATCATGGTGTTTTCGGCATATTTGCTCTATTTTATTCTGTTTGGCATAAAATACAAAGAACTTCCAAGGCTAAACCCTCTTAATACAGCCTATGTTTGGTATAGCCCTATGACTGCATTTTATTTTTAAAGACTATGCAATTATTTACAGTCTTTACCTGTTTCTTAGGGAGATATAATATTATTGACGATAGCTGAGAGGGATATTGAGATTTATTATCTGTCTGGTGCTCCAGCATTTTATATGTAATGACTTACTTATACAGCATAGCCTTTTTCTGTTTCTTTGGGAGCAGAGGCGGAGCTACTGCCGGTGAAAATGATGCAAGGCACCAAGGCCCCTGACCTCTGAGGAGCTCCCACAGCCGCTGTGGACCTCCTGAGGCCCCTGTGGACCACCCGCCTGTAACCTCTGGCCCCTGCAGCATGGCCTCCATGGCACTCCCATGGCCCCCATGGTCCCATTGTGGCCCCATTGGCCTTCCTGTGGCCCTGCAGCTCCATTGTGGCCCTGACAGCCCCTATGGTCCCTCGCAGATCTATTGTGCATCCCCTGTGGCCCACTGTCCTCAAACCCCCTGCAGGACCTATGGCCCCATGGCCCACTCGTGGCCCCCGCAGGCATGGCATGGTCCCAAGGGGTCTTCTGTGGCCCCCGGCCGATCCCCTGTGGCCCTGCACACTCATTTCGGACCTGCCAAAGCACTAGGGTCCCCATGGATCCCCTGTGGCCCCCTGCAGACCCTGTAGACCCCGCGGCCCATTGTGGCCCCCATGGCACCCTGCACAGAACCTCTGCAGTCCCCTCGGGCCTCTAGAGGCCCTCCTTGACCCTCTGGCCTGCCGTGGCCCCTACTCAGCATTGGGCATGTATGAGAGTATTTATAAAGGTAAATCACATATTATAATTGTCTAACTACAAGACCTCGTCACTCTGTTTGCGTGGTACGTACGACTTAGCATAGCGAGGAGAGCAGTTTAACACAGAGCAACTAGGCAATGAGCGCCTAAACTCGATGCACCTAGGCAATGAGCGCTGAAGGGCTTATTGCTGGCGAACCTCCCGTAGCGAGGTGATCCATTAAACTTGGAGCACTTAGGCAATGAGCGCAAGCAGTGTGTAAAAAAAAGATACGAGACCCAAAAATTTACGGGATTAGCGGCTGAACCAAAAACCCGAAAAACACACTAAATACACCAAAAATTCCCAAAACATCACAGACAGCATGGGGCAACAGGCAGGACGTCTGTGAGTGAGGTGGAACGCAAATTTAACTCGATTTAGACGATTTTCGCCACACGAGGGAAAAAATTAAAACAAGGCTACACGACCCCGGACCGCGCAAAACACTGCCAACCGCATAGCACTTTACACATCACACTACGACCTACAAGATACACTATTAGAAAAGCAGGAAAATGCTCACGAGACGCGTACCACATTAATAACATTATTACTATACAATGCCGCTTTACACAATAAACCAACGGCTTTACCTCGCTCACGCAGCCTATTTAGAATGCACAGTTCAAACATTCATTACACTTTATAAGCAGGGCACTAACACTCACAATGTATATTCTATGCAGACGCAAAATACAAACAGATTGTTAGCGCTTCAGCCTAATTCTCGCTGCATACATCAATTATAAATAATGAAAGTATATTCATTTAAAGCAGAAATAATTATTACTTAATTAATTGAATAAATCATTAATTATTACTTAACTACATATACATAGAAATATATATCTCTCTCAGAGGAACAAAAGTACACGACATGAGAGGCTCGCAATGAGCGCCAAAGGTGCTCATTGCGAGGCATGCAATGAGCACTGAAGGAGCTCTGTGCAAGCCTCGCAATGAGCTCCAAATGTCCTGAGGCTTGCAAGGAGCACCGAAGGTCCTCACAGTACGAAAGGGTTTCAATGTCTAAACAGCATTACCATGGCTTCAAATTTTATTGCCTCGTCATTTCTGACGGGCAAGTCGCTAATATATATATATATATATATACACAGTGGATAAAAAAAAGTCTACACACCCCTGTTAAAATGTCAGGTTTCTGTGCTGTAAAAAAATGAGACAAAGATAATTTATTTCAGAACTGTTTCCACCTTTAATGTGACCTATAAACTGTACAACTCAATTGAAAAACAAACTTAAATCTTTTAGGTGGAGGGAAGAAAAAATTTAAAATAAAATAATATGGGCCTCATTCAATTGCGATTTGGCCAATTGAATAGCAGTCTAAATAAGCACATAACATATATTTTTTAAATAAGTTTTAGTTAATAAAAATCTATCCAAAAGCAAGGTTTTCACTTACTAAAAACTTATTTAAAAACAATATGCTATGTGCTTATTTAGAGCCCTATTCAATTGGCCAAATCGCAATTGAATGAGGGCATATGGTTGCATAAGTATGCAAACCCTTAAACCGATACTTTGTTGAAGCACCTTTTGATTTTATAACAGCACTCAGTCTTTTTGGGTATGAGTCTATCAGCATGGCACATTTTGACTTGTCAAAATTTGCCCACTCTTCTTTGCAAAAACACTCCAAACCTGTCAGATTGCGAGGGCATCTCCTGTGCTCAGCCCTCTTCAGATCACCCCACATATTTTCAATCCACCTATGTAAAATACATCCCACTATGTAATATACATCCCACTATCTAATATACAATACTATCTATCTAATATACATCCCCCTATCTATCAATGTAGTATACAATAAATACTTTCTATATACTATACATCCCCCTATCTATCTAATATACAGTGCATGGTATCTCTATATAGCAACCCTAATTCTAAGCTACAATAAAATAATTAACACCACTTGCCTTTGAGATGTTTCTTCAGATCAACAACTTAGGGTAAAAAAAGATTAAAAAAATTAATACAACACATTTACATAAAATAACTAAACATTCTAAATATTCTAATTATTCTACTCACCTTTCCAGCATGCCCCGTCCCAGCATGTCCCGTCTTGAAAACGCTGTCTATCAAATTCAGCCAATGAGAAGACACCAATTGTGAACCAATGAGAAAGGGATACACCCCAAAATACCACGCTGATTGGATAACACACCTGTCAATTTTTATTTGAACCAATCCGAAGGCTTTATTGCCATCAGCCAATCACAATGGAATATACCCCCACGTACTGATTGGTGAAGACAGTTGCGCCTTCCCATTGGCTGTAATATTGATTGAAATTAACAATAGCCAATGAGAATGCGCAAATCCTTCAACAATCAGTACGTGGGGGTGTATTCCATTGTGATTGGCTATTGTCAGTGCAACCAATCAGAATGCGCAGATGCTCCAACCAATCACCCTGTGCGGAGTATTCCATTGTGATTGGCTAAAGGCATCTGCGCCTTGTGATTGGTTTAAATAATGATTGACAGGTGCATTATCCAATCAGAGTGGGATTTTAGGGTGTATCCCTTTCTGATTAGCTCACACATTGGCGCCTCCTGATTGGGTGAATTTGATAGACAGCGTTTTCAACCAATCAGAAGGCGCCATTGCCTATTTTCTTCCGGAAAAGTCTCCGGGAGCCTCATTAGCGTCTGGGATGTCCGTGATTGCGAATGTAAGTTTTTTTTTTTTTTTTTTTTTTTTTTTTACAGGGCGTGGCAGAAGATGAGGCGGAGGCCGGAGACATCACGGGGAGGTAAGTACAGTGTAGATTATGTTTATTTTATTTTGTTTTTATATATGTGTATGTGTATTAATGTTATGTTTTTTTTAACAGGTGACGCCCAGGAGAAGGGTAAAAGAATAAGAACGGGACATGGCGCAAAGGTGAGTAGAATACTTAGAATGTTTAGAACGTTTCTTTATGTACTGTAAACGTGTTGCACTAATTTTTTTATTTTTTTTTCCGTAGGTGGCTGATCTGAATGGACATCTGCATAGGTAAGTGGTCTTAATTATTTTATTTTAGCTTAGAATTAGATTATTTTATACATAGATAGCATTTATTGTATGTTAGCTAGGGGTATGCGTTTTATATAGATAGCATAGAATGTATTGTATATTATATTGTGGTATTTATTTAGCTAGATTGGGGATGTATATTATATAGATAGGATGTAAATTTGATTATGGTATTTATTTAGATAGATTGTGTCATGTATGTTAGATAGATAGAATGTATTGTATATAAGATAGGGGTGTATTGTATTGTATTTAATTGTATTGTATTATATTGTATGTATTTGTATTGTATTGTATTGTATGTATTTGTATTATATGTATTTCCTTTTCAGGTGTGTAATTTTTTTTTTCTGTAGTGAGGGGGGGTTTTAATGTTTTTTTTTATTTTCTGTAATGTTTCTTTTTTTGTGACTTAGGTTTTTTTATTTTCTGTAATGTAGCTTTTTTTTTACTTTTGGCTTTTTTATTTTCTGTAATTAGAGTGGTGGGGTTTATTAGGGGGTAGGTAGGTAGTGTAGGTGTTAATAGGTTAGTGTAGAGGGTGTTTAGTTGATATTTAGTGCAGTGTAGTGTTTATACTTAGTGCCATGATGGTCCTTAAGGACCGTTATGGCACTTATGTGGTTAATGTTGTGTTGTAACAGGCCCATAATGGTCTTAATATACCCTTATGGGAATGATGGGGTTAAATAGAGCCTTATGAGGGTCTGTATGGACCCCCATGAATGACAGGGCTAATTAGGGCTTTATGGGGGTCTGTATTGACCCCCATGAGTGACAGGGTTATTGAAGGGCTTATGGGTGTCTGTATTGACCCCCATGAGTGACAGGGTTAATGAAGGGCTTATGAGTGACAGGGTGATAGTGTATATCTGTTTTCTTTTATAACGGGTCCTTTAAGGACCTGTAACACAGTAATTTAGAATTTTTATTGCAGCGGGGGTCCCCGATCGCGTGCAATCGGGACCCCCACTGCGATGGTTAACGTGGGGTTAATGCAGGTCGCCGGGCTTATCACGGATCCCTTCTTGGGTAAAAGTTGTACGTGGCTGGGCTGTGAGCATCGTTTTCGTTTTTTTCGACGGCCATTTTTTCTTTTGCTTAGGGGATTTTCGTGTGTCTGAACTCGGGAATTTGGACTTAAATGGAGTTGTAACTTCACTTTCAGAGGTCCTGAGTGCCCCCCCTTGCTATGGGTAAGCTTTTTATGTAGCTTTTGTGAGTATTTGGTGTGTCTTGACTTTTTAGGTGCGCGCAGTTCGGCCGTTATGGTTGTATTTTTACTGCGTGTGGGTCTTTGTTGCGCTTCATGAGGGATGCAGTTCTTGCGAGCTCGCTTTGCGAGCTCGCAAAGCGTGACGACATCTCGTAGTCTGACAACTATTATATGTGATATACATACGATGGCTCCTATTGCACTTTTGGCCACCATATATTAAATGATTGTTGTGGTGAACTACCTATTTATAAGGTCCACAACACAAGCAGATGATAGGCAGTAACCTTGAAATGGTTGTACATGGGTAGAATTCCCAGCTTGTGTGTAATCCAGCCTTGACTTTGCATAAAAGCTGTGTAATGCAATGGGAATAAGCTTAAAAGGAAGCCATATTTAAAATAGTTTATGGATTGAAGAGCGAGGCACTTGTGGGTACATTTGCATTTCCCTGCTCAGCTTCCCAGAATGCAGTGTAATAACTGTTTTTTTTTTTTGGAAGGCTGAGCAGGAAACAGGTTTTTTAATTTGTAGACATTCAAATGTGAACACAAATGTACTATTTTTATATATATACTAGCGACTTGCCCATCAAAAAATTATGGTCAATAAAATTTTACAGCTGGAAATGCTTTTTGTGACACAATGTGATTCTCTGAGACTCTTACACTTTTTTTTATCTACAATGAAGTACAAAATTGTATAATAAAGTTTATTTTTTTTAACAATGAATTGTTAAACCATATTAAAGTTTTTAATTGTCATGCAATAATAATCAAAGAATACATGAAAATTTTATGAATAGGTATTGAGACCTATTACATAAAGGTTTCTAACATGCAACTTATATTGTAAACTTTGTTGAATTAATCATTATTAACAATACTAACATCAATACGTCAACTTTGTATAAATGAGTATTTTAAACCATTACAGAATGCAACTTGTAGTTGAACTACTGGTAAAGCACATAGGTATTGAATCCAGAGGAAGGCAAACAGTAAAAAAAACCATTGAAACTTAGCCAATTCTATCAAAGGGGGAAAAAATGAATTCCTTCCTGACCCCAGTAACTGGTGATTGGATTAGACCATAGATGAATCCTGTCTATTTAATTATACTTTTAAATTTGTAACAAATGATTATGCTGATACTGACATAAATCCTTACTAACATTCAATAAATCAACTTTTCAAACCTTGTAAAATACAATGTTAACAAGGCAAACATTTAACAACATTTAAAATGAAATTAGTTAAAAATATAGTGATCTTGAATATTGAATCCAGAGGAAGGCAAACCAAAAAAATAAAAATCCAGTGGAACTTGGTCAATTGTTTCAAAGTGGGCAAAAAAAATAATCCCTTCCTGACCCCATTAACTGGCGATCGGATTACTCCTTGGATCAATACTCTCTCTATCATGAAACATTTAAATTTTGCAACAAATGATGATCCTGCTACTAACATTAAACCTTAATTACATAAACTGAAACAACTCTTCAGTCCTTTGAAAATAGAATTTTAACATTACAAACATGAACTTAAAGTATTAAAATGAAAACAGTAAAGCTAAGAAAATGCAAGGTGACTGTTTTGTGGGGCCAGTCCAGGCAAAAGTGACTTCCAAGACATTCCATTTTTTTTGTTTTGTCTGTCAAAGTGGTTCCCTTTAAAAGAGACCAGCAGACTTGTAATTGTGTCTATAGGATATAACCACTGTTTATTGTTGTTGTTTTTTCTTCTTTTTTGTAGTTGCTGAAAATAGTACATAGAGTTTACTAAGTGAAATAGTGGTCCTCTAAAAAAATACCGCCAGACATCAAAGTTCGTCCGCGGGGTATATCCACTGTTCTTTTTTGCCATTTTATAGAGTTTACTTAGCAAAATAGTGGTCCTCTAAAAAGAGCCTGAGTGACAAAAAATTGCTTCCTTAGAAATGAAACCACTGTTCTCTATATTTGTTGTGAATTTGACGTAGATATAAGAGCACTGATGGTTATTGAATGGGGTTATTTGTGGCTTAGTTGTAATTTTGTTTTTGTGTGTAATTTAATTTACAGTACTTCATTGTAGACAATGTTTTTTGTAAAAAATTGTCCATCATCTAATAAATCACCCTGACTTTGGTTGTTTTCAATATAAACTTTTATTTCCTCTGGATTCTTGCATCTTGAAAATGCAACATACAGTTGGCCATGGGCAAATACTGGTTCTTCTATAAAGATTCCAATGGATTGAAAAGTTTGTCCTTGTGATTTATTAATGGTCATGGCAAATGCCATGATGATGGGAAATTGTCTTCTCTGAAGTACAAAAGGGAAGCTACTTTCACTTGGTGCCAAATCTATTCTTGGTATGAATACTGTTTCACCTTTGCGGGTACCATTAAAAATTTCTGCATTATTGAAATGATCTTTAAGTTCTTGAACAATTAATCTGGTCCCATTAAATAGTCCTTTTCTTGGATTTATATTTCTCAATAACATGACAATTGCACCTTTTTTTAGCTGCAAAATATGACATGGCATTCCAGATAGAGTTAATGAATTAATAAATTCAGTTGAAAAGTTTGTCTGAGTATCTTTGTCATCACAAAGTACGCAATCAGCACTGTGATAATTTTTTTGCAATGCATCTATTAATTTTAATATTTTATTATTCAGAAGCATTGCATCTTTATTTTTGGATGTTAATATTACTTGGGTTTCAAGCTCTGCATAATCGTTGTTACTTATTGTATTTTGGAATATAGCCAATATAATGTCCTGTTTGCCAATCATATGAGGTGGAATTTCCACTCTATCATCAGGTAAATTCTGAATTTGTTCTGTTTTTCCTTCTCCAATTTTGATGAGCCACCCGTTGAATTAATTTTGTCCTTGTGATCTCATATTTTGTTCTAATTTGAGGTGAGTAAAGAGTTTCCATCGTGTACTTGACTTAATACATGTTTCTACAATGTCTGTCCAATTTCCATGGAAAACAACAGGTAATGTTTGTCTAAAATCTCAACCCAACAACATCACCTTTCCAACAAAAGGCAAATCATTATCCATGACTTCACGCAACAAACGGTGGGATTAGTGTTCGAGTTTGGTGCACAGAAAACAGGATATATTCTTCTATTTTATATGTGTTAACAACAGTTGTTGTAGTATCCTGTGTGCGCCACTATTGGCATTAGGGACTTATGATTTCTTTTGTTTTTGTTTTGTGATATTCTGTTTTGTGTGCATCACTGTTAGCATTAGGGTTGTAGGGTTAGGCTTAGAGGGTTAGTTATGTTGCAGTGCATTTTGACAATGGGGCACACCAAAGAGGATAGATGTTTTTTTATTTTTTTACTTGTTATACTGTATTTGTTGTGTTGAATTATTAGTTGCGCTGCCAATCTTCCTGTGACACTCTTCAGGCAGTGTCTGTTTAAACATATAGACATAAATGCAAATGTTGAAATATTATATATATTTTTTTAATTAAATTATAGTATTTTTTTAATTAAATTTATTTTTATACATTAACTGTTGGTTTTAATTTGTTGTCTGTAAATTGCTGCAGATTTGACAGTTTGTGTTAAACCATGCAGTGCTGCAAATTCGTCAGTGACACTGTTCAGGCGTAGTTTCTTGAAAATGACAAAAAATGAAATGTTGAAATGCAGTGTAAATATATATGAATATTTTTTTATTTGCTAAAAGCATACATTATGTTGTAAAATATATCTTAATAAAAGCTATGTTCTTGTTGAAATGTCTCCATTTTTCTTCTTTTGAAATATATAGCATTTTACCCCAACTAAACATTTATCTGTCTTTGAAATCTTACTATACATGAATAATGTCTTCTAATTGCTTCTGTACATTAATATTTTTTTTGTCAATATTTGAAAGTCAATTTTTATTGTAAATGATTAATTTATATTAATGAATGCTCAAACTTTAGATATGTTTTAAATGTTACAGTACATGAATAATGTTCTTTGCAATATTTGAAACTATTTTTTTTAAATTATTAATGTATTCATTCATTAATAATTAATTAATTATACCTTACCTACTTTCAGTAATTTGCAGATTTTAAACCTCTAAAGCGGTAATGAAGTTGCTTTAGAAGTAACACCACCAGTGAAATGTCCAGTCACACTGTTCATCACCTGAGGAGAAATGTAGAAATTTCTGCAAAGTTTGCAGTATTTATAGATTTTGAGCTGAAGTAGAAACCGTTAGAATGCAATATGCATGAGCATTGCGTTCCATCCATCAATTTGCGTTCCAGCCGCCATTTTGCGCAAGTTAGTTCTTGCATAGAAAATGTCCGTGATTTCGAAAGTGTTGGGATGAGCGCCTATGGTGCTCATCTCCACCAGTGCAAAAAGCGCCTTTGGCACTCCTTGCCTTTGGGTCGCTAATAGACCCTGCAAGCGTTAGCAATAACCCGTATTGCTCACAAATGCGGTGGTGGAGCATCCAATGTCGGCTGTGTTTGTACGCAAATGCAGACCCTCGAGTAGCGAGGGACCGCATTTGCGGTGGTGGAGGATCCAACGTCGGCTGTGTTTGTCCGCTAATGCGGACCGTCACGAAGCGAGAGGCCGCATTTGCGGAGGTGTAGCCTCAAAGGCGCCTCACACGCGGTTAACACACACACACGCACGACTTAGAAAAAAACAACTGCGTCCTACATGCACGACTTAGAAAAAAAACAACTGCGTCCCTCACAAAAAAATACGTCCGCGAAACAACCCATTCCCAACATGCAAAAAACATCTGAAAACGGCGCGCATGTAAACATTAGAAACACAAGAAATAAACACAAAGAACACATAAAAAGCTTACTTACAGGAAGGGGGGGGGGCATCCGGCACCTTGAAAAGTTAATTTACACGTCCATTTAAGTCCAAAAAAATGAGTTTAAACTGCCGAAAAACACCTAAGCGAGAGAAAAAATGGCCGGGAAAAAAAACGAAAACGAGGCTACAGACTTAACAATACTACAGTGACTCGCAAAACTGAAACACATACTATGCGGCACGTACCACACTGATATTAACCACCATTTTGAAAACTACTACGCATAAAATTGCGGATGGAATGCAAATTGTAAGCTGGAAAGCAAATAGTGCATGCGTATTGCGTTCTAACAGTCTGAGGCACTTGAAAGTTTATAAATACTGCCTACTTTCTAGAAAATTCTACATTTCTACTCAGGTGATGAATGGAGTGACTGGATAGTTAACTGCTGCTGTTACTTGAGAAGATAATTATTTCCTAATTTCCTACTTTACACTGTGCAAATTACAGCTGAGAGGTAAGCTATAATATATTACATTTTATTATCAAGACAGGACAAAAAAAACAACTTTAACTATGAAAATGTGATTCATGTAAATGACATGCACATTTATGTGTGTAGGCCCTAAGACAAACTAATGTTAACTGAAACTAATTAAACAAGTATATTTAAATGACATTAATTTACTGCAAAAAATAATATGACACTAATACATATGGAACCTAAAGCTGAATCTTTGCCCTTTTTTTACTATTCAAACAGACTTTGCATCAACAGTGTCACTCAAGAATTTGCACCGTGCACTGTGAACGGGAATCCCTTTTAAAGAACACAAAGAAAGAAGAGGTAAGATAGAAAAATACATTACATGCTGAAAAAGACCATGCTTTGCTAAATCCAAAAGAAGAAATATACAATTAACCATTTCACTTTATTTTTCAAACAGACACTACAAGAAGACCAGCGGATTAAGAATGGCAGGAGGGGACCCTCTGTCATTCGGACAAGAACAACACTTCAATTAAGGTAAAGTATAACAAGTAGAAAAAATAAAGGAACTATATATGTTTAATGGCCGCTATATAACAATTTCAAGTAAAATAAAATAAAAAATACATATAAATTGAATAAGAAACAAAACACTGTTCAACAAACTTCACAAAGACCTATACAATTTAGGAAGACAGACAGTTTCACAGAAACCAAAAAAAACCGAGGTAGCCACAAGACAGGATAGCATCTGAAACATTAGCAACATACATAAAACAAAAGTATTCCTCCTTTTACTGTAAAATAACCTCCAACCATCAACCACAAACCAAATGCAGCAACAAAAAGTGGTGAACACAAAACAGGATAAAAAAAAAGCACAACATGCTATAGAAAAGGTCATTAACATTGATTTGTACTGTACAACATGATTGAATACTCATAAAGAACACTAATTGAACAAATAAAGTAGACAAAATATGGTGGACACAAAACAGAATTGTACCAAAAATCACAGAAACAGATAGAAAAGTTAAATAATATTCTTCTTTAATGTTTAAGAACCTATAAGCCTTACAAAGAAGCCTAAATAAGCATACCAAAAGTGGTGGACACAAAACAGGACAATGCTAAAAACATTGCCATCATATCCAAAATAGGAAAAACATTAATTTTCAATGTACAACGACATTTAATCCTCATAAAAAAAACGAATTAAGCAAATAAAGTATGTAACATATGGTGGACAAAAAAAGGATTGTACCAAAAATAACACAAACACATAAAAAAGTAAATTAATATTAATAATTACAGTATAAAAAAGGGATAACTGGAATATACAAATACAATTAAAGTATTTTTAAAAGGTTGCACAAAAAACAGCATAGCAGAAAAATCCACCATAACAGATACAATAGACCAAAACAATGAAATATGCTATTCATTACAAATACATTCAAATCAAATAACATTTTAATTTTTCTTTTACAACAGACACTGCGTGAAGAGCATCGGACGAAGACTTTCAACAGCGGACCAACAAAGATTCTGCTTGAAATCACACTTCAACCAAGGTACAGTATAACATGTAAAAAAAGAGAAAACTAAATAGACATGTTTGCTCTGCATCCATGTCAACAGAAAAAAAAGAATAACAATCACTAACTATAACTTTTAACAAAATAGAACTGACACATTTCTCATTTACCTCTTATTTGTCTTTTATGGACAATAATGTTTAACCGTAAATCCAAACTTCAATCTAGCCAAAAAAAAAAAGAAAACAGCATAGTCCACAAAAGTCGCAAAACACAGACTAAATAAAATTTGTCATTCTAAATTACCAGTCGTAATGTAAAATATTAAGCATAAAACCTAAACACACACATAAAATAGAATACTACAACAAATAGTACTAACACCCCAAGAAAAAAAAAATAATAATAATTGCCCGAACATATAAGCCTTTAAATAAAATATCAAAATACTATTATGACAATCCCCTGTAGTAAAAATTACAAAGACTAATTTTTGCCCTCTACTATGCCTGTAAGTTAAAAGTACAACAGAAAATAAATTGCCAAAACAACAAAAATATAAATTTCAATTAACACTAGACACCTACTACATGTAGAAGAAGGTATAGTGTCAGTTCCTTGAGTGTGCTATTCATGTAAGGCAAAAATTACAACGTATGACAGAAAGTAAGAACAAAAAAAAAAAAAAACGTATTTAACAATATAAAGAAAGTACCGCTACAATGAACTACAAGCACATATAAACAAACTGTTGATAATAAAAAAATGTAAAAAAAAAATTAACATCTCAAACTAAACTAATTATACATTATATTATTTTACAGATTAACATGGCTACTAACGAGAGCAAACAAGAAAAGAAAAGACGTCAAACTAGAGAAAGACAAGAGAGATGGGCCAACCAGCAGACACCAGAGGAAAAAGAAATTCAACTTGAAATAGAATGGCAAGAATTGCAAGCAGAAGACTATCGGCTGCAAAAATTAAAGATACACCCAAAAAAGCTTCCTCAAACATCAGATGACATTTTACCTGAAAAAATAAAAGAGATACCAAAAAAAGCCACCAAAAAAACAAAGCATTTAGAACCTCTTCCTGAAACATTACATGACATCTTACCTAAACCAATAAAAGATATACCAAAAAAAGCCACGAAAAAAACAAAGTATTTAGAACCTGTTGTTGAAACATCACATGACATTTCACCTGATGAATTTGAAAGTCAAACTGCTATATGCTTTGGAAATTGTCCTTTACTCGAGTATTTAGCAGTAGAGGTTCATAATTGTGGGGACATGAATACTCAATGACCCATGTGCTATGCTTTTTATAGAGTATTTCGGGTCATCAAACAGTTAACATTAAGCCTAGCCTGATGAATAGACTTTACAGAAAACAAATTGATTTTATATATTTTTTTTTTAAATTATCTGCTTAACTCCATTCATCCATGTTTATACCCTCATATACCTATTTATCACACTTTTAATCCTGCTTGATTAATATATGCTAATGACTGCCTCAAACAGGGTAGACACTGATGTTTCTCTTGGGTATGGTCCATGCACTTACCAGATTGTGAACAGTTAATATGCCCTATGAATGCACTTAATAGGAAGGACAATAGCACTAGAAGGACTTGGGGCAGACCAGAGCTGGCATGCACAGAACACCAACATTCAGAATGTAAAAGTGTTAGCTAAATGTAAATATATTAAGTCAACATGGCTTCCTTATTCATTACATCTCACTTGATAGTGTAATTATTTTTCTCACCCACACTTTCATTCTGATTCCCATCTGCAAATGTTCAGGTATGCTCTTTATTTCTCTGTATCAATCAGCAAAGCTAAGCTAGGCATGTGTTACTTGAATTAAATTATGTGAATCCACTGGCATTGAAAAGTGCAAATTTTGAGGTGATATGTGTTTTGAATGACCATAATGTGCAACTTTTATAACAAAGCTATATATACCATTTTGATTACCATAAACCTTATGGTTTATTTACTGCCTGGCTACATGCATTCTTTATAGATATATGAAAAAGGTATTATAAATCTTGATACATTTATTATAATGTCTTAAATATGCCTATAACATCAAATCCAACATAATACAAAAAGAACCATTTTTATGAAATTCATGACAGGGTAAATAAATAATCCTGAAATAAAATAGTAGCAATATGTGTTAATACAAGGCAAAGAATCATTGGCGGTTGCTAAAACTACACATTAGATAATGTAAGAATATAAGAGAGAAATGCTGCAACACTTTGATACCTATCATTTTATGGGGTAATTATTTTGTATTTTTAGAACATACTCTGTTTGTTTTTGACTAATTTAGGTAAAGAATCCAATGAAAGCATTTATCTAGCATTACATGTAATTCATGCTGCATTTAATAAATGCTGAACATTTTTATTGCTTCATTGGTTAAGAATAGTATATAAAATATTTATAATTATATACAGCATTTAATGATCATCATCAGCATCATCAACATTAGCATCATATCATCATCTATAATAAATGATAAAAGTATTTTAATAATGAAAGTGTTCATAATTATATCTGCTCAGATAAATGTAGTAATCTGTAATGGGTGCTTGTATGAAAAGATACATGAGATTATGAAACATTTAAGCACTTTTTAATAAAATTGCCTAAAGCACTAAGCTGTTCCTTCTTGTATAAATTAGTTCAAGGCAGCATGACTTTTATGAACAATCAAATAGCAATTTAGAAACTGGAGATATTAACACATAAGGAAAACCTTTCCAGTCTGGATTATTTAGATCATAAAAACAAGATGACTTTTTTTAGCCTTGAGCCATTTTCAGAATCCACTGTTTGTAAAAAACTCATGCTTCATAAAAATGTTACCTTAATTTAAGTATCAAAAGTATAATTTAACATTATACAGAAACTCATTACTATTAAAGGCAACAATGGTTTAACTTTGATAGTTGTTTGGACATGAAAAGTTAAACAATGCTTCAATAAAACAAAGATGCAGTAATGGAACATTTGTTCTTTAAAACTTTTGGAGGACCTTGCAGTCTGAAAATAATAGGTTTTCAAAGAACAAAGAGGATTTTCATATTAGGCACCTAATCTCTCACAGGATGCATATGTGTAGACTACTCAGATAACTCTCAGTCAGCTCCTAACCAGAACTAATGCACAGTTTTCTGTGATTTCTGATTGCTTAGAATGTTAACCAATTAGATATGGCACAGGAATAATTCAAATACTCAGTTCTGATTGGCTGAAAAATAGTATATAAGGCAAAGGTACATGTACAAAACCATTAGTCATCCTGGAAACTCCTCAAAGTGGGAGCTTCCTTACATGTAGTTTTTTTGTTTTATAGAGTGGTGTTTTTTTTAGCCAGAGGCCAATTTTCACAGACCAAGATGAGGACCAAGGGCTAAAATCATGAAATAAGAGGAGGGATTCTTCAATCCACAAGGAAGTGTCCGCTTACGAATGGGCTGAAGAGTAAGGACAAGGGAATTGTTGATCTTCACTGGAGACCATAAAAATAACAGGTAATTTATATTTTCTCCCCTTAACGATTTTATTTATTTTATGTAGTTTTATTATGTATTTAGTGTTAGAGACTAAGGGGTCCTTATGGACCCCCATGGGGATTTAGGGTTCAAGGCTGTCCAATATGGACCCCTGTGATAGTAGGAAGGGTGCCACAAGGTCCTTAAGGACACCCACGGTATGGATGTTACCATTAGGTGGCATGGAGGTTAGAATAACTTTGAGGTCCATTGAGACTCCCATGGTGTAGGGGTTAATATTAGGTGCCATGGGGATCTATAGAGACCCCCATGGTTATACCTTAGATTACAATGGAGGTCCAGAGGGACCCCCATGGAGACAGGTTAATTTGTCCCTGAGGGTCCATAAAATATATTCAATTACCGTATATACTCGAGTATAAGCTGAATTTTTCACGTCACATGCATGCCGGGTCAAGGAGCGGAGGCCGGAGCACAAGCAGGTAAGTGAGGGGAGATGGGGAGGTATTTAGGGGGGGTGTAGTTGAGGAGGGTGGTTGGTTGTGGGGGGTTTATGTTGAGGAGGGAAGTTGAGGAGGGGGGTTGGCGTTGAGGGATATTGAGGGGGGAGGTTGAGGGGGGTTGATGTTGAGGAGGTGGGTTGGGTTTGAGGGGGGTTGAGGTTGAGGAGGGGGTTGAGGGGGGTTGAGGTTAAGGAGGGAGGTTGAGGATGGGGGTTGAGGATGAGGATGGGGGGTTGAGGAGGGGGTGAGGAGGGAGGCTGAGGAGGGGGTTGAGGATGGGGGATTGAGGAGGGAGGTTGAGGAGGGGAGTTGAGCGGGGAGGTTGAGAAGGGGGTTGAGGATGGGGGGTTGAGGATGGGGGGGTTGAGGAGGGGGGTTTAGGAGGGAGGATGGAGGATGAGGAGGGAGGATGAGGAGGGAGGTTGAGGATGAGGAGGGAGGTTGAGGATGAGGAGGAGGGGTTGAGGAGGGGGGTTGAGGTTGAGGAGGGGGGTTGAGGATGGGGGTTGAGGAGAGAGGATGAGGATGGGGGCGTTGAGGATGGGGGGGTTGTGGAGGGAGATTGAGGAGGGGGGTTGAGGGAGGGTTGAGGTTGAGGAGGGATTGAGGTTGAGGAGGGGGTTGAGTAGGGGGTTGAGGATGAGGATGGGGCATTTAGGAGGGAGGTTGAGGATGGGGGGTTGAGGAGGGGGTTGAGGATGGTGGGGTTGAGGAGGGAGGTTGAGGAATGGGTTGAGGATGGGGGGGTTGAGGAGGGAGGATGAGTAGGGAGGTTGAGGATGAGGAGGGAGGTTGAGGATGAGGAGGAAGGGTTGAGGAGGGGGGTTGAGGTTGAGGAGGGGGGTTGAGGATGGGGGTTGAGGAGGGGGTTGTGGAGAGAGTATGAGGATGGGGGGGTTGTGGAGGGGGGTTTAGGAGGGAGGATGAGGAGGTAGGTTGATGAGGGGATTGAGGATGAGGAGGGAGGTTGAGGATGAGGAGGGAGGTTGAGGAGGGGGTTGAGGATGAGGAGGGAGGCTGAGGATGAGGAGGGAGATTGAGGATGAGGAGGGAGGCTGAGGATGAGGAGGGGTTGAGGATGAGGAGGGAGGTTGAGGATGAGGAGGGAGGTTGAGGAGTGGGGTTGAGGAGGGTGATAAGGGAGGGGGGGAGAGACACAGGGAAGGGAGAGGTTGGAAGAGACACAGGGAAGGGAAAGGGGAGAAGAGACACAGGGAAGGGAGAGTGGAGAAGAGACACAGAGAGAGAAGGGGACACAAGAGGGGAAACAGTGGGCACAAGAGGGACACAGGGGGCAGCACATTTCCCACCCTCGGCTTATACTCGAGTCACTCATTTCCCCCAGTATTTTGTGGTAAAATGGTTGCCTCGGCTTATACTCGGGTCGGCTTATACTCAAGTATATACGGTATACTCTATGCTCAATCAAGCATTCCAGGTATGGGATGACTTTGTTACACTGTATAAGAACTCCTCTGTTTAGTCACCTTTGATACCTCTAAATTATATCCCCGAGCTTCCCATTTGTATTCCGTCTTTGAAAGGAAAAAGATGAGTTTCTTGATCCCTGGGAATCCAACCATAGCTGAGGTCCTGCCCACTTACACTAGTTGCATCATAACCCACCGGAAAAGAACCGCAGGGTCATAACCTATCATGAATATTTTGTTCAGTCATTGAACCACAAGAAACTCCTAAGCCCAAAACATTTCAATACATGAAATTAGTGGATGAGAAAAGAGGCAAAATAATAGAAATGGAACTTTAGAGGCTGATATGTAAATCCATATCCTGCTCTTTAAAATCTACATCTGTTATAGAGACAAGCTTTAAAATCTTGGCAGTCTAGTACTTATAACCACAAGGATTAAAAATAATTTACCCACAGACATCATATAGGTGTTGGAGGGGTTTGCAGGGGTTTGCATAGCATGTTATACATTTGGTTGTCTTGTTTCTTAATAGCTCCATTCTGAAAGTCAATCCTCCCCATTATAAAACAGGTTAATGGTATTAAAGTGGCCTCTGAAGGCACATTAATACAAACTCTCCCAAATCCCTCCATTTTTAAAAAGTTTAAAAATACAAACAAACTTAGACTGGATTGACAGAGTACACACTAAAAAGAAAAAAATATTCCATATATAAAACAGCCTACAATTTGAAGATGGAAAACTGCCCTAAATTATATACAAATCAACTTTGTGAATATTCTCAATAGTCTCAAGGATTCAATCTCTGTTTTGCTAAACATTATTGCAACTAAACATTAAAGCTATCAGCAGTAAGCTGTATGCATATATTTAAATATTCTCATAATATCCATATTTCAAATACTCATACAAGTAGGAGATCCACCACAGTGATTACATTAAAAAGATTAAGAAGAAAATGACAAAAATGAGTCTACTATCAAACTGTAGGGATCAGCAGGCCCCGCTGTGAACTAGCTTCCCATATTGACAGTATCATTCAATATCAAAGTTAGCTTTATCAATACGTTTTTATTATCCACTAAAATGTGTATATTGTATATGTTCTTTACTTAGTTTTTGGTTAATAATTTAATTTACAGTAAAAGTTACTAGCAGACTTTATGATTAATTGGGCAGAATATCATAGGTGACATCTCTAACTTGGGCTACTTGGCTTAAGCGGTTAAAGCTATAGTGACGGAATGACTCTCAGGGTTAGCATAACTCTGACAGATATGGAATATTGTGAAATACTTTTTTGTATAATATAATACTTACTTAAACATAAGTATTATGTGTTACAATTGAGATATTTTAGTCATGACACCTTCAGTATACCTGCTTTTGTGACATGAATAAAGCAATATAAACGATAAATAAATACAATTTGCAGACATGCATTTCCAAAATACAGTAACAAACTGCCTGTCTGTTTGTCTGTCTTGGCAGCGTGTTATAACCAACCTAATCTAAAAGTTACTGTAGATATTTATCTGTTATTTTTGTATGATCTGTTAGTCTTATTGCTTCATATTTATTAATTTTCTTTTAAAATTTGCTTTGTTTTGAAATAAAACTGTTGCCAGTCTCCTCTGGGTTTGTGGCAGTGTTCCTGGAACTTTAATGTAGAAACAATTCAAGAAGCTCTAATATATTTACAAAATTTAGTAAAATTTTAGCCAGTGATACAACAATAATAAACCAAAACAAATAAAAGAAAACAATAGACTTAGCTAATAAACAGTTTCCATTACTAAGAAGTTCTCATCCAGCTAAACTTGGGTGAAGCAAAAACAAGCAGTCCAATAGTTTGAGAATCAATGATCTATATCTTTTTTTGATTTCAAAGTCTTCACTCTGCTCCAAACAATCAAATAGTTACAAGCTGCTTTTTCATTGTCTGTGTCTTTTGCTTTAGACATGGTTCATTCTTAAAGCAGGTGTCTCCAGGTGAAGCTAATCAATTGATCAGGATAGTTACGTCTCAGCTCCCCTTAGAGAAGAGAGCTTTGCAGAGTATGTGGCTCACATAAGCCCCTTGTACAACTGTCATTCAAAATATCAGTTTAATGCAAATAGTCTTATTTGTAGGTAAAGATCTAATTTCTAACTTAATCTGGACATTTGTCGTGTTCCCCTTGTTTACTTCTGAAAGAGAGACTTTTCATACATCCACCAATAACTTGAAATACCCATTAAATTACACATTAATTATGTGTAATTGAAAAAAATTACTGTTTGTCAGGTAAACATACACAAGGTTATCTGTGTATGTATAGGGAAGCTTAAAACCTTCAAAAGAAGAGCACATAATTGTTATGCTCATCATCATGTCAAATTTTAGCAAATCCTACTCTATACTAGTTCCTATCTTATTTATAGAACCTTTCATTTAGTGATACTTAGGTACAACCACTTACTATCAGCATACCTCAAAACTCTTTTTCGGGTACCTTGCTTTTCTCAATTAACACTGCTTCCCTTTGGAGCCATTTAGGGTCCCAGTATCATCTCTAACAAGACAATGTCCAAATATAAATCTCCTTTCCTGACTTATTTGCCTTCCTACTAACGCATGTTACTAACTCTTTATCAAAAATCTATTCCTAGATTACCTTGCCAACCAAAAGAATAAACATGTCAAAGACTTAGCTCTTAATAATCCAACCTTCTATCACACACCCATATCCTTATGACACTATTTTTTTTATTTTTTTATTATGTCACTGGTTGTGGTTATCCTTGACTTGTTCTTGTCAAACATACTAGAGTTGGTTGCTAGTCCTTTCTACCAGTGTCTGATCTCTCCTTTATGGACTAGGTAGACTTTATGACTAGGTAGCAATCCAGAAGGGAGTAAGCGACATTTAACCATCTTGATGAGACTTAAATATTTGCTCTTTTTAATCTCATTTTAATCTGAATTTAAAGTATAGTAATTAAAGAAATCACAGCCATAGTTGACCCCCCCCAAAAAAAAACTGTTGCTACTTACTTTATTTATTTTTCTCACCTCTAGGGCAATACATTTTCAGTGTATTTGCATGATTTATGCTCCTCCTTTCTAATGTGTCATAACCTATGTCCACTGCCACCCACCTATATTACCACCATTTTCCCAGTTGCGACACCCACAGACTTAATCACTGATTAACCACCTCCTCTCTTTTCAATTACTTGCCAAACCCTTGTTTGTTCCTATTATTTATTTAACCTTTTGTATCATTAATCTCTTTAGTTTGTAAGTTTTAAAGTTTTCAATCTTTTAAGGTGCTTTAAAAAAACACCATGTATATACAGTTTTAAACTCAAAGACAGGGACCTCTAATTTTTGCCATGTGTTTAATATTGCATTTTTTTCCTTTGTACCTGACACCTGTATATGGAAATGTCAATTTTCCTTTCTTTCAGCACAAAATGCAAACTGATATTAGGAAGTATTATAATCATCTTTATTTGTAATGCATCAACATTTTCCATAGCGCTGATTGTATGGGAGATTGTATTTATGAACTATTTTGTTTGTGTTGCTCCGAGTTCATGGCAAAGATACTGGAATGGGTTGGCAGTTCCTTTCTCCAGTGGTCCATAGCATACAGCTCCTGGTATTCCTAGGTGGTCTCCAATCCAAGTACTGACCAGGTCCAACCCTGCTTGTCTTCAGGGTGGTGTGACCTCTTGGTTCCCTGGCTGGAATCAAACCAACGTCACAGTGGTGAAAGCACCAAATCCTAACCACTGGACGACCAGGGAATCCTTATGAACTGTTTACACTAAGCAAAAACAAAAGGCGACCTGCCCACTCCCAAAGGTAAAAAATACAGCAAATTATCACATACTATGGAGAAATATGATGAAACAGGTATAAACACAGAAAATGCATTACACCTAGAGGTAAACAAATGAATACAAAAATGAGTACAATTATTTAAAACTCTTTATGGGACAAGAGATATGGTTTTATTTGTTTCACCTAACATTACTATTAATATGCACACAGACTGGAAAGGATTCCTATCACAGGGTCCAGATAGAACTAATGTTGCTGTCAATTGAATATGAAAATATGGATTTCTACCTTGTCGTGGTGAAGGGGCTTGTGTAAGTCAATAAAGCTGTGAGCTATACCATGTCATAGCAGGTAGGTCAGACAAATCACTGTCTACTGGAGAAGGAACTGGCAACCCACCCCAGTATCTTTGCCATGAAAACCTTATAGATAAGAACATATTGAGACATATTGAAAGATGTACCTTGGTATGCTGTCGTCCATAGGGTCACGGACATGACTGAATGACTACTTAAGTCTATATATACATATATACTGTGGTAGATTAGCCTGTTACCTTATAAATTAACAGCCAGGAATTCAGTTATTATTTTAAAATTTTATTAAAAGTCCAATATTTGCACCAAAATAATACACAGTTCTTTTTAATATCGTCATCTGTAGAAAAATGGGAGCATTTGGCCCACCCATCTTTCCGAAATGCTCCAACCTCCAGGGACCCTTTAAATAGTCTTTTGAAAAACTCTGTCACACTTGCAGTTATACTGCTGCCTTCTCCCTAGGGTTAATGTCCACAGTCTCTAAACAGGAAAACTCTCAGCAAACTGACTTGCCTTGTAGGCCTGCTTTGCTCCTGCAGACAGCTCTGCTCTGGAAACCAATGTTGCTTTGCACTGCAGACTGACTTTCCTTTTAGACCTACTTTTCTCCTGCAGACAGCTCTGCTCTGAAAACCAATGTTGCTTTGCACTGCAGACTGACTTTCCTTTTAGACCTACTTTGCTCCTGCAGACAGCTCTGCTCTGAAAACCAATGTTGCTTTGCACTGCAGACTGACTATCCTTGCAGACAAACAATCATTTATCTCACTCCAAAAGCCACACCCCTTGGTTCTGTCTGTAGGGCTTTGTGTCATCTGGTTTGCCAGCAATCTGTTAAATTCCTGCTGTTTGCCTCTTGCTGTGCTGCTGTGGCTTGTAAAAAGGCTTTTACTACCTCTTCAATTTTTACTGTGGGTGATCTTTTGGTACAAAGACCTAGATCACATGTCAGACACCAGTTGTGGTAACTTGCTTGCAATCCCATAACAAGTTATCTTGTTCCTGTAGCTGCCAGCTGTTTGGTGTATTATCTCATGTAAGTTGGCTTGGCTAGATTGAGCTGCAGTTCCATTTAACCCTTGCTTATCACACCCGGATATATAGCTCTGCTCAATCTCACGCTTATATACACTACTTGCTTGACTCTGTTACAATATATATATATATATATATATATATATATATATCTTTAGATATGTTGTATTAAGTTATATTTTATTTTATTATTTTTATTATTGCCCATTGTACCAGGTTGGCTGGAATAAATAAATATCTTAATTATTATGGAAGAAATTTTAAAGTCAACTGCTTAGTATTTTAACTAAATGTGTTTTTCATATCTATGTTTATAAAGTCATAAATCGCTTCACAGCTTTTTCGTTACAAAAAAAGTGTTTTCCAGAGAAAGGGAATCAATTCTTCAGAAAAAAAAGTGATTGATAGAGTAAGCTTGTTTCCTACAGCCATCCCTGTGGGTATCTGTATTTTAAAGGTTACTGTGAACAGCATTAAATTACATTATTGAAAGCATTATTTATCCCTTTACAAATGAAATTTGTTAAATAATATAGTGTTATTCATATCTACCTTTGTTCAAGGTGATTTTAAGAAAGAGGATTATTTCAATTTTGTACTATTTTACTTAATTGAAGATTTCTATATTTTAAGAATTGTAAAAAAAAAAACACATGTAAATAAGAGTATAGGAGAGTTCTTTCTGAATGGTCAAAGGCTAGAATGATATTCAGTATTTGTTTTTCTTCAGATAGTTTTTAGTTAAATACAGTATATATATGTAACATTTTATATTTTGCCCTTTTCCTACAAAACAAACATGATTAAAAACATATCATTGGTATTTACAAAGTTTAATGCTTAATAGTAATATTACCATGATTATTAAAAATAAAAATTATGAAATAATACAGAGCATATTGCTGAATATTTATTAAGCTAATGGGCAGTATTACTGTTATCATTATAGTGCTAGTCTAACATTACTAGCTAATCAATAATGACCCCTCATATGTCCAGGAGATGTAGATTTTGGAGATCAAGTACATCTTTTGAACACATTCGCAGCATGATTTTTTTAATAATTGTTTTGTTTTTTGAGTGAGATAATGTTTAAGTCATTGCCAGGATATGGGAGAATAATGGCAATGTGGAGCAGCAGAAGACACATGGCTGTTGAGATGTATAAGCCTAGCTGAAGCTCTGCTTTAAGATGGACAGCATGCAATGTGAAGATGTGAGAGAAGGAAATATAATTCTGTTTGTGCATTATGTACAAAAAGTAAAGATTTTGATTATATTTCATAGCTTTTGATATATTGGATATATACAAGAATTAAGTGTAATGCATGGGGGCGGGGGGTGAGTTGTGAATGGATAGGGTTAAAAAACAACCCTCGATGACATAAGTGAAATAGGTTTTGTTTTGGAGACATATTCAGGTGAAATGTTTGTGGTGTGGTAAATAAAGTTGTCATGTCTAATTGTATCAGTTGTGCTAATATTTGCTTTGAGTGTTATGATTGCAGTCATAGTTAAGTGTAATTTACTATGATTTAAAAAAGTGTCATGAGAGTCATGCAACTTTTGTATATAAAACTATAAACAACTAAAATCTTATTCTGATGTTTACATTTTTTTACAAACTAAACATGCCACAATAGAAACTAGAAGACTTTGATTAGATACATCCAAACCTAATCAATTTAATAGAAAAAAATAAAGCCAAATAAACATAAAGGGATAGCATTAAGAACAGGTCTATGACCTCAATTAATCCTCCTGCCTGGTAAATAGTGGGAATGGCTGATAGAACATCTCTAGTCATTCATTATCAAGAAAAATCATACCCTAAAGATTAAAAAGTATTATACACCGAGGGCAGGATCTACCTTTTTGGAGTCCCTAGGCAGTGAAGTGGAGGAGTTAGTATGAGTGAGTAAACAATGTATGCACATACCAATTTTTTACTTTTCTGTGCATGTAAGTTCCTTTTCCTGTTGTAACTCTCTTGTTCTCGGTGGTAACCCCCCTGGTAGCCAGTCTTGAACTGCAGCATTTCATTTTATTAATCCAGGAACCATATTTTTTCTAAAAAGTGGTGCTCCTCATAGGGAAGCACCCCGATTCGGCCCGCCTTGTTGGCCTAATAGATATTCTGGTCATTTCTCAATTAGCATATCCTATTTTGTGCCCAATCCCCATACAAAACATTACCTCTATACAACTTCCATTAAAAAAAAGGATAACGAGGAGAAAAGGCATATGATCTCAGTAGGACCACTTATCTAGAAGGCTCACTAGCTGAAGAACCTAGAGCCCTATTAAATTCAAGCCTCGTAAATAAGAGGCTTCTACTTAAGCCCTACGTACTGCAAAGTTTCTCTAACTTACAATGCTATTAAATTAGCCCTGCTGCGAGCAACTTATGAGCTACGCAGCAGGTCCGTACGTATCTACACTGCGTAAATGTACATGAGAAGTGACAGCCTGCGAGATGATATCGCAGGCTCCCACTCCTCATCAATTGCTGCGGGGGTCCTAAAAGGAACCTCCGCGGCAGTCCCCCACATAAGCCCCGGCGTGGGGGGTACTCCAAATACCCCCCCCGGCACCTAAAATTAACTCCCCCTTAATGCGGGGGTCCCCGTCGGGACCCCTGAAGTGTCCTCACATGAACACCTTGCTTCAGGGGTCCATAGGAACCCCCGCAGCCCCCACACATTAACCCCTTGCAGCGGGGGTCCCCGATCGGCACCGATCAGGCCCCCGCTGCATTTAATACTTTTAAATTCCCCGCCGCAGCTCCTTAAAGGGCCCGCGGCACACTAATTGCCAATCCTGGCCGCGGCCCAAAAATTTAACCCCCCTCTATGCTGGGGGTCCCCATCAGGACCCCCAAAGTGTACCCACGTTAACCCCTTGCAGGGGGGGTCCCCGATCTGCATAGATCAGGCCCCCCGCTGCATTTAAAACTTTTAAATTCCCCGCCACGGCTCCTTAAAGGGCCCGCGGCACACTATTACGCAACCCCGGCCGCGGCACCTAAATTTAACCCCCCTCTAGGCTGGGGGTCCCCATCGGGACCCCCAATGTGTCCCCATATAAACCCCCTGCAGCGGGGGGTCCCCGATCGGCAACGATTGTGACCCTGCTGCATTTCAATTTTAAAATTCCCACCTCGCGAGTCCTTAAAGGACCGTAAAGGTCCTGAAAGGACTCGCACTAAAAATATTAACCCCAGGAAACTATAATTAACCCTATAACTCATGGTGGTCAATCCAGACCCCCATAAGTCCTTAATTACCCCATTAACTCACGGTGGTCAATCCAGACCCCCATAAGGCCTTAATTACCCCATTAGCTCATGGTGGTCAATCCAGACCCCCATAAGGCCTTAATTAACCCTATAACTCATGGTGGTCAATCCAGACCCCCATAAGGCCTTAATTAACCCATTAACTCATGGTGGTCAATCCAGACCCCCATAAGGCCTTAATTAACCCTATAACTCATGGTGGTCAATCCAGACCCCCATAAGGTCTTAATTAACCCTATAACTCATGGTGGTCAATCCGGACCCCCATAAGGCCTTAATTAACCCTATAACTCATGGTGGTCAATCCAGACCCCCATAAGGCTCTATTTAACCCCATCAGTCCCATAAGGGTATATTATTACCATTAAGGGCCTGTTACAACCCAACATTAACCACATAAGTGCCATGACGGTCCTCAAGGACCATCATGACACTACCTACAAACACTACACTATAACCCCCAATAAACCATTTAATCTAAACTAACCCCCCTCTACACTAATCTATTAACACTTACACTACCTTCCTACACTACCTGCCCCCTAATAAACCTCCCCAACACTCTAATTACAAAAAATAAAAAAAAAACTACAGTACAGAAAACAAAAAAACCTACCTTACAGAACACAAAAAAACCTACAGTACAGAAAACAAAAAAATCTACAGTACAGAACACAAAAAAACCTACAGTAAAGTGAGGGAGGCGTTACAGGAAGTGATGCATGCTCCAGATCTGATGTGAATCGGTGGAGCTGAGCAGCTGGGAGAGACCGGTGAGGCTATGCTGAAACAGCGCTAGCAGACCGCGGCTGAAATTGGACAACATTAAAGTTAGTGGTTCCACTACCCCCATGACTGTAAATACTTAAATGGAATAAATGGGTGTTGCCTCCTAAAGCTCACAGAAAAGCCATGCAGTAAGTCTGCCAAGTGCAGCCGATATATGAAAACAGGAGTGAACAGACTGTGATTGCCTCAGCCTGGGCATTTAGCCGGTGCATACGAGGGGCCCTTAGAGACGACCCACGACCTGGGCTGGAGACGTGGAGGGTCTGGAGTTCCAGCTAGGGAGCAGGGCAATCTTTGTGCCTAGCAGGGGAGCAGGCTAATTGCTGCATAGCTCCAAAGGTATGAGATGCAAGTGAGGCACATAGCTCCAAAGGCATAAGAAGCAAGTGAGGTATATAGAGCCTGCTGTGGTGTGTGGGACAGAGAGGCCCCTGAAGTATGGTGAAGCATGGTAAAGCCCTGCAGTACGGCAGAGGTTTTTAAAGGGACGCAGCAAGGAACACACGAGCGAGCGTGCACGGCAGCAGCTAAAAAAGGTGAGCACCCCAGAGACATTTATATTATTACAGTTACAAGCTTAAGGGGGTAGGAGGAGAAGTTCCTGCTCTGTATAAGAAATAGAGAACTGCATATATGCCCTAGTAAACCTGGAGATTAATGAAATGGAGTCAAATATTTCTTTCTCTGGTCTTCTGAACAGAACCACTTTGTGAGTGAGGGGGGTAGTGGAGTGTATTGGAGTGCATTGTTGTATGATTATATCCCTCCCAGAGTTGTCCCTCCATTCAGCTATAACAAAAGATACCATCTGGACTGACAAAACAGGGAGGGCCCCACCCCAACCCCTCACATAAAAAGGCAGGAATAAAGCCACTGTACCAGGAAAGAAGTATTGGGAACTATTTGAGTATATATTGGAACATCAAACACCCCTTCAGGGGAAAACAGCTTTCCTAATTACCTTTGGTGTTAAGGTGTTAAGATGCCCTCAAAAATGAAACCAAAAGAAAAAAAGAGCAATAATACAACTAATACAACTAAAACTCTGAGTATTTTTATGTCTGGGAAGAAAAAATTAACTTCAAGTACCCCGGAGGACGATTTGAGTCCAAATACATCTGAAAACAGATCCCCAGGAAAAAATATGCAATCAGTAAATTTAAGTTGCCTGTCTTTGGATGAGGGAGAGGCCTTAACCTCCTCTAAATTAAGAGACATTCTACAAGACTTTTAGATTAAACTAACTATGGATTTAACAAACAAAATTGTAAATAACTCTAAAGCTACAGCGGAAGTCTCACAAAGAGTGGACAGTCTGGAAAATATATGTGAAGAGTTAGTTAAAGATAATGAAACCATGTTGAATTATAATATGGAGCTGGAATGTAAAATCAAAACTCTGACAGGAAAAGTTGCCCAACTAGAAGACCGTAGCAGGAAAAATAATCTCCGGATTAGGGGCATAGAAGAAAATCAAAAAGATGCAGACCTTAAACCATATATGGAGACATTATTAAGCTCTCTGTTACCCAATTTCCCTAAAGAAGAAACTTTAATAGATGCTATACATAGATTACCACTGGCAAAGCACCTGGATAAAACAGTCCCTAGAGACGTAATAATGAGAGTCCATTATATCTCTTACAAAGAGGCCATACAGCGTATAGCGTACGAAAAAGGAAATTTCGAGGCTCCATACCAAAATATTAAAATATTTATGGACCTGTCTGCACAGACATTAGCAAATAGAAGAGAATATGGAGCCTGTACGGCTGCTCTAAGACAAAGAGGAATTAAATACAAATGGACTACACCAATGGGCCTGGCGATACAGAAAGATCTACTGTGGCATAGAGTGCATTCGCCATCTGAGGGAATAGCATTATTGAAGAAATGGGGTATTGATATTACACCTGTTATGCAAGGAGAGCAATAGGCCACAGTTGTCAGCCACTAAAGAACTTTGGCAAAAATCCCAGAAGAGAAAGAAAATTTCTTGATATATAATGCTAAAGAGCAAATATTTCCCCTGTAGAAGGAAACTCTTAATCAAACGGTTTTTGATAGCAAGTAATATATAATATATGTTAAGAAATATATAACCTGAGTAGTTTAAAAGGATATATGTTAATTTACACGTTTAAATGGAGGTATATGAGGAAGTTATTTATATAAGAAGTGGTGATATAAGATATATTCAAATTGATATAAAGTTATGCATTAGTAACATAGAAAGTCACAGAATTTAGAAGCATCTGGGAGTAACCCAAAAAGCACTAATATAGAGTAGGAATATAATTTTCCACTAAATAATAGGAAGCAGTAGCTATGGTAGTTAGGTATGGTGAATATATCAATGGGGCAGGACATTGTAAAAAATTACTTTTTTTTTTTTTGTAAACACGAGTACGGTGCAGACACTATTAGTTGAAACTTAATGGGCCAAAATGCCCCTTATAATATTTGTTATAATCACTTAGTATAATAGATAGTTGAGCTACATAGATACATATAGTTAAATTTAGAAATATTCACTGGGTTTAGAGATTAATGTAAAAGGAATCAGGTTAATATCACCTGAATAAACTGAGGTTATGAGTAAAGGGGAATAAAACTTAAAATATGCGACTCTATACCCTGTCGGATAGCGGGTGGACCCTGTAAAAAGGGCTGAAAATACGATAATATGTAAAAGATTTGCGAAATATGCTCTATTGCGAGGACACTAGAGAAATACCCTAAATTTGGATAAAATTGGGTGAGACTTGAACCCCTATAGATCCTTGATAAGGATATCTATGGATGGGAAATATAACATTGATAAGTAGATAAGGGAAATTATAAGAACAAATGGGTATGATATTAAAGGAATAAACGTTGTATGCTGGCAAAGTTGGTCGCGGTCAGTAATTTGTTACACATTGACTGGGGGGGATGGGGGGGTGAGGAGGAGGGGGGAGTTCAATCTTAACGCATAAGAAAATATCAACTATAGGGGAGGATAGAGTTGACAATAGAGTAGTTGGGTTGTTCTCTCTCTCCATTAGGAGAGAAGCTAGGGGCTTCCCCCTCCCCCACCACCTCTTCTTCTTCTTCGTTCCCAGTCCAGTCTGAGGACTGTTAGGGGAGGAAAAGGTAGCCCTTGGGTCTCTCCCAACTATGGTTGTAGAAACCAATCTATCATTTCCAAACATCAGGCTTTAGCCTTGTATTACCAAGTGGGAGGGGTGTGGTCCACCCTTGGTATTTTAAGTTTAGGTATGAATGGAACGAGTGTGAGTAAGGTACCAGACCAGAATGAACTGCCGGTAGGTATAAAGGCTGTATGGGAGGGAAAAGGGAGCTGTAGTCAGCTAGATTTGATTATGTGGTTTAAATGGGATTAAAAATAGTGTCACATAACGTAAATGGACTCAACTCCCCCTCTAAAAGAAAAATCACGTTTAATAATTATACTAAGCTGAATATAGATATTTTATGTTTACAAGAGACACATCTTAAGAAGGGCAATGAATCCTATCTGTTAAATAATATATTTTCCAAAAGTATACACTCTACATTTAAAAATAAGTCTAAGGGAGTCTCGATTCTTTTTAATAGGAGACTCAATATTAAAGAACAGGGCAGTATAATAGATCCCATGGGGAGATATATAATCTGGAGGGGTGAGGTGGAAAGTAGACCAATAACATTGGCCAATTTGTACCTTCCCAATAAAAAACAGTGTAGCTTTTTAAAGAAAATTTTAGCAGAGATAAAAAAAGTGGAGTATGGTATCCTCCTGATCTGTGGTGACTTTAACATGGTCATGGACCCGGAACTTGATAGACAAGGTAAATGTAAGTTGACGTCATTAAATAATTTAAGTAAAATCGCAATAGATTTCTCAGGTATAATGAAGGATAAGGAGTACTTTGATCTATGGAGACTAATGCACCCAAGTGACCGTCAATTCACTTTTTACTCTAATAGATTTTCCTCGTCATCTCGAATAGATCACATTTTCTCCGATAGGGCCACGATAAGTTTGATTAAAAAAATAGAAATAGAACTGGCCCCCTGGTCGGATCACTCAATGAATCTTTTGGTTTTATATGACACAGTAAAAAAAAAACAGAACAGGAATTGGAGACTGGATACATCACTACTAAAAGATCAGGAATTTATGAAAGAACTAAAAAAAAAACTAGGGAATTCTTCAAAATAAATGAAGGAACCGTGAGCTCATATAAAACAATATGGTGCACATACAAAGCCTTCATTAGAGGTATATTAATTGCCAGATCAGCAGAAAGAAGGAAATTAAGAGGAAAACCCCTAAAACTGCTGTATATGGAATTGATAAAGCTTCATCAAATTAATGGGGGAAAATATATCAAATAGATAGGTGATAAAATATGCATTATAAATAAAGAAATTAGGGCAATACTGCAACTACAAGCAGATAATTTATTGTGGCGCTATCGTCAAAACCATTTGAAGTTCGGCAGTAAAACGGGGAAATTTTTGGCGAATAGACTCAAAAAACAACGAGAGCGAAATAGAATAGCCAGAATAATTGACCTGAAAGGAAAATATCAATATCACCCAGATAAAATCGGGGAGGTTTTCCAAAACTTCTACAGGAAGCTATATAATTTGGAAAAGGACTCACAACTTACAGGCCCCACTAAAGTGGATATATCAAAATTTTTGGATGGGATAAATGTACCATCCATCTCGGAGCCAGAAAGAATCTATCTAAACAGTAATATTACAGAGTTAGAGGTCTGTGAGGTAATTAACAGTAACAAGAGAAACAAAGCCCCAGGGTTAGATGGGTTTGATGCAGTCTTCTTCCAACTTCTTCTTCCAGAGATTAAAGAACCCCTATGTAATGTATATAATGAGAATAAAATATCTGGGGAGATCCCAAGAGAAATGTCAGAATCTAAAATAATAAATCTATTAAAGGAGGATAAAAACCCAGATGATTGTAAAAACTACCGACCAATTACTTTGATAAATATAGATTTGAAGACCTACTCAAAAATTTTAGCAAACAGACTAAAAATGGTCATCCATAAACTCATACATACAGATCAAACAGGCTTTGTTCCAGGGCGTCAAGCCTCGGACAGTACCAGAAGGCTCTTAAATATACTTGCGCATGCTAAAGCCAGGGAAATGCCTATATTGGCACTGTCATTAGACGCCGAAAAAGCGTTTGACAGGGTCAATTGGGTATTTCTAGAGGCTGTCTTGGTGAAATTCGGGTTGGGAGACTTTGCCCTGAAGGCAGTTAAAGCGCTTTATGGGGAAACAAAGACGCGCATAGTCAACCCTGATTTAGAATCAGTATCTTTTAGTATAAGCAATGGCACGCGCCAGGGCTGTCCCCTATCCCCGCTTCTATTTATCCTATTTTTAGAACCACTAGCAATACGTATAAGGGAAGAGGCGGATATCAGTGGAATCAGAATAGGGAAACATGAGTTTAAACTATTAGCATACGCGGACGATATAGTAGTAACATTCACAGAGCCGGCGACATCATGTCAAAAGTTCTTGGACATTCTGGAGGAATTCAGTAGAACCTCCTACTTTAAAATAAATCAAACTAAGTCCGTAGCTTTGAAAAGAGGATTAAAGATAGAAGATATGGATGCTCTAGAGCATATGCTACAGTGTAACTGGCATTCAAATAGTATCACCCACCTAGGAATCAAATTCTCATTCCAACTGGGTAAGTTGATTAAAGCTAATTTAGATGAAACCATGAGTAAAATAAACATTACCTTGACCAATTGGAAACAATTAAATTTATCATGGTTAGCTAAAATTGCAGCTATCAATATGAATATCATCCCAAAAATCACTTACTGTCTGAGATGTATTCCGGGAGTGCTGGCATATAACTACATCAAAAAAATACAAGTGCAGCTAGATAAGTTTATCTATGGTGGGAAGAAACCCCGGGTGGGAAAAATAATAGCAAATCAAAAGGTCGAGAAAGGTGGGTTAAACTGCCCCTGTATATTAGATATTTACCAACAAATTTGTATAGCACATCTTATTAGCTGGAATTTGATAAAGGAACAACCTAGATGGATGGAAATCGAGGAGGCCTTATTAAGAAATATTAAGATCCACTCCATGCTGTGGCTACCTAGCTTGAATGAGACGGTGATTAGAGATCTCCCGAAGAATTTGGTTTCCTTAACCAAATTTTGGTATAGAAATAGACTATCCATGCAGCTAATTAACCTTCCCTCACTGGCTGCCCCAATTAATACACTGGAACGTGGGGGCTCTAACCCAATAATTACATCTCTGAAAATCAAGGGTGACACACCCACAGCAAAACTGTTTGAAGATGGACAACTTATAGACCTACAAAGGATAAGTAGGAAATTCGGAGATATAAAATTAACTTGGCTAGAATATGAGTGTATTAAAAAAAGACTAGTAGCCTGCGGTTACAGGATCTCACAGCATTTAAAAACGACTAAAATGGAAGATCTAGTGATAAAAAGAGATAATTTATGAACTATTTCGAAATGTAATAAAATTATAAATGAGAACTGTTCACTGAGGAAAAGTTCAGGTTTGATGTATTGGGAATCAATTATGGGAGAAACCTTTGAAGAGATGGTATGGTACCAAAGTTTAAGAATTGTAAAAAAAGCAGCAGGTCTACCAAGGTATATAGAAATGTTTTTTAAGCTTTCGAATAATTGGTACCTCTCTCCTGAACGTATGAATAAAATAGACCCAAAAAATCAAAGAACATGCTGGAAAGGCTGTAATCAGTTGGGAACATCGTTTCATATGTGGTGGGAGTGCCCTAAAATAAACAGGTTTTGGATAGATGCGTGTCAATTAATAGAAGAAATATTAGCTCAAGAATTTAGGTGCTCCCCTTCATTGGTACTGTTCCATAGGAATTTGGAGGAATTCCGTGGTTCAGGTGGTATATTGATATGTCACATTCTGTTAGTAGCTAAAAGTTTGATAGTAAAATCATGGAAAAATACCCATGTTCCGTCAAGAATACAGCTGGTGGCAGCAATACGAGAAAATAGAGAGATTATTGATCCCATAGGCAAAAATTGGCTGATGGAAACAGGTACCTTCCTCCCTTGGCAGAAGTGGGATAAATTTGTAAGTACTATTGGAGTATAGACAAACGGATCATAATTCAGTAATTATAAAAGAGGTAGAAGGGGAGAAGGAAAAAAAAAAAAGGAGTAGTCAAGGAAAAAGACTATAAATCATATAATAGGTAGATTAGGAACCCAAACTCTCCAGAAACAACTTATTGGTAGGTCATCGGTCTGGTACAGTGTGAATGGTGTATGTGTTTCTTTTTCTCGCCTTTTCTTCTCTTATTTCCTTTAGATAATAGTCAAATATTCTGTAAATATAACAAGGTTAAACGGGGGAATACCTTGAATTCATAGGAAAGGAAAAAAAAGGTATGAGTAAAAAAGGAAAAGTTTCTGTTCCTATATATACAGACGTTTTTACTGAAAACACAAATATAGGGAAAATGTGGGAAGGCAGATAGTTAAGAAAGAGAAGCGATAAAGAATAATAGACCTTTATTTGAAAGAGAGGGTAGACCCCGGTCCCTATATAGTGGAAAACTTTCTCACATAATGTTGGAATTAATTTTGGGTGGGGGGATGGCGAAAAGCCATAGTTATAGATGCAAATATTAGAGAGGGGCTAAGATCTGTCAAAGTATCTAACAGAACTCACAGCCCTGGGTTCAAAGAAGCTAAGTGGTAATATAGGGGATACAGATGTAATATTTTCTTTTTCTGTATATATATATATATATATATATATATATATATATATATATATATGTACATGTATATATATATGTACATATATATATATATATATATATGATGTTTAAATCTGGTCTGGAGGTATAAGTTTCCCCCGTTAAGAGGAAAACATGAGGGGATAGGAGGGAAGAAGGAGTATTATCAGAAGTGTGTTATGAATTGCGATTGTTTGTCTGTTCTGTACTTTGTATTTACGTTCTGTTTTTGTACTTGTATTCTTTTGTATGGAAAAAAAAAAATACCTACAGTACAGAACACAAATAAACCTACCTTACAGAACACAAAAAAACCTACAGTACAGAAAACAAAAAAACCTACAGTACAGAAAACAAAAAAACCTACCTTACAGAACACAAAAAAACCTACAGTACAGAAAACAAAAAACCTACAGTACAGAACACAAAAAACCTACAATACAGAAAACAAAAAAAACTACAATACAGAAAAAATATATATACATTACAACCCCACTCCCCACTACAGAAAATAAAAAAATTACACACCTGAAAAGGAAAGACAGATAAACATAATACAATACATACATATAATACATTACATACATTACATACAATACATGACATTACATACATTACATATAATATATTACATATAATCCAAATCAAATACCCCCTATCTATCTAACATATAATCTATTTAATATAAAATAAATCCTAACTATATCAAATACATCCCCCTATCTATCTAATATACAATAAATCCTAACTACATACACAGACCCTAATTCTAAGCTAAAATAAAATTATTACAGTCCTAACTACACAGACCCTAATTCTAATCTAAAATAAAATAATTAAGACCACTTACCTTTAAGATGTTGCTTCAGATCACTAACCTAGGGGTAAAACAAAACAAAATAATTAGTACAAAATATTAACATGAAATAAATAAACATTATATACATTCTAAATATTATACTCACCTTTCCATCATGTCCCGTCATTGTTTAGCTCTTCCGGCGCGGCCCTGTTAAAAAAACACAATACATTAATACATTAATACAATATATAAACAATAAATAAAATAAACATATAAACATCTAAATATACATTTAACTTACCTCCCCGCGATGTCCCCGGCCTTCTCTCCTTCAGCCCCGGCTGGGCCGCGGAACCATCCGCACTCTAAAAAAAAAAAAAAAACAACAACTGCACTTCCCGACGCTAATGAGCCTCCCAGAATCATTTCCGGGAGGAAATTGGCATTGGCGGCTTGTGATTGGCTGAAAAAGCTGTTAGCCAATCAAAATTCGTCAATGTATGAGCCAATCAGGATGCGCAGATGTCTTCTACCAATCACTCCGTGGGGGTGTATCCCATAGTGATTGGCTGAAGGCATCTGAGCCTTGTGATTGGTTCCCATAAAGATAGACAAGTGTTGTAGCCAATCAGGAATGGATATTGGGGTGTATCCCATCCTGATTGGCTCACACATTGACGACTTTTGAGTGGCTGAAATTGATAGACAGCTTTTTCAGCCAATCACAAGCCGCCATTACCAATGGCTATTGTTACAAAATTTGGAAAACCAGATTTATTTATTACATTCACGTGTAATCCCCAATGGCCAGAGATCAAGGAAAATTTGAATCTGGGACAAACTACTTCTGACCGACCAGATTTAGTGGCAAGAGTATTTAAAATCAAACTCAATTCATTAATACATGATATCACTAAGGCACACTTATTTGGACAATGTGTGGCTTTTGTTTACACCATTGAATTTCAAAAAAGAGGATTGCCACATGCTTACATACTTTTAATACTGCAGGAAAAAGACAAGTTGAACACTGCAGAGAGAGTGGACTCAGTAATTTCTGCACAATTGCCAGACCAAGAAAAATATACAAAACTTTGGGAGATTGTTACACATAGAATGATTCATGTCCCATGTGGAGAGATGAATCCGAATTCACCATGTATGGAAAATAAAAAATGTACTAAAGAATTTCCAAAACAATTTCAAATGCAAACTTATGCAAATTGTGATGGATATCCTTTGTATAAAAGAACACAAGGACAAACAGCTATTAGCCGGGGCCAAAAGGTTGATAATAGATTTGTCGTTCCATACAATCCACATTTGCTCATTAAGTACAATGCACACATCAATGTGGAAGCTTGCACTTTGATTAAATCAATTAAGTATGTGTATAAATATATATACAAAGGATATGATGCAGCTACTGTTGTTGTACAAGGTGCTGGAAATGAAAACGAAAATCCAATTTTACATGATGAACTATCAAATCATTTAGATGCTCGGTATGTGAGTGCTCCTGAAGCAATGTGGCGCCTTTTGAAATTTGAGATGCATGATCGGTCACATGCTATCTATCGTTTAGCTGTACATTTGCCTCAAAGTCAGTTGGTTTGCTTTACTCAAGGAAATGAAAGAACTGCATTATATCAAAGTGAAGACAGAGATACTATGCTTACTGCGTGGTTTAAATTAAACTGTCAGGATACGCAGGCCAGACAATTTTTATACATAGAGATACCATATCACTATGTATTTGTAAATGGTCTATGGCGACAACGAAGAAGAGATACACATACAGGGAGTGCAGAATTATTAGGCAAGTTGTATTTTTGAGGATTAATTTTATTATTGAACAACAACCATGTTCTCAATGAACCCAAAAAACTCATTAATTTCAAAGCTGAATATTTTTGGAAGTAGTTTTTAGTTTGTTTTTAGTTTTAGCTATTTTAGGGGGATATCTGTGTGTGCAGGTGACTATTACTGTGCATAATTATTAGGCAACTTAACAAAAAACAAATATATACCCATTTCAATTATTTATTTTTACCAGTGAAACCAATATAACATCTCAACATTCAAAAATATACATTTCTGACATTCAAAAACAAAAGAAAAACAAATCAGTAACCAATATAGCCACCTTTATTTGCAAGGACACTCAAAAGCCTGCCATCCATGGATTCTGTCAGTGTTTTGATCTGTTCACCATCAACATTGCGTGCAGCAGCAACCACAGCCTCCCAGACACTGTTCAGAGAGGTGTACTGTTTTCCCTCCTTGTAAATCTCACATTTGATGATGGACCACAGGTTCTCAATGGGGTTCAGATCAGGTGAACAAGGAGGCCATGTCATTAGATTTTCTTCTTTTATACCCTTTCTTGCCAGCCACGTTGTGGAGTACTTGGACGCGTGTGATGGAGCATTGTCCTGCATGAAAATCATCTTTTTCTTGAAGGATGCAGACTTCTTCCTGTACCACTGCTTGAAGAAGGTGTCTTCCAGGAACTCGCAGTAGGACAGGGAGTTGAGCTTGACTCCATCCTCAACCCGAAAAGGCCCCACAAGCTCATCTTTGATGATACCAGCCCAAACCAGTACTCCACCTCCACCTTGCTGGCGTCTGAGTCGGACTGGAGCTCTCTGCCATTTACCAATCCAGCCACGGGCCCATCCATCTGGCCCATCAAGACTCACTCTCATTTCATCAGTCCATAAAACCTTAGAAAAATCAGTCTTGAGATATTTCTTGGCCCAGTCTTGACGTTTCAGCTTGTGTGTCTTGTTCAGTGGTGGTCGTCTTTCAGCCTTTCTTACCTTGGCCATGTCTCTGAGTATTGCACACCTTGTGCTTTTGGGCACTCCAGTGATGTTGCAGCTCTGAAATGTGGCCAAACTGGTGGCAAGTGGCATCGTGGCAGCTGCACGCTTGACTTTTCTCAGTTCATGGGCAGTTATTTTGCCCTTGGTTTTTCCACACGCTTCTTGCGACCCTGTTGACTATTTTGAATGAAACGCTTGATTGTTCGATGATCACGCTTCAGAAGCTTTGCAATTTTAAGAGTGCTGCATCCCTCTGCAAGATATCTCACTATTTTTGACTTTTCTGAGCCTGTCAAGTCCTTCTTTTGACCCATTTTGCCAAAGGAAAGGAAGTTGCCTAATAATTATGCACACCTGATACAGGGTGTTGATGTCATTAGACCACACCCCTTCTCATTACAGAGATGCACATCACCTAATATGCTTAATTGGTAGTAGGCTTTCGAGCCTATACAGCTTGGAGTAAGACAACATGCATAAAGAGGATGATGTGGTCAAAATACTCATTTGCCTAATAATTCTGCACTCCCTGTATATATATATAAATATATATATATATGAATATATATATATATATATATATATATATACATATATATATTTATATATATATATATATATATACTGTATATATATATGTATTCACCCCGCTTGACTTTACCTATTGACTTGACCTTTTTTGTTACATTACAGCCTTAAGTTCAATGTTTTGTTAATTAGAATGTTATGTGATGGATCAGAACACAATAGAAAATGTTGGTGAAGTGAAATTAGAAAAATATATAGATAAACATAAAACTATTTTTTTAGAAATAGAAAATTGGCATGTGCGTATGTTTTCACCCCCTTTGTTATGAAGTCCATAAAAAGCTCTGGTGCAACCAATTACCTTCAGAAGTAAAATAATTAGGGAAATTATGTCCACCTGTGTGCAAACTGTGCAACATGATCTGTCATTACATATACATACATTTTTTTAAAGGCCCCAAAGACTACAACACCTAAGCAAGAGGCACCACAAACCAAACACTGCCATGAAGACCAAGGAACTCTCCAAACAAGTAAGGGACAATGTTGTTGATAAGTACAAGTCAGGGTTAGGTTATAAAAAAATATCAAAATCTTTGATGATCCCCGGGAGCACCATCAAATCTATCATAACCAAATGGAAAGAACATGGCACAACAGCAAACCTGCCAAAAGAGACGTCCGCCCACCAAAACTCATGGACCGGGCAAGGAGGGCATTAATTAGAGAGATACCACAGAGACCTAAGGTAACCCTGGAGGAGCTGCAGAGTTCCACAGCAGAGAATGGAGTATCTGTACATAGGAAGAAAATAAGCCTTACTCTCCATAGAGTCTGGCTTTATGGCAGAGAGGACAGAAGAAAGCCATTACTTTCAGCAAAAAACTAAATGGCATGTTTTGAGTTTGCAAAAAGACATGTGGGAGACTCCCAAAATTTATGTAGGAAGGTGCTCCGGTCTGATGAGACTAAAATTGAACTTTTTGGCCTTCAAAGAAAACGCTATGTCAGACGCAAACCCAACACATCACATCACCCAAAGAACACCATCTCCACAGTGAAACATGGTGGTGGCAGCATCATGCTGTGGGGATGTTTTTCAGCAGCCTGGACTGGAAAACTGGTCAGAGTTGAGGGAAAGATGGATGGTAATAAATACAGTGATATTCTTGAGCAAAACCTGTACCACTCTGTGCGTGATTTGAGGCTAAGTCGGAGGTTCACCTACCAGCAGGACAATGACCACAAACACACTGCTAAAGCAACACTTGAGAATGTAAACATGTGGTAAGATGTGGCAATCTCATAGACACTTAACCAAAGCGACTTGGAACTGTGATTGCTGTAAAACGTGGCTCTACAAAGTGTTGACTTTAGGGGGGTGAATAGTTATGCACATTGACTTTTTCTGTTATTTTGTCCTTTTTGTTGTTTGCTTCACAATAAAAAAAAAAATCTTCAAAGTTGTAGGCATGTTCTGTAAATTAAATGATGCAAATCCTCAAACAATCCATGTTAATTCCAGGTTGTGATGCAACAAAACACGAAAAATGCCAAGGGGGGTGAATACTTTTGCAAGCCACTGTATATACAGTACATATATGAATTCCCCTCCCCCGCTTCTCTTACTATGATCTGATGATTATTATTATTCTGGGGCACCTCATCTGGCTGTGGCTGGGCCACATCCCGAGTAATGTCACATGCACGTCATGTCATTAGCATTTCCTGGTCCCCGTCATAGCCAGATGAGGTGCCGCAGGGGAAGGACTATCATCAGATCATAGTAAGAAGAGCCGGGAGAGGGGAAATTGAGGTGAATGGAGAGGGGGAAAGTGAGGAGGATACGGGTTGAGGGAGGAATGGGAGGAGGATAAGGAGGAGGATAAGGGGAAAAGGGTGGGAGGAGTGGTGTGCTGAAGAGGCACAGGCGAATTAGGCACCACTGGGCCGCCTCCAGATCTGCCCCTGCATTTCCGTTGCAATCCTGAGCGTGGTTTGGAGTTACCGCTTTAGGTACTGAAAATTAACCCCGAGCCACGCTTGGGATTACGCTAGGAGGGTTAATAAATAATTTGTTGTAGTCCATGTTGGTGGCCTGACATGTATTAACTCTGATTCCTTGGATCAATATAACACAGAAATTAAACTTAAAAAAATAGTATGCTTGCTTGAGACTGTTGTGCATTTAATTCTAATGCCTTTAATTGCTTTCCCAGTATTTTTAAGTACAGCAGCGTATTTATATTTGCTTTTACAGTGTTACGAACAGGTGTTTAACCCATTTGCGAGTCCTATCTAGTACTCATATAATTTTTTTATACATATAAATGCCATTTACAGGTTAGAAGGCAATTGCAGGCTTGTTGAATTGTTGCAGTTGAATATGGATTTTGTGTCTTTAGCACTAGTAACATTTGAGGGCTTGAAACATCAAAGGGAGGAGATAGGACGGAGTTACATTTTTGACAACCATGTGATTTTGAGCCTGAAACTCGCAAATGGATTACTAGTTGCAAAATGTAGCCAATTAAATATCTGTAACTTTTACGGGCTCCATTACGGGCTCCAGTAATTGGGATTTGGACAATTGAACATGGGCCTACGTCTGTCCAATCAAAAACATCTAACTATGTACTTCAATAGTCTAATGGTTCATATATATATTTTGTGACACTGTTTCCTCATGTTTAATGTCTGACATCTCTTCAGTCCCTTATAAAACTGCTTACCAATCCTGAATGAGGTCAGTTCTAGTCAACAATTGCAAGTCTGAGAGCTGGGAAACTATTTTACATGTGGGAGTCTCAGAGCAATGCTGTCCTGCTGGCCCTTTTCCCTGACAAATTGGTGGCAGTGGTGGGATCCTCAGTCTGACCATACTGCTCTATATAAGCCATGGTGGAGCATGATGAGCTCACAATGCCGGAACTCCGTAATCTAGTCCAGATTCAAGGAATCAAGATGGTTGTGTCAAGGAATCTTCTAGCTATGGTGCAGGCACTCCAAGAGGACAGACAAAAGGTGGACTTACCTGAGGCTGGTTCACTAGTGGAAACTTGCAGTTTCTGAGCAGCACCTACTTCTCTGGATGAACCAGACTTTGGCAATTAGATGACCCGCAGATATCAGGCCTTTCTGGAGGCTCACCCAGACCAAGTACAATTCACCTTAGCCACTCATGCAGTGACTCCCCTCCTGTACAGCCTACCATGCCATGGCGTGTGGAGCAAAGCTGTAGTGACAGAGAGACCCACTGAGGTCCTGTAGCCCCAGCTATGCTGGAAAAAAAAAAGAAGGGAGCTTCTGTTAATAACCTGGACACATACAAAAGGGGTGTCCCCAGAACTCCTTCAACCAGATCTTTGCTCCTTCCTGTTTGGTCTATTAACTTAGTGACTGGATATAGTAGAGCCAAGAGGACAAAGAAGGTGATCAGTTCCATGATTGCCTAATTTTTTAAGGGCTGGGCAAATTAACCTTCTTTTTTCCACAACAGACAGTTGCTAGCCGAGGATAATCGCATATGGCATATTCAACCCATCAATGTGAATGGAAAAGTGGATAAAGGGTTTAGATATTCTGGATCTTATCTAAGATTTATTCGCCCTTCTTTCCTCAGTATCTCTGCCTTATGGGAAAATAAAGTGGATATAGTAGTCAATGTGGGTCAGATGAATTCTATCCTGGTAGCCGAAATACATATAAATTTTGGCTAAAGGGTAACAACTTGAGAAATGTGGCTGGCATTTCTCTTGTGTAATATTCAGTCCTGCCCTGTGGATGTGGGCCAGGACAGCAGCCAGATACTGCAAATGATCATTCCATGACTTGTTAAATATAACAATATCATCTAGGTATGCATGGACATAAGAATTACATCCCTACAGCACTAGTATATCAGTCTTTGTAAAGTGGAGAGGGCATTTTTCATTCCTAAGGGTATCAAATAAATTGGTAAAGGCCAAACAGTGTTGCAGAAGCTAATTTTTCCCGCTAATAGCCCTTCTACAAGTCCTGTGTAGGATCCTTGTATAGCTCCACAATATACGTACTGTCATTCAACTTTATCATGATCATATGTGGTCCTTCCCATATAGCCTATAGAACTAGAACTTGTTGGCCTGCAAAAAACTTCCTTGCACGGTGCCCTACAGATCATACCTTCTGTTTAGCTTGGGCAGCCAATATGGAAAAAATTGTATCTGCCCAATATTTCATGGTAATGGACTAGTCCCTTATTAACAAGATTAGGGAGATAATTGACCCATAGGAGTCACATGACATCAGTATCTCTCTCTATCATTACAAGCCTCAAACTGGTGTCTCCAGGTTTATTGTATGTAATTGCCCCCTATCAAGAATACAGCAGTGAAAAATGGAAAACAATGGGTGATTGTCTTAGACTGGCAGGCAGGACTGATAATGTGACCTAGAAAAGGATTGGGTGTAACCATGGATGCACATTTGAATTGATTGGTCTGTTGTTTCTAGAATGTGGTATAAATATGTCTGACGGTTTCAGTGATAAAGTTGTTATACTGGTGCACATAATTAATGTGTGAATTTAATTATTGAGGCTGGAAATTCTGCTTGCTGGAGTAAGTTATTTTCAGAACTTAGAAAGATTTGTATGCTATACAAGACCACAAACACCTCTCAGTCTAACCTAAGGGCTGAAAGTTCCTGCTGTACAGAGAAAAAATGAACCAGTCACACCTGTGGGGAGAGGTTTGGTCAATAGGCTCTTATCATACCCCATTCAACATAGAAGTTGTGACAATGTTCATTGTGCACAGTCTGCACAATTTACAACGAACACATGCATAAATAATTCACATTTATTCCAGTAAGATAGAAAGGAATTACAGATTAGGTCATTGTGGAATTATAGTTCACCTTCTTGATGATTTTAGAAAATTGCCTGGCAATTGAACAAAAAGAACTAGGACAAGATGACGAATGCAAGCTAATTAAACCAATAATTGCTTCTTATTGTGTACCCAGATAATACTTCAAGTTATTGCATTAGTGTTGGATTTTAACAAACATTTACTAGGGAATTGCCTGTCAAAAATGATAGCAATAACATTTTAAGCCTGGCAATGCTGTTTTCCACACAATGCAAGGTTCTCCCCCCTCTAATTTGCGAGCCTCATGATGAGCATACTGGCCATTGTTGAGTATTCCAAATTTGTTGGCATAATGTAAGCAACACTTTCACAGTGTCATCTTCTATGAGTTTGAACAGTTCAGCTGGGACAAACTATTGAGGTTATCAATGCTTTTAAGGTCCTTACTGTATAGACGTTCTGTGTATTCCTATGCTATCTCTTTATCTTGCTCATGATATAATGTCTCCTAGTCTCTTCTTACTATCCTTTTGGACTTTTGCATTGAGTTCGACAAATATTTCCCTATCTCTACTATCTTTTAAAAGTAATTTCAATGTAACTTGGTTTTCAGCTTGGCTTGATGGATCTCAGAGAGGCAGTGGCTGACAGATATGCCTGGTGTGCTGCAGTCCATAGGGTCAAGGAAAGTCAGACACAACTGGAAGATTAATTTACAACAAATGAACAATTCACATTGCAATTAACATATTTCTATTTAAAGTATTTGCAAGTTCTAATATTTTAGGGGTCTCCCTAGAAATCAATGTTCACATTAATAGCTTCTATGCTAGAATAATCATAATTTCCAAAAATCTCCAATTTCTGAATTTAGCTCTAACTACTCCAACAAATAAAATAACTGAGGATCCATAAACAGCTTTATATGCATACCATTATATTCAAACATTTGTCTCCAAAATCTGCATATAGCTAGGCAAAAGCAAAAATAATGAGCATGTTTTTAGTGTTTTTAAGAGTAAACCAACTTCCTGTTGGGGTGACATTGTGCCTTTAAGCAGGGGTAAACTTTAATGTTTGAACTCATATTTATGCACTTTCATTGATGCATTAATTCTAATTGTCATACTTGTAAATCTTATATCCATACACATTCAACACAGTGGGTCGCAATCCTTTTTATCAGATAACTGGCTGCTTTCCTTCAACTCTACTGGAGACCAGCTTTGAGAACTAGAACATTCTGAAAATGTTTATGTAACACACTAAATTTTCTTCGAGATCTAAATACAGTATTTTTGAAATGCAGGTACATTCCTCAATAATGTATAACTATGACTTATGGTCTATATTAAAAGTGTTAGATTCACACCTCATGCCTTTTTGTACCTGAGAAGTTGAATATAAGGTCTAAAGGATGGGCCTAGGACTTGTTTGAACAAGCAAGTATGGCATGGAAAACCCTAAACTATGCTGATCAGATGACCCATTTCTACTCTAATGCACCATTGCTGAGGTGTACCTTATATATGGATTTATATTTGTTTATTAACTGAATGGCAGTTCTATGATTGTGGAGTATGTTTAAGAAATCTGTCAAGTATTTTCAACTTTCCAAAACTACATATCTACATAATTATCCATCATTCTTGTTTTCCCTGTTTGTGTGGAAACTATTCTCCCTACATTAATTTGAAATATGTATTATTGGAAAGACTACAGCAAACTATTAATTATTTGTCAATAGACATTTATTTGCAGATATTCACTTTCATGGATAAAAGCTATTTTTACAGAATTTTCTTTTGTACACTTTTGTGATTGTTAAGTATATAACACATTGCATTTGCACTAATGCAGATGTTATTACAATGAGATATGATTGAAAAAACTACAGATATCAAGGTGATTAAGGTTTAGCATATCTGTTCATTTCAGTAATTTGTTACCTATATATTTTCTCCAATAAATCCGAGAGATTCAAAGTATGCTAATTGTTTGTGCCTTTCCCCTGACATGGAAAATAAACTTGTCAGAGTGCAACAAAACGTTTTCAGAAAGTGCATGATGATAATGTTGCTTCTGTTTTTAAGGAGCCTGCACTTACAGGAGGTCATCTATACAGATAGGACAGCAACCCCCTTGGTCCCCTGGCTGGATATTTCCAGTTCCATATCTGCTGAGGTAGGAGGTAGGAGATGGACAGCTTATGTAATGAATGCCAATACTGTTTTAGGAATTGTAGCAATTGAATAGCGATCGTAAGTCAGCAGACTTGAAAAATCAAAGGCTTAGACAGGGTGTAAGTTACAGGTTTAACAACTGCAAGGATTTCAAGCCCTTAACCAGTAGGCCGTTTTTCGTCTTGCAGTAAAATGCCAATTAGTAAATTAACTTGTGGCCTCCCTTAAGGGCTACTATAACTTACAATTGCTAAAAGCATTATTATGCAGGAAAAAATCCTACAGATCATTTTTAATTAGAAAAAAAAATATTTTGAAGCCTCAGCAGGCCCCTGAAGGGATCCATGTTACTGGAAGTTATGTGTGTGAAAGAGGTGTAAATATTAATGTAGAGCAATGATTGCACTCAATGATGCAAGTTTTTTTTTTCTGGGCCAGTAAGAGGGAAGGGTGTGGTGTAAATTGCAATCTTATCAGTGATAAAAATGGTTCTGGACTTCTGCCTATTCACTTTTAATCCACCCCACCCTCTACAAAAATATACCCCCCAACACCTAGCTCCATTATGTGATGTAACAAACACAAAACAGGTTCCTGCACTTGTGGAGACATGGGGCCCTATTACATTTGCCCATTTGTAGTTACAGAAGCATGTAAAGGAGCCAGCAAAAGTTATGGCTATTGAATTGGCCTCTTTTAGCTACCCAATTCAATAGGATCTGTGGGGTACAAGCTCAAAAAAAAACAGTGTGTGCTAAAATCGGAACTCCGACCCAGCTAAGCCTTTAATCTTTCAAAGACAAACAAGATGGCTGAAGACTTACACATCATCAACATAAGTGCTGCAGCTATTTTAAGAGACTGATGGCACCTTCTTAATCCCATCTGCATTAACCCTTAAAGTCCTCTATAATCCTTTTAACAGTTGCACCTTCCTTCCCCATTGAGTACAATGGGAGTCATAGGCGCCTTACTCCCCATTGAGAATTGTGGTGGCCATATGCTAATTAAATTTTCCAGGTGTGTAGGCTCTCTCCAGACCGCTACCCAGATCAATAAGAGCAGCACCAATGTCAGACCTCATGATATAGGTCTAGCCATCCAGGGTGGGAAATTTAAAATTGGTTACTGGGATCTTGCCTATTGTTTCTCACCAATATGCCCTCTTGTGATTCGTCACCCTAGCTTAGGTGAGGAATTCAAAGATTCTTTTGAAAAGTTCTCAAATAAATGTAACCCTAATAAGGTGTTATATCTATTGTGAGAATATGTTCTGGCTCTAATGTGTACTTTTAAGGTCCAAGACCCTCTTTAGCTTTTAGCAATATCTTCTTACAGTGGTTCTCTGGTAGATACTGGTGAGCTGTCTGACCTTCTCCGGCTGATGAGCACGGGAATATGTAAAAAAGCTGCTAATATTGTTATCTTAGTACGTACTTATCAAACAAGTGTCTTTTTTTCTTGAACTGCAGTAGTCTTCTAAGTTTAAACCAGATGCAAAGAATATGGGGCTGTGTACTATCTGGTACTTCAGAAAATGTTGAGTGGGAACTGCAGCTACCTAGAAATGGAAGTTAAGGAGAAAGTTCACTTCATAGAAGAATATAGTATTATAGGTTTAGGAATTATAAAACTGAGCAGAAGGGAAAATAGAAAGCAAGGGCACGATTAATTATGAAGAAAGAAGTGGTGATAGAAAAGTGAGCAGATCTTACTCATTATGGGCCCTATACTAACCAAAAAGCACCTACAAGTGCCCTAACTGCAGAGTATATCCTACATCCCTAAAACATTGCAAGAGTACTCCTATGGGTCACTGTTCCGAGTGAACTTCAAGTCACAGGAGAAAAGCAAGCTATAAATTTCCCTTGAGATTACAAGTTACTTCATTAGTCTTTGACAACCAAACCCTATGGTAATAAGATTTTAGGGATCACTCGCAAATCAGGGCATTGTTTTAAATGTAAAAAAAGCAGAAGAAAGATTTACAGGTACAAAAGATTACCCGCATCTGGTTTTCAAACCTTTGCTGAGTCCTCCAGAGGCATTTAAAGTGACAATATAGGAGAACAAGCACAAAATAATGACATTTCAAACAGGTTTTGACACTTAACAATCCAATATAAATATGTGTAATTAAACAATATGATATGTTAGTATTTAGCCCATTATAGGATGCAAAATCCAGAATAATGAACAACCCAATACTCAAGGAGTTAATATACATCACAAAACCATGTTGCCTAGGAACAAATGCTTTGATACATTATCTATAACTATATCATATTTTAATAAAAAATAAACCAATTTTTACTGATTGAAGCTATAAATACAATTGTCACATATTTTTTATATCAAAATATATTAATAAAACATACAATGACTATATATATATATATATATATATATATATTTATATATATATATATATATATATATATATAACTATATATATATATATATATATATATATAACTATATATATAAATATATGTCTCATTGCCATAGCCAGTTACAGCCACTTGTTCCTGCACTTCCCACTCATTATAAGATTTATAATGTTTCCATTTCCTATTGGCTCCTACACCCCTGTCTCATCCGTAAATTTTGGTTTGGTTATTCCATGCATAGAAACTGTGGCAGCTAAGGCAGGATTTACAGCTGTGCACTGAGTGCTCTAATCTGGAGTGTGAATGATATATATTCATGTACAACTTAGGGAAAAAAGCTACCGCAGCCAATTTATGGCAGTGCCCTAACTTAGAGCACCTGATTTACACAGGGCACAATCTTTTTAATTTAGTGGTATAAGATTGCATAGTGCCAAAAGAAGGGGACTAAAGGGGGTCCCTGTCAAAAAGACTAGACCCCCTATAGTCAATAGAGAGTGGTTTTTATATTAGTTTCCTTACATGCGGGTTAGAGAAAGCTGGAAGCTTCTGGATCTGCATTTCCTTTACAATCAATATCACCTTATTATTATGGTCCACTTATTATGGTCCAGATATTTCTTATGTATAAAATGTGTCATTGTTTACCAGAAACTGCTTGGTGTTGGTGAACAAAACCCTAGTTTCCTTTTCTTGTGAAACACAAGTGGATTTTGAGCTTTCAATGACTGTTCAAATAAACAAATTAACAAGTAACAAGTGATATACGTTGTTGCACAACCAAGAGGGCTAGAAGCACTCTTTAAAAGTTACTATGCTTAGAGAATTGTGGTGAATGGCACTGTCAGAAAACATGACTCAGTACAACTTGCAAATTTGGGTGTGGTTACATTGATTTGGGGTTTGTGGCCAGTGATACTGACTCATGCTTTAGTGCATCAGGCTCATGAACTGCAACTCCAGATATTAATATTATATATAAAAAACAATATATAAAGTGCTAAAACTGTTACAAATAAATTATGACATTGTTCAGGCTGCTTTCAGTTTCTAGTGTTGCCATGTTACTGACCGGACTGCTATCAATTGGTTACCTTCTACACTCTGGCCAGCAAGAGTGAACATCAAAACCTACAGTATATGCAGCCTGTTATGAACAGAAGGGCCAACTAGAGGAGACACAAACCCTAACGTTTCCCTTCTCCCTACTCTTGTCCTTGCTAAAATAATCCCAGGCCAGAGACATACCCAGGTGGGCACTAGCCCTTTCATTACAGTAATATGTGTATAGATAAATATATAAATAAATACATTAATATATGGTAAGGCTGAGTTAATGAATTGATTGTGATGCCCATCCCTAACATTGTTGTCGTTCAGTTTTGTCTGACTCTCCATGACCCTAAGCACCAGAACATGCCAAGAAAATCTGTCAACAACCGCCTCTCTGAGATTAGTCAAACTCATGTTCACTAAATCAATGATCACATCTATCTGCTTCCACCTCTATCATACCCTTCTTCATGTACCTTCAATAACCCTAGCATCAGAATCTTCTTGTTTTTGGTAATCCTGTCTTTTCATCAGAATTCCAAAGTATTTGAGATTTAACCTCATGATCATACCTTCCAGTGAACAGTTTGACTTGATTTCCTATTGTATGGATTGATTGGATCTTCTTGCAGTCCAAGGAATGCTAAGCAGTTTTCTCAACACCACAATACAAATGCATCAGATTCTTTATGGCGCTCTTCCTTGTTTATGGCTCAGCTCTCAAATTTGTATGTTACTACTGGGAATACCATAGTTTTAACTATACGGACCTTTGTTTGATACATCTTTACTTGTTAATAGCTTATCTAGACCTGCAAAGTTTTGTCTCCAGAAGTAAATGTATTTTAATAGCATGGCTGCAGTCACCATGTAAAGAGATCTTGGAGACTAGGAAAATAAGATCTGGCATCTGCCTCCACTTTTTCTCTATCTGTTTGCCAGGAACTGATATTGATGCTTGCCATAATCTTCATCTTTTTAATGTTGAGCAGCCGACCAGTTTTTGCACTGTCTACTTTCACCCTCATCATCAGACCCTTTAGTTCATCATTGTTATCAGAGTAGTGTCATCCAAGAATCTGAGGCTGATGCTTTTTCTCCCAGCATTATTAATTCCGGCATTCTATTCTTCCAGTTCGGCCTTACACATGATGTATTAAGCATATACGTTGAATAAATATGGTGACAACATACTGCTTGTTGCAGTCCTTTCCCAATCTTGATCCATTATGTTGTTCCATGTTCGGTTCTAACTGTGGCTTTTTGGTCAACATACAGATTTCTTAGGAGGTGGGTGAGATGGTCTGGTAGTCCCATCTCTTTAAAAACTTACCACATGTTCGTTGTTCACTACAAAGGCTTCATACACCTTTGTGGTCTATGAAGCAGACTTAAATGTTTTCTGGAACTCCCTTGCTTTACCTATTATCCACCAGATATTGGCAATTTGATTACTTGTACCTCTGCCTCCACCTTAAAGAAAGAAAAATGTTCTTCACAGTAAGGGTGGTTAAACTGTAGAATTATCTATTAAAGGAGATGGTGACAGCAGATTTTATAGATACATTTAAAAGGGGATTGGATACATTTTAAAATAAAAATGGTATTCAGGGTTATCCTGGATAACTGGACAGGTACTAGAGTATTGATTCACAGGAATGATTTTTCCCCACCTTTGAGACAATTGGTAATGTTTCAATGGGATTTGTTTCTGTCCACCTTTCTCTGGATCAATTAAAAATGAATTAACAAATACAAATTAATCTGCATATTACAAAGATTAGAGGAGATCTAAAAAGGTTGAGCTGTTGGAAAAAAAGTATTTTCAACCTCAATTACTATGTAACTTAAACTGTTTTTGAGATATTATAGCTTTTTAATGTTGAGATACCATACAATTGAGATATTATAGCTCTTTAATGTTTTAATGCAATAAGCATGCTAAATAGAGACATATGAACATAAGCAACTGTCAAACTCCATGCATTTTGATTGATCAGTTATGGTCAGGTGATGTTTTTAGTAGATCTATATAGCAAAAATCTAAATATTGGGGTGCCAGGCATAAAGAACATTATTATGAGATTTGGCAATTAATTTTATGGAGGTTCATCATGCATAGGGGTATGTTATTATGAGTGAATTATATGAAGATTTGCTAGACATAGGGAATGCAGTGCAGAGTCCCATGGGAGAGGTGGAGCCGGCAGTGGGAGGAACAACCAATGGGAGGAGCAACTGGGAGAGAGGGAGAGAGGCAGAGACAGAAGGGGTAGGGACAGAATGAGTCAAGAGACAGAGAAAGAAGGAGAGACAGAAAGGGGAGAGAGAGAGGGGGGGGATAAAGAGAGAGGGAGAGAGAAAAGGGGGGATGAGAGAGAGATATTATGTGTAAGAGAGAGAGAGAGAGAGGAGGGATACAGAGAGACAGAAAGAGAGAAAGAAGGGAGAAAAGAGTGGAATGAGAGAGAGGGGTGGGGTGAGAGAGAGAATAGGGAGTGAGAGAAGAGGGAATGAGAGAGAATGAAGTCAGGGAGAGACAGAGATAGAAGGGAAGAGAGAGGGAAGGGGGAGTGAGAGAGGGGTATATATATATATATATATATATATATAGTGAGAGAGAGAGAGGAGAGAGAAGAGGGAGAGAAAGAGACAGAGTGAGAGAAAGAAGAGGGAGATAGTAAAATGTGTTTATTTCCTGTGTGCAGTGATATGGTAACGGTGAGAGGGGAGTGTTTTTGCCTAGGTTAAACTTGCATATAAGCCTGGTCCTTGTGTGTGACTGTTTGCATCTGATTTACTCAGACAAGTAAATTATGTTTATTTTCTGTGTGCAGTGATTTGGTACAGGTGAGAGGGGAGTGTTTTTGCCTGGGTTAAACTTGCATACGCGTTTGGGCCTTGCGTGTGACTGTTTGCATCTGGTTTACGCAGACAAGTAAAGAATGTTTATTTTCTGTGTGCAGTGATTTTGTACAGGTGAGAGGGTAGTGTTTAGATAGACGAGAGAAGAGGAAGAGAAAGAAGAGGGAGATAGTAAAATGTGTTTATTTCCTGTGTGCTGTGATATGGTAAAGGTGAGAGGGGAGTGTTTTTGCCTGGGTTAAACTTGCATATAAGTTTGGGCCTTGTGTGTGACTGTTTGCAAGAGGAAGTTCATAGGAAAGGGTCAAATTGTAGTATTTTTTATCATTTGTAATTATGAGTTAGTTAAGCGGCAACCTCACTCAGTGTACATCCTGCCACATGTATGAACTAATGGAACAACTGATCCAGGGTCAGTACCTGAAAAGTGTCAGCATGTTGCTCCACTGGAAAGGGAGCTGGTGCTCACTGAGCACAGTGTAGATGGGCCTGCCATGAAGGTGGAGCTGGGGATAGTCAGGATGTCAGAGAGATAGCTGGGTTACAGTACAAAGGGAAGCAAGGGAATCAGGACGAGGCAGGCCAATACTGAGTTGGAAAGCCCCAACAGATTTTCCAGATTAAGTGAAACTGTTGGGGGTGTCCATTCCGGAATGGCAGTGCCAGATATAGCTGTTCCCTCTAACAGCCGGGATAACTGTTCTACTGGAGGAGTGGGAGGGCAGAATAGGCAGAGCAACACTGTAATGTGTGAAACTAGATTGGATTACACAGTCCAGAGGTTGAAACATCTGTTTCATTGAGCAGATCTAGACAATTTGCAAGTGCAACTCACATTAATGGTTTCTTCAATTAAATCGAGTGGTTTCTTATGATCCTTTTTTTCAGCATATTCCGGTTGCAGTGGCGTAATGACCACATGTGACCCTGATAGGTGCTGTGCATAATGCTAATTCTAGACTATGACATTATTCCCTGTTGGTATCTACTTTTAACCCCACGCCTCTTGCTTACTTGGGATCCACTCACACCACACCCATGATATTAATACACAGTCTTGACCATTACTGAGAGGGGAATGTTTTTGCCTGGGTTAGAAAATGCATATAAGTTTGGGCCTTGTGTGTGACTGTTTGCATCTGGTTTACTCAGACAAGTAAAGTGTGTTTGATTTTGGTGTGCAGTGATTTGGTACAGGTAAGACGAGAGTGTTTTTGCTTGGGTAAAACTTGCATATAAGTTTGGGCTTGGTGTGTGACTGTTTGCAGGAGGGAGTTCAAAGAAAAGGGTCAGTATTTTTTATCATTTTTAATTATGAGTCAGTTCAGCAGCAACCTCACTCAGAGTAGATCCTTTCATATGTATGAACTGCTGGATCAATTGATCCAGGGTCCATACCTCTGTGAGAGGTGTGAGCATGTTGCCTCTCTGGAAGCTCAGATGGGAGAACTGGAGAGGAGATTTGCAGCACTTAGTGATGTTGCTCCACTGGAAAGGGAGCTAATGCTCACTGAGCACAATTTATATGGGTCTAACATGGAGGGTGGAGTTTGCGGCTAGTGATGATGTCCAGAGAGGTAGATGGGTTACAGTTACAAGGGGATGCAGGCGGATCAGGAGGAGGCAGGCCAATACTGAGTTAGCAAATACCAACAAATTTGCCAGATTAAGTCAAAATATTGGGGATGTCCATTTAGAAATTGCAGATGGGAGAACAGTTCTACTGAAGGAGTGGGAGGTCAGAATAGGCAGATAAACAGGTTTTGGTGGTAGGGGATTCTAGTATTAGTAAGGTAGGAAGGGTGATTTGTCATCCAGATCCCAGCAATCAAACAGTTTGCTGTCTCCTGGGTGCTCGAGTTCTTCATGTTGTGGATCGGGTAAAAAAATTATTGGGAGGGTCTGGAAATGAACCGGCGGATTTGGTACATATTGGTACCAATGACAAAGTTAGTGGAAGATGGAGTGTCTTAAATAATTATTTTAGCGAATTAAGGAATAAGCTTAAGGCAAGGACCCCCAAGGTAGTATTTTCTGAGATACTACCAGTGCTACATGCTAGCCCAGGGAGACAGAAGGAGCTTAGGGAGGTTAATGCATGGCTAAAAACAGTGGTGCACTAAGGAGGGATTTGAGTTTTTAGAGCACTGGGCTGACTTCTCACTTGGGTACAATCTCTGTAGCAGGGATGGATTGCACCTTAATGACAATGGAGCGGCTGTGCTAGGGGAAAGGATTGTAGAACAGTTGGGGGAGTTTTTAAACTAAAAGGGGGTGGACTAGATTGAAGAAATGGGGTAGTAAGTGTAGAGGGGGAAAGGAATAAATTAACTAGTCATGTGGGAGGAGATGATGGAGGGTTACTATAGTCAATAGGGAGCTACTGCTAAGTAACTCAAGTATAGTGGCAGGCACTCCAGAAGTACAGACCCATAACATAAGGTATATGCTTGCTAATGCCAGAAGCTTGCCAGGAAAAAATGGGAGAGTTAGAATTAGTAGCAGTTAATGAGAAATTGGATGTAATAGGCATTACTGAAACATGGTGGGTTCCGTAATAGCCAAACCATTATAACTAGTTCTTCAAGATTCACTCAACACTGGGTCGCCAGATGACTGGAAAAAAAGACAGGAATGAAAGAGTTGTTATAAATGGAACATGCTCAGATTGGACTAATGTGGTAAGTGAGGTTTCTCAGGGTTCAGTATTAGGTCCTCTCCTTTTTAACATATTTATTAACAACTTAGAAGTAGGACTGGAAAGTATTGTCTCCATCTAAGTTGTGCAAGGTAATTCAATCAGAAAATGATTTACTGTCTCGAATACCCCTGCCACAAAAAAATATGTGGGCATTGGGGGTAGAGAAATCAGACAGCGAGTTAGGGAGCACATAGGCAATATAAGAAATGCCCCCAAAAAGTATGGATAAAGGCAAAACACTACTACGGTGGCAAGACACTATTGGTCACACCATAAGTTTAAACCAGATATTAAGTGCTGGATATTAGAAAAACTATCTTTAGGCATAAGATGCAGAGATATGGAAAGAGAATTATTAAAAGCGGAAAGCAAGTAGATAGTCCTATTGGATACAATAATGCCCAAAGTCCTAAATGAGAACATAAATTATACAGTGTTCCTCTAAAAAGTCTTACAATGATAATTTAAGAGAGAAATGTATCTGCTACATTAATTCCCATGTCTCAAATGATAATTGGTGTACAATACTTGTATAAAAAGATTTATAAAAGAGAACATTCATATATTATAGTTGTCAGTGGGGAACGCTTATGATGTTGGCCACACTTAGCGGGTCATGAGAATGCCACTTTGAGGTTCATTTTCACAAGTATTATGGGTGTTTAGATAATTAACTTTTATTCCCAACCTTTTTCTAATTAACATGTTCTTTTTCCGTTATTGTTGGATCATAATATGATATATGTCACTAAACTTATGATTATTACACCAGTACTTTTAACACTTTATTTTTCACCTTCTCACAAAAATTGCACATGCACCTTAACATATTTTTTCCTAGTGTATGGACAAAAGTAATTTAACCTATGTTTATCACATCAGCACTCTAATAAACTATGTATTACCTCTTAATACAAATTGCATAAGCACCTTAATATATTTATTATAATTTATTGATCATATGTAAAGAATACTTTTTTAACACTAAAGTTAATATCACAATAATACCCTCTATAATTACTTTTGAGATGCTCTATACAGAACCAATTTACAATCAAGCTTCATAATCACTTACATGAATATAGATATAGATTTAGTTCCTTACCCAGCATCCATCTAATTCTTAATTTCATTTTAATGCAGTAAATATATTTTTTGAATTTATCTTTTTAAATTCATTATATCAGCCAATATAGTATCACATATATAGTTTTGAGCAATACGGTACGAACCGAGGGGGGTACACTTCAACAAAAACGTTCATTATCCAATTTACATTGCAAAACTCATAGCAGTTTGAAAAAAAAAATGAAAAATTATGACCTGTAACACTTTACATAGCAAAGGGCGGACTTAGGGAAAAAAATGCGACCTTAACGGCCGAACTGCACGCATCCAAAAACAAAACAAAAAAAACACTAGATAAAAAAAAACTAAACATTTAAATATATCACACACACCACGGGGGGACAGGCAGGATGTCTGTCAGTGTGGTTGGTTGCAAATTTAACTTGGATTTCATCAATTTGAAGATTGAAAAATCGCTGAAATGAGAGAAAAAATGGTGGAGAAAAAAAACGAAAACGAGACTAAGCACGTAAAATTACAACACCTACTCGGAACACTTACCCAAACTCAATAACACTTCATACGGCACGTTACACACATCATGTGCTCCATAGCAAATACGAAACTGCAGACATTTTATATGCAAGAACTAAGTAATTTGCGCAAAATGACGGCTGGAACATAAATATTGCATGCGTATTGTGTTCTAACAGTTTCTACTTCAGTTCCAAGTCTATAAATACTGCTAACTTTCCAGAAATTTCTACATATCTCCTAAAGTAATGAACAGGGTGACTGGACATTTCACTGGTGTCGTTACTTCTGAAGCAACTTCATTATGACTTTAAAAGTTTAAAATGTTAAATTAAAATTAATGAAATAGGTAAGCTATAATTAATTAATTAATTAATTAAAACATTATAATTATTGCATTAAGAATAAAAAAAAAGATTGCAAAAGACAATGTTATTCATATACAGTAACATTTCAAATATATCTAAAGTTTGACCATTCATTAATATCAATTAATAATTTAAAACAAAAATGTAGTGAAGAGATTAGAAGCCAATATTCATGTATAGTAAAAATTAAAATAGAGATAAATGTTTCCATGGCCTAAAATGCTAGATATTTCAAATGAACAAAAAAGGAGACATTTTTACAACAACATAGCTTTTATTAACATATATTTTAAAACCTAATTTATGCTTTAAAAAATAAAAATAGATATACATAAATATTTACACTTAATTTCCCAATTAGCTTTTTTTGATAATTTTCAACAGACTCTGCCCTGAACAGTGTCACTGAATAATTAGCATCACTGCACGGTTTAACACGGACTGTCAAATCTGTAGCAGTTTACAGACAAAAAATTAAAATCAATAGGTAATGTATACAACTAAATTTCGTTAAAACAACCAAAGATCAGTGACTCAAAAAGATAAAAATTAATAAGACTTCAACATTTCCATTTCTCTCTATTTCTTTCAACAGACACTGCCTGAAGAATGTTGCAGGAAGATAGGAAGCAGGGGACCCATTTATACACAACTAATAATTGAACACAACAGGTAAAGTATAAGAAGTAAAAAAAAAATCCTTTGGTGTGCGCCAATGTCAAAATGCACTTCAAAATAACTAACCCTCTAAGCCTAACCCTATAACCTAAAACCCTAATGCTAACAGTGACGCACACAAAACAGATCACAAATAAAAAAAATTAAAAAAAATTAACTCCATAATGCAGAAGTGACACACAAAACAGGATACTACAACAAATGTTGTTAACACATATAAAATACAAGAATAGATCCTGTTTTCTATGCACCAAACTCAAAGCCTAACTCCATAACCTAAACCTCTAATATCAACTGTGATGCACACAAAACAGAATACTACAACAAATGTTTTTAACACATACTAAATCAAACAATACATCCTGTTTTGGGTGCACCAACCTCTAAGTCTAACCCCATAACCTAAACCTATAATGACAACAGTGGTGCACACAAACCAGAATAATACAACAAATGTTATGAAAACATAATAAATGCAAGGATCTATCCTGTTCTATATGCACCACTCTCTAAGCCTAAGCCCATAAGTTAAAACTCTATGAATACATACAAAATGGAAGTATATTTCCTGTTTTATATGCTCTTACTGCAAAACAAAATATTGATAATGTTATTTTAACATTTCCATCTCTCTCTTTAATTCGCAACAAACCCTGCCTGAAGACTCTCATCATCTCCACAGCAATTTCAACACAACACATTGAAACAGAAGAGGTACAGTATTACAAGTAAAACAAAAATATAAATATTTCATAAATCCATAATGCCAATACTGCTGCACACAAAAAAGGATACTACAACAAATGTGGTTAACAGATATAAAATGAAAATATATATTCTGTTTTCTATGCCACAACCTCTAAGAGTAACCCCCCAACCAAAACCTCTAATGCCAAATGGGGTGCACAAAAAACAGTATACTGCTATCAATATTGTTAACACATGTAACATCTACAAATAAATCCTGTTTTCTGTGCACCAACCTCTAAGCCTAACACCATAACCTAATCTTCTAATGCCAACTGTGGGGCACACAAAACAGGATACCAAAACAAATGTTGTTAACACATACTAAATCAAATAAGATATCCTGTTTTCTATGCAACAACCTCTAAGAATAACCTCATAACCAAAACCTATAATGACAACAGTGGTGCACACAAACCAGAATAATACAATAAATGTTCTTAAAACATCATAAATGCAAGGGTATTTCCTGTTTTATATGTATTACTCTATAAGGCTAACCCCATAAGCTAAACCTCTGTGAATACATACAAAATTGAAAGATACATCCTGTTTTATATGCTCTTACTTCAAAAAAGTATGTACATGTTTTAACATTTCCATCTCTCTCTTAAATTCTCAACAGACACTGCCTGAAGACTCTCATCATCTCAACAGCAATTTCAACACAACACATTTGAACACACAACAAAAGAGGTACAGTATTACAAGTAAAAAACAAAAACAAATAAAAGGACTGCTGTTTACAGATATAAAATGGAAGTACCTATCCTGTTTTGTGTCTGCCTTTGAGGAAACGTACTGCACTAACTAACACTTTAACATAACCCCATAACCGTAAACCCCCATTAACAACATTAGAGCATGCAAAATAGGATAGGAAGAAAAAACTAATAAGCCCTACCCTAAACCCTAATGACAACAGTGCTTCACACAAAACACAAAACACAAAACGACAATGCTCTTAATATATACAAAATGGAAGGATCATATCTCTGGTGCAAAACCATCTAAGCCCAACTCCATACGCCAAACACCTGATGACAACAGTAGCACACAAAAAACCCAACTAAACACATAATAACAACACTACCACAAACACATGAAATTCTGTTCTCATATACAAAATAGAAGGAACTATCATATTTGATGTACGCCTCACAACATACACTGTAACCTAACTAATCTGATAAATCTAACCTCACAAACCTAACCTCATAATGCAAACAGTGGTCCACACAAAACAGGATATGAGAAAAAAAAAGTTAAAACAAATCAATAAACAAAGCAGGAAGAGTACTAATGGACTACTTTTATTTACAGATTAATATGACAGCTACTGAGAAGAAACAGGAAAAGAAAAGACGTCAAACTAGAGAAAGTCAAAGAACATGGGCAGATCATCAGACGCCGGAGCAGAAGAATGGGAGAGAATCGCAAGCAAAAGATTAGCAGCTGACAAACCAAGAAGGCTACTAAAAAACAAAAGCATTTAGAAAATGTGGATCAACAATCAGATAAGAATTCGAATGAGGATTTAGACAGTCACATTGATATATCTTCTCACAATTGTCCTTTACTTTAGCAGTAGAGGTTCATAATTGTGGTAATATGAATATTATGAATTGTCTGTCAGTTTTGTGGGGCTTATCATTTCCAACAGGAAAGACACAGAGATGGCCAGTTCATTAGTTGCTGTCAAAAAGGCAAGGTAAGACTTCCAGAAAGACAAAAATTCCCAACATATTTAAAAAGTATTATGACAGAGCCTTCTTTCCCTAACTACCAAAATTTCAAAACAAAAGTAAGATCCTATAATAGTGCCATATCCTTTGCATCCATGGGTTCAACATTGGCTGCTAATGTGCCAGGACATGGCCCTTACTGTTTCAAAGCACAAGGACACATTTACCATCATACTTCGCATTTACATCCAGAAGAAGGGGAGCAAAGAAAATGTGCTCAACTATATGTCCTAGATATTATGGAAGCCGTTGAACAACGTATGCAGCTTGTAGAAAATAAAAAAATGCTTACCCATTGTGTTTATGGAGCTTGATAAAATTATGGCCCAAATCCTGTACACTCAAGCCTATAAAAAATTGTCAGAAATAGAACAAGAACAAATAACTCATGCAACATTACATCAGTTAGCAATCCCAAAAGTCAATATGGTTCTTAAAAGAGATTGCCATACTGATAAACGCCAATGGTCTTTCAAAATGATGAGGGAGAACCACCATTTCAAAGGGATATTATAATGATGAGCAACCTTTTATCAACAAGTACAAATTTAGATCTAATGACATATCCAATTTTTTTTCCAAATGGGGAAGTCGGATGGCAACCCAAATTAACATTTGAGAGTTACCCAAATTCAAAAGTACGTGTTAGAAATAACACTAAAACTCCCATTAGAGATGTATTTAATCCCATTTTATGTGGTGGAAGACTGACACAACAATGGATCGTTGATTCATATTTGCACGTTGAGGCAAATAATTTAAATTTAATCAAATATAAATAAGATAAACTACGTGTAGAACAGTATTCTAAACTGATGGATTATGTTGCTGAGGCAGCTAAATAGAGCTTGCAGCTGGCAAAGCCATAATTTTACCTTCTTCTTTCCAAGGATCTCCTCTCAATATGTGAGAAAGATACAATGATGCTATGGCTATTGTAACTAAATTTGGAAAACCAGATTTATTTATTACATTTACATGTAATCCACAATGGCCAGAGATTGTACAGAATCTGCTAATTTGACAAACTGCTTCCGATAGACCAGATTTGGTGACTAGAGTCTTCAAAATAAAATTAACTGAATTAATACATTACATAACCATGACTCAGTTATTTGGCAAATGTCTGGCTTATGTTTATGCCATAGCATTTCAAAAAAGAGGACTTCCACATGCACATATGCTTATAATTCTTAAAGAAAAATATAAATTGGATACTGGTAATAAAGTGGATTCAGTCATCATTGCTGAACTACCAGATCCAGAAATACAGGGTAGACTATATGAGATTGTAACTCATCGCATGATTCATGGACCATGTGGAGATATTAATCCACAGTCACCATGTATGGAAAATAAAAAAATGCACTAAAGAATTTCCAAAAGATTATAGAGAAAAAATGTATGACAATTGTGATGGCTATCCATTATATAGAAGAAGAGAAGGTCAAACTGCCCTTATTATTCATGGCAAAAAAGTAGATAACAGAGATGTGGTGCCATACAATCCACATTTACTCATGAAGTATATTGCACACATTAATGTGGAAGCTTACATTCTATAAAATCCATTAAATATGTCTAGAAATATATTTAAAAAGGCTGCAGAAAATCCTGAACAAAGTGAGTTATTACATGATGAACTTGCATCTCATGTATATGATCGTTATGTAAGTGCGCCAGAAGCAATGTGGCATCTTCTCAAATTTGAAATGCATGATCGCTCACATGCATGTATATCGATTAGCTTGTACATTTGCCCCAAAGACACTTAGTTTATTTCAATGTTGGAAATTAAAGAAATGCTTTGACACAAAGTGAGCATCGGCAATCTACACTAACTGCATGGTTTCAATTAAATAGTACTAACTTGGAGGCAAGGGAATTGTTGTATATTGACATTCCCTACCATTATGTTTTTGTTAATGGATTATGGAAAAAGCAGTGGAAATAAAATTATACCTAGAATATACACTGTAAGTCCAAGAGACCTTGAACATTTCTGCTTACTTTTACTGCTTTTAAACGTTCCTGGTGCACAAAGTTTTAAATAGTTGAGAACTGTTAATGACACAGTTTATGACACATTTCATTTAGCTGTGTGACACAGAAACTTCCTGGCTGATGATACAGAATGGGAAAGACTTCTAGCATAAGCAGCACTGTGTCAAATGCCATGGCAGATGAGAGAACAATTTGCATTCATTTGCATCTTCTCAAATGCTCCAAATGCATTAGCTATGTGGGACAAATTTAAAACAAGTATGTCTGAAGACTTTTTGTAACGATACAATGAGTCTATTGCAGAATTAAAAGCATTCATTGAAATGCAAGAGGTCTTTCTCTCTCATGGATTACATTGTGCACATTTTAATCTGCTACATCCAGGACTCCTAGATGAAATAAACTTTGAAGACTAAGATATTCAGCTTCAAAACCAAATAACACAAGAAAGACTTGCAACTTTAAATACCTTACAATTGCAAGAGTTTAACGCCATAAAAAGAGCACTAGAGGATGACTTGCTCAAAGAGCATTATTTCTATCTAGATGGACCTGGTGGATCAGGAAAAACGTATCTATATAATTTATTGGTTAGTTTTGTTCACGCGCAAGGTGAAATAACACTGCCGTTTGCAACAACTAGAATTGCTGCACTTTTATGAGAAGGTGGAAGAACTTTGCATAGTGGATTTAAACTGTCAGTTCCCATTCTGGAAACATCAGTGTCGGATATAAGAATGACATCTTTAGAAGCAAAAAAAATTAAGAAAAGTAAATTTATTATCATTGATGAAGCTACAATGATGTCATGCCATGCTCTGCAATGCATTGACTGTTTGTTGCGTTAAGTCATGGATAATGAATTGCCTTTTGGTGGAAAGGAAATGTTGTTGGGTGGAGATTTTGGACAAACATTACCTGTTGTTGTCCATGGAAATCGCACAGACATTGTATTAAGTCAAGTACACTATGAAAACTCTTTACTCACCTCAAATTAGAACAAAATATGAAATCACAAGGAGAAGTCAATGAGTGGCTCATCAAAATTGGGGAAGGAAAATCAGAACAATTTCAGAATTTACCCGATGATACCATGGAAATTCCATCTCATATCATTTGCAAACAGGACAATATATCGGCTATATTCCAAAATACAATAAGTAACGTTGATTATGCAGAGCTTGCAACAAAAGTAATATTAACTTAAAAAAAAAAGATGCATTGCTTCTGAATAATGAAATAGTAAAATTAATAGATGCACCGCAAAAAAATTATCACAGTGCAGATTGTGTACTTGGTGATGATAAAGAAACTCAGACAAACTTTTTCAACTGAGTTTATTAATTCATTAACTCCATCTGGAATGCCACCACATATTTTGCAGCTAAAAAAAGGTGCAATTGTCATGTTACTGCAAAATATGAACCCCAAAAAAGGACTATGTAACGGGACCAGATTAATTGTCCAAGAACTAAAAGATAATTTCATAAATGCAGAAATTCGCAATGGTACCCATAAAGGTGAAATAGTTTTCATAACAAGAATAGATTTGGCACCAAGTGAAAGTAGCTTGCCTTTTGTACTTTAGAGAAGACAATTTCCCATCATCATGGCATTTACCATGACCATTAATAAATCACAAGGACAAACTTTTCAATCCATTGGAATATTTTTTAGAACAACCAGTATTTGCCCATGGCCAACTGTATGTTGCATTTTCAAGATGCAAGAATCCAGAGGAAATAAAAGTTTATATTGAGGATTGAAGAATTTTTACAAAAAACATTGTCTACTATGAAGTACTGTAAATTCAATTACAAACAAAACCAAATTGCAACTAAGCTACAAAGATTCCAATTCAATAATCAACAGTTCTCTTATATCAACGTCAAATTCACAACAAATATAAAGAACAGTGGTTTTATTTCGAGGGCGCTATTTTATGTCACTCGGGCTCTTTTTAGAGGACCACTATTTTGCTAAGGAATAACATTTGTTATACCCCACAGATGAACTTTGATGTCTGGCGGTCTCTTTTTTAGAGGACCACTATTTCGGTTAGGAAACTCTATGTGCCATTTTCAAGTACAGTAATTAAAAAAAAAAGAAGAAAAAACAACAACAATAAACAGTGGTTATATCCCATAGACAAAATTACAAGTCTGCTGGGCTCTTTTAAAGGGAACCACTTTGACAGAAAAACAAAACAAATGGAATGTCTTGGAAGTCGCTTTTTCCAGGATTGGCACCACAAAACAGTTACCTTGCATTTTCTTAGCTTTACGGTTTCCATTTTAATACTTTTAAGTTGATGTTTGTAATGTTAAAATTATATTTTCAATGACTGAATAGTTGTCTTATACTATTTAATTAAGGATGTAATTAAGGTTTAATGTTAGTAGCACGATCATCACTTGTTGCAAAATTTAAATGTTTCATGATATAGAGAGTATTGATCCTTGGACTAATCCAATCACCAGTTAATGGGGTCAGGAAGGAATTCATTTTTTCCCCTTTGATACAATTGGCTAAGTTTCAATGGGGTTGTTTACTGTTTGCCTTCCTCTGGGTTCAATACCTGTGTGCTTTAACAGTAGTTAAACTACAAGTTGCATGTTAATAAGCATTCTGTAATGGTTTAAAATACTCATTTATGCAAAGTTGACCTATTGATGTTAGTAATGTTAACAATAATTCAGTCAACACTGTTTACAATATTACTTGCATGTTAGAAACCTTTATGTCATGGTTCACAATACCTATTCAGACAAAATTCATATATTGCTCCATTATTACTGCATACATGAAAATTCTAAAGTTTGATATGGTTCAACAGTTCATTGTTAAAAAAATAAAAGAGTTTATTCAAAATTTGGGTATTTCTTTGTAGAGAAAAAAAAAGTTACGAGTCTTGGATAATCACATTGTGTCACAAACAGCATTCCCAGCTTTAAAATTTTATTGACCGCCATTTTTTGACTGGCAAGTCGCTAGTATTATAATAATTCCCCCTGCTATATTCATTTTTATTTAATATTGGGAATAATTAATTAGGCTCCTGCAAAATATTGAGTTAATCAGATAGATTTATGTATTAACATAATCAGAGAACAAACTAACCATAATAGGATAGTTCTATGGACATGATAACCCACTCTGAGAGCAACCTATTTTAGCTCACTTGTGCCCTTCACAGTGGTTTGGGGTTTGCTGTTTCTCCTGTTCAGGGTAAAATTGCCTGGCATTTCAGGGCTGAGTCACTCTAGTGAGTGAGACCAGATTGATATACTACAGGATATTTCTCCCTGTGAAGGGCACAAGTGAGCTAAAAGAAGTTGCTATCAAAGTGGATTATCATGTCTACAGAACTAACCTATGAAGGTTAGTTCATTCTCTGATTGAGCAGCTCTCACTTTGTTGTTTTGTATATGCAAATTAGCCTTAGGGAATAATCTCTCTAAGAGGTATAGGGGACTCCGGACATGGATCCCTTGCTCACTGTGCCTTACGGAGGTCAGCTACACCTCACTGACGAGGCCCAATGAAGGCCCAAATGTACGTCTGGGGTTTGCTGTTTCTCCTGTTCAGGGTAGAATTGCCTGGTATTTCGGGGCTGGGTCTCTCTAGTGAGTGGGACCAAAATGATATACTACAGGATATTTCTCCCTGTGAACACAAGTGAGTTAAAAGAGTTTGATCTACGAGTGGGTAATCATGTCTTATATATAGTGCACTTTCATAAATATATAAAAGTGCAACCACTATAATTATTACTATTAGCACTAGACACTATTAGTGCAATATATATAAGTGCAACCACTATTATTATTACTATTAGCACTATACACTTTATGAAAGTGCAATATATATAAGTGCAAACACATAGGTCTAGTATTTAGACTTATGTTTCTGCTACTCATTAATATTACACCATAACCCTATGCACCACTTTACTTCAAATGATTTATCACTCTAAACAAGAGGATTTAGGGACCATTTGAACAATTTCAGTCAAACAATCCCAGTCAATATATAAGGTAGCCCTTAAAAAATTCTTACTTCCCTACTCTTTATCTCGTCAGAATTTCAATATTTTAATAACAAGTTTTAAGAATATTAATAAATGTTAAGTTTTATATTTTTTGCTGTTCTATATTGTCATTTTGGCAGAGGGTGTGGACTTTAATCCCAAAGGATACTTGTTCTGTCCCTTTCTTTTCTGTTATTTAGTAATAATATCCTCTAGTAGCACCCCTTATTTCTACCCCAGAATCTTTTTATACCTAGAGCCACCTATCTTTCCTATTTTGTATTTAGTTAATACAGCCCTGAAACTTACTTCTCCGTGCATTATCATCGTCAATTCCACTCTGGCAAAAGAAGAGTTATGTAGGTTAACACTCCCATGTTCCACACTATTAAAGCCTGTTGAGACTCAGCTTCTTCCTTCCATGCCCCCGTATTAGCGAACGTGAAACCAGCGTGTCAGGCACTATCTAATGATGTCATGAACCAGGAAGTGATTGCAGTCGACAGAAAGTGCCAGATCCGCTACTAATCCACAAATACTGATGAAGATAATTTTGGCAGGATATGGATAGAATAGTTAAAACCTAATGATTTTTTTAGAGTAGAAATAATGGATCCTTATAAACTGTTAGGTTATAGGGAAAGTTTAACAATCTAACTCCATAGGTGTGATCCATAACTTCCCTGAGAGGACATTGAGTCCGTATAGCTGCATGACATATTCCTCCAAATTGGAAATCATCTGATCCAGAAACTAAGTATAGAAAAATTGGGAAGTTGTTTTCTATCATCATCTGGGATATACCATATGGGCCAAATACATTTATAACATTTCCCTATAACCTATTGCTTATTCCCTTGACTACCATACTGATTTATTTTACCAAAGTAATACTACACCAGCACTCCAAAATGACTTACCTGTAGTATTAGCGAATATTACATCAACACTCTAAAAATGAGTTACCTGTAGTATCAAACTCAAGGCTCATTTTTAGCATAAGCAATGTCTAGTAATATAATATCTGAATAATAATATCCTCTACTACAGCGCAACATAAGTCATATTATAAAAAAAATGTTTTGGTGATATTCTTAAAGTGAGAGAGAGACAAAATAAATAGTCACTAGACTGATATTGAGAATATTCTCTACCCCTGCACAATAGCAGCACTTTAAGCATGATAGAGGAAATAGCAGAATAAAGGAATTTGTCAGCGAATATAGCTATTATATCTTACGTTACTGAACAATCATCAGTTAATTTGGGAATCGCCCGCCGATGTATGTGGAAAAATAATAACCATAAGGCTGAAAGTTACTCTCCCTACCTTCAATAGAAAATCCTACTCTGAGTGTACAACATTAGATTGACACATTTTTCCTGCCATTACTAGAGCAACACATTACCTGTTTCTGTGTCCACTGATAATACAAATGAACTACTTAAGTTATATATAATTCATAGGTAGAATCAAACGTCTATTTTGTTTTTGACTTTTTAATGTTAACTTTAATATTCTTTTGCCATATTTTGGTTCTTATCCAATATTTTTAATAAAAGTATGTGTTTTAAGCATTATATACCTATGAAATTATTCATGAATAGACAATACTGTTTAATACATGGTTGTTGGTTCATAAGGTATACTTGGTCTCTTTCCTTTTTGTAAATGGAACATACTCAGATATTAGCGAAATGGGCAATTAAATGGCAGATGAGATTTAATACAAATAAATGTAAGGTTATGCATTTGGGAAGGAAAAATAGCCATGCAATTTATAAACTTAATGAAACAAATCTAGGGGTATCAAATACTGAAAGGGATTTGGGAGTGCTTGTGGACAACCACCTATGTAACAGTTTTCTTTGCCAAGAAGCATCTGCAAAGGCAAATAACATATTTGCATGTATTAAGAAGGGTATAGAAGCCAAGGAAGCAAATAAATCTGCCACTCTACAAATATCTAGTACACCCTCATTTGTTATATGGAATACAGTTTTGGGCAGTTCTTCAGAAAAAGGACATTTAAGAGCTGGAAAAAGTACAGAGAAGGACAACAAAACTAATAAGGGGAATGGAGGGTCTAAGTTATGAAGAAAGACTAACCAAGTTAAATGTATTTTCTCTAGAAAAAAAACTGTCTAAGAGGGGATATGATTACCCTACATTAATACATCCAAGGTCAGTATAAAGATTTGTCAAGGGAGATTTTTGTGCCAAGAGGTTTACAACTGACAAGAGGACATCCTTTGAGGTTAGAAGTAAAAAGATTCCACCTTAAAAAAAGAAAAAGGTACTTCACAGTAAGGGTGGTTAATCTGTGGAATTCTCTACCAAGGGAGGTGGTGACAGTTGATTCAATAGATAACTTTAAAAAGGGATTGGATATATTTTTAAATATAAAAGGCATTTGGGGTTATCCTGGTTAATTAAAGAGGGAGTATTGATCCAGGAAGGAATTATTATTTTCCCTTTTGAGACAATTGGCAAATGTTCACAGTTTGTTTTCTGTTTGCCTTCCTCTGGATCAATTAACAATTAATCTGCATATTGCAGATCAGAAGAGATCTAAAAATGGTTGAACTTGATGGGCTAAAAGTATTTTTTAACCTCAATTACTATGTAACAATTACAATGAGAGAGAGGGAAAGAGAGACAGAAGGGGAGAGAGAGAAGGTGAGAGTGAGAGAGAGAACAGAGTGAGAGAGGGAAGGGGGGAGTAAGAGAGAAATGGTATTGGACTTTTTTAAGCTTAACAAAGATTGGGTTGTGACAAAAATATTTAGGAGCCAGAAGTATTATTAATCTTTATTATTAATCTTTATTTGTAGCGTGCCAACATATTCCATAGTGCTGTACAGGGGATAAGGACAAGGAAGAATACAATGTTAACAAACTGCAGAAAAATGGAGGGCCCTGTTTTGAGCTTAGAATCTTTGCAGGAAGTGTTTTTTTCCAAAGCACCCTACAAGATTGGAAATTTGCTACTTACAATCTAAACAACATAAAGTATGCATTTTATAAGCCATAGATCCCACAATCGAACCACATATGAGAACTTAACACATTTCTAGATTTGATGATACAGCCAGGGTGGACTAAACCATGGCCTAGCAATTTTCAACAGGAACACTAGAAGAAAAAAATATTTGCATGTGAGTGGCCATAAACACTCAGTTTATAATACCAAATTAAATAAGTAAGAAAAATGTTTCTGCACTGCACAGGCATACATAGAAAATTAAAGACAATTTTTGTAGGTTTATATATATATATATATATATCACATATATAGTTGTGAGCGTACGAGTCGTTGCTCACGCTTGCGGGCTCGCGTAGCGAGCCCGCAGGAACTGCGTCCCTCGCGAAGCGAGGGACGCAGTTCACCGCAAATGCGGGTCCTCGCGAAGCGAGGGCCCGCATTTGCGGTTGTGGAGGCTCAACGTCGGCTGTGTTAACACACACATACACACACACGACTTTTTTAACAGAATAAACCCAACCGCCCAGCCAACAAAAACCCAACAACGTCCCCGCAAATGCGGATCCTCGCGAAGCGAGGGTCCGCATTTGCGGTGGTGGGAGCATCCCAACATCGGCTGTGTTAACACACATACACACACACACAACTTCATAACAAAAAAAAACTCAAAGTCGCCTCACACCCGCTTACACCCAGACACACAGACGCAAGACTTAACAAAAAAACAGTAAAAAAGGCCCTTCACACGCTCTTAACACACATACGCACGACTTAGAAACAAATACACTGCGTCGTACACGTAAAAGCTAACTGCGTATAACGCAAAAAAATACGGCAACATCGCAACAAAATACGGCCGCATTGGAAAAAAATACGGCCGCGAAAGACCCATTCCAACCGCCGCGCATCAAAACATCACAAACACAAGAAATAAACACAACAAACACATAAAAAGCTTACTTACAGCACGGGGGGGCATCCGGCACCTCCAAAAGTTCATTTACACGTCCATTTAAGTCAAAACAAAGAGTTTAAACGACCGAAAATCGGCTAAGCGAAAGAAAAAATGGCCGCCGAACAAAACGAAAACGAGGCTCCAGACGTAACTACACTACACTTACTCGCAATAATGAAACACATACTATGCGGAACGGATCACACTCATATTAAACACCATTTTAACTACAACTACGCACAAAATGGCGGATGGAACGCAAATTGTAAGCTGGAACGCAAATAGCGCATGCGTATTGCGTTCTAACGGTCTAACTTTCCAGAATGTTCTACAAGTTTATAAATACTGTCTATTTGACAGAGAAAAATACATTTCTCCTCAGGTGATGAACAGAGTGACTTCGGAGATAACTGCTGCTAAAACTTGAGAAGATAATTCTTTCCTAATTTACTACTTTACATTGTGCAAATTACAACTGAGAGGTAAGCTATAATATATTACTTATTTTATTATCAAGACAGGACATCAAAAAAAAAAATTAAAGAAGACAAAGAGGTTTATGTATACTGACACGCACATATATGCGTATAATGTATACTGACATGTGACACGCACATATATGCGTGTAATGTATACTGACATGTGACACGCACATATATGCGTATAATGTATACTGACAAGTGACACGCACATTTATGCGTATAATGTATAGTGACATGTGACACGCACATTTATGTGTATAATGTATAGTGACATGTCACATGCACATTTATGTGTATTGCCCCTGCAACAAACTAATTAAACAACTACATTTAAATTACATTAGAAAAAAATAAGTTGGGACTATTAAAATACTATTAAAATATGAGTCATGTATACTGATATGTGACACGCACATATATGTGTATCATCTATAGTCACATGTCACACACACATTTATGTATGTTGGCCAAAAATAAAAATAAGGTTAATTTAACAATTAAAATATGATTCATGTATAGTGATATGTCACACGCACACAAAAAAATTACTTTCAACTATGGAAATGTGCTTCATGTATGTGACATATGTGTGTAGACCCCACCAAAAAATAATGTTAATCAATGAAATTAATTTACTGCAATTTAATAGATCACCTAAAACTCAATCTTTCTACTTTTTTTAATATTCAAACAGACTCTGCATCAACAGCGTCTCTCAACAATTTGCATCGTGCACTGTGAAGCACAATCCCTTTTAAAGAACACCAACAAAGAAGAAGAGGTAAGATACAAAAATACTTTAAATGCTGAAAAGGCCATGGTTTGTTAAATACAAATAAAAAATTCTATAATTCACTATTTCACTTTATTTTTCAAACAGATACTACAAGAAGACCGTCGGATTAAGATTGGCAGGAGGGGACCCTCTGTCATTCCACACTTCAATCAAGGTACAGTATTAAGTATAAAAAAGAACCGAACCATGAGCCTTATTCAATTGTGAGTTGGCTAATTGAATAGGGCTTTATATAAGCACATAATAGATTTTTTAGACAGACATTTTTAGTTACTGAACTTCTAACCACAATCAAGGTCTTCACTAACTCAAAACTTCTGTCAACAAATATTTTATGTGCTTATATAGAGCCCTATTCAATTGGTCAAAACGCAATTGATTCAGGACCTAAATATGTTTAATGGCCGAGGGCCTCATTCAAATGTGATTTGCCCATTTCAATAGGGCTCTATATAAGCACATTTGGCTCAATTTAACTAAAAACTTCTGTTCAAAAATATTCTCTGTGCTTATATAGAGCCCTATTGAAAAAACAAATTCAATGAGGTCCTCACAATATAACAAATCCAGCAAACAAAGGCCCTCATTCAATTGATATTTTGGACAATTCAATAGGGCTCCAAATAAGCACATTTACAACCCTATTGAATTGGCCAAACTGCAATTGAATGAGGGCCAAAGTATGGAACATATGGTACACACAAACTGGTACACACAAAACAGGATTGTAACAAACACATAGGGCCTCATTCAATTGCGATTTGGCCAATTGAATAGGGCTCTAAATAAGCACATAACATATTTTTTTCAAATAAGTTTTTAGTTAGTGAAAACCTTGCTTTTGGATAGATGTTTACTAACTAAAAACTTCTTTCAAAAAATATGTTATGTGCTTATTTAGAGCCCTATTCAATTGGCCAAAATTGCAATTGAATGAGGGCCATAGCAAACTAAATTTATATTCTTTGGCCCTCATTCAATTGCGATTTTGCAAATTGAATACGGCTCTAAATAAGCACATAATATATATTTTTTCAAGAAGTTTTTAGTTTGTGAAAACCGTGCTTTTGGATAGATGCTTAGGCCCTCATTCAATTGCATTTTGGCCAATTGAATAGGGCGCTAAATAAGCACATAGCATATTTTTTTTAAATAAGTTTTTAGTTAGTAAACATCTGTCTAAAAGCAAGGTTTTAACTAACTAAAAACTTATTTAAAACAAATTTGCTATGTGCTTATTTAGAGCTCTATTCAATTGGCAAATTCTCAATTGAATGAGGCCCTTAATAAGTTAAAACTTCTTGAAAAAATATATGTGATGTGCTTATTTACACCCCGATTCAATTGGCCAAACTGCAATTGAATGAGGGCCTTTTTGTTTAACAACCTATAACCATTAGAAAAAACACTACATAAGTATAACAAAAGTGGTGCCCATCAAACAGGATTGTACGAAAACTCACACAAACACATAGCAAACTACATTTAAATTCTTATTTTAATGTTTAACAACCTATAAGCCTTAGAAAGAAGCCTAAATAAGCATACCAACATTGGTGCCCACCAAACAGGATTGTATGAAAACTCACACAAACACATAGCAAACTACATTTAGATTCTTATTTTATGTTTAACAACCTATTAGCATTACAAAACTACATTAATAAGCATACCAACAGTGGTGCGCATCAAATAGGATTGTATGAAAACTCACACAAACACATAGCAAACTACATTTAGATTCTTATTTAATGTTTAACAACCTATAAGCCTTAGAAAGAAGCCTAAATAAGCATACCAACAGTGGTGCGCACCAAACAGGATTGTATGAAAACTCACACAAACACATAGCAAACTACATTTAGATTCTTATTTTATGTTTAACAACCTATTAGCATTACAAAACAACATTAATAAGCATACCATCAGCGGTGCGCATCAAACAGGATTGTATGAAAACTCACACAAACACATAGCAAACTACATTTACATTCTTATTTTATGTTTAACAACCTATAAGCATTACAAAACAACATTAATAAGCATACCAACAGTGGTGCGCACCAAACAGGATTGTATGAAAACTCACACAAACACATAGCAAACTACATTTACATTCTTATTTTATGTTTAACAACCTATAAGCCTTAGAAAGAAGCCTAAATAAGCATACCAACAGTGGTGCGCACCAAACAGGATTGTATGAAAACTCACACAAACACATACCAAAGTACATTTAGATACTTATTTTATGTTTAACAATCTAGAAGCCTTACAAAAAGGCCTAAATAAGTATACCAAAAGTGGTGGACACCAAACGGGATTGTAGAAAAACAAAGAAATAATGTCATTTTTTAGTTCATACAAATACATTCAAATAAAATTACATTTTCATTTTTATTTTATATCAGATACTGCGTCAAGAACATCGGAACAGGAGTTTCAACTGAGGACCACACCAGCGGACGAGGACTTTCAACAGAGGACCAGACCATTGGACGAGGACTTTCAACAGAGGACTACACCATCGGACGAGGACTTTCAACAGAGGACCAGACGATTGGACGAGGACTTTCAACACAGGACCAGACCATCAGACGAAGGCTTTCAACACAGGACCAACAAAGATTCTGCTTCAAATCAAACTTCAACCAAGGTACAGTATAACAAGTAAAAAAAGAGAAAAATTAATTAATATTCTTCTTTAATGTTTAACCACCTATAAGCCTTAGAAAATAGCCTACAGAAGCATACCAAAATTGTGGCGCACCAAAAAGGATTGTAGAAAAACACAGAAATAATGCCATTTTTTCATTAATACAAAGACATTCAAATAACATAACATTTTCATTTTTATTTTATAACAGATACTGCGTCAAGAACATCGGAACAGGAGTTGGAACTGAGGACCACATCAGAGGACGAGGACTTTCAACAGAGGACTACACCATCGGACGAGGACTTTCAACACAGGACCAGACCATCGGACGAAGGCTTTCAACACAGGACCAACAAAGAATTTTGCTTGAAATCAAACTTCAACCAAGGTACAGTATAAAAAGTAATATCTATCATCTATCTCTTATTTGTCTTTTAGGGCCAATAATCTTTAACACTAAATACAAACTTCAATGTAAACTTAAAGAATAAATTGGCATAGTCCAAAAAAGTCTAAAAACACAGAATCTATACAATTTGTCATTGTAACATTCCAGTCCTAAACCCTAATTTAATTGCCATTTGACAAATTGAATAGTGCTGTAAATAAGGACATAACATCTTTTTGAAAATACCTTTTTAGTTACTGAAACACTTGCTTTTGGATACATGTTTAATAAATAAAAATTTCTTTAAATAATTATCTGATGGCCTTATTTAGACTTTTATTCAATTGACCGCATTGAAATTGATTAAGTATAAAATGTTAACACACTATTCATAACTATTTGTCATGAAAAACAACTTAACATCTCAAAATAAACTAATGGTACATTATTTTATTTTTACAGATTAACATGGCTGATAACGAGAGTAAACAAGAAAAGAAAAGACGCCAAGCTAGAGAACGACGACAGAGAGCAGACAGCCAGCAGACACCGGAGAAGAAGGAAATTCGACGAGAAAAAGAACGCAAAAGAATTGCAAGCAAAAGACTGTCACTTGCAGAAATTAAAGATATGTCAAAAAAACAACAAAGAAAATAAAGCATTTACAACCTGTTGCTCAAACATCAGATGACATTTTACCAGAAAAAATACAAGAGATACCAAAAAAAGCAACAAAGAAAACAAAGCATTTAGAACCGTTTCATGAAACATTACATGACATTTTACCTCAAACAATACAACATATACCAAGAAAAGCAACGAAAAAAACAAAACATTTAGAACCTGTTGTTGAAACATTATATGACATTTCACCTGATGAATATGAAAGTCAAAATCCGATATGCTTTGCAAATTGTCCTCTACTCAAGTCTTTAGCAGTAGAGGTTCATAGTTGTGGGGACATGACTACTCAATGTCAGTTTTGTGAGGCTTATTATTTTAAACAGGAGAGACCCAGAGATGGACAATTTATTAGTTGTTGTCAAAAAGGCAAGTTCAAACTTCCAGAAAGGAAAGAATTTCCAATTTATTTACAAAATATTATGACTGAACCTACTTTTCCAAACTACAAAAATTTTAAGACAAACATAAGATCCTACAATAGTGCCATATCCTTTGCATCCATGGGGGCAACATTAGCTGCTAATGTACCAGGACATGGTCCTTACTGTTTTAAAGTCCAAGGACAAATTTATCATCGCACTTCCCATTTACATCCAGAGGAAGGAAATAAAAGAAAATTCGCTCAACTATATGTTCTAGATACAATGGAAGCTGTTGACCAACGTATGCAGATGGAAGAAAATAAAAAATGCTTACCCACTGTTTTCATAGAGCTAAATAACATTATGGACAACAATCCCTACAGTAAAGCTTATAAAAAATTGGCAGAAGTAGAAAATGAACAACTACTTCATTCACAAGCACATCAATTACCAATGCCGAAGGTTAATATGGTGCTTAAAAGAGACAGACATACTGATAAACGTCGTTATAACTTGCCAACAACAAATGAGGTTGCAATGGTGTTTCAGAATGATGAAGGAGAACCACCATTTCAAAGAGACATTCGAATATATCCTAGAAATGAGGACCAACCGTTTATTAATATGAGTATCTTAAGTCCAAATTTAGATCCAATGACATATCCCATCTTTTTCCCACACGGAGAAGCAGGTTGGCAACCAAAATTAACTCTTCCCAGTTACCCAAATGCTAAAGCCAGAATCCGAAATAATGTTTCTATGCTTGAATTTAAAGTAGCTCAAATTGCCATTCGCAATGTATTTAATCCAATTTTATGTGGTGGGAAACTAACACAACAATGGATTATTGATTCATATTTGCAAGTTGAGGCAAATAATTTAAACTTTATCAAATATCAACAAGATAAACTCTGTGTAGAACAATATTCTGGACTCATGGACTATGTTGCTGACGTGGCTACAAGCAGAGACATGACAGCTGGCAAAGCCATCATTTTACCATCTTCCTTTCAAGGATCTCCTCGGAATATGAGAGAAAGATACAATGATGCTATGGCTATTGTGACAAAATTTGGCAAACCCGATCTATTTGTGACATTTACATGTAATCCACAATGGCCAGAAATTACACTAAATCTACTTCTTGGACAAACTGCTTCAGATCGACCAGATTTAGTAGCCAGAGTTTTTAAGATTAAATTAAATGAATTAATACGTGACTTCACTATAAATCAGTTATTTGGCAAATGTCTTGCTTATGTATATACCATTGAATTTCAAAAAAGAGGCCTTCCACATGCACATCTTCTAATAATACTTCAAGAAAAAGATAAATTAGATACTTCAGACAAAGTGGATGCAGTCATTGTTGCTGAACTACCAGATCCAGAACTATATGGTAGACTATATGAGATTGTTACTCATCGCATGATTCATGGACCCTGTGGTGACCTTAATCCACAATCACCATGTATGGAAAATAATAAATGTTCCAAAGAATTTCCAAAAGATTATAGAGAAAAAACCTATGCCAATTGTGATGGATATCCACTTTATAAAAGAAGAGAAGGAGATAGTGCCATTATTCGTGGAAAAAAAGTGGACAATAGATATGTAGTACCCTACAATCCACATTTACTCATGAAGTACAACGCCCACATCAACGTAGAAGCCTGCACTTCCATCAAATCCATTAAATATGTCTACAAATATATTTACAAAGGTTACGATGCAGCTACTGTAGTCGTCAAAAGTGCAGACAACCCTGAAAGTAGTGAGTTAGTACATGATGAACTTGCATCTCATGTAGATGCTCGCTATGTCAGTGCGCCAGAAGCTATGTGGCGGCTTTTAAAATTTGAAATGCATGATAGATCACATGCAGTATATAGGTTAGCAGTACATTTGCCACAACGACATTTAGTCTATTTCCATGCTGGAAATGAAATGAATGCATTGGCCCAAAGTGAAGATCGTCACACTACACTAACTGCATGGTTTGCATTAAATTCCACTGATGCTGAAGCAACACAATACTTATATATTGAAATTCCATATCACTATGTTTTTGTGAATGGATTATGGAGACCAAGAAAAACCAGAGGCAATAAAATAATTCCACGAATTTACACAGTCAGTCCAAGAGATGTTGAACGTTTTTGCTTACGGATATTACTTTTAAATGTTCCAGGAGCACAAAGTTTTGAACAATTAAGAACTGTTAATGACATTGTATATGAATCCTTCCATTTAGCTGCAAGACATAGAAACTTACTCGCTGATGATACAGAGTGGGAAAGATGTTTAGAAGAAGCAGCACAATGTCAAATGCCACGACAGATGAGAGAACAATTTGCTTTTATTTGTATCTTCTCAAATGCTCCAAATGCATTAGCTTTGTGGGAGACTTTTAAAAGTAATATGGCTGAAGACTTTATGCGACGATACAATGAACCCATTGCACACTTAAAAGCGTTAATGGAAATCCAAGAAGTCTTTTTAACTCATGGATTAAGTTGTGCAAGTTTTAATTTGCCTGATCCAGGTCTTATAGATGACATTAACTTTGAAGACTATGACATTCAACTACAAGCAGAAAGAACAGAAGAAAGACTTGCAACTTTAAATACACTACAATTGCAAGCATTTCATGCCATTAAAAATGCTATAGATGATGACATGGTGACAGAGCGTTATTTCTATCTTGATGGACCTGGCGGATCAGGAAAAACATATTTGTACAATTTATTAATGAGTTCAGTACGAGCACAAGGAAAAATAGCAATGGCGTTTGCCACTACTGGAATTGCTGCACTTTTATTAGAAGGTGGAAGAACTGTTCATAGTGGATTTAAACTGCCAGTGCCTATTTTAGAAAATTCTGTGTCAGATATTCGCATGACATCCTTACAAGCAAAGAAATTGAAGAAATGTAAATTAATTATAATAGATGAGGCCACAATGATATCATGCTATGCCCTCCAATGTATTGACCGTTTGCTTCGTGAAGTCATGGAGAATACTTTTCCATTTGGTGGAAAGGTAATGTTGTTGGGTGGCGATTTCAGACAAACATTACCTGTCGTTGTACATGGAAATCGAACTGACATTATCGAAACATGTATAAAGTCAAGTATAGTATGGAAACATTTTACCCATCTTCAACTGCAACAAAATATGAGATCAGAAGGCCAAACTGATTTCAATGATTGGCTTATTAAAATTGGAGAAGGCAGAACAGAAAAAATACTACATTTACCTGATGACACTGTAGAGATCCCACCTCATATGATTTGTCAACAAGATATTATATCGGCTATATTTGAAGGGAGCATAAATAACGAAGAATATTCCGAGCTTGCCAACCAAGTCATACTGACGTGTAAAAATAAAGATGCATTAATCCTCAATAATGAAATCTTAAAAAAAATTTATGCACCACAAAGAAATTATCACAGTGCTGATTCTGTACTTGCTGATGACAATGAAAGTCAGGCTAACTTTTCGACTGAATTCATAAACTCTTTAACTCCTTCTGGAATGCCACCACATATTTTGCAGCTAAAGAAAGGTGCAATTATCATGTTACTGCGAAATATGAACCCCAAAAAAGGCCTATGCAATGGCACAAGATTAATTGTTCAACAATTAAAGGACCATTTTATAGATGCTGAAATTTTAACTGGGACCCATAAAGGAGAGAGAGTTTTCATACCAAGAATAGATTTAGCACCAAGTGAAAGTAGTCTCCCTTTTATACTTCAAAGAAGACAATTTCCCATTATTATGGCATTTGCCATGACCATTAATAAATCACAAGGTCAAACTTTCAAATCTGTGGGTATTTTCTTGGAAGAACCAGTTTTTGCACATGGTCAATTGTACGTTGCGTTGTCACGGTGCAAAAATCCACAGGCTATTAAAGTTTACATTGAAAACAATGAAAGTCAAGGTGATTTATTAGAAGATGGACGTATTTTTACTAAAAACATTGTCTACTATGAAGTACTATAACTTTGAAGGATACAAATTAACGATGCCAAGATTTTTTTAAAGCATTGCAAAATACATAACAATTGGTTGTTTAATTCAGTCATAATTAATGGAAGTCATGTTTATGAATGATTTGCCTCACAAAATACTTGCCTTGCATTGTTAGTAAAAATTATGTTAAAATGTTAAGTCACTATGTTAATGTTTCTAATGTTACAAGTTTAAAAAATATATTTTCAAGTTATTTCATTCAACAGATTACAAAGTGGATGTTAACAGGTCAAGCACCTTTTAAGTCACAATGTAAATATTGTCTGTTATCTTAAGATTACTACCTACATTAATGTTTATCGCCAGTTTATGTGCTCAGTAATAAATTACTTTAATTACGTACGTTTTAAGAAGAGTTTTACTGTATGCCTTCCTCTACATTCAATGTATATTCAAGTTAACAATTATTGTGATAGAAATTGAATTTTAATACTGATTAATTTAAATGTCAATTGTTTTTACATTCAAATGTTAATACTTTTAATAAAAAATTAGGTTACAAAATGTATTCACTATGTTCCTGTTTATAATGTTCAAAATTATACAAATGTTTTGTTAACTTCTAAACTTACATAAAAAATAAAGTTCAAGTTTAAAAATATATACTTTGATGGTTATTGCTTACATATAGTTTAAACTTCATGTTAAAATTCGCAACGTTTAAAGAAGGGTTTTTACTTTTTGCTTTCCTATTCATTCAATGTATATTAAAGTTAACAATTCTTCAGATACTAATTACATTTTAAAAAACCATTACATCAACATTTTACAAAAATACACGTTCATATTAAAATACTTACAAGGGTCAAAAATATATGTTAATAACTAAACAACTTGACAAACATATACATCACATTGCCGTCATTTTTTGACGGGCAAGTCGCTAGTATATATATATTTAAATGGGTACCCCAGCATTTCTGTGTTTTTAATTTAGCAATATTTTGTTTGATTGGAATGAATTGTCGATTTTACTTTTAACAAACAATATAAATATATATAAAGAATATGTAGTTACTAAATTAACTTCATGAAAATAGTTTTAAATTCATTCAGAAATACAGTTACCAACTTCAACCCTCAAATAAAGCAGTTTCTTAAAGTATTTGGAAGCCTCGTCTTATCAATTCTATTGAAAGTTTTGAAAATTTTGGGTACAACTATAACCCGCTGTGACAACCCAGGTTTGACCACCTGCCTTTAGCTTACAGGAATTTCTCTGGATTGTCAATTTTTGGGATCGTCTCTCAGGGCCCATCCTGCCTTTAAGTCCATTAACACCCAACACTCATGATGCAGGAACACAGGAACGAATACTACCCCCAGTGGTTAGGAGCAGAGTTGTATGTAGGCAAAGTCCTTCATAACAATCCCTTCTTGTTAGAAATGTTAAATTCCATCAGAATAATCCACAGACCTATATGTATGTATGTATGTTAACTGACTGAATTTATTGATCTCATATAGTATTATAGGATACAGAAGCAAATAACTAGAGGTTTAATACTATTCCCACCATATCAGAATTATTAATTACCCCTGAGTGCTAACCACACAGTTTGCTTCCTTTCTCATGAATTCGCCAGGGGTCCTATTTACCCCCCTTTCTGCAGTAAATTTGGCCATGAAAATAAACACTTCACACCTTAGTGTCAGGGATGGTCAGGAAGCTTGCACCACAGGGAGGCTAGCACTATAAACACTAGCCTATAGACAAAGTGTCTATATGCTTCCTCTAATACTTCTCCTGCCTAATTTCCACCCCTCAAAACAGCTAACCTCCATAACTGGATTTCCTTCACCCCAGGTACCACGGTAATAAACTTCATTACACTCCCTGGGAAGTGTACCTTAGGAGGTAAATCTTTGGATAACTTTCTTGGTACATTGATCTCACTTGTGTAGGTGCTGGAGGTGGCACGTACCCTACATGCCATTAAGCCTCCCAAATTCCTCCGGGCACAACATTTTCAGAATAGCCTTCATGGATTAATTGCCATCCACCTCCCCCTGACAATTCAAATGCCCTATTTCTCCTTGTGGGTCAGGGACCATATGGCAACTATGTGTCCTGGGGGGGGGGGCTTACTGGTAGTACAAGTTGCAATAATCAATTCCCAGGACACCCCTTCCCCCTTCCAATGCTGTGCAAGGCCCCAGGGCCACAATTACCTTCCCAGAGCAATCTTAAGCCAGTCCAAACAGCTGTGCAGTGATATATCAAACAGTCCCTACGGCTATGTGACCATAAGTGGGCAATTCATTCTTCCTCAACAGGGGCCTCATTGTATTACCGGCCGTAGGAGATGCGGGGCCGCAAGGACCGGCTGCAAGCTATTCTGCTATTCTATTCCCCTCCGGTCGGGGATTCCGGCAGGCTTGCAGCTGGAGCCTTGCTATCCCTTGCGGCCGCACGCGCCGCAGGAAAGCCTTTCATCTAAAACGGCCACAAGAGTTTCGGCCGCAAGAAAAGCCCGGTTGCTATTCTATTGCTCCGGGAACCATCTCTGCAAGGCTAAAAGCGAGCCGCAGCTTACTTGCAGGAAAAAGGTCCCGCTAGCACCAATTAAGAACATTATAAAGCCAAAATAAAGCCATCCTGCACTCTGAGGAGACTAAAAAGTGATTGTAGGTGTTAGCAAAAATAGCACAACATTCCCCTACACTCAAATCTGTAAAAAACATATTTTTTAATTTATGTCAAAAATCCATGTAAAAAGTCCAGAGTGCTTGGAGCACCTCAGACCCGGCCACGCTGCAGCCGGAAAATAAACAGTTAATGTAAACTCGGATTTGGGCTGATGTGCAAGCTTGAGAGTGGGTTACTATTAATCCTCATGTCCCCCAATATGATCCCTAGCATTTACAGAGCTTTACAGTGCTGTCTTGAATTTATTTTTGACTTTAAAGATTTCTGAGCTTATGGCCGGTTGCAAGATATACGGCCGGCCGTAAGAGGAGATCCTTGCGGGGCCGTTTAATAGAATTGCGAGGTAATGGAACCCCCGCAAGGAATCGCAGCCTTGCGGCCATTTTACGGCCGATAAAAGAATGAGGCCCCAGTTCTGCTCCCTCCCCTGACCAATTTCTGAGTTCAGGGTTCTCCCCGGGTTATTTGCGCTCACTCACACCGAAAATTTCCAGGTGGGTACTCAGTCCAGGTGGGTACTCAGTCCAATGTCTTCCTCTTCCCAATGTCTTTGGGAAAACACTCCAGTTTAGAGCCCACTAAAATCATACCTCCCAAGATTCCGGCCTGATCCTGACATTGGCATCTATTATGGGGGCCTGGACTGGATGTTCCACTTCCTGGGATGATGGCTGGATTAGTGCCTCACATCCTCCTTCTTGTCTCCCACCATCTGGGCATTGAGCTCAGCTCCATCAGGATCCTTTTTCACTTGGGCCACCTGCCTGCTATTATTGCCTGTGATTCAGACTCCACTGCCTCTGGTAGGCACCCATCATGAATGGTACCATCCTCATCTGTCCCACCCATAGCAACATTTAACTGGGCCTGGCCCATTTGTACATGCAATGTGGATAGTGGGCATGAGCAGTTAAGTATCCCCTCTCCTCTCCCACTTGATTTCAGTCTCCAACTGATCTGTGTTTAGACCTGGAATAGCAGCTCCACATATTTGAAATATCCTGGAGAACTCATCATCCTCAGCTGCAGACAACCTGGGGCCAGAGACTGGAGCTGCAGTGACTGTCTCCAGTTTGTTCTGCCCTTTGCAGGGCTTATCCTCTGACCTTAGTTTCTCCATCATGTCTTTGTAGGTAAACATCCTGCTGCTGGTTACCGCTGCTGATATGCCCAGCACTGATGACCCAGGTTTTACGACCTGTCTTTAACTTACAGTAATTCCTCTGGCTTGTCAAATTTTTGGGTCATCTCTCAGGGCCCAGCCTGCCTGTAAGTCCCTTAACACCCATTGCTCATGATGCAGGAACACAGGTATGCAATACTACCTCCAGTGGTTAGCAGCAGAGTTGCAGTCCTTCATACAAGTTCCTCCTGGTTTGAAATGTTATATTACATGAGAATAATCCACACGCCTCAATTTATGTATGTTAACTGACTGCATTTATTGATATCACATAGTATTTATAGCACACAGGAGCCAGTCACTAGAGGTTTAATATTTTCCCCACCATGTCAGGATTATTAATTACCCCTGAGGTCTAATCAGACAGTTTGCTTCCTTTCTCTTGAATTCACAAGGGGTCCTATTTACTCCGCTTCTTGCAGTAAACTGCATTTGTCCCAGCATCACAACTCCCCATAGAGAGTTCCTGCCTTTCTTCAGTGTAACTGGCAGGGCCTTTTGATGTCGATTTGCCCAGGAAAATAAACACTACACACCTTAATGTCAAGAGTGGTCAAGAGGAAGCCTGCAGCACAGGGAGGCCAGCACTGTAAACTAGCTTATAGACAAAGTGTCTATATGCTTCCTCTAATACTTCTCCTGGCTAATTTCTGCCTCTCAAAACAGCTAACCCCCATAACTGGATTTCCTTCACCCCAGGTACCCTGGTAATAAACCCCATTACACTCCCTGTAACATTTCAATACCGAACATGCCTGGGTACCCACTTTACATCAATACATTTCCCCCCAAGTTTCTGCCTGTAAAGGCCACATACCCACACTGTTCTGTTCTACCTTACATTACACAGGCACATCATGTCATATCCCTTAGCAAGTCCCATGCCCATTACAATATTTAGCAATCACATGGGCTGGAGTTATATATAACAGATATATAACAGAATCCGTCATTCAGGTATCATGTTCCCTTCCACCCTCACAATAGTCCATAGTCCATAAAGTTCAGGGTGGGGGGGAGGTCCTAACTGTTACTGCTAACTATGCTGCTAACTCATTTATGAAATACACCCCTTCAACCAGTAATATTAAGCAAGTACTTAGAACAAAGCACATAAACACACATAATTTCTGTAAGCATTGCCCATACAAGTAACTTCCAAAGTAACTCCCAGGTCCATGGAAATATTTAGCAATATCTCTTATGAAAAAAAGAGACCATGGTCCAAAAAGTTCAGGGGGTGGGGGCTCAGATTATGTTTGTAAATGGTTGTATAGTTGAGCACTATGTAACTCAGCTATACAACCATTTACAAACAATCTGAGACAGAAAGATGCAGTGAAGGCTCTACAAAAGAATCTGGAGGAGAATTACAAAGTTCAAAGACTGAGTGTTTAAAGGTCCATGCACAAAAGACAGAAACTGTTTGCATGCCTAACTATTAAGCCCAAGATGGTTTTCATATCCCTTTCTGCTCCCAAACCTCTCCATAAAACATTTTAATTTGATCCATCTGATTTAAAAGGGTGAAGAAACATTCAAGGAATTATCGTATTGGTAGGAATATAAGCTGCAGCTTTTTTCCGATTTCTGAGTTTGCGAGTTACGGGTGCGGCTTATATTTGCGACCGTAAAAAAAATCCCTGCCAATTTGGGAGCTTGCAAGTTATGTGCGCGGCTTCTATTCGTCAACGTAAAATTCCTGCCAATTTGCACGATTGCGATTTAAGGGTGCCGATTTGCTTGAGACTACGGTATTGTAGTAATTGAATAGCGATTTACGGTTTTAGTGATTCTAACATCCTGCAAAGCCTGTAACCTGCAAAAAAAGTTACTGATTAGAAAGCCTGTTTCTTGCAATGGCTGATCACTTGGAGAGAATCTCTTTCTCCAATTTTAAGGGTGCGGCTTATATTTGAGTACTATCTTTTTTCTATTTATCCCCCTTGAATTTTACAGGTGCGGCTTATATGCGGGTGTTGCTTATATTCGGACCAATACAGTAATTCCTCTTCAATCATTGTGAACCTGGAGCCAATGGGTTGCATTGCTACACAGAGAAAGATTAATTTTCTTATCACTGACTCCATTGGAATATCACAAAACTCTATTTATCTCCAATGCTGCTTGCTACATGTTACCTCTGGAAAAAATCGTTAAAAGATGTGACCTCAACTACCACTCTTATGGTGATAACAGACAACTTTATCTTCCATCTTATCTTCCAACCTTTGTCCTTAAGACAAGTTAAAAAAAGTTGAAAGGCTAAATTAGTAACAACTAACTGGAATGTGCTCTCAATACATTCAATAAATAACACATTACTAGTAGAATTACAATTCTACTTTTGGTAACAATAATTTAAAAAATTAATCTAAGCATCACACTAAGTTTAAATATATTTATTGCTGAACTAAATTGCATTATCTTTATAAAATATGTTCTATTAAGTAAAATAAGCTATGATTAATCCAACTCCAGAGTCATAATAACACCAAGGAAAATACTGTATATGCACATCTTCAAATGGAGATTACAAATGTATGCAAATGTATGTAATGCAATGTATCTTAAAATTAAATTAAATACATTATACCAGTTCAGCAAAAGGAAGCTATATTTCAAATTCTTCTGATAGATGGATCATATTAGTTTTTTAAAGGTAATCATAGATTACCTTGATAATGACAAATAGGATGGAGCATAAAAACAAGGATAACATTATCTAAGTATAATTGTGTTTAATCAGCAAAATCTGGACAACACCACAGTAAAGATCTACATGTGTAAAATACTACCCACACGCTGCTACATTACTGCAACCAATCAGGTTTCAGGGATATATGTCCCATTCAAGTCAATGGTATTGCTGCTAACATTTCCAGTTTGAAGGGAACAGACCTTGTAATTTTTGGGGGGCATTTTTTAGTGCAGAAAATGTAGGTTTCTGCTCTCTTGTCTCTCTGGAATGTTAACAATGCAGACAAGTGCACTTGTCACTAAGGTGCTATCTGTGTAGAGATCAAAAGAAGAAAATTAACCCTTAACAAATCAGATTAGTTATGGGTTAACTGGTCAATGCAGTTTAAACTGAATCCATAGCATGCATTGCCTATCAATCAAAACCTTCAACAGACAGGCTCATAGCACACACATGTAATCTGTTATTAGTCATGAAACAGGGAGTGAACAGGATAGACGTGTATGTAAACATACATTTAAAACTATAATTTTGTCAAATCTTGCACTCTTTCACACCATTAGGAGCACTTACAGTGAGATAAGTAGCTCTTTAAACAGCCCCATTCTAGTCTGCATCTGCTGCAGCTCAGGGTTCCAGCATGAGGATGAAGTATATTTTTTCTGGAATCTTACTATATGGAAGGCTTCCTTTTCAGCTGTTCAATTCTACCTGCTTGCTTTCCAATAGACTGGACTAATTATGCAACATGTCAGTTGTTTGCATAATACAATGCTACATTTCTAAAACCAATCAAAAACTCCATCTCAGGATGTGTCTACACAAAAATAACTCTATCCAAAATCTGAAATCACAAAATCTGAAATCACAAAAACCAGAGGGGAAAGCATTTGTCATGAAAGCAAAAATATTCACCAACCTATTTTTGTTTTTCTTTTTTATCTGATGTCATTAATAAAATTTGGTAGGTATGTTAATAAAACTAGGCAGGTTTCTTCATTAATTCTTCATTATTTTAATACAATATATACATAATTTAGTTTTCATTCATTCCTTATTTCTCTGATCTTGTGCCTTCTACCCAGACTTCCTCTTACCCTGTGTCTTCTGTGTCTCTGTATATATGCTTTGCAAGTATCACATATAATATTTGTCAAACTACGAATCGTCGTCACGCTTTGCGAGCTCGCGAAGCAAGCTCGCAAGAACTGCATCCCTTGCGAAGTAAGGGATGCAGTTTGCTCCGCATTTGCGGAGGTGGAGGCTTAAAGGTGCCTCACACGCGGTTAAAAACACACACACACAACTTAGAAAAAAAAAAACGACCTCAGAACCAACCTTAACGGAACAAACACCCACACGCACGAAAAATACGACCATAACGGCTGAACCGAGCGCACCTAAAAACAGTCAAAACACTCCAGGTTGAACTTGATGGACTGAAAGTCTTTTTTCAACCTTAATTACTATGTAACTATGTAACCAAATACTCACAAAAAATACATAAAAAGCTTCCACATAGCAAGGGGGGGGGGGCATCCAGGACCTCTGAAAGTGAAGTTACACCTCCATTTAAGTCCAAATTCCCGAGTTCAGACACACGAAAATCCCCTAAGCGAGAGAAAAAATGGCAGCCGAAAAAAACGAAAAACGAGGCTCAAAGCTTAGCCACATACAACTTACCCAAGAAGGGATCCAAGATAAGCTCGGAGACCTGCAATAACCCCACATTAACCATCGCAGTGGGGGTCCCAATCGCACGCGATCGGGTCCCCCGCTGCAATGAAAATTCAAAATTCCCGCATTACAGGTCCTTAAAAGACTGTAAAGGTCCTTAAAGGACCCGTTATAAAAAAATATACACTATCACGCATGGAGCTCTATACAGAGCCTCATCAATCATTAATTAACCCTGTCACTCATGGGGGTCAATATAGACCCCCATAAGTCCTTCATTAACCCTGTCACTCATGGGGGTCAATACAGACCCCCATAAGCACTTAATTAACCCCCTTACTCATGTCCCGTCCTTATTCTTAATACAGACCCCCATAAACCCTTAATTAACCCCCTCACTCATGGGGGTCAATACAGACCCCATAAACTGCTAATTAACCCTGTCACTCATGGGGGTCCATACAGACCCTCATAAGCCTCTATTTAACCCCATCAGTCCCATAAGGGTATATTAAGACCATTATGGGCCTGTTACAACCCAACATTAACCACATAAGTGCCATGACGGTCCTCACGGACCATCATGACACTAAGTATAAACACTACTCTGCACTATACCCCCCCAATAAAACATTAAATATCAACTAAACGCCCTCTACACTAACCTATTAACACCTACACTACCTACCTACCCCCTAAAAACCCCCACCACTCTAATTACATAAAATAAAAAAGCCTAAAGTTACAAAAAATAAAAAATCTACATTACATAAAATAAAAAACCTAAGTCACAAAAAATACAAAATCTACATTACAGAAAATAAAAAAACCTAAGTCACAAAAAATAAAAAAAGGAACATTACAGAAAATAAAAAAACACATTACACCCCCCCTATCTATCTAATATACATCCCCCAATCTAGCTAAAAAAATCCCATAATCTAATATACATCCTATCTATATAATATACATCACACAATCGATGTAATATACAATAAATACTATCTATCTAATATACATCCTATCTATCTAATTTACATCCACCAATCTATCTAAATAAATAACACATTCTAATATACAATACATGCTATGCTATCTATATAAAACACACACCCCTAGCTAACATACAATAAATGCTATCTATATATAAAATAATATAATTCTAAGCTAGAATAAAATAATTAAGACCACTTACCTTTGCAGATGTCCATTCAGATCAGCCACCGAGGGGGAAAAATGAGTGCAACACATTTACAGTAAATAAATAAACATTCTAAATATTCTACTCACCTTTCCAGCATGTCCCGTCCTTATTCTTTTACTCTTCTTCGGCGCGGCACCTGTTAAAAAAAACATAACATTAATACACATTCATAAACATAAAAACAAAATAAAATAAACATAATCTGCATTGTACTTACCTCTCCGCGATGTCTCCGGCCTCCTCCTCCTCTTCTGCCCCCATGGAACCGCGCTCTAAAAACAAAAAATGAGACTCCCGGAGACTAATGAGACTCCCGGAGACTTTTCCGGAAGAAAATATGCAATGGCGCCTTCTGATTGGTTGAAAACGCTGTCTATCAAATTCACCCAACCAGGAGGCGCCAATATGTGAGCCAATCAGAAAGGGATACACCTTAAAATCCCACTCTAATTGGATAATGCACCTGTCAATCTTTATTTAAAGCAATCACAAGGCGCAAATGCCTTTAGCCAATCACAATGGAATACTCCCCCACAGGGTGATTGGCTGGAGGCATCTGCGCATTCCGATTGGTTGCACTGACAATAGCCAATCACAATGGAATACACCCCCACATACTGATTGGTTAAGGCATTTGCACCTTCTCATTGGCTATTGTCAATGTCAATCAGTATTACAGCCAATGGGAAGGCGCAGATGTCTTCAGCTAATCACCGCGTGGGGGTGTATCCCATTGTGATTCGCTGATGACAATAAAGCCTTTGGATTGGTTCAAATAAAGATTGACAGGTGCGTTATCCAATCAGCGTGGGATTTTGGGGTGTATCCCTTTCTCATTGGTTCACAATTGGCGTCTTTTCATTGGCTGAATTTGATAGACAGCGTTAAAAGCCAATCAGAAGGTGCCATTGCCAATTTTATTCTGGAACACTCCGTAGGAAGCTCATTAGCATCGGGGACATCCGCCAGGGCGGATGTGTGTTGTTTCCGGGGCAGAAGACGAGGAGGCCGGAGACATCATGGGGAGGTAAGTACAATGTAGATTGTGTTGATTTTACTTGGTTTTATGTTTATGTATGTGAACTAATGTAATGTTTTTTTTTAACGAGGCCACGCCGGGGAAGCAAAGATGGAGGACGGGACATGCTGGAAAGGTGAGTAGAATATTTAGAATGTTTATTTATTTTATGTAGTAATTTTTTAAATCTTTTTTATCCTAGGTGGCTGATCTGAAGAAACATCTCAAAGGTAAGTGGTCTTAATTATTTTGTTTTTGCTTAGAATTAGGGTTGCTATATAGAGATAGCAGGTATTGTATATTATATAGATTGGGGGATGTATATTAGATAGATAGTTTTGTATATTAGATAGGGAGATGTATATTAGAAAAGGGGATGTATATTAGATAGGGGTATATTGTATTGTATTTCATTGTATTGTATTGTATTGTATGTATTGTATGTATTATATGTATTTGCTTTTCAGGTGTGTAATTTTTTTTTTCTGTAGTGGAGGGGGGGTTGTAATGTATTTTTTTATTTTCTGTAATGTTCCTTTTTTATTTTTTGTGACTTCATTTTTTTTCTGTAATGTACATTTTTTATTTTTGGTGATTTAGTTTTATTTATTTTATGTAATGTAGATTTTTGATTTTTGATGACTTCAGTTTTTTTGATTTCTGTAATTACAGTGGAGGGGAGGTGGTTATTAGGGGGTATGTAGGTAGGTAGTGTAGGTGTTAATAGGTTAGTATAGAGGGTGTTTAGTTGATATTTAATGTTTTATTGGGGGGGTATAGTGCAGTGTAGTGTTTATACTTAGTGTCATGATGGTCCTTGAGGACCCTCATGGCACTTATGTGGTTAATGTTGGGTTGTAACAGGCCTATAATGGTCATAATATACCCTTATGGGTCTGATGGGGTTAAATAGAGGCTTATGAGGGTCTGGATAGACCCCCATAAGTGACCGGGTTAAAATGATGTAGTGCTTACACTTTGGGTCATGAGGGTCCTGGATGACCCTAATGGCACTTATAGTGTTATTACATGCGTTCATTAGTGTGTTAGAGGGGTCTATATAGTTGAGGCACACAGTACACTCACATTGTGTGGCAAACAGCATTTCAACACTTTCTTTTATTGACCGTCATTTTTTGAGGGGCAAGTCGCTAGAATATTATATATACCAACTTTTTATTTTACCTTCCCTAGCAAGTACACCATTTATAGCATCTAATCAGCATTGCTTTTGACTTGAACACTATCCCTGTCACTCAACGCTTCAATAATCTTTATTTCTTTTGTAATATTGAACATTCATGGCTACTCCAAACTTTATATCAATGTTGTGTTTATACCTAAGCCTATTAGTCCCAGAACAGCAAATGTTCTGGTGCCTGCAGTTTGTAACTGAATAGTGTGACCATTTGCAAAACAAAAAGAATGGGTAAGGGAGTGACACCCCAAACCGAAATAAGCCTAGGGCAGCATAAAACTTAAATATACCCCATTGAAAGTAAAAGCAAAGATAGAGGGAGAGAGAGAGAGAGAGAGAGAGAGAGAGAGAGAGAGAGAGAGAGAGAGAGAGAGAGAGAGAAAGTGGTCTCTCAAACAAGTCTTCTTTAAATGTACAAAATAGATTTTTTCTGAATCTTCACTTTAAGAAAACAATTGAAATGTTTTCTTGCTATTTTCACAAACTGTTTCCTTTATTGTCTTTTAAAGAACTGAGGACTACTTTATCACATCTATAGACTAAAATAAATCAGTAACAGTGACATTTATTCATATAAAATAAGTATGTGGGTATTTACACAGAACTAATTTAAGATTCTTTTAAGACATGAAGAAATGGGGACATGAGGATAGGCTTATCACATCAACAGAAAATAAATAAAAAATCAGTTGGAATTTATTCAATCAGTGAAAGAGGTTTATGATTCTTTCAGGATTTGCAAAACTGTTGAAGGGCATATCATATTTTAATAAAGTAAAAAAAAGGGGACATGAACTATATTCATATAGTGAAAAAGTATATGAGCATTTACACAGAACTTAATATTTAATGTCCTTTCAGATTAAATGCAGAGTTTAGGGAGAAATTCATGAAACAGGGGATTACAGTTATTTAAAGCATTACAACAAGCTACAGGTTTTGGAAGTCACTTGCATCTCTGAGTACTGGCAATGTCATGGATAAAGAATGAAAAAATGCAGTCAAATCTCAAAGCCTCAGAGTCAGGATTTGTGACAGTGTCATAGATAATAAATCATAAGCATTAGTCAGCTCAAAGAATAGTTAAAAATCACAGGCACAAATGTGCAAGTTTCTCTGAGTCATGAGTCATGAGTCATTGATCTAAAATCAGAATTCATAGTACGTTGAAAAGAGTGCTTCGAGCTGTGGGTTTTAAAACAATGTAAATCACATGTTACTTATTATTTTTTGAGCTAACTCAGTGAACAATCAGTGAAAACTCACAGTCGAAGACAGAAACAAGCTTTCATTATGTTAACAGTCTAATTTCTGCAAAAGTCTTAATGTGGACACCATAATCATGTCTAGTCTCATAGTGTCAAATGACACAGGTGAGGAATCCTCTTTTTCACCATTGTTCCCTAAACCACTGCCAAGCCCTTAGTGTGCACAGGTCCACACCGATACATAACAGTGAAACGTGATACACACATTTTCAGTGTTTAGTTTCAAGCACAATTAGGAGTTGGTGATTCATTTGCTGAAGTAAAGGATCTGACACAGTATATCTGCACACTTGCTTTCTGCCATGAATGTATTATTTAATCTTTCCAGATTATTCCTTATTTAAAAATAAATAAATAAATAATGTTTTCCATTAACTTCAGTTAAACAGTAGAAAACTGACTAACTACTGTTTAAAACGAATGCCTATGCCATCACACCATGTAATAGAAATACTATGTCTGGATATTAATTCACTGATTTCAAATATATGTATTACTGTGTATATAATCATATCTACGTGTAACTAAATTATTTTTTAGAGAGAGTAAGTCCTATGCTTTAACCCTACCCTCTGAAAAGCCTGCAATTTTATATGTATTTTTTGTGAACAGAATAAATTAAAACATCCTTGTGTTTTATTTTGAACAACTATTATTACTATTTTCTGTTTCATAAATAATCGCTGCCATTTTTCCTAAGGTTATAAATGTTCTATGTGTTGGTGCACATTGTAGAATTTACTTTATAAACTGCAATATCTTCAACATTTTCTATTCCTTAGCTGAGTCTTCCTTATGGTGTATAGTTCAATTACAGAAATTGCAGTATGGACAGTTATTCACAATCTGCTTTGGAAGCAAAAAACAATTTTATAAACAGGCTATGAAATCTAAAATGAAAACAGAAAATCAAATATTTGTTTCTCTTCAGTTTTTTTTATTCATTCTGTAACAATGTTAAAGCTGAAAATAAGAAGGAAGTAAGAATTATTTCTCCAGCACAACATTATTTTTAGAACATAATATACTGTACTCACATATACACTGTGGGAATGTCATAATGTTAAACTCAATAAAAATAATATTGAACAAGACACTACAGGGTGACTGAGACAAACAGAACTGTATTATGCTGCACTGCCATAATGTAGAGCCTAAAGCTTAATATCTGCAATACATGCTATAGAATATTATTCTCCACATTTTATTGCTACTAATTATATAAAGAAATTTTATATTCACCACACACAAGATAAGAATGACTACAATATGAACTGCATTCAAAATAAGGCAGATGTAAGCTTGAAGGTCGTAGGGAATAAAAGGTACTGAAATATCTTACTGAAGTTTCAGCTCAGGGGAATTTAGGTGCAGATTCTAGGAAGTATTAAAAAAAACAATATAGGTAGGGGGCAATGGTTTGGTTTTCAGATCTGACTGTAGATAACTGTATGTTTTGGTGGTATTTAAAGAATTAAAACGTTTTGTATCAATTTACTGATTGTTTTCAGTGTTTTTTTGTTTGTAACATATTAACATAGTAATTGAGGTTCAAATAATAATTGAATCCATCAAGTTTCATATTTTGTACTATAATGGTTATATTATGTGAATTATTTATTGTTTCAGAGGAAGGCAAACAAAATACCCACTTTAATGTTGCCAATTGTCTCATAAGGGCAACCGTTTCCTTACTGATTTCAAATGCATTGGCAATTTGGTAAAGAAAAAGTTGAAGTACTTGCTGTTTTTAAACTGATCAAGAAATCAATATAGACACCAGGGGCAGAGCTACAGCTGGTGCAGGCGGAGCAATGGTCTGGAGCCATCATAAGGAGGTGCCCTGGGCTGCCCTGTCCAGTTTTCTTGTTGTTGTTGTGTTTAGGCAGGGTTCTGGTTTGGAGGTAGTTTCACCTCAGGGGCGGAGGGGCCGGTCCTGCAGGGAGGTAGGATGCCCTACCCTCAGCATTGAAAACCATAGCCCATAACATAGGTCATGGAATGTGGAACTTTGTGCCCACATATCCTTTGTTCTGTCAAACCTGTAACTGCTACGTTCCAATTTCGCTATTAAATTGCAACACATTTCCAAAGACGACCTATCGTTCAAGCCCGTAACACGCAAATGGAGGCAAAAACATTATGGCCTCCAAATAGGACCCGGAAAGGGTTTACAGACAACTTTTAAACACTGTAATAGATAATATAAACACACCAATGGACTTTAAATTATAGTGAAAGCATGGAAAGGCATTACAATTACTTGCACAATAAACCCCAAATAAGAAAAATGCATTTACATTTTTTGTTTTTTAATCATATGTTGGAATGATCATGCACATGCCAATATGAAAAGCCATGCTGCAACATGCAGAAAGCAATTCAAGACACACTACCTGACTTAATTGGCAACACAAAAACATGAAACTCATGCCATATTAGCCCTTTCTCACTCACAGAGGCTCTATTGTAGACCATAAAATATAAATATAATTACATACACATCTCGCTCATCACATATACATTTGGGAAAACAAATAGTGGACATATTTCACTGGCACATCACATATATCAAGTACCCGGGGAACATTTTAATATTTGTTGTTCAGTCCTTCAGTTGTGTCAGACTCACTGTGACCATATGGACTGCAGCACGTTTTGCTAGGTCACTGCCTGTGCTTTTCTACAATGTCTGCATTCCAAAGATACTGGAGTCGATTCTCAGTTCCTTCTCTAGTGGACTCTGATTTGTCTGACCTCTCTGCTATCACCTGCCCACCTACAGTATCCCTACATGGTATAGCTCACAGGTTCATTTAGGTACAAAAGCCCCTTCACCACAACCACTTAGCAATCCACAAGGGGGCCAGGGGAACATACACCACACTAATGCACTCTCACATATCAGGAAGGGCCGTAAAAACACATGGAGGCTATGATCAACAGCCAACTCACTTCCATCAGGGGTATTCTCCGCTACGCCCATCCTGGAAAGTCCCATACCATTGCCCGTGGCCATATGCCATAATGTACACCCATTCCCATTTGGTGACCTCCCATTATGTTTTGCTATTCATCAAATTACATAAGTGTGGTGAATATTCCCCTGGTCCCCTTCTGGATTGCTGTGGTGGTGGTTGTCATGACCTGCTTCTTCAAGGGGGCTTCATATGAACCTAGTTCAAACCTACCCCAGAAGAATTGTGTAGTTCCTGTTCTCTGTGGCACAAAAGATGGCTTCTGACAAGGTCAATGCCCAAATATACATGCACAGAACACTGGATACAGGTTACTATGGCCTGTGACAAGACCACTCTCCAAGTCAGGATACAAAACACAGAAATAGTCTCACACCTTGTATATGTGAAAACTATAACTGAACCTTTATTGAATGATCAAAACAACATATTTATACTCTCCAATACCACACCCTTGTGTACTTTTGTGTATATGTGATGTCAGCCCATCTGGCCTGCAACCTTGGACTATCAAAGCTCTTGAGATCAAATTCACGAAATATCTAATAGCTGGCTAGTGAAAAAAACTTGATGTTAAACTCAAGTGTTTGCTTAGAACTGCTTGAAATACATACATCTGTCTTGACCCAAGGTCTGTATGTGTGAGTGTGCAATGATCTGCAGCTAACTTCTGTGCAGAGCATTTTTACCAATTTCATATGTTCTATATGAAATTTTTCCTCTTATAATATATTATAACTAGGATACATAATAACTATGTACAGGCACCATTTAACCACACACAATAATACATAATCCCAATGTAACAATGTCATGCTCCCTTGGCCATATTCATAATTACTGGCAATATGAGTCCTTATACCTTTAAATCATGACAGTGGTGAAGGGGTATACGTGAATGAAGCTGTGGCCTATACCATGTCGGGCCAGTGTAGATGGGAACGTCATAGCAGAGAGGTCAGACAAATTACAGTCCTCTAGAGAAGGAACTGGAAACCCACTCCAGTATCACCTGTCATATTGTTAGCAGGCCCTCAGGGGAATGTTGATACTCCCCAATATCAAGTGGACATTTGCATGTGTATTAACCCATTATGTTGATTTTATATTATATATATTTTTATATGATATCTAATGCTATATTTACTATTCTTATTATTATAGGTATTGATCTATTGCATAGTAACTAGGGCTCATTAGATTACATATATAGGAATGTGACACAAATGGGATGTATATGGATGTCCCACAACCCCAACCATTGACAACACTCTGATACGGTTAGAACAGTATAACTAAGTTTTATTTCATACACAGAGCACAATCAGAAATGAACAAGACTGTGCATTAATATCATGGGTGTGGTGTGGGCAGATACCAGAAGGGCTGTGGCCAATCAAAGGACACATAAAGGGTTAACTGTTAGACAACATCATAATGATAATGCATAGCATCTACTAGGGTCACATGTGGTCAGGACACCACAGTAACCATAATCGGGTGTGATATTGGAACATCCTATAACACTTAATTTCATAGAAATAACCATTAATGCGCATACAGCAGTTATATGATTTGCCGTATTAAGCAGATGCTAGAAATCATGGATCATGTGATACTTATTAATGTGTTTTCAAACATTACTGCTGATTCACAAATAGACGATAGTAATCTGGAAAACATAAAGAGGAGGTGTTAGAACAATCATAAGCTGTTATTATAGTACATTGTTTTTGCTCTGGACACTACAATACACCAATTAACATGAAAGTCATCTACAAGCAGTAATAACCATATTAATTCTGTCCAGTTCAATCAGCATTCCAGGAATATATTGAGGATGTGCAATATGACAAGGCCTGCTTCACTGTGAACACAATCTTTCAGCAAAAAGTACTATCACTAACTCGTCCTGGGGAAAAAGAGCTGCTTTGGCACAGAGTATTGGGGGTTAAAGAAAATAATAGGAGACAGTGGTTGGGAAGAGGGAGGTCTGAGGGAAAGATATATTGGAAAGAAAGGAAGTTTGTTCCAAAAAATTACAAATAAGTCAAGGCACAGGTTGATGGGATGGGGTTCTTGGTGTAGAAACTATAGGGAATAAAGCAAGGTGGTTAAAACAATTAAAAGGGTCCAATGATTGTGGGAATCAGGAGAGAAATTATTTAGGAAAAGAGCATTGGGGACAAAAGAATAAAAGAAAGAGGGGCCAGGAGTGTAGGAGAGCATCTGGGAGGATTGGAGCAAGTGCAATTAATGCTTAAGAAATAAAAGCAATAAGAACTGCCAGTTTCGGCTCAGCTGGGATATGGGGAGAAGGTTGGAGGATAGGAGCCTTAGATTAGAAAAGGGACCAGTGGTTTGGGAGGGCATCTGTGGGGGGGGGGGCAAAGCTATTAGAAAGGGAGCCTTAAAAAATAACAAGAGAGATCAGTGAAGATTGAACTTTAAAAAATAAAATAAAAGGAGTAGCATTTTTTTTCCATGTTAAAGGGTTATGTGGCAAATGTTATTTTGCCCACTGCATCTGGTGCCCATGTGGGGGAAGGTGTCACTGGGTGAGTTTGATACCAGGATTGACCCAATTTAGTTTTTGTACTGGGGCCCTCCATCAATTAGCTCTACCTTTTTAGATGTTGACTGGAGGAGACGTGCAGTGAGAATTTTCATGTTGGAGGGTTCCAGAGCATTTAGATTACCACAGAAAAATGGAGGTAAGGTGAAATGGAGAACTCAGTGTACACTATGTCTAGGCAATATATATTTTTTCAGGATATTCTAAAAGATTTTTGTGCAATATATTACAAAGGGGAATCTATCTATCTATCTTATTATGCTCCTGTAAAATGAATATAACATATTTAAAGCATTACTTTTTGTGTAATTATTTTGCATAATCATATCCGAAAATATACATATCCTGGGTTATATTATGTTTACTTTTGAATTTTTAGATACAAGGTAGTGAGCACAATCAAAGAGAGGCAGGTAGCTTTATTAGTTTCAATGAAAAAATGACTTTTGTACTAGTTGAAACCTAAACATACTGGGGTTGCTCAGCACAACTCAAGATGTTTCATGATTTACAAGTAAGTTTTATTAAAGGGTTTGTGATGTAGTGGTTGGTTGTAACATAAAAACCCACCTATATTTACCTACTCTAAGCTCTACTGAGATAGCAATCTTCATCACAATGGCATGTAGATATTTAATATTGATTAATAATATTGGTTAATATTAACCAATTAGAAAATAATTCTGACCCGTATTCAGATTGATTAAATTATATTAAATCAGAACAGAGTACACCTAATAATGACCTGATGTCAAGGTAAGAAGAGATAAAGGAGGAGATATACTGTAATAAATAAAATATGCAGTAAAATATTAATGTACAATGAAATACATTGTTGTGCTATTGTAAAAAAAATCCATATCTATATAGTCAGAGACCACATCTGAAACTATAATGAATATACAAAATATATTTTTTAATCAAACTTAAAAAATGTTAAGATTAAGAAGTGTTTTTACTTTTTTGTCTCTTTATTTTATATTAAATAAAATACAGAAAATAGCAGTGAAATACATTTAGAAACATATTTCTCATGTCCATGTGTTGGTCTAGACATTCAATGCATTCAGCTTTAAAGCAAGTGGATGATACTTTTAATATGCAAAAAGATAAGATCAAGATATGTACCTAAAATGAACACACTCCACACACTTTCAACCACTCATTCTTGATTTTGTATCTTAGCTAATTTAGTATTTTTTATTGTCATTAAAGGCTTTAATTTAAAAATATCAAACAGTTCATGAATTAAGGAAGGATTTTTTAAATTACATGCAAAAAAACACATACATATTAATGAGCAGCTAATCAAAATCAGTTGTAAGGAACTTTGCAAGCCCTCTGGGAACAGCTCAGCACAGTTCATTAAAGATGGCAAAAATAATCTGTACTTAAATCTGTTTGATGTCAGGGGTTTAATCACTAAAGACAGTCCTTTCTTTCCATGAGCAAATGTAAAATATATATATATTAAAATAACTTTTGTCTCTTGATACACATTTATCTATTAAGACATGTATGAATATTTTCATCCCCATTAGCATAAATCATAAGCTATTTCATATATTTATTTATTTATGAAGTCATATTTTCCAATAAGATGCATATTGAACAGAAATAAATTGCTTGACAGCAAGGAACTTTATTAAAGCAAAATGCTAATATTTCCATAATAACCTTATTATGTTTAAAGTTTTACATCATAATTGTAATGTATGCAAGTTAAAAAGCTGATAGGGAGATGATGTAATATGTAATGTATTCAGAAATATATGTGTTATATGTTATTAATTATTAGCATAGGCATTTGACCAAATACTAATTTATTGCACTTGACTTGTGCAAATGTTTAAAGTTTCATTTTATGTAATTAGTATTATCTAAACTCCATAATTAAGACACTGTCTGTACCTCTTATACCAGAAAATATTATTTGAAAACAAAGAATTCTCATTAATATTCTACCTAAGTAAACTTTGCTTAGCAGATGTTTATTTCACCTGTTTCCTCAGTATACTTGGAAATATTGATAAGAATCTTAAGTGTTCATCAGGCTCTAAACTACAGATTGAAAAGCTCGTAAGTGAATATATATATATAGTAAACTCTTTCAAGTTATTCTCTGCTCATTTTTTTTGCTTTATCCGAGTACTTATTGAGAAATAATGTCGTGTTTATTTTCTTTTTCTATTAGCAATAAATTAATTATTCTAAATTTCCTTTATTACAAATGTTTTTTTTATTTCCTAAACTTGAAATTGTCAATTAAAATAATTGATAAAATGTTTATCTTCCACACTTCAACATCTGAACTATAATATTACTAGTAATTTGCCCAGCATAAGTGACAGTATCATAAAATGTTATCTTGAATTGTCTATGCTGTCTTTCTCTGTCCTGTCTCTCTTTCTCTGTCCTGTCTCTCTCTGTCCTGTCTGTCTCTCTCTCTCTGGCAGTGCTTCCAGGTGATTGTGGTGGTGGTTACAAAACATCCTGCAGGTGTGACAGACAAGCCGACAATTATATATACAGATTGTTATCTGGATTACATCTTTGTTACGTTTTATTTTAAAAAAAATATAAAGTTGAAATGTAGTATGATGACCTTTACAATAACATATCACAATAAGGTTTGCAATTTGATGTATTATATCAGTTCACTTTCAATATATTTATTAAAGTCGAAGTAGAAAAAGTAAAATATCACCATTGTAATTAGAGGAATATAATTGTAGATCATTTTAGTTAGGGTTTGCAGGTGCCTTAGAACTTTAAATCATTACTGAATGATTTTCATCTTTTTTGAAAAAGTAATGTGACACTACAAAAGATGTTACTATTGTGTGCAAAAAAAAAAAAATCAGCCTTTATTGTAACATTGGGCATTTAAATGCATGCTACATTGAGTCTATGAAGGGCATTGTGAAGATACCACTTGGGCTGTCACTCCACAGTGATTCTCCAAATCATCAGCAACCAAAATCTATTGAAATGAGTATGCATTGTTCAGTGTGTGCCTGGACAAATCCTGCTAAAGCTAAAATGTCAAGTTGGCTGTCTAGGTAACCCTGTGCAAATAGGACCTGGTGGTTGTTATTAGTGATGTCGCAAACATAACATTTTCGGTTCGCGAACTGCAAACGCAAACCGCCGCAAATGTTCACGAACCGGCGAACCCGGCGAACCGCCATAGACTTCAATGGGCAGGCGGATTTTAAAACCCACAGGGACTCTTTCTGGCCACAATAGTGATGGAAAAGTTGTTTTAAGGGGACTAACACCTGGACTGTGGAATGCCGAAGGGGGATCCATGTCAAAACTCCCATCGGAAAATTAAATAGTTGATGCAGAGTTTTTTTTTTAATCCATAAAGGGCATAAATAACCTAACATCCCCCTCCACCATCATTCTTCCCTGTATCTCTTTACCCCCCATCATCATCTTCCCGTGTCTATTCCCCCCCTCCCTCATCATCCTCCCCTGTGTCTCTTTCCCCCCTTCCTCATCATCTTCTCCTGTGTCTCTTACCCCCTCCCTCATCATACTGCCCTGTGTCTCTTTCCCCCTTCCTCATCACCCTCCCCTGTATCTCTTTACCCCTCCCTCATCATCCTCCCCTGTATCTCTTTACCCCCTCCCTCATCATCCTCCCCTGTGTCTCTTCCCCCCTCCATCATCATCCTCCTCTGTGTCTCATCCCCCCTCGCTCATCATCCTCCCACCTCCCTCATCATCCTCCCCTGTATCTCTTTACCCCCTCCCTCATCATCCTCCCCTGTGTCTCTTTGCCCCCTTCCTCATCACCCTCCCTGTGTATCATCCCCCCTCCCTCATCATCCTCCCACCTCCCTCATCATCCTCCCCTGTATCTCTTTACCCCCTCCCTCATCATCCTCCCCTGTGTCTCTTTGCCCCCTTCCTCATCACCCTCCCTGTGTATCATCCCCCCTCCCTCATCATCCTCCCACCTCCCTCATCATCCTCCCCTGTATCTCTTTACCCCCCTCCCTCATCATCCTCCCCTGTGTCTGTTTCCCCCCTCCCTCATCATCCTCCAGTGTGTCTGTTTCCCCCCTCCCTCATCATCCTCCCCTGTGTCTCTTCCCCCCTCCCTCATCATCCTCCCCCCTCCCTTGATGATAAAGGGGGGGAAGAGACACAGGGATAAGTGTGAGGGGTGTTAGGGTAAGGGGTGTTAGGGATAAGAGTGAGGGGGTTAGGTGTTAGGGTGAGGGGTGTTAATGATAGGTGTGAGGGGTGTTAGGGTGAAGGGTGTTAGGGATAAGTGTAACGTTGGTTAGAGTGAGGCATGTTAGGAATAAGTGTGAGGGGTGTTAGGTCTTAGGGATAAGTGTGAGGGGTGTTAGGGTTAGGTGTTAGGGTTAGGTGTTATGGATAAGTGTGAGGGGTGTTAGGGTTAGGGTAAGGGGTGTTAGGGATAAGTGTGAGGGGTGTTAGGGTTAGGGTGAGGGGTGTTAGGGATAAGTGTGAGGGGTGTTAGGGTTAGGGTTAGGGGTGTTAGGGATAAGTGTGAGGGGTGTTAGGGTTAGGGTGAGGGGTGTTAGGGATAAGTGTGAGGGGTGTTAGGGTAAGGGGTGTTAGGGATAAGGGTGAGGGGGTTAGGTGTTAGGGTGAGGGGTGTTAGGGATAAGTGTAAGGGATGTTAGGGTTAGGTGTTAGGGTTAGGTGTTAGGGATAAGTGTGAGGGGTGTTAGGGTTAGGGTGAGGGGTGTTAGGGATAAGTGTGAGGGGTGTTAGGGTTAGGGGTGTTAGGGATAAGGGTGAGGGGGTTAGGTGTTAGGTTGAGGGGTGTTAGGGATAAGTGTGAGGGGTGTTAGGGTTAGGGTGAGGGGTGTTAGGGATAGGTGTTAGGGTGAGGGGTGTTAGGGATTAGTGTGAGGGGTGTTAGGGTTAGGGTGAGGGGTGTTAGGGATAAGTGTAAGGGGTGTTAGGGTTAGGTGTTAGGGTTAGGTGTTAGGGATAAGTGTGAGGGGTGTTAGGGTTAGGTTGAGGGGTGTTAGGGATAAGTGTGAGGGGTGTTAGGGTTAGGTTGAGGGGTGTTAGGGATAAGTGTAAGGGGTGTTAGGGTTAGGTGTTAGGGTTAGGTTTTAGGGATAAGTGTGAGGGGTGTTAGGGTTAGGGGTGTTAGGGATAAGTGTGAGGGTTGTTAGGGTTAGGGTGAGGGGTGTTGTTTTCCCTATAGATGCAGTATCACCTACACTCAGCCTCCTCTCAGTAAGACTGCAAGTTAGTTATGATTCCAAAATGGCTGCTGTCCATGAGTTAGAAGGCTCTGGAAGGGAGTGTATGCTGCTGATTGGCTGGAATGTGTCTGCTGACTGTGACATGCAGCGTCAAAGTTTGCTCAATGATAAAGTATAGGGGGCGGGTTGAATATCGCATATGTTCGCAGTTCGCCGCGAACATCCTATGTTCGCCAGGAACAGTCCGCCGGCGAACTATTCGGGACATCTCTAGTTGTTATATCTTTGCAATTTGCTATAGATTGTTAGAAATGTTTTATATGTTGTTATACATTTATACATGTACATACAGTTTGTACACTTACCCTAAGATCAGAGTGTCTATTCAGAGCAATTGTTATATGACCAGACAGCCTAGAGCCTTACAAGCCTGGATAATCAGACTTGCTGCCCTTCTTCACAATATTAGTGATCAATTCAGCAAACTCCAAATATTTACTATGAAATGTAATTGTTCATCTTGTATTAAAGTGTGTTTTGGTGACAAGAAAATAATTAGACTTAGATATACGATTTTGGGATGTATTATTTTGTCCAGAGGGCTTACAGTATTGTTTACACTTTTTTTCTTATTTTAGATCCTCCTCTGTGAGTTTTTCTTCACTCAAGGCTGAAAAGGTAGATACACCTTTATGTTAAACTCTACCAAGCTGTCAGCAAATCCGTTTTGCCCAACTTATATACTCACAAGTAATCTATACAGGGATGAGGGTCATGTGTACACACATCTTGCTTTACAGCATATGATGACAAGAACAGTTGGAAGGTTGGTCTCTGGCAGATGAGGGTGTCTCACCGGCTGAAGTTTTTTAATGCAGACGAAATCAGTTCTCCAAAATGGGTGATATGTGCAGATGTAGAGCTTGATTACATGACTCTCATATCATTGCCCATCAATCTCATACATAGCTAAGGGAGATATTATGGGATAATTGAAGTAGTTATTTAAGTAGCTATTAATTGTCTCCCTCAAGTTGGTTCACATAAAAGATTCAAGATTTGTATTTAGGGTCTTTCAGTGGATCTTTAAGTGAGATATTTGAAGTTTGCACTTACATTATCACTTAAGGAAAATACCTTACAAGTATTTTTATCTGTCCTTACATGATATGTAAAAGCTTACTTACGCATATTTATGATGTTTGTTACTTGAGAGTAATAACTTTCCCACATAGCAGTTTAAGGATTGAACTAGTGAGTTAGAGCTAAGAACCTGCTGATTCTCACCAGTCAACTCTCTATCAAATCAAGAATGTAATGAAATATTGCTACATTGCTTCTACTGAATATACAAGTGTGTTCTATTACTAATGTTGACTGTGCCATGCCCCCAATACATACCCCTCCACCTATACCTACACACCATTTCATACCTATTGCTACGTATCCTCTACCACATATAACACACATACTCCTATTGTATACTCCTTATTATCTGTGTATCATTCATAAATGGTTGTTGTTGTTTAATTGTTAAGCTCTGTCCGACTCTCTGTGGCTCTATGGCCCAGAGCACGACAGGCGCATCTTGCAGCTACTGCCCCTCTGAGATCCATCCACTCATGCTAATTACTTTAATTACTGCATCTCACCATCTCCGACTCTGCCGTCCCCTTCTTTGTGGGCCTTCACTTTTTCCCATTATAAATTTTTTTCTAGGGAATCCTGTCTTCTCCTGATATGACCATAATATTTGAGCTTTAACCTCAATATCATACCTTCCAGTAAACATTTTTGCTTGATTTACTGTAGTATTAATTGATTGGATCTTCTTTCAGTCCAAGGAACTCTAAGTAGTTTTTGGATTCTTCCAGTCCTGCCTTACGCATGATGTATTCTGCAAATATGTTGAACTAGAATATTGCCCGTCAACAAATTACGGCAATTAAATTGTAAGTGAGCTAATGCTGTTTAGTGTATGGTAATCAAATAAATAATACATTAATACATTAATATTCTTTACCTATTTTGAAGTAATATATGCAGGAAGTATTGTGTTGAAGAGCTGGCAATCTGTTTTCATGTTGCTGCAGCATACATTGTGTGTTTTGAGTGCTGTGGAGCTGCTGTGTAAGTGTCAGCAATGTGTGCAGTGTGTAGTGTAAATAGTGTGCGTGCAAGGAAAATCAGTTAGGGTAGCTGTGTACTTCCGGATTGGGTAAGTTAGTGTTGTAAAATGACGCCTAATGTGTGGTACAGGGCTGTGGCTGATTTTGCATCCTTGTTCTTGAATCGCGTCTGTAATTTTTTTGGAAAATCTGTATGTGTTTGGTGGTGCTTTGCGTCTTTAGGTTCCTGTAGAAATCGTTTTCGTTTTTTTTGGCGGACATTTTTTCCCTTGCTTAGGTGATTTTCGGGTGTCTAAACTCTTGTATTTTGACTTAAATTGAGGTGTAACTTCAGTTTCTGAGGTCCTAAATGCCCCTCTTGCTGTGGGTCAGTTTTTTATGTATTTCTTGTGTGTCATGTACGCAGGTTTCGGTCGGTGAGGTCGTATTTTTGCGAGGTCGTAATGTTTTTTTTTCTAAGTCCCGTGTCTCGTATTTGTTCATCGGAAGTCCGTAAATGTTGCGAGGTCCGCAGTTGCTGGCAAGGAGCGCCTTCGGCACTCCATGCCAGCAACTGCGGCCCTCGCAAACCAAGGGCCGAAGGCTTGATATGAAAGCCCGCAGGGTTGGCATTGGCATTTGCATTGACAATTTGATCTCTTGTGCCTCTTCCTCCGCAAAGTACATAGATACATAAAATAAACACATAATACATCTATTTTTATTTTGTACAAACATGTTGACACACTTTTGTTTATTTAAACATGTGAGTGGATGTTGATAGTGCACGTTTCTGAGAGTGTGCATCTCTGACTGCTATATGTTTGTTAAGCCCAAAGTGGAGGCAGTGAGAGGAGGAAAGAAGGGTAGTGGAGGCGTAAGGAGGAGTGAAGGAGAGATAGGGAGAGCAGGGGGAGAGGTGAGGCTAGGTTAGTCTAGGCACACAAGCCCTAGGGACAATGGGGGCTGTCTCTGGGTTTTTTTGGGGACGAGAGCTTCAAGTTTCAGGGCTAGCGCAAAGAGGAGATTCCCAGGAACAGTGATCATAAGTCTGACAAGAAACACATGGCCCTCAGTTACTCATCTAAGGAATGCTTGGTTCCCTTAATGCCATTGATAACTGGTCCCATATCCTATATGGAGGGTGAGAGCTGTTCAGAAGGAAAGTATGTGAAGATAGATGGAGGATTAGCACTGTAGTAATGCATTAAAGGGATGTTAAGAATTTATAGCACGGCTCTGATGATTGCAGAGTAAGAATGAAGAAAACTATGACAGGAAGCAGCCAAAGCAAAAGCCACAGGTAGCAGTCCCCAGTTGATTTGGAGTATAATGAGTGGGAGTAACTTTTGAGAGGCAGATTATTTTTGTAGGTATGCTGTAGTGCAAGGTAAGTACATACACCCCTAGTCATACAATACTATAACCAATCCTCATCACAAAATATACACTCCCCCTCATTACATCATCATGTCATTGCATCATTTAGCAATTGCTCACAAATCAGCTGTGAAAAAAATATCACATATACAATAGCGACTGACCATGAATGACTAATCATGTTGCTATGAAACCCGCAGCTTCTAACTATCGCTTTATCCCTCTACTTCCCCTGGATTTAAAACTGCTTGAGTGACTCATTTAAAATTGCCTAACCCAATTTATTTCCTGCAACTCTCTCCTTGACCCCTTCTAGTCTTCTCACCCTCTACCACAACTTCCACTCCAGATAAATCTCGCACTGTTGGGCAAGTAAACAATATATATATATATATATATATATATATATATATATATATATATATATATATATGTATTTAGATAAATTATTTTTTATTTAATAAAATATTTTGATATTAAAAAGGTGTGACAGCTGTATTTATAGCTTCAATAAATAAAAAGGTATTTATTTTGTGTTAAAATATGATATATTTATAGACAGTGAATTTGAGCATTTGTTTCTAGGCTGCATGGTTTCGTGACATGTATTAACCCCTTGAGTACGTGGTTGTTTGTTACCCTGAATTTTGTATCATAAAACAGGCTTAATACCAACATATCAAATGTTTTATTAAACATATGTTGATATCGGATTGTTAGGTGTAAAATAATGTTGAAATGTCATCATTTTGTAGTGCTTTCTATTCTATACTTTCATTTTAAATGTTTCTGCGGTACTCAGCAAGGGTTTGAAAACTACTTTCGAATGGTCTTTGGCAGTTACGGCAGTGCCCTGATTTGCTGGTGATCCGAAAAGTCTTATTAGCATAGGGTTTTGGTGTCAAAGTGTAAGTGAGTAACTTATTGGGAGTAATTCATTGTCAGTGCAGAAATAAATGGAGATTTGTGCCTTGATTTTTGGCTTTGTCGTGTAGTTCAGTCATTTATGATTAACATAGCTAGGTAGGATTTACTGCTCTGCTACAGCACTCGTAATTGTAATCTACTGACCACTTAAGTGATGTGCATTTTTCTACAATGTGAGGTTTGTTGTTTTATTTTTAGTAAGCCTCATTGCACCACACTGAATATATATCTGTGGTGCACACAAAACTTTAAAGTTTCAAAAACTATGCATTGTGTCAGTATTGTTATTTTAAGATGGTGAATGATACCTGCACATATATTCGGAATTGCTGGTAATCTAATAATTTACATGATCACCATATGAAAGTTTTTGTTTTTTTTAAAAACACACTGTCTGTGTGTGCAGTACGGCAAGGTATAAGAATTTAGCCTATTATTAGATACAACAAATGTAGTATTGTTTAACATGTTTTAAATTGTATTCCATTTGACTACAAATTGAACATTAGAAAATAAAATTAAATATTTTTTGGGGGGAAGGGTCTTTTGCTCAATTATGTTTCTATATCATACTGATACAAAGGTAGTATGACTGTATATTACATATTTGTTTAATGTAAAATATAAGCAATTTTCATTTTAAATCTATATTTGTATTTCTCTGTTACTAACATCACAAATACACATGCTAAAAGAGCCAAAACAGGAGACTGAAAATAAAATCTAAAATCACATATTACCACCTAATTGGCCTCTGTTGCACCCCTTTTTGTCTCTCTCATTGTCTTGAGTGTTACTGGAATGAAGTAATGAGGTAATATGTATTTGTTTTATTTTAATTGCAGCCTACAGCTTTTGTGATGTTAGCACATGTGTTTTTGATAAATAATGAGATATAAAAGTAAAAATATAGATTTGACATGGAAAGTGCTTAAATGGCCCTTTAATACAGTAGTCCATTAACACACTTATACTCAGAGCATACATCTGGTTACATGTTTGATGATTATATTTTTTGCAATAATTACAAAGACAGGAAAGATTGATTAAATATATTTTAGATCAACATTTTATGTAAGTCAGTGAATATACAGAGCTGGCTACCACAGACTCACTGTAGATGGAGGAAAGGGAAAAGGTGTTTACAGTACAGGGAGCAAGATAGGATTTTATGCTGACAAGGAAGATCAGAATGAAGGTTCATTGGATTTGTTACATGAGAAAATACTGTATGGTAATAGTTGAATAACCATCAAAATACAAGTGTATGTGCACACACACTGTGATTTCTGTATTAACATTAAGATTTATAATAACACTATTGAAATGTAGTGTAATAGTGTAATGCTTAAAAGGCTGACGTTGTTCAATTCTATGAGGATATTCAAGCTTGAATAAAGTGAGGAGAACAAACTTATGCAGGTCACATATTAGTAGAAATCTGCCACAATAATTCTCTTTTCATTGTCAACACTCTTTTCTAACAGATTCAGAGAGTACAAATGGACATCACCAGATGGACAATATAAAAATCAGATTAAATTTATACTTAGTAGCCAAAGATAAAGGAGGTCAATACAGTCAGCAAGAACTGGAGCTGACTTTGGCTCACTTGCAAAGTTTAGAATTAAAGAAGAAAAATATGTCAAATTATTACACGAAGCAGATATGAAATTAATAATATCCCCTGAAAATATGCTTTGGAGGTAAATAATAGTTTTAAGGGACTAGACATGGAAGATAGAAAACTGCTAAATTAGAGAAAATGATAATTAACAGTTTCAGAGATTATAATTAGCAATATAAAAAGTGCAACAAAGGCTATATAAATATATATATATATATATATATATATATATATATATATATATATACATATTTTTTATTTTTATTTAGAGGGCAACAAATTATACACATACTAGGAAGTAGAGGCATGATCTTCAGCCTGGGTCCAAAAGAGACTCAATGCCCCTAATGGATCCAATACAGATGAGTATCCTACAACATGTTACATCTCACAGAGTCCTTTGCACCTTTTACCTTAATACCTTCCCAACAAGAGCATTGCAAAAAACAGCAACCCAAAAATGTATAACAAAAATCAAAAAACAATACAAATTAAAAAGCAATTATATTAGTCGACATGTTCTGTGAAAAAATTGAAAAATCTCTCAAAATAGAGTCTTTAGCACAAAGTTTACAGTCCAGACATAAAAAGTTGAATGAAAGCTTTACAATCAGTAATTATAAAGCATAAGCAAGAAGAAAAATCAGATCCTGATGAAAAAAAAAAAAAAACAATAAGTCCATAAATAACAACAACAAAAAAGTGAGCACCTGCTTGACCAGGTCCATATAACATGGAAAGAGTTCCATGGGGTGGATGAAAATATCTACATATGCTGTTAAATTCCCTATTAAATTCCTTCAACATGTAAAACCATAGCCCATAACGTAGCCCGTAGTATAATAGAATGCTAAAGCTGGAACCAGAAGATACCTGGAATAAAGTGAAAGTTTGGCCTTGGAGAACAAACTTCTGCAGGTCACATATTAGTAGAAATCTGCCACGATAATTCTCTGTTCATTCTCAAAACTATTTTCTAACAGATTCAGAGTCTACAAATGGACATCACCAGATGGACAATATAGAAATCAGATTAAATATATACTTAGTAGCCAAAGATGAAGGAGGTCAATACAGTCAGCAAGAACTGGAGCTGACTTTGGCTCACTTGCAAAGTTTACAATTAAAGAAGAAAAATATGTCAAATTATTAAACCAAGCAGATATGAAATTAATAATATCCCCTAAAAATATGCTTTGCAGGTTAAAAATAGTTTAAGGGACTAGACATGGAAGATAGAAGGCCTGGGGAACTTTGTACAACAGTTTGTGGCATTGTCCAGAAAACAACAACAAAGAATATCCCAAACAGAAAAAAGTAAGAAGGCAAACTGTCTGTCTGATGAGGCTTTGAAAGTAGCTTAGGAAATAATAAAACTGAAAGGTAGTGGAGATATCCAACTGAATGCAGAATTCCAGAGCCTAGTGAGAAAAGACAAAGAGACATTAAATAATGAGCAATGTAAAGAGATTAATTGAGACGTCTTGGAAAGTGAAGTGAGATAGGCCCTTGGAAGCCTTGTTGATTACAAGGCTAAAGGTGTTGTTGGAAACCCAGTGGAACTGTTGAAAATCCTAAAAAATAAAGTGTTGCTTGCATTATGCCAACAAATTTGGAATACTCAACAATAACCAATAGCAGCCAAATTCCCTTTAATTAGGATCCAGCAGAGTTTCAGGATACAAAAGGTTACAGGCTTATTAAAAAAAAAAACATGTCTCTGACCCCTTTGTTAGGATAGAGCATGATGCAAGAAAGAGCATACAACTTGGATTAGTGTACAGACAGAGAGCCAACTTTATTGTTCCCAGACATATTTAGATGGTACAACAACCAATCCACATTAGTCACCCTTTAGCAGGCTAACTTTTAATCAATGTCTAATAGCTTTTTTGATCTCCCCACTCCTGACTTATATTGACGGGATTGTGCCCCTGCCATTCCCCTTTCTTAGACAGAACTCCTCTGGTATTCTTCTGCTGTCAAGAGGTTAGTGGGTTAGGTTTCTCCCTGTCTCCAGATACTTTAGGGCCTGTGTAGGGAGCTTTCTGTTAGGTCACTAATAAACTTTGTGACTATCTGCCCAGAGACAAAGCATCTGGCAAAGTGGCGTAGCTTTCCTCCCACCTGGAAACCAACAACAAATCATATTGTATAAATCACCCTACATACAATGCATTAACCCTATCTACAATACATTAACCCTATCTACATTATATTAAACCCTATCTAGGAACACCGTTGTCACTGAAGGGACATCTGCAAAGGTAAGTGGTCTTATTTATTCTATTTTAGATTATATCTAGTGATTTTAATGTATGTAGATAGGGATTAATGTAATGTAGATAGGGTTAAATGTATTGTAGATAGGTTTAATATATTGTAGATAGGGTTAATGCATTGTAGTTAGGGTTAATACATTGTAGATAGGGTTAATGTATTGTAGATAGGGATAATGTATTGTAGATATGGTTAAATGTATTGTAGATAAGATTTAATTTAATGTAGATAGGGTCAAATGAGTTTTAGTTAGGCGGTAATGTTTTATAGATAGGGGGTAATGTATTGTATTTAGGGGGTTATTGTAGTTAGGAGTATATTTGTACTGTATTTAATGATGTACTGTAATTTTATGTATATTTGTGTATGTATTTTCTTTGCAGGAGCGTAATTCTTTTTTTATGTTTTGTAGTGAGGGGGTTTGTGTAATCTTTTTTATTTTTTTGTAGTGGGGGATTGTGTAATGTTCTTTTTTCATTGTGTAATTTTATTTTTTATTTTTTGTCACATTGTTTTTTTTATTTTTGTAACTTATCTTTTTTATTTTGTATAATTAGTGGGGTGGGGGTTTAATAGGGGGTTAGGTGGGTAGTTTAGGTGTTAATAGGTTAGGGTAGGTTTTAGGTAGGTAGAGGTTAATAGGTTCGGGTAGAGGGGGGTTGTTTTAGATTAAGTAGTTTATGGGGGGGATACAGTAGTGTAATGTTTGTACTTAGTGTCATGAGGGTTCTGGAGGTCCCTCGTGGCACTTGAAGGGTTAACATTAGGGTTCTAATTGTCCCATCAGAGCCTTTATAGACCCTCATGCGACTGATAGGGTTAAAGAGAGGCTTATGGGTAGTCTGTATGGACCCCCATAAGTGAAGGGGATAGATGGAGGCTTATGGGCTTAGATGGAGGCTTATGGTGGTCTGTATAGACCCACATAAGTTATGGAGTTAGATGGAGGCTTATGGGGGTCTGTATAGACCCCCATAAGTGATGGGGTTGGATGGAGGATTATGGGGTCTGTATAAACCCCCATAAGTGATGGGGTTAGATGGGATAGATGGGGTCATATAAACCTGGATGGGGTTAAATAGGCGTAGATGGGGTAAGATAGGCTAGATGGGGTTAAATTGGCCTAAATGGGGTTAAATAGGTGTAGAGGGGATTAAACATGCCCAGTTGAGGTTAAATAAGCCCATTTAGGGTTAAATATAGCCAGTTAGGGTTGGGTAGGCCCAGTTAGGGTTAGATAGGCCGAGTTAGCTTTAAGTAGGGCCAATTAGTGTTAAACAGGTCTAGGGGGGTTTAAATAGACCTAGATAGGGTTAAATAGGTCTAGAGGGGATTAAACAGGCACAGTTAGGGTTAAATAGGCCCAGTTAGGGATAAATAGGGCCTGTTAGGATTAGATAGGCCAAGTTTGGTTTAGATATGCCCAGCTATGGTTAAATAGGTCCAGTTAGTGTTAAATATGTCTAGAAGGAATTAAATAAATCCAGTTAGGGTTATTAGGTTCAGATAGAGTTAAATAGGCCCAGTTAGGGTTAGATAGGCCCAGTTAGGGTTATTAGGTCCTGATAGATCTAAATAGGCCAGTTAGGGTTAGATAGGCCCAGTTAGGGTTAGATAGGCTGATCACAAGACAGGCAATCAAATTTAGCTTCGGTGGGCTTGTACCTGATCGCGGGAGTTATCCCGCAGATCTGTGTGCATGCCAGGTAAACTAATAAGTCAAAAATAAATTCAAAGAAGCACTGTACAGCACTATCAATGATGGGGGACGCATTGAGGGACATGAGGATGACATGTAGTACATTGACTAGCTCGCACATCGCCGCTAGCCAATACTGTCATTTAAGGCGACAAAATCCGCCGGGCTTGGATTTTGGGTTACTGCCCAAAGTCCCATGCTTGGATGACCTCCAAGGCAGCAACTCGATCTTCAAGCCCAAAGGACTGTGGCCACAAATTACGTTATTGGCTAGCCGCGATGTGCCCGCCAAACTAAACTTTTTAGTTTGGCGGACTTGCAAACGGCTTTGCGGGCTAATGCACGCGATCAGGTACAAGCCCGCCAAAGCTAACGGCCAATTGCCTGTCTTGTGATCGGCCATTGGAAGGGTTGTGCTGCGGCCCCGTTGCTTTGAATATCAAATAGCAGTAGGGCTACGAGTACTCTCGCAAGGAATTGCATTGTTGCGGCAGTTTTGCGGCCATCATTATAATGAGTCCCTTAGTAAGTTTTCTTTTGTTTTTTTGCATTTACAGACAGGCTTTACATGAATAGCAAGCTTATATAGGATAATCCATAAAAGCTACCGCTAGACCCCATGTGGGGTCCTCTTTTGTAATTTTCGGCCACACCCGCTCATTATTACATTATCTACATTCACTCTATATTTAACTGCTATAAATATTGCTGAATTTTCAAAAATAAAACAGTTCACTTCTGAGACATAAAGAAAATGCTATGTCTCTTACTTGTTCCTGGATGGCTGCAATACTGATCCTATCTCCACCCTGCAAGTAACTTGTCCTGGTCACTACCACAGGGAGGTTACTGAGATCCCTGCTGGTGCTGTAGTAGTCCCTACCCCAGATCGTCACAGCAAGGTTATATCATTTAATCACTGAATACTGAAAATAATTTTAGGGATATTTTAGAAAAATACATTTTGTTATCATGTCACATATACTTTTAATTTTTTTATATTTTTTCTTTGCCTTTTTTGACGAATGTATTCGCCAGGCCTGGATTATTTAATATGTGTGACAATATTTGTTTATACTTTTTGTTATTTCACTCTGCTGTAAACTCTCTGGGAGTACAAATTACCTAATGATAAGCTTGTTTATTAGCCTGTTACTATAGCCTCTTTGTAATAATCTTATTTAACAGTATCACTTGTTTTTGGTGGAAGTAGATAAGTTTCTGCATATTTAAAAAAAATTCTTATAATGAAGAAATTTATTTTTAGCTCATATATGTTTCTTGTTGTCTGTTTACAATGAAGAGTACTTAGGAAGGTGTACCTGGCAACTTTATCAACCATTAAGTCCCCCAAATTTGTTTTTGCTAAACTCACTTCATAACTTTATATTCAATAAGTTAGTATTTAATTTTGCCAGAAATTCTATGAGTAGTTTCACTGTATCATTCCATAGGAAGAATATATCATCTTTGTATTGAATCCATGTCAACACATATTGATTATATTCTACTAGCGACTTGCCCGTCAAAAAATGACGGTCAATAAAAATTAAATGTTGTGAAATTTGTTTGCAACACAAAATGAGTCAGCTACATTTGTCCCTTTTTTTTTCTAAAAATAAATACACATTCATTTTTTTAACTTTTTATTTTTTTAACTTTCAACTTATATTTCACAAACATGAAAGTTTGTGACATGCAACTTGTATATTAAACATTTGTTCAACATTTTGTTAACAATACTAACACTTTTCAATACATATTTATCACTGAGTAACTGCGAACTATATTAACTTAGAGTAAGTAAATTGTTTTAACAATAACATGCTTTTTATCATTTGTAACATCTTTGTTAAACTCTTGTTAAACTAAATTAGCATTGAATCCAGAGGAAGGCAAACAATAAAAAAACCCTATTGGAACTTGGCCAATTGTATCAAAGAGGGAAACAAATTAATTCCTTCCTGACCCCATTAACTGGCGATCGGATTTCTCCCTGAATCAATACTTTGTCTTTAAATAATACATTTCCAATTATTATGAAATGCTTCAACTTTATACTAACAATACATGTTTTACTATACAACATATATATTTAACAAACTTTTTTTAAATTTAAAAAAACACATATTTAACATCTGAAATTGTAACATCAAACAATATCATTTAACTCTTGTAAATCGTGAAAAAGTCAGTTAATTGTTTTGTGGGGCCAATCATGTTAATATGAAACTTTGAACCAATTCCAATCTGTTTAAGTATATTTTACTGTTGTTTTTGTTGTCATTTTTTTTTTGTTTTTTTCTGTTTGTCCTTTCTGCAAATATCACATAGATTTTCATAAGTTAAATAGTGGTCCCCTATTTAAAGAGTCCCAGAGTACTTTAATTTTGTACTGGAAGTCAAACCACTGTTCTCTATGTTTTGTTGTCCATTGTTTAAATGTTTTACTTGAAATATTGTTTTTGTGCAATCATATTGAGTACCATAAAATGTTGGCATTAAAATGAAACCATTGTCCTCTATCTTTCCAACACCTCATAGTAGACAATATTTTTGGTGTAAACACATCCATCGTCCAATAAATGACCCTGAGTTTCATTTTCTTCAACATGCACTTTAATTTCTTTTGGATTAGTGCATCTTGAAAAAGCCACATAGAGTTGTCAATGTGCAAAAACTGGTTCCTTTAAAAAAATCCCAACCGACTTAAAAGTTTGTCCTTGGGATTTATTGATGGTCATGGCAAATGCCATGATAAGTGGAAATTGTCTCCTTTGAAGGACAAAAGGCAAACCACTCTCACTTGGAGCTAAATCAATTCTTTGTATAAAAACTCGTTCACCTTTATGGGTCCCAGTTATAATTTCTGCATCTATAAAATGATCTTTTAACTCATGCACAATTAAACTGGTCCCAGTTATAAATAAAGGATAATAAAAATAATAATTACAAAGTCCTTTTTTTGGATTCATATTTCGCAATAACATGACAATTGCGCCTTTTTTCAATTGTAAAATATGTGGTGGCATTCCAGATGGTGTTAACACATTAATAAATTCGATACTAAAATTCGATTCACTGTCTTTATAATCAGACAGAATCAAATCTGCACTGCAATAATTATTTTGTGGTGCATTGATGTATTTTAAAATTTCGTTATTTACATTCAAGGCATCGATATTTTTTGATGTTAATATCACTTTTTTTTGCAATGTCTGAGTAATCCTCATTATTAAGAGTGTTTAGAAATATGGCTGATATGAGTGATTCATTGCAAACCATTTCTGATGGAATTTCAATGGTATCATTTGGTAAATGCTGTATTTCTGGATGTTTTCCTTCTCCGATTTGAATGAGCCAATCATTGAATTCATTATGGCCTTCTGATCTCATATTTAATTCTAATTTGAGATGTGTAAATATTTGCCACAGTTTACTGGTCTTGATACATGTTTCAATGACCTCCGTTCTATTTCCGTGTGGCACAACAGGTAATGTTTGCCTAAAATCTCCTCCTAACAGCATCACCTTTCCACCAAATGGCAACTTATTATCCATCACTTCTTTTAAAAATCTGTCAATAAATTGCAATGCATGACATGACATCATTGTTGCCTCGTCTATGATAATTAGTTTATTTAGTTTACATTTTTTTGCTTGTAAGGAATTCAATCGAATATCTGACACTGATGTTTCCAAAATGGGAACTGGCAGCTTAAATCCACTATGCACAGTTCTACCACCATCTAACAAAAGTGCAGCAATTCCAGTTGTTGCAAATGGCATAGCTATCTGACCCAGTAATCGAATATAACTCATCAAACAATTGTACAGATAAGTTTTTCCTGATCCACCTGGGCCGTCTAGATAGAAATACCGGTCTTTGACCATTTCATCATCTGTAGCATTTGTGATGGCATGAAATGCTTCTAACTGTAAAGTATTTAAAGTTGCCAGTTTTTCTTGGGTTTTTTGTTTTTGTAGCTCAGTGTCATAATCATCAAAATTGATGTCATCTGTAAGTCCTGGTTCTGGTAAATTAAAACTTGCACAATTTAATCCATGAGCCAACAATATTTCTTGTATTTCCATCAATGTTTTTAACAGAGCTATTGGTTCTCTGTAACGTTTCAAGAAATCTTCTGACATGTAAATGTGTCCCACAAAGTGAAAGCATCAGGTACATTGCAAAATATGCAAATGAATGCAAATTGTTGTCTCATTTGCTTTGGCATTTGACATAGTGCTGCTTCTTCCAGACACCTCTCCCATTCTGTATCATCAGATATGAAATTTTTATGTCTTGCAGCTAATAGAAATGTATCATAAACTATGTCATTCACTGTACGTAAATGCTCAACACTCTGTGCACCGGGAACATGTAGCAGAAGTAATCTTAAGCTGAAAAGTTTAATGTCCCTTGGACTGACGGTATAAATTTGTGGTATAATTTTATGTGCATCTCTTCTTCGTTGTCGCCATAGACCATTTACAAATACATAGTGATATGGTAGCTCTATGTATAAAAATTGTCTGGCCTGCGTATCCTGACAGTTTAATTTAAACCATGCAGTAAGTGTGGTATCTCTGTCTTCACTTTGATATAATGCAGTTCATTCATTTCCTGCAGTAAAGCAAACCAACTGACTTTGAGGCAAATGTACAGCTAAACGATAGATAGCATGTGACCGATCATGCATCTCAAATTTCAAAAGGCGCCACATTGCTTCAGGAGCACTCACATACCTTGCATCTAAATAATTTGATAGTTCATCATGTAAAGTTGGATTTTTGTTTTCATTTGCAGCACCTTGTACAACAACAGTAGCTGCGTCATATCCTTTGTATATATATTTATACACATACTTAATTGATTTAATCGAAGTGCAAGCTTCCACATTGATGTGTGCATTGTACTTGATGAGCAAATGTGGATTGTATGGAATGACAAATCTATTATCAACCTTTTGGCCAAGGATAATAGCTGTTTGTCCTTGTGTTCTTTTATACAAAGGATATCCATCACAATTTGCATAAGTTTGCATTTGAAATTGTTTTGGAAATTCTTTAGTACATTTTTTATTTTCCATACATGGTGAATTAGGATTCATCTCTCCACATGGGCCATGAATCATTCTATGTGTAACAATCTCCCAAAGTTTTGTATATTTTTCTTGGTCTGGCAATTGTGCGGAAATTACTGAATCCACTCTCTCTGCAGTGTTCAACTTATCTATTTCCTGCAGTATTAAAAGTATGTGAGCATGTGGCAATCTTCTTTTTTGAAATTCAATTGTGTAAACAAAAGCCACACATTGTCCAAATAAGTGTGCTTTAGTGATATCATGTATTAATGAATTGAGTTTGATTTTGAATACTCTTGCCACTAAATCTGGTCGGTCAGAAGTAGTTTGTCCCAGATTCAAATTTTCCTTGATCTCTGGCCATTGTGGATTACATGTGAATGTAATAAATAAATCTGGTTTTCCAAATTTTGTGACAATAGCCATGGCATCATTGTACCTTTCTCGCATATTGCGAGGAGATCCTTGGAAAGTGGATGGCAAAATAATTGCTCTTCCAGCTGGAATGTCTCTGTTGGAAGCTAAATCTGCCACATAATCCATTAATCCACAATACTGTTCTACTCGTAATTTATTTTGTTGAGATTTAATGAAATTTGGATTATTGGCTTCAACTTGTAAATATTAATCAATAATCCATTGTTGAGTGAGTTTGCCTCCATGTAAAATTGGATTAAAACAATCCCGGGTAGCAGTTTGTGCCACTTTATATTCCAGCATGGAAATATTAGATCTAATACGAAGTTTAGTATTGGGATAACTTTCCAATTGTAATTTTGGTTCCCATCCAGGTTCCCCATTTGGAAAGAAAATGGGATATGTCATTGGATCTAAATTACAGCTTAATATATTGATGTTAATAAATGGTTGTTCTTCATTGCGTGGATATGTTCTAATATCCCGCTGAAAAGGTGGTTCACCATCTTCATTTTTAAACACCATGACAACCTCACTTACTGTAGGTAAATTATATCTTCTTTGATCAGTTTTGCGATCTCTTTTTAACACCATATTTACTCTCGGTTTAGGCAATTAATGTCTTTCAGCATGTTCCTGTGCTAATTGTTTGAATGCTTGACCATATGTTTTTTTTTTGCATAATTTTGTCCAGCTGTTCAAAGACTATGCGCAAACTGTTTATTTTCTGGAAGCATCATTCTTTGTTCCACAGCTTCCATTGTATCTTAGACATATAACTGTGCAAATTTCCTTTGCTCTCCTTCTTGTGGGTGTAAATGTGAAGTTCGGTGGTAAATTTGACCTTGAACTCTAAAACAGTAAGGACCATGTCCCGGTACAGTTTCTGCTAATGTTGCACCCATTGAAGCAAATTAAATTGCACTGTTATAAGTCCTTATGTTTTGTTTGAAATTATTATAATTTGAAATGTTGGATCGCTCATAATGCATTCTAAATAATATGGAATTGTTTAGTGGAAGTTTCACCTTTCCTTTCTGACAGCAACTAATGAAATTTCCATCAGTAGGTCTTTCCTTTATAAAATGATAGGCCCCACAAAACTGACAAACCACATTAAGTAACCCACAATAATGAGTATCTGCTTGTACTGCAGTAGTAAACACATTGTCATGCATTTCTTGAACATAGATATCAGACCCACTTTCTATATGTACATTTTTTTCTTGTGTGTCTACATTTAAGTCATTCTGCAAAATAGAATCATTCAGCAATGGTTCACAGAGATGTTTTTGTTTACTTTTACGTTTCTTGGAAGCCCCAACACACTCACTTGTGGCTTTCTTACTCATCTTTTTTTAATTTAAAAGTCTCTGTTGATCTTCTTCTCGCAAGCGTTGTGAAGTTTCCGGTGTCTGAGCATCTCTCCACCTTTGCTTCCTTTCCCTTGCCAATCTTCTTTTGCGTTCCATTTTTTTTTTTTACTTTTTGTACTGTTACATTAAAGTTGATGAATAAACTAATCAAGCATTTTAAAATGGTGTACTTTTTTAGTCTTAAATAAATGAAACCATTTTTCAAAGTATTTTATTGACATATATTAAATAGGAAATAGCTGCACATATCTATATTTATATTATTATCCTCCATTTTTATTAATTCTTGATTGAATTCACTGCATACCATCAATTTCTTTTTTTCGCAAGTGTTGTAAGCTTTTTCTTTTTTTGAAATATTATTATTAATTCGTATTGTCTTTTCAACTTTACATAAGTGCATCTTAAAAATTGTTGCCAAGTTATGACTAAATATTATACGTTAATGACTCAATAAGTACTCTCCATTTTCACAAAATATAATATAGCCTTTTTGTATGCATCAATACAAAATTAAATGTTATATCTATGAAGATGATGTTGATGTTGTTCAAAGGCTGCAAACGTCACGCTGTGTGTTGATTCCTTTGCAGATCCAAATAAACTGTTAAATCAAATTGAGACTATTTGTAATATTTTTCTTCCTCGATATCATTAAATGAACATTAACAGACATATATTTGGCTCAATTAAAAAACTCAAAGCATATTCTGTAATATCTTGCTGTAGTAATATCATTCAAATTCTGTACCTGTCCAAATTATATTTATGATGTTCAATGTGTCCAAACGTCACTGTCTCTGTTCATTCAGCTACAGTTAACTGCAATTATACAAAATAGTAAAATTAATGTATAATATGTTGCTTCATCTGTATCAATCAATGAGGCTTAACATAGACATTTGTGAATAGATTAAAAACATGAAATAAATATATCAATCAATCTGCATGAACACACATATGTTAGCATAGATTAAAAACATACAATCAATATTCCTCAATTAATGTGTATTAATGTTAAATTAATGACTGACTAAATATAACGTCAAGACGTAAGCATGAGTCTATTCCCTTTTTTTTTGTTTGAGGGGTATTTTAAAATGAGTATGTTACAAGAGAATGATTTACATAATGTACATTACTAATGAAATAAGAATCAATTAATGTTCATTAATATTAAAGTAATGTCTGACTAAATCTAACGACAAAATGTAAGCATGAGTATATATATATATTTTTGTTTATTTTATACTATATATATAAGAACTGAATTATTAAAATAATTTACATTAATAATTTATTAATCAATGTGTTCCTTTTTTTATGCACATTCTTAAACGTTAACCTATTTTGATATTAATGATTATTAATAATTAATTAATTAAATAAAGTACATTATGAATGTTATTTACAATTCTTTCACACAGGTAATCAAGATATATAACAAATTAATTATTAAATTAATGTACATTATTAATTAATGAATCAATGTGTTGCTTTTTTATTCACATACTTAAACATTAACTAATTTAGATATTAATGATTAATTAATTAATTAATGTACATTATGAATGTTATTGACAATTCTTCCACACAGGTAAGCACGATATTATTTTTCTATTACCGTATATACTCGAGTATAAGCCGACCCGAGTATAAGCCAAGGCACCCATTTTACCACAAAATACTGGGTAAAATTAGTGACTTGAGTATAAGCCGAGGGTGGGAAATGTGCTGTCCCCTGTGTCCCTCTTGTGCCTTCTGTGTCCCCCTCTCTCTCTCTGTGTCTCTTCTCCCCTCTCCCTTCCCTGTGTTGCTTCTCCCCTCTCCCTTCCCTGTGTCTCTTCCCCCTCCCTTATCACCCTCCTCAACCCTACTCCTCAACCTCCCTCCTCATCCTTAACCTCCCTCCTCATCCTCAACCTCCCTCCTCATCCTCAACCTCCCTCCTCATCCCCAACCTCCCTCCTCATCCTTAACTTCCCTCCTCAACCTCAACCTCCTTCCTCAACCTCTACCTCCCTCCTCAACCTCCCTCCTCATCCTCAACCTCCCTCCTCATCCTGAACCCCCGCCTCAACCCCCTCCTCAACCTCTCTCCTCATCCTCCCTCCTCAACCCCCATCCTCAACCCCCCTCCTCAACCCCATCCTCATCCTCTCTTCTCAACCCCCAATCCTCAACCCCCCTCCTCAACCCCTCCTCCTCATCCTCAACCTCCCTCCTCATCCTCCCTCCTCATCCTCAATCTCCCTCCTCAACCTCCCTCCTCATCCTCAACCCCCCATTCTCAACCCCCTCCTCAAGCCCCCCATCGTCATCCTCCCTCCTCAACCACCCCATCCTCATCCTCAACCCCCTCATCCTCATCCTCAACCCCCTCCTCAACCCCCCATCCTCATCCTCTCTCCTCAACCCCCATCCTCATCCTCCCTCCTCAACCACCCCATCATCATCCTCTCTCCTCAACCCCCCTCCTCAACTCCTCCTCCTCATCCTCAACCTCCCTCCTCATCCTCAACCTCCCTCCTCAACATCCCTCCTCATCCTCCCTCCTCAACCCCCCATCCTCATCCTCTCTCCTCAACCCCCCCTCCTCAACCCCTCATCCTCAACCTGCCTCCTCATCCTTAACCCCCATCCTCATCCTCCCTCATTGTCCTCAACCTCCCTCCTCAACCCCCCTCCTCAACCCCCTCCTCAACCTCCCTCCTCATCCTCCTCCTCAACCTCCCTCCTCAACCCCCCATCCTCAACCCCCTCTTCAACCTCAACCCCCCTTAACCCCAACCCACCTCCTCCACCTCAACCCCCCTCAACCTCCCCCCTCAATCCCCCTCAACCCAAACCCCCCTCCTCCACCTAAACCCCCCTCCTCCACCTAAACCCCTCTAAATACCTCCCCCCTCTCCCCTCACTTACCTGCTTGTGCTCCGGCCTCCGCTCCTTGACCCGGCATGCATTTGACATCACATGCGCGCCGCGTCATTATCATATACTGGGTGCCCGCACCCGGTATATGCTAATGACGCAGCGCACATGTGATGTCACATGAGTGCCGGCTCCGGGTCAAGGAGCGGAGGCTGGAGCACAAGCAGATAAGTGAGGGGAGAGGGGGGAGGTATTTAGGGGGGTTTAGGTGGAGAAGGGGGGTTGAGGTTGAGGAGGGGGGAGGGAAAGAGACACGGGGGTAGAGAGACACATGGGGGGGTTAGAAACACACGGGGGGTTAGAGACTCACGGGGGGGTTAGAGACACGGGGGGTTAGAGACTCACGGGGGGGTTAGAGACTCACGGGGGGGTTAGAGACACGGAGGGTTAGAGACTCACGGGGGGGTTAGAGACTCACCGGGGGGTAGAGAGACACGGGGGGGGGGAGTGACTCAAGTATAAGCCGAGGGGGCCCTTTTTTGCCTTAAAAAAAGGGATGAAAAACTCGGCTTATACTCGAGTATATAAGGTAATTAAATTTACTCTTTTTTTTTTATTTATTTATTAAGTAAGTAATAATTTACTAATTAATAATTATAAATGATAATTACCAATGTGCCGCGAGCCTAGGCTGTAAATCTGTGTTAATCCGTAAATGTGTAATTGCGTTTCGTAAAATGTACTCGCTACTGCCTTTTTTACTCATTGTGCGGTTTTTGCACATCCTTTGTCTCGTTGTTTTTCGAGCACATACTTCTGTGGCTGTGTTTTACGCAGTTCGTAGTAGTATAGCCTCGTTTTCCTTTTTTTCGGCAGCCATTTTTTTCTCGTTTGGCCGACTTTCGATCTTTCTAACTCGTCTAAATCAATATAAATTGGAGTTCTACCTCACTCCCAGACGTCCTACCTGGTTCCCCATGCTGTAAGTGACCTTTTTGTTATTTTTTTGTGTGTATTTAGTGTTTTTTTTTATTGTTTTGGTTCCGCCGCTTATGTCGTAATTTTTTTCAGGTCGTATTTTTTATTCTAAGTCCCGCGTCTTGTGTAACTAAGTGCTACGGATTAACAGCTCGCCTCATTGCCAAAGTGCTACCATGTAACGGCTCACCTCGTTTTGCAGGTCATATTTTTTTTCGAAGTCCCGCGTCTTGTGTAACTAAGTGCTACGGTTTAACGGCTCGCATCGCTACTCGAGGCTCGCCTACAATGAGCGCCTGTGGCGCTCATTGCCAAAGTGCTATGGTTTAACGGCTCGCCTCACTGCGCAAGGCTCACCTGCAATGAGCGCCACAGGCGCTCATTGCCAAAGTGCTACGGTTTAACAGCTCGCTGGGCAATGAGCGCCTGCAGCGCTGATCGCTAAGTCGTACGAACTACGCAACACAGCGTGACGATGAATCATAGTTGGACAATTATAATATGTGACTAGCGACTTACCCGTCAAAAGTGACGTGGCAATAAAAAAGTGTGGAAATGCTGTTTGTCACACAATGTGAGTGTACTGTGTGCCTCAACTATATAGACTCCTATAACACAATAATGAACGCATGTAATAACACTATAAGTGCCATGAAGGTCACCCAGGAGCCTCATGACACAAAGTGTAAGCACTACACCATTTTAACCCGGTCTCTTATGGGGGTCTATACAGACCGTCATAAGCCTATATTTAACCCCATTAGTCCCATAAGGATATTTAAAGACCCTCATGGGAAAGTAAGAAGCCTAACATTACAACGTAAGCGGTTCTCCAGTACCCTCATTACACTAAGTACAAACACTACACTGCACTAAACCATCCACAATAAACCATTACATCTAAACTAACACCCCTTTACACTAACCTATTAACACCTACACTACCTACGTCAACTACCTACCCCCTAATAACCACCACCACTCTAATTACAGAAAATAAAAAACTAAAGTCACAAAAAATAAAAAAAACTACATTACAGAAAATAGAAAAACCTAAGTCCCATTACAGAAAAAAAAATGACACACCTGAAAAGGAAATACATAGAATACATACAATACAATACAAATAAAATAAAATACAGTACCCCCCCTATCTAACATACAATCAATACTATCTATCTAAAATATATCCCCCAATCTATCTAATATACAATAAATACTATATATCTAAAATACATCCCCCAATCTATCTAATATACAATAAATCCTATCTATGTAAAATACATCCCCCAATCTATGTAATATACAATACATCCTAACTATCTAAAATACATACCCCAAACATACAATGAATCCTATCTAAAATACATACCCCTATCTAACATACAATACTATAAAATATACAATAAATCCTATCTAAAATACATACCCCTAACATACAATAAATCCTAACTATCGAAAATACATACCCCAATCTAACATACAATAAATGCTATCTCTATATACAAACCCTAATTCTAAGCTAAAATAAAATAATTAAGACCACTTACCTTTGCCGATGTCCCCTCAGATCAGCAACCTAGGGGAAAAGAAAAAAAAATTAGTACAACACATTTACATAAATAAATAAACATTCTAAATATTCTACTCACCTTTCCAGCATATCCCCGTCCTTCTTCTTTTCTTCTTCTCTGGCGCGGCCGCTGATAAAAAAAAACGTTACATTAGTACAACATACATAAACATAATAAAAATAAAAATAAACATAATATACATTGTACTTACCGCCCCACGATGTCCCCGGCCTCCTCCTATAGGTTTATGGGGGTCTGTATTCACCCTCATGAGTGACAGGGTTGATTAAATGTTTATGGAGGTCTGTATTGACCCTCATGAGTGACGGGGTTAATTAAGTGCTTATGGGGGTCTGTATTGACCCCCATGAGTGACAGGGTTAATTATAGGTTTATGGGGGCCTGTATTGACCCCCATGAGTGCCAGGTTTAATTAAGGGTTTATGGGGGTCTGTATTGACCCCCATGAGTGACAGAGTTAGTTATATGTTTATGGGGGTCTGTATTGACCCCCATGAGTGACAGGGTAATATATTGGCTTATGGGGGTCTGTATTGCCCTCCATGAGTGACAGGGTTAATTATGGGTTTATGGGTGTCTGTATTGACCCTCATGAGTGATGGGGTTAATTAAGTGCTTATGGGGGTCTGTATTGACTCCCATGAGTGACAGGATTAATTATGGTTTTTTTGGGTGTCTGTATTGACCCTCATGAGTGACGGGTTAATTAAGTGCTTATGGGGGTCTGTATTGACCCCCATGAGTGACAGGGTTAATTATGGGTTTATGGGGATCTGTATTGACCCCCATGAGTGACCGGGTTAATTATATGTTTATGGGGGTCTGTATTGACCCTCATGAGTGCCAGGGTTAATTAAGGAATTATGGTGGTCTGTGTTGACCCCCATGAGTGCCAGAGTTAATAAATGTATTATGGGGGTCTGTACTGACCCCCATGAGTGACAGAGTTAATTAATGTATTGTGGGGGTCTGTATTAACCCCCATGAGTGCCAGGTTTAATTAAGGGTTTATGGGGGTCTGTATTGACCCCCATGAGTGACAGGGTTAATTATATGTTTATTGGGGTCTGTATTGACCCCCATGAGTGACAGGGTAATATATTGGCTTATGGGGGTCTGTATTGACCTCCATGAGTGACAGGGTTAATTATGGGTTTATGGGTGTCTGTATTGACCCTCATGAGTGACGGGTTAATTAAGTGCTTATGGGGGTCTATATTGACACCAATGAGTGACAGGGTTAATTATGGGTTTATGGGGATCTGTATTGACCCCCATGAGTGACCGGGTTAATTATATGTTTATGGGGGTCTGTATTGACCCTCATGAGTGCCAGGGTTAATTAAGGAATTATGGGGGTCTGTGTTGACCCCCATGAGTGCCAAAGTTAATAAATGTATTATGGGGGTCTGTACTGACCCCCATGAGTGACAGAGTTAATTAATGTAATATGGAGGTCTGTATTGACCCCCATGAGAGCCAGGGTAATTAAGGGTTTATGGGGGTCTGTATTGACCCCCATGAGTGACGGGGTTAATTAGGGTTTATGGGGGTTTGTATTGACCCCCATAAGTGAAGGGTTAATTAAGTCCTTATGGGGGTCTGTATTGACCTCCATGAGTGACAGAGTTAATTAATGTAATATGGAGGTCTGTATTGACCCCCATGAGTGACAGGGTTGATGAATGGCTTATGGGGGTCTGTATTGACCCCCATGAGCTACAGGGTTAATTAAGGGCTTATGGGGGTCTGTATTGACCTCCATGAGTGACAGGGTTAATTAAGGGTTTATGGGCTCATGATTGACCACCATGAGTGACAGGGTTTCTTAGGGGTTGATGGGGCTCTGTATAGAGCCCCATGAGTGATAGGGTACATTTTTTTAATTTTTATTATGGGTCCTTTAAGGACCTTTATGGTCCTTTAAGGACCTGTAAGGCTGGAAATTTGAATTTTCATTGCAGCACGCGATTGGGGACCCCCACTGAGAGGGTTAATGTGGGGTTAATGCAGGTTTCCGAGCTTATCTCGGATCCCTGCAAGGGTAAATTGTACGTTGCTGGGCGGTCAGGGGTCATGGAGCCTCGATTTGTTTTTTTTCGGCGGCCATTTTTTTCTCTCTTAGGGAAGTTTTGTGTGTCTAAACTCAGGAATTTTTACTTAAATTGCGGTATAACTTCACTTGCAGAGATCCTGGGTGCCTCCTTTGCTGTTGGTAAGCTTTTTATGTATGTTTTGTGTGTATTTATTGTGTTTTTAATGTTTTCAGGTGCACGCAGTTCGGCCATTAAGGTCGTATTTTTGCGAGGTCATAATGCGTCTCGTATTTTTTTGTGTAAGTCCGTATATAGTGATTTCTTGTCAGATTTATTTTGGTAAAGTTCTGCTTCTGTGGGTGTTTGTAACCGTGTGTGACACGGTGTAGAGCCTCCACCTCTGCAAATGCGGCCCCATAAGTTAATTTGCTTTTCAATTTGCCTCTTTTTGTGGGCTCCAAATGGTTTAGTTGTTACAGGCTTGAAAACTTTGCGAATGTTAAACCCAGAACTTACAGCCCATCTAAGCATTTGATCTATCACGTCGGCAAGAGTTACGATTGCTAAAATTGCATATCACTATTTAATTGCTACAATTCCCCAAGCCTGCAAATGTTTTCACACCTGTAAATGACAAATGTAGGAGAAAATCCTACGAGTGCTAGACAGGACCCGCAAGGGGGTTTAACCCCAGTCCGTAGCACTGTAAATGCAAATAAAAAATCAATACTGCACTGTAAATGACAGGGAAAGAGATGAAATACATTAAAATGAATTGCACAACAGTCTCAACCTCGCAAGTCGGCAATGAAAAATGTATTTTATTAGGTGTAATTTCGGGGTTATTGTTATCTCGGGAATCAATGAGTTCATACATATCAGGCCACCCACATGGACTAGAACAATATCTGCATTCACTTTTGTTATTTTGTATTTTGTAATTTTGTGAGTCCCATCACATATCGGACCCCCAAACACATTGATTGACATGTAACCTCCATGTTTTACTGACATCATGATGATGGTCTCATTTTCTATTGGCTGTTTGAAATGGGATGTTACGGTCTTGCTTAATTGATCATATTCTGAACTGGTATGGACAAGTGCATGGTTTACGGTTTCTACTTTAGGCCCGTAACTTGTGGGCCGGTTCAATTGAACAGCACCGGATTTGTAACAGACTGCGAGCCCGCAGCAGGGCTGCAGACATATGGGCTATATACCGTGAGATGCAGGCTTCGAATTGAATCGGACTATATATACTGCGTCTTTTCCACAAAGTGAAGAAGAGGTTAGCATAAGTTGGTGCATAGCTTAAACTCATAACAGCACCTCTAATGTGTAGGAAGAACTGGTCAGAAAAGTTAAAATAATTATACCTCAAAACAAAACCAAATTCAAAAGTTTAATTATAAATTTGTTATGCTTTTTTTTTACATGTTGCATCCATATTTAGTATGTGACTAAAATTATATTTTCTGTTATTTAAAAGCCCTCTAAATTTTGAAGGACTTTTATACCATACAATGAAAGGTAGACCAAGAACAAAACAGTATTGTCTAAATCTCTTATCAATGTTTTTACTGGTGTTATCACTCAAACTTCCTATATCAGAAACATTTGGACAACCTGGCATTTTTTGTGCTTTTTTATGGATCTTGACAAGAATTATAATGTAGCAAGAATGTGTCTGCATGAGAAATGTAGTCTTTATTACTTAGTATTAATTATTTTATTCTGCTTGTGTTAAAATATCTAAGTATACTTTTAAATATTCATGTATAGGATTCATAAACCGTTTCTATTAATAATGTATAAATTACCTCCTGGATCTTTTTTTGATTGAACTGTTATGTATATTACAGTTCTTGTCTGATTTAAATATCTGTTTGTATTTTATTTTATGTTTGTCCTCTCTCCTTATTTTCTAAATTTCTAGAAAAAGAAGAGCCCCCTGTTATATAATATCTCTTGCTTGAGGTATGTGGTATCAGGTATAACAGATCAAATAGATCACAATATAAAATGGGTAGAACTTCATATTTAATGGTAAGACAGGATTATTGTTGAGGGCAGTTCTATATATATTTGTAGGACAGGTGGGTAGATGTTAACCCCTGGGTCTATGTAATAATGTTATTGACATAGCATTTGTCGGGTGTCAGTGATTAATTGGGTGAACAAGTATTTGTAATTGACATTGTGATTTATGTGACTTCTTGACTGTTCTGGGATGTGTATGCATCATTTTTTATTAGTGTCTCATAAGCCTTTTCTCTGCTCTTGCAGGTTTGCATTTACATGAAAGTATTTATCCCTGAAAGCACTCACAGATCATCCAAAATATATGTACGTAAGTTCAGTAACTTTTATTGGAGCTTTGTAAGTGCATTTTCCATAACATCTCCCATAGCAGCAGAATCTTATGAGAACATGTGGGATGTTCATTTGTGCTTACAGGAGCCATGTAATCACACTTCACAACAAATCTACCATAGCAGCAAGTAAAACACAATAAGTAGTGATCAGAAGCATTTGATGTGGGTAAAACTGAATAGTTCCCAATCTCCCTAAGTTGTATAGGTACATATGAGTGTTTCTACAGGAGCCATGTTATTGTGCTCCTAAAAAGGAATGAAGATTTAACAGATGACCTGCTACAGTCTTTAGTGAGTTGTATGGCATGTGAGATATGGCATGTAAGATTTCTATAATCCTGCTAATTATGTAGATGCTACCTTTATAAGGGTTACTAAAGGTAAATATCATAGCAGCAAATCTTCTACAGGTAAAAACTGTACTCAGCATAAAACAGAGATACTCAACGTTATGCAAACCAGCAAGCTTTGTTTGTAAAAACATGTCATATTTTGTCATGTAGTTAAGTAGATACTATTATCTCAGCAACAAATTTAAATAATCTCCAGAAGGAGGTACATAACCCTCAGTCCAGGCATACCTGTCCATATTAAAACATTGTCAGGTATTGTATTCAGTTTGCATAATCTTAGCACATTTCAATCTGACTGTGACTTTGAATTTTGACTTTCACTAGTCAGTGTTACATTGATAATAAAACAAAATTACTTTGGGAGATTGACAGTGAGCCTTGACTAATCTTGACAATGTCACTTCTCATAGTCACAAGAGTTTTCCATAATCTTTCCAAAATGAGTAAATTGGCACATTGTTGCAAAGCCTATCTGTAAAGTATCTGACTTGTGACAACATGTTCAGTGGGTCGGAATTATGACAATGTCAATATTGAGAGTCCCAAAACATTTTCATAACTTTTTAAAATTCTGTAAATTATTACAATGCTGAAAAGTCTTTGGTAACTCTCAGTATGCAATTGTGCTTCATACATTTGTTTCTTGAAATTATGTGTTGCATAATCTGATGTCCTCGCTGCAGGTCCTGAAAGGACCATATACTGTTTTCACAACTTTAACACATTTCATCTGTTCTTATTTTTCTTTTCACTAAGTACACTGCTGGCTTCTCCTTAAATCATAATTAAAAGTTAATTAAAATATATTTTTTGAAAGAGTTACTGTGTACTTAACACTGCAATTTAGTAATCTGCAAATTAATGTCACTCTTTTGACAGGACTCCATGAGAGCACCACAAAGTAGTCTGAGATCACTGAGTGTTACTAAGTTACAGTGTGCTGTTTCATTCATTTTCACTCAAAGTTGATCAATATCAAATGTTTTGGTCCTCAAGAAATTTACTGAACCTGAGGCCTTACGGTAACTGATTTTATAACAACATTTTATATGTACTTAATACTACATACAAGGGCTATAAAGGGCCTTGCTTAAACCTAAAAAATCATTCAAAAGTAAGTGTATTAGAACTTAATACATAATATTCCCACAGGCACATACATTGCATTTACAAATATTATATTTAATCAATATGTTTGAGTCATTATATATCTGGGAACATCAACTATTGGCAGTAATAAACCTCCACATAACATATATCGACTTCAGTGGCGACATATACCCTGTACTCAAGAGGTTATTACACACATGGTTTACAACAGGTACCTAAAAGCATTGCAAATCAAAGGGCATGTAAGGTACCGGGTGTTATAGGAACATGGACATGAGCAATATAAGACCAAATCATGACAAGAGGTATTGCATTATTTTGTAGAAAGGCCAGAAACAGCAGAAGGAGAATGTGGAGAGGCAGATGGAGCCCCAGGAAAATGATGTCCATCAACAGGAATATTGGGTACATATATTCTGCAAAGTTAAATGCCATTACTGATCATATGAATGTTACATTTAATTTCTTCAACACCTACTCAGTGGAATGATGATCCATAAAAGTATAATAATATAATTATTTGATAGTATGAACTCCCAAAATCAGTGTTACTTTTGTTCAAACATTATGTAGAAATATGTAATCATAACATAAAATAGTTCAAGAACACACTTTGGCCATATAAATTCAGGACACACCTCTGTCATTTTTATGTGCTATTTTGTTCACATTATAATGTTTTGAGAGTAAAGGCTTACAGCCTTATTACATTCCAGCCTCGTAGATAAGAGGCTTCTACTTAAATCCTACGTACTGCAAATTTCTCAAAATTTTGACGCTATTAAATTAGCCCTGCTGCGAGCAACGTGTGAGCTAGGCAGCAGGGCTGCCCGTATCAACACTGCGATAATGTACATGAGGAGTGACAGCCTGAGAGATGATTTTGCAGGCTTCCACAACCCATCAATTGCAGTGGGGGTCCTGAACGGGACCTCCGCGGCAGTCCCACACATAAGCCCTGCCATGGGGGTTACTCCAACTACTCCCCCGGCACCTAAAATTAACCCACCTCTATGCGGGGGGTCCCCATTGGGACCCCCAAAGTGTCCCCACATTAACCAATTGCAGAGGGGGCCCCCGATCGGCACAGATCAGGCCCCCTCTGCATTTAAAACTTTTAAATTCTCCGCCGCGGGTCTTTAAAGGGCCCGCGGCACACTATTAACATTCCCGGCATAATTAACATAATTAACCCTATAACTCATGGGGGTCAATACAGACCCCCATAAGCCAATAATTAACCCTATAACTCATGTGGGTCAATACAGACCCCCATAAGCCAATAACTAACCCTATAACTCATGGGGGTCAATACAGACCCCCATAAGCCCTTCATTAACCCTATAACTCATGGGGGTCAATACAGACCCCCATAAGCACTTAATTAAGCCTGTCACTCATGAGGTTCAATACAGACCCCCAAAAGCACTTAATTAACTCTGTCACTCACGGGGGTCAATACAGACCCCCATAAGCCCATAATTAACCCTGTAAGTCAAGGGGTCAATACAGACCCCCATAAGACAATAATTAACCCTATAACTCATGGGGGTCAATACAGACCCCATAAGCCCTTAATTAACCCTATAACTCATGGGGGTCAATACAGACCCCCATAAGCCAATAATTAACCCTATAACTCATGTGGGTCAATACAGACCCCCATAAGCCCTTCATTAACCCTATAACTCATGGGGGTCAATACAGACCTCCATAAGCACTTAATTAACCCTGTCACTCATGAGGGTCAATACAGACCCCCAAAAGCACTTAATTAACTCTGTCACTCACGGGGGTCAATACAGACCCCCATAAGCCCATAATTAACCCTGTAAGTCAAGGGGTCAATACAGACCCCCATAAGACAATAATTAACCCTATAACTCATGGGGGTCAATAGAGACCCCATAAGCCCTTAATTAACCCTATAACTCATGGGGGTCAATACAGACCCCATAATCCCTTATTTAACCCTGTCACTCATGAGGGTCAGTACAGACCCACATAAGCACTTAATAAACCCTGTCACTCATGAAGGTCAATACAGACCCCCAAAAGCACTTAATTAACTCTGTCACTCACGGGGGTCAATACAGACCCCCATAAGCCCATAATTAACCCTGTAACTCAAGGGGTCAATACAGACCCCCATAAGACAATAATTAACCCTATAACTCATGGGGGTCAATACAGACCCCATAAGCCCTTAATTAACCCTATAACTCATGGGGGTCAATACAGACCCCAGAAGAACTTAATTAACCCTGTCACTCATGAGGGTCAGTACAGACCCACATAAGCACTTAATAAACCCTGTCACTCATGGGGGTCAATACAGGCCCCCATAAGCCCATAATTAACATTATAACGCATGGGAGTCAATACAGACCCCCATAAGGCAATATTAACCCTATATCTCATGGGGGTCAATACAGACCCCCATAAGCCCTTCATTAACCATATAACTCATGGGGTCAATTCAGCTAACAACAAGGACACGGACATTTAAGCTCCATGGAATTAATACATTTAATAAATATAGCTGGTGGGGTCACCATCCGGCCCTCACGCCACACCACCGGGATTTGATCCCACTATCCCCCTCCTCCAGAAACTTAGGCTGTCACCATGGCCCTCCAACTGGAGTGATGCCAGCAGCCACTACCACACCGCCAATCTACTCACCTAGCCACACCCCATGGGCCTCCATCCCCCACATCAGGCCAGGCTGCGTAGGGTGTGATGCGACAGCAGGTGGAGTTGCTCCGGGTGATCAAGGCCAGTATCTCCACCAATCATGTGGAGGTCATGCGCAGACTGGCAAGGCGCAATAAGGAGGAGAGGTTGCATCATCTAATGACTGAGTACTACCTGACTGGGCTGCTCAGGATTGCGGGGGACCAGAGCGCATTCCAGGTTGTAACAGTAGAAGCCATGAAATGTGCTCTGGTTCCCAGCCCCGCCTACTCCACCCTGGAGGCATCCCCAGCCACCAGCAAAGATTGTATGCAGATGGCTACCTCCCATTACATGCTCAATGATCCTCTTTTCTGTGTCATGTCACTAATTGATGGTCACTGTGGAATGCTGTTGAAAAGTGATGCTGTAGTCCCTATGATTTTTAAGGCCTTATTTTGTAGTTGTTTTTTTTTTTTTGTACCATTCAGGTCCATGAAGGCATTTCCTGCATCTGCAAGCATTTTGAAGGAAATGTATGAAGTGTAAGGTTTGTGCCTCTCAGGTAGATATTCCTTTAATGACAGCCCCCCTTAACATGTAGCTTTCACAATCTTAAAGCTATTATATAGCCAGAAATCTAAGACATGATTGTTGATAGCTGAAATGTAGACTAATACCACCATGGCGGTGGACTTGCAAAGGCTCACAAAGGCATGTTAATGACAGCCAGCATTAATATAGAAGCTGATTCCTCGAGAAACGTGCACGTCAGGCTGAGTGACACTCTCAGGAGAGTCTGCAGTGATGGTTGCAGTAACGGCATTCTAGCCCTGAGGAGAGATACATTTCTTTTTCTTTGACACTCTGAGTCTCTTATATGTTTCATTTGGTGTATTTATGCATATGAGCTAATTACTAGTATTCAGCCATCTCTTAAAGCACTATAGTTGTAAGCTCACACTGTACTGTGGGCTTGCATACTGGGGCCCTCATTCAATTGCAATTTGGCCAATTGAATAGGGGTCTAAATAAGCGCATAACATATATTTTTAAAGAAGTTTTTAGTTAGTAAACATCTATCCAAAAGCAAGGTTTTCACTAACTAAAAACTTATTTAAAAAAAAATATATTATGTGCTTATTTAGAGCACTATTCAATTGGCCAAATCGCAATTGAATGAGGGCCTGGGATTGTTAAAATTTACCATGTATTTTCATTTGGCTGACTACAGGTAGGTGGCTTATTAGGCACATAGTTTAGCGGGGGAGGTTTTCTTTTGCCTGTTTCGTTTCCCCAACTGACCCATATATGGAGGGTAAATAGCGGACCCTCTTAGCTTATATATCACGGTTAGGGCATTATGCTATTTTTACAATAGGGTCATTTGTGCCTGGTATCCCTAGCTGCAAAGGATCTTTATAAGGGTAGGGCAGCAACTACCCCCTGTATTCGGGCCATTCTATCATATAGTGTATGTGTAGGGATACCAATTATGTTATTCAGATTTATACACTTACACTCTCAATGGGACTAATACCAGGCACACAATATAGGGAGCTAGTTGCTCCTTTTCTTGATTCCCTCCTTACTTATGCAGAGGGTAAATAATGGCGCTCATAGTTCTGCACTTATTTAATAGGAAACTCTGCTATTTTGACGTGAGAGACTATTTGTGCCTGATAGTCACAACTTCAGTGTGGTACATATGTGATAGGGATATTTTACAGTGTGTTGCATAAATTACCCTAATCCAGTCCTGCACTGACAGGATATTCCACTGTATTCTAGTGCCTTGGACTGATAACCGCATATGATATTGCACATAAGTGGCTATCATCTGCACTATTACATTTAGGACTTTAAACTGCAGTCCTGCAATCATCTTTCTGTGTTTATAGTATTTTATTTTTCATAATCAATATTTTACATACTTTCTTGTTTTTACTTATTCATTAAAAGTTAAGTTTTAGGTTTAATATTTGTGGTCCATGTATCTGCATTTCTCAGTAATTGTCACCTTTTCTGGACACTAGTTTATGTTGGGTGTGCTTTCTATTTCTCCTTCCTTTTTGTATCTTTTTGTGCCTTTCCCAACTCCTGCTATACCGTCATGCTTATCCTGATATTATACATAGTTACATAGTTATGTACTTAAGGTTGAAAAAAGATTTTCAGTACATCAAGTTCAACCTTTGAAGATCTCATCTGATCTGCAATATGTGGGTTAGTTATTAATTAATCAGTTGTTAATAAATTATGAATCAACTATTTAATTATAATTATTATTCTTGAATTATTAATTAATCCAGAGGAAGGCAAACAGAAAAAAAGCCAAGTGAAACTTAGCCAATCATCTCAAAGGGGAAAAAAAATAATTCCTTCCTGACCCCAGATACTGGCGATAGGATTTCTCCCTGGATCAATATTCTCTCTCTAATTATCCAGGATAACCCTGAATTCCCTTTTTAATTAGAAATAAATCCTGTCCCCTTTTAAAGTTATCTATCGAATCCGCTGTCACCACCTCCTCTGGTAGAGAATTCTACAGATTGCCCACCCTTACTGTGAAGAACACTTTTTTTTCTTTAAGGAGGAATCTTTTTACTTCTAACCTCAAGGGATGTCCTCTTGTCAGTTGAAAACCTCTTGGCACAAACTCTTGACAATCTTTATACTAACCCTGGATGTATTTATATAAGGCAATCATATCTCCTCTTAGATGCCTTTTTTCTAGAGAAAATAAGTTTAATTTGGTTAGTCTTTCTTCATAACTTAGCCCCTTCATTAGTTTTGTTGCCCTCATCTGTATCTTTTCCAGCTCTAAAATGTCCTTTTTATGAAGTGGTGCCCAAAATTGAACTCCATATTCAAAATGAGGGCGTACTAGAAATGTGTATAGTGGCAGAATTATATTTGCTTCCTTTGCTTCTATAACCTTCTTAAAACATGCTAATATTTTATTTGCCTTTGCAGATGCTGCTTGGCTTTGAGAACTATTACATAGGTGGTTGTCCACAATCACTCCCAAATCCTTTTCAATATCCGATATCCCTAGATTTGCTCCATTAAGATTATAAATTGTATGGCTATTTTTCCTTACCAGATGCATAGCTTTACATTTATTCGTATTAAATCTCATTTGCCATTTAGATGCCAATTCCCCATTTTTATGTAAATCCCTTTGGAGGGAAAGCACGTCATTATCTGAATTAATTACCTTGCACGACTTTGTGTCATCAGCGTAAATGGAGACACTTTTTTGAAGTCCCACCTCTAACTCATTAATAAATATGTTAAAAAGGACGGGACCTAATACTGAACCCTGAGGAACCCCACTTACCACATTAGTCCAATCAGAGTATGTTCCAACAACCCTTAGTCAGCTCTCAATCCATAAGAAGATATTTACTGTAATTCCTGTATCTCAGTTTGCACAATAGTCTCCCATGTGGCGCTGTATCAAAAGATTTTGCAGAATCCAAAAATACTACATCCACTGAGTTGACTTGATCCAAGTTCCTACTAACCTCCTCATAGAAACTAATTAGATTTGTTTGACATGACCTATCCCTCATAAATCCATGTTGACGCCTACTTATACTCCTGTTCAAATAGACATATTCTTGTATATTATCCCTTATTAACCCTTCTAAAAGCTTCCCCACTACAGAAGTGAGGCTCACTGGTCTATAATTCCTCGAATTTGCTCTTGCTCCCTTTTTAAATATAGGTATTACATCTGCTTTTCTCCAGTCATCTGGTACAGACCCTGTGTTGAGTGAATCTTGAAAAATTAAATATAATGCTTTGGCTATTATAGAACCCAGTTCCCTTGGTACCCATGGGTGTATTCCATCAGGACCCGGGGCTTTATTAACATTTATTTTTCCCAACCTCTTTTGGATTACTTCCTGCGTTAGCCAATTATTTGGTGAAGGGAGTGTAGCACCATTATGTTGCAGTGTCCCAACTACTGGTACCTCCCTTGTGTATACCAAAGAAAATAACCTATTTAGCTCATCTACCTTTTCCTGGTCACTAATTTTAAGACTGCCTGTGTCACATTATAATGTTCTTATGGCTTCCTTCCTCGCCTGCTTCCCATTGATATACTTAAAAATATTTTAGGGTTAGTCTTACTCTCTTTTGCAAAACATTTTCCTTTTCTATTTTAGCTAGTCTAATAGCCTTTTAGCAAGCCTTGTTAATTTCCTTGTAGTCCCTTCTTGTTTGTATAAATTATATGCCTGTTTTTTACTCTGTATCTTGATCTTTAAATCATTGTTAAGCCACATTGGATGTGATTTACTCCTTTTACTTTTATTCACACTTGGTATATGGTTATAAGTATGTATATTTAATAAGGATTTAAATGGTGTCCATTTATGTTCAGTGTTTTTACCTATCGGCCCTCGTCCCTAGTCTGTACTTTGTATTGCTGCCCTTAGACCGTTAAAATCTGCCCTTTTAAAATTAAGAGTTTTTGTTGGCCCCTTAACATCTTGTTTTTTTAATTTAATCTCAAATGAGACTGGGTTGTGATCACTGTTTCCCAATGGTTGCCCTATTTCAACATTTGATACTATATCAATATTATTTGTGATGACTACATCTAAGATAGCTTCATTTCTAGTAGGCTCTTGTATAACCTGGGCCAGATAATGATCCCTGAGTGTACTCAATAACCTGCTTCCCTTAGCTGAACTGCTGGTCTCATTTATCCAGTTTATTTCAGAATAATTAAAATCTTTAATTATTAGAACCTGCCCATGCTTAGCTGCATTTCCAATCTGTAACAATAATTGTATTTCCTCACTTTCAGCTACGCGTATATTTGGGGGTTTATAGCATACTCCTACTAATATTCTTTTGGAATTTGCTGCTCTGCTATTTAAGTCTACCCACAAACATTCAACTTTATCACAAGTTCTGCAATAAATATCTGACTATAGGCTTAAATTCAGGCCTAACATACAGACAAATCCCTCCTCCTCTTTTACCATTACCCCAATATTTCCTAAACAGGTTATAATCATCCAAATTACCAGTCGAGTCATGACATTTATCCCACAATGTTTCGGTAATGCATATTAAATTCCATTTTTCATTTATTGCTAATAATTCTAACTCTCCCATGTTTCCTGGCAAGCTTCTGGCATTAGCAAGCATACACCTTATGTTATGAGTCTGTAGTACTGAAGTGCCTGCCTCTGCACTTGAGTTACTTACTACTACCTCCCTATTGACTATACTACCCCTCCCCCATCTCCTCCCCTATGAGTTGTTAATTCATCCCTTATATCTTCTATACTTTCTACACCATTACTTATATCTAGCCCCTCCGCCCCACCTACTAGTTTAAAAACTCCTCCAGCCTTTCTACCATCCCATCCCTTAGCACAAAAGCTCCCTCATCATTAAGGTGCAATCCATCCCTGCTGTAGAGATTGTACCGAAGTGAGAAGTCAGCCCAGTGCTCTAAAAATCCAAACCCCTCCTTAGTGCACCACATTTTTTAGCCATGCATTAACCTCCCTAAGCTCCTTCTGCCTCCCTGGCCTAGCACGTGGCTCTGGTAGTATCTCAGAAAATACTACCTTGGAGGTCCTTGTCTTCAACGTATTACCTAGTTCTCTAAAATCATTCTTTAGGACACTCTATCTTCCACTAACTTTGTCATTGGTACCAATATGTACCAAGACCGCAGGTTCATTTCCAGACCCTCCCAGTAATCACATGATTTATGAGATAAATGTCTGAAAGATTTTTTACAACAGGGGATTGTGATATGAGACCAGCATACCTTGTCCTCTATTTAAAATTATTAGCATTAATATATGCACTAGTGAAGCTTATGATCCTGACCTCAATACCAGTTTGAAAACAGATCATAGGGTCTGATGAAAGTAACAGTGAATCTGGCTCTTGGCCTTTTTTTAGTTTACTACTCTTTCTCAAATTTTTGTTTTTTTCACTGTATGTGTGAACCTGGATTGGATTACACAGTCCAGAGGTTGAATCATCTGTTTAATTGAGCAGATCTAGACAAGTTGTAAGTGCTATGCACGTTAATGGTTTCATCAATTAAATGAAGTGATTTGTTATGATCCTTTTTTTCATCAGCTTCCTTTTGCAGTGATGTAGTGACCACATGTGACCCTGGTAGTTGCTATGCATCATGCTTATTCTAGACTATGACATTACCCCCTGTAGGTATCCCCTTTTTCTCCTAAGCCTCTTCCTCTCCCAGGACCCACCCACACCACTTCCATGATATTAATGCACATTTCTGATTGTGCTCTGGGTATGAAATAAAGCTTTGCTATACTGTTCTAATGGTGTCAGTGTGTTTTCAATGGTTGGGGTTTCAGACATCGGTGTACATCACATATGTGTCACATTCCTATATAAGCAAACTAATTAGTCCTAGTTACCATGCAATAGATCTATACAAAAATAATAATAGTCATAATAGCATTAGATATCATATAATATATATATATACTAGTGACTTGCCCATCAAAAAATGACAGCAACAATATAGTAAGGCAGGTAATGTTGTTTATGTGCAAAATAAGGCAAATCCGTTAGGGTAGCTGTGTATAAGTTAGTGGCGCCTAATGTGTGGTATGCGGCTGTGGCTGATTTTCCGTCCTTGTTTTCGGATGTCGTCCGACTTTTTCGGAAAATCCGTAGGTGTTTGGTGGTGTTTTGTGTCTTTAGGGGCCTTTAGCCTCGTTTTCGTTTTGTTCGGCGGCTTCGCTTAGTTGATTTTTGAGTAAACTCCAAAATGTGGACTTAAATCAAGGTGTAACTTTACTTGCAGAGGTCCTGGGTGCCCCCTCTTGCTGTGGGTAAGCTTTTTATGTCTTTGTTGTGTGTATTTATTGTGTTACTAACGTTTTTCGGGTCTAGCGGGTTCCGTCCTTGTTTTCGGATCTCATACTTCTTTTTCCGAAAATCCTTTGGTGTTTGATGGTGTTTTGCGTCTTTAGAGTGCTGAGGCCTCGTTTTCATTTTTTACAGTGGCCATTTTTTCTCTCGCTTAGGGGATTTTCGGGTGTCTAAACTTTTTTATTTAGAGTAAAATTGAGGTATAACTTCAGTTTTTGAGGTCCTGGGTGCCCCCCCCTCTTGCTGTAGATATTTTTTTATGTATTTGTTGTATGTACTTATTGTGTTTTTCATGTTTTCATGTGTGCGGGTTTCGGGTGGTTTTTGCAAGGTTGTAATGGGCTGTAACGTGTCTCGTATTTTTTTCCGTAACTCTGTAAATTTTTCAGCGTTAGCAACAGGTACACAAGCCCCTTCACCACCACCACTTTGCAATCCAGAAGGTCACAAAATGGGAATAGGTTTATATCTTGGCACATCGCCACCAACAACGGCGTAACAGAGATTATCTATGATGGAGGTGAGTTGGCAGTTGATACATGTGCCTCTGCACAGCCTCCATGTGTTTTTGTGGCCCTTCCTGATGTGTTACAGTAGATTAGTGTGGTGTATGTTCCCCTGGTCCCCTTGTGGATTACTAAGTGGTGGTGGTGAAGGGACTTGTGTACCTGAATGAAGCTGTGAGCGTTACAATGTAGAGCCAGTGTAGGTGTACAGGTGATAGGAGAGAGGTCTTTCACATGCAAACCTTCTGGGACAGCACAGATAGAGAAATAACTAAATGTGCTGGAGTTCATAGGGTCACAGAGAGTCCGACACAATTGAATGACTAAACAACATATAATCAAATGTTGCCCTGGTGCTTGATATTTGTGATGTGGCGGTGTAATTTGACCACTATTTGTTTTCCCAATGTTGATGTGATGAGCAAGATGTATATGCAATCATATATATATTCCAGGGTCCACATTAGAGCCTCTGTGAGCGAGGAAGAGTTAATATGGTATCAGTTTCATGTTTTTGTGTTGCAATTTAATCAGGTAGTGTGTCTTTAATTGCTTTCTGCATGTTGCAGCATGGCTTTTCATATAGGCATATGCATGACCATTCCAACACATAATGAAATAAAAAAAAATGTAATGACTATTTTTTATTTGAGGATTATTGTGCAGGTAAATGTAATCCCTTTCCATGGTTTGCCCATATATTAAAGTCCACTGGTGTGTTTATATTGTCTTTTACAATGTTTAGAAATTGTCATTCCTTTTTGGACGCCATAATGTTTTTACATCCATTTGCGGATTACGGTCTTGAATGCCAGGGCGTCTTTGGAAATTTATTGCAATTTAACAGTTACGGGATTGACAGAACAAAGGATTTGCATCTGCAGAGTTAAAATTTTGATGTCCGGTAGGGTTTTCTTGCCCTTAACCCGCAGATCGTTAGCGAGTTGCTTTACCGGGCTACGTTATGGGCTACGGTTTTACATGTTCAGGAAATGAATAGGGCTGATAGAGCCCAATTCAATTCGAAGCCTGCATCACGCAATATATATATATATATATATATATATATATATATATATATATAGTGCTATTCAATTGAACCAGCCGGCAAGTTACTGACCAAAAGCATAAAATGGAAACCATGCATCCGTCCGTAGCAGTTCAGGTTAGGAATATGATCAATTTAGCAAGACCGTAACCACCCATTATGAAACAGCCAATAGAAAATGAGACTGTCATCATGATATATTAGGATATATAATAAGGATTACAACAAATTTTAAGAGGGTGGCTCTCTAATCTATAATATTCAACTTGTATATTCCATAAATTTCAATAAAGTATTTAGAGCCCACCAACAAGTAAAGTGTAAACAAGTTAAACATAATTTAGGAATAGATCAGACACATATTCTTTAATGGTACCCTTCTCAGGAATATAATAATAGTGGAAAAGTCCAGTGTGGCTAGAGATTCTCAAAGAGACACATATGGTAAATGCAAAAACTATTTATTCATTTAAAACAAACCACAATGAATAAAAGCATGTGATTGACTCAGACAAGTAAAGTGTGTTTATTTTCGGTGTGCAGTGATTTGGTACAGGTGAAAGGGGAGTTTTTTTGCCTGGGTTAAACTTGCATAGAAGTTTGGGCTTTGTGTGTGACTGTTTGCAGGAGGGAGTTCAAAGAAAGGGTCAAATTGTAGTATTTTTTCTCCTTTGATATATTGTCATTTGTAATTATGAGTCAGTTCAGTGGCAACTTCACTCAGGGTACATCTTGCTACATGTATGAACTACTGGAACAACTGATCCAGGGTCCATACCTCAGTGAGAGGTGTGAGCATGTTGCCTCTCTGGAAGCTCAAATTGGATAACTGGAGAGGAGAATTGCAGCACTTAGTGATATTGCTCACTGAGCACAGTTTAGAAGGGCCTCGCATGGAGGGTGGAGCTGGGGCTAATGAGAATGTCCAGGGAGTTAACTGGGTTACAAGGGGAACCAGGGGGATCAGGAGGAGGCAGGTGACTACTGAGTTGGCAAGCACCAACAGATTTGCCAGATTGAGCAAAACCGTTGGGGTTGTCTATTAAGGAATGGCAATGCCAGATAGAGCTGTTCTCTCTAACAGCCGGGAGAACAGCTCTACTGAATGAGTGGGAGGGCAGAATAGGCAGAGAAACAGACAGGTTTTGGTGGTAAGGGAATCTATTATTAGGAAACTAGGAATGGTGATTTGTCACCCAGATGCCAGTAATCCAACATTTTGCATTCGGCATGTTCTGGATCGGGTAGATAAATTATTGGGAGGGGCTGAAAATGAACCTGCGGTCTTGGTACATATTGGTACCAATGACAAAGTTAGTGGAATATGGAGTGTCCTAAATAACGATTTTAGAGAACTAGGGAATAAGATTAAAGCAAGGACCTCCAAGGTAGTATTTTCTGAGATACTACCAGTGACACATGCTTGCCAAGGGAGGATGAAGGAGCTTAGGGAGATTAATGCATGGCTAAAGATGTGGTGCACTAAGGAGGGTTTTGGGTTTTTAGAGCACTGGGCTGACTTCTCATATCGGTAAAATCTCTTCAGCAGGGATGGATTACACCTTAATGATGAGGGAGCTTTTGTGCTAGGGGATAGGATGGTAGAAAGGCTGAAGGAGTTTTTAAAACTAGTAAGGGGGGAGGGACTAGATATAAGTAATGGGGTAGTAAGTGTAGAGGGGGTAAGGAATGAATGAACTAGTCATTTGGGAGGAGATGGGGGAAGGGAGAGTATAGTCAATAGGGAGGTACTGCTAAGTTACTCAAGTATAATGGCATGCACTCCAGAACTACAGACTCATAACATAAAGTATGTACTTGCTAATGCCAGACACTTGCCAGGAAAAATGGGAGAGTTAGAATGATTACCAGTTAATGAGAAATGGGATTTAATAGGCATTCCTGAAACATGGTGGGATAATTCTCATGACTGGACTATTCATCTGGATGGTTATAACCTATTTAGGAAGGATAGGGGCAATGGTAAAAGGGGAGGAGGAATTTGTCTGTTTGTTAAACCTAAATTTAAGCCTATAGTCAGAGAACATATTTATGCTGGAACTAGTGATAATATTGAATGTTTGTGGGTAAAGTTAAATAGTGGAGCAGCAAATTCCAAAATAATATTGGTGTGAGTATGCTATAAATCCCCAAATATAATTGAAAGCGAGGAAATACAATTATTATTACATATTGAAAATGCAGCTAAGTATCGGCAAGTTCTAATAATGGGATATTTTAACTACCCTTAAATAAACTGCATGAGTTAAACCAGCAGTACGTGTAAAGGGAGCAGGTTCTTGAGTAGACTCAGGGAGCATTATCTGGCCTAGGTTATAAAAGAGCCTGCTAGAAATTAAGCTATCGGATTAAGTCATTACAAATAATATTGATATGGTTTCAAATGTTGAAATAGGGCAACCTTTGGCAAACAGTGATCACAACACAGACTTATATGATTGAATTAAAAAAAAACAAAAGTGTAAGGGGCCATCAAAAACTTTAAAAATGGCAGATTTGAATGGTCTAAGGGCAGCAATACAAAGTGCAGAATGGGACAAAGAACTGGCAGGTAAAAATATTGAACATAAAGGACAACAATTAAATCCTTACTAAATTTAAATACACATCGGCATATACCATGTGAAAATAAAAGTAAAAGGAGTTAATTATATCCAATGTGGCTTAACAATGATTTAAAGATCAAGATACCAAGTAAAAAGCAGGCATTTAAATTATACAAACAAGAAGGTCAACAAGGCTTGCAAAAGGGCTATTAAACTGGCTAAAACAGAAAATGAAAAATTAGTTGCAAAATATTTTTGAAGTATATTAATGGGAAGAAGGCCAGGAAGGGCATAATAATGTGAAACAGGCCATCTGACAATTAGTGACCAGGAAAAGGCAGATGAGCTAAATAGGTTCTTTTCTTCTGTATACATAAGAGAGGTACCAGTGGTTTGAACACTGCAACATAATGGGGCTACACTACCTTCACCAAATAGTTGGTTAACGCAAGAAGAAATCAAAAATAGGTTGGAAAAAATAAATGTTAATAAAGGTCCTGATGGAATACATTCAAGGGTACTGATAGAACTGGGTTCTCTAACAGCCAAACAATTACATCTAATTATTGAAGATTCAATGGGTCGCTCCCAGCTGACTGGAGAAATCAGATGTGCTACCTATATTTAAGGGAGCAAGAGCAAATCTGAAGAATTATAGACTAGTGAGCCTCGCTTCTGTAGTGGGGAAGCTTTTAGAAGGGTTAATAAGGGATAATATACAAGAATATGTTAATTTGAACAGGAGTATAAGTAGGAGTCAACATGGATTTATGAGGGATAGGTCATGTCAAACAAATCTAATTAGTTTCTATGAGGAGGTTAGTAGGAACTTGGACTAAGGAAACTCTGTAGATGTAGTCTTTTTAGATTTGGTAAAGGTTTTTGATACAGTGCCACATGGGAGACTATTTTCAAATAAAGGGATACATGAATTGCAGTAGATATCTGCTCATGGACTGAGAGCTGGCCAAAAGACAGGAAGCAAAAGGCTGTTGTAAATGGAACATACACAAATTTGACTAATGAGGTAAGTGGGGTTCCTACTCATTCACTATTAGGTCCTCTCCTTTTTAACATATTTATTAACGACTTATAAGTAGTACTGGAAAGTATTGTCTCCAGTTTTGCTGATGACACTAAGTTGTGCAAGGTAATTAGATTAGAAAATTATGTACTTTTCCCCCAAAGGGATTTGCATAAATTAGAGAAATGGGTGATTAAATGGCAGATGAGATTTAATACGAATAAATGTAAGGTTATGCATATGGGAAGGAAAAACAGCAATGTAATTAATAAATTTAATGAAGAAAATCTAGGGGTATCAGATATTGGAAGGGACTTTGGAGTGCTTGTGGGCAACCACCTATGTGACAGTTCTCAATGCCAAGCAGCATCTGCAAAGGCAAATACAATATTATCATGTAATAAGAAGAGTATAGAAGCCAGGGAAGTAAATATCATTCTGCCACTATAAAAATCCCTAGTACGCTCTCATTTGGAATATGGAGTACAGTTTTGGGCACCACTACAGAAAAAGGACATTTTAGAACTGTAAAAAGTACAGAGAAGGACAAAACTAATAAGGATATCGGAGGGGCTAAGTTATGAAGAAAGACTAACCCAATTAAACTTATTTTCTCTAGAAAAAAGGCATCTAAGAGGGTATATGATTACCCTATATAATAAATACATCCAGGGTCAGTATAAAGATTTGTTTTCAGTTGACACAAGGACATCCTTTGAGGTTAGAAGTAAAACATTCCACCTTAAAGAAAGAAAAGGGTTCTTCACAGTAAGGGTAGTTAATCTGTGGAATTATCTACCGAAAGAGCTGGTGACTGTGAATTCAATAGATAACTTTAAAAAGGGATTGGATATATTTTTAAATAAAAAGGGCATTCAGGGTTATCCTGGTTAATTAGAGGGGAAGTATGGATCCAGGGAGGATTCCGATCGCCAGTATCTAGGTTCAGAACATATTTTTTCCCCCTTTTGAGACAATTGCCAAAGTTTCACTTGGTTTTTTTTTCTGTTTGCCTTCCTCTGGATCAATTATCAATGAATCCACATATTGCAGATCAGAGTAGATCTTAAAAGGTTGAACTTGATGAGCTAAACGTATTTTTTCAACCTCAATTACTATGTAACTATAAAATATTGACATAGATTTCCATAGCTTGCTGAGACAATTAATATATTGCTATCTATGATAATAATATATGTTGTCAGAGTGAGTATACATATATATATAATCCAAAATTCTTCATATATTGGTCTTGTCGATATATATGCTTACACCCACACACATTGCTATATATAGTGCAGAGATAAAAGGTGCAATTGATATAAAGTACATGAACTATAAAGTGCTACAAATGTATAGAAAACAGCTCAATGAAACAATATGAACTCTATTATATACCGTCATCATGATGTCTGTAAAACATGGAGGTTACATGTCCATCTTTTAGTGTTTAGGGTCTAATATGCGATCAGACTCACAAAACTGCAAAATACAAAATAATAAAAGTAAGTGCTGATACTGTTCTAGTCCATGTGGGTGGCCTGATATGTATGAACTCATTGATTCCATAGATCGATATAACCCCAAAATTACACATAATAAAATTACATTTTCATGTCCGATTTGCAAGCTTGAGACTGTTGTGCAATAAATTCCAATGTATTTCATCGCTTTCCACGTAATTTACAGTGCAGTATTGATTTTTTACTTGCATTTACACTGCCATGGACATGGGTTTAACCCCATTGCGAGTCCTCTCTAGCACTCGTATGATTTTCTCCTACATTTGCCATTACGGGTGTAAAAACATTTGCGGGCTTGGGGAATTGTAGCAATTGAATAGCTATTTGCGATTTTATCAATCGTAACTCTTGCTGACGTGAACGATCAAAGGCTTAGATGTGCTTTAAGTTCCGGGTTTAACAACTGCAAAGTTTTTAAGCCTGTAACACGTAAACCATTTGCACACAAAAAGATGCCAATTGAATAGCAAATTAACTTACGGCTTCACTAACGGGCTCCAGTAACTTACAATTGCTCAATTGAATCAGGCTCATAGCTTAGATATAATTAATAACAAAATATGCTTATTATAAACACAGAGCATACGTCATAGTCATAAATGTAGCTGACCCTGCATTAATATCATTTATTTGGTGAAAATGAGGGCAGGCTGTTTATATTCCAGTGACTGTTTTGATCTGAAGGAGGTGGTGCTTGCCAGATAATACTGCATGATGTCCATGTTGAGTTGAATGAGAGTGTTCTGGATCTGGACCTCCTGTAACAGCCTGGCCATGAAGCTTTCCATTTGCATGTTAAGCCTTTTCATTTCCTTATAGATCCTCCTATTGATGCATGCCACTGTGGTCTGTGGTTATGGCATCCTGCTTCTTTTGGTAGCTGAGCATCTCCTTCAGTGTAGTTTCCATTGATGGACAATAGGGTGAGGGGAAGAAGACTGCCAGTTCCAACAGGATTGAGGAGGCAGTGGCAAGAAGGTGCTGAGATCAGGGTGCTGGTGGTGGTGGTGGAAGGTGTTGCTGTATAAAAGTCCCTGTGGATGGAGGAGAAGGTGGGGGTGGAGGAGCTGGTTGACATACTGGTTGGATAGTCCAGAACGAGGGCCCACATGATGAGTCAATCTGGGTTGAAGAGCGGATTAGTAGGAATCTTCCTCCTCCTCATATCCTCTGTCCTCATGCATCAGCTGTTCATACTATTGCTCTTCCTCCTCTTTATACCACGGAACCTGCTGGGTGAGGGAATTATCAGGATCCTCATACAATCTTCAGTCACAGCCATGGCCTCTTTCCATGCCAAAGTCTCCATGGAGGCATGCAAAGTCATGAGAAGTTAAAATGAGATATCACTAGAATATCAGATAATAGCACCGGATGATCATATAATCTCTGTGTGTTACTATATACCTGACATATTGATGTTTTAATCCATGATGGTTCATTTAATTGCCATTGTGAGGACGGTGTATTTGCTAGGAATTTTGATGTGTATTACGAGCTTTGTTTTGTAATGGTCCATATAAAATCAATAAACCCTGCTGGGGTCTGCTCTCTGCAGTTCATAAATATACATATTCTGCTTAGCATGCTGTACAGTGATCATATTAACCAATCTGTGACCATCTCTCAGCAATAGGTAACAACATGATGCTGAAACACACTTCCTGATAGGCTGGGAAAGTACACTAGAGATCAGGCCTAATAGAGTCTGTATATGTATATTCGGCATTGGCCACATCTATACAGGGACTATCTATTTGGGGCTTTTTCACTCTGATTATTTGTTTCAAATTATTCTCATTTTAAGTAGTATCTCTAAGTATTTAGATACACAGGTATATTATATCCTTAGTCAAATCCAGAAAGCTTACATATCTGTTTTACTGATGGACAGTATTTACATTGGGTGTGTTTTATCTGTGTGTGTGTGGTGTACATGTTTGGGTATGGGAGGTGATGATAGTGTATATGATATTCACCTGGCATGGGCCCCTATTCAATTGCTTGAAATTTGCTAAAGTTACAGAGTGATTCAATTGAACAAGCCCGCAATTGAAGGGTCGAAAGCCGAAACAATTTAAGGGCCGAAAGCTGAAACCGTAAACCATGCAATCGTAAGTAGCATTTCAGGGCAGGACCTCCTGACTGCACTTTCCTCCCTCCCTTAAACGCCCTTACACTCCTGGCCATCTCAGAAACCCGACTGCTGTCATCCCTGGACCTAACTCTCCTTCCTCCTGTTTATGTATTGTGAGTTTACATCATCTAACGATCATAGCAATGATACTAACGGTGAGTTATGAGCAGCCTTTTTTGCACAGATATGTAGTGGATATTGATTGAGTCCTTACTTAGTAGTAAGTAGTAAGTATATTGTTTTTTTTTCAAAACTCTTTTTTATTGTATGTTGACATAAGCAATAAATTACAATTATCCCACAAACTGGATACACTACTTTAACACATTCTATTAGAAAAAGCATTAATATGTTTTTGATTAACTTTTATTTAATTATATATATATATATATATATATATATATATATATATATATATATATATATATATATATAATACAGTTGTATTAAGGAAAGTAGATTAACACAACAGGCTCCATTCCCATTTGATACGTAGTTGCACAAAAAGGCTCCAATGTAGCTGTGTGATCTTTTTTGTGCAAGCCACGTACTGATTTCAATCCAAACTCCTACAAACAAAATCGTAAACTGGGGAGCACGCACCAGGGTTGTTCCCAAGCAGCCTGCTGCACAAGACACTGAGCTGTCAGTTCAGTAGTCTCCACAGCAGTGCTGCTGTTCAAAATATACACCCATCCATCTTCATAAGCCCCTTTTCATGGGGGGAAGGGGTTAAAGATTATAAGAAATCTGCAGGGTAAAAGACCACACTGGTTTCTGGTTTCTGGGAATTTAGCAGCCCTTGCCCAAAAGGAGTACACAGAATAGTGGAAAGGGTTATGGCCGAGTTGAGCACATATTAATCTGATGTAGTGTAAGTTGAGAAAGGCAGACTAGAGAGGCTATGGAGAGGATGGAAATTAGATTTTCCTTGTAATGTGTGAATAAGATCACATACTGTGAAAACTGGGCACCATTGGTCTAACATGTTTTTTTTTTGTTTTTTTATATTTTTATTCACAGAAGTTTCTTACATCGTAGCAAGATAAAACCTTTTACAAGACCATGTTAAGTAAATTTAACAGTATCAAATATACAATAAATAACAATTGTCAATACACTATATTGATTTTCCTTGAAATAACAAAGAGCACAACCATAGGGTAATTTATGCTTGAAAAGCTATCTCTAAAGCTTGTAACAGATTCATCATTTTGTATAGCCATTGTGGTGATCTGCTTTCTTCAGTCAGGCTTGATAAGGCTATTATGGCCAAACCTACCCAGCAGATACACCCGGTTCTTTATATTCTTTCACCAAGACAGCAGATGTCTCTAAAATGCCCTTCTCCAATGCAGTATTTAAAAATATGGACTCAGCTCAGAATTAGAAAAATATCAGAAACTGTTTTTATTTCTGTGGAAACTTCATAGACTACATTCAGAACTGGCTTTTCCTCAGAGACACACCAACTCTGAATCTCAACTGAATCTCTCAACTGCCAAACTCTGACAGTTACATAAAGACAGCACAATATTCCAGATATTTAACACTTACTGAACCAAACATGCAGCATACAAAATCACACTTTACAAGTCAATCACACATAGGCAAGCAACATAAAATAGAGTAATTAGCATAACAATAATATAATATGCAGTAATTAACATTACATAACATAACATAATATAACTATAAACAAACCACACCACCAGATCACATACGTCCCAAAAATGGTCATCAGGAGGATCATGACAACTACTCCCCTTTTAAAATGCAGCATCCTGGTGATCATCTCTTCAGATAAACACCGGCATGCTGCAAGAAAATTAAGTACATGCGTAAGTCCATGTCTGGGTTGCTGAGCTTCTTAACTCCATTGGGGCAAATGTGGAAAACAATCCCGCTAGGCCTCACCCTGCCCGAGGCCTTATTTTAAGTGTGTAGGGCAGGTTTTTGTTCTTTATCTTCTGTATAATGTCCAGGGGTAAAAACAATTCTGGAAGTGACTCCAGTGGATCCCATGCCATAACAATCCTCCCCGACCAGGCCAGTCCCAACAGCCATCCTGTTATGACTAAAACAGTCCATGGGCCTATGTGACCAAAAGTGGGCAATACATCCCTTGTGTCATAAACGATTGAGGATGGGAAAATAGTTTGGGTATAACTTCTTAAGCAATCCATTATAATCACATATACCCAGAATATTGGCTGGTTCAGAGTTATCAGAGTGAAAGTCAAATTCCAAAGCAACTTTTCTTTTCTTTGCAGATTCTTGTTGAGCCTTAATATTTTGTTCATGTTGAGGCTTTTCATACTTAGATGGAGTCTTTACTGAATAACTCTTTTGTGGTGTATATATTGGGGTTCTTGCTGTAGACCAAATAGATGTATTTCTCTTAACTGACAATTTGTTTGTTTCCACGTGAGCAGACAAATGTGACAGCTGGGACCTCTTTGAAAGTGGCGTTGGATTTTTTAAATCTCTTTTTTCAGTGTTCTGCTTTGGAGTCTCCATGAAATATGTCTGTATATTTTTTTTGTTTAATTTCTTTTTGTGACAGCTGAGACATTTTTGAAAGTGATGTTGGATTTTTGAAATCTCTTTTTTCAGTATTCTGCTTGGGAGTCTCCATGAAATATGTCTGTATATTTTTGTTTTTCCTTTCTTTTTGTAAGGAAATCTTGGTTTCTTCTGCCTCTTTTGCAATGTTTTCCTTCTCTTCTATTTGCTGCTTTAGTTGCTCTTTAAGAGAGTTTACTTCAACTGTTTTGCGAGACAAATATATTTTCAGAGAAGCTATAATGGATGTTAATTCTTGTTCTCTTGATCTGTAGTGTCCTAATACTGTGTCATTTTCTTCAACCATTTTATTGTACTGGTGCTTATGTTTTTCCATTAATGCAACCATTTCAGCAATCTTATGCTGGCAATGGATATCTGTTTCTTTCTGTATTTTGATTGCTTCATCTACAGCACCTTTTAATCTATCGACCTCTTTGTTAAGACATTCTTCTCTTATCTTTGCATCATCTATCTCCATTCTTAATGAGGAATTTTCTTCTTTCAATATTCTTAACTCTTGTTGCTTGTTTGCCAACTCTATGAGTTCGTTCACTACAATTTCTTCCACTGTTTTTATCTTTTTATATTTTTCTTGATTATTCTTCTCCATCTGCCCTAATAAATCCTTATTAGCCTTTAATTCCTCGATCTGTAATTGCAACTTCTTGTTGTGATTAAGCAGAGCTTTGTTTTCATCAACTTTGTGAGATGCTTTTGAATGCTCATTCTGAAGTTGCTAATCAAAATATCTTATTTTCTCATCTTTTTCAATAATATTTCTTTCTAGCTGTTCCTGCTCATTCTTCAAACCCTGGGACATATAGATTTCTGCTTTTAGGGACATATTTTATCTTTGTAGAGCCTTAAGCTCTTCTCCACTATTTACAAAACTAGATAGTACCAGAGCCAACAAATCTTCCTTCTGTTTTATCTGCTAGTCTTTTTCTGTAATTGTCTTCTGCAGTTCTTCAACAAGGACAGATGCTTTTAGGACCTCCTGATGACAGAATGCATCTTCTTCATTCTCCACTGATTGGCAGAGCTCCTTCCACCCCTTGAGCCAGGTCTTACGCATGGTTGCCTCTACAAGCAGCTTCATTTAACTGGCTTGCAGCTCCAACTCTTCCTGGATAAAGGGTTCAATCAATTTAGCCTCCTTGGACCCTGGTTTCGTCCCAATTCTTGGCAGCGCTGATTATACAGGATCACCCCCTGTTGTATATGCTAAATATTTAACACTTACAGAACCAAACATGCAGCATACAGAATCACACATAGGCAAGCAACATAACATACAGTAATTAGCATAACAACAACATAATATACAGTAATTAACATATCATAATATAATATAATTATAAACAGACCACACCACCAGATCACATAAGTCCCAAAAATGGTCATCAGGAGGATCGTGACAGCCATATTATTACACATAGGTTTATCTTAGTTAAACTTAGGTAGTTGGTCTATAAATTAGGAGAATAAAATTATATAACAAACTCCGATGAAATAAGATAAAAAATACAAAAAAGGAGAAAGAGAAAAAGAAAGATAAAGAGAAAGAATTTGCTGAATAAGGAGGGGGGAACTATAATAACACACTCTGTACAGATATGTATTTTTGTTAAATATACTTTTGGTCCCATATTTTCTACTTTTTGGCAGGGAGTTGGGAAATCCCAATTTCCTTAATGTTTCTTTCTAGGAGACAAGTTTTGCTAATTTTTACCAAGATTTCTGACCAAGTAGAACCTTTTTCTTGTTTCCAATATGAGGCAATGGAGGTTTTAGCTGCAATAAAGATCTGTACCAAAAGAGCTTTTGTTTATGTTGTGACATCTTTGGGAAATATGTGTAAAAGAGGTATTTCAGCATTAAAGGGAAGATCTATACCAAATTATTTTATTTGAAAATATCATTCTGACCACCAATTTTGTAGTATTGGGCATTCCCACCAGACATGTATTTGTGTTCCTTTTTGTCCACATTTATACCAACAAAATTTGGTTCAATTCCTTTTGTTCATTTGAAACATTTGTATCGGTACATATTACCACCTGTTTGTGATCTTAAAGTAAGTTTCTTTGTGAGATGCATTTTGCAAAAAATTGTAGGTGTAAGAAACTCAGAGAGCCATGTCTCTAAAGACCACTCTTTTTTCACCTCTTTTTTCCCAAAATTTTAAATAATATTATGGCACTTGGCCATTATCTGAGATTTATCAGCCACTAGAATTAATGATTTGATTACATTCTAGTCACAAAGAGTTTTGTAATTCGTATTTAACAATTAGTTCCCTAAAGGGTCTAAAGGAGCCATTTTGAAAGAGGTCTCTTAGATATACTGCCACATTTTTAACTAGAATTACCAAAAAGGGAAAATCCAATACCCTGGACAATAGGGCCAATGGGGTTACAGGGCTAGGGAATGGGATTAAAGGGTATTTCAAATTCAATTTATCCCATTGTTTAAAGTTATTTCTTAAAGTACGAACTAATGGAACCAGATTTTTTTTTAAATTAAGCTTTGTAACTCCCTTTTTACTGACATTTCCTTTTTAATTTGGAACCAGTGCCTGGATTCCGCTTGCTCGTCCCATCTAATAATGTGGGCTAATAATGTGGGCTATGGTTATAGCTTCTTGAAATTTCGGATATGCCATACCCTTTTTTTAAAATATATTAATTAGATTTGCTGTTTTGATTCTCATTTTTTACCTTTGTGAATAAACTTGTCAACAATATTTTAGATGTTTTCATTTTGGAGGCTTGAACGATGGTATGGTATGTTTTTCATTAAGTATGTTATTTTGGGCACTAGAAACATTTTTGTGGCTATGATTCTTTCCGACCAGGAGTCATAGAGATGTATCCACCTATCAATGGAAGCTTTCAAATTTGTAAGTGTCAGCTTAACATTATGTTCGATCATCTGTTTGAACTCTGTTTGTAATTCAATACCCATATGTTTTATATTTGTTTTCCATTTAAATAAGAAATTACTCTTTAAATATATACTATATATATATTTAGTTTGTAATTCAATATCTTGCTGAATTCCCCTATACAGTGTTGGAGATTTGCAATTGAGTTGGCCGGATCCTCGAGAGAGAGGACGATGTCATCGGCGAACATTGTTAATTGGTGTTTTATGTCCCCCACTTGTATGCCTTGAATGCCTTTGCATTCTCTAATGTAAGTTGCTAGTGGTTCCATTAGGAGTGAAAAGATAAGCGGAGACAAGGGGCATCCTTGTAGGGTCCCATTGGATATGTTAAAACTATCCAACTTAAATCCAAGGCCCATGACCGAGGCGGACGGGGCCACATAAAGGGACTTAATGGCCCTGGACCCAAATTTGCAGAGACCAAATTTGGCTAGGACTAGGTTCATGTAGTCCCATTCGACTCTGTTGAAGTCCTTTTCTGTGTCTAGGGATAGAAAGACAGACAACTTCTTGTTTAGTTTAGTATAAGATATAATATTGACTAGTCTTCTGACATTGTCAGTCCCTTGCCTGCCTACCATGAAACCGTTTTGATCTTTGTCTACCAGGGATTGTATTACTGTGTTCAGTCTATTTGCAAGAACTTTTACATAGATTTTAATGTCTGCGTTTATAAGGGAAATTGGCTGGAAGTCTTTGCAATTAGCACAGTCTTTCTCTTTTTTGGGTATGGTTGTAATGTGTGCTTGAAGCATTTCTTTTGGGGTGGTGCCTAGCTTTTTAATTTCAATAAATTATCCGGTTAAGTCTGTGATAATTTCTTTTTGGAATATCTTATAATATAAATTGATATAACCATCCGGGCACGGTTCTGAGGACATCTTTAATTTTGAGATAACGTCTAGTATTTCTTTTTCAGATATAAGTTTATTTAATGCTTCCAAATTTTCGGGGGAATTCTTGTATATAAATCAAAATATTATGCAACAAATGCTTCAGCTATTTTGAAAGGATTTGAGATTATTTTATTTTTGGACCTAATTTGATCAATTCTTTTTTTAGTGGAGTTGACTCTATATTTACTTGCTAAAATGGTAGTTGCTTTGTTACCCAAATGTTGCAGGCGTTTTGGAGAGCCCCTATGAAATTATCTATTTTAGTTTGCTCTATAAGCCTAATCTGTTTTTGTAAATTCTTGATCTGTAGCATGTTCAATTGACTAGGTTTTTTTTTTCTCTATCAGCTTTAGTTAACTTAATATATAATTCCATGAGAGGGGTTCCATTTTTTATACAAACTCCCCATATATATTCCTTTTGAGACAACCATACAGTTGTATTGGATATTCAGGGTAAAAAAACTCATCAATAGCTTGTTTAAGTTTTACTTTACTTTCCTGATCTTTCAATAGTGAGTTTTTTAATTTCCAAGAGGGAGGAGCATTTGCTGCTGTTCCTATTTTAAAAGTAGCAGTTATTAAACCATGATACAAATAGTTTATTGGATCAATTTTGACATTGGTGAGTTTTTTAAGGGCCAATTCATTTACAAATATGTAGTCAATTATCGAGTAAGATGCATGTCTGTCAGAGTAAAAGGTATATTTTTTTCTGTGGCGTTGGGACACCGCCATGAATCAAATAAACCAAATGTATGTAAGATTTTATTAAAATTACCCACTCTTTGGGTTGTGTTTTGGTTATCTTTTGACATTATATTCATTTTTCAATCAAGGCAGAGGTTAAGGAAATTATTAAAATTGCCACAAATCATCAAGAGGCTGGAGAAGTATTTCTTCAATGAATTTAAGGTTTTGTTAACAAATTTACTCTGTCCCTTGTTAGGGGCATAAATGTTTATAATAGTAACTTTGCTGTTATTGATTATACCTGTCCAGAAGGAAAAGGGACCTTCTGGGCCGGTTGCAGAAAGATCTTCTTTCCAGATATGCCTTCTATTGTAGAAAAAGCATTGAAGAATATGGATCTTTTACCAGGAGTGTTAAGTCCTTGAAAATTTTGGCTTAGTACTCTCAATGTCATTTAAGAGCACTAAGCAGCTATTAACGTATGTAAAACCAATCCCTCCCCAACCATCCCCACCTCCTCCTCAAACCAACAAAAGAAAATAAATAGATAAATAAACAAAGAATAAAAAAAAAACATTAAGTAGAAAAATACATAAACAAGCAGATATTTACAAAATTGATGTACACCGAACAACAAAACAAACATAAAATAAGATACCCTCTAAGAGGGAACATTACCCTCTCACCCATGATGTCTCACTGAAAAAAAGAACAGTGGGGGTGAAGAGGAGGAAGGGAAATGATGAACTTTTCCTAAGTTCAATCAATCCTTGGCGATCTACAGTGGTGCAATTCCTAAACATCCTAGAACAGAACAGTACATATATAGAGAAACTCTTCCTGTTCCGTAAATATTTCTTTCACAAACCCCTGAAGTCTTTAGCTACCCCTTCTCTATCTTCTAATTGCTTTAGCTAAGATTATAGAATTTCAGTATAGTATTGCAATATAACAAAATAAATAAATAAGGGAAGATGAAAATTGTATTTATAAAATAAATGTTTAATTAGTATTATGAGTCCTAGTGACTTCTCCCATAAGTGACCTAATTGATGGTCTCAGACATCAGTAGTGTTTATATGTAAAAAGTTATTGTAACAAAATATATCATATCTTATATATAAAAACATTTTTTTTAAACTAAGCGTACTTGAAATAATCGTTTTCTAACATTTTACTATTTTAATACTGATAATAGTGACTTTACACTTTGTGCTTATTTATTATGATATAACATGATGTGAAGGTTTTATATTTCATAAAGTACTAGTTCAGATTACTTATTAGTACTTATTAGTGATGCAAAACTAAGTGATTGTGTTATATAGTATGTGGGATTTAAAATGGGATTTGTTTGATATGACATGGCGGCCTGAAGTTGGCCTGAGCGACTGGAGAGCCAAATTGCTCATGGAGCAACTGTGATTAATGCTGAACAATAGATGGATTTAACAACAGCTACTTGTATGAGGCTGACAGAACGATGCTCCAATTGATTGAGATGATGAGCTTTGATGTGGCAAAGAATGAGTCGAATGTAGATTACAAATGATTGGTGGTAGGATGATGCTGGTGCTGTGCCAGAATGACTCATGGGAATGAGCGACAATGATGAGTGACAGAAGAATAACCATATGAGCAAAAGGTTTTAATGAGGTACCAGAATGTGCGTGGTAGAAGGACGGTCAAGTTGAATATTAGAAATTGATTAATGGATGTGTGTGATAAATAGAGATAGTGAATGATGCAGGTAAAAGTGGCAGCAATTATTTCAGCTGATGTAGCCAAACCAAGTAGCTAATAATGCCTGAAAGGCAATGTGTATAGTGCAGTTTTATTGGGTACATAGCATGATCAATTGGTGTAGGCATACATCAGGGGGGATTCCAGAAGGGATTGTGTGAGAGGGAGGCAAATAAATGAGGCATAATGAAGAAGGAAACCTAGAAAGAAAACCACTGGTCTACACGTACTAAAGATGGATAAGGACATGAGTACATGAATGATGGTGGTAAGTGATGAAATGTGAGCTAATTATGTTAAACACAAATGGGCAAAGAAATGTGCAGAAGGAGCATGTGGGTAGAAGTGACATTTCTAGAAATGGGAATGTTAGCTTGTACGAATAAATACAGAGAAGTGATTGTAGATGAAGAAAGGGAAAACTATCATTCGTCTACTTGAACAGAAATTAATTAAGAGTTCTGCGGATTGGTTGCTTGATAGAGATGGAAATTTGTCAGTTCATAGGATCGCTATGGGCAGCTAGTAAGCAATTAAGAGCCTACCTTGTAGTGAGATTTGGTAGTATATATGAGATATCCTAGTAACACCTGAAGATCTTTGATAAATGTATGTTTGCTGATGTGTAGGCATTGGATGTACTCTTGTAGTTGTTCAAGCTTGTTGGTTGGCTTGATTAATACAATTGTTTCAATAATGTATGACATTAGGGCATAGTAGGATGGTCAGTATGATCCAACAAAGGGATGCCGCAAAGGCTTCAAACAATTTGAGCCTGCATTTTGAACCAAAGGTCAATTGATTGTCAAAGTAGTTTTGATGTCTCTGTGTGATCCCATGAAGGTTCAAGAGACCATGATAAATGGACAGGAGCTTAATATCATTAATATGATAATATAATAATAATAATAATATAATCTGATTTGGACAGCCAAAATCAAGGTCTTAGCTAGTTAATTATAGTGATAGCATCCACCTTCATATTGAAGAGTGAAATACTTTGAAGGGATAAGTATTTTCTTTTTATTACTACTGTCACGTTAAGCTGCAAAATGGGAAATGTTGGTGTCTGTGTGAAACCTGTGAGAGAAATGATTAATCAGAACCAAGTGTTGGTTTGGATGTTAAGCCAAATAATGGGAAAAACTTGAAAGGTCTATGATGAATAGTCAATTGGTGTGAAGATAGATTAACCCTCTGAAGTAGTATCACAGATCAAAAATTAAGCAGATTTATTCTTCACCTTTTGAAGACTTTGGGGAAAGGCTGTGCAAAGGACATTAAGAAACTTACTGAACATAAGGACGAGTTTAGATACTTTTAACTTGCATTTCAGTTGGTGATAGTTTGACTTGACTATGACTGATACTTCCCCTTATTTTTGGTAGCTCGTTTTGCGAAATGAGGAGAGAAACAAGGTTTACATCATCTCCCTCTATGCTATCCCTTCTCAGGTGTGCTGGGATAAATTGAGAAGGCATGATGGTAGGGGAGCAGTTTCTGGCTCACCTTGACTTGGTCCTGGTATGGTCTGATGATGCAGATGTTGCAAAGTTTTCTAGACATAACATTATTTTCTCAAGGGAATTGATGAAGACAGTATATCGACCATTTTTCTTTCTAGTTGATTTAATTGGTCATTCTGTATGTTCTGAATATCCAGCATGTAGGAGCTGGTATAGCTCAGCCTTCCTCACAGATAATGGATATGGAATGCCATCATTAATAAGTTCCTGGACCAATCTCGGACTGTCCATAGGAAAAGGGAGGAATGGCTTCCAGCCACAGAGGGAGCCCTTCCTGGAGACTAAATAACATTTTCTGCATCAGACAAATTCTGATTAGTTATTTAGGAGCTGTCTGAATTGTCTGTAAATAAAAAGGTGTGAATATAACTTTATAATGTGTTGAATATTATTGTACTATTGTAGGGCCGTCAAAACTGGTTTTGATGTGATACCTATTTTTCTTAATAAAATAAAGTTACATTGCATGTATATGGGCAACACTAAAAAAAAAAAAAGTTTAGGAACGTTGGTGCAAAAGCGTGTTTTCAACATATGCTTGTTATGATAAGGAGATATACATATCAGCTGAATTGTATATGTTTAACATTAGGGATATGATCAATTATGATTTTGGGCTCATTTATTCTACAGTGACTGTTGTAATTATGTCATAATATGTCATCAGATTTTTCATGTGAAGGTTAATGTGATGTTCAGCATATACAATGTGTGTGTAATTTTTATTTAGCAGGTGGTTTAAAGAGCATTCACTTTATAATGTAGGACACTTAATTTGTTGTCTTTGGCTGTCTTTGTCCATGGGTTCAGGGATTCCAACAACTCCTGCTTTTGGCAGTCTGGCCCTCAATAGTTGCAGTGCACCAGAGTAGGTGGGACCATTACCTGTGGCACTAGCACTGGCCACCTCTTCAGCCATATATTTCTTGAGCAATCATCATGTTTGATGATCTTGACATCACAGTGATGGACCCCTAAATCACTTACCTCTTCTGTAAACTCTCGCCACATCCTTGCCTTCAGGCCAGGTATAATTTCCATTCCTCCAATGCTTACTATGCGGCCTAATATTGATGACTTTGAGAAGCAGAATCAACTACTCATGGGAGTGTTTGTTGTTGACCCTATATTTTCCTATAACCATATGATCTGCTGACTGTGTAGCTGAATTCAGCCCTCACTTGGCTTTTCCTGAAGCCTGGCCTCCTCAGCACTTATCATGCCAGAAGGTCTAGGTTCCTCCCCCACAGGCCCCACATGCTATGCGTCTGTAGCTGGGGTACATTCATACACCCTCTACTCTCCACCCCTCCTCTACAGCTAGCTTCCAACCTCTCCTCACCTCTCAAACTCTATTCACCTTTCACAGTTCTACTTCCTCTCCTAACTCCTCTCCCGCTCTCTCTCCTTCCACTCTGTCTTCCTCTCCCACTTTCTCCTCCTCTCCAAATCTCTCCTGCACTCCCATTGTCTCCTCCTCTCCCACTCTCTCTTTCTCTTCCCCAGAACTCCATCTAGTTCTTCCACTCAACTCTCTAGTCCTCCTACTTTCCTCTCCACTCTATTCGATACACACTAACGTGAAGTGCAATCACATTAAATATCCACAGATCCATATCGTGGCACACTCATAAATACGTACACAACTATTTTGAGACTTTGGAAAAAAAATATTTTCAAACAAGGGGAACAGCTATGAGGGAGAAGTCTGCTGCTAGCTATGCAAATCTATTCCTAGGCTGGAGGGAGGGTAACTGTATTTGGTTACATACTGTAATATTTTTAAACATCTATTGCTACTTTATACCAGGTATATTGACAATATACAGATTGTGTGGAAAGGATCACTAAATAATCTAGAATATTTGTATATTGTATATTAAAAGCAATGACATAGAGCTACAGTTTATTCATTAAAGACTCATTAAAGAAAAAATAAAAATTCTTCAATTGGTCATTCAAAATATATCATAAAGCCAATTTATTCAATTGCATAGGAACTGTAGTCATGAGAAGAATTACTTGACACAAGCAAATTACTTGATTTCAAAATTTGAAAGAAAGGGATACAATCCATTGGACCTAAGAGAAGATAAAAATAAAGCACTTTCCGTAAAAATAAATAAATTAATACAAATGAGAGAAAAATCTAAAAATATCTATATTAATATAAATGTATCCAATAAATGCAAGTTTCCTTCATAACTCAATTTGCATCTGCCTCTCAGGAATTGAAAAATATACTCAGGAAGCATTGGGGAATAGTCATAGAAGACCTCATTATTGGAAATAAACTTAAAAAATTCCCCAAATGATATACAAAGGAGCAAAAACACTAGAAAATAACCTATCATTGAGTGAAATAAATGAAAACCTTTAAATGAAGGAGAGGGTACCTACAAATGTGGCAGTAAAATATGTATATGTTCCAACTATATCAAGGATGGGTGTAAACACTGGCAGAGCTAGTGAATAAAGGCCCCTGGTGCAAAAAAAATGTTTGTATATATATATATATATATATATATATATATATATATATATATATATATGTATATATATATATATATATATATATATATATATATATACTGTATATATATATATATATATATATATACAATATTTAAAGATACATTGTGTCCCCCTCCCTTTACCTCACCTGATCCTCCTTCTGTACTGCTTCCCTGCCTGTGCGTCTTATGGCCAGGGGAGGGCATTCTGAGTGATATGAAGACTCACAGGCAGGGAAGCAGTAAAGAAGGAGGATCTGGTGACGTAAAGGGAGCTGGGGATGCATGCACAAGGCATTTGGGCTGATATAGGGGTAAGAAGGAAGGGGGTCAGGTAGGATTGGGCTGGCAAGGGAAACAGCAGTGCCCCCCCCCCTCCCCGGCCAGTGCTGGGCCTTGGTGCATTGCACCTTCTGCACCGGCAGTAGTTCTCCCATTGGTGTAAACAAGTAAGAGCAACCTCTACAGGTGAACCCTTGAAAAAACTGTTACTCAACCTATACAATCTATATGTTGAAATGTGGTTGTGTAATACAGTACTGAAGGATACATGACCAGAAATCTAAAAAAGAGATTCAGTGAATATCAAAAACGGTTTGAGAAACCATAGTGTACCAGTTCATTTTAACATATACCACCACAAAGATATTTCACAAATAAAAATAGTAGGTCTGACACTTTGCATTCAATAACTAGTAATTATGATAAATAGAAGCTCCTTTGCAAAAGGGAGGTCTATTGGATCTTAAAAATCAATATTCTTACTCCACAAGGTCTTAACTACATTTTTGGTCTTAACTAGACTTGGCCAGTTGCAAATAAAACATGTGTCTCTAAAAAGTTTTCAAAAGGTACCTAACATAACAAACATCAATTATAAAAAAAACGTTAAGGTTACATTGAGTTAACATGTATAGTGTACCAATAAGTTCCGTAAGGACATTTTACAATAAATAAATAAATTATATACACATGTGTGTTTAATCATTGCGTACAGCTCTCTGCAACCCTATGGATCACAGCACACTAGGTACATCTCTCAGTCAATGCCCCTCTAAGCTCCATGAAGTTCATGTTCATTGTTTCAGTGACCTCACCTATCCATCTCTGGCTCTGTTGTCCCCTTCTTCCTAGCATCAGAGTCTTCTCTAGGGAATCCTGCCGTCTCATAATATGGCCAAAATATTGGAGCTTCAGCCACATGATCATACGATCTAGTTAACAGTTTGTCTTGATTTCCTGAATTATTTGATCTTCTTGCAGTGTAATTGACTCTATGTAGTGTTCTTCATAACCACAATTTAAAGATGTCAATTCTATGGTGCTCAGACTTCTTTATGCTCCAGCCGTATGCTACTACTGGATTATCATAGTTCTAAATATGCAGACTTTTGTTGATAGTTTAATAGCTTTCCACCACAGAAGCAAACATGTTTTAATTTCTTGGCTAAGAGATCTTTCATCCCAGGAAAATACATTTTGTCACTGCTTCTTCTACTTCCCCTTCTATTAGTCAGGAACTGAGATTTCTGTTTGCCATGATCTTTGTCTTTTTAACATTGAGCAGCAGGCTAGCTTTTGACCACATCAACAGTCTAATTAGCTCCTCCTCGCTTTCAGCAATCAAAACAGTATCATCAGTGTATCTGAAGTTGTTGATATTTCTTCCAGCAATATTGAATCTGGCTTTGGATTCATTCAGCCTGACTTTACGAATGATGTGCTCTGCGTAGAAGTTGAGTAAATAAGATGACAATATACAACCTTGTCGCACACCTTTTCGGATCTTGAACAATTTCATTGTGCCATGTTCTGTTTTGACCATAGCTTATTAGTCCACATACAGATTCTTCAAGAGGTGGATGAGATGATCTGGTACTCCCATTTCTTTAAGAACATGCCACATTTTGTTGTGTTCCATACAGTAAAAGGTTTTTAAAATAGTCTATGAAGCTGAAGTAACATATTTTTACATCTATAAGATGACCCTATGTATAAGATGACCCCTATTTTTGGAGCCCAAAATTCATAAATAAATAAATATGCAAATATGTATTTGATAAGTTTTTATTGAGTTTCACATATATGATTTTCGATGACTTCCATTCCAGCTCAATATCTTTGTGATCACGTCACTTGCTCAGTCATGATGTGCAATTGCATTTTTCCGGTTTAACACAAGATCACAAAGATCTTGAGCTGGAATGTAAATTAGTAAAAATCATGACAGAAAGTGCCCTTAAATATATGTGTAATTATTGTTTTACACATATATTTAAGGGCACTATCTGTCACGATTTTCACTGATTTCCATTCAAGCTCAATATCTTTGTGATCCTGTGTTAAACCGGAAAAATGCAATTGCACATCGTGACTGAGTAATAACTGATGTGATCACAAGGAAATTGAGCAGGAATATAAATCAGTGAAAATAATGACAGAAAGTGCCCTTAAATATATGTGAAACACAATAAAAACGTATAAAATACCAAATGTAATGTAGCATTACAGTATCAGACCAGGGTTTGTAATTGCAACATTCCGTGTATAAGACGGTTCCCCTATTTTAGACTTAAAAAAATTGGTAAAAAATACTGTCTTATGCACGGAAAAATATGGTAAATATATTATCAAGCGGACACTGGCAATTCTCTTGCGCCTCTTCCTCTGTGGAACCTGGCTTGCACATTGTTATAAATATATGATTAATTAACCAATTTTGGAGCTGTATGAAGAGGTTAATATTTTTGAATGTCTTGCTTGTGGATGTCCAGTTATCTGTGATGTTATCTGTCATAAGGAACAAAGGAAAGCTAACTTTCCCGAATGACACTCTGCTGGTTATCAAACAACAAATGGTCAGTACTAAAAGCCTCAGGGATGAATTTGCATCATGGACACAAAGCATGGGAATCAACTCAAGAGACAAGAGGTCGAGCAAAGGTGAAATGAAGAATTACATCCAGGGGTCATTCACTGATGAAAGATTTAAATGGCTGGAACAATCCCAGGGTGTGGCTATGATGTGAATAACTGGGCCAAATGGACTTGCTGGGTAGTAGAATTATCTTAGGAAAGGAACAGAGGAATCAGGAGGAATACTCTACACTCTTGCATACACACATTAGTATTTCCACACATTAGTATTATATAGGTAGAGCCTTGTATTTCAGATGCCAATCTCACCACTATTGTTGTATGTTAATAAACCCTTTAACTTATAAGTTTCCAGTGTATTTGGAGTTCTTATAGCAGTCAGATGTCAGTTAACTGGTCAGGATATACGGTTAGAATTCACGTATAAAAGGACTATATTTAACACTGGCTGAGCCAGGCCAGTGAACTGTTCCTGTTTAAAGAAAATTGGTTGGTGCACTCAGGACAAGCGGCACTCTACGCAGAGGTACCGTTCCATGAGGAGGACCATACTGAGGCTTCACAACTGGTCATTGTGAGGTGGTGAGATGGAAGTAATTAATAGTTTTGCAGATAATTGCACAATAGAATATGTGTGTAGAGGTAATTTAAGTGCATTAGAATTGCTTAATGATTTGTTAAAGCAGTTTGAGGATGCTGTTAGTAAAATAAGAAAATCTGTGATACATAAGAAACAGAAGTATAATAGTAATTTAGCAAAGCTTGTATTACCGTATAAATGTGCTTTAGAGAAGTTAGAGATTCCACCTGTGTCTTATATTAATTCAGCAAATGTTAGGGCTGTGAAATGTTATTGTGCTACTGAAGTTAAGACCGAGTTTTGCAATGGTAAAATTGTAGATTGCCTGGAAGATCCCACAGTGCCAATACATACGGTATTGAAACAGGGAAACAAAATGGAGGAGGAAAGATTCAGACCCAATACATGCCTAGCCATTAATACAGTAACAAATGCAGACAGTGAAGAATGTATTACAGTGTGCTCAGATAGATTAGCAAGTCCAAACAGTAACAGCCCAGAGCCCAGAGGAATGAATGTACAGGCCCCCTCTATTCAGTTAATTACAGGAGTGGACCCTTTTAAGAAATATGCCAGAAAGATCAAAGCCCTCATTCCTCATTTTGACCCAAGTGTCCATATGCTGGTAAATCTGGTCACCTTTGAACAGTATGTGACTCAATTCAGCCTCGATGATCAAACTGCTTGCCAGCTACTTAAGATATGGTTACCCCCACATTATAGTAAATCATTGCATCTGCTACAGCAAGATGGAGTATGGGCTGACCAAGCACAGCGCAGTGATCAGGTTTTTCAGTTGTCAGGTCTGGACATTATAGATACATCCTTCTTAAATACTATTGTGCCCCAACCAAGTGAGGATCCATTTGCTTTTTGTTCCAAATTCCATAGTATATACTGTAAAGCCACACATAGACAGGACTTAGATATAGGGGATCCCAGAATGCTATGAATACTTGCTGGGAAATACAAAGGCATGGACTTTACAAACCAGAATATATTAGGCAATGCACATAGCTTTTCAGAATTTATAATTTGGTTAGAAGACGGGAGAAGGGATACTGCGGCTACAGCAAAATCTGTGTATGTCCCCATTACTACTAATGCCTTAGGTCACCATACAGCCTCAAATTCAACTGATGGTGGCCATGTTTGCTTTTCTTGTGGGAAAGTAGGTCATCAGACAAAGTTTTGTTGGCACAGGACATGCGGAACAGGCCAGGAATATGCTGTGGAATATCATGGCAAAGAAGGGCACTGGAACCATAATAAAAGCCTTATGAGACTAAAAGAAAATCTTTCAAATATGAAGCGCATGGAAGATATGCTTTGGCTCCTAACTTGGAGAGCTGTTTGTATACAGCACAAAATGGTTGGTTATAGGAATTTTGAGATTTAATTTTTCATTTGTTTTTCCTTGCAGGGAAGTAATACTCATTTTAATCTGCATTGGAAGTATCAACATATTTAGTAATACCTATGAATATTAGTATGAAATATTGGTAATCTCTAAATTATATAATATAAGTTACTAAAACCAAGTGGTACCATTCTGTGCTCATAGGAAAATTATTTGCAAACAATTGAATTTTAAAGTTACTAAAAATCAAGTGGTACCATTCTGAGCTCATAGGAAAATTGTTTGCAAACAATTTAATTTTTAACTGTTAGAGTTTCAGTTTGTTCATTTACATTGTGTTAAGTTGTGTGATTCTTTTATGTTTAACTAGATTTGATTCACTTCTATTAATTTTGTTTATTTTTGTTGGAACACTCCATTGGCAACATTCCTTTTTTTTTTTACTCCCTCAAAAACGTGTTCTAGGGTTTAAACAAGACATTTTTATTTTTTGTGCCTTGACTTTTTTTTTTTTATTAAAGGTTTCATTTTTTTGTTAGTTTGTTTTGAACCAGTGTATGTATGGCACCTATGTTTTTTTTAAACATTTTTTTTTTCTCACTCTCCGAATTTTCTGTGTGAGTGAGCATATGTGTGATATTTTGGGTGTCGGATTTCGTTTTATATATAAATTTTTGTTTTTTTTTCTGAACAAAGTTTTAAAAAAAAATGTATTTCTGTTTTTTTGGTTTTTTTTAATATTTTTTTCAAACACTGTTTTTCTCAACCAAAAACAGGTGGGAGAAAGATGTCCCCAGGATGTTGAATTCCCTGTAACAATAGCTATCTATGGTCAGTAGGAGGTGTTTGCCTTTGGCTAAAACGTTAACTTCAAAGCAGGATTGTTTACTTTTTTGTTAATATTCAGATGCAGTCACTCACAGTAAACATATAGCAGAACCCTGATGGCCTTGATTTATTTTGTTTATCAGTACTGACGGAAACACTGAGATAATAAAGATGTAAAATCAAACATTTACATTTAGTGAAAAGTTTAGGTATTATAGGGTACAATTTAGCGTTTTTAAATATATAACACAATTTATAGTTAGGTTTGGTAATTAAATATGGTACATGTATATCATTCAGTAATGGTTGATTTTAGTAAAATCGCTAACAAGAGTTTGAATATTTTTTTAAAACAAGTAAATATATATATATATATATATATATATATATATATATATATATATGGCCAAGTCTTACTGTCTGTCATGATTTAATTGTTTAAGGACTCATATTGTCAGTGGTTTGTGAGTATGTCCAAGGGAGCATGACATTGTTACATTGGGATTATGTGTTATTGTGCGGTTATATGTTGCCTGTACATGGTTATTATGTATCCTAGGTATAATATATTATGAGGGAAAATGTTATATAGAACATATGTGGAATTGGTAGAAATGCTCTGGATAGAAGTTAGCTGCAGATCATTGCACACTCAAACCTTGGGTCAAGACAGATGCATGTGCTTCAAGTGGTCCTGGGCAAACACTTGAGTTTAACATAAAGGTTATCTAATGAATGTGATCTCAAGAGCTTTGATAGCCCAAGGTTGCAAGCCAGATGGTCTGACATCACACATACACCAATGTACACAAGGGTGTGGTATTGGAGAGTATAAATATGTTGTTTTGTTCAAAATAAAAGGTTGCAATATAGTTTTCACATAAACAAGGTGTGAGACTATTTCTGTGTGTTGTATCCTGACTTGGGGAGTGGTCTTGCTATGGGCCACTAAGTAACCTGGAGCCAGTATTCTCTGCCTGTAGCTTTTGGGCCTTGCAATCTTCAGAAGCCATCTTTTGTGCCACAGAGATCAGGAAGTACATGATTCTGCTGGGGTAGGTTTGAACTAGGTTCATATCAAGCCCCCTTGAAGAAGCAGATCTTGACATTTGGCTGGCAGTGGTGGGGTCTCTGTATAAAACACAGAAGGATGGCAGCTTATGAAGAGATGTCTGCAGCAGAGGAGGAGGAAGTGTCCAGACGGTACCAAAGATGGATGGAGGTAATGCCTGCAGGTTTAACCAAGGATCAGCAGAGGGAACTCCGGATACAGATCACACAGCAGGTACAGGGGAACAGGAGAAGGGTAAGCAATGGCCCTGTCTCAGCTCCTGTGGAGGGGAAATGCTTATCCCCAGTAGAGACAAAGAATGTTCTGGTGACTGGAAAGGACTGTAGAGGAATGGGCCTTCTAAATAAATGGATGGCATTCCTGGGACTATGGCCAGGTCACAGGCTAATGGAATGGCTGGAAGAATTGGTATATGAGGAGGTCGCCCTGGAAGATCAATATGCTTATTGGGTTGGACCTGTTGGGATACATCATCAGTTTTCATTGGGGCTGGAAAAGGCACTTTGGGACATAGTACATGGGGATCCGGACTGTGGCCTGGGGACAGAGAAAAGAAAGCTGTGTCTGTTTGCCAAGCGCTGTCACATGCTGGGACTGGAGACAGGCTCTCATACAGCTAACTTACTTTGGCCTTTGATCCAGCAGGAGCTACAGCTGGAGGTGGATTATATAGACTTACTGGATGAAGCATCCCTGGATGGTTGTTGGCCAGCCAGCTGGGAGGGCTCATGCCAGTCAGGCATGGAACAGAACCACCTAACAGGTACTACAGAGACCCAGCTAAATATTGCTGAGGCGGGGTCAGAAAATAAATGTATGGACTGTGGGGAGAATTTTGATATCCATGATTCTCAAAATAACAAGGATGCCGGCATCCATGGGGTTGACTGGGAAGAGGAAGAACTGGTCCCTATCTTTAGGGGGCTAAGTCTCACCCAGTTAGAGGAATGGGGACAGGGGCAAACCACAGCAGTGCCGGGCCCAGGGGAAGAACTGGGGAAAAGCTACTCTGCTCCTAGTGTAAGAGAAGAACCTAATGAGCACTGGGCCCTACCATTTGACTGTGGAAATTGTAGAGAGGTTCCTTGGATGACCATTGTCCAGGAGCCAGCCACAGACCCTGGAGCAGAAACAAAAAGTAGCCCTGTTCTTCAGCCTGAACAAGAGGCAGTAGCAGCTGCTTCTCAAGGGCTGCCTGTAACTACACACCATGCAGTCTCCGATGGAGTTAGTCAGTAGGTTCCACCTGAGGATCCAGAGACCAAAGAGCCAGAGGGTACCCCAGATTGGGATTTGTCTCCTGGTCTCCCTACAATGACTCACCTGCAGCTGCCCAAAGACACTGGCTGTGTACCTTTAACCCTGGAAAGAAGGGGCCATTGGCCAGGCTTGGTGGGAGAGAGGTTTGCTACTGAGCCACAACAGCTGGTATCAGAACTGCCCATTAATCCAGCATGGATGCCACCAGTCAATGTCACTAGCCCATGTTCCAACTCCAGTATCCCAGTTTATTCAGGAGAAAGCTCAGGCCTGACAAAGGGAACCTTGTACTCTTCAATTTTACCCATGGGACTGAGTGCTGATCCAGAATCAACAGGACAAGAGGTCCCCCTAGCCTGGAAGGAGAGGGCTTTGCTTGGTAAGGATCCTCCCAAATGTATGCTGGACTTACTAGCTGGGATGTACTGTTTCCCCTGGACTACCTTGAAGGGTCCTCCATGGCAGTTGTCTTATAAGTCTCCCCAGGGGCTTGGGAAAGTCACAAGGCCACTGGGAAGGAGCGAGTATTCGCCCTGGACAGGGGGAGGCAGGGTACCCAGAGAGCCACTGAGGCTATCACATGGATGGACTTTCCAGACAGGAGGACAAGTAAAAGCAGTATAGCTAGAGAATTATCCGTTAGGATGATCCTCTATGCTATACTAGAAAGGAAGGGGGAGAAGTTGTCATGATTTAATTGTTTAAGGACTCATATTGTCAGTGGTTTGTGAGTATGTCCAAGGGAGCATGACATTGTTACATTGGGATTATGTGTTATTGTGCGGTTATATGTTGCCTGTACATGGTTATTATGTATCCTAGGTATAATATATTATGAGGGAAAATGTTATATAGAACATATGTGGAATTGGTAGAAATGCTCTGGATAGAAGTTAGCTGCAGATCATTGCACACTCAAACCTTGGGTCAAGACAGATGCATGTGCTTCAAGTGGTCCTGGGCAAACACTTGAGTTTAACATAAAGGTTATCTAATGAATGTGATCTCAAGAGCTTTGATAGCCCAAGGTTGCAAGCCAGATGGTCTGACATCACACATACACCAATGTACACAAGGGTGTGGTATTGGAGAGTATAAATATGTTGTTTTGTTCAAAATAAAAGGTTGCAATATAGTTTTCACATAAACAAGGTGTGAGACTATTTCTATGTGTTGTATCCTGACTTGGGGAGTGGTCTTGCTATGGGCCACTAAGTAACCTGGAGCCAGTATTCTCTGCCTGTAGCTTTTGGGCCTTGCAATCTTCAGAAGCCATCTTTTGTGCCACAGAGATCAGGAAGTACATGATTCTGCTGGGGTAGGTTTGAACTAGGTTCATATCAAGCCCCCTTGAAGAAGCAGATCGTGACACTGTCCAATCAAAATAACTTAGAATAGGAGATATATATATAGATATGCATATGAGAGACAAAGCAGTTTTATCATGAAACCATAAGTATACATTTTTATCAACATACATTTTTTTTAATACTATTGGTAGATCAATGGACTCAAATATTTCTTATGTGATTTTGTCAATTGTTAAATATTTTAGTAAGGTTTACCATTACCAATGAAATACATCTACATTATTGTTGGTTTCTAATTGTGTCTAACAGCCTTATTAAATTGCGATTCGGTAAATTTAAAAGGGCTCTATTTAAGCACACAGCATATTTTTTTACAGAAGTTTTTAGTTAGTGAACTTCTAACCAAAAGCAAGGTCTTCACTAACTAAAAACTTCTGTAAATAAAATATGCTATGTGCGTAAATAGAGCCCTTTTAAATTTACAGAATCGCAATTTAATAAGGCTGTAAGTTTGTAGTATAAGCATAATATACGATTTGATTTGCCGTTTTGTGATATGTACTAAATACTAACATTTTATTTTATTTTTTTATTTATTTTTTTCCTTAGGATAAATAACTAATCTTAACTAACCCTATACATTTTGATGCTGGGTTGTTTTGTTTTTATTTATAAGAAGTCCACACAGTTTTTTTTTAAATATTATTAATGAATATTTATGGAGGCAGAAAGTCTTCTTGCCTCCATAAAAGGGGGGATATTGACTATTGTTCAGTTTTATTAATAATATTGGTTTAGATTCATATAATCTGTCCTGTCTGGAATTAATTAACAAAAATGTTAACAGGACCTAAGTAAACCATTTACAGTTTCTACAGTTAAAGTATAGTTTATTATGTTGTACATATCTAACGTGAGCTGAATTCTCAGACTAAATTACATTATGACATTTTATGTCATCACCAAAAATTGCCATTATTCGTATGTTTCTCTATGGTTCATTTGTACAATGCACTATAGACATACATGTTATGCTTACTACGGTTATCTAAATGGATGTTGAACCCAAATTATGAAATATATTTTTTTTAAGTTATAATTACTTTCTATGACCAAACTTGCATTCCTAAAAATGTTACCAAATTCCTTAGTTTTTGAAATTTTTGGGCTATTTGTGTTAGATCAAAATGTAGAAATATTATTTTATTCTGTGTACTTTCCAGCTTATATGTCTGTTGGTGACCTGGGCCATGTTACTCCATATGTCAAATTGAAAGCATTATTAGGACCATGTATTTTAGACAAACAAAATATATGTAATAAGACCATTCAAATTGGAAATGTCAAAGTATTAGTTTTATAGAAAGTGTGAAAGTAACTTTTACAGTATTTAATATTTTAATATAAACTCTTTTTGTTTTATGTTCAAAGCTTTTGTTTTGTATTTACCGTTTTGTTAATGATTTGTGATTAATGTTAAGGATTAATGATTTATGTACAAATTGTCCACTGGTGATGTGAAGCGTATGATATCCAAGGCTAGATATATACTATTTAGAAGTTAGATATATACTCATGTAGTATCCTCACTTCATTTCAGGGCATAGCTTGTAATCCATATGCTACACTAGTAGCCACAAATCTGAAGAGAATTTGCCCCATCTTGCGAAGAGGATTTTGCCACCACAGTTAACAACGTCCTATCTCTTACCACATGACGCATGTGTGTCATTTAGACACATAGAGGGGAATGTTATAAATATATGATTAATTAACCAATTTTGGAGCTGTATGAAGAGGTTAATATTCTTGAATGTCTTGCTTGTGGATGTCCAGTTATCTGTGATGTTATCTGTCATAAGGAACAAAGGAAAGCTAACTTTCCCGATTGACACCCTGTTGGTGAATAAAACAACGAATGGTCAGTACTAAAAGCCTCAGGGATGAATTTGCATCATGGACACAAAGCATGGGAATCAACTCAAGAGACAAGAGGTCGAACAAAGGTGAAATGAAGAATCACATCCAGGGGTCATTCACTGATGAAAGCTTTGAATGGCTGGGACAATCCCAGGGTGTGGCTATGATGTGTATAACTGGGCCAAATGGACTTGCTGGGTAATAGAATTATCTTACGAAAGGAAAAGAGGAATCTGGAGGAATACTCTACACTCTTGCATACACACATTAGTATTTACACACATTAGTATTATATAGATAGGGCCTTGTATTTCAGATGCCAATCTCACCATTACTGTTGTGTGTTAATAAACCAGTTAACTTATAAGTTTCCAGTGTATTTGGAGTTCGTATAGCAGTCAGATGTAAGTTAACTGGTCAGGATATACGGTTAGAATTCCAGTATAAAAGGGACTATATTTAACACACATCTGGTAGTCTGCTGACCTTTGTGTCCTCTCCGCATTAATGTTTTTTTTCCCCTATTGCTGATATCATGAGTATCCTTGATGTGCTAACACCCATATAGCTGATGGATGTGATATCAATGTTGATTAACAATATAATATGGAGAAGATGATTATACACCTGGACCACTGACGCGGATCACAGCTAAGCATTTATTGTGAGATGACATATAATTATTAATGGTCATGGCCAGTGAGTGATCCAGAGAACTAGCTAATAGTTAGTAATGCTTGCAGATGAGAATCAGGTGAGTTGGTATATTGGCGCACTTACAGTATTTAGCACTGTACTGTACATGCATATTGTTTTGTGTTATTTGTTTATCTGCCCTTTTTTTTTTACCACCTTTTTCCAGGATTTGTTTTAGGAACACACTGTATGTGTGAAACTGGTTTGGATGAAATAGTCCAGATGTTTATGCATCTCTTTAATTGAGAGGATATTAACCACAAGTAGGTGCTATGCGCATTACTGGTTATTTTGATTAAATGAAGTGATCTGTGAGGATCCTTATTTTCATCAGATTCCGGTAGTGTAGTGACCACTTGTACCCCTGGTAGGAGCTATACATCATGATTATTCTAGCCTATGACATTACCCCTTTTATGTATCCCCTTTTTCCAAAAAAAAGCCTCTTGCCCTCTTGGGTCTGCCCACACCACACCAATGATATTGATGCACAGTCTTGGACATTTCTGAGTGTACTCTGTGTATGAAAAAAAGCTTTGTTATAGCGTTATCACTGTGTCAGTGTGTTTTAAATGGTTGAGATTTTGGGACATCCACATACATCACATTTGTGCCAGATTCCTATATCTGTAAACTAATAAGCCCTTGTTTCTGGGCAATAGATTAATACATACAGTTGTGCTCAAAAGTTTGCATAACCTGGCAGAAATTGTGAAATGTTGGCATTTATTTTGAAAATATGACTGATCATGCAAAAAAAAAAAGTATTTTATTGAATGATAGTGATCATATGAAGCCATTTATCATCACATAGTTGTTTGCCACCTTTTTAAATCATAATGATAACAGAAATCACCCAAATTGCCCTGATCAAAAGTTTGCATACCCTTAGTTCTTAATATTGTGTAGTGCCCCCTTTAGCATCAATGACAGTGTGCAGTCTTTTGTAATAGATGTCTATGAGGCCCCTAATTCTTGCAGGTGGTATAGCTGCCTAATCGTCTTGGCAAAATGCCTACTGGTCATGCAAAGTAATTGGTCGTCTTGCATGAGCTGCATGTTTGAGATCTCCCCAGAGTGACTCAATGATATTAAGGTCAGGAGACTGCAATGGCCACTCCAGAACCTTCACCACTTTCTGCTGTAACCACTGAAGGGTACACGTGGCCTTGTTCCTAGGGTCATTGTTGTGCTGGAAAATCCAAGAGCTTCCCATGTGCAGCCTTCGTGCAGCCAAGTATTTCCTGATAACATGCTGCATTCATCTTGCCATACAATTTCACAAGATGCCCATGCCTTTGGAGCTCACCCCCCCCCCCATGCTTCACAGTGGGGACGGTATTTTTTTTCACTACAGGCCTTGTTGACTCCTCTCCAAACATAGCGCTTATGGTTGTTAACATAATGCTCTATTTTGGTCTTGTCACTGCAAATTACAGTGTGAGGCGTGTCAAGGTGCTGTCGGACATATTGTAACTAAGCTTTTTTTGTGGCATTGGCACACAAAGGCTTCTTTCTGGCATCTCAACCATGAAGCTTATCGTCATATTGTGCTCCTTGAAACAACCACACTGTCTTTTTCCAGAGCAGCGTTTATTGGTATCAAGAGATCCCCGAATCTTCCACTTCTTTATAAGTGATTGAACAGTACTTACTGGCATTTTAAAAGCTTTGGATATCTTTTTATATCCTTTTCCATCTTTATGAAGTTCCATTACCTTGTTACGCAGGTCTTTTGACAGTTATTTTCTGCTCCCCATGCCTCAGTATCTAGCCTGCGCAGTGCATCCAAGTAAAAACTCATTGACTATTTTTACACATACACTAATTGCAATTTAAAAAGCGACAAGTGTGGGAAAGGAACCTTTAATTGCCATTTTAGCCTGTGTATGTCACCTTGTGTGTTTGTAACAAGGCCAAACATTCAAGGGTATGTAAACTTTTGATCAGGGCCATTTGGGTGATTTCTGTTCTAAGGTGTCTACCACATTACTGAGGAAGAGCAGAGGGTGAATATGAGTAGCATTATACCTAATGAAGTGGTTCGGCCAAAGCTGAAAGAACACCCAGCTGCTTATGTGTTTGAAGGGGAAAGGAAAGTCAGCTGCTGAAAAGAACAATTCAGCATAGGAACCTGGAATGTCAGAACTATGAACCAAGGCATTGAAAGCCATGATTTGTCCAGTAATTTTTCCATACTATATTACAAAATTTAGTTACTGTTACAATTGGAGTAGCCATACTTAAAGATGGAAGAAGATTACATTTATTCTTTTTTTTTTCCAAAATGAAAAGTTTATTTACAACAAATGCATCTGTCTTAATAGATTTAGTCTCAAAGCTATTTATAAAAATTAAGGCTTTTACATCCTATTCAACACCCTATTATGGGAACCAGGCCAAGTTATCACCAGCCTCTAACCATTTGAGAGCTTGAGCAAATAATGAAGCTTTGTGATAAAGATATAAAAGTGGGTATGCAATTCCCCCTTTAGAAAATTTCCTGGACATTTCAATCCTTTTTATTCTGACCTGTTTTCTTGAGTGAATAAAAGTATCAATCCTATTTTGTAGCTTTGCTATAAATTGTCTAGGAAGTTCCCCGTAGAATACATCTCATCAAATAACTGATGATTGGCAAAATCATCATCTTGATACTGCAATTTTTCCTGAAAAGGAAATTTTTAATGTTTCCCAACTTGATATTATATTTTTTATATCTTTTATCTCACAATGCGCTTTAATCATATTTTTTATATTTTTATCAAAAGTAATACCCAGGTGTTTAAATGAATTAGCCTCCCAATCAAAGGGAAACATTTTCTTCATTTTAAATTTAAGTGAATTTAATAGTTTATACTCAAGATCTCTGATTTCTGTGCATTTAATTTATAATTAGAAACTTTACTATATTGTTCTATTAAGTCCAATATGTGAGGCAGAGTTGTCAGAGGCTCTTCCAATGACAGCACCACATCATCTGCGAACATGGTGATTTTTTGTTACTTCTCTCCTACCCCTATCCCCCTCACTACTTCATATTTTTAAATAGCTAAAGCTAAAGGTTCCAATAATAAAATGAATGGGGTGGGGGAGAGGGGACAGCCTTGTCGAGTTCTGTTACCAATATCGAACTCTTGAGATCTAAAACTTGCTCCAATTACTGAGGCTGATGGATTAGAGTAATGGGCTCCAATTGGGTGGGAATCAAACAAACTGAAACCCATCTCCAATAAAACCTGTCTCGTATACCCCCACCCTATTCTATCAAATGCTTTCTCAGCATCTAAAGATAAGAACAGGGTGTGGGCATTACCAGCCTTTGCAACACACATAAAATCCATAAGCTTCCTAATATTGCCTGTTCCTTGCCTGCCAGTCATGAACCCTGTCTGCTCATTGGAAATCAATTTATTTAAATTATGTGTCAATCTAAAACGCCAATATCCTTGCATACAGTTTCAAATCCTCATTCATCAAGGAGATTGGCCTGTAATTTCCACAATGACAGGATTCTTGATTTTTTTTCAGGATCATTATAATATGGGCTTTCATCATGTCCTTTGGAATTTTACCCGAATCTTTAAACTCATTAAACAAAACTTTTAAATGTTACTGGACCAAATAGTTTAAAAAAAAGGTTTGTATATCCATCCGGACCAGGAGAAGTGTATGCTTTTAATTTACCTATAGCCTCCATTACTTCTTTTTCAGTAATTGGTGAAATTAATTTTTCAAGTTCAGAATCTGAAATTTTAGGAAGTTTAATCTTACTAAGAAACTTTTGAATTTCAAGACACTAGGTTCCTTAATTAAAGTATCATTTTTCAAGTTATACAAACCTTCATAATATTTAGCAAAAATCCTAGCTATATCTTTTGGTTTAAAAAAACAGTTACCCTCATCCATTAAATACTTTATTCTAGAATTACGCATTTAGTTTTTTAATTTATGCGCTAGCACTTTACTAGTTTTATTGTCATAATAATAACATTTTTACTGAAATTTCCAAATCGACTTATCTGAAATTTGTTGATTGATTGAATTAACTTGTTTCTGCAAATTTTTTATCTCTAAGTAAGTATTAACTTTAGAATTATCTTTATGTTCTTTTTCTAGATTACATAGCTGAATTAATAGAGTCCTTAAGGGCAGACCTCTCTTTTTTTGACTTGATGGTTTAATTTAATCAAAAGACCTTTAAAATAGGCCTTAAATGACATCCACAGTGTGCTATTTTGCTCAACAGTTCCAGAATTTATATCATAACATTTTATTATTTCATCTCTCAGTGCCGACACTTTGTTTTATCTCTCAACAAAGCATCATCCAGTCCCCAAATTGGTCTTTCCTTTTTTTCTTGATCTAATTTTATTTTTATGCTAACTGGAGCATGATCCAATATAGATATCTGGCCTATATTTGCTTCGGTGACATTAGCCAAACTTTCTTCATTAATTTAAAAAAAATCTATTCTTGAGTACGTTTTATATACCATAGAATAGTATGAGTAGTCCTTTTCATTTGGATTTAATATTCTCCAAATGTCATACATCTGATTATCATTTATACATTTTGAGAGTTTATCTGCATTTCTAAGAACTGCATCTAAGTTTTTGATAGTTTTATTAGATGTTTTGTCTATTATTGGTTTAATAGTGGAATTTAAATCTCCTGCCATTATTTCAATCCCATGTCCTAAATTTTTAACTTTCTTCATTGTCTTTTTTATAAAAGGGAGTTGATTTTCATTAGTTGCATATATATTGAGCAGGGAAACATGATTTCCCCTATCCACAATATAAACCTACCCCAAGGGTCGCATTAACATAGGGTTTCCTTAATTTTTAAACTGCCTTAAAAAAATATAAATACACCACTTGATTTATTGTTAAAGGTAGAATGATATTTATATTCATAACTGTTTGAACCAAATATAGGAATTTAATTTTCTGACCAATGCGTTTCTTGTAAAAGGATAATTTTGGCTTTCTCTTGCTTGATCAATCTTAAAATTGAAAGTCTCTTATTGGGGGAGTTTAGACCCCTAACATTTAGACTCAGTATTTTAATTAACATATCTTTTTCTATAATAGCAGTTGTTTAATTATTTACCTTACTAATGGCGTACTTACATTTGTAAGTGTGTAAGTTAGCCTTGGGATCTAACACCTTATACATTTAATTCAAAAAGATAAAAAAAATCTTTAAATATCAGAATCCCGTAAACGTTTAGTGAAATTATTTATCTACATATGCTAATATTGTGTCCTTATTACTTTAGTGTTAATTTTATTAATAAAAAAATAAAATAAGGAAAAAACATAAAGAAGGGAGAAACCCTTCAGTGCTTCGCTTGGATAATTTAACCTAATTTAATTGTTGATTACACTCAAAATACAATTGAACAATCTTTATACCAAAACCTATATTAGTGCTTGTCAAAACTTAGTTATTTTTATAGCAAACAAGAAGAGTAATAGTTATTCTAGTTATTTAAAGCACAACATGATTACTTTTGTAAGAAGATTATACCTAAGATTACTTAATCTTAGCTTATATCTATTTCTATAAACACATATAATGCGTTTTGTAACTTTATGATCCTGTCCACAAATATTTATCCAGCTCAGTTATCTCAGTTGGTTAACAGTTTAAATCAAGCTTTGTACCATTCTGGATGTGAAAGAGTTAATGGTTTGTTTGTCTTCTCCAGATTCCCCGTTGTGATGTTCCAAGAGCTGAATAGTTCTATTCCTTGTTTTAAGGTGATAACTTTATATCAGCGAGTGTCTTTCAAAATTGACAAGCCTCCTTGAGCAAGCCATCTGTATACATAGCCTTCTTTCCTTAATGCTAAGGTTATAATTTTTAAGAGCGTTATAGCTGATAAATCAGTGAAAAATCTTATATTGTCATAAAGTGGTTGGAGCTTTTTTGCTATAATATTGGCTTTTATTATAGCTTCCTTAGTTGACAGATAGTGTAATTTAATAATAACATCTCTAGAAGTGTGTTTCTCCAGAGGAGGTTTCGGAAGTCTGTGACAAGCATCCAATCTCATTTCTGTTTGTGGAACCTCCAGAGCCAAGGAAGACAACATGTTAATAACATATTGTCTTAGGTTATCGTTCAATATGTCCTCAGAAATGTCCTTAATTCTTAAATTGTTTTGTCTCGATCGGTCCTCTATGAAGGCCATGTTACTGTTGAACTCAGTTAATTTATTTTCCAATTTTGCTGAATGAATTAGAAGTGTATTATGATCTTTTATTAGATTATCAAATTTAACTTCCAAGTCTGATGTTCTGATGTTAACTTCATTTATTGACTTAGAATTCTCTATTATTTGTCGTTTGATATCCAACATAAATGACAATTGGAAGTTTTGTAATAACTCCTTCATCTTGGAAATAGTACTTCTTCACCTTGACCTTCTGTATCTATATTAGAAGAATCATCTGATAACATAGTCAGATTACAATCCAGAGATTTATTTCCTAGATGCTACTCCGGGGATAAACTTCCTAGTTCCTGATCTTTGTTTATAGGAAGAAAATATTTAGCCGTGATCTGACTGGTTTTATTATTTGATTTGTCCTTACCATGCAAGTTGCCTTTTGCTTTAGGCATATTTATTATGTATTAGCCATAAATTCCGGCTTGGTTAATGTTGCATAAATATTGTAAAATCGTTGATCTCAGTTATCCTCTATATGTCCTCAACCTATTACATCAGAAACTCCCGGTCTTGCAGATTACTGTTTCTTCTAGCTCTTATGAGCTGCCGAAGTTGATTAAACTTCCAACACAGTAGTGAGGCTCTGAGGCTCTAATGAGGCCTATACCAGGTAAATGCCATCGATGAATATCACAATCAGATCAGTCCAAAGCATAGTGTAAGTACCAATGATACGTGTCATAGACAAATCAGTCCACGCATAGTCATCTATGCTGTTTTGGGCGCACCAATAGTGCCTTGGTTCCCCAAGCTTCTTGTTCCAGCCAGCCCTGCTCTGCTCTAAAACACTCCAGCCAGCACTCCAGCCTCTTAGAACACCATATTGCCAATTCTATTCAGCACAATAACTTGCTTCAGCCAGCAGACAGGGCAATTAAATAACAGCCTCCACTGACCTGCATCCACTGTGTTCCACTGTTTTGAGCACTCCAGCCAGCACTCAGGTGTCTCAGAGCACCATATTGCCAGTGCTATTCAGCGCAATAACACGCTTCAGCAGCAGAGCATTTATAAACAGCCTCCACTGACCTGCATCCACTCTGTTCACATCGCGACTCCTTCCAGCAAACATGCGCTCATGCACAATATCGGCTCACTGTCGGAGGGCAGCTCCCCTGAAAGCCCAGTCTCACAGAGCTCTCTCACGGAGCTCTCTCACCTCGCCATGAGAACCAGGTTCAGCTTCCGGTGGGTGTCCTTTGTCTCACTCCGAGTCTTCAGAATCTGTGTCCACTTGAGTCAGTATTAAGGGTCAGAAGTCTTCATTTCATAGTGGGCATCCCAGTGTCTGCTGGCTCAAACATAGCATGGAGCTTGGCTACATGCTTCCTCTCCCCATCGACCTTCTGCCATACTATGCGGCTACCATGACATTTCCTGTCACGCCCCCAAAAATCCTGGAGTAACTTATTTATTTCAGGCGCAATGGCTTCTATTCAGCAATTGGAAAAAAAATATGGGATTAAACCATTTAATTGGCTGACGTATACCCAATTTAAGATATTCTTAGAATCATTAAGTCAGGTTCATAAAATAAACACCAACTTGAATCAATTTGAAGTATTTCTCCTTGGTGGTAAATTTTTTCACATGACCTCTAAAATGTTATACTTCTCACATACTCAGAGTCAAATATAACTAAAAATATGTACTTATGGAAGATTATACACAGGTCAGAGTCTGGGGGCTTCCACTGCACAGCATGGAAGATTATACGCGTTGCCTCAGTCTGCGTTATTATAAGGTGTGTACTGTTAAGTAGTACTATTCCTATCGGTTTAATCCCTGTTACGTCCACTATCAGGGGACGTGTATATGGCATGGATTTTTGGAAGCGGGAGATGGAAAAAGATGCTTGGTCGGTCCTCCCACTTCAAATTTGGGGCACTGCGCGTGCAATCTAAGGTGCCACCAGATATGAGTGTCACTGTGCACTGGCAAAAGTTGGCAGAGTAGATGCAATAGGCTTCACACACACGCCTGTAGGCAGGCAATTGCTATTCAATCTATTACAGTCAAAAAAGTGTTGTTTTATGTCACTGAGCACAATATAAGCTTTGAGCCTGACACAGGCAAGCAACTGAAATTAGATTACAGGAAAAAATGGTTGTTTTCAATGTATGTTACACCACCAGGTATGAGTAGTGAAAATAAGCACAATATAATCTGTTAGGTCTTACCTGCTGTTAGCCTGTCACACACACACGCTAGCAGTCAGGCATAAATTACGCAAAATAAATTATAAAATAAAATAAATGATGTTCAAAGTTTCCTCAATGATAAAGTATAGAGGGCGAACCGAAAAGCGCTTGTGTTCGGCGTTCGCAGCGGACGCGAACATGCGAAAATCGCCGCAAATAGTTCTCCGGCTAACTGTTCGGGACATCACTATTAACAATAATTAAAATTGCGATTGTCTCTAAATGGAGACAAACTATCTCTCCAAGTTGGAATGAAATTTTAGCTAAAATGGACCGATACTAGGAGCTCAAGAGAAACCTCCACAATATTGGACTTTTAAATAAAAACAAAAAAAAATGGCTGATTTGGGATGCTAGAATTTAACAATTTTATCAGTTAATTAGTGATCTGTTTTAGAGATCACCTAAAGTGATCTATTGACATAAGCTGTCTGTAGGTATGAATGTGTATGAATGTTGGATATGTGTAATTGTCTGTATTGTACATTAATATGCCTATGACATTTACCAAAAGTTGACAAATGTTTTTTTTTTCTTTTATTGCTATTGTATTAACTGAAAATGTAATGACTTGATGTCACACAAATGTTTTTTATATGTTTATATTTTGTAATAAAAACGATTTAATTTTTTTTTAAAAAGAACTATGAACCAAGGCAAATTTTCTTGTTCAAACATGATACAACAAGTTTAAACATTGATATCCTTAGAATTAGTTAACTTTAATGGACTGGAATGAGATATTTCACATCAGACAATCACCAGATCTTCTACTGTGATCAAGAATCATGCAGAAGAAATTAAATAGCCCTCATGGTCAATCAAAGGGTTGTAAGAAATTAACTATTAATTAAATAATTAATGTATAATTTCTACAAATAATAAGTTCTTTTGGACAAATCAATAAACAAACATATGAATACGTTTGTAATTAAAAGATATATATTGCATAAATCAATATACGGTTACACAATGGGTTTTAGACAAACAGATAGACAGTAGGGATAAAACGATATTTACAAAAAGATACTTATATGAACAATATACTATATTATAACTAGTTACTACACCAAAGGTCAGCAATATCTCCAGAGTCCATGTGTTTAGGCCTCAGGTCACACCACAGCATTGCTTCTGCTCAGCTGGGCACTCCTCTGGATGGCTCTTCTGGACACCTCCTCATGGACACACACATACTCCTAGACTTCCAGACTTAGACCTCCAGACTAGACTTCCAGACTTAGACTGACTAAACTCTCTGGGCTTTTGTATATCTTTCTTGGACACTCCCCCTTGATATGTGACTGTTCATCTAAACTGAAATCATTTCACCTTCCCCCAAACTCCATAAAAACTCCATAGATGGGAATCTCACACACAGATGTCCCCTTGTTTACATATAAACACTCTAGGCCAAGAGACCTCCATATGATAGATGAACCAGTCCACCACACCCAACTGTTCTTTTGTTTACCCATAAACAACCCCAGGCATAAGCCCTTTGTCACAGTATGAATGGAATAGATAGTCACACCAAGTTTCTCAGGGAATATATATATATATAAATAAAGATGTATACAACTACATATATTTTATAATATACACTTATTAAAGGCACAATGTTTAAAAATGATCACTGTATAAGCCATATCTTACAGGGTGGACAAAGCAGTGCTCAGTTACAGCCCAATAAATTACAGAATGCTTTGAATTCAAATTCAAGGCAAGTAATTTAACATTACAGTGATCCAAGTCTATGCTCCAACTATGGATGCTGAAGAAGTTGACATTGCCCAGTTGTACAAAGATATTAAACACAAATAAAATATGTTTCTATCATCATAGGAAATTGGAATGTATGTAGGGATCAAAAGGATACCTGAAATAGTGGGCAAGTATGGTCTTGGTGTACACAATGATGCAGGTCAGAGATTTCAGAGTAGAACTCTGTCAGGATTATTCTATGTATCATAGCAAACACAAGATGGACAATATAGAAATCCAATTGAGTATATAGTTAAGTAGTTAACTAGCTCTATACAGTCAGCAAAACTGAAGCTGACTGTGGCCCATAGTATAAAGATCTATCTATAGATTGCAAAAAAAAAATGTGTGTGGTGCAAATATTGGACTTTTAATAAAACATTAAAAGAATACCCAAATTCCTGGCTGTTAATTAATGTTAACAGGCTAATCTACCACAATATATATTCCATCATTGGAATTCCCCAGTATTATCCCCCATTCAATTGCAAAGCTGCAACTCACGGTATACAGACCGTATGTCTGTGGGCTTTCTGCAGGCTTGAACTCTGCTACAATTACATAGCGATTCAATTGAACAAGCCTGCAATTTACAGGACAAAAGCTCAAACCGTAAACCATGCACATGTAGCATTACAGAGCATGAACACGATCAATTATGCAAGGTCATAACTGCCCATTTAGAAACAGTCAATAGAAAATGAGACTGTCATCATTAGGTCAGTAAAACATGTAGGTTACATGTCAATCAATTAGAGTTGAGGGGCCCTATATGCGATCAGACCCGCAATCCTGCAATGTACAAAATAATAAAAATGTATGAAGGAAATGTTCTAGTCCATGTGGGTGGCCTAATATGTATTAACTCATTGATTCCCAAGGTTAATATGACACCAAAATGTCTTTTAAAGTGCAATATTGATTGTTTTATTGCATTTACAGTGCTACGAAAAGTGGTTAAACCATGTGATAACTGCAAGATTTTATTCTACATTTCACATTTTTAGGTGTGAAAATATTTGTGGGCTTGCGGTATTGTAGCAATTGAATATCGATTTGCAATTTTATCGATCGTAACTCTTGTGGACGTGAAAGGCTTTTTTTGTAACTCACATTGTTTTTTTTTTTTTTCTCCTTGTATCCCAGGGCAAGGGACCTTCTAGTTAACCTGCTTCTGGAATTACCTGTGCATGCTGTTTTTAAATATAGGGAGCAGTGTTTGTCAGGGGAGGTTCCACTCCCATGTGAGTCTATCATCTGTTCACTGGTGTGCTCAGAGTACATCCTGGCTTTGTCTACTTGGAGGATATATGAATTTAGTGGGCTGTAGATGGAATATTCTGCTCAGCAGCCCCATCATAATTCTTCTGAATTCCATTTCCATATTTATTTATTTTGTCCTACTATCTTAAAGTTTTTTTATTTTATGACATGATTTACAACTGGTACAGAAATTATAGATTATCTGTAATTGAACCAATAAAATGCTAATAAATGTCAAATGTAATTTAATGCATGGTGTCTGATTCAGGAGACAGTAACTTCATAAGGATATTAACAAATTAGAAACAAAGAAGGGCATGTGAAGCAGTGAATCTCTTAAAAGACAAAACTTTTAATGAAAGACTTTATGAGCTGAATATGTATAACTTAGAGGAAAGAATGGAATATTCAATGTGATAGAAACATTCCAATATATCAAAGCATTTAATAAAGTTCAAGATCAACTTTATTAATCACAACCTCATGATCCAGCCCTCAGACTTCTGATTTTTCCATTGGCACTTCCCCCAAAATTGGCTGAGCTGGTAATGGCGTTAGTTTTTCCTGAACTACATTGGTCCTTTAAGCAGCATTTCTACTCTATGGGGAATACATAGTGCATAATTCTAGAACCTATATAACTCCATTCCACCACAAAACTCTCGACTCCATAACAACTTATTCACACAAAGTTATTTAAACCAATGCAGTTAATTACTTGTATGGAACATTTTATATTTTGCATAAACATATGTAAGCAGGGATTTGAGCTAGATAGTATATACCAAGGAACCAGTTAAAATATTTAGGAGCTAGAAGCAAAAATGATATGAGTCTGAGTACCCAGGCTCTCGGCATTTTTTGACCCATATAATATGTGATTCAAAATGTATTTATATGTCCATTTAGTATAATACTATGTGTATATTTATACCTATGTAGGCGTTCTGGTGAGAATATTTCTATGTTTATGCAGCATTTGTTTAAATTAATATGCAAATATGCATTTGTTCATTTGTATTTGATAATCTACATTGGAATAGTTATAGAGAATATGATAGCTTTTCCTTGCATATTTGTCGGCCAATTAACCTTACAGTTGTCTATAGTTGTGGCTATTTTTTTTTACGGTTATTTTATGGGGGGACCCTCAAATTGCTTCACATGTGTATTCACACAGTGCTTCTAAACCATGGTCTGTGTGGTGGCTCCTGGGCAGAGGTTTGACAACTACTGAACTGGGGGACATTCTCACCTACTTCCTCTTTCTGAGAACTGGACCTACACCTTCCGTGCCTGTAAACTTCCTCACTCTACCAAGGCCAGGATCTGTTGGATTAAAGGGTGCATCCAACGGGGGTGGTTGTGTATCAGCTGGTGTTGGTGGTAAGGGGTGAGGTGAGGAGGCTGCAGGCTCTAGTTGAGGTGGGGATGGAGCCTGTGGAACTGAAAGCTGGATAGTATTGATGTGGGCTTCCTCCAGCTGCACCAGCTGCACCAAGTGATGTGTCTGGACTTGTTTGTCCCTATAAGCTATTTGCTCATACCTCTCCATCTGAAGATTATGCCTCCTCGCCATATATTGCTCTGATGCTTTCGACCTGCTCGGTACAATATCATTCTGCCTTTGCAGCCGAGTGGTCAGCAGTTGCACTCATATATTGTAGCGCTCATCAGCCATGCGCATGTGCTGACAGATGTCTCTCAAGGTCCCTTGTGCAGGGCTGTGAGTTCTATCTCCAGACAAAGTTGGACTGTGGATATGCTGTGGTGAGGCCAGAGGTGTTGCCCGTTGTGATGGTGTTCTCTGTAGGGATAGTGTTTTCCATAGGGATGGTGTTCTCCGTAGGCATGGTGTTCCCTGTAGGGATGCTGTTGCCAATGGAGATGCTGTTGCCAATGGAGATGGTGTTGCCAATGGAGATGCTTTGGCCAATGGAGATGCTGTTCCTGTAGGGATTGTGTTGGCCCAGTCTGCTGTCACAAAAACTTCTGGGACAACAACTGCTGGGAAAACCACTGCTGTTGCATCATCTGTTGTGACAACATCTGTCAGGAGTGGGAGAGAATTGGGGTCCGGCCAACGCATCAATTTCATGTTACCAGGTGGCAGTTGTGGCCCTGTTGTGAGTAATCCCCAGCACCTCGACAAGCCTGCAGGTGGTTGCTGGCTCATTGGCATTTCAGTAGTTTGAAAGGGCTGGGAACATGCATGTGATGTGTGTGAGGGCCTGGGGGTAGTTACCCACAATGGTCTTGCTACTATTGGCCCAGCTTCCTGTGATGGGTCCGGGCCTTTAGCTTCCTCCACCACCACCTGCATTGGTGATTGTGGTTCCTCAGGTGGAGCCACCGCCTGGGTCTCTGCATCGGGGATATGCCTCCTGGGTACTGAAATGAGAGGACAATAGTATTTGAGTATTGATTCTCTAAACAATTGTTTGCTGTGTGTTTCCATAATCCCTGACATCATGGTCACTTATAATTGGCTGTGGTTATTGTTTCCTGTGCATAAACATTGCTGTTCAGTGTGTGTAAGACTGATCAATCTGTGACCAATTCTCAGCAATGGTTGTTAACATGCTGATGAGACATGGTCCAGGTTAGGCTAGTACATGACATGAACATGCAGTCCTTCAGAGCCTGTATCCACTTATACTGAGTGTGCACAGCAATACATGTGATCTCTTGTTTAATGTGGATCTACAGCTCAGTTCAATGTGGATCTACAGCTATACCTTCTTTAACACTGGGGATAGGTCCCAAGCAGTAGGATTATTAAGCGACAGAGCTTTAAACAGTACAGTGTAACATGATGAAGATATGGATAGGGGAACTCATGACAAAAAATACACAATTGCAATTGATATTTAAACTGTTTGGTTTTATATGAACTTTGAACAAATAGCAAACATAACACTATCACAAACTGCATTGGCAACTGCTATTCAGAATCCATTTTAACTGCAGGTATTAGACCGATATTTCATTGATAACAATTATGATAATAATATATATGCTTCCTGGATGTACATGGCTATTGCTGTCCCATATATCTGTAGTCATCACCAGAAATCTTACAGTCCTATTGTATGTCAGTTATCTATGTATGTGGATACATGATTGTGCATATGAGGGTGTGATGGTGCATATGATACTCACATTGCAAGGTTTTCTGAAAGCCAGTGTCCAGCTGTCCTGGAAGGCACACTACTACTGGCTCCAAATACTCCTTAATAGTACACTCCCATCCACAGTAAGAGATGTTGAGTGGTGGGCAACCACCAGTTCCACCGGATGCTGTGGCTTTCACTGCCATCTTCTTCTTGTCCTTCATCCGGCAGTCATCATATCAATGTTTAACAGACTTGACATCTCTGTTTGCAACCCCTAGTGACTTCCACCATGGAGGATGCTATGGTGAGCTTGGACTTCCCTGAGGAGGGTTTCTGTATTCTCTGGGCTATAATTGTGAGCCCTCTGCTTTGGCACAACCTGTTTCCCTGCCACCTGTGCCTGGGGTTCCTGACCTCCCTGTTCTCTACCTGGAATGCATCTGATTCCCCCTCCTGCTCTCCTACACTTGTACCTCCCCTTCCTGACCTGCTTAGTTCTCTACCTCTCCCTCTCTCCATACCTCTATCTCTACTCCTCTCCTCCTCTCCTCCTCTGGTGTTCCTCTCTCTCTCTCTCTCTCTCTCTCTCTCTATCTCTCTCTTTTTTTCTCTCTTTCTCTCTTTCTCTTTCTCTCTCTCTCTCTCTCTCTCTCTCTCTTTCTCTCTTATTTATAAACCCACCAATGCCTAGACCTGGTTTTGACTTCTCAGCTACAGCACAGTCAAAGACTGATGGCTTTCAGAGTCTTTTAAACCTTTTTTTTCCATGTTATTGATTGGCATTCTCCGCTTCCTATTGGTAATTGATCTGTGAAGGGATCGCAAATTACGGTCTAGCTTGATTTTGAAGCACTTCATTGGATCAGATAGTCAGAAGTGTTGGAAGTGTTACATGTGAAACCACGGTTTACAGGCTTGAGGCCTTGGCCCGTAATTTTCGCCCCTGCTCAATTGAATATCTCTGGAATCGGAGACGAATGGGTGCCTGCAGCATGCCCACAGACATATAGCTTGGATCCTATGAGATGCAAGCTTTCAATTGAATCGGCTCCCAGTGTTCTCAATTACATTCTGGTGAATACTATACCTTATTTTACAGAAAGTGTTATCATTTTGTGATCAAATACTTTTTTAAACTTCAAACCAGATATACAATGATTTCTTATCTACAATAAACATGTATGCCTTCGTATTTCTTTGTTATTTTGGGGCTGTTTAATGATCAATGAGATCCATTTAAAAAACACCTTAAAGATTGTGTTCTGATTTTTCAAAGCCCAGTATCCAAATGCTCATAGTAAACACCTTCACAAATACAAAAGCCTACATAGTGCAAAAATTAAAAATCAGAATCTTTAAAAAAAAATCTCAAAATGATATGTGTTTAATATATAGGATGATCTGCTAATCGATTCAATTTATTTCAGCTTCCTTCTTTTTCTAACTACTTTGTTCTGGTCTATTTTCTCAGATTATTCCTGCATGCATTTTATACTCGCATTCTGTGTTTTCAGAGCTGCCAAGTTTTTAAGGGGGATGCTCTAGGGAAATAGAATGCCAACGGCTGGATGTTGGATAGAATCATTCCTGTCAGCTTTAGAAATGCTAGTTTCTAAAGCTGCCTTAGCAACCTGACAAGGCATTTTAAATAGGATACACTACAAAAATATATCATTACAGAGACAGAAATAGGACCTGCCGAAGAACAAGAGAAGAGATTTGAGGCCATTGATTTTTATACCTATTTCCTGTTTTACAAACAATATTTTCAGTTTTTGCAAACAAAACATTAAAATAGAATTAAAGCAGCATAACATCCTAAACAAACACATTTAGTGGCACTGTGCTTGTTTTACAATGCATTTATTCTTTTCAATTCATAACATGTTTCAGAAATGGTATATATGAATGCATTCTTAAAAAAAAGGGAATATCTGAAAATCATGATTTTTGTGCTCTTATTGTATTATTTCTTAAAGTGTTCTCATTAGAATAAACTAGTACTTTAGATGGTCTATTGCTATATTACATGTTTTAAAATGTTGCTTTTTATCGTATATTGTTTGTAAACTAATTTAGGCACCTAGGCCCTCATTCAATTGCGATTTGGCCAATTGAATAGGGGTCTAAATAAGCACATAACATATTTTTTTTAAATACGTTTTTAGTTAGTGAAAACCTTTATTTTAAATAGATGCTTACTAACTAAAAACTTATTAAAAAAAAATATGCTATGTGCTTATTTAGAGCCCTATTCAATTGGCCAAATTGCAATTGAATGAGGGCCCTAGTGTGTTTTAAAAAACAATATTTTTATTGTTTTATGGGCTAGATAAAAGTATTGATTTGCTAGTTTGCTGTAATATATGGTCTTACATAAACGTCATTATTCTCTTACATTACATAGTTATATAGTTACATAGTAACTGAGGTAGAAAAAATACATTTAGTCCACCAAGTTCAACCTTTTAAGTCCTCCTCTGGTCTGCAATATGTGGATAAGTTGTTAATTGATCCAGAGGAAGACAAACAGAAAAATCCCCAAGTGAAAAGTAGCCAATCGTCTCTAAAGGGCAAAAAATGAATTTGAATCTTCCTCATAACTTAGCCCCTCTATTCCCCTTATTAGTTTTTTAGCTCTTCTCTGTATCCAGTTCTAAAATGGCCTTTATATGAAGTGGTGCCCAAAGTTGTACTTAATATTCCAAATAAGGGTGTATTAGGGATTTGTATAGTGGCAGAATTATATTTGCTTCCATTGCTTCTATATACTTCTTAATACATGCTAATAATGTATTTGCCTTTGCAGTTGCTGCTTGGCATTGAGCACATTTACCTAGGTGGTTGCCCACAAGTACTCCCAAATCCCTCTCAATATCACATACCATTGTTTTGCTCCATTAAGATTTTCAGTTGCATGGCTATTTTTCTTCCCAGATGCATAACTTTACATTTATTCATATTAAATCTCATCTGCCATTTAGATGCCCATTCCTCTAATTTATGCAAATCCATTTGGAGGGGAATTACATAATTTTCTAATTTAATTCTCTTGCACAACTTTGTGTCATTAGCAATAATTGAGACACTACTTTCCAGTCCCACTTCTAAGTCATTAATACATATGTTAAAAATGAGAGAACCTAATACTGAATCCTGAGAAACTCAACTTACCACATTAGTCCAATTACAGTATGTTCCATTTACAACAACCTTTTGCTTCCTGTCATTTAGCCAGCTCTCAATCCATGAGCAGATATTTACTGCAAATTCATCTATCCCTTAGTATGCACAATAGTCTTCCATGTGGCAATGTATTAAAATCCTTTGAAAAATCCAAAAAGACTACATCCACTGAGTTGCCTTGATCTAGGTCCCTACTAACCTCCTCATAGAAACTAATTAGATTAGTTTGACATGACCTATCCCTCATAAATCCATTTTGACTCCATTTGATAATTCTGTCCAAATTGAGATATTCTTGTATATTATCCCTTATTAACCCTTCTAAAAGCTTTCCCACTAAGGAATTGTGGCCCACTGGTCTATAATTCCCTGGATTTTCTCTTTCTCCTTTCTTAAATATAGGTATCAACTCTGCTTTTTACCAGTTATCTGGTAGTGACTCTGTGTTGGGTGAATCTTTAAAAATTAAATATAATGGTTTGGCTTTTACAGAAACCAGTTCCTTCAGTACCCTTGGATGTATTCCATCGGGACCTGGGGCTTTATTAACAATTATTTTTTCCAACCTCTTTTGGATTTCATTATTTGTTGAAGGTAGTCTAGTCCCATTATTTTGCAATGTCACAACCACTGGTACCTCCCTTGTGTATACTTAAGAAAACCTATTTAGCTCATCTGCCTTTTCCTGGTCACTAATTATCAAATGGCCTGTTTCACATTGTAATGTTCCTATAGATTTGTTCCTTGCCTTCTTCCCAGTAAAAAATGTAAAAATTATTTTAAGGTTAGTCGTACTCTCTTTTGCAACTCATTTTCCATTTTTTATTTTAGCCAATCGAATAGCTATTTTTCAAGCTATGTTGATTTCCTTGAACCTATGTAAGGTGGTCTCTGTCCCCTCTTGTTTGTATAATTGAAATGCCTGTTTATTTACTCCATATCTTGACCTTTAAAAAATTGTTAAGACACATTGGATGTGAACTACTCCTCTTACTTTTATTCCCACATTGTATATGGTGATAAGTATGTATATTTAGTAAGGATTTAAATATTGTCCATTTATGTTCAGTATTTTTACCCATTAGTTATTTGTCCCAGTCTATACTTTGTATTGCTGCCCTTAGGCCATTAAAATCTGCCCTTTTAAAATTATGAGTTTTTGTTGGCCCTTTACAGTTTTGTTTTTTTAATTCAATCTCAAATGAAACTGTGTTCTGATGATCAGTGATCACTGTTTCCCAAATGTTCCCCTATTCCAACATTTGATACTATTTCAATATTATTTGTGATAACTAAATCTAAGACAGCCTCATTTCTAGTCGGTGCCTGTATAACATGGGCCAGATAATAATCCCTGAATGTACTCAATAACCTGCTCTCCTTAGCTGAACTGCTGGTCTCATTAACTTAAAAACATTTTCCAAGAGTAAATTGTTTATGTCTCCATTTTAATTCAATGCGAGAATCAGATACCTAGCATAACCAAGGTGACCAAGTAGCTTTGAAACTTGTACTTTATCATCTAATCTACTTGAGAACTTCTCCATAATAACAATGTGGTTGATTCTATTAAACAAAATTTAAGTCTGCTTAATTTCCACCCAGTTAATAAAACAACATGAACAAGAGCATATACATATTACAAAAATGTAGTCATCCTTCCAGAAGCTAAGTCACAGGGCAACTATAGAAAGCATACTACTGTGCATACTACTCTATAGATTTTCTGGCAGTATTCAGAGATCACTGGGCAATCCCAAAATATATGTTTATAATCATTTCTATCTTAAATCTTTAAAGCATTTTAAGTAATTGAGTTAAAGTGTATGTAACTTGCTTGGTGCCATATCTGTATTATTTTTAAATATTTCATCAATGTTTAAGTTATGGAGGAGTTCATAATACTATATTCTTCACTAAATATCCCTAACCACTCATTATCCTCTAATTCCTTTCCCAACAAATTGTTTACTTTGCCCCAATATTTTGAGTATTCAAAATGAAGAGGGCAGAACACTATTCTAATATATTGCTGCTAGAGCTCCCATATTGTAATGGTAATGCAGACAATTATTCTCATATTGACATAAAAGAAGAAAGGATAAGTCAGGCTTATTTAAAGACTGGAGGAAGTGCTTAATTTGTATGAAACAATCATCTTCCTGCATGGCTTGTGCTTCACCTTTCTCAAACATTTTACTATCCTCGATAACATTGTAATGTTTTGTACCAATAAAACTGCTGTTTATTTCTTCCTGGAGCAAAACTATGGTGTGATATAACAAGAGTTAGAAGGGAGCTATTTTTGTTCAGGTCTCAGGAAAGCTTATGTGTTCCAAATAACTAATTAATGTTTTGTAAAATAATATTTAACTGGATCATGTTGAGGAGCGATGAAAGAGTTAACATTTTACTTGACATTTGCCTTACTAAACTAGTGACCACAAGTCTGTATAAAGCCAGTTTTTTTTTGTGTCAGCAGGCCCGTGTAAGTTCCTTATCTAATGTATCCACATAAGATTTATAGTTCTGTTTTCTGCCTATGTAACCTCTTGTTATATACCCCAAAATGAATGTACAGTTGGCAAATACTTGTTTCTAGCCAAAACCAACCATGACCTGTAATTGTTGACCATGCATAACTGACTGTGTAAAGTCAGCATGTACCTCTGATAATAATGCAAATGATGGGCTGTGAAAAACTTAATAAATTGAGATAATTTGATGCTACCTTGTGTACAACCAAAGTAAAGTGGTATTAGCTGTGCTGCAAATTTGTTGTAGAAAAAGCCAAAGAACACATGACACCCTGGAAACTTCTGCTTTTAATATTAATTGTCTTTTAGACTCTACAGATTCTAAAGGAGCATTAAATAAATATTTTGGTAAAGTTGGCAACTTACATCCTTCCAAGTTTGTATGCTAGTTTGTTATTAAAGGGGGTCCTTAGACATAAAGATTACTGTAAAGTTTTTAAATGTAGACAGAATTTTATTTTCATCACTTTTCATTTGGTTAAATTGAAGAGACTGATACAATTTAATAGTTAATAATGTATCAGACTTGTTAGCATATTGATATAACTTTTGATTTGTTGGCCTCATTAGCCACAAAGACATTCCTAATTAAAAGAATATATCACTTTATTATGGGTATAGGACCAAAATTTGAATGTTAACATGTTTGTATTCTCTAGTGTTTCCCCAAGTCCCTGATTGTATGGCCTGGACTCGCCAGGCACCATTTCTACTGGGTCACTCGGGCCCAGAGTGCTCTAAATTTTACAAACATTTTTTTTATTTTTTATTAATTTTTACAATTTTTGGACAGTTGCAATACAATATGTGTACCAATAGCTGTGCAATGGGTCCTTTATGGTTAAGGTGAAGGAAGTCAATGTGTCACAAAGTCACTAGATAGCAAACTGCAAACTAATGATTTTGTATGAAAACTTGTTGAAACATAATGGAAATCATACAGCCTGTGAGATCAAACAAGTTCTTCTTTTCTTTTTCACATTATAGTCTCCTGTTTTGTTTTGTTTTTTGTTATTTTTGACTCATTTTTCTTGTTTATATTTTTATTTAATGCCACTTTGTTCACCTGGTAAAGAGATGAGATGTTATTTGCAGATTAGGATGTTTGAACCTTTTGCTAATTAGATTACTCATGTGCTGTAATTTGCCTCTGATTACTTTGGTAGCCTTTTCCTTTTGCCCATGACAGGATTCACTGTGTATAATGTCCCTTTAAGATTTGCTGGTTTGCTATACCTTTAGTTTAGCACGTAGCTTCTCCAACGTGTTTTTATCTTGCTTGTTTTTCCTTGCAGCTTCCCCAGAGCAATTAAGTTTAAAGCTTGACCAAATCTGGTTTCCTCACTTTCTGTCTCCCAATATCCCATCATTAATAATTGGGAACTGTAATATCTCTATCAACAGCCCTGCGGCTCAACTTATCTCCAAGCTACTATTAATAACATTCTTATGTGAATGCTTGTACCATCAAGCTATGAACTACTTCTCCATCACAGTGTGATGGTCACAATATTAACTTTATCTTCTCTAATCTCTCTAATCTCTCTAATTTCACCAATTTCCTTTTTCCTATGTCTGACTTCCACCTCCTAACCTGCAGTCTGAGCACTACACCCCCAACACCCGTATACACAAGGGAGTTACCAGTGGTTGGGACACCGCAACATAATGGGGCTACACTACCATCACTAAATAGATGGTTAAAGCAGGAAGAAATCCAAAAGAGATTGGAGAAAATACATTTTAATAAAGCCCCAGGTCCTGATGGAATACATCCAAGGGTACTGAGGGAGCTGGGTTCTGTAATAGCCAAACCATTATATCTAATCTTTCAAGACTTACTCACGCCAGGGTCTCAACCAGATGACTGGAGAAAAGCAGAGGTGAAACCTATTTTTAAGAAGGGAGCAAGAGCAAATCCGGGGAATTATAAACCAGTGAGCCTCACATCTGTAGTTGGGAAGCTAGAATACAAGAATATGTCCATTTGAACAAGATCATAGGTAGCAGTCAACACTGATTTATGAAGGATAGGTCGTGTCAGACCAATCTAATTCATTTTTATGAGGAGGTTAGTAGGAACTTGGATCAGGGCAACTCAGTGGATGTAGTCGTTTTGGATTTTGCAAAGGCGTTTGATACAGGGCCTCATGAGAGACTTTTGAGCAAACTAAGGGATACAGGAATTGCCATAAATATTTGCTTATGGATTGAGAGCTTTCTAAAAGACAGGAAGCAAAGGATTGTGGTAAATGAAACATACTTGGATTGGACTAATGTGGTAAGTGGGGTTCCTCGGGGCTCAGTATTAGGTCCCATCCTTTTTAACATATTTATTTATGACTTGGAAGTAGGATTGGAGTGTGGTGTCTCCATTTTTGCTGATGACACAAAGTTGTGCAAGGTAATTAAATCCAAAAATGATGTACTTTCCCACCAAAGGGATTTGCATAAATTATAGGAATGGGCATCTAAGTGACAGATGAGATTTGATACAAATAAATGTAAAGTTATGCATCTAGGAAGGAAAAATAGCCATGCAATTTATAATCTTAATGAAGCAAATCTAGGACTCTCAGATATTAAAAGGGATTTGGGAGTACTAGTGGACAACCACCTAGGTAACAGTGCTCAATGCCAAGCAGCATCTGCAAAGGCATGTAAAATATTGGCATGTATGAAGTAGGGTATAGAAGCAAAGGAAGCAAATATTATTCACCCAATATACAAATCCCTAGTACACCCTCATTTGGAATATGGAATACAATTTTGGGCACCACTTCATAAAAAGGATATTTGAGAGCTGGAAAAATTACAGAGAAGAGCAATAAAACTAATAAGGGGAATGGAGGGGCTAAGTTATGAAGAAAGACTAACCAAATTAAAAGTATTTTCGCTAGAAAAAAGGCATCTACGAGGGGATATGATTACCTTATTTAAATATATCCAGGGTCAATATAAGGCTTTGTCAAGTGAACTTTTTGTAGAGATTTTAAACTGACAAGAGGACATCTTTTGAGGTTAGAGGAAAAAAGATTTCACCTTAAACAAAGAAAAGGGTTCTTCACAGTTAGGGTGGTTAAACTGTGGAATTCTCTACCAAAGGAGGTGGTGACAACGAATTCGATAGAAAACTTCAAAAAGGTGTTAGATATATTTTTTAATAAAGAGGACATTCAAGGTTATCCTAGATAACTAGCGAAGGAACATTGATCCAGGGAGAAATTTGATCGCCAGTTTCTGGGGTCAGGAAGGAATTTTGCTTTATTTTTCCCTTATGAGACAATTGGCAAAGATTCAATGGATTTTTTTTTCTGTTTGCCTTCCTCTGGATCAATTAACAATTAATAACAAATAGTCCACATATTAGAAAGATCAAGAGAGATCTAAAAAAGGTTGAACTTGATAGACTAACTCTTTATTCATCCTCAAATAATACACTATTAATAATTAATTAACAACTAATTAATTAATAACTAATCCGCATATTGCAGATCAGAGGAGATCTTAAAAGGTTGAACTTGATGGACTGAAAGTCTTTTTTCAACCTTAATTACTATGGCCCTCATTCAATTGCAATTTGCCCAATTGAATAGGGGTCTAAATAAGCACATAACATATTTTCTTTAAATACGTTTTTAGTTAGTAAACATCTATCCAAAAGCAAGGTTTTCACTAACGAAAAAACTTATTTGAAAAAAATATGTTATGTGCTTATTTAGAGCACTATTCAATTGGCCAAATCGCAATTGAATGAGGGCCTATTTACTTATGTAACTATGTAACACATCTATCATATCAATCTCCAAGAACTTATTGAGATCTTTTTTTCACTGATCCTTATCAAATTCCCCATGCACTAAAGTCACTCCTTTTCAAAATAACAACACTCTTATACCTGAACATTGCTGTTTCACAATATAACCACACAATATTCTCAACACTGTACATCATAGCTCCCATCATACTACACAACCAAAAATGTGGTGAGTTACAACCGTGACACACAAAAAACAAAAAATACCTTCAAAAGTGATTCTTCACTACTGAATGCCACTGGAGGAAATCAAACACTCATGCAGACAATTTACCTTTCCAAACAAGCCTATTCCTCAAACTTCATATTAATTATGGAATCCAATCCCAAACACTTACTCTAAATATTCTCACCTCACTCCTCTGCCCATCACTACCAACCTCAACTACTACCTTCTCAGCCCAAGACATTGCAGAACATTTAAAAAATGAAATAGATTCAACCAGGTCTCACTCCTCTGAGCTTCCCATCTAATGTCCACTTGACCCTATCCCCTTACAACTTATTCCCACCATCTTTTCTACCCTATGACCACCTCTAACTCTCCTTCCCCATCAATCACTTATTACACCAACCATAAATATATCCTCTTGACTCAATTTATGATCTGCAAATTTCAACCTATTTATCTTGCTTCCTTTTTGCCTTCAGTCTACTAGAAACACTAGACTAAAAATAATTAAATATTCTGTCATTAAACTGCTTACATGACCCTCTGTTATTTGGTTTCCATGGACAACACTTTACTGAGACTGCACTTATTAAAGGAGCTGAAAACCTCTTGACAGCCTAGGCAAAAGGATACTATTCTTTACTTATCCCTCCTAGATGTCTCTAGTCACTGTTGATAACACACGTTTTCTCCAGACTTTCATCTCCCTTGGTCTCTGTGACAATGCAATCTCCTGTTCCCAATCTTATCTATCTAAACACTCTTTTAGTGTTACATATCTAGATTCCACTTCATAATTGCTGTCCGTTCTTTTTGTAACGCACCATCATATTTCCGTAGCACTATACAAGGTTAAGTACAAAAAAATAATTCATTATTAAAAACATGGCAACAAATGGATGGCTCTGTCTTTAAGTTTAAAATCCTATGTACATGATGCCTTTTTCAAAGCACCTTACAAGATTGAACACTTGCAAACCTAAACTCAAACTAAAGAGATTGATGAAACCAAAGGTGAAGTAAATACAAAGAAGTACCGCAGCTTGGCAAGCAATTGAATATAGAGTAGAGGGTTTAGTAGTGAACATTTCTGTGAATAGCAGCTGTGAAAAATGGAGATGATAGTGTTAAACCTGCAATATAAATTAAGACAGATAATTGGTAGATGGATGAGGAGTGGTGGCATATGATGCTCTAGGTCTAGAATAAAATAAATCAAAGGAACAGGAAAACAGGTAAAACAAGAGTGCTTTTGCTCATGTGGGTGGTATGTGGCCAGTGACATTGGCTGAGCGTCTGTAGAAGTGACTGCTCAGTCCTGAAGGTAAATTAAACTGGTGGGTGCTTTTGATCATGTGGATGGTATGAGGTCCAGTGACATTGGCCGAGCCGCTGCAGAAGTCTCTATTACTATTTACTGTTGTGGGACCTCATGACTATAATGCTTTACTTATCCAACATCTCATCCTGGGTGATCTCTCACAATCTAAAAAATAACAAATAAGAGTTCTTAATAATCCTACCCTGTACCCTGTACCCTGTACCTTCAAATATCCATAATTTTCTAACACAATAACCAACCGAAATCCTAATTAATTTACTAATCATTTCCAGTATTGACTTCTGCAACTCATTCTTAACTGGCCTTCCCCTTACTAAACTATCCCCACTATAATCCACCATAAATGCCTCAGCTAGTGTCATATACCTAACCAGCTATTTAGGTGCTACTGTCCAACTTTGTCTGTCCCGTTATGGCTTCCCAAATCCTCTAGAATTAACTTCAAAATCCTGACACTGACCTACAAAACTCTCATTAACACTCCACCCTCCTCCGGATCAGAACTTATCTCCAGAAATCCCCCCAACCACCCCTCCTCTTTTCCCACCATATATGTCTCCTGTTTTTGTGCAGCTTTCACCAAGGGCAATTACCACTGTCTGTCAAATGTTGCACTTCTCTTCCCAGGTTCAAACATTCCCAGAAAACCTGTCTATTTAAAGAAGACTATCAATTTGTTCTCTAACATCAGGGATTAGAGCAAGGCAGTGACCATCCCATGTACATGGATTCTGCTGCCTCACTAAAACACAGACAACTTAATCCACTTAAATTGTAAGCTTTAACAAGAAAAGGGCCTTCTACACCTCTACTTGTATGTATTTTTCCATGATTGTATTATGTACCCACTGTATCCCTTGTAATTAGTATTATAGAATATGTTCAAACGTTTTAATAAAAAATAATAATAACAAGGATAATAATAATAATAATAATGCAGAATTATTTTGAGAACTTGGAGATGAACGGCGTTCCCAAAGTCTGAAAGGATTTCACAGGCATCCCATGGAGCCTTACTGTTTCCCTGATGAAGACATTGGAGATCTCTTGTGCCTTCATGGGATGGTAGAAAATGTAATATCCTGCTAAGGGGGCCCAAGACCACCATTCCACTAATATGTTGGCATGGTGGTGAGAGACCAACTATGAAGTCTGTGGAGATGGAAAATCAATTGGGAAAAGGTAGAGGGTGCAAAATCTCTTCTGGGCTAAGGGGGCCCAAGACCACCATTCCACTAATATGTTGGCATGGTGGTGAGAGACCAACTATGAAGTCTGTGGAGATGGAAAATCAATTGGGAAAAGGTAGAGGGTGCAAAATCTCTTCTGGGCGAGGTTGTAGTGTTTTGCTGTATATGCATGTTGCAGTAGTTCATAATGCTTATAAATACATGGATACCTTGAAATATTAAATTTACATGTGTTTTCTAGTCTCAGGTGAGGGGGTACAAATATTATTTTTGATAGAAACAGTTTTGGTGACTGGTGCTATATTTTCTGGGCAACTAGAAATTGTTTTGAGGGGTCAGTCTTGTCTGCTATAGTTATGTGAACCCAGACACAGTTTATTAACCACATATTATTGGGCAGAACTTTACCTATTGCTTTCCGAGAGGCATCCAATTCTAATATACAGGGTTGTGTAAGATACAGGTGTGTCAGGAGCAAAAATGCTTCTGTGAATTGGGTCTTTAGCTGAATTTAATTGAATTGAATTGGGTCTTTAGTGTTGATAAACACCCTGATGAATGCATAATTATGGAAAAAAATAACATTCCTATAAAAAGAACATCTATAACGTCAGAGAAACAGGCCAGGTGGTTAGAAGCACTTGTGATCAACCACCTTCAGTCCTTGTAGGGTTATTATGAATTCCAGGAACTCCATTACAGTGTTTTCAAATATATATTTTTCAAGTGTAGCATAGTGCAGATGGGTAAAACGTATTGACAAGACCTGCATATCACCAAAATACACCACCACTGATCTATGATCAACAGATTCCTGAAAATATCATTTATTACACATTGGCCTTCATAGTCAGGCTCTCACCATTGTACAAGCATATTAGCAGCATGGGTGTCAGGGTAGCACATTTTCAATCATTCAACAGCCAAAATGGCATCAGCAAATATTCAAAGTGGTAATATGTGGTGCAGGGATTTTCAGTCTTAGTAATTGAGGTTGAAAAAAATACTTTTAGCCCATCAAGTTCAACCTTTTAAGATCTCCTCTGATCTGCAATATGCATATTAATTGTTAATTGATCCAGAGGAAGGCAAACAGAAAAAAAACTGTGAAACTTTGCCAGTTTTCTCGAAAAAAGGGGAAAAAATATAAACATCATTCCTGACCCAAGATACTGGCAATCTGACTCCTCCCTGGATCAATACTCCCTCTCTAATTAACCAATCTCATCCCTTTTTAAAGTTATCTATTGAATCAGCTGTCAGCACCTCCTTTGTGAAGAACCCTTTTCTTTCTTTAAGGTGGAATCTTTTTACTTCTAACCTCAAAGGATGTCCTCTCGTCAGTTGAAAACCTCTTGGCACAAAAAGCTGTCTTGACAAATCTTTACACTGACCCTGGATATATTTATATAAGGTAATCATATCCCCTCTGATATGCTTTTTTTCTAGAGAAAATAAGTTTAATGTACTTTCTTCATAACTTAGCCCCTCTATTAGTTTTGTTGCCCTTCTCTGTACTTTTTCCAGCTCTAAGATGACCTTTTTTATGTAGTGGTGCCCAAAATTGTACTCCATATTCCAAATGAGGGCGTACTAGGGATTTGTATAGTGGCAGAATGATATTTACTTCCCTGGCTTTTATATCCTTCTTATTACATGCTAATATTGTATTTGCCTTTGCAGATGCTGCTTGGCATTGAGAACTGTCACATAGGTGGTTTTTCACAACCACTCCAAAGTCCCTTCCAATATCTGATACCCCGAGATTTGCTTCATTAAATGTATTAATTGCATTGCTGTTTTTCCTTCCCATATGCATAAACCTACATTTATTCATATTAAATCTCATCTGCCATTTAATCACCCATTTCTCTAATTTATGCAAATCCCTTTGGAGGAAAAGTACATAATTTTCAGATTTAATTACCTTGCACAACTTAGTGTCATCAGCAGGAATGGAGACAATACTTTCCACTCCTACTTCTAAGTCATTAATAAATATGTTAAAAGGGAGAGGACCTAATAGTGAATGCTGAGGAACCTCAGTTACCACATTAGTCCAATTTGAGTATGTTCCATTTACAACAACCCTTTGCTTCCTGTCTTTTAGCCATTTCTCCATCCATGGGCATATATTTACTGCAATTCTTGTATCCCTTAGTTTGCACAATAGTCTCCAAAAAATGCTCCAAAAGCATTTCTAAAATCTAGAAAGACTACATCCATTTCTATCATAAACTTAATTGGTTGAACAATAGGAATTAAAGGCAATTTATACCTCTTGTTGATTATTAGTACACTAAGCTCCATTTAATCGAAGCACCTTTTAGATAACCTCTTATATTTCAAAGACTATGGCAACACTGGCTGGGGAACTATGGAATAATCTTTTTTATAGGTTGTCATGAATGGTATTCAGTACATACTAGACTGTGTTAGATATAATTATTGGCCTTGAAACTCTGTCCATGTATGCTACAGTATATAAGGCTGAGGTTGACATACTACTCTGGCAGTGTGTCAGCCTCAACCATATAAAATACATTAGCATACAACTGGTAGGTTTAAGATAACCCTGTTAATTGAAGGACAGATTTCTAAGGTGTTTAAAACATGAAATGCTTCAAGAGACACTAGAAAACTGCCATCATTAGGCGGAGGACTGGATCGTCTGAAAAGCACAGTTTATGGAATAGTTATGAACATAGAGCAAAAGGATATACAATATAATACAAAATAATAGTGCAAACATTATATCAAATATGATGTACTTAAGGAAAACATTCTCCACAGTAAGCAGAAGCTGGATGGTACATCATATTTGATATAATGTTTGCCCTTTCAGATATATCAGGGACAGGGTATTGATGTTCAGATAGTTAGGTAGAAGGCAAATGGAATGCATAATTGGTTTATTGAAGCTATATGACTATTATCCTAGGGAACTCATTTATATATCATGATTTTTTTTTTTAAATGAGAGCTAATGAACATAAATAACAAAGCCATCATAATGATTCTAGTATCTTACTATACCTCGTAGAATACATCTAAATAGAAACTTAGATAAATGGAAACTTATTAAGGAGGTAAATAACAAAGCCATTTGACCTCTCCAGTAGTTTAGAACATTCTTAGGAGTGATAGAACTAGAGTAAATGGAACAGATTCTATAAAAATAATGTGATTATTGATCAAGTAAACATATAATATGTATATTTACAATGTATGGTGTAAAGTTAAGAACAATATAATTTATAGAAAAGTCTTCTGTTATAAATGTCATGTGAAATTGTAAATCATTAAATAGCCTATGATTATGCAGATTGAAGTCAGCATAATATAACACAAATGCTACTGAGGTAAAACAAGGGTTTAGCATGTTGCTAATATATCACACAAATATAATATTATTGCAAAAGGATTTATAGAAGAAATCCAAAGACATTATCCACCTATAGCATTATATAAATAGACATACAGAATTAAGTAGACAAGAGTTTTAAATAATTTATCTTTAATGAGAATTGAATTATGATTATTTCTACATCCATTTGTTTAGTTTAATGATATTGTTCTTCTGCCCCTCCTAGCTGCCAAGATCAGTAATTCTATCATCATTGTAATGAAGTTCCTGAAAGTAAAGACAAAGTAAGAGTTAATTCAAAATGATAATGGACACTCACCTTTAAAAGCTGATCCTTTCATCCACTGTTTCTGGCCTCGGAGGAAGCAGGGGCAAAATGCAGCATCAGGCCAGTCTCTGTACTCTGTGCTGTTGTGATGATGCCATCAAACCAAATTTACGCTACTGCCCTGTTCTGGATACACTAAGACACAGGAGACATCCTGTCTTATTACAGCGATTAGATAAGTTTCTTTATAGATTTTGTATATTGAAATGATAAATGGCTATATATGTGTGGGCAGAATAAGAGTTCAGTGTAGCTTTTTAAGATTGTATTAAGGGGAGAGTGGCGGATCCCCACCCAGCCACTAATGTTTGTTTAAACACTTTTTTGAGATTTTATTATAATTTAGGTGCCAGTGGCAGGCTCCAAATAAGGTAGTATTTAACCCACATATCACTGGTATTATTTTGATTTATAACTTGAGGAACTATTCAAAGCAATTATTAGCTTTTATATATATATATGCAATTATAGGTATAGATTAATTGATCCTCATCGGGACACCAGAGATTCCTCTATTTGTATCATTATTGTGAATTTCATGCATATACAATAACACGGTGACTATTTTTCCCTTTTTGTGGTTAGATAAATTGCACTAAAGCACTTTGTCGATTTGTAGCAATAATTTCTCTATATCACATATATAGCTGTCATATGTTAAAAGTTACACGCTTGGCCATGAGCAATGAGCCGAAGGCGCTCATTGTGGGCCTCACTATGAGCACCAAAGGCGCTCATCACGAGGCCCAAAAGTTACTAGGTTTGAAGGGGGCTTCAATGAGCACCAAAGGTGATCATCGCAAGGCCCATACGTGACTGGCTTGACGGGCTGCAATGAGCGCCGAAGGCGTGAATGGCTTGGGGGGGGGGGAGGCTCCAAGTGGCTTACAAGTTACAGGCTTCAAAAAATGATGGCTTTAATGGCCGCCATTTTTTTTAAGCCTGTAACTAGGAAGCTTTTGGAAAACCGCCAAAGTAGGCCAATTAATGACAAAATGTACTTACAACTTCACACACAGCACAGGGGGAGAGGAAGGGAGCCTGTAAGTGAGGTTGCAAGCTAATTTGATATTTAATTGGCATTTTTGGAAGGTCTGAAAAACGGCTAAGCGGGGGAAAAAATGGCGGCTGTAAAGCCGTAACTTTTTTTCAAGCCCGTAAATCTGAAACACATTTCGGGTTTGGAGAAAATTAACAATTTTCCAAGCCCACAAATGGTTTCCCACCCATAGATGCAAACAGTAGCACAGAGGAGGGGGGGGGGGGAATGACACAGTGGAGGGAGAGGGTGGAAAGAGACACACAGGAGGGAGTGGGGGAGAAAGAGACACAGGGGGTAGAGAGGGGGGAAAGAGACACAGGGGAGGGAGATAAGGGGGGGAAAAAACAGGAGAGGGAGAGGGGGGCAAAGAGACACTGGAGGGTGAGAGTAGGGAGAGGTTCACAATGAGCACTAAAGGCAGAGGGGAGCAGGGCTCGCAATGAGCATCAAAGGCGCTCATCGCGAGGCCCAAAAGTTACGGGTTTGCAGACGCCTGCAAGGAGCAGTAAAGGTGCTCATTGCATGGCTTGTGATAAGCACCAAAGGCACGTAGAGGTGAGAGGGAGAGGTTCACAATGAGCACCGAAGGGGCTCCATGCAGGGCTCAAAAGTTGCGGGTTGGCCGAGGCCTGTATTGAGTGGAGAAGCCACTCATTGCCGGGCTTGCGATGAGCATCTTCAGTGCTCATCATGAGGCCCGCAAGTTAGAGGGGGAGAGCCCTGCATTGTATGGAAAACAGAATTGCCAGGCTTCAAATTTTATTGCCGTCATTTTGGATGAGCAAGTTGCTAGTATTATATAAAATGCACTAAAACACTGAAGTCTTTAAGCACTTAATACAGCATTATATGTTGAAGAGCCACATTAATATCCAGATTGCCATATACATGTGTGATAAAAATGGTAATATAGCTACATAATAAGAGATGTCAAAGAAGGCAGTATAATTAGGTTTTAATCATTGTTTTTTTAAATATTTCAATAATAGTTATGTCTTAATGAATTTTCTGATTTTGGTTGAATTATTCTGCTAAAAGTAATGTTTCTATGAAGGTAGTATTATCTAGGATAATAGGGTGTCTGTCTCTTTTTCCAAACTCAGTGTTATATTACACTCACCTAGAATAAGGTCCAAACCCGTAAACCATTTTTGCACACGTTGGATGTGCGGCCGTGAACATGATTAATTATTCTGATGCATAGTTACATGTTTAGACAGAGCCAATAGCAAACGAGATTGTCATCATTACGTCACTGAAAAATAGAGGTTAGATTTCAAAGCCTTATGGGTTTCAATTATGAGTTCCAATCGGACCCACATTCCAGAAATAATACAATATTAATAAATCAGTAAATATTATATTTTTGTCAATGCGAGTTCCATTATATGTATTAACACATTGATTACCGGGATTGATATAACTCGGAAATTAAACATAAAATAAAGTTTGAGAATGTTGTGCTATTAATTGTAATACCTAACATCACTTTCCCTTTAATTGTAAGTACAGTAGTGTGTGTATATTTGCATTTACAGTGCTACGGATAGGACTTTAACCACCTTGTGGGTCCTCTCTAGTATCCATTGGCTTTTTGGCTCCATTTGCGGGTTACGGTTTTGAACGCCAGTGGATTAGTAGCAATTTAATAGTGATTTTCAAATGTAACAGTTACAGGCTTGACAGATCAAAGGATTTGCTGCCGCGGTTATAGATTTCAACATCCAGAAGGGTTTTCTCACCCTTAACCCGCCGGGTTGCTTTACAGGGCCAAGGTAATAGCCGTAAGTCTTGCAGGCTATGTTACTGGCTACGGTTTTACACGTTAAGGGAATTTAATAGAGCTATGTATCCCTGGTTTCTCTCTCTCTCTCTGACCATCAGATCTAATTGCAACGAACTTACACAGCTAAGCTAAGATTCCATCTTGTTACATGGTGTTTCCCTGGTCTCTCTCTCTGACTACCAGCTCCAACAAACTTACACAGCTAAGCTATGGTACTTGGAAAACTGAAGAAACTCTTTCACTGTTACTGATTATTAATTATTATGATTTTTCCCTGTTATTATATCTACTGACATATTTTTTATAGAGATAAATTTATGTATCCGTGAATTTATTGTACCCTACCCCCACTCTTTGCATAGCATCTAACACCTCTGTGTTTTACTGTTAACACTTCTTTAAGCCATTCTCACTCTCTTTCAGATCCCATTTTGTTACACTGTGTCTCCCTGGTCTCTCTCTCTCTCTGTGACTACAAGCTCCAATTCCCTTACCACTCACCCCTGTTTACACTTCATTTATTTATTTTATCTTTTACAGCTGACCAATTAGCAGCACCTGCCATCTATTCCTATCAACCCTTTACACAATGTTTCTCTTGCTTTTTTCTTCATTATATCCCCCTGCCATTTCCTCAAGTTCTTCATCTCAACTTTTCCACTTTTTATCTCCAGCATAACCATCTCACCTTTCATGCCTTCCACTCCTCTTTTATTTTCTCATGAGCTAATTTTATTGAAGCTGTGTTTAAACTATTTGTCTCCTGACATTCCCATCAGCAGGCTACATTATCTGTGCACTAGAGGTAGAAACCATGTTACATAATAGTCCCATTCACTTTACATCAGATCCATTTACTCTACAACTAATTAACTACCTTCTAACCTTTCTTTCCACAACTTCCTACCTATGTAAACTCTCACTTTCTTCCTAAACCCTGCTTTTACATTTCTTCCTCTTCCATTCCCCTTAGATTGTAAGTAGGGAGTTTCTATTCTTGTAGGATGCCTTAGAATAAATAACTTTTCACAAGACTTGATGCTTAAAACAGTGCCCTCCTTTTTCTGTGTTTGTTAATATCGCATAATGTATACTTCCTCTTCTTATCCCCTGTACAACTCTACGGCAAATGTTGGCGAGTTACCAATAAAAGATTATGATAATAATAATATAGCACTAAGAATTCACACAGGACAAAATAACTAAGTAAAAGATGCTCAGTTACTTGCTCCCTAAATAGGAATTGGTGAACATCACACTTCACTTTGGTGAAAGCATGTACATCAATTATGACTCTAAGACTAAAATGTTCAACAGTGATGAATATTAAAATACTCTCCAACTGATGAGAAAAAAATGTGAAGCTGCCATTGTAGATGCAAGAAACATGCACAACCCATAGTGAATGATGCTATGCTAATGCAAACCAAAATTGCCAAACTTTCAAGAAGAGGTAAGTACCACAGAATGGCTAAATACAATGTTGGATTTATGGAAGCTATTATACATATAGAGTGATGTAAGGATCACCTTTATGAAGTACCATCCCTGCTTTGAAAGTGTAAAAACTCACTGTATGTTTTGTTTATTTTTTTTTTATGATTTGTAGCCTACCCTTGGCTTTGTGGTGAGCATAGTTATTAAAATAAATTAATCCCCAGACTCTTTTGATAACCAAAGAGGTTTATGCCTAGTGACTCCCAACATTTTTGACCTGGGAAAGACTTTGGTTAGGGATGATCCTGGATATATACAAGGACAGATAGATAGATAGATAGATAGAATAATGATAGTGCCATATTGTATTGTATGTGTCAGATCTTAAAATGTAACTACTGTCATTCAAGGCATGTATGTGAGTAATAGACTCTGTAAAATACTGCAGTATTTAACTTTCCTGATCGGATGATAAGCTGTACCTGGGCAGACCTGATTTAAGACTGCTCCTAAAGTATGGATGGGACTGCTTATGGACTGATAGTTTGCAGTTTGTCTGAGCTTGTGAAAGACACACAGTGAGACACCAACCTGCAGTTATGATTGATTGGAGCAGGTTGTACAGCAGGAAATCTGAACAAATATACAGGTCAGTGATTTTTCACACTATTGGACTGCTCGTCTTGCTCCATGCAGGTTTAACTGGATGAGAGCTGGTTTATCAGTTAAGGTAGTGCTTCAGTGGAAGCTAGGTTTATTATTTTCTTTGATTTGTTTTGGTTTGTTATTTTTGTATCACTGGCTAAAATGTTAGTACAAATGCCTGAAACTTGGGAACATACCTATAGGAGACTGTCAACTTGTCACACTTTGTGTTAGAAGAATGTTTAAGATGAAGAGATACGTGAAAGCCCTGGTACAAGCCAATGCATGCAAACAAGACACTACACAGCAGTTGATGAGACTTTAGATAAAAACAACCCGATAACTTTGGGCCTAGATGTAGCCTGCTTGATGTCTGCATAAAGTACTGTGACTTCAGATATGATTGTCAGGATTACAGTTAGAAAAAGTCTAGTGAATATGACGTGAAAGTATATCTCATCACCATTTAAATAATTGCCATTGGGGAAGCTTGACACCCCAAAATCACTATCATTGGTCCAGTATTGTTGCCATTTACTTATGTGGTGAAGCTCATAAAGCCTGCAGAACAGGCAATAGGTTGATCTGAAAACAGAGATACTTGCTTGTTGGAGTTAGCAGACGTATCAGAGCAATGATATTCAATTTATGAAAGTTTTTGGGCAGACCCCTAGCTCACAGATGAGAATGGGTGAGACAAAATGAACAAAAGGAACCAGAGACAAACCACATGAGTTTGTTACACTGACAGGAAGTTACCTGGCATCTCTCAAGTTGCTCATAACAATAATTGGGATAGAAAGACCGGATTGACACAAGATAACGTGAATCCAGAATCAGAAGCCAAAGATCAAGATTTAATACCTGCCCCCCAGATCTTACATAATTTAAATGAAGCATAGGTAAGGTTAGGATAGGCTAAATTGACCGCTTTCTCTGAAATAGACATTCAACATTGTTTCACAATGTTTGTAGTTTTTTCAGGTGAAAAAATATAAAACTATTAGATCTCATGTGATCACTTTTAGTGATTCTTTTTATTTGGATATATCTATATATATACAGGTGGTCTCCGGGATATAGAGAACCCATACTTAAGAATAGACTCCAGAGGATTTTTTTTTATGAATTTGTTTTTATGTTCTGTTTGTTTTAATTTAAAGGAGAGAGCACAATAGTTTATATTACTTATTACTACAGTGCAGGAGTATTATTATTATTATTCTTACAGTACAGTAGTACTTCGGTTTAAGTCGGCCTCAGTTTAAGTTGTTACCTCTGGTTAAGTCATGTCAGTGAAACTGAAAGCACAATCACGACTGCTGCACTCTGCTGCAATCACGAAATGCAGGAGGAGCCTGTGCCTGCAATAATTCTAGTTGCAAGTGTCTGAAAGGGGCTTAAATTGAGCCTAAATCCAGCCTGTTCCTGTAAGAGGCCAAATTATCTGTGCCTGCAAGAGCCCAAATCCAGCCTGTTCCTGCAAAAGCCGAAATTGAGCCCAAGTCTAGCCTGTGCCAGAAAGAGCTCAAGTCTAGCCTCTGCCTGTCAGAGCCCAAATCCAGCCTGTGCCTGCAAGAGCCCAAATTGAGCCCAAGTCCAGCCTGTGCCAGTCAGAACCCAAATCCAGACTGAGGAAGGAAGAGAAGCATACAGAGAATACACAGTGTTTCATAATAAGGAAGTAAGGACAAGTAAAGGAAAACCAAAAGAGGAGGGTTTGACAACAGTTTTCTAATCGGGATGATCTAATCAATTCAAGTGTGGTACCTGTTCCTGGAAGAGAAAGGAATCAAAGCACATACTTTATTGTACAGGACTATCTGCTTTACAGAATTGTCCCTTCAGGTGATGAGGCTTTGGAGCAACTTCTGGTCTTTAAACAAAGAGAAGGAAAGACCTAGCTCATAAAAGACATGCTTGGAGGATATCTAAGAAGTGCCAAATCATTAGGACACATTTTAGAACATTTTTATTAACACAGTATATATGCAGAAGTTGATGAGTATACCATTACCAATGATTGATGAGCCTTTTGAGAGGATCGCTATAAATCTTTTGGGACCTCTAGAAAAATCAGCCAGAGTGTACAAATGAATATGAATAATACTGCACTACTCACCATGATATAAAAAAAGCAAAACCATTGTGCACAGCAACTTTAAAGAATGTGGCTAAAGAACTCTATTGAAGAGTGCCTCAGGTTGAACAGACTGCAGTCTGTGCGAAATCGGATGTAGAGTCCATCCTCAACATCAAGGTCTGTTGTGGACCTTTGCAGCATCATACTGAAGAATAGTGTGAATAGAGTTGGTGCAAGGACACAGCCCTGCTTCACACCGTTGCTTATTGAAAAGGGCTCAGATATGTCATTTTTGTGCCGAACCTGGCCACAAAGGTGTTCATGTAGCTGGATGATCATATTGAGGAACTTGGGAGGACATACTCTATGTTCCAAGATTTGCCACAAACCCTTCCTGCTCTCGGGTCAAACGCTTTGGTAAGGTTGACAAATGTCTGATTAATTCCCTTGTTCTGTTCTCTGCATTTCTCTTGGATCTGCCTTTGTTTTAATTTGTGGAGAAACCAATGACCTCTTCAGAGGTCTGCAGGATGCTGGTTCTGAGATGTTCCCATAGAGCATCTGAGGAGGGATCAGTGAAGCATCTGCAATCTTCTAGTCTTGACTGGAGATTCGCCTGGATGGTGGCCTTCACTTCAGCTGACTGGAGGTTACCGATCTGTAACTTCTACTTTGGGGCTCCTTTCCTCTTTGGTTTAGGATTGAAGTGGAGTCGAAGTTTGCAGAACACCAGATGGTGGTCCATATTATATTCTGCACTGGGCATCGCTCAGGTGAGCAGGACATCTCAAAGGTCTCACTGGCACACCAGAATATAATCTATAAGATGCCAGTGCTTGGACCGAGTATGCATTCAGGTTGTCTTTAGTCTATCTTTCTGCTGGAAAACTATATTGGTGATGGTGACTTTTTGCTCAGTGCAAAACTCTAGCAGAAGGCACCCATTGTCATTGTAGTTTCTGAATTCTTGTGTTTTTTTTTTTAAATGGGAGGCGCATAAAAATTATGCGGTCAGAGTGACCCTTTGGCAGTTTATCACGTTTTGAGGCAATATCGTTCCTGACCATGAAGCTCACACCAGAGAGACATTTCTCATTTTCTGGCTTCCTTGACCAGTAGAGGGTATAGCCTGCCCCATGTTCCTGGAGGCTTCCTTCCTCTGGGAGGTGGACTTCACTTAGGGCAGCAATGTCAATAGCCAGCCTTGATAGTTCATGGGCTACTAAAGCAGTGCATCATTCTGGGCGACCGCTATCTGTTGTGTCAATCATAGTTCTGATGTTTCAACATGCAAGTTTTAGTCCAAGTACACCTTGTGAGGTAGGTGTGAGCCTTTTCAGTTTCTTTTTCACTGAGTTTTCAACCGTATTTGTAAATGCCCATTGACCTTGGCTAGCGAACTGGGTGAACTGGAGATGAGCTTTCTTTAGGCTGCCTTTTCTAGGCCCCTCTCCATGTGGAGCAAGCAGTGCTGTCCCTAGAGAAGGCTTCTTAGGCCATTAGGGTGCTTCTGAATGATGCTGTTGTCTCCTGGGTAAGCACCTGAACCGCCTGCATGCAAGATTGAGACTGCAGCTTCCAGTGACATCTTCCACCTGATGTTTTGCCTCTTTCCAATCACTGTAGGGCTTGAAAATCTCGAATGGAGTTTTCAGTTGTGATGCAGTGTGCGCAGTACTGGTCCCACCCTTTACACTCGGTATTCATCTGTCATGGCCTAGCAAGCTTGGATGGTGACAGTAAGGTCCTTGAGTTGTAGGTGTTATTTTGGAGTGACCTTCTCCTAAATGGATCGTATTACAGGGGTAATGAGCTGCATCTGTCCAGGTTTTAAATCAGAGTTTTCCTTCTCCTAGGCTGGCTGCCAACCAAGGCTAAAGGGTCCAGCCTACCCATCTGGTTATACCACCAGACATTCGGTTGCACCATAATGTAGCAAGCTCTGTGAAAACAGGGGGCACCAATGAGAAGGTGTTGCTACAGACACAGTAATGTAGGAGAGGCCATATGCAATGACCTCCTGATTGGCAAGCCAGCCAGTGGTCACGCGGCAATCACTACTCCGGAAAAGGAGAGGCGATGTATTGCGCATACACTTTCCCTGGCAAGTGGACCCTTGGCCCAGGTGACCCACCCTCCGGAACAGTTTAAAAGGACCTTGAAGAACATTCTAAGAAAAGTGGTAGCATAAGACGCAAACAACTGGGATCTACTTTTACCTTATCTGTGCTTTGCTCTCTGGGAAATATCTCATGCTTCAACTGGATTTTCTCCTTTTAAATTTCTCTTTGACTGCAAACCAAGAGTGAATTCTTAACATAATATGAGAAGAGAGGGAAGAAGAAGCAGTGCCTCTGATAAAAGATGATATGGAGAAAGCTCAGAGACACCAGCAAATCTATTATAATCACAGTACACAAAGAAGGAAGTTTCAGTCTGGAGACAGAGTGCTAGTACTAGTACCAACAGTTGACTACTGGGCAGTTAGCCAGGTCCCTGTGAGATTATAGATGTCATTGGAGAAGTAAAGTATAAAGTTAGGCAACCAGAGCAACATAAACTAGAGCTGATCTAAAATGTAAACCTACTAAACAGTAGACAAACTGTAGATGTGGGTTTGGCTAAATGGTCAGAAGATATAATCAAAGCAGATTTCTATGTAGAATCCTCAGTCACCACAAGTAAAAGATCAACTAGAAGCATGCTAAAAAATATTGGAGCAAAATAAGAATGTTTTCTCTAAACGGCAAAGTCACACTACTGCCTTTTTCTGTAATATTACTAAACCCGGTATAAGGGTAATGGTTAATACTATCACATGCCTGAAGCTAAATGGCTAGAGATAAACACAGAACTTAAAAATATGTTAGTATTTGAGATTCTTCAAGGATTTCAAAGGGAATGGTGTTGTCCTATTGTGATGATTCCAAAATCTGAGGAAACTGTTAGATTCTGTATTGACTTCCACAAACCAAACTCTGTGTCAGAATTGGATGCTTATCCCATCCCAAACTGTATGAACTTATAGAGTGGCTTGGAAAGGCAAAATTCTTAACAGCACTGTTAAGGGATATTGGAAGATACCCTTGATCCAATCATCAAAAGTAAAAATTGCACTTTCCACTCCAGATGTTATGTTTCAGTACAAAGTCCAGCAACTTTCTAGAAATTAATGGACAAACTGTTCTTTTCCCATTATGAGTTTGACAGTTTACTTAGATGATACACCAATGATTGTGAGACACATGTTTCAAAACTGGAATCATTATCAGAAATCCTGCGTAAGGCATGCCCCAGGGTAAATCCTGTAAATATGCTATAGGGCTCAGTGAAGCCAAGTTTCTAAGTTGTACTGTAAGAAAGGGCTTGGTAAACCAATAGTCAAATAAAATGGAGGTAACCGAAAAGTGTCCACAACGTTTGAGGGATACAAAAGTGAAGGCCTCTCTGGGTAGTGTGGGGTACTATGACATTATAATTCCCTATTTTTCCACCAGAGCTGCCATATTGATAACTAAAGCTAGAGATGATAAAATGAAGCAAATAGGCTGAGGAATCTTTTAAAGATCTAAAGTCTGCACTTTGCCAAGATCCATTTTTAATAGCCTCACATTTTGGAAAAGAGTTTGTCCTTCAAACCGATGCTTCTAGTGTGGTTCTGAGAGCTCTATCAAAGATGGTAGACAATGAAGAGCATCACCTACTATTTATATGCAGAAAATTGCTGCCTTGAGGACAGAGATAATCCGTGGTGAAGGAAGAATACCTGACTATAAATCGGGCAACTTCAATGTTAAATGCTGTGAAGTAAAATCATGCTGGCATCTGACTGTACCCACTGAAATGAATGCAGCAGAACAAATAGAATTACAGCAGAGTTACAAGATGGTTCTTGTCTTTACACCCATTTAACTTCACAGTCATGCACAGAGCTGGTAGTCAATATTGTAATACTAATGTATTATGGGGAGATGGATGTGTGACAGTTATACAAGACATGAATGTGAGTCACAGACTCTGTAAAGCTCTGACTGTTGGGATTAAATGTATTGTTCAGGTGATTAGCTGCACCTGTGCAGACCTGGATTAAGACTGCTTTTGTAATATGAATAGGGGTGCTGATGCACTGATTGTTTGCAGTTTGTCTCAGCTGGAGAAAGACACACACAGTCTGCAGTTTATGATCACTTGGACCAGAGTGGAGACCTGAATATCTGAAGAAATATCTGAAGAAATGTACCAGTCAGTGATTTTTCAAACTATTTGTTCTGCTTCACGTGGGTTTAGCTGGATGAGAGGGCGGGAACTGTTTATCAGTTAAGGTAGTGCTTCTGCGGAAGCTAGGTCTAATATTTTCTTTGATTTGTTTTATTTTGTTCTTTTTGTATCACTGGTCAAAATGTTAGTAAAACTTGACAAAATATTACAGCTACTTGTATTGTATTCCTCAATCAAAGTGTCTGAAACATGGGTACTAACCCAGAGGAGACTGTTAACTTGTAAATCACACAACTGCAATTTTGAAATTTAGTAAAACAGATCGATTACACATTTTAATCCACAAGCAAAATACAATGGCTCTTTATTTGTGATGAATACAATACTATGAAAACTAAACATTACTAACAAAATAATGAACCTTGACAACTGGGGAAAACATAAAAACTAGCTATATTTATTTCTATCTTTGGGTTGTGAAAAAACTAGTCTTAGTTATTATTTTAGGAGTTACTTTTTAGCTTATTATATATATATATATATTTTCTCATTAAATTTTTATTAAACAGAAATCAACAGTGCATAATGAAAACAATACCAAACAATGCATGACAGGTAAAGAATACATCATTTACATATTACATTCCAGTAAAAGTTACTTGTCTTTGCCTCCAAACATTTCTGAACATACCTCCACAATTTTCTTTTTCCTATGATATTGAAGACTCCAGAACTATAGTTTCCAATAACATCCCCCTCGGGAACCCCTTAGCATCAAGCCATTTATTTAACTTTCCAAATGCTATTCACGCTTCATAACTATATTAATTCAATGAACCTTGGTTCTCTTCTTGGGATGATCACTAGTCTCATCCATTTTAACCTTAGAACATCAGTTCAGACCAAACATCAATAACAAAGAAGAAAAGTAAGCATAACCCATATATAGCTTACTATATTTTAATTAACCTTCTACTTTAATTGTCATTTGCATTTTTGGAATATGAAACAAAATGATAGAGTTTACATGACTCTTGTTGAGTCACAATACTGAAGAGATGCCAGAATCATTTAAGAGAATGCTATAAAGTTTTTCCCCATGAAACTGTTTTTTTTTTTTCTACATGGCAATACCATATAGCAAAATGTATGAGCTCTGGCAGTTTTGACATCTGCAGTCTGGTTTAAGACTAGAACAGCATGATTAGCAACTCCCTTGGGCCATAAATGAAATGTGTCATTTAGCCTTTACTTCTTCAGTTTCCATATTTTAGATATCTTTCTAAAATGCAATATGTGTTCTAATAGTTGCACAATACACAGACATGCAAACATTCATTATTAGTTTTTATACTAATAATTTATTAACAATAATAAAGTTAGTATATGCCCTTAGGTAACAGAAATAACACACTTTACTGTAAAACAATTGCACTGACAATTTGAAACACTAAATGTTCAAATAAAATACATTTAAACATTATTATTTTTTTATTAATGTTCACAATAAACCTAATTTTAAAATACATATTTTACATGACAGGCTGTATCATCATTACATTAATGTGGAATCAATACTTTAGCAAGTTATACAAAATATAGTACACACTATTTAGAGCAATAGCTAAATTTGTTTAGGACATTTCTATTTTAAGATACTTTAATAGCCATTATCTAATGCCTTCAAGGATGCCAACATGAATGAAACATTTTATTCAGTTATTGTTTTAGATAACCAACAAAATAGCACTCACATCTTATTCATAAAATGCCATTTTTTTTAATTATAAGCTAAGCAAAGCTGCCTCTGTGGCAGCTCAAACTTTCAAATAAGCAGTATTAAAATGAAGTGTACTAATATGTAATCAGATTAAGAACCTATTTGACATTTATTTGCTAATGATAATAGGCATATACATTAAAAAACTTTACCAAATTAATGTTGGTATGTAATGAGAACCTTATAATACTATCAGTAATGTGTACTGTGAAAATGAATAAAGGTCATGATCAGGTGAGGTAATTTCAGATCATATCCTGTTATGATGGCGTAGCACAAGGCAGCAACACTGCTGGTGAGCATCCGCTAGATGGCACTGCCGATATTCTGGTGCCATATCATAGAGTCAAGGCTTAGGTAAACTGTTAGAGTTAGGGTGAGGGTTAAGGTTACGATGAGGGTTAGGGTGAGGGTTAGGGTTAGGGTGAGGTTTAGGCTAACATTATAAGCTTAGAACTTCTCTCACATATCGGCAGCGCTGCAAAATACCGGCTTTGCCATATAGCAGTTGGAGGCCGCAATGCAGCAGCGGACCTGTCGCAACAAACCCAACAGGATAGATCCTAATTTCATACTTAAAATACTGTTTGTGCATAATTTTTCCTCTTGAAGCAGCTTTGGCAGACTATAAATGCCATATTAGCTTCTTACTCTAGTTAAGAGTTATTGAGGTATATTTATAAAGTGTGGGTGAAAGTGGAGATAAAACACTAACACCTGGAAGTCTATAACTATTACATTATCTATACATTTTTCACTTGTTAGATCTTTATGTCGTTGCTTAACAGTAAGCATGTTATGGTGTATATGAAAGAAGGAAAGAAAATATCATTCTGAGTACACTTACATGCCCCTAGAAGGCCAAAAGAACTGTGTTATCCTCAGTAAAAAAAGTATTTTCATTGTTGATAAAGATTGATTTGGCAAAGGAATAGATGGCAGTAAGGTGATGTCACAGAATGTGATGCCTAGGCTTCATTCTATCACTTCCTGTGATGTCACCTATTGACATCTATCCATTTGTCAAAAACATTGTATGTGAGATTTAGATGCTTAACATTCTATAGAGTATCTCTGAATCTCGAATTTCAGCAGTGATAGGGGATGAAAAGAGGGGAGGTCAAGGAATCGAATATAAAATGTATTTACCAAAAAAGATGCAGAAATTAAGTATTCTGAATGTAGGGAGAGAAGAAAAAACAATATTGCCTATCACTATAGTGAGCTTATTATTGATCACAAATTTATGATTATATTCTAATATATTATTTAAGAGTGGATTTAATATTTAAAAAGGGTATTAGGAGCTTGGTCAGTACATTTACTTTTTTGCCAAACATTCAAGGAAAGCAAAATATTATTTTAAACTAGCGACTTGCCCGTCAAAAAATGACTGCAATGAGATGTGTATGTTTGGAAAGTTGTTTAGTTATTAATGTAAGTATTTGACACTTGTAAGGTTTTAGTTATGATGAAATAACTACTGTTGTGATATTAAACATGTTTATTTTTGTAAAATGTTATTTTGTTGAACATTAACTGTTAAAGCATTTTGTATTAAAAGTATTAACATGTAAGAACAGTTGAACTTAAAATGTATCAGTATTGTAAACTTGAGGTAATGTTTTTTTAACATGCACGTTCTATCTCAAGAATTGTTAACTTAAATATACATTGAATCCAGAGGAAGGCAAACAGTAAAAACCCTCCTTGAAACATAGCCAAAAATTAATTCCTTCCAGACCCCATTAACTGGCGATAAGATTACTCCCTAGATTAAACACAGGGAAAGACAACATTTACATTTTGACTTAAAACGTGGTTGAGCTCTTAACATGAACTTTGTAATATGTCTAAGTAAGGAACTTGAAAGTATATTTTTTGAAACTTGAACTTTCTTATCTGTCTAAGTAAGGGATTTGAAACTATTTTTTTCAAACTTGTAACATTAGAAACAGTAACATAGTTAATTAACATTATAATATAATTTGTGAAAATAATGCAAGGCAAGTTTTTTGTGAGGCTAATCATGCATAAACAGTACTTCCATTAATTATGACTGAATTGTTTATTGATTTGTATTTTTCAATAGTTGACCTTTGTTTGTTGCTGTGACTTAAAACGTGGTTGAGCTCTTAACATGAACTTTGTAATATGTCTATTGACCTTTGTTTGTTGCTGTAGTAATTGTTTTAAATCGCACATATAGTTTGGTCTGTGGAAAAGTGGTTCTCTAAAAAGAGAACGCAAGAACTTAAACTTGTTGCACGCTGTGTAAGCACTGATCTGTATGTGTTTGACAATTTAATGTAGTTTAAAAGGAAAAATTGTTTTTGTAAATGTAATTTATGTTGTGTAATAATGACTTTTTGAAGGGAACGGACATGTATGTGTATTTTTTTTATTTATTTGGTGGTTATATTGTGGTTTTTTATATTTTTGCATTTGCTTTTAAATTCGTTTTGCATGGCTTTTGTTTGTTTAATGAAAAGTTAAAGCACTTCATAGTAGACACTGTTTTTAGAAAAAACACGTCCATCTTCTAATAAATCACCTTGACTTTCATTCTTTTCAATGTAAACTTTAATAGCCTGTGGATTTTTGCACCGTGATAACGCAACGTACAATTGGCCATGTGCAAATACTGGTTGTTCTAAGAAAATACCCACAGATTTGAACATTTGTCCTTGTGATTTATTAATGGTCATGGCAAATGCCATGCTGATGGGAAATTGTCTTCTTTCAAGTATAAAAGGGAGACTACTTTCACTTGGTGCTAAATATATTCTTGGTATGAAAACTCTCTCTCCTTTATGGGTACCAGTTAAAATTTCAGCATCTATGAAATGGTCCTTTAATTGTTGAACAATTAATCTTGTACCATTGCATAGGCCTTTTTGGGGGTTCATATTTCGCAGTAACATGACAATTGCACCTTTCTTTAGCTGCAAAATATGTGGTGGCATTCCAGAAGGAGTTAGTGAGTTTATGAATTCAGTGGAAAAGTTTGCCTGACTTTCATTGTCATCAGCAAGTACAGAATCAGCACTGTGATAATTTTTTTGTGGTGCATTAATTTTTTAAAGATTTCATTATTGAGGATTAATGCATCCTTATTTTTACACATTAGTATGACTTGGTTGGCAAGCTCTGAAAATTCCTGGTTATTTATGCTACCTTCAAATATAGCCAATATAAGATCTTGGTGAAAAATCATATGAGGTGGTATCAGCACAGTGTCGTCAGGTAAATTTGGTAATTTTTCTGTTCTGCCTTCTCCAATTTTAATAAGCCAATCATTGAAATCAGTTTGGCCTTCTGATCTCATATTTTGTTGCAGTTGAAGATGGGTAAAATGTTTCCATAGTGTGCTTGACTTTCTACAGGTTTCGATAATGTCAGTTCGATTTCCATGTACAACAACAGGTAATGTTTGTCTAAAATCGCCACCTAAAAACATTACCTTTCCACCAAATGGAAAAGTATTATCCATGACTTCACGAAGCAAACGGTCAATACATTGGAGGGCATAGCATGACATCATTGTGGCCTCATTTATTATAATTAATTTAGTTTTTTTCAATTTTTTTGCTTGTAATGATGTCATGCGAATTTCTGACACAGAGGTTTCTAAAATAGACACTGGCAGTTTAAAGCCACTATGTACAGTTCTTCCACCTTCTAACAAAACTGCAGCAATTCCAGTAGTGGCAAAGGGTAGTGCTATTTGACCTTGTCCTCGTACAAAACTCATTAATAAATTATATAGATACGTTTTTCCTGATCCGCCAGGTCCATCAAGATAGAAATAACGCTCTTTGACCGTGTCATCATCTATTGCATTTTTAATGGCATTAAATGCTTGCAATTATAACGTATTTAAAGTTGCAAGTCTTTCTTCTGTTCTTTGTACATGTAGTTGAAGTCTTCAAAGTTTATGTCATCTATAAGACCTGGATCAGGCAAATTAAAACTTACACAACTTAGTCCATGAGTTAAAAATACTTCTTGGATTTCCATTAACGCTTTTAAGTGTGCAATAGGTTCATTGTATCATTGCATAAAGTCTTCAGCCATATTACTTTCAAATGTGTCCCACAAAGCTAATGCATTTGGAGCATTTGAGAAGATACAAATAAATGCAAATTGTTCTCTCATCTGCCGTGCATTTGACATTGTGCTGCTTCTTCTAGACATCTTTCCCATTCTGTATCATCAGCTAGTAAGTTTCTATGTCTTGTAGCTAAATGGAAGGATTCATATACTATGTCATTAACAGTTCTTAAGTGTTCAAAATTTTGTGCTCCAGGAACATTTAAAAGTAATAGTCGTAAGCAGAAACATTCAAGATCTCTTGGACTAACTGTGTAAATTCTTGGGATTATTTTATTTCCTCTGCTTTTTCTAGGTCTCCATAATCCATTCACAAAAAAACATAGTGATATGTAATATCAATATATAAGAATTGTGTTGCTTCTGAATCTGTCGAAAATAATTCAAACCATTCAGTTAGTGTAGTGTGACGATGTTCACTTTGGGCCAATGCATTACTTTCATTTCCAGCATGGAAATACAATAAATGTCTTTGTGGCAAATGTACTGCTAATCTATATACTGCATATGATCTATCATGCATTTCAAATTTTAAAAGGCACCACATAGCTTCTGGTGCACTTACATAGCGAGCATCTACATGAGATGCAAGTTCATCATGTACTAACTCAGTGCTTTCAGGGTTGTCTGCACTTTTGACGACTACAGTAGCTGCATCATAGCCTTTGTAAATATATTTGTACACATATTAAATGGATTTGATGGAAGTGCAGGCTTCTACATTAATGTGTGCTTTATACTTCATGAGTAAATGTTGATTGTAGGGTACTACATATCTATTGTCAACTTTTTTGCCACGAATAATGGCACTATCTCCTTCTCTTCTTTTATAAAGTGGATAGCCATCACAATTGGCATAGGTTTTGTCTCTATAATCTTTAGAAAAATCTTTGGAACATTTATTATTTTCCATACATGGTGATTGTGGATTAAGCTCATGAATCATGTGATGAGTAACAATCTCATATAGTCTACCATATAGTTCTGGATCTGGTAGTTCAGCAACAATGACTGCATCCAGTTTGTCAGCAGTATCTAATTTATCTTTTTCTTGAAGCATAAAGAGAAGATGTGCATGTGGAAGGCCTCTTCTTTAAAATTCAATGGTAAATAGATAAGCAAGACATTTGCCAAATAAGTGTCTTATAGTGATGTCACGTGTGACGAAGTCCCCTTCGCCACTTTGTCTTGGAGAGGACTGTTTGCCAGCCTCCTGCCCTGCGACTATGGCCCTGGGACATATTGCCCTTCAAACACAGTATTCGGCCATACCAGAGTGTATGTCACTCATTCTGGCCCTTTTCATACAGGGGGGTCATTCGGTACTTGCCCTGTGTGAACCATGATACCACAGATAGATATGCCATGGAGCCCATTCATATGATGAAAGACTATGGGAAAGACTTTAGCTCCATGGCAATTGAACTGTGTAAAGATGATCTGAGCGCTATTCGGTAGTTTTGTGCGCTCAGATCCCAGCTGTAACGGAACCCATCACTGTTTTACCCTGTTTATGGTTATTTAATTATTGGTTAAAATATGATCCTAGTAATATACTGTATGTGTGTTGGTTTGTGCTCTGCAGAATATTGGCCCCAGGCTAGTGCAGACCTTGGCAGGAGAGATAATCCTGTTACAGATAAGGGAGTCGATTGTGTGGAGTGTTTTCATTCTCAGATAAGAACAAAGAGGGCTGATTTAATTATTGTCTGATTATATCAAGTTGCCTCAGGGAGGGGTGACCACACCTATTGTCCTATATGTGTATTGTGTGGGGGATATGTGAAATGTCTGTGTGTTATGTGAAAAACATACTTTTACTAACTTTTGAACCCCTGGTCTGATTCATGCCATTTTTTAATATGGTGTTCCCCTGGGTGAGAGATATTGAACAGTGCTGGACTTAAAGGTGTACCCCCTGTTTTTGGGGTACATCCAGAATGTGGTTAAAATTGTGTCTGTTTTAATTGTGTTACCTGTTATCTGAGGGGGGGAGATGTGGGGGTTGAACCATGTATCTAATTGGCTGTGATAATTATGTGGGTGTAGCCCTTCAGAGGGCACCATTGCATAAAAGGAGATCCCCTGTCATTAAAGATAGTTCTACTTGACCCTTCAAAACAAAGTCTAATCTCGTTATTGGAGGGGATCGCTATATCATACGGGGGATTGCTATGCTTTTGCATACTACCTTGAGCTGTAACTACTGAACGCTTGTTCCTGATGTGTCCTACTTGGAGGAGAGGTCTTCCCCACACGGTCCTGGATGCTGGAGATTCATACAGGGTGGAAGGAAGACGGCGCGGCTCCAGCTAAACTACGGCGGTTGTGGAGTCTGTGGTGGTTGAGGTGTCCGGTGCGGTGCTTGTAGGCCTCGGCGCAAACTAGGACACGTCTATCAACGGAGGTACCCGGTCGGGGTGCCAGGAGATCCGTTACATTGGTGGCAGTGGTGGGATGGTGTCCTAGTAAGAGGAAAAGCAGCACGGAGACACCGGTAACGTTTGGAGTTCCAAAGGGAATTGAGGGCAACGCTAGTATCCGTACAGCGCCCCTGGCTACAGCAGGATGGAACCGGCTAGTTTTCAGACAGCGTTCCATGATGATGAGGAGTAGGAGGCCGCGGACTACAGGGATGCAGACAGAAAGGAACTCTGGTATGATGCCCTGGAAGATGCCCAATGGCGGCGAGGTGAGAGTCTCCCCAGTGATGAGCAGCGGCTACAGAAGCGTGTGGCGATGCGGATGTATCTATTGGGAGAGCAGCCCCTGGATGAGTGGGTGACAAGACTAGAGACCCTGGTACGGCGAGAGATCTGGCTAGACAACGCATACTAGGCCCTCTGGTGGCATACCGTTCGACTTACCCCCTGGACGGCTGAACACGACTTACCGGAGGGAGATCATTATGATGGCCCGGGTTTATTATGGGATGCCTTGGAGGACGACATTGATCTTGGCAGCACGGAGGAGTCTAGGTTTTGGGACATCTACGACTACCGGATGGGCATGTATGTCTGGGATGACGAAGGCGAGGTGAGCAAAGACATGACCCCCCTGGTAACGAGAGAGTGGGAGCTGGAGCAGGACTACCAACACCTGCTCAGCTTCGTGCAGCCCCAACCTACTCGAAAAGCGGAACCAGACTTCATTGACTGGTCCTGGGATTACCTCCATATGGCAGGTAGAGATGGGACCGAGGTCTCTCTACAGGCCCTACAGGGGGCAGAAGGTGTCGTCCTTCCCCCCCAGCGGCAGTGTGAACCCCAGGGGGCAGAAGGTGTCGTCCTTCCCCCACAGCGGCAGTGTGAACCCCAGGGGGCAGAAGGTGTCGTCCTTCCCCCCCAGTGGCAGTGTGAACCCCAGGGGGCAGAAGGTGTCGTCCTATCCCCCCAGCGGCAGTGTGAACCCCAGGGGGCAGAAGGTGTCGTCCTTCCCCCCCAGTGGCAGTGTGAACCCCAGGGGGCAGAAGGTGTCGTCCTTACCCCCCAGCGGCAGTGTTAACCCCAGGGGGCAGAAGGTGTCGTCCTGCCCCCCCAGTGGCAGTGTGAACCACAGGGGGCAGAAGGTGTCGTCCTTCCCCCCCAGCGGCAGTGTGAACCCCAGGGGGCAGAAGGTGTCGTCCTTCCCCCCCAGCGGCAGTGTGAACCCCAGGGGGCAGAAGGTGTCGTCCTTCCCCCCCCAGCGGCAGTGTGAACCCCAGGGGGCAGAAGGTGTCATCCTTCCCCCCCAGCGGCAGTGTGACCCCCAGGGGGCAGAAGGTGTCGTCCTTCCCCCCCAGCGGCAGTGTGAACCCCAGGGGGCAGAAGGTGTCGTCCTTCCCCCCCAGCGGCAGTGTGAACCCCAGGGGGCAGAAGGTGTCGTCCTTCCCCCCCAGAGGCAGTGTGAACCCCAGGGGGCAGAAGGTGTCGTCCTTACCCCCCAGCGGCAGTGTGAACCCCAGGGGGCAGAAGGTGACGTCCTGCCCCCCCAGCGGCAGTGTGAACCACAGTGGGCAGAAGGTGTCGTCCTTCCCCCCCAGAAGCAGTGTGAACCCCAGGGGGCAAATGGTGTTGTCCTTCCCCCCCAGCGGCAGTGTGAACCCCAGGGGGCAGAAGGTGTCGTCCTTCCCCCCCAGCGGCAGTGTGAACCCCAGGGGGCAGAAGGTGTTGTCCTTCCCCCCCAGCGGCAGTGTGAACCCCAGGGGGCAGAAGGTGTCGTCCTTCCCCCCCAGCGGCAGTGTGAACCCCAGGGGGCAGAAGGTGTCGTCCTTCCCCCCCAGCGGCAGTGTGAACCCCAGGGGGCAGAAGGTGTCGCCCTTCCACCCCAGCAGCAGTGTGAACCCCAGGGGGCTGAAGGTGTCGTCTTTCCCCCCCAGCGGCAGTGTGAACCCCAGGGGGCAGAAGGTGTCGTCCTTCCCCCCCAGCAGCAGTGTGAACCCCAGGGGGCAGAAGGTGTCATCCTTACCCCCCAGCGACAGTGTGAACCCCAGGGGGCAGAAGGTGTCGTCCTGCCCCCCCAGCGGCAGTGTGAACCACAGGGGGCAGAAGGTGTCGTCCTTCCCCCCCAGAAACAGTGTGAACCCCAGGGGGCAAATGGTGTTGTCCTTCCCCCCCAGCGGCAGTGTGAACCCCAGGGGGCAGAAGGTGTCGTCCTTCCCCCCCAGCGGCAGTGTGAACCCCAGGGGGCAGAAGGTGTCGCCCTTCCCCCCCAGCGGCAGTGTGAACCCCAGGGGGCAGATGGTGTCGTCCTTTCCCCCCAGCAACAGTTTACCCTAACCAGGGGAGACAGCAATCTCCCAGACGGCGCAGATGGGACCGTGGTCTCTGCGCCCACAGCTTGTCCAGACCCCCAACTACCCTCACTGGGACAACCAGAGGAGGGGGTAAGTACAAATTCCCCTCCCCAGCTAACTACTAATGTGGCCCCAGGGTTAACAGAGGAAATGTTAACCCCCACTGTCTCCCACGTTTCCCTGGCTACTGAGCCGGAATATGTCCCAAGTACCCCAGCAGAAGAGCTGACAGCGGGGCAGAGTGCAGTCGGCCTCTGCCCTCCCTTTGTCCCTTGTACAGAGCAGGATGTCCTGCAGGTGATACCAGCAGAAGAGTTGGCATCAGGGCAGAGTGCCCCTGGCTTCTGCCCCTCAAGTCCCCTCAGCGTGTTGCCCCATCACCACAGTGAAATATCCAGGTGCCGTAACGGTTTGTTGTGGGTGGGCTGCTCTTGCACTTTGTTGTTGTGGGGGGGCTGCTCTAGCACTGGTTTATTGTGGGTTGGTGGATCGTCTAACGGAGGCACTGACCGGCAGAAGGTCAGGTGCCTGGTTAGACTTCCCCCCAAAGGGGAGATGTGTGACGAAGTGCCCTTCGCCACTTTGTCTTGGAGAGGACTGTTTGCCAGCCTCCTGCCCTGCGACTATGGCCCTGGGACATATTGCCCTTCAAACACAGTATTCGGCCATACCAGAGTGTATGTCACTCATTCTGGCCCTTTACATACAGGGGGGTCATTCGGTACTTGCCCTGTGTGAACCATGATACCACAGATAGATATGCCATGGAGCCCATTCATATGATGAAAGACTATGGGAAAGACTTTAGCTCCATGGCAATTGAACTGTGTAAAGATGATCTGAGCGCTATTCGGTAGTTTTGTGCGCTCAGATCCCAGCTGTAACGGAACCCATCACTGTTTTACCCTGTTTATGGTTATTTAATTATTGGTTAAAATATGATCCTAGTAATATACTGTATGTGTGTTGGTTTGTGCTCTGCAGAATATTGGCCCCAGGCTAGTGCAGACCTTGGCAGGAGAGATAATCCTGTTACAGATAAGGGAGTCGATTGTGTGGAGTGTTTTCATTCTCAGAGGGCTGATTTAATCATTGTCTGAATATATCAAGTTGCCTCAGGGAGGGGTGACCACACCTATTGTCCTATATGTGTATTGTGTGGGGGATATGTGAAATGTCTGTGTGTTATGTGAAAAACATACTTTTACTAACTTTTGAACCCCTGGTCTGATTCATGCCATTTTTTAATATGGTGTTCCCCTGGGTGAGAGATATTGAACAGTGCTGGACTTAAAGGTGTACCCCCTGTTTTTGGGGTACATCCAGAATGTGGTTAAAATTGTGTCTGTTTTAATTGTGTTACCTGTTATCTGAGGGGAGGAGACGTGGGGGTTGAACCATGTATCTAATTGGCTGTGATAATTATGTGGGTGTAGCCCTTCAGAGGGCACCATTGCATAAAAGGAGATCCCCTGTCATTAAAGATAGTTCTACTTGACCCTTCAAAACGTAGTCTCATCTCGTTATTGGAGGGGATCGCTATATCATACTGGGGATTGCTATGCTTTTGCATACTTCCTTGTGCTGTAACTACTGAACGCTTGTTCCTGATGTGTCCTCCTTGGAGGAGAGGTCTTCCCCACACGGTCCTGGATGCTGGAGATTCATACAGGGTGGAAGGAAGACGGCGCGGCTCCAGCTAAACTACGGCTGTGGTGGTTGAGGTGTCCGGTGCGGTGCTTGTAGGCCTCGGCGCAAACTAGGACGCGTCTATCAACGGAGGTACCCGGTCGGGGTGCCAGGAGATCCGTTACATCACGTATTAATTAATTTAATTTAATCTTAAAAACTCTGGCTACTAAATCTGGTCTATCGGAAGGACTTTGGCCAAGAAGTACATTTTGTGTAATTTCTGGCCATTGGGGATTACATGTAAATGAAATAAATAAATCGGTTTTGCCAAATTTGGTGACAATAGCCATAGCATCATTGTATCTTTCTCTCATATTTCGAGGAGATCCTTGAAAGGAAGATGGTAAAATGATGGCTTTGCCACCTGTCATGTCTCTGCTTGTAGCCACCTCAGCAACATAGTCCATTAGTCCACAATATTGCTCTACACATAGTTTATCTTGTTGATATTTTATAAAGTTTAAATTATTGGCCCCAACTTGCAAATAGGAATCAAGAATCCATTGTTGTTTTAGTTTTCCACCTTATAAAATTGGATTAAATGTATTTCGAATGGCAATTTGAGCTACTTTAAATTCAAGCATAGAAACATTATTTCGGATTCTGGCTTTAGCATTCGGGTAACTGTGAAGTGTTAATTTTGGTTGCCAACCTGCTTCTCCATGTGGGAAAAAAAATGGGATATGTCATTGTATCTAAATTTGGACTTAAGATACTGAAATTAATGAATGGTTGCTCCTCATTTCTGGGAAATATTCTAATGTCTCTTTGAAATGGTGGTTCTCCTTCATCATTTTGAAACACCATTGCAACCTCATTTGATGTTGGCAAGTTATAACGATGTTTATCAGTATGTCTATCTCTTCTAAGCACCATATTGACCTTTGAGATTGGTAATTGATGTCTTTGTGCATGAAGTTTTTGTTCATTTTCTACTTCTGCCAATTTTTTATAAGCTTTAGTGTAGGGGTTATTGGCCATAATGTTATCTAGCTCTATAAAAACACAGGGTAAGCTTTTTTTATTTCCTTGCAGCTGCATACGTTGGTCAACAGCTTCCATTGTATCTAGGACATATAGTTGAGCAAATTTTCTTTGCTCTCCTTCCTCTGGATGTAAATGTGAAGTCCAATGGTAAATTTGGCCTTGGACTTTAAAACAGTAAGGACCATGTCCTGGTACATTAGCAGCTAATGTTGCCCCCATAGATGCAAAGGATATGGAACTATTGTAGGATCTTATGTTTGTCTAAATTTTTTGTAGTTTGGAAAAGTAGGTTCAGTCATAATGTTTTGTAAATAGATTGGAAATTCTTTTCTTTCTGGTTTGACCTTGCCTTTTTGACAGCAACTAATAAATTGACCATCTCTGGGTCTCTCCTGTTTAAAATGATAAGCCTCACAAAACTGACATTGAGTATTCATGTCCCCACAATTATGAACCTCAACTGCTAAAGACTTGAGTAAAGGACAATTTGCAAAGCATATATCAGTTTCATTTTGAAATTCATCAGGTGAAATGTCATGTGATGTTTCAGGAACAGGTTCTAAATGTTTTTTTTTTGGTAGCTTTTTATGGTATATCTTTTATTTGTTTAGGTAAAATGTCATGGAATGTTTCAGGAAGAGGTTCTAAATGCTTTGTTTTTGTGGTGGCTTTTTTTGGTATATCTTTGATTTTTTTCAGGTAAAATGTCATCTGATGTTTCAGGAACAGGTTCTAAATGCTTTGTTTGCTTCGTAGCTTTTTTTGGTGTATGTTTAATTTTAGCAGGTGATAGTCTTTTTGCTTGCAATTCTTTTGCGTTCTTTTTCTCGTTCAATTTTCTTCTGCTCCGGTGTCTGCTGGCTGGCCAATCTCTTTTGTCGTTCTCTAGCTTGCCGTCTTATCTTTTCTTGTTTGCTCTCGTTATCAGCCATGTTAATCTGTAAAAAAATAATAATGTATCATTAGTTTATTTTGAGATGCTAAGTTTGTTTTTTACATTTTTTATTATCCACAGTTTCTTTTCTATGTGATTGTAGTTCATTGTAGCGGTACTTTCTTTGTATTGTTAAATAAGTGTTTTTTATTTTTTTGCTTTTACTTTCTGTCGTAGGTTGAATTTTTTTTTTTTTTACTATTTTGGATCTGATCACAATGTTTTTAGCATTATCCTGTTTTGTGTCCACCACTTTTGTTATGCTTATTTAGACTTCTTTGTAAGGCTTATAGGTTCTTAAACAGTAAAGAAGAATATTAATTAACTTTTCTATCTGTTTGTGTGATTTTTGGTACAATCCTGTTTTGTGTCCACCATATTTTGCATACTTTATTTGCTTAATTAGTCTTCTATTTTGGATATGATCACAATGTTTTTAGCATTATCATGTTTTGTGTCCACCACTTTTGGTATGCTTATTTAGGCTTCTTTGTAAGGCTTATTGGTTCTTAAACCGTAAAGAAGAATATTAATTAACTTTTTTAACTGTTTCTGTGATTTTTGGTACAATCCAGTTTTGTGTCCACCATATTTTGCATACTTTATTTCCTTAGATAGTCTTCTATTTTGGATATGCTCACAATGTTTTTAGCATTATCCTGTTTTGTGTCCACCACTTTTGGTATGCTTATTTAGGCTTCTTTGTAAGGCTTATAGGTTTTTAAACAGAAAATAAGAATATTATTTAACTTTTCTAACTGTTTGTGTGATTTTTGGTACAATCCTGTTTTGTGTCCACCATATTTTGCATACTTTATTTGCTTAATTAGTCTTCTTTATGAGTATTAAATGATGTTGGACACTAAAAATGAATGTTAATTGCCTTTTCTATATCATGGTAGGCTTTTTTGTTTTATCCTGTTTTGTGTTGACCACTTTTTGGTTGCTGCATTTGGCTTGTTCGTGATGGTTGGAGTTTATTTTACAGTAAAGAGGAGGAATACTTTTGTTTTATGTATGTTGCTAATGTTTCAAATGCTATCCTGTTTTGTGACCACCTCTTTTTTTTTCTCTCTGAAACTGTCATTCTTTGTAAATTGTATAGGTGTTTGTGAAGTTTGTTTACCTGTGTTGTTTTAGTCTTTATTTTTTTTACTTTAAATTTTTATATTGGCGGCCATTAAACATATATATTTCCTTTTTTTTCTACTTGTTATACTGTACCTTGATTGAAGTGTTGTTCTTGTCCAAATGACAGAGGGTCCCCTCCTGCCAATCTTAATCTGCCAGTCTTCTTGTAGTGTCTGTTTGAAAAGAAAGTTAAATGGTTAATTGTATATTTCCTCTTTTTGATTTAGCAAAGCATGGTCTTTTTCTGCATGTAATGTATTTTTCTATCTTACCTCTTCTTCTTTCTTTGTGTTATTTAAAAGTAATTCTCTTTCACAGTCCACAGTGCAAATTCTTGAGTGACGCTGTTGATGCAGAGTCTGTTTGAATAGTGAAAAAAAGGGCAAAGATTTAGCTTCAGGCTGAATATGTATTAGTGTCATATTTTTTGCTATGAGTTGCAGTAAATTAATGTAATTTAAATATACTTGTTTAATTAATTTCGGTTAACATTAGTTTGTTGAAGGGCCTATACACATAAATCTGCTTCGGTTAACATTAGTTTGTTGAAGAGCTTATACACATAAATGTGCGTGTCACATGTCACTATACATGAATCACATTTTCATAGTTAAAGTTGTTTTTTTTTTGTTGTTTTTTTTTGCTGTCTTGGTAATAAAATGTAATATATTATAGCTTACCTCTCAGTTGTAATTTGCACAGTGTAAAGTAGGAAATTAGGAGATAATTATCTTCTCAAGTAACAGCAGCAGTTAACTATCCAGTCACTCTGTTCATCATCTGAGTAGAAATGTAGAATTTTCTGGAAAGTAGGCAGTATTTATAAACTTTGAGTTGCCTCAGACCGTTAGAACGCAAGCATGTGCTCTTTGCGTTCCAGCTTACAATTTGCGTTCCATCCGCCATTTTATGCTTAGTAGTTTTCAAAATGGTGGTTAATATCAGTGTGGTAAGTGCCGCATAGTATGTGTTACGTACCTCGTAAAGTTGACTGTAGCGTTGTTTCAGTTTTGCGAGTCACTGTAGTATTGTTGCGTCTGCAGCCTCGTTTTCGTTTTGTTTGGCGGCAATTTTTTCTCTCGCTTAGGGGATTTTCGGCAGTTTAAACTAGTTTTTTTGGAATTAAATGGACGTGTAAATTCACTTTTCGAGGTGCTGGATGCCCCCAATTGATGTAAGTAAGCTTTTTATGTGTTCATTGTGTTTATTTATTGTGTTTCTGATGTTTAAATTTGTGCTGTTTTTGGACGTTTTTTGCGCTTTTGGAATGCGTCGTAGCGCATCACATATTTTTTTTTTTCTAAGTCGTGCGTGTGTGTGTTTTTAACGGCTTGTGAGGTGATTTTGAGCCTCCACCTCCGCAAATGCGGCCCCTGACTTCGCGAGGGGACGCATTTGCAAACAAACACAGCCGACGTTGGAGCCTCCACCTTGCGGTTAGGGTTATGCATAGGGTTAGGGTTGAGGTTTAGGCATAGGGTTAGGGTTTGAGTTAGGCATAGGATTAGGATCAGGGGATAGGCATAGGGTTAGTATTAGGGTCAGGGGTTAGGCATAGGGTTAGTGTTATGCTTAGGGTTAAGCATAGGGTTAAAGTTAGGGTTAGGGGTTAGGGGTTAGGGTTAGGCATAGGGATAGGGTTAGGTTTTAAGGTTAGGCATAGGGTTAGGGGTTAGGAATAGGGTTAAGGGGTGATTGTACGCAAAAGAGAGCGCCCACGATGCACTACTATGCCCTACTATAAGAGGATATGTCCACAAAGTGTTAAGTATGTTCTTGTTTTATAAAATGTTATCCTTGTATTTAAGATATTTTTATTTCACATTTTGATCTTGATCCCATAAATAAAGTTGATGTCCCCTGTACTTTGAAACCCATTAATAGGGAACAGTTTAATAATAAAGCCCTGGATTAGGGAACAGTGTCAGAAACCCACTCAGTCTGCAGTGTTGCCCTTATATTTGGCTCATCAGCATGAGATTGGTCCTGGCAACTTTGAAAAGAGGCTTAAGGGAGACTCTGACCTAGCAAAAAATCTGTTATTGTGAATAGAAAGAGAAATGAAAAACTCTCCACAGTATATTCAGGAAGAAAAGTAAAGATAATTATGAATACTTACAAGTCTAAAACAGGCCATGAAACCAATTTTTCCACAGAAGTTCTCAGTAAATTGTATTTTATTTGTTGGTAGGAACATGTCCAGTAGCCAGAGATTTGAAATTGTTTCTTGATATGATTGCCTGGCAGAACCCAGGATTTTTTTTATATAGTGTCATAATTAGGTAAACGGCTTGCCTACATAGGTTTCTATTCAGTTTTATAAGTGCTACAGCCATAACAACAATGTAGAGTACAATTTATCAAATGTTATCACCAGTGTAAATAATTCCTCAATTTCTATAGCACTTTTTTAGCAAAAGTGGTCTATTAGTCTTCATGACTAAGCTCAAATATTATCAGATTTATCAGATTGTCTGATTGGTGTTATGTGTTAAAGGAAACATTAATATAGATATCAATATAGATGTTCTATATATATTTAAACTACACATTTTAATGATGTGATGATGTTTGAACACGGTTACAGATAGGGGACAGCAGGAGATTTTACTTTAAGGCTCTATATTCAATGAAGTTTTGGCCAATTAACTTTATTCTTACTTGAAATACTTTAATTACCATGAAATAGATGCAAAATATTACACCAGAATCAAGAAAAAAATGTTTATACAAAGTTTTCATAAACAATATATTTAGTTGTGTATACATATGGGTAAAAAAAATATTGTTTCTAATGTTCTCTTTGGGGGAAACAAAAGAGGTCCTAGGGAGCAATTATGAAGTTTAGGCTGAGATTTTATGAGCTGAGATGCATTTTGGATAAAAGATGAAGAAGAAAATATTTTTAAATGTTTGAAAGGGTTTCTTTTTGGTATTGGATAGGGTTGTGAGGTATAACATTAGACAATTTGGGGTATTGGGTTTCCATCAATATATTTGGAGACAAAATGGTGATCCATGGCTGTAAATAATTGGAAAATAATGGATTTGACATCTTCTATGTGATGTTCCTGTTATTCTGGTTAATGTTACAAGGTAGTCTGGCTTACACAACAGTTACAGCATCTGCTTGTCTGTAATTGCAGCTGCAGTGGGGTAGTCAGGTGTCTGTTTAACCCCCAAAAAAAGGACTGCTCTTGAGTACTCAGGGCAGAATAGGAAACCAGTACTAATAATTAGGATCAACAAAAAAAAAGACCCCTTCTGGATCGCTACCTTGTCGTGGTGAAGGGGCTTGTGTACTTTGATGAAGCTATGAGCTTTACCATGTAGGGTCAACCAAGATGGGCAGGTCATGGCAGAGTGGTCAGACAAATTGCAGTTTACTGGAGAAGCAACTGGCAACCCACTCCAGTGTCTTTGCTAGGAAGAATTTATGGACAGGCACAACCAGAGACATAACGATATGGCACCGGAAGATGAGCCCCTTAGGTCAGAAGATGCCTACCACATTACTGAGGAAGAGCAGAGGGCAAGTACAAGTAACACCAGATCTAATTAGGTGGTTGGGACAAAGTCAAAAGGACACCCAGCTGAGGATGTGTCTGGAGGTGAAAGGAAAGTCTGATGCTGCAAAGATCAATTCAGAATAGGAACCTGGAATGTTAGAAGTATCACCCAAGGCAAACTAGATGTGGTCAAGAATGACATGACAAGGTTAAACATTGATATCCTCGCAATTGGTGAACTTAAATGGACTGAAATGGAACATTTCACATGAGACAACCACCAGATCTTCTACTGTGGTCAAGAATCCCACAGAAGAAATGGAGTAGCCATCCTAGTCAATCAAAGAGTGGCAAAAGCAGTGCTCGGTTACAACCCAATAAATGACAGAATGATTTAAATTAGAATTTAAGGCAAGCCATTTAATATCACAGTGATCCAAGTCTTTGCTCCACCCAAGGATACTGAAGAGGCTGAAGTTTGCCACTTATACGAAGACATTCAACATGTCATAGGTATAACACCAAGAAAAGATGTTACTATTATCACAGATGATTGGAATACTAAAGTAGGGAACCAAAGGACAACTGGAATATCTGGCAAATTTGGCCTTGGAGTACAAAATGAAGCAGGTCAGAGATTAGTAGAATTCTGTCAAGTTAATTCTCTGGCTGTAGCAAACACCCTCTTCCAACAGCCTCCGAGACAACTCTACACATGGACATCACAATATGGACAACAAAGAAATCAGATTGACTATATACTTTGCAGCCAAAGATGGAGGAGGTCTATACAGTCAGCAAAAAACAGACCTGGAGCTGACTGCTGCTCAGACTATGAGCTTCTTATTGCAAAGTTGAAAATTAAACTGAAGAAAAGAGGGAAAACCAACATACAAAGTAGATATGAAATAAATAATATCCCTTGTGAATATGCAGTGGAAGTAAAGAATAGATTTAAGGAACTAGACATGGAAGATAGAATGCCTGAAGAACCTTGGACCAAAGTTTGCAACATAATCCAGGAAACAGCAACAAAAAATATCCCAAAATAAAGAAAAGTAAGAAGTAAAATTGGCTGTCTGATGAGGCTTTGAAAGTAGCCCAGGAAAGAAGGAAAGTGAAAGGTTGTGGAGATAAGAAAAGATTTGTCCAACTGAATGCAGAATTTCAGAGGATCACAAGAAGAGACAAGGAGACATTCTACAATGAGTGATGTAAAGGGATTGAAGAAGATAACTGAATGGGAAAATCAAGAGATCTCTTCATAAAATTGGGAACCTAAAACACACCTTTCAAGCAAAAGTGGGAATAATAAAAGACAAAAATGGTAGGGACTTAACAGAACAAGATCAGATAAAGAAGAGATGGCAGGAATACACTGACGATCTATACAAGAAGGATCTTAACAGAGGTAATGACCTCAATAGTTTGTTCAATGAGCTGAAGCCAGATATCTTGGATAGCGAAATGAGATGGGCCCTAGGATGTCTTGCTGATAATATGGTTGCAGGAGGTGATGGAGTCCCAATTGAACTATTCAAAATTATACAGGATGATGCTGTGAAAGTGTTGCTTGCCTTATGCCAACACATTTGGAATACTCAACAATGGCCAATAGACTGGAAAAGGTCAGTCTACATCCCAATCCCATAAAAAGACAGTGCCAAAGAGTGCTCCAATTATCAAACAATTGCACTAATTTCACATGCCAGCAAGGTAATGCTTAAGATTCTACAAGCTCGACTTCAACAATATATGCACCAGGAACTACCAGATGTGCAAGCCGGATTCCGCAGAGGAAGAGGCATAAGAGATCAAATTGCCAATATCCGCTGGATAATAGAGAAAGCAAGACAGTTAAAAAAAACATTTACTTCTGCTTCATAGACTATTCTAAAGCCTTTGACTGTGTGGATCACAACAAATTGTGGCATGTCCTTAATGATATGGGAGTACCAGATAATCTAATCCTCCTCCTAAAGAATCTGTATGTCGACCAACAAACCACGGTCAGAACCGAACATGGGATAACAAAATGGTTTAAGATCGGAAAAGGAGTGCGACAAGGTTGTATATTGTTACCTTATTTATTCAACCTATCTACAGAGTATATGCGTAAGGCTGGACTGGATGAATCCAAAGCCAGAATAAATATTGCTGGCAGGAATATCAAAAACCTCAGATATGCAGATGATTCGACTCTGAAGGCTAGAATAATGTTATAGATCCTCATATTTCTTTCTAGTTTCTGCAGTATAGGGGACTTATATAGGACTTCTGCAGAGGAAACGTATAAGTACTGTACTAAATGTAATTCTTATATTCAGTCAGCCAACAAACATTAGTCATTGAACACATCCAAAAATGTTTTTTTAAGGTATTTATACCTTTTTTTAGTACTTGCATTTTTAATATGCTGGAGCTCTACAGTAGAGCTTTATACTTTAGGTGCTAAGAATCACTATATGTTTAATTCTGCTCACATTCCAACAATCTGAATGTGGTTCTAGTCCATGCATTTTTGCTTTGGGTTGGTATGAGAATAACATATTGTTTTTTTTTTATTTGCACTCTCATGTGCAGGTTCTTGTGAAAGTGTAAATGTTATCTTATTATCTATGACAGCAAATAGTGTGAATATTCTCAGCATTGTTGTACATTTAAAGCTGCATCAGTAACTCAGGAAAAAAGTATGAATTGTGTTTGAGGTGTTTCTGAGCTCTGTCTGGAACTGCCTGGTCCTCCTCTTCTATTTCCTACCAGCTCATGATGGTCAAAAATAGTATGTTAGCACCCTGAGGGGCTCATGTCTACCACTATCAAGTAACATTAAATCTGCTCCAAGCATTATTTAATAATTAATATTATTAGATTCCAACTAGTGGCAGAGCTAGAGAATGGAGGGCCCTGGTGCAAAAAAATGTGGGCCCTCCCTTGGGGGGATGTAAAAAGATGTTTTGGGCCAGGATGAAATCACTCAGTGCTCCAGCTTGTGCAAAGTTTTTCTGACTGCAGCACAGCTCCAGGGTGTGCAGGCTCCACTTTCCTGCGACATCCTCTATGGATATATGGACACATATACATAGACATATACACACATATATACACATATATAAAGATCTCCCTCACACAGCAGCCACCCCTCATTGCTTCCATCCCTACATAGCACACAGTTCTTGTAAGCAGCCATCCCCTCTCTGGATCCATCCTCACACAGCACCCAACATCTCTGAGCCCCCACCTCACATAGCACCCATCCCTATCTCCTTTGCTTCTCCCTCACAGAACCCATCCCTTGTACTTTGCTGAAACTTTTCAGCCCTTGCTCTCTTGCCTTCTTCCCTAATACGCATCCCCAGCGTAATGAACTGCTCCACACTGCCACCTGTGTGAGCTTCAGTAGAAAATTTCAAGAGGAAAGTGTGTTTGGAAAAAGTAGAATGAAAGAACTAGAGCCTTCAAGTGGAAGTTACAGATTCAAACAGAGGTAATAAATGATGCATGCCTGGGATAAACAAAATGCTATCCTGAGGCTTAATTAATAAAAAACATTTAGGTAGATATAATGGGCATATCAGATGGACATTTTTGGTTCTTATCTGTTTTCAAATCTGCCATTATTAGAAAAAAAGAAAATTGGGGATTTCCTTTTTTTTCTTATTGTGTAATAGGTTAAGCACTTCAGCACATTGCTGTTTTGCACTGTCCACTATGAGACTGAAGCCATGAGTTTTTTCTACTGAAGCCTACAGAGTGCATTAAGGACACCAAGGAAGGCAAATTGGAAAAGAATGAACACATTTAAAATGTGGTGCTTCATATAATTAGATTACTAAGAATATCATGGATAGATACATGGATCAATTGATATTAAAAAGCCATGGAACTTAAAGAAAAACTGATCCTAAATCTGATCTTATATCAGATATGTTTTTCCTTATTTTATATTGAATATACATGTATATTTATTTTCATTCAAAACTGCCTCAGTAATTATTTAAATAAGTGCTTAAGAGACTTTAGAGGACCCCAGACACCATAACATAGGGCTAGCTTCCTGTTGATCTAGTTATTGATTTGATTCTATGTTTCATTGTTGAATAAAAAGAAAAGTGAACACTGAGATTTTCTTTTACAATGAATATCAAAATAACCATATTAAAATATATATTTCCTACAGGTATAGAACCTAAATAATTAAAATAATACACAGTCCCTAAATCCTGCTACATTTAGTTATTTTTAATATTATTATCAGAATTGTATAAGAAATTAACAATTAACAATTTCCTGCAAAATAATCTAGAATACCTAACACGAAAGCTCCTCTTCTACTGAATTCACCAATACATCATACATTAATATTTCTATACTTCTGTGTTAAGACCCCTAACTAAAAATGAAAGCATATTGTTCAATAACCAATAACTTAAGACCTACTTGAGAATTATTAAAATAAACATGTGAAACAATTACATATCCATTTTAAAACTATCCTGAACCCACCCCTTTGATCAGTTCATGTTCATATTAATTTTATAGACATATAGCACCTCACCTGCCATTTATGTAGTTATAGATGTGGGTTATGCTTGAAATCAATATAATTATGATCTGGTCACCTTGGGGGTGACCAGACAGGTTTTCATGGTGGAGAGTATAATAATTCTGAGACTTTAGATACATCATTAGTGGTTCAGTTGGATGTATTTTATTATTTGTAATATAGTTTTTTTTTTTAATTAACTGGTGGTGGTGTTTTTAATTACTAATGATGTAAAATGAACTGATCGCTCTCTGTTGTGATCAGATAATTTTTTGACTGTCTCAAGGGCTCCCCTAAGCCCCATCCACCCATACCCTCTCCCATCCTTCCTCTCCTGGCTGCTCCCTGATATGCTAAATCTGTTCTAGTGAGGTCATATGATGCTGCAGTGTTACTTGATCTCCCCTGGAGCTATGAGATCAAGGAGCAGTAAAGAGATCAGATAGAGTAAGAGAGAGCAATGACCAATGCGCAACTTGCTTCACCAGTGCCTCTACCAAGTATTAAATAACCCCCCAAACAAGATGCCTGTCTGAATAAACTAATATTTCCATAAGCAATTCTGATCTCCTCTAGGTAAAACTTGTAGATCTACCTTTCTGCTCATAACCCTCCTTCTGCTTAATTTTTTATATTCTTCCCACTTTTTACTTCTAAACCAACTCTGCAACAAATCTGTTTATCCTAAATATATTCTTGTTAGCCAGGTATGTATTTAGACTTCATGAATCCCATTCAATGTTCTCCTTCACACTTGTATTAATCTAATACCCTTTTAACATCTAATACTTTTTTACCACTGTTTAGCATAGTCCGTTTGCTCTAGAAATAATAAGATTTAAAAAAAAAAAAAAGATAATTTAAAAAAGAATGAGTATTTACAGAATTTGTCTTGTGTCAAGGTCATTAATCATAGTATTTTTTTTCTGTCCTTTTGACAGATTTCTCTGATCATATCATTTTTAGTGTAAAGTCATATATAAATTTGTATTGCTGAGATAACGATGTAAAGTTAATAGTATTAATAGCTAATATTCACCATATAAAATAGTAATAAAAATCTATATGAAAGCATGCTGACTTTATCCACCATTCTTTGAATGTTAGAGACTAAAAGTAACAATATTTCTATGATTTGTTAAACATAGTTGATTAAATTATTTATGAAACAAATAAAATATTAATTTGTTATTTAGGATGATTATCAGAGGCAATGTATGTATTTATTAAATATTTATCATTTACCTAAAATATAATACAATGCTTACTGGTTTTATTTGTTGCAGACAGAAAAAAATGTTCAAGATTGAACTTTGTGTTTCCATTTATGTGATCTTATCTTCAACTTTAGATTTAAAAAAAAAAAAAATGAAAAGAAACTTGTAACCCTGAGACACTAAATTCCAGTTTACAGAGAAGTAAATTATCAGGCTTCTAGATGACTTCTAGATTAACAGACTTGCAAGGATATCACACCATTCAGAAGCTATATAACAAATATTGTCCATTTCCTTGATACTATAATATTTTGATGTCCACTTCTGATTGCACTTGAAATTGCTTTAAACCTGAAATAACTTCCTGCATCTTCAATAAAATCTTGCTCAACTGCTATACATTTTATGACAGGAAAGAAAGATTCAGATGTAAACAGGCATTTTAAATGCTCAATACTATGATATTCAAAAAAAATCACTGCTATGAATTAGCTTTTTTTATTTTTCTTAACTGCCATGTTCAGTTGATGATTACTAGATATCTATAAAATAACAATTTCATTTTTAAAACTTCAAAAATTTTCTTTAACATTTTCAGGAGAGGAGAATAAAAGGGGAAGACATTTTGAGTAAGCATACTACACCTCAGTGCCTGCAAATATGTTACAAAAAATACATATACTCTGCACATCATGAAAAACAGAAGTCCAAAACACGTAAAATAGATGAAATCAGATCTATGAATAATCATGAAATGAATTAGTACTATAACTGATCTCATTTAATTGAGTAAAGTGTTCTTTTGAGCCTTTGTCTGTGGTTAACTGAAAAGTTGCATGTAGAATATAGGGCAATGTTCATAACCACAAATGATGGAGCAAGGTGAACCCAGTCTTGCGGTCTGCAAGCCCTGTACACTGTGGAAACTGGCACCAATAAAGGTCATATGAACCTTCTGCATTAGTCCCACTACAGAATGTTGCTTTATGGACATTTAAGGGACTCTTCCCTCAAATCTGCCCATGCAACAATATTAAACACTCCTTTCCACACCGTCCTAAACCTGCACACACCGTTTTACTAGTGGAATCTCTTACTTGCCCTAACATATATTCCTATAACTTATTAGGCTCATCTAGATGAGTAACTTAAGCAACCCTTTATTGGGTACAAGCTCCCTGATGGCGGTCTACCTTTGGATGCACTCTATAGCTTCCTCTCGAGTCCTGAACATGAATAGTCAGACTCCTGGCCCCTAGCTCCTGATTGGCCGACTCAGGGATACACCAACCAATCAGATTAATGCCTGTCATATTGTAACCTGTTTAGATGCCTGATGACAGGAAGGAAGATATGAAATTTCCCAAACTTGTGCAATTTTGAATTTTAATGTTAAACATTACAGGTTACTCATTGTTGTAAATGGATATTAAAAAGGGTGTGATAGAAATAAAGTGAATACTTTCTTTGGAACACATATACATGGAGTGTTTTAGTAAGAAATGTGTGACTGTGTAACCAACATTCTGCATCTCATCTAGCAATCCTGAGTGTGGAGATCTTGGAATCATAATCAGACCTAGAGGTAGGATTGGTAGCGTGTGCTGATCCAAGCTATCATGACCCTTCTGGACTCATGAACTTTTTTTTTTGAGACAGCAATCAGAAAATGATGGACAATAGCCCTGATGGGGCAAAGCCCTGGTTGTATGTCTTGAGCCTCTAAAAGCCCCTTTCAACAAGTCATTTAAACCAAGAGAGCTTTGAGTGGTCTTTGCCATTTTTTAACATTAATTCCATGTGCAGAATGAGTTTTAGGGTGTAACTATTTTCATTGGGCTAATAAAAATATTTTGGGGTTAGTAAGACATTAAGGGTGACCAGTCAAGGGTCCCAGGTATGGTCCTGCTTGCATTCAAACTTGTGTTAAGCAGTGATTTAGGCTACATAGTCTTCTATGGGAGATTCAAGATTATGATTAAGTAATCAGTTATAGTTAACAAGGATGCAAAAACCGCAATTGAAACACTTGTTTAAATAGACTAAGGTTAAGTAGTGGATCGCTACCTTGTCATGGTAAAGGGGCTTGTGTACTTCAATGAAGCTGTGAGCTTTACCATGTAGAGTCAACCAAGATGGGCATGTCATGACAGAGAGGTCAGACAAATTGCGGTCCACTGGATAAGAAACTTGCAACCCGCTGCAGTAACTTATTAAGATAACTTTATGGACAGGCACAACCAGAGACATAATTATATGGCCCCAGAAGATGAACTCCTCAGGTCAGAAGGTGACTACCACATTACTGAGAAAGAACAGGGGGCAAGTAGCAGATCTAATGAAGTCGTTGGGCCAAAACCAAAAGGACCCTCAACTGCAGATGTGTTTGGAGGTGAATGGAAAGTCTGCTTCACAGAAAAATTCAGCATAACAACCTGGAATGTGAACTATGAAGCGAGGCAAACTAGATGTGGTCAAACATGAGATTATAAGATTAAACATTGATATCCTGGGAATCAGTGAATTTAAATGGAATGAAATGGGACATTTCACACCAAACAACCTCCAGACCTTCTACAGTGGTCAAAACATGCTGAAAAAATGGAGTAGCCCTCAGTTAATCAAAGTGTGGCCAAAGTAGTAATCAGTTACAAGCCAAAAAATTACAGAATGATTTCAATTTGAATTCATAGCAATCCATTTAACATCGCAGTGATCAAAGTCTATGATTAAGCCATGGATGCTGAAGAGGCTGAAGGTGTCCAGTTCTAGGAATATATTCAACACATCATAAATATAACACTAAGAAAAGCTTTTACTCTCATCATAGGAGATAGGAATGCTAAAGTAGGGAACCAAAAAATACCTGGAATAACGGACTAGTTTGGCATTGGATTAAAAAATGCAGGTCAGACATCAGTAAAATTCTATCAAAATAATTATTTGATCATAGCAAACACCCTCTTTCGACAGACTCTGAGATGACTCTACATATGGACATCACCAGATGGATAATATAGCCATAGTCAAAAGATGGAGAAGCTCTATGCAGTCATCAAAAACAAGACCTGGAGCTGACTGCTGCTCAGATTGTGAGCTTCTTATTGCAAAGTTCAGAATTAAACTGAAGAAAAGAAGGAAAATCATCAGACCAAGCAGATACAAAATAAACAATATCCCCATTGAATATGCTTTAGAGGTAAATAATAGATTTAAGGGACTAGATATGGATGATACAATGCCTTAAGTACTTTGTACCAAAGTTTGCAACATTATCCAAGAAACAGGAACAAATAATATTCCTAAAAGAAAGAAAACTAAGAAGGCAAGTTAGCTATTGTATGAGGCTTTGAAAGTAGCCCAGAAAAGAAGGAAAGTGCAAGGTTATGGAGATAGGAAAATATTTGTCCAAATGAATGCAGAATTCCAGAGGTTAGCAAGAAGAGACATGGTAGATAGAATACCTGAAGTACTTTGGACTGCAGTTTGCGACATTATTTGGAAAACACTGAACATCTAAAGTTATGTAGGGATAGAAGAACACTTATAGTCCCTATATATAAGTACCACTAATAAACAATTAAACTTTATTTAAATGATACAACAACGGCGTGATATAATTGTTAAAACTTAAATTAAGAAGTGGTATGAAAAAAGAGAACATAGACCACTATCAATAAGAATTTAAAAGTATTTGAGAGTTTGGAAGAATTCAAGGTCTCATATATCAAAATCAGGAAAGATTTAGATAAATTGGAAAGTGACATCATAATTAATAAAATAAATAAATTTGATAGAGACCAAGATCATGAATTAGGGAGAGTTTATAGATGGGGACATAAAGATAACATATGTAGGCCATTTCGTTATAAAAAATATCAAAGAATGTCCGCTAAGGCATCTTCAACAGAGTATGACACCTCACAGACTGAGGATTAATATCATGTTGAATTAAGAACAGAGCCCAGTGGATACCAACAAACTCATCCACATAATTTTTTAGACGCACGCACAAAAAGCAGACCCCCAAGAGACCGGATTCCCCCAAGGGAGGAACAGATAGAACAAACACAGAGGAGCAACCGAAGGGATCGGCAGGTATGGGGCTACAGGGTGGAAAACCAAAACCAAAAAAGAGGAAGTTGGCCACAGATACAGAGATGGTACTACACGAATAATTAATCTTACTTATAAGATAATTACTAAACAACAAACTGATCTTTTAAAAAAAGGCCTATCGTTTGCACTATCTAAAAATTATGATTTATTTGAGATAATTAAAGATCTGCAATTATTTGCAAGGAAACTTGCCATTCATAAGTATTTTAATAAATACTCTGAGGATCCAGAGGAACTTGAACAGCAAACATTCAGCCTATTTTTAGGGATGTTGGAAGAAAATGAGCAATTGAATGAGAATACAGATAACTGGTAGATTAATATTAAAACCAAATCTAAGTTTAATCCATCAATAACCTCCTATCCAACAATAGAGTTATTTGTACAGATGGTACTAGATGATCTATTGACACTGAATTCTCCTTAAGGTTCCAATATAACTAGTAAAGAAAAAAATGTCTTTTAGAGATGATGCAGTGGCAGGATATAGTGATAAAACAATCTGATAAAGGTGGAAATGTTGTACTCTGGGGCATTGAGGACTATACGGAGGAGGCTAATAGACAATTGAATGATCCTGAATGTTATATGAGATTAATAACAGACCCGACTGAAAATTAGAAAAGATCATATAATAGACTAATAGAGTGCTGGAACTGATGGCCTCATTAATAATAAAGAACTGAACTTCCTCAGAGTGCAACATCCTAGAGTTGCAACCTACAACATGCTGCCTAAAGTGCACAAACATCTAACAAAACCACTGGGATGCCCCATAATATCGGGGATAGGGAGTTTGACAGAACAGGCCAGTAGATACCTGGATATCAGATTACGAGGTTATGTAACAAGCCTTACCACTAATTTAAGAGACACAATGGATGTTCAAACTAAGATAGAAGGCGTCCAAGTTAATAAAACTACATTTCTAATCACTTGTGATGTGGAATCCTTGTACACATCAATCTCACATGAGGTTGGTTGTAAAGAAGTAAGGTATTTTTTTTCAAATGGAGTTCAGAGAGAATCAAGACAAAAATAATTTCATCATAGATTCATTAACATTTATACTGACCCATAATTATTTTGTCTTTGATAGTAGGTATTACCTACAAAAGCGAAGAACCGCTATGGGGGCTGCCTGTGCCCCTACATTTGCGAACTTGTATCTGGGATTGGTGGGAAAAAGGAAGTGGCATTTTCTGATCAATATAGCGCACAAACTGAGAAAATTATCTTATGGGTGCGCTAAATTGATGACATCATGATACTGTGGGAGGGCACTACAGGAGAATTCAAAGAATATTTGAACATTCTTAATGCCAATAATTGGAATTTAAAACTGACATGTGAAATCAGCTTACAGACGGTTAACTTCCTTGACCTCAGAATATATAAGGATGAGGTAGGATGTCTTAAAACAGACCTATATAGGAAGAAAACCGCTACCAATAGCACCCTCCACGATAGTAGTGCCCACTACTCATCAACCAAGAAGGCTATACCAACAGGGGAATTTCTTAGGATACGTAGAAATTGTAGTGACTTGTACACCTACAATATCAGGGCCAAATAATTAAAAATCAGACTTAAACTATGAGGTTACAGCAATAGTCTTATCAGGAAGGGCTACCAAAGAGCATTACATACAAACAGGGAACAAATGCTGGTGCCCAAAATTGCTAAATCAAATACAGGAGAAGTAAGATTTGTAACTACTTTTAATTCTCTAATGGAAAGAGATTAGTGATATTCTAAATTGACACAGTACGATTCTGAGAACAGATAATCAGTTGGATGAATATTTAGGACAAGGGTACTTACAAGTTGGTGGAGGAGTTCAACGCTCAAGGACAAACTTGTGAAAAGCAATTTTCTAAGACCCAAGACCATAGATAGCCTACCGATAGGAACATATCCATGTGGTAATTGTAAATTCTGCCCATAAATTCTGATAAGAGGCTTTCACAACTGCACCACAACTGGAGTAATATACTGTCTGGAATGTGAATGCCCAAAAAAGTACGTTGGGATCACTCCCCATGATATCAGAAGGCGATTAGGGGAACATGTTAGTAACATTAAGAATTCATTAAAAGATCAAGGAGAAGGAAAACATTTAACATCTGTGGCACAGCACTTTCAGGCATATCATGAATCAAAACCTAAAGTAAAATGTTGGACCCTGGAGAAAGTGAACTTAGGGATCAGAAGAGGTAACTTAGAAGAAGAACTTCTGAGAAGGGCAACCAAATGGATTGTACTATTGGACACAATGAGTCCCAAAGGACTCAATGATAAAATTAACTTCACTGTATTTTTGTAATCAAAGAGGAAGAATGGGCCCATTTTTCATTTTGAAGATACCGGATATAATATATATAATTAAATTCATATTGTTATATTATACAAAAGAATGACTAAGATTGTGTTGTTAAAGGACATATATCAATCTAAGACATAGAACTTGGACATGGGACATGCAATTAAAAATAAGTTGTATAATTCTATTTACACTAATAAATCAGAGCGGATAACAACATGCTAGATTTATTCATATAGGTGTGATTAATGAAATATCCCCCTATAACATATACAGCAATAAAGGGAGATGTAGCAAAAGATATATATATATATAGTGATGTCCCGAACAGTTCGCTGGCGGACTACTCGCGACGATTTTTGCATGTTCGCGTTCGCAGTGAATGGCGAACACATGCGCTTTTGGGTTCGCCCCCTATTCTTTATCATTGAGGAAACTTTGACCCTGCACCTCACAGTCAGCAGACACATTCCAGCCAATCAGCAGCATACACTCCCTTCCAGAGCCTTCCATCTGAAGGACAGCAACCAAAAAAGCCCTTTTTAGGGCTAGAACATCATTTATTTTATTTTGTAATTTTTTTCTGTGTAATCTAATTGCATATGCCTGCCTGCCAGCGTGTGTGTGAGACAGGCTAACACCTAACAGCTTATATTGTGCTCAGTGAAATAAAACAACACTTTTTTGACTGTAATAGATTGAATATCAGTTGCCTGCCTACAGGCGTGTGTGAAGCCTATTGCATCTACTCTGCCAACTTTTGCCAGTGCACAGTGATACGTCATATCTGGTGCAACCGTAGTGTACAGTGACATAAAACAACACTTTTTTGACTGTAATAGATTGAATAGCAATTGCCTGCCTACAGGCGTGTGTGTGAAGCCTATTGCATCTACTCTGCCAACTTTTGCCAGTGCACAGTCACACTCATATCTGGTGGCACCTTAGATTGCACGCGCAGTGCCCCAAATTTGAAGTGGGAGGACCGACCAAGCATCTTTTTCCATCTCCCGCTTCCAAAAATCAATGTTATATACACGTCCCCTAATAGTGGACGTAACAGGGATTAAACCGATAGGAATAGTATTACTTAACAGTACATACTAATAACGCAGACAGAGGAAACGCGTATAATCTTCCATGCTGTGCAGTGGAAGCCCCCAGACTCTGACCTGTGTATAATATTCTATGCTGTGCAGTGGAAGCCCCCAGACTCTGACCTGTGTATAATATTCCATGCTGTGCAGTGGAAGCCCCCAGACTCTGACCTGTGTATAATATTCCATGCTGTGCAGTGGAAGCCCCCAGACTCTGACCTGTGTATAATATTCCATGCTGGGCAGTGGAAGCCCCCAGACTCTGACCTGTGTATAATATTCCATGCTGGGCAGTGGAAGCTCCCAGACTCTGACCTGTGTATAATATTCCATGCTAGGCAGTGGAAGCCCCCAGACTATGGGAGTCTGAAGAAGAGGAGTCAGAGGAGGAAGGTGGCTTTGAGGAGGTGGAAGACCAAACACAGCAGGCATCCCAGGGGGCTTGTTGTCACCTTTCAGGGACCCTTGGTGGCTGGGTGGAGGAAGAGACCTTCAATGACATCAGTGAGGACAAGGAACGGGACATGTCTAGCTTGGTATCCAACCTTGTGCAAATGGGGAGTTTGCGGTTGTGCAAAGGGACTGTTTGCGGTTGTTTGCGGTGCATTAAATGGGAAGATTGGTCTGTTACTGTGAAGCGGGTGTAACCCTTACACTTCCTGATGGATACAACATCATACCTAATGTTTTAAAGCATGTTATTACAAACAATTTAGGAATGTTAGGGGATTTATGCCCTTTATGGCTTAAAACCAGACTCTGCATTAACTATGTAATTTTCCGTGGGAGTTTTGCCATGGATCCCCCTCCGGCATGCCACAGTCCAGGTGCTAGTCCCGTTGAAACAACTTTCCCATCACTATTGTGGCCAGAACGAGTACCTGTGGGTTTTGAATTTCGCCTGCCCATTGAAGTCTATGGCGGTTCGCCGATGTTCGCCCGTTCGCGAACATTTGATGAAGTTCGCGTTCGCTGTTCACGAACCCCAAATTTGACTATATATATTTATATATATATATATATACAGTATGTATATATACATATGTTCACTAAAACTCTTATATAACAATCATGGTTTAGTCATGTAAGGCAATTTATGTATGAATACATACTTTTAGACATTACAATTCAGTATGTAATAAAGATATCAAATACAAGACAGAAGGGATTAACTTTACTGTGACACACATTAATCTGTTTTGCTTATAAGCACACACCTATGTGGCTAACAAATAGTTAACCCAATGCACAGACTGATAGACACCCACTATTAAGCACCCTCCCCTCTGGACAACCGTGTCGTCTCCCGTACAAGCAGGAGTGCAAAACACTGAGTAGGGCCGTCATTTTAGTGGGCGTGTCACCTTAGTTACGTCACACGCCATCCGGACCTTCAGGGGAACAACGAGACAGGGTGAGAGGAGGATAGATCAGATGTACTAACGCCTTTTATATGGCATATACTCACTATTCAACATACATACCAGTGTTTAGACTAGGTTTATTGCTCGTGATCTCACCAGAGTTTGGGGAAATAGAGCATTTTCATAGCTTGAATCCTCTCACAGTCACACTTAGCTATATATAGCAGGTTAATGAAGGAATACGATAAGGCAAAATTGTTTCCCAGTATAATAGAAGCTTATGAACAAGCACTATAATGAAGATATAGATATAAATGTAAGGGAATTTATCCCTACTTATATGAGTTCAGCATATACTTCCATTGTGTACAAGGCATTATTAGTGGAATAGCCTAAAATATATTGGGACTAGTATCATAACCAGCATATTTAAATAAATATTCCATGCATCAATACATTCCTCTGGTCTATGTTCTCTTTTTTCAGACCACTTCTTAATTTAAGTTTTAACAATTATATCACGCCGTTGTTGTACCATTTAAATAAAGTTTATTTTTTATTAGTGGTACTTATATATAGGGACTATAAGTGTTCATCTATCCCTACATAACTTTAGATATTTAGGGCCCTATTAAATTATCCCTCGTAGTTCTCTCGGTGCTTGCAAAATGCAGTTTTTCTGCTGTTTGCGAGTACCGAATCTCTCGCAGCCTGCTTAGCGATATGTCTGTGATAAAATGGCCGAGAATAGGGTCTGAGAGAGCTACGTAACCCTGCAGCGGGGGTCCCCGATCGACACCGATCGTGACCCTGCTGCAATTCAATTTTAAATTTCCTGCCTCGCGGGTCCTTAAAGGACCGTAAAGGTCCTGAAAGGACTCGCACTAAAAATATTAACCCCAGGCAACTATAATTACCCCATTAACTCATGGTGGTCAATCCAGTCCCCCATAAGGCCTTAATTAACCCATAAACTTATGGTGGTCAATACAGACCACCATAAGGCCTTAATAAACCCATTAACTCATGGTGGTCAATACAGACCACCATAAGGCCTTAATTAACCCATTAACTCATGGTGGTCAATACAGACCACCATAAGGCTCTATTTAACCCATTAACTCCTGGTGGTCAATACAGACCACCATAAGGCCTAAATTAACCCATTAACTCATGTTTGTCAATGCAGACCACCATAAGGCCTTAATTAAGCCATTAACTCATGGTGGTCAATACAGATCACCATAAGGCTCTATTTAACCCCATCAGTCCCATAAGGGTATATTATTACCATTATGGGCCTGTTACAACCCAACATTAACCACATAAGTGCCATGACGGTCCTCAAGGACCATCATGACACTAACTACAAACACTACACTATAACCCCCAATAAACCATTTAATCTAAACTAACCCCCCTCTACACTAATCTATTAACACTTACACTACCTACCTACACTACCTACCCCCTAATAAACCTCCCCAACACTCTAATTACAAAAAAAAACTACCTTACAGAACACAAAAAATCCTACCTTACAGAAAACAAAAAAACCTACAGTACAGAAAACAAAAAAACCTACAGTACAGAAAACAAAAAAACCTACAGTACAGAAAACAAGAAAATACATTACAACCCCACTCCCCACTACAGAAAATAAAAAAATTACACACCTGAAAAGGAAAGACAGATAAACACAATACAATACATACATATAATACATTACATACATTACATACAATACATGACATTACATACATTACATATAATATATTACATATAATATATTACACATAATACATTACATACAATACATGACATTACATACATTACATATAATATATTACATATAATATATTACATATAATATATTACACATAATACATTAAATACAATACATGACATTACATACATTACATATAATATATTACATATAATCCAAATCAAATACCCCCTATCTATCTAACATACAATCTATTTTATTTAAAATAAATCCTAACTATATCAAATACATCCCCCTATCTATCTAATATACAATAAATCCTAACTACATACACAGACCCTTATTCAAAACTAAAATAGAATAATTACAGTCCTAACTACACAGACCCTAATTCTAATCTAAAATAAAATAATTAAGACCACTTACCTTTAAGATGTTGCTTCAGATCACTAACCTATAGGTCAAACAAAACAAAATAATAAGTACAAAATAGAGATGTCGCGAATAGTTTGCGGTCGGACTTTTTTCGGCGAACATAGCATGTTCGCGTTCGCGGCGAACTGCGAACATATGCGAGATTCGACCCGCCCCCAATACTTTATCATTGAGCAAACTTTGACCCTGCATGTCACAGTCAGCAGACACATTCCAGCCAATCAGCAGCATACACTCCCTTCTACACCCTTCTACCTCATGGACAGCAGCCATTTTGGAATCATTAGTACCTTGCAGTCTTACTGAGAGGAGGGACAGTGTAGGTGATACTAAATCAATAGGGAAAACCATAGCTAGGCAAGTTTATTCAGTGTCCAGTGCAGTGCTGAAGGACTCCATAAAAAAGTGGTCCGTATTAACGGCTCGCCTCGCTATGCGAGGCTCGCCTACAATGAGCGCCTGTGTGTACTGTCAGTGTGCTTGGTGCTGTGAGTCTGTGTGTACTGTCAGTGTGCTTGGTGCTGTGAGTCTGTGTGTACTGTCAGTGTGCTTGATGCTGTAGGTCTGTGTGCACTGCCAGTGTACTTGGTGCTATGGGTCTGTGAGTACTGTCAGTGTGCTTGGTGCTGTAGGTCTGTGTGCACTGTCAGTGTACTTGGTGCTATGGGTCTGTGTGTACTGTCAGTGTACTTGGTGCTGTAGGTCTGTGTGTACTGTCAGTGTGCTTGATGCTGTAGGTCTGTGTGTACTGTCAGTGAGCTTGGTGCTATATGTCTATGTGTACTGTCAGTGTGCTTGGTGCTGTAGGTCTGTGTGTACTGTCAGTGTGCTTGATGCTGTAGGTCTGTGTGCACTGCCAGTGTACTTGGTGCTATGGGTCTGTGTGTACTGTCAGTGTACTTGGTGCTGTAGTTCTGTGTGCACTGCCAGTGTACTTGGTGCTATGGGTCTGTGTGCACTGCCAGTGTGCTTGGTGCTTTAGGTCTGTGTGTACTGTCAGTGTACTTGGTGCTGTAGGTCTGTGTGTACCGTCAGTGTGCTTGGTGCTATATGTCTATGTGTACTGTCAGTGTACTTGGTGCTGTAGGTCTGTGTGTACTGTCAGTGAGCTTAGTGCTGTAGTTCTGTGTGCACTGCCAGTGTACTTGGTGCTATGGGTCTGTGTGCACTGCCAGTGTACTTGGTGCTATGGGTCTGTGTGCACTGCCAGTGTGCTTGGTGCTTTAGGTCTGTGTGTACTGTCAGTGTACTTGGTGCTGTAGGTCTGTGTGTACTGTCAGTGTGCTTGGTGCTGTAGGTCTGTGTGTACTGTCAGTGTGCTTGGTGCTGTAGGTTTGTGTGTACTGTCAGTGTGCTTGGTGCTGTGAGTCTGTGTGTACTGTCAGTGTACTTGGTGCTGTAGGTCTGTGTGTACTGTCAGTGTACTTGGTGCTGTATATATGTGTGTACTATCAGTGTACTTGGTGCTGTGGGTCAATGTGTACTGTCAGTGTACTTGGTGCTGTAGGTCTGTTTGCACTGCCAGTGTACTTGGTGCTATGGGTCTGTGTGTACTGTCAGTGTGCTTAGTGCTGTAGGTCTGTGTGCACTGTCAGTGTTCTTGGTGCTGTAGTTCTGTGTGCACTGCCAGTGTACTTGGTGCTATGGGTCTGTGTGCACTGTCAGTGTAATTGGTGCTGTTAATCTGTGTGTACTGTCAGTGTGCTTGGTGCTTTAGGTCTGTGTGCACTGCCAGTGTACTTGGTGCTATGGGTCTGTGTGTACTGTCAGTGTGCTTGGTGCTGTAGGTCTGTGTGCAAACAAGGTTCACAGCTCTTCAACACAATGCTTCCAAATAGGTAAAGTCTATTCATTTATTAATGTATTACATGTTTACTATTACACACAAAACAACATTAGCTCAGTTACAATAACATTGCCGTCATTTTTTGACGGGCAAGTCGCTAATGTCATAATAAACACCACATGAACATGGCGACCACTCTCTTGTGGGATTCAGGTACGTCCACAGAATTCATCCTCCATATATCTGAATAAGCCAGGAATGATATATAGAGGCCTACGGCGCTCATTGCCAAAGTGGTCCGTATTAAAGGCTCGCCTCGCTATGCGAGGCTCGCCTGCAATGAGCGCCTGCGGCGCTCATTGCCAAAGTGGTCCGTATTACACAGTATATAGTTATAATAATAAGAATAATAATAAAGCAGAAGACCTCACCTGTGTCTCCCCCCCCACTCCCTCCCATGTGTCTCTCTCCCCACCTCTCCCCTGTGTCTCCCCCCCACTCCCTCCCATGTGTCTCTCTCCCCCCCTCTCCCCTGTGTCTCTCCCACCCTTGCCTGTGTCTCTACCCCATCTCCCTTCCCCAGTGTTTCTTTCCTCCCTCTCCTGTGTCTTTTCCCCCTTCCCTCTTCCCGGTGTCACTCCCTCCTCCCCTGTGTCTCTACCCCCCCTCTCCCTTCCCGTGTTTCTTTCCCCCTCCCCTGTGTCTTTCCCCCCTTCCCTCTCCCCTGTGTCTCTCCCCCCTCATCTGTGTCTCTTCCCCCTTCTCCCCTGTGTCTCTACCCCCCTCTCCCTTCCCGTGTTTCTTCCCCCCTTCCCTCTCCCCTGTGTCTATCCCCCCTCATCTGTGTCTCTTCCCCCTTCTCCCCTGTGTCTCTACCCCCTCTCCCCTGTGTCTCTACCCCCTCTCCCTTCCCCTGTGTTTCTTTCCCCCTCCTCTGTGTCTTTACCCCCTTTTCTCTCCCCGCTGTCTCCTCACTACTCCCTCCCATTAGTCTCTTCCCCCCTCTCCCCTGTGTCTCTACACCCCACTCTCTCCTGTGTCTCTCCCCCCTCCCATGTGTCTCTTCCCCTCACCTCTCCCTTACCCTGTTTCTCTTCCCCCCTCTGCCCTGTGTCTTCCTCCCCCTCTCCACTGTGTCTTCCTCTCCCTCTCCCCTGTGTTTCCTCCCCCTCTCTCCTCCCCTGTTAGCTTCTATAGGCATACATACATACATGCACTGTATAATATTGTATTGCATTATGTGATATTATATCACTAGCGACTTGCCTGGCACAAATGATGGGGCAATAAAGTTTGAAGCCATGGCAATGCTGTTTGCCACACAATGTGATGCTTTTTGAACTCTGAGGACCTTCGGCGCTCATTGTGAGTCTCTTCCCTTGTGTCCTTCATGTTTCATGCTTTGCAACGATCAATCTTCGTCGCTCATCGCAAAGACAGATATATAAGTACAGTGTTAAATATATAATTTTTTTTGTGCATCGTAAATTAAAAAATGTATTCAGGTCTCAGAGCATAATAAAGTGATTTAGATTTGTAACTGCTTTGAGAGTGCTATCGCTGGCAGCCAATGAGCAGTAATCCAGATATATAACTGCAGAGTAAAACATTTTAGTGTAGTGTAAAGTCTACATTTTTATTTTCCATTACTAATTAATACTTATTAAATGAATGCACGAAAATAACTATTGTGAATGAACAAATGTATTAGGAAGTGCGAAGCGTTAATGTATGTAAAGTAACCGCAGTGTAAAATATGCTATTAAGCGTATTTTTTTTATATATATATTTTTTAATAATAATGAATTAATTAATTACTAAAATACTTTACCTATTGTAATTAATATATCCAGTGATCAATAACCTGAAGAGCTAACAATCAGTTTTGATTTTCCTGCAGCTTACAGTGTACATTTGGACTGTTGGTGACCCGAGGTGTAAGTGTCAGCAATGTGCGCAGTGCACAAGGGGAAACCGCTTGTATAGTCGTGTAACGCGCCATTTTAGATTTGTAATGTTATTAGTTGCAAGTTAGTGTTGTAAAATGGCGGCGATTGTGTATGTTTTATGCGGCTCGCCAGCAGTTTCCATTATTTCTAATAGTGTATTTTGTACCTCGTCTGTTCCTAGGTAAAAGTCGTACATGGCTGGCGATGTTTTGCGCGGTTTGGGGTCGTGTAGCCTCGTTTTCATTTTTTCCGGACGCCATTTTTTTTGTCGCTTAGCCGATTTACAAGTGCCAACTGGGGAAGACGTTACAGATATCACATATATAGTTGTGAGCAGGCGGGTTGTTGCTAACGCTGCGGGCTTGCGAAGCGAGGGCCAGAGTTGCTGGCAAGGAGCGCCGAAGGCTCCCACGTCGGCTGCAATGAGCCGCAGGCGGGACTTACACCATCAAATTTATGGACTTACCATCCAAAAATACGGGACTTAGAAAAAAAAACATTACGAGCTCACAAAAATACGACCTTAACGCCCGAACCGCACGCACTTAAAAACATTAAAAACACAATAAATACACATAACAAACACATAAAAAGCTTACCCACAGCAAGGTGGGCACCGAGGACCTCTGCAAGTGAAGTTACACCTCCATTTAAGTCCAAATTCATGAGTTTAGATACCCGAAAATCACCTAAGTGAGAGAAAAAATGGCCCTTGAAAAAAAGAAAACGAGGCTACAAGACCCTAAACACGCAAAACACATACGGATTTTCCTAAAAAGCCGTATGAGGTAAAGATACACTATTAACAAGGACGCTAAATCATCCACACCCGCGTACCACATACACATTCCCCGCCATTTTACAACACTAACTTACACAATGCGGAAGTACCCAGCTACCCTAACGGCTTCCCCTCGCTCACGCAGCCTATTTACACTACACACTGCACACATTGCTGACACTTACACAGCAGCTCCACAGCACTGAAAACCTACATTGTATGCTGCAGGAACATGAAAACAGATTGTCAGCTCTTCAGCACAATGCTTCCTGCATATATTACTTACAAATAGGTAAAGTATGTTCATTTAGTAATTATTTCATTAGCATACAAAAATACATATACACAAAAAAAACATTATCACATTAAACATAAAAGCCATTCACTGCCCGCCTCACAACGAGCGCCAACGCTGCTCATAGCATACAAAGCCTTGCAATAAGCGCAAAAAACACATCACCGCCGACCAAAGAATAACAGCAAAAGCGCCTATCAGAAAAAAAATGCAACGAACAGCCTCGCAATGAGCGCCAAAGCATCTCCGACCGCCAACAAAATGAATGTCTCGTCCAAACCATTACCTGCCTTACAATCTTATTGCCGCCATTTTTTGATGGGCAAGTCGCTAGTAAATATATAAAGATCAAGATAATAAAAGTATCAGGAAATGTAACACAAAGATGCACGCGCGTCTGAATAATACGACAAATACAGATTTTTGTCATAAGTGATATGATCGCAGTATTGGGTCATAAACCCTAAACACTGGAATCTGTTACATACAATTTACTGATGATGTCATTAATGGGCTTCAAGGGGGGGGGGGTCTCTTTTCATACTTTTTGAGCGGTGCAAATCCAACATACGCAGAGCGGAAACGCCACATCTGTGGGACACACACAAAGGGGTTCACTTTGGGAGAAAAAAACAAACAAATATGAAATATTTAATAATCATATTTTGATGTTACCAACAGATAAGGAAACGAAACTGAGGTTATTATATCTAATAGTAGCAAGCCTGGGAGTACTGGGAGTAATAATACTGCAGCAGGAGGTCAGGACTAATGTCACCTATAGACCCCCAGTCAGATAAAGGTCAGTACTAATGTCCCTCTATAGACACCCAGTCAGATAAAGGTCAGTACTAATGTCACCTATAGACCCCAAGTCATATAAAGGTCAGTACTAATGTCCCTCTATAGACACCCAGTCAGATAAAGGTCAGTACTAATGTCACCTATAGACCCCCAGTCATATAAAGGTCAGTACTAATGTCACCTATAGACCCCCAGTCATATAACGGTCATTACTAATGTCCCTCTATAGACACCCAGTCAGATAAAGGTCATTACTAATGTCCCTCTATAGACACCCAGTCAGATAAAGGTCAGTACTAATGTCACCTATAGACCCCCAGTCATATAAAGGTCAGTACTAATGTCCCTCTATAGACACACAGTCAGATAAAGGTCAGTACTAATGTCCCTCTATAGACACCCAGTCAGATAAAGGTCATTACTAATGTCCCTCTATAGACACCCAGTCAGATAAAGGTCAGTACTAATGTCCCTCTATAGACCCCCAGTCAGATAAAGGTCATTACTAATGTCCCTCTATAGTAGACACCCAGTCAGATAAAGGTCAGTACTAATGTCACCTATAGACCCCCAGTCATGTAAGGTGTAACCCTTACACTACCTGATCGATACAACATCATACCTGATGTTTTAAAGCACGTTATTCCAAACAATTTAGGAAAGTTAGGTAATTTATGCCCTTTATGGCTTAAAACCAGACTCTGTATCAACTATGTAATTTTCCGTGGGAGTTTTGCCAGGGATCCCCCTCCGGCATGCCACAGTCCAGTTGTTAGACCCCTTGAAACAATTTTCCCATCACTATTGTGGCCAGAAAGAGTCCCTGTGGGTTTTAAAATTCACATGCCCATTGAAGTCTATGGCGGTTCGCCGATGTTCGCCGGTTCGCGGACATTTGCGGAGGTTCGCGTTCGCGGTTCGCGAACCGAAAATTTTAGGTTCGCGACATCACTAGTACAAAACATTAACATGAAATAAATAAACATTATATACATTCTAAATATTCAACTCACCTTTCCATCATGTCCCGTCATTGTTTAGCTCTTCTGGCGAGGCCCTGTTAAAAAAAAACACAATACTTTAATACATTAATACAATATATAAACAATAAATAAAATAAACATATAAACATCTAAAAATCTGCACTGGCAGACCTCCCTGACGCTAATGAGCCTCCCGGAGTCCTTTCCGGGAGGAAATCGGCATTGGTGGCTTGTAATTCGCTGAATATGCTGTCTATCAATTTCAGCCAATCAAAAGTCGTCAATGTGTGAGCCAATCAGGATGGGATACACCCCAATATCCCACCCTGTTTGGCTAAAACACTTGACTATCTTTATGGGAACCAATCACAAGGCTCAGATGCCTTCAGCCAATCACTATGGGATACACCCCAACAGAGTGATTGGTAGAAGACATCTGCGCATCCTGATTGGCTCATACATTGACGACTTTTGATTGGCTGACAGCTTTTTCAGCCAATCACAAGCCGCCAATGCCAATTTCCTCCCGGAAAGGACTCTGGGAGGCTCATTAGCGTCGGGGAGGTCTGCCAGTGCAGACCTCCGTTAGTTAGTTTTTTTTTTTTTTTAGAGCGCGGATGGTTTTGCGGCCCAGCCGGGGCTGAAGGAGAGAAGGCCGGGGACATCGCGGGGAGGTAAGTTAAATGTATATTTAGATGTTTATATGTTTATTTTATTTATTGTTTATATATTGTATTAATGTATTAATGTATTTTGTTTTTTTTTTCCACAGGGCCGCGCCGGATGAGCTAATCATCATGATCACATCAATATATTCCTACTAGCAACTTGCCCATCAAAAATTATGGGAGTAATATTGTAAGCCTGGCAATGCTGTTTGCCACACAATGCAAGGCTAAGGGCCATCTGAGCACCTTCGGCACTCATCGCAAGCCCTGCTCTGATCGCCTTCAGCGCTCATCATGTGGCTCATAATGAGCGACTTCGGTGCTCATTGTGAGCCTCTCCCCTCGTATAATTTACAGGGCTTACAATGATCGCCTTAGGCACTTATGGTGAGCCCTACGATGAGCACCTTTGGCGATTATTGCGTGGCTCGCAATGAGCCCCATCAGCATTTGTGCTCTTTGTGATCCTCTCCCCCTGTGTAGTTTAGAGGCCTCACCATGAGTGTTACTGCTTTGGGTTAAGTGTTACTGTGTTGGTGTAAACGTTACTGTTGTGGAAGAAGTGTTATACATTAAGTTGCAACCTCACTTACAGGCTCGATGGTTCTCCCCCTGTTCTGTGTGTGAGTGTTTAAGTTATTTTGGCATATTTGTTTTTTTTCCAGCTTTTTGCTGTTTAGTGATTCAGCCGTTAAAGTCATATTTTTGCAAGGCTCACAGTCCATATAAGTGCTTTTTGTCCTAAGTACTATGGGCCGTAATTATGCGTCCCTCGCTAAGTTCCACGAACCTCATGATGAGGCCCTGCTGCATTCATTGCAGCCTAAGTCCCGCATGCCTCAACTGCTTGCAAAGCCTAAGTCCTGCGTGCTGCAGCCGTCAACGGCTCACCTCGCTTCGCCACAACTATTATATGTGATATACAATCCAGGTCTGGTGAATGATAAATATAGATTACAATTATTTCTAACATTCTGGCCATGCTCCAAATGATTGTCCAATCACATTCAACTAGTGATGTCGCAAACATAAAATTTTCGTTTCGCGAACCGCGGACGCGAACTTTACCAAATTTTTGAAAAGGGGCGAACCGGACGAACCGCCATAGACTTCAATGGGCAGGCAAATTTTAAAACCCACAGGGACTCTTTCTGGCCACAATAGTGATGGGAAAGTTGTTTCAAGGGGACTAACACCTGGACTGTGGCATGCCGGAGGGGGATCCATGGCAAAACTCCCACGGAAAATTACATAACTGATGCAGAGTCTGGTTTTAAGCCATAAAGGGCATAAATCCCCTAACATTCAAAAATTGTTTGGAATAACATGCTTTAAAACATCAGGTATGATGTTGTATCGATCAGGTAGTGTAAGGGTTACACCCGCTTCACAGTAACAGACCAATCTCCCCATTTAATGCACCGCAAACAACCGCAAACAGTCCCTTTGCACAACCGCAAACTCCCCATTTGCACAAGGTTGTATACCAAGCTAGCCATGTCCTGTTCCTTGTCCTCAATGATGTCATTGAAGGTCTCTTCCCCCACCCAGCCACCAAGGGTCCCTGAAAGGTGACAACAAGCCCCCTGCGACGCCTGCTGTGTTTGGTCTTCCACCTCCTCAAAGCCACCTTCCTCCTCTGACTCCTCTTCTTCAGACTCCTCTCTCTGCGTTTTTATAAGGTGTGTACTGTTAAGTAGTACTATTCCTATTGGTTTAATCCCTTTTGCGTCCACTATTAGGGGACGTGTATATGGCATTGATTTTTGGAACAGGGAGATGGAAAAAGATGCTTGGTCGGACATCCTACTTCGAATTTGGGGCACTGCGAGTGCAATGTAATGTGCCACCAGATAGGAGTGGTGTATTAAGTTGTACTATTTATTCCTATAAGTTTTATACCTGTTATGTCACCTATCAGGGGACGTGTATATGGCATGGATTTTTGGAAGCGGGAGATGGAAAAAGATGCTTGGTCGGTCCTCCCACTTCAAATTTGGGTCTCGTTACTAGCCAGGAAACTACAAACCAAAACAACACAAAATAGGATACTTCAAATTAAGACCTCGAAGGGAGAAAAAACAACAAACCCAAATAAGCTAAGCTGGAGGAGTATGGTGTGTCTAGGTTCCGAGCGGAAGCTGTTGAAGATTGGGTGTCCTGTGTTAGCCAGTCAACCATTTCCTCAGAACTTTTCAAGTTCAGGGTACGTTGCCTCTGAAAACTGGGCATTATTCTAGGGCCACAGGGAATCACAGCACCACGACCACAACGGCAGCTGCGGGGTGGCCTGCCTCTACCTTTCATTTTTTTTTCGATTAGTGGTACTATGCGTGCAAGCTACTGTGACACCAGATATGATTGTCACTGTGCACTGGCAAAAGTTGGCAGAGTAGGCGCTGTAGGCCTCACACACACGCCTGTAGGCAGGCAACTGATATTCAATCGATTACAGTCAAAAAAGTGTTGTTTTATGTCACTGTACACTACGGTTGCACCAGATATGACGTATCACTGTGCACTGGCAAAAGTTGGCAGAGTAGATGCAATAGGCTTCACACACACGCCTGTAGGCAGGCAATTGCTATTCAATCTATTACAGTCAAAAAAGTGTTGTTTTATTTCAGTGAGCACAATATAAGCTGTGAGCCTGACACAGGCAGGCAACTGAAATTAGATTAAAGGAAAAAAGGGTTGTTTTTTTCAATGTATGGTACACCAACATGTATGAGTAGTAAAAAATAAGCACAATATAAGCTGTTAGGTGTTAGCCTGTCACACACACACGCTGGCAAGCAGGCATATGCAATTAGATTACACAATCAGAAAAAAATTATAAAATAAAATAAAAGGGCTTTTTGGGTTGCTGTCCATGCAGCAGATATCAGATGAGTCCTTCAGGTCTGTAGTGGAAGCTAAATACACAGGGCCCTATTAAATTATCCCTCGTAGTTCTCTCGGTGCTCGCAAAAGGCAGTTTTCCTGCTGTTTGCGAGAACCGAATCTCTCGCAGCCTGCTTTGCGATATGACTGCGAGAAAATGGCCGAGAATAGGCTCCGAGAATAGGCTCTATTTAACCCATTAACTCATGGTGGTCAATACAGACCACCATAAGGCCTAAATTAACCCATTAACTCATGGTGGTCAATACAGACCACCATAAGGCCTAAATTAACCCATTAACTCATGGTGGTCAATACAGACCATCATAAGGCTCTATTTAACCCAATAACTCATGGTGGTCAATACAGACCACCATAAAGCTCTTTTTAACCCCATCAGTCCCATAAGGGTATATTATTACCATCATGGGCCTGATACAACCCAACATTAACCACATAAGTGCCATGATGGTCCTCAAGGACCATCATGACACTAACTACAAACACTACACTATAACCCCCAATAAACCATTTAATCTAAACTAACCCCCCTCTACACTAATCTATTAACACTTACACTACCTACCTACACTACCTACCCCCTAATAAACCTCCCCAACAATCTAATTACAAAAAACAAAAAACCTACAGTACAGAAAACAAAAAAACCTACAGTACAGAAAAAACAAAAACAAATTACAACCCCACCCCCCACTACAGAAAATAAAAAAATACATTACAACCCCACCCCCCACTACAGAAAATAAAAAAATTACACACCTCAAAAGGAAAGACAGATAAACACAATACAATACATACATATAATACATTACATACATTACATACAATACATGACATTACATACATTACATATAATATATTACATATAATATATTACATATAATATATTACATACAATACATGACATAAAATACATGACATTACATACAATATATTACATATAATATATTACATACAATACATGACATAAAATACATGACATAAAATACATGACATAAAATACATGACATTACATACATTACATATAATATATTACATATAATATATTACATATAATATATTACATACAATACATGACATAAAATACATGACATTACATACATTACATATAATATATTACATATAATATATTACACATAATACATTACATACAATACATGACATTACATACATTACATATAATATATTACATATAATCCAAATCAAATACCCCCTATCTATCTAACATACAATCTATTTAATTTAAAATAAATCCTAACTATATCAAATACATCCCCCTATCTATCTAATATACAATAAATCCTAACTACATACACAGACCCTTATTCTAAACTAAAATAAAATAATTACAGTCCTAACTACACAGACCCTAATTCTAATCTAAAATAAAATAATTAAGACCACTTACATTTAAGATGTTGCTTCAGATCACTAACCTATGGGTCAAACAAAACAAAATAATTAGTACAAAACATTAACATGAAATAAATAAACATTATATACATTCTAAATATTTAACTCACCTTTCCATCATGTCCCGTCATTGTTTAGCTCTTCTGGCGCGGCCCTGTTAAAAAAAAACACAATACATTAATACATTAATACAATATATAAACAATAAATAAAATAAACATATAAACATCTAAATATACATTTAACTTACCTCCCCGCGATGTCCCCGGCCTTCTCTCCTTCAGCCCCGGCTGGGCCGCGGAACCATCGGCGCTCTAAAACAAAAAAAAAAAAAAAACCAATGGAGGTCTGCACTGGCAGACCTCCCCGACGCTAATGAGCCTCCCGGAGTCGTTTCCGGGAGGAAATTGGAATTGGCGGCTTGTGATTGGCTGAAAAAGCTGTCAGCCAATCAAAAGTCGTCAATGTAGGAGCCAATCAGGATGCGCAGAAGTCTTCTACCAATCACTCCGTTGGGGTGTATCCCATAGTGATTGGCTGAAGGCATCTGAGCCTTGTGATTGGTTCCCAGAAAGATAGACAAGTGTTTTAGCCAATCAGGGTGGGATATTGGGGTGTATCCCATCCTGATTGGCTCACACATTGACGATTTCTGATTGGCTGAAATTGATAGACAGCTTTTCAGCCAATCACAAGCCGCCAATGCCAATTTCCTCCCGGAAACGACTCCGGTTGGCTCGTTAGCGTCGGGGAGGTCTGACAGTGCAGACCTCCGTTTGTTTTTGTTTTTTTTAGAGTGCGGATGGTTCCGCGTCCCAGCCGGGGCTGAAGGAGAGAAGGCCGGGGACATCGCGGGGAGGTAAGTTAAATGTATATTTAGATGTTTATATGTGTATTTTATTTATTGTTTATATATTGTATTAATGTATTCATGTATTGTGTTTTTTTTTTAACAGGGCAGCGCCGGAAGAGCTGAACAATGACGGGACATGATGTAAAGGTGAGTATATTATTTAGAATGTATATAATGTTTATTTATTGGATGTTAATGTTTTGTACTAATTATTTAGTTTTGTTTGATCCATAGGTTAGTGATCTGAAGCAACATCTTAAAGGTAAGTGGTCTTAATTTATATATTTTAGCTTAGAATTAGGGTCTGTGTAGTTAGGACTGTAATTATTTTATTTTATTTTAGAATAAGGGTCTGTGGGCCTCATTCTATTAGCGGCCGCAGCCGTTGCGGGGCCGCAAGGACCGGCCGCAAGCTATTCTGCTATTCTATTCCCTTACGGCCGGAGGCTCCGGCAGGCTTGCGGCCGGTGCCTTGCTATCTCTTGCGGCCGCTCGCGCCTGAGGAAAGCCTTTGATCTAAAACGGCCGCAAGAGATTTGCAATTCAATTGCTCCGGGAAATCTCTCTGCAAGGCTAAAAGCGAGCCGCAGCTTACTTGCAGGAAAGAGGTCTCGCTAGCACCAATTAAGCACATAAAATAGCTCAAATAAAGCCATCCTGCACTTTGAGAAGACTATAAAGGGATTCTAGGTGTTAGAAAAAATAGCACATAATTATCCTGTACTCAAATCCGTAAAATATTTTATTTTTAATATCCGTAAAATATCCATGTAAAAAGTCCAGAGTGCTTGGAGCACCTCAGACACACCCACGCCGCAGCCGGAAAATAAACAGTTAATTTGAACTCGGGTTTGGGCAGATGTGCAAGCTTGAGAGTGGGTTTCTTTTAATCCTCATGTCCCCCAATATGATCCCTAGCATTTACAGAGCTGTACAGTGCAGGCTTGAATTTATTTTTGCGTTTTTATATTTCACAGCTTACGGCCGGTTCCAAGATATGCGGCCGGCCGTAAGATGAGATCCTTGCGGGGCCGTATAATAGAATCGCGAGTTAACTGAACCCCCGCAAGGAATCGCAGCCTTACGGCCGATTTACGGCCGATAATAGAATGAGGCCCTGTGTATGTATTTAGGATTTATTGTATATTAGATAGATAGGGGGATGTATTTGATATAGTTAGGATTTATTTTAAATTAAATAAATTGTATGTTAGATAGATAGGGGGTATTTGATTTGGACTATATGTAATATATTATACATTTTTCTTCAGTTTTGGTGAGTTAGGGGAGTGCTGTCATTTGCGAGTGAAGGGAACATTTTGATTAGCATAGGGTTTAGGTGTCAGAGTGTCACAGATTGTGGTTTAACCTTCATGTTTTACTGATGTCATGATGACGGTCTCATTTATTATTGGCTGTTTCTAAATTGGTAATCACAGCCTTGCTTAATTGATCATGATCATGCTCCGAAATGCTACTTAAGGGTTCATGGTTTACGGTTTACCTTACGGTGGCCAGGTAGCTGCAGGCTTAATCAATTGAATACCTCATACTTATTATAGACTTTTAAGGGTCACTCATAAACTTCCCATCACATGTTTTAATTGCATACTACATTTTATATATGCATATTTTCATTTTATACAGAGTTCAGTGGGTTACTTTATTTGGCTAGATATGTGCATTAGCAGCATAGTTAAATTGACAATGTATTAGTAAAGCATGTCATGGTCCTTTAAAACCATAAGATAGCAAAATGAAAGGTCTATAAACCTAATTACATAAAGTTGTGATGTTGTCCTCTCTTACTCTCCCCATCCCTCACTGCCTGTCACTGTGTGAGGTGAGTGAACAGCAAGCTGTGAAACTTTCATAGAATGATGTCTGGTGCAGGAGCAAGCTCCACATTACTCTGTGTACCACAAGAAACCTGCTTGCTGAGCAGTGTACACTACATATGCAATAAAGAGATGCACAGGCAATTCACAGCTTTTAACCCACGTATATCACACATTGACATATGATCTAAGAAATGGGAAGAGGTAGAGAGACCAATATGACAACTATTTTGATCAGATCTTACAAAAATTAAACAAACTATACATAATTTATACCTTCATATTATTGTGTAAAAAGGGCTCTCTTAAAGCTACGTGCAACTTAATCTTTTATTTGACTGTAACTTGATTTACCAGTACAGTTTCCCTTTAATGTTTTAAGACATGCCTTAATCATTATAATTAATTGAAAAAAAAAAGATTGATTGCTTTTACTGCATTAATGCTAGATACTTCAAAGATTATTTACATGCTTGATCTATCTTTAAGATACAACACACTTCTTTGTCACTTCCCTAGAAGGACCAATAAACTTTCTCATCAACCATTAAAACTAAATGTCTTTTTATATTAGTGCTCTTGATTTTAAAGAATAAACTATTAAGTTTAATTAATAAGGCAGATGTTGCCTCTGATAATTTTAATACCCAAGTTCTACATGTCATTCTGTTAGACAAAATATACAAAGAGAAGTATAGCTAAAATTAATGTATCTAAATTAAATATGATTAGAACCAATGTAAATTGTAGGCTCTGAAATACATTTTCTGAAAATATAGTAAATAGGGAAACATTCTGAAAGAAAAATATGTTGTGACTGTTGTGGATATCTTTTATATTGGTCATCATGGCATGTCAAATAAATTATATATATATATATATATATATATATATATATATATATGCAGTATATATATATATATATATATATATATATATATATATATATATATATATATATATATATAAATATGAATGACAAACAAACCCTTTTTATAGGTTTGCAGTAAAAAATGTTGTGAATCATCAGGTGAAGCCTTAAAAATCATATTGTAAAGCTGCCTACATTGCAAAGTTTTTTCTGACTGAAAGGCATTGTTTACTATTAGGTATCTTCTAAACCCTTTCTCCCCTTTCTCCAAATAAATTCATAGATAATTGGGATGGAGGCTTGGCAGCACAGCTGGTGTGCTATGATCAGTAATTCAAGTGAATAGGACTGAGTTGAGCCAGCCCATAAAATAGACATGCATCTAAAGAGGCAAGAAAAAAAAGGCAACAGAGGCATAATATTTCCTATGTCAGCAGGGGAGAATTGATGTTCTTCAGTGCTAAACTGCGTAACTTAATGACCTACAAAGCCCATTATTTGTTTATGTGCACAATTTATAGGTGACGCGGTGGGGTCAGTGTGCTTCAAAATAAATGTAAGGCTTTTACATTTAAATTTATATATTTAAAATATGAATTATAGAATATTTGGGTGCAGGACACAAATGTAATTTACTGGTGATTGTCAAATGATTCAATATTTTATTGTATTGAAGCAACTTGGGTTTTGCTGCTGCTACTGTATACACTACTTCTACCTTATCTACTCAAAAATATATATTGACTCTCCTGTTGGCATGTAATTATTTGAAAGTGTTGTCCTTTTTATTTTCTTCCATTACTCTGACAGAGCACGTGTCAAAATAATTAATTTCTCATATGTGTTTGAAGCATATGATATCCTTAGACATTTAAATTGCCTAACCATGCTTTTGGTTTGAGCAACAGCTGTCATCAGGTACGTGATGTTCTTGTACACAGTCTAGTAGACAAGTCACTACTGTGACAGAGATTGTTAGAAGAATATTCTGCATATTTACATTTCTATGATTGTAAAATATGACAAACATAACATACCGTATTACATAAAAGTCCTACTAACTTTGCATCATATCCCTTCCGTCTCCAACTAATAAACTACCTTCTAACTTTTCACAACTTCCTACCTATATAAACTTTCACTTTCTTCCTAAGCCTTGCTATTGGATTCTGCCTCTTCCATTCCCTTTAGATTGTAAGTAGCGAGTTTCCATTCTTGTGGGTTGCTTTGGAAAAAAACACTTTTTACAAGACTTGAAGCTCAAAGCAGGGCACTCCTTTTGCTGCAGTTTTTAATATTGTACATTTCCTCTTTCTATCCCCTGTACAGCGCTATGGAATATGCTGGCACATTAGAAATATGAGATAATTATTATAATAATAATATAATTTAGTATATTTGTGAATAAACTAATTTCATGGAATCATTGGGGAGCTTAAGAAGTCTTCCTCAAAAGCATATTTGTTGGCATGATGACAACAAATTATCTTATCAGAAGTCAAAAATGCAATATTTTAACAAAATCTATTTTTTTAAACAAATACATTTGAGTTTCTTTATCTTAGAATTTTTGGCTATTACAATCATTATTTAATACATAAATACTTAGACTTTGCTAATGGGTGGAGAAGATATTATTCAACCTGTTAAGAAATTATTGGTCTTATCATTTTTTTTGAAAATTCTAATTGTATTTGCTATAAACCACAATTAAAGCCAACCTTCATATGATTCCACAAATTGTTTTATTCTGTTAGAAAATAAGTAGATTCAACAGCTGAGCCAGATTGTTCCCTAAACATATTATCTTTCTCAGGGAACGTGAAGTGCCTCACTGTAGGCTGTAATGTTTACCATGGTAGGTAGAAATTTATCAACCATTTTATTCACTGTCACAACCAAGGGGGGGGGGGGGTCTGATTTACCCCAAAATACTTCTGCCTTCAGCTAAAGGGGGGAGGGCTTCTCTGTGCCATACCAGGAGCATCAGCGAGAACATCAGGAACGCACGATCAAAGGATCAGCATAACCAATACAATCTGGTCTTCAGTGGGCTTGAAAAGGCTAGGGAGATCAATTCTACCTGCAGATCACATCTGGTTCAATTATCCCCATATTGGAGGATAGCAGTGTCAGTTTAGGATGCAGATCCAATCCGATTCTTTAATTTCCTTCTCATAGGATAGCAGCAGAGGTTCAGGATACAAATTGGTTACAGCTAAGCAAAAATAATAAAAGTCTTTCATCTAATTGAAACACACCATGCATATGTATCCCACATTTTTATACAGTTTTTGCATCAATCACCAGGTGGGCCACTTGATAAACACAAGTGTGACACATTTTTCTTACTTGGTCTCCAATGACCTGGTGCCATGCTGTCTCCTTCATCACCTAGGTGCCAAAGGATTTATGGGATCTACACATACACTTTTAGGACCCTGAAGCGGTTGGTTGGCAACAAAAAAGTTGGTTGTGATAACAGGGAATGTAGATTTATGTTATTATTATTTTCCTGATAGCATATTTTATTTATATTGAGAAGCTTATTGATATACTCATTGATATTATTGATATTAAATATACAACTAACATTCAGAAATATATTTTGTAAAATATATAAACCTAATACATTATTTGCATATTCTGAGATTTTAATTATTTTTTTTTCCATACAAATAGTAAAACATTGATAATTTAATACAATTTATAATATTTCATGTATAAATTATAATAATAAGAATTATAATGAAATAATTATAGATTAAAGATGTCCACAATGTGAAATTTCAACTACTGATCTACAGCCTCATTAAATTAGCCCTCATAGTTCCCTCGGTCCCCCCAAAAGACATTTTTTTGCTGTTTGTGAGGACCGATTCCACAATATGTCCCTCGCAGCCTCCTTTGCTAGATGACACCCAAAAACGGCTGAGAATAGGCTCCGGGAAAGCTATGTAGTAATAAATCTATCACCTCAAAAGAATTTCCTACGGGCACAAAAAAGTGCCCACAAGGGATCCTAAAACCTATACGTGCTGCATCGGAGCAGCCCAACACAGCCGTCTGATGCTCACCCCTGCTCCCTAAACACATCCCCATGCTGCAAGGATCCCTATCAAGACCTCTGCAGCCCCCCACATTAACCCCTTGCAGGGGGGGTCTCGGATCTGCATCAATCAGGCCCACTATTAAACAATTCCGGGAGCGGGGATACTGCACTTACACCCGCTGCACCATACATTACCCCGCTCAATCTGGAGGTCCCCATCAGGACCCATGAAGCCCCCACATTAACCCCTTGCTGCACAGGTCCATGGGGATCCCCGCAGCCCCCCACATTAACCCCTTGCAGCGGGGGTCCCCGATCTGCATCGATCAGGCCCCTGCTGCATTTAAAGTTTTCAAATTTCCCACTGCAGGTCTTTAAAGGGCTCGGGGCACACCACTAGCCAATCCCTTCCACGGGGGAGACTGTAAGTACCCCCATGGCACCTAACATTAACCTTCCCCTATGCTAGAGGTCCCCATCAGTACCCCCCAAAGTCTCCCCATATTAACCCCTTGCTGCAGGGGTCCATAGGGACCCCAGCAGCCCCCCACATCAACACCTTGAAGCGGGGGTCCCCGATTGGCAGTCTGATTGACAGTGACAACACCCAATCAGAAGGCAATAGTGCCTTCTGAATGGGATATAGGGGTGTATCCCATTCTGATTGGCTCAAACCTTGTGCCTTCTTATTGGTTGAAATTTGATTGACAGTCTTTTCAGCCAATCAGAAGGTGCCATTGCCAATTTCCCACCAGAAGAGGCTCTGGAGACCTCATTAGTGTAGGGGAGCTCCACTAGTGCGGAGCGCCGTTATATTTTTATTTTTTTATTTCAAGGGGGCGGATTCATCAAGGGACCAGCCGGGGCAGAAGAGGAGAAGGCCATTGCAGACAAGTAAGTTTTAAATTGATAATGTTTATTTTTTATTTATTAATGTATGGTGTATTTGTGTTAATGTGTGACTAATGTCATGTATCTTTTTTCCAGGGGCCGAGCCGGAGAACAGAAGAAGATGGATGGGGACATGCTGGAAAGGTAAGTTTAATAATGTATTTGTAATATTTATTTATTATATGTAATGTTTAATTTTATAGTAATCTGATGTTTCTTTTTTCCTAGGTGATGCGATCTGAAGGGACATCTGCATAGGTAACTAGTTTTATTTATACTGTATAGAGCCCCATGAGTTTAGGGGGCATTGTATAGATGGGGGTAATGTTTAGATAGGGGTTATGTATAGATAGGGGGTAATGTCTATATAGGGGATAATGTCTAAATAGGGGGTTATGTCTAGATAAGGGGTAATGTCTAGATGGGGGTAATGTCTAGATAGGGGCTTATGTATAGATAGGGGGTTATGTCTAGATAGGGGGTGATGTATAGATAGGGGGAAATGTATAGATAGGGGGTAATGTATTGTAGTTAGGGGTATATTTATAATGTCTTTATTACTATAATGTTATGTATATTTGTGTATGCCTTTTCTTTGTAGGTGTGTAATCCTTTTTTTTCATAGTGAGGGGGGTTTGTAATGTCTTTTTAAATATTTTTGTACCTTAGGTTTTTTTATTTTTTGGTAACAGAATTTTTTATTTTTGGTAACCTAGGTTTTATATTTTGTGTAGTTAGTGTGGTGGGAGTTTTAATAGGCATTAGGTAGGTAGTGTTAGGTAGGGGTTAGTAGGTTAGGGTAGTGGAGGGCTAGTTTAGATTTAGTAGTTTATTGGGGGGTAGTGTAGTGAATTGTTTGTATTGGAGGACCTGCAGGACCCTCATGGCACTTATGGGTTTAATAATAGGCTTCTCATTGTCCTATGAGGGTCTTCATAGAACCCTTTGGGACTGATTGGGTTAAATAGAGGCTTACGGGGGTCTGTATAGACCCCCATAAGGGTGGAGTCAGATGGAGGTTTATGGGGGTCTGTGTAAACCCCACAAGTAATGGGATTAAATAGGACTAGAAGGGGTTAAATAGGTCCAGTTAGGGTTAGATTGGCAAAGTGAGTATTAGATAGGCCCAGTAAGGGTTATTAGGTCCAGATAGGGTTAGATAGGCCCAGTTGGGGTTAGATATGGTTTAGTATGGGTTAATGGGGTATAGGTAGGGTTAAGGGGTTAATGGAGTATAGTTAGTGTTAATAGTGTAGTGCTTAGACTTCGTGCTTAGGGTTAATTAAGCGCTCATGGGGCTGTGTATAGAGCCCCATGAGTTATAGGGTTAATTAAGTGCTCATGGGGCATAGTGTTTGTACTTAGTGTCATGAGGGTCCCGGAGGACCCTCACGGCACTTATGGGGTTAATATGGTTCTCATTGTCCTGTGAGGGTCTTCATAGAACCTTATGGGACTGATTGGGTTAAATAGAGGCTTACGGAGGTCTCTATAGACCCCCATAAGGGGTTAGATGGAGGCTTATGGGGATCTGTTAAGACCTCCATAAGTGATGGGGTTAAATAAACCCAGGTTATTAGGTTCAGATAGGTTTAAATAGGCCCAGTTAAAGTTAGATTGGTCCAGTTAGGGTTAGATTGGCCCAGTAAGGTTTAGATGTTCCCAGTAAAGGTTATTAGGTCCAGATAGGGTCAGATAGGCCCAGTTAGGTTTAAATATCGTTTAGTATGGGTTAAATGGGTATAGTTAGGGTTAAGGGGTTAATGGGGCATAGTTAGGTTTAATAGTGTAGTGTAGTGCTTAGACTTTGTCATAAGGATCCTGGAGGACCCTCGTGGCACGAGTAGGGTTAACCTAGTAGTTAATAGTCTCCTATAGGGGTCTATATAGACCCCTATTGGACTGAGGGGGTTAATTATAGTCTCATGAGGGTCTGTATAGAGCCCCATGAGTTATAGAGTAAATTAAGTGCTTATGTGGCTCTGTTTAGAGCCCCATGAGTGACAGGTTTAATTTTGATCTTATGGGGGTCTATATTGAACCCCATGAGTGACAGACTTAATTAAGTGCTCATGGGGCTCTGTAAAGAGCCCCATGAGTTAAAGGGTTAAATAAGTGCTCATGGGGCTCTGTATAGAGCCCCATGAGTTATAGGGTTAATTAAGAGTTCATGGGGCATAATGTTTCTACTTAGTGTCATGAGGGTCCTGGAGGACCAGTAAGGTTTATATAGGCCCAGTAAGGGTCATTAGGTCCAGATAGGGTTAGATAGGCCCAGTTAGGTTTAGATATAGTTTAGCATGGGTTAAAAGGGTATAGTTAGGGTTAAGGGGTTAATGGTGCATAGTTAGGTTTAATAGTGTAGTGTAGTGCTTAGACTTTGTCATAAGGGTCCTGGAGGACCACCATGGCATGAGTAGGGTTAACCTAGGGGTTAATAGTGTCATATAGGGGTCTATAGAGACCCCTATTGGTATGAGGGGGTCAATTATAGTCTTATGAGGGTCTGTATAGAACCTCATGAGTTATAGAGTTAATCATGGCTATGTAAAGAGCCTCATTAATTATAGAGTTAATTAAGGACTCATGGGGCTCTGTATTGACCCCCATGAGTGACGGGGTTAATTAAGGGCTTATCGGGTCTGTGTTGACCCCCATGAGTGACAGGATTAATTAAGCTCTCATGGGGCAATGTTTAGAGCCCCATGAGTGATGAGGTAAATTTTTATAGTACCCCCACAACAGGGGTTAATATTTTCTCAGCGCGTGTCCTTTCAGGACCTTTACGGTCCTTTAAGGACCTGCAAGGTGGGAAATTAGAATTTTTAAATGCAGCGATCGATGCCGATCATGGACTCCCCCTGCAATGTGGGGGCCCCTATGGACCCCCAGCTTAAAGGGGGGTTAAGGTTAGGTGCCGGGATTGGCTAATGGTCTGCTGCGGGCCCTTTAAGGAGCCACGACGGGGGAATTTGAATTTTCTAAATGCAGCGTGGGCCTGATCTATGCCGATTGGGGACCCCAGCTGCAAGGGGTTAATGTGGGGGGGGGGCTGCGGGGGTCCCTATGGACCTCTGCAGCAAGTGGTTAATGTGGGGTCACTTATTGGGTACCGATGGGGACCTCCAGCTTAGAGGGGGGTTAATTTCATGTGCCAGGGGTGTACTTGAAGTACCCCCCATGGCAGGGCCTGTATGTAGAACTGCCGCGGAGTTCCCTTTTAGGACCCCCGTGGCAAGTGATGAGGTGTGGTAGCGTGCAATATCATCTCGGCGGCTTTCACTCCCCATGCGCAGTTTCTCCATGTTTGACACGGACAGCCCTGCTGCGTAGCTCACACGTTGCTCGCAGCAGGGCTAATTTAAAAGAGTTGTAACTTTTTAAAATTTTAAGCACGTAGGGCTTAAGTTCAAACCCTGTATCTACGAGGATGGCATTTAATGGGGCTGGTAATAATTATAAATATACAATAAACCCATCTTTTATTAGATTTAAAAATATATAATATAGCATTCAACTTCATAAAAAATTGCCAGATGCACAGCTTAAATAAAGAGTTATTTGTTATTTATCTTTATATTAAGAAAATAGCTTTCATGGAAAATATACCAGTTCCCCTTTCTACAAACTATAATAATTAGTGTGGGCATTGGAAAGCTCTAGAGCATTTGCTTTAGTTTCTTGACAGGTGAAATTTCGATATAAATCAATTAAATTAAAATGCTTATACAAACAAAAACCTTGGTCATGTCTTCTTAATGGACAAGCGTTCTTGCCACATTTCTCTACAGGAATATTTACTACTACTGGGTATTTAATGGAATAATAAATACATTTTGGTCCATCTTCTCACATGCTGCTGGAACCCCCAATGCTGAAAAAACTGTTTTTGGCTTGACCAGCAAATTGTTGCAGTCAATCATTTTCCAGCTTTATTTGCTCAACACTAAATTTCCATAACTAACAGTTTTCAAAACCCTCAATTTGAGCTGATGTTGACTTATTTGTCAGTTTACTGACAAACATCTGATCACCATGTCACCTCTCAGCCTTTTCATACTCCTCTGCTGTAACTGTAGGCAGCTGCCATCAGTTCACTGTGCAGACTTGTTAAATTTGTCTGCAGACAGATATTGTAAAAGAGGTAGGGGGCACAAGAAATAAAGATCATAATAATTACTGCTGCTGTCTTATGTATATTACATAAAAGAGGTATGGGACGAAAACAACTTTTAATACACAACAATATGATGGAATATGAATGTTACTGTATATTATTAAGAACCATCAAACAATGAATATCTAAATAGATGAAAGTATAATGATAGCATGCAATATGCAAATAGAAAAGGTTGTTAAACACAAAACCAAACAAAAATTCGGAACTAGTCAGAAACTATGCATAATTCATGCTACCTTCATTTTTAACCATACAACCACAGGAAGATATTTACTAAGCAAGCACAAGGGCTATGTTGGGGTATGGAGAGCTGAAATGAAAGCACAATGATGCATGTTATATTTCTTCTAATGCTAATTAAATCTCCCTCATTTTAGCTCATGTAGCAATAAGCAAACATTTACTTCTACTGTTTCCAGTGTTTTTAATATTTTTAATGTTAATGTAGTAAATTCATTGAGAGTGTATATTTTTCATTGGTTGGAGCTGGCATATGACTTCAAATTAGCTTAAGGTAAAGAATAGTATAAAATAATATAATAGACATACCAGCCTCGATGATCTATCAATCTATCTATCTATCTATCTATCTATCTATCTATCTATCTATATATCTATATATCCATCTATATATCTATCTGTAACGGAACCCATCACTGTTTTACCCTGTCTTATGGTTATTTAATTATTATGGTTAAAATATGATCACATTGCTGTACTGTAGATATGTTGTTTTATGTTCTACAGAATATATTGGCTCAGAATATTACAGCTACTAGGCTAATAGATAATCCTATTACAGAGACTCCTTTATAAGATAATTAAGTCTATTGTATAAAGTGTTTTATTATGAGACATAGAACAAAGAGTATAATCTGATCAATGTCTGATTGCATCAAAGTAGCCAGGTAGCCTAGGGGAGGTGTGACTACACCCATTGTTCTCTTTATGCGTATTGTGTGGCCAAATATGGGCATGTGTATTGCCTGTGGGAAGAGATGTGTATAAATATTTCTGCACAACAAAATAAAGTCAGTATTCTTTGACTCCCAAGAAAGTGTCGTCCAATATGGGTGGTCTGGGCTTCTGAGACTCTTGGATGGGATTATACCAACTTCACTTTTACACAGCAGCTTGCCAGGGAAAAGGACGTCTCCAACGGCTGGTACCCTCTCACTACCGTGGTAGCTGTTACACTATCTATGTAGATTCACTGACAGAAGTCATGCTTATGAGGTATGAAAATAAATGTATGATATTCTTCTTCTAAACCAGTACCAGTGCCACTGGACCAGCCAATAAAGGTGTATGTGGGCCGGGGACACCTTACTGTGCTCCTCAGCAACACTAGTCATATTGGATCCGACAGCCCACTCCTCCCACAGATTGAACAAATTTAGATGACCATGGGCTTCAGTCTGTTGCCCCTCCACCCACAACAGTACCTCCAAAAGCAATACAAGAATACATCACTCCTCCACAGCTGCCCTCTTTAGCAGCACCAAGTGGAGATAGACAGGCATTTTCCAGAGTTGGGTTGCCAACAGAGAGATAGCTACTACATAAAGTCAGATGGATTGGACACAAAAATCTGAGGCACCATCACCAGCTGGAAGTTGAACTTGAAAGACATCCCCATCAACAACAAGAAATTGCCTAGTTTGTAGAGGAACAGCTCTCTGGACTCATTTGGAAACATGACCAGATTGGTAGACCTCTTTGCAGCAATGCTTGAATATTTAAACAGACAGGCTGCCTCCTGGTCCACCACACCAGAGGAGAGGTACCTCCCCCAACATTATAGCCTCAAATGCTTATGGACAGCCTTCACTTCCCCTTCCAGATGGCTGAGTAGGTGACCATGTGAGGGCACTGGAATGAAGGCCCTATGGCTAAGAGGGAGGAGAGATTGGGATAAGTACAATATTTCTCAACTCCTGTCCTCAATAACCAACAAATGTTCACATCAAATATTAGGCGTATCCCTGCTTAGACACGTGAGCTAATCAGAGGCTCAGTGATGATGATTATTCAATCCAGGTGGGTGATTAGCTCTTGGTGCCCAAGCAGGGCTTACCTAAACTGTAACTCATTGCTGGTCTTTGGGTACTGAAGTTGAGAAACTCAGTTAGTTTTTTTTATATACTGTATATATATTTTTTTATTCATGTAGCTCTGAAATACAACATTACATGCTGAATTCTAAGCAGTGCTACCTGATACTCTGAGTGAACCATATACAGTGCACACCAACAACATACATGTACATAACCACATCTCATCTTCAAACATATCTCACATAGCTTTAGATTTGCAATAATATTTCAAATCAAAGTCGACTTGAATTTGTCATAGGCTTCTTTAATTGTCAATGCAATAAAGGCTAAATATCTGCTTAATGCATACATGCAATGCTAATTACCAAATACAATTTGATCCCCCCAAAAAACATGTAACAGTACGGAATGAAACGGAATTGGATGTAGAGTCCATCCTTAAAATCAAGGTCTGTTGTGGCGCTTTGCAGCATCATATTGAAGAATAGCATGAATAGAGTGGGTGTAAGAACACAGCCATGCTTCACACTGTTGTTTATTGGGAAGGACTCAGATAGGTCATTGTTGTGCCTAATTTGGCCACGCTGGTCTTCTTGTGGCTGGATGATCATGTTGAGGAACTTGGGAGGACATCCTATACATTCCAGGATTTGCCACAAACCCTTCCTGTTCTCAGTGTTGAACTCATTGGTAAGGTTGACAAACGTCACATAAAGTCCCATGTTCTGTTCTCTGCATTTCTCTTGGAGCTGGCTGAGAACAAAAAACATGTCTGTGGTGCTCCTATTGGCTCTAAAGCCATACTGACTCTCGGGAAGGAGTTCTTCTGTGATAGTGGGCACCAGTCTGTTGAGGAGTACTCTTGCAAGGATTTTCCCTGTGAAGGAGAGCAGAGTTATCCCCCGGTAATTGGAGCAGAGTGACTTTTCTCTCTTCTTTTAAAGGGTGATGATGATTGCGTCACGAAGGTCCTGTGGCAGTTTGCCTTGGTGCCAGCAGCAAACAAAGAGCTTATGGAGTTTAGCGTGAATTGCTTGGGCCCCCATGTTTCCAGATCTCAGCTGGGATCCTATCAACTCCTGCAGCCTTACCATTTTTTTGCTGCTCAATGGCTCTTACAGTCCCTTCAAGAGTAGGGATATCATCCAGTTCTGGAGTCATTGTTTGTTGTGGAATGTGAAAGAGCGCTTAAACTGAAACTATGTGCTTGGCACAGACCACTAGTTCAGACTCAATGCCTTGTCTGTATGGAGTGTTTGACTGTCTGCACTACGCAATGGGCTTTTAACCAGATGTAAAGGGCCATACCTGGCCTTCAGAGCTTTATCAAACCCTCTCTAGTCACCGACATCTGCGCAACGCTGAGTTCTTTCAGAGAGGTTGGTCCACCAATGGTTCAGAATTTCTCAAAGCTTTCATTGGAAGTTGCTGCACACAAGACGGAAGGCTGCTTTCTTGTTAGGGCAAGATGAGTGAGCGAGATGCGCTTGATGGGCAAATTTTTTTTCCAACAGTAATTCCTGGATCTCTGGGCTGTTTTCATCAAACCAGTCTTTGTTTTTCTTTGTGGAGAAACCTAGGACCTCTTCAGAGGTCTGCAGAATGCTGGTTTTGAGATGTTCCCATAGAGCATCTGAGGAGGGATCCATGAGGCATCTGCGATCTTCTAGTCTTGACTGGAGATTCACCTGCATGGTGGCCTTCACGTCAGATGACTGGAGGTTACCAATCTGCAACTTCTACTTTGGGGCTCCTTTCCTTTTGTTTTATGGTTGATGTGGAGTCAAAGTTTGTAGTACACCAAATGGTGATCCATATTACATTTTGTGCTGGGCATCACTCGTGTGAGAAGGACATCTTGAAGGTCTTGCTGGCGCACCAGAATATAGTCTATAAGATGCCATTGCTTGGAGGTTGTCTTTGTCCAGGTTGTCTTTAGTCTGTCTTTCTGCTGGAAAACTATATTGGTGATGGAGAGTGTCTGCTCAGTGCAAAACTCTAGCAGAAGGCACCAGTTGTCATTGTAGTTTCCAACATCATAATTGCCCAGTACACCTTTCCAAGCTTCTGAATCCTTGCCTATTCTGGCATTGAAGTCGCAGAGGATGATGGCCTTGTCATCTGCAGCAACGTTTTGTACAAGTTTGCGCAAGTCGGTGTAAAACATGTCCCTTTCTGCAGGATCCCCTTGTAGAGTTGGGGCATAGACTCTGAAAATTGTTGCATGCTGTTTGGTTTGAAGTGTGAGGCGCATAAAAATGATGCGGTCAGAGTGACCCTTTGGCAGTTTATCAAGTTTGGAGGCGATATGGTTCCCGACCATGAACCCCACACCAGAGAGATGTTTCTCATTGTCTGGCTTCCCTGACCAGTAGAGGGTATAGCTTGCCCCATGTTCCCGAAGGCTTCCTTTCTCTAGGAGGCAGACTTCACTGAGGGCAGCAAAGTCAATAGCTACTAGAGCAGTGCATCATGCTGGGCGAACTCAGTCTTTTGCATAGTTCAACGCTGTCAAGCATAATTCAACTTTGTGAGTTTTAGTCCAAGTACACCTTGTGAGGCAGGTGTGAGCCTTTTCTTTTATACTGAGTTTCAACCACATTTGAAGATGCCCATTGACCGTGGCTAGACAACTGGGTGAAGTAGAGACAACCTTTCTTTCAGCCGTCTTTTCTAGGCCCTTCTTCATGTGTAGCAAGCAGTGCTGTCCTTAGAGAAGGCTGCTTGGTCGTTCAGGGTGCTGCCAAATGATGCCATTGTCTCCTGGGTCAGCATCATGTGACCCATACACCTGAACCGCCTGCATGCAGGATTGAGATTACGGCTTCCAGTGACATCTTCCACCTGCTGTTTCACCCCTTTCCCATCACTGCAGGGCTTTGAAATGTTGATTGTTCTAGATGTAGACATGCCCCCTTGGGCCTGCGCAATGGATTTTTCAGGTGAGATGCAGTGTGCGCAGTACTGGTGCCACCCTTTACACTCAGGGTTCATCTGTCTTCGCCTAGCAAGCTTGGATGGTGACAGTAAGGTCATCGAGTCGTAGGTGTTATATTGGAGTGTCCTCCTAGATGGATGGCCTTACAGGACTAATGAGCTACATCTAACGAGTTTTAAATCAGAGTTTTCCAACTCCTAGGCTGGCTGCCAACCAAGGCTAATGTGTCCAGCCTACCCATCTCTGCAAGCTCTGGGAAAATGGGAGGCACCAATGAGAAGGTGTTGCTACAGACACAGTAGTGAAGGAGAGGCCATATGCAATGACCTCCTGATTCGCAAGACAGCCAGTGTGTACGCGGCAACATCTACACCGGAAAAGGAGAGGCAATGTATTGCGCATACACTTTCCCTGGGAGAGTAGGCCATGCAGTCCAGGTTACCCACCCCCAAGTCATTAAGTAATTGTACATTAAACATATAAATGTTCATGTATCATTTACAAATAGTTTGTGATATTAATTTAAGAAAGTTATGTTTGGGTGTACCTGATGTACAAATATATGTATATGATTTCCTATCCAATGCAAATTTTTACATTTTCTTTAGAATGTTATCCAATGTATTATTGTGAGATAACAGATCAGTAATAGACAATATGTACTGTATTTTATGATTTTTGGTATGACAGATAATACAGCATTGATATCACTGCTTGGAGACAGCAGATATGAAAAAAATTGCAACACTACAATGTAAACATTACCAAACTGTATACAGTACATCCATCCATATTTTTCTCTAGCCCTGTTTTTTTTCTCCACACAGAGCATTCCAGAGCTGTGTCACTCTATTATCTATTTTTTTGACTCACTATTCACTATTACTGTTAGTTCCAATTTAGGAAATCAATTCTTGGGGAATCCCTTCTCTGAATTATAATATTTCTGGTCTACCGACAAGACATGACTGATCTATAATGTAAGTGCTATGTCTTTTTCTATAGTGTTAGGGATTATATAAATTTGTTATTATCTTTTAATCAGCCTCATGGCCACCTGGCATCTATTAACATCACAATGATAATATCTCAGCATTGGCTTGTTAATGATTATGGTACTAAATGTATGTCATTGAGGTAAGGATACCATGTACCTCTGTATTTCTTTGAAGATGCTCAATGAAAACAACACATACACAGAATGTTTGATAATTTGTTTCAAACAGTACTGTTTAAAATAATCTATGTTTCTTTAAAATGCATACTGGCCATGTAGGCAGCAGGCCAAGTAATAAGAATGGAAAATATTATGAAACACAACATAACCTAATTTGTTTTTTAATTCTCTTTATATTTTGTGCCATATGTCTCCTTTTGCAGTGTATCAAATATTAATGTTCTTCATGTGTGTGCATGAAACTTCAAGAACTTCTTCTAGGCTCAATCACACAACACGGATGAACACTGTACAGTAATACACATACACATAATGCACATACAACTGCTAGAGTGACCCATTAGCAAAAAGGGAATACAAATAAAACATAAGAAAAATAGGAAGTGAAATGTATTTTTTGTATGTGCTCACTTATTATTCTTTTGTATACTGTCTACACAGGTAGTATGACAGTAGAATAAATATTTGTTCAATGGCAAGCATTTTTATGTTAAAACTATATTTTCATTTCCCCTTTATTAACATATCAAATACACATGAGCATCTGTGACCCAATTCCCATTGTATCCATATAATACTAAGAGACAACTAGAGATATGTATAGGAGACAAAACTAAATGTAAGTACTATCAGTAGCTCTCCTAATATTATACACAATACCTTCAATATAACTGCATATATATATACTATGGTCAGAGCACCCTCTGTGCTTACAAATAGAGTTGTACAATATAACTAGGTCTCCTATTGTTGTGCACATAGACTCAATACATATTAATATATATCTTATTTGGGAAGGTGGCATTGATGAATTCAAGGAATTTATTACGTTTCTTAATACTAATCATTTTAATATGAAACTAACCTATGATGTTGATTCCAAACAAGTTCATTTCTTGGACCTTTTGATAAAGAAGAACCTCGATGGGTCAATCAGCACTGATGGATATAGAAAACTGACAGCCACCAATTCCATTTTACATAATGAAAGTTCATCCTGCCACAAAAAATGAAATTCCCCTAGTGCAAATGTCTTCATATCAAAAGAAATTGTTCAAATGATTGCTTATTTGCCACTCAAGCTAAAGATCTTAGTGAGAGACTAAAGGCAAGGGGATATTCTAACATCTCTATACAGGGAGTGCAGAATTTTTAGGCAAGTTGTATTTTTGAGGATTAATTTTATTATTGAACAACAACCATGTTCTCAATGAACCCAAAAAACTCATTAATATCAAAGCTGAATATTTTTGGAAGTCGTTTTTAGTTTGTTTTTAGTTTTAGATATTTTAGGGGGATATCTGTGTGTGCAGGTGACTATTACTGTGCATAATTATTAGGCAACTTAAAAAAAAACAAATATATAGCCATTTCAATTATTTATTTTTACCAGCGAAACCAATATAACATCTCAACATATACAAATATACATTTCTGACATTCAAAAACAAAACAAAAACAAATCAGTGACCAATATAGCCACCTTTCTTTGCAAGGACACTCATAAGCCTGCCATCCATGGATTCTGTCAGTGTTTTGATCTGTTCACCATCAACATTGCGTGCATCAGCAACCACAGCCTCCCAGACACTGTTCAGAGAGGTGTACTGTTTTCCCTCCTTGTAAATCTCACATTTGATGATGGACCACAGGTTCTCAATGGGGTTCAGATCAGGTGAACAAGGAGGCCATGTCATTAGATTTTCTTCTTTTATACCCTTTCTTGCCAGCCACGCTGTGGAGTACTTGGACGCGTGTGATGGAGCATTGTCCTGCATGAAAATCATGTTTTTCTTGAAGGATGCAGACTTCTTCCTGTACCACTGCTTGAAGAAGGTGTCTTCCAGGAACTGGCAGTAGGACTGGGAGTTGAGCTTGACTCCATCCTCAACCCGAAAAGGCCCCACAAGCTCATCTTTGATGATACCAGCCCAAACCAGTACTCCACCTCCACCTTGCTGGTGTCTGAGTCGGACTGGAGCTCTCTGCCCTTTACCAATCCAGCCACGGGCCCATCCATCTGGCCCATCAAGACTCACTCTCATTTCATCAGTCCATAAAACCTTAGAAAAATCAGTCTTGAGATATTTCTTGGCACAGTCTTGACGTTTCAGCTTGTGTGTCTTTTCAGCCTTTCTTACCTTGGCCATGTCTCTGAGTATTGCACACCTTGTGCTTTTGGGCACTCCAGTGATGTTGCAGCTCTGAAATATGGCCAAACTGGTGGCAAGTGGCATCGTGGCAGCTGCACGCTTGACTTTTCTCAGTTTATGGGCAGTTATTTTGCGCCTTGGTTCTTCCACATGCTTCTTGCGACCCTGTTGACTATTTTGAATGAAACACTTGATTGTTCGATGATCACGCTTCAGAAGCTTTGCAATTTTAAGAGTGCTGCATCCCTCTGCAAGATATCTCACTATTTTTGACTTTTCTGAGCCTGTCAAGTCCTTCTTTTGACCCATTTTGCCAAAGGAAAGGAAGTTGCCTAATAATTATGCACACCTGATATAGGGTGTTGATGTCATTAGACCACACCTCTTCTCATTACAGAGATGCACATCACCTAATATGCTTAATTGGTAGTAGGCTTTCGAGCCTATACAGCTTGAAGTAAGACAACATGCATAAAGAGGATGATGTGGTCAAAATACTCATTTGCCTAATAATTCTGCACTCCCTGTAAAGAAAGCCTTATATCAAGCCCAACACATACCAAGACAACGTCCCCAAAACAAGTTTTTGTCCCCAAAACAAAAATAATTGAGACAAGAACCTATAAGATGTATTGCTACAGATAATGGACAATTGAAAACATGTACCACAATTCTTAACAAGCATATAGAAACATTACAAACAGATACAATAATAGATGGAATGATAGGACAACAACGTAGACTAAGTAATCTTCATGATCGCTTGGTCAATAGCCATTTTTCCAAAAAGAAATGTTTATTTGGAGCTTTACTTGATGGGACTTAATCATGTGGCCATTGTAAATATTGTAAATGTATTAAATCTGATACTGAACTCAAAAGTATACATATAGAATATCTCACAAAAGTGAGTACACCCCTCGCATTTTTGTAAATATTTTATTATATTTTTTCATGTCACAACACTGAAGAAATTACACTCTGCTGTAAAGTAGTAAATGTACAGCCTGTATAACAGTGTAAATTTGCTGTTCCCTCAAAATAACTCAACACACAGCCACTAATGTCTAACCCGTTGGCAACAAAAGTGAGTACACCCCTAAGTGGAAATGTACAAATTGGGCCCAAAGTGTCAATATTTTGTGTGGCCAAAACAATTTTTTAGCACTACCTTAAGCCTTATGGGCATGCCCCACAGATGCTCAATAGGGTTTAGGTATGGAGACATCCTTGGCAAGTCCATCACATTTACCTTCAGCTTCTTTAGCAATGCAGTGGTAGTCTTGGAGGTGTGTTTGGGGTCGTTATCATATTGGAATACTGCCCTACGGCCCAGTGTCCGGGAGGTGATCATGCTCGGCTTCAAGATGTCACAGTACATGTTGGCATTCATGGCTCCCACAATGAACTGTAGCTCCCCAGTGCCGGCAGCACTCATGCTGGCCCAGATCAAACATATATACACATTTGAGTAGATCCTCCAACGATTCCTCCATCGAGGAAGGATTTGTCACTGAGGAAGCTGCAAATTACAGAAGCAAAATGCATACACAAATTTTATTGTATTTATCAACTGATTTTACCTACTTGTACTGTGACATACTAAAGCAAGACTCTATTTCCTGATCCCTTCCCTTTGGAGACTGGGCCCCACGGAGGTATTCCAACATGATACCAACCCCAAACACACCTTTAAGATGATCACTGCCTTTCTAAAGCAGCTAAAGGTAAAGGTGATGGACTGGCCAAGCATGTCTCTAGACCTAAACCCTATTGAGAATCTGTGGGGCATGCTCAAATGGAAGGTGGCGGAGGGAAAGGTCTCTAACATACACCAGCTCCATGATATCATCATGGAGGAGTAGAAGAAGACTCCAGTGGTAAACGGTGAAGATCTGGTGAACTCCATGCCCATGAGGGTTAAGGCAGTGCTGGAACATAATGTTGGCCACACAAAATATTGACACTTTGGTCCCAATTTGGACATTTCCACTTAGGGCTGTACTCAGTTTTGTTTCTAATGGTTTAGACAATGGCTGCGTTTTGAATTATTTTGAGGGCACAGCAAAATTAACACTGGTATACAGGCTATACACTTACTACTTTACCTTGTAGCAGAGTGTCATTTCTCCAGTGTTTTTCACATGAAAATATATAATAAAATATTTACAAAAATGTGAGTGGTGTACTCACTTTTATGAGATACTTTATATATATATATATATATATATATATATATATATATATATATATATATATATATATATATATATGGGTAATGAGCCAATATCATCTCTTTTATATAGCATTTATGAAAGAGGCACAGGATAATGTATTCATTTAGACCTATTATGATTAAAGCAATGATTAAATAATAATTACTAATGAAGGTTGTTTAGCATTGTAGAAAATTCCTGAATAGAAAAAAGAATGAAGAACCATGAAGAGATCATATATGCATATATACATCAACTACAGAATGCTATTACCATTGGAGGAATATAATAGCCACTTCCAAATATGCAGAATTAAAAGTGTCGCAATACATGAAAAATGAAAATGATCATCATGGTTTATAAGCTTTGATACAAAGATGTAATGATTCATGATATGGATGTTGAAGAAAAATTAAGAAACTATGTATATGTCTTTGTAAGTAATATGGAATGATGTATAATAAATATAGAGTTCTATTATATATGTAACAAAGTAATAATTAATTGTTGATTATGTTTATGAAAATGTTAATGTATATCGGTTCTATAACAATACTTGCTTCAAATGACCATTCAGCTATGTCATAGTTAGGATATGCAAGGGTTAAGCCAGTTCAACCATTTAATTGAGTCAGATATAAGAGATTGGAAATGCTTCAGCAGTGTAGGCCCCAGAAGAAGACTCTAGCGAAACATGCGCATCGGCCAATAGTCCCACAGAAATTACGTCTGCATTGTTTGGAGTTGGTATGGAGCACTGAGCGTCCTCCAACAAAATATATATATTAATATGTTTTGAGTCTATGTGCACAACAATAGGAGAGCTAGTGATATCCTATAAATTATTTGTAAGCAAAGAGGGTGCTTTGATTATGAGATATGTATTCCTTTATTTGAAGGTATTGTGTATATTACTAGGAAAGTTACTATTTGTAAGCTCAGAGGGTGCTCTGATCATAAGGTATGTATTAATTTATATTTATTTATTGGAGCTTATTTAGAAAAAATTTGGCTTAGTAGGAAATGCACCCAAAATGGCTGCCACTTACTCACTGAACTGCTACTGACAGAAATATATCCAGATACAGCTTTTATATTTGTTTACATAACAACTAACAGCCAACTACATTTTATTTATATACAGTATTATATCCAATAAGAATATAACACATACTTTTGTAATATCTGTGTACGCGTACATCTACTTTATATGATGCACTTGTGCGTAGTAAATAACATTTATTAGACCTTGGGGTTGAGTGAAAAAATTTTTTTTTACTATGTCTAAAAACCTGTGTACTGTCTGTAAATGAAATTGCCAAGTCATGGGTCATGTAGAATTAACTATTTCATAACTATTGCCTTATAATGGAAAATTACTGTTTCACAGCCTATATACCAGCCAAATATCACACTAACTGGAAAGAGTACTAATTTTATATATATATACGCTAAAAATGTAAGAATATTTGTATAATTTTCCCATCATGCTATATATCAAGAATTGTATTTGAGATTCAAGTACGTATCCCTGTAACTACTCATATGTGGGACTATATTCGCTTATTTTAGCATTTAATTTTTGTTGTTTTTTAATATAATAAGCTTTTAACTTTTTAAATGATGCCATGGTATTATCCCATTGAAGTTTCTGGAAGTAAGTTGTGTCTTTGTGTTCAGTATTAAGCCTAATTTACTACCCAAGCTAATTGGCCCTTTGATCCTTGCTTTTTAGGGGGTATCTAAAAAGATCAGGAGTATAGACCATGATGTGCGGGACCCTCCAAATGCCTAGCACACACCTTAGTGTCCACTGTCCCCTGGTATCAGTCAGCCATTCCCCCACTGTTCTGGCTCCTCTTCAACCAAGAATCTAGTAAATGGTGAGCCCTCTGCCCAAGGGACCCTAGTAAAACACTTCATTAAACTCTGGGAAAAATACAAAATTAACAAATATGGACTAACTTTTTTACAAAAAAAAAATATGTTGTAAAATAGAAACATAAAACCACAATTCTGGGGTTGATCCACTTTAAAAATAATCCACTGGAAAAAAAGTGTATAAAAAATAATTCTAATAGGTCCCTCTAAAAAGAAGGATGACTAAAGTACATTATCTACAATGAAAAACCCTAAGTGACCCTATGCCCTTGGTGAGGACCTCCTATCTGAAAGGCTGTTACCTAATGTTACTAGAGATGTCGCGAATAGTTCGCCGGCGGATTGTTCCCGGCGAACATAGCATGTCCGCGTTCGCTGCGAACAGCGAACATATGCGAGATTCGACCCGCCCCCAATACTTTATCATTGAGCAAACTTTGACCCTGCATGTCACAGTCAGCAGACACATTCCAGCCAATCAGCAGCATACATTCCCTTCCAGAGCCATCTACCTCATGGACAGCAGCCATTTTGGAATCATAACTAACTTGCAGTCTTACTGAGATGAGGGATAGTGTAGGTGATGCTGATTGAATAGGGAAATCAATAGCTAGGCAAGTTTATTCAGTGTCCAGTGCAGTGCTGAAGGACTCATCAGATCTCTGCTGTAAACACAGCACCCCAAAAAGCCCTTTTTAGGGCTATAACATCATTTTTTTTTCTTTGTTTTTTTCTGTGTAATCTAACTTAATTTGCCTGTCTCCCTGCTAGCCCCTGCTTGCAAGTGTGTGTGTCAGGCTCACAGCTTATAATGTGTGTGCACAACGCATACAATATAATATTGTTTACTAGTTGTCTACTTTTAAAAAACCCAAACTTTTATTTTCTTAAATCTAAGTGCATTTGCCTGACCGTCAATCAAAGTTCATTTGCTTGACCGCTACCCATAGTGTGTGTCCTGCTTTCAAGTACTGTGCCAAGAGGTTGTGTGCATGCTTGAGCTCCAAACAAAAGGCTTTTTAGGGTCTTAGTCCCTCAAATACAAGTTTTATTTTAACACCTTTCTGTTAATAAGCACTTTGTGCACGGTGTTGTTCATTTTTGGGAGTTTTTGTGTTTTTTTTTTTAGTTTAATTTAAGTTTTAGTTTTCTGGGGGTCAGGCTCAACTCTCTATCCCAGGAGAGTGAGCTGTCTCCTGGATACTTTGCCACACCCCCTCCCTTAGCACTTTACCTTCACTCCTGAAACTTTTTTTACTTTGACTTTTTTTTAAAAAAGTTTTTCAGGTTTTGTTAAAGTTTTGTTTGTTTGGTGTTGGGTTTTATCTTTTGGGGGGAGAGAAGACAAGTAACATCTTTGTAGGCAGTGGGGGGGAAAACAATTTGAAGTTTTGTTTAAAAGGCTTTTTTAACATCTGACACAGAGACACAGAGGGGTTAAAAAGCCTCTGTGTTCTCTGTGTTGTTGCAATTAGTAACACCTTGCAACAGGCCATTAACCCTTCCACTGCCAAACATCATCTCTCTCTCTCCCTTAGTTTTTGTCTCCCTTAGTTTTGTCTTTTTGTTTCTTTTTCACACTTTTATATTTTAAAAAAAAAGAAAACAGTAGAAAATCATAAAACAAAAAATAAAAATAAATAAAACAAATAAACTAAAAAAAAAGGGTCTAAACATGAGGGATAAGACCATTAAGAAGCCTCAGAAGCCTCAGGGGTCAAAAGGGGGAATAATGGCCCCTGAAAATCCTAGCTGCAGCACTGCACAGCATAGGCCCCAGGCAGATAAGGCAGCCCCAGCTCCTGGTGGTTCTGCCAGCAGACCTACCCCTGTGGCTAATACCTGGTCACAGGTGGTTTCTGCTGGCCCCAGTAATACCACCGCTGGGGCTGAGGGGCAGATCACCAGGAAGCATGGGGTTAAATGTCAGATGTCTGGGGTCTACAGCATTGATATCTATCTGCGTGCTGCAGCTAATGTCATCAGCCCCTCTGTTATAGTAGCAGCCAGCAAAATGTACGGGAAAGCAGTTTTCTTTACCCGTACTCTGGCTGCTGCACACATTCTTATACAGAGAGGCATCACAGTGGGGGGAATTATATGTCCCAATAGAACCCCTGGAAGGGTTGGGCCCAAAAGTAACACTCTCTAATGTGCCCCCCTTCCTACCAGACTCCCTCCTGCACCCCCACCTGCTAACCCTAGGGGAAGTAAAAACACCATTTATTAAAATTCCCCTGGGGTGCAGAGAGAGAGCACTTCATCATGTGCTCTCTTTCAAGAGGCAGGTACAAATGTGCCTGCCTCAGGGCGCAGAAAACATAGAGGGGTCTTTTGGGGTTCCATTTGAGGGGAAGCTGTACAGGATTTTTTACAGCACTACGGAGGTGCAGTGCTATCATTGCAAGGGGTTGGGGCATACACGTAGGAATTGTCCTAATGTAAAGCATCATGCCCCAGCCCCAGCAAATGGCACCTCCGTCAGTACAGCACCCATCCCCGCTGAGCCCATAATAGCGGGGACCTCAAGGGTCATAGCCCCCCCACAGAGCTCAGGCAAGGAGGTCGTTCCTCAAGCCACCACCACGGCCTCCAAACCCCCTTCTTCCCCAAAAAAGCCATCTGTGTCTGTGGTCTCCAGCAAGACTGCAGACACGGGGAAAAAGGGGAAGAATGTCACCGGTCCTCCCAGTGTCACAGCTGCATCTCCCAAGTCCCAATCTGCCCCCACCATAATTACATCAGTTAGTGTGGGGGCACAGTGTAAGCAGAGGGATAATAAGCCCTTTGCAGGGGAGGCAGCTAGTGGCAGCTCCTCTTCCAGGAGTGACGTCCCCAGGAAGAGGAAGCTTAAAACCAACAGGGAAGTTGCTGATAAGTGGGAAGTGCTCTATAGTGGAGCACCTCCCTCTAAAAGCAAGAAGAGGAACAAAACATCTCCTCCTCATCCGGTGACATTGTCTGGCCCGGTTATTAAGCTCAGCCAGCCGGTGCCAGACCACACATCTCTCTCTCCAGACCCTATAGGGGTTAATGTGGAAAAGGGTCTGGAGGAAAAGCAGGGGCAAGAGGGTCTCCCAAGTGAGGCAGGGGTAGACAAGAAAGATCAGGTTCTGCCTCTGGCCTTTGAGGGGGGTCCCAACAAAGCCCCTGCTGAATGGGTAGTCAGTGTCCCTGAGGTGCTGAGCTTAAGGGCACCAGTCAGTCTCCTCCTCCAGTGTCACTCTCTAGTGACGTACCTCGGGCTTTGTTAGAGCCCCAGGCCGAGTCACTACTGGAGGGGGGGAATATAGGCATGACCCCCATTCAGGACCCCATGGATTTGTCTGTCGGGGGGGATGTGGCACAAGGGGAAGTGGAAATGGGGGAGGGTGATAAAACAGGTTTTCCTGTTAACATCATGGGAGAGCCTGTCTACCCTCCTCAGCCGTCCACTGACCCTAACATCGGTGCCATCCAAGCTGAGCAAGCAGCGGTGGAACTGGCAGAGGAGGAATATAAAGCCTCCAAGGCTTCCATTAAGGAAGCCATGCCAGCCACTGCTGTCCAGCCAGCTACCCCTGAATGCACTCCTGAAGCTACAGGGGTGCAGCAGCAATCCAAGGGTCCATTATTTACCTTGAAGGGTGCTAAAGGGACTCCTTCTGTATCATCTAACAGGGGGTCCATGAGAATAAAGCTGAGGAAACTGACTCCAGCCGGGGAGGATGGAGTAAAAGCCCTCAGCCAAGAGGAGCCCAGAGGTGACCCACTAAAATGAACATCAGATTCTGGGTGGGTTATCCCTGTCAAGGAAATAGATCTATTCCTTGAGAGCACCCTTCATGGACAAAAGAAAAGGATAGTGCGGCTGGCCTTGGAGAGGTGGAAGAATATGTCGTTTATTCTCCACTCTCTCCAGCAATATCTAGTGGTCAGCACTAGGGCCAAGAATTCTGGGACTGCGGAGCATCTCCGCGTCCGGAAATTCTATAAAATGTGCGTGTCCTATCAGCAGTCTCAAGGGTCTGAGGAACGCACAATTCCTGACACGCAGTAATGGCTTTGCACATCAGCACGCTAAATACCAATGGCTGTCAAGACAGTTTCCGCAAGTTCCAGGTACTCTCCTATTTATATCAGGGAGGGTACTCTGTGAGCTTCCTGCAGGAAACTCACACCACTCCAGAGGCTGAGGCCTCGTGGCAACTGGAGTGGAGAGGCAGGGTCTTCTTCAGCCATTTCAAGTGGTGACCCTGTTCTCAGAGTCTTTTCAGCCAGAGCTGCTGCTTGTGAAAGCTGTTATCCCAGGCCGTCTAATCCACCTCCGGGTCCGAGAGCAGGGTAGCATCATTAACCTAGTTAATATATATGCCCCTGCTGGAGGGCCCGAGAGAGTGAGGTTCCTCGCCAGACTGTCCCAGTTTTTGGAGACGGTTGACGCAGATGAGTGTTTGGCACTCGGGGGTGATTTCAACTGCACCCTCGACGCTCTGGACCGGAATAGTCCAGAGCCGTACCCGCCTTCTGCGTCAGCCGTGCGGGAGATCATCGCCTGCTTCTCCCTGGAGGACATCTGGCGAGAGCAGAACCCAGGGGTATCAGACGGTTTCACCTACGTCAGGGTGAGAGCCGGTCTGGTGTCCCACTCCCGGATCGACAGACTATATATATCTAGTCACTATATGTTACGAGTCGGTTCTTGTGCCATTAGGCTGGCTCCGTTCACAGACCACAACTGTGTGTCTGTGACGGTGGCGCTAACGCCAACAGCACCACGAGCCGCCTATTGTTACTTCAACAATGCTTTGTTGAAGGACCAGGGGCTCGTGACATTGATCCGGGAGTTTTGGACGGACTGGAGGGGTTGCAAGGGAGACTTTGCCACGTTAAAACTGTGGTGGGATGTGGGCAAGGTTCATTTGCGACTTCTGTGTCAGGAATATACCAAGGGTGCGAGTGGGCAGCGCGAAGCTGAGTTGGAGTCACTCCGGGGGGAGGTACTCCATCTGGAGCAGAGGCTGTTCACTTGTAGGGACCAATCCCTGCAGAGCGAGTATGTAGAGAGGAAGGGTGTCCTCTGTGACCTGGAACGACACCAGGCCAAGGGGGCATACGTGCGCAGCCGCTTAGGTTTTCTCAAAGATCTAGACCGCGGCTCGCGCCTCTTCTACTCACTGGAGAAAAAGGGGGGTAACAGTAGACACATCACCTGTCTTCTAGATGAAGACAGTGCCCCCCTTACAGATCCGGAGAGTATCCGGGATAGAGCCCGGAACTTTTATAAAGATCTTTACTCTCCGGATCCCATTTCTCCAGACGCCTGCAGGGTGCTATGGGAGGGGCTCCCCTCAGTCAGTGCGGGTGTAAGAGAGCGGCTTGATATACCACTATCTTTTCAAGAGCTCTCTGAAGCCCTCCGTGCCATGTCCTGTGAGAAGTCTCCAGGACCGGACGGACTGACTGTGGAGTTTTTCCAATTTTTCTGGGAGACTCTGGGACCTGATTTTCATCTGGTCCTTGGGGAAGCCCTGGAGACCGGGGAGATGCCCCTGTCTTGTCGCAGGGCAGTACTTGCCCTGCTGCCCAAAAAGGGGGATCTCCGGCTTATTAAGAACTGGCGACCGGTCTCTCTGCTCAGCACAGACTACAAGATTGTAGCTAAAGCCATCTCGCTTAGACTTGGGTCTGTGCTGGCAGAATTGGTTCACCCTGACCAGTCCTATGCAATCCCGGGCCGGACTATCTTTGATAGTATCTTTCTGGTCCGGGATCTATTGCATTATTCTCGCAGGACTGGTCTGTCACTCGCCTTTCTCTCTTTAGATCAAGAGAAGGCGTTTGACAGGGTGGACCATGGTTACCTCATAGCCACTCTGCAAGCGTACGGCTTTGGCCCACAGTTTGTGGGCTTTATAAGAACGCTGTACGCCTCTGCAGAGTGTTTACTTAAAATCAATTGGTCCCTAACAGCACCTTTGGTATTTGGACGAGGTGTGCGTCAAGGATGTCCCTTGTCTGGACAGTTATATGCACTGGCCATCGAGCCTTTCCTCTGCCTACTGAGGAAAAGGCTCACAGGGCTGGTGCTAAAAGATCCAGACATGCGGATTGTCCTTTCAGCTTATGCTGACGATGTGCTCCTCGTGGCCCAGGATCCAGTTGATCTTGAGCTGGCAAAACAGTGCCAGGAGGTATATTCAGCTGCCTCCTCCGCTCAGATCAACTGGTCCAAATGCACAGGCCTTTTAGAGGGTAATTTACAGGTAGACTCTTTGCCTCCCACGTTTCGTGACATCACGTGGGAGGCAGATGTCATTAAATATCTGGGGGTCTACCTGTCCGCTGCGGACGCTTCCGTCCCAGACAACTGGAGGGAGTTAGAGGGCAGTGTCCTCTCTCGTCTGGGAAGATGGAGGGGTCTAGCAAAAATGCTTTCCCTTAGGGGGCGGACTCTAGTGGTGAATCAGCTGGTGGCTTCTCAGATCTGGCACCGACTGATTTGTCTGAGTCCGACCCCCGAGTTTGTCACCAAAATCCAGAGGAATTTGTTAGATTTCCTCTGGATGGGAAGGCATTGGGTCTCTGCAGGGGTGGCAAGTCTGCCTTTGGTGGAGGGTGGACAGGGAGTAGTTTGTGTGTGCTCCCAGTTGTCCACCTTCCGCCTTCAGTACCTGCAGAGATACCTATATGCAGATCCCTCTCCGCAGTGGTGCGCACTGGCATCCAGCTTTTATCGCCAGTTGCGCAACCTGGGGTATGACCGGCAATTATATCTGATCAGGCCCGAGGGGTTTGGAAAAGACCTCTCTGTGTTGCCGGCATACTACCAGGAAACCCTCAAGGCCTGGAGCATGGTCTCCGTGACCAGGCAGGGCGTGCCTTTGGGGGATGAAATATTCACGGAGCCCCTGCTATTTAATCCAGCAGTGGGGGCTCCAATGTTACAGTCCCCCAGTATCATCCGCTGCCTTAGTCATGCACAGATGACCCGAGTCGGGGATCTCTTGGAATACGGGCGTTCTGATTGGGTGTCACCCCAGGAGCTTGCGCTCCGTTTGGGATATGTGACGCCCAAAGTCTCAGGGCGCTTGCTCCAGGAGATTAGGGATGCCATCTCCCCCGACTCGCGCACCTTCCTTCGCTGGGCTTTGCAGGCCGGAGTGCCACATGCACCTTTCAACACCACTGCTCCGGCTGTTTGCATTGGACACAAGCCCCGTGTTTCCCCTCAGGCTCCTCCTGTCCCCAACCTCTCGAAGTTGAGGGACATACCCTCGGCATGATTTTGCGGCATGCCGAGGAAGAGCTTATATTCTCTCGTGCTCCATACAGGGCACTTCCTTGCCCTCGTGACCCGTCCCGATACCATCTGGAGGCGGGTCCTACCAGCTGACGAGGGCAAGAGGCCCCGGTGGAGGGAACTTTATTCTGATTTAGTTCCACGACCCACCGGGGACTTGAGTTGGAGAGTGCTCCATGGTGCACTGAGCACGGGAGAGTACTTAGCTAAATTCACGGACTCTCCCTCCACTTGTCCATTCTGTGGCAAGGGAGAGTCCGTGTATCATATTTATTTTAGTTGCGCCAGACTGCAGCCCCTCTTGTCACTCTTGAGGGGCCTCCTCCTGCAGTTCTGGCTGCATTTCTCCCCTCACATTTTTATTTTTGGGCACCCAGTGTCCCGGGGCAATAAGGCCAGGGACCTCCTCGTCAACCTGCTCCTGGCATTAGCCAAATTGGCTATATATAAGTCCAGGAAGCAGTGTTTGATAGGGGGGGTTCCCTTGTCACCTGCGCTCCCGTATCCGGGCAGAGTACCACCTGGCTTTGTCCACTGGTGGAATGGATGAGTTTGTCTCCCAGTGGGCTTTAGATGGTGTGCTCTGCTCGGTATCCCCCCATCCGGTTTCTTTATCTCTCAACCTCCTAAAATGATTTTTCTTTAGTTTACAGAACAGTTTTTCTCATAATTTTAAAATACACTGTGCCAGAGAGCATGTTGTGTGCATGCTTGAGCTCCAAACAAAAGGCTTTTTAGGGTCTTAGTCCCTCAAATACAAGTTTTATTTTAACACCTTTCTGTTAATAAGCACTTTGTGCACGGTGTTGTTCTTTTTTGGGGAGTTTTTGTGGTTTTTTTCTTAGTTTAATTTAAGTTTTAGTTTTCTGGGGGTCAGGCTCAACTCTCTATCCCAGGAGAGTGAGCTGTCTCCTGGATACTTTGCCACACCCCTCCCTTAGCACTTTACCTTCACTCCTGGAACTTTTTTTACTTTGACTTTGTTTTTTTTTTTTAAGTTTTTTTTTCTAAGTTTTTCAGGTTTTGTTAAAGTTTTGTTTTATTTGGTGTTGGGTTTTATGGTTTGGGGGGAGAGAAGACAAGTAACATCTTTGTAGGCAGTGGGGGGGGGAAACAATTTGAAGTTTTGTTTAAAAGGCTTTTTTAACATCTGACACAGAGACACAGAGGGGTTAAAAAGCCTCTGTGTTCTCTGTGTTGTTGCAATTAGTAACACCTTGTAATAGGCCATTAACTCTTCCACTGCCAAACATCATCTCTCTCTCTCCCTTAGTTTTTGTCTCCCTTAGTTCTGTCTTTTTGTTTCTTTTTCACACTTTTATATTTTTAAAAAAAGAAAACAGTAGAAAATCATAAAACAAAAAATAAAAATAAATAAAACAAATAAACTAAAAAAAAAAGGGTCTAAACATGAGGGATAAGACCATTAAGAAGCCTCAGGGGTCAAAAGGGGGAATAATGGCCCCTGAAAATCCTAGCTACAGCACTGCACAGCATAGGCCCCAGGCAGATAAGGCAGCCCCAGCTCCTGGTGGTTCTGCCAGCAGACCTACCCCTGTGGCTAATACCTGGTCACAGGTGGTTTCTGCTGGCCCCAGTAATACCACCGCTGGGGCTGAGGGGCAGATCACCAGGAAGCATGGGGTTAAATGACAGATGTCTGGGGTCTACAGCATTGATATCTATCTGCGTGCTGCAGCTAATGTCATCAGCCCCTCTGTTATAGTAGCAGCCAGCAAAATGTACGGGAAAGCAGTTTTCTTTACCCGTACTCTGGCTGCTGCACACATTCTTATACAGAGAGGCATCACAGTGGGGGGATTATATGTCCCAATAGAACCCCTGGAAGGGTTGGGCACAAAAGTAACACTCTATAATGTGCCCCCCTTCCTACCAGACTCCCTCCTGCGCCCCCACCTGCTAACCCTAGGGGAAGTAAAAACACCATTTATTAAAATTCCCCTGGGGTGCAGAGAGAGAGCACTACGTCATGTGCTCTCTTTCAAGAGGCAGGTACAAATGTGCCTGCCTCAGGGCGCATAAAACATAGAGGGGTCTTTTGGGGTTCCATTTGAGGGGGTGCTGTACAGGATTTTTTACAGCACTACGCAGGTGCAGTGCTATCATTGCAAGGGGTTGGGGCATACACGTAGGAATTGTCATAATGTAAAGCATCATGCCCCAGCCCCAGCAAATGGCACCTCCGTCAGTACGGCACCCATCCCTGCTGAGCCCATAACAGCGGGGACCTCAAGGGTCATAGCCCCCCCACAGAGCTCAGGCAAGGAGGCCGTTCCTCAAGCCACCACCACGGCCTCCAAACCCCCTTCTTCCCGAAAAAAGCCATCTGTGTCTGTGGTCTCCAGCAAGACTGCAGACACAGGGAAAAAGGGGAAGAATGTCACCGGTCCTCCCAGTGTCACAGCTGCATCTCCCAAGTCCCAATCTGCCCCCACCATAATTACATCAGTTAGTGTGGGGGCACAGTGTAAGCAGAGGGATAATAAGCCCTCTGCAGGGGAGGCAGCTAGTGGCAGCTCCTCTTCCAGGAGAGACGTCCCCAGGAAGAGGAAGCATAAAACCAACAGGGAGGTTGCTGATAAGTGGGAAGTGCTCTGTAGTGGAGCACCTCCCTCTAAAAGCAAGAAGAGGAACAAAACATCTCCTCCTCATCTGGTGACATTGTCTGGCCCGGTTATTAAGCTCAGCCAGCCGGTGCCAGACCACACATCTCTCTCTCCAGACCCTATAGGGGTTAATGTGGAAAAGGGTCTGGAGGAAAAGCAGGGGCAAGAGGGTCTCCCAAGTGAGGCAGGGGTAGACAAGAAAGATCAGGTTCTGCCTCTGGCCTTTGAGGGGGGTCCCAACAAAGCCCCTGCTGAATGGGTAGTCAGTGTCCCTGAGGTGCTGAGCTTCAAGGGCACCAGCCAGTCTCCTCCTCCAGTGTCACTCTCTAGTGACGTACCTCGGGCTTTGTTAGAGCCCCAGGCCGAGTCACTACTGGAGGGGGGGAATATAGGCATGACCCCCATTCAGGACCCCATGGATTTGTCTGTCAGGGGGGATGTGGCACAAGGGGAAGTGGAAATGGGGGAGGGTGATAAAACAGGTTTTCCTGTTAACATCATGGGAGAGCCTGTCTACCCTCCTCAGCCGTCCACTGACCCTAACATCGGTGCCATCCAAGCTGAGCAAGCAGCGGTGGAACTGGCAGAGGAGGCATATAAAGCCTCCAAGGCTTCCATTAAGGAAGCCATGCCAGCCACTGCTGTCCAGCCAGCTACCCCTGAATGCACTCCTGAAGCTACAGGGGTGCAGCAGCAATCCAAGGGTCCATTATTTACCTTGAAGGGTGCTAAAAGGACTCCTTCTGTATCATCTAAGAGGGGGTCCCTGAGAATAAAGCTGAGGAAACTGACTCCAGCCGGGGAGGATGGAGTAAAAGCCCTCAGCCAAGAGGAGCCCAGGGGTGACCCACTAAAAGGAACATCAGATTCTGGGTGGGTTATCCCTGTCAAGGAAATAGATCTATTCCTTGAGAGCACCCTTCATGGACAAAAGAAAAGGAAGGTGCGGCTGGCCTTGGAGAGGTGGAAGAATATGTCGTTTATTCTCCACTCTCTCCAGCAATATCTAGTGGTCAGCACTAGGGCCAAGAATTCTGGGACTGCGGAGCATCTCCACGTCCGGAAATTCTATAAAATGTGCGTGTCCTATCAGCAGTCTCAAGGGTCTGAGGAACGCACAATTCCTGACACGCAGTAATGGCTTTGCACATCAGCACGCTAAATACCAATGGCTGTCAAGACAGTTTCCGCAGGTTCCAGGTACTCTCCTATTTATATCAGGGAGGGTACTCTGTGAGCTTCCTGCAGGAAACTCACACCACTCCAGAGGCTGAGGCCTCGTGGCAACTGGAGTGGAGAGGCAGGGTCTTCTTCAGCCACTTCACATCGGCGTCATGTGGAGTGGTGACCCTGTTCTCAGAGTCTTTTCAGCCAGAGCTGCTGCTTGTGAAAGCTGTTATCCCAGGCCGTCTAATCCACCTCCGGGTCCGAGAGCAGGGTAGCATCATTAACCTAGTTAATATATATGCCCCTGCTGGAGGGCCCGAGAGAGTGAGGTTCCTCGCCAGACTGTACCAGTTTTTGGAGACGGTTGACACAGATGAGTGTTTGGTACTCGGGGGTGATTTCAACTGCACCCTCGACGCTCTGGACCGGAATAGTCCAGAGCCGTACCCGCCTTCTGCGTCAGCGCTGCGGGAGATCATCGCCTGCTTCTCCCTGGAGGACATCTGGCGAGAGAAGAACCCAGGGGCATCAGACGGTTTCACATACGTCAGGGTGAGAGCCGGTCTGGTGTCCCACTCCCGGATCGACAGACTATATATATCTAGTCACTATATGTCACGAGTCGGTTCTTGTGCCATTAGGCTGGCTCCGTTCACAGACCACAACTGTGTGTCTGTGACGGTGGCGCTAACGCCAACAGCGCCACGAGCCGCCTATTGGCACTTCAACAATGCTTTGTTGAAGGACCAGGGGCTCGTGACATTGATCCGGGAGTTTTGGACGGACTGGAGGGGTTGCAAGGGGGACTTTGCCACGTTAAAACTGTGGTGGGACGTGGGCAAGGTTCATTTGCGACTTCTGTTTCAGGAATATACCAAGGGTGCGAGTGGGCAGCGCGAAGCTGAGTTGGAGTCACTCCGGGGGGAGGTATTCCATCTGGAGCAGAGGCTGTTCACTTGTAGGGACCAATCCCTGCAGAGCGAGTATGTAGAGAGGAAGGGTGTCCTCTGTGACCTGGAACGACACCAGGCCAAGGGGGCATACGTGCGCAGCCGCTTAGGTTTTCTCAAAGATCTAGACCGCTGCTCGCGCCTCTTCTACTCACTGGAGAAAAAGGGGGCTAACAGTAGGCATATCACTTGTCTTCTAGATGAAGACGGTGCCCCCCTTACAGATCCGGAGAGTATCCGGTATAGAGCCCGGAACTTTTATAAAGATCTTTACTTTCCGGATCCCATTTCTCCAGACGCCTGCAGGGTGCTATGGGAGGGGCTCCCCACAGTCAGTGAGGGTGTAAGAGAGCGGCTTGATATACCACTATCTTTTCAAGAGCTCTCTGAAGCCCTCCGTGCCATGTCCTGTGAGAAGTCTCCAGGACTGGACGGACTGACTGTTGAGTTTTTCCAATTTTTCTGGGAGACTCTGGGACCTGATTTCCATCTGGTCCTTGGGGAAGCCCTGGAGACCGGGGAGATGCCCCTGTCTTGTCGCAGGGCAGTACTTGCCCTGCTGCCCAAAAAGGGGGATCTCCAGCTTATTAAGAACGGCGACCGGTCTCTCTGCTCAGCACGGACTACAAGATTGTAGCTAAAGCCATCTCGCTTAGACTTGGGTCTTTGCTGGCAGAATTGGTTCACCCTGACCAGTCCTATGCGATCCCGGGCCGGACTATCTTTGATAGTATCTTTCTGGTCCGGGATCTATTGCATTATTCTCGCAGGACTGGTCTGTCACTCGCCTTTCTCTCTTTAGATCAAGAGAAGGCGTTTGACAGGGTGGACCATGGTTACCTCATAGCCACTCTGCAAGCGTACGGCTTTGGCCCACAGTTTGTGGGCTTTATAAGAACGCTGTACGCCTCTGCAGAGTGTTTACTTAAAATCAATTGGTCCCTAACAGCACCTTTGGTATTTGGACGAGGGGTGCGTCAAGGATGTCCCTTGTCTGGACAGTTATATGCACTGGCCATCGAGCCTTTCCTCTGCCTACTGAGGAAAAGGCTCACAGGGCTGGTGCTAAAAGATCCAGACATGCGGATTGTCCTTTCAGCTTATGCTGACGATGTGCTCCTCGTGGCCCAGGATCCAGTTGATCTTGAGCTGGCAAAACAGTGCCAGGAGATATATTCAGCTGCCTCCTCCGCTCAGATCAACTGGTCCAAATGCACAGGCATTTTAGAGGGTAATTAACAGGTAGACTCTTTGCCTCCCACGTTTCGTGACATCACGTGGGAGGCAGATGTCATTAAATATCTGGAGGGTCTACCTGTCCGCTGCGGACGCTTCCGTCCCAGACAACTGGAGGGAGTTAGAGGGCAGTGTCCTCTCTCGTCTGGGACGATGGAGGGGTCTAGCAAAAATGCTTTCCCTTAGGGGGCGGACTCTAGTGGTGAATCAGCTGGTGGCTTCTCAGATCTGGCACCGGCTGATTTGTCTGAGTCCAACCCCCGAGTTTGTCACCAATATCCAGAGGAATTTGTTAGATTTCCTCTGGATGGGAAGGCATTGGGTCTCTGCAGGGGTGGCAAGTCTGCCTTTGGTGGAGGGTGGACAGGGAGTAGTTTGTGTGTGCTCCCAGTTGTCCACCTTCCGCCTTCAGTACCTGCAGAGATACCTATATGCAGATCCCTTTCCGCAGTGGTGCGCACTGGCATCCAGCTTTTATCGCCAGTTGCGCAACCTGGGGTATGACCGGCAATTATTTCTGATCGGGCCCGAGGGGTTTGGGAGAGACCTCTCTGTGTTGCCGGCATACTACCAGGAAACCCTCAAGGCCTGGAGCATGGTCTCCGTGACCAGGCAGGGCGTTCCTTTGGGGGATGAAATATTCACGGAGCCCCTGCTATTTAATCCAGCAGTGGGGGCTCCAATGTTACAGTCCCCCTGTATCATCCGCCGCCTTAGTCATGCACGGATGACCCGAGTCGGGGATCTCCTGGAATACGGGCGTTCTGATTGGGTGTCACCCCAGGAGCTTGTGCTCCGTTTGGGATATGTGACGCCCAAAGTCTCAGGGCGCTTGCTCCAGGAGATTAGAGATGCCATCTCCCCCGACTCGCGCACCTTCCTTCGCAGGGCTTTGCAGGCCGGAGTGCCACATGCACCTTTCAACACCCCTGCTCCTGCTGTTTGCATTGGACACAAGCCCCGTGTTTCCCCTCAGGCTCCTCCTGTCCCCAACCTCTCAAAGTTGAGGGACATACCCTCGGCATGCTTTCGTGGCATGCCGAGGAAGAGCTTATATTCTCTCGTGCTCCATACAGTGCACTTCCTTGCCATCGTGACCCGTCCCGATACCATCTGGAGGCGGGTCCTACCAGCTGATGAGGGCAAGAGGCCCCGGTGGAGGGAACATTATTCTGATTTAGTTCCACGACCCACCGGAGAGTGCTCCATGGTGCACTGAGCACGGGAGAGTACTTAGCTAAATTCACGGACTCTCCCTCCACTTGTCCATTCTGTGGCAAGGGAGAGTCCGTGTATCATATTTATTTTAGTTGCGCCAGACTGCAGCCCCTCTTGTCACTCTTAAGGGGCCTCCTCCTGCAGTTCTGGCTGCATTTCTCCCCTCACATTTTTATTTTTGGGCGCCCAGTGTCCTGGGGCAATAAGGCCAGGGACCTCCTCGTCAACCTGCTCCTGGCATTAGCCAAGTTGGCTATATATAAGTCCAGGAAGCAGTGTTTGATAGGGGGGGTTCCCTTGTCACCTGAGGCCATGTTCCGGGTGCTGGTGCGCTCCCGTATCCGGGCAGAATACCACCTGGCTTTGTCCACTGGGGGAATGGATGAGTTTGTCTCCCAGTGGGCTGTAGATGGTGTGCTCTGCTCGGTATGCCCCCATCCGGTTTCTTTTTCTTTCAACCTCCTAATATGATTTTTATTTAGTTTACAGAACATGTTTTCTCATCATTTTAAAATACACTGTGCCAAGTTCAACCAATCCAATCTAGTTGGGGTACCAACAGTCCACATTTAAAAAACAAATAATTTTATTTTCTTAAATCTAAGTGCATTTGCCTGACCGCCAATCAAAGTTCATTTGCTTGACCGCTAACCAGTGTGTGTGTCAGGCTTACAAGTACTGTGCCAAGTTCAACCAATCCAATCTATTTGGGGTACCAACTGTCCACATTTAAAAAAAAATGACAGGCAGAGGCAGGACACCCCGCAGAGGCCGTCATGGTCGTGGTGCTGTGATTCCCTTTGGCCCTACAATAATGCCCAGTGTTCAGAGGCCAGTTACCCTGAACTTGAAAAGTTCAGAGGGCGTAGTTGACTGGCTAACACAGGACACCTAATCTTCTAAAGCTTCCACTTGGAACATTGACGCACCATTCATCTCCAGCTTAGCTTCGGGCACCTCTCAAGTTACCACTCACCCGCCTGCCGCCACCACCAACACTAGTACCACAGCCAATTCAATTGATCAGTCAGAAGAGTTATTTACACATCAGTTTGAAGAAATGAGTGATGCGCAACCATTATTGCCAGAGAATGTAGATAACAGGGATATGTCTCAGTCAGGCAGCATTACACACTTGTACGTACGATGTGAAGATGATGATGATGTACCCGCTGCTGCTTCCGTTGTTCAGTTGTCATATACAAGTGAGGCGGGTGATGATGATGACGATGCGTCCGTGTATGTCACGTTGGTGCCCGCTAGAAGAGAAGAAGAACAAGGGGAAAGTTCAGATGGGGAGACAGAGAGGAGGAGGAGACGAGTTGGAAGCAGAGGGAGGTCATCGCAATGAGCTAGTGGCACAGTCAGACAGCATGCATCAGCACCCGGCGTCAGACAGCACGCCAATCAACGCATGCTGTTGCCACCACCAGAATGCCGTCACCGCCGAGCTTAGCAGTGTGGCATTTTTTTTGTGTGTCTGCCTCTGACAACAGCAAAGCCATTTGCAACCTGTGCCAAAAGAAACTGAGTCGTGGGAAGTCCAACACCCACCTAGGTACAACTGCTTTGCGAAGGCACATGATGTCACATCATAAACGCCAATGGGATCAACACATGAGTACAAGCAGCACACAAACTCAAAGCCGCCATCCTTCTTCTGGTCCAGCATCTTCATCCACATCAACCACTGCTGTCCTCCTTGCCCCCTCTCAACTATCCACCACTCCGTCTCTCGCCACAAAGTCACCCCCTTGCCCGGCGTCTGACAGCTGGCTTGTCTGAACTCTTGGCCGGCCAGCTTTTACCATACAAGCTGGTGGAGTCTGAGGCGTTCAAAAAGTTTTTAGCGATTGGGATACCGCAGTGGAAGGTACCCGGCCGAAATTTCTTTGCCCAAAAGGCAATCCCCAACCTGTACTCAATTATGCAAAAGGAAGTAATGGCATCTCTGGCACACAGTGTTGGGGCAAGGGTCCATCTGACCACTGATACCTGGTCTGCAAAGCATGGTCAGGGCAGGTATATCACCTACACTGCGCATTGGGTAAACCTGGTGACGGCTGCCAAGCATGGAATACGTGGCTCTGCAGATGAGTTGGTGACACCCCCACAACTTGCAGGCAGGCCTGCTGCCACCTCCTCTACTCCTCCTACTCCATCCTCTTCCATAACCTCCTCGGCTGAGTACTCTTCTGCTGCTGCTATGTCTTGCTCCACATCAACGGCACCCCCCCAGCTCCGCAGGTACTATTATACATCCCGGATACAGCATTGTCACGCCGTCTTGGGGTTGACTTCCCTGAAAGCATAGAGTCACACCGGACCAGCACTCCTGTCCGCCCTGAGCGCCAAGGTGGATCAGTGGCTGACTCCGCACCAACTGGAGATCGGCAAAGTGGTTTGTGACAACAGAAGAAATTTGTTGGTGGCATTGAATTTGGGCAAGTTGACACATGTGCCGTGCATGGCACATTTATGTAATCTGATTATACAACGCTTTGTGCATAAGCACCCAGGCTTACAGGACATCCTGAAGCAGGCCAGAAAGGTGTGTGCTCATTTCAGGCGCGCCTACACGGCCATGGCGCACTTTACCGATATCCAGCGGTGAAACAACATGCCAGCGAGGTGCTTGATTTTAGACAGCCCGACACGTTGGAATTCAACACTCCTAATGTTCGACCGCCTGCTCCAACAAGAAAAGGCTGTTAACGAGTATTTGTATGACCGGGGTGCTAGGACAGCCTCTGCGGAGCTCTGGATTTTTTTGCCACGTTACTGGACGCTCATGCGCAATGCCTGTAGGCTTATGCCTCCTTTTGAGGAGGTGACAAACCTGGTCAGTCACATCCAGGGCACCATCAGCGACATCATACCATTTGTTTTCTTCCTGGAGAGTGCCTTGTGAAGAGTGCTGGATCAGGCCGTAGATGAGCTTGAAGTGGAAGAGGAAGAGTTGTGGTCACCATCACCGCCAGAAACAGCCTTATCAGCATCGCTTGCTGGACCTGCGGCAACACTGGAAGAGGATTGTGAGGAAGAGGAGTCAGAGGAGGAATGTGGCTTTGAGGAGGAGGAGGAAGACCAACCACAACAGGCATCCCAGGGTGCTCGTTGTCACCTATCTGGTACCAGTGGTGTTGTACATGGCTGGGGGTAAGAACATACCTTCAGTGAGATCACTGAGGACGAGGAACGGGACATGACAAGCTCGGCATCCAACCTTGTGCAAATGGGGTCTTTCATGCTGTCGTGCCTGTTGAGGGACCCTCGTATAAAAAGGATGAATGAGAACGACCTGTACTGGGTGTTCACGCTACTAGATCCCCGGTATAAGCAGAAAGTGCCTGAAATTTTACCGAATTACCACAAGTCGGGAAGGATGCAGCACTACCAAATTAAATTAAAAAGTATGCTTTACACAGCGTTTAAGGGTGATGTCACAGCACAAAGGCAATCTAACAGCGGAAGAGGTGAACATAATCCTCCTCCTCCCACGACCACAGCAAGGAGAGGACGCTTTACAGACGTGTTGTTGATGGACGACATGTAGAGCTTTGTAAGTCCTATGTATCGCCACAGCCCTTCGGGGTCCACCCTCAAAGAACGACTCGACCGTCAGGTAACAGACTACCTCGCCATAACTACAGATATCGACACTATGAGGAGCGATGAACCCCTTGACTACTGGGTGTGCACGCTTGCCCTGTGGCCTGAGCTATCCCAATTTGCCATAGAACTTCTGAACTGCCCCGCTTCAAGTGTCCTGTCAGAAAGGACCTTCAGTGCAGCAGGAGGTTTTGTCACTGATAAGAGAAGTCGCCTAGGTCAAAAAAGTCTAGATTACCTCACCTTTATTAAGATGAATGAGGGATGGATCCCGAAGGGACTGACAGTGGGCGATACATTCTATTAAAAAAGGCTTGATAGGTGAGCTGCCTTGAGTTAATAATGGTCCACAAACTAACATCAAACTTTCTGGTTACTGCAACAATACCTAATGCACCTTCTAATTGGCTGTAATACTGATTGACATTGACAACAGCCAATCAGAAGGCGCAAATGCCTTCAGCCAAACACTACGTGGGGGTGTATCCCATTGTGATTGGCTATTGTCACTGCAACCAATCAGAACATGCAGATGCCTCCAGACAATTATCCTGTGTGGGTGTATTCCATTGTGATTTGCTGAAGGCTTCTGCGCCTTGTGATTCATTTAAATAAAGATTGACAGGTGCATTATCCAATCAGAGTGGGATTTTGGGGTGTATCCCTTTTTGATTGGCTCAAACATTGGCGCCTTCTGATTGGCTGAATTTGATAGACAGCATTTTCAGCCAGTCAGAAGGCGCCATGGAAAGATGAGTAGAATATTTAGAATATTTAGAATGTTTGTTTATTTTCTTTAAAGTTGTTGTACTATTTTTTTCCCCTAGGTTGCTGATCTGAAGGGACATCTGCAAAGGTAAGTGGTCTTAATTATTTTATTTTTGCTTAGAATTAGGGTTTGTATATGTAGATAGCATTTATTGTATGTGACATAGGGGTATGTATTTTAGATAGTTAGGATTTATTGTACATTAGGGGTATGTATTTTAGATAGTTAGGATTTATTGTATATTAGATTGGGGGATGTATTTTAGATAGATAGGATTTATTGTATATTAGATAGATTGGGTGATGTATTTTAGATAGATAGTATTGATTGTATGTTAGATAGGGGGGTATTGTACTTTTTTTTATTTTATTTGTATTGTATTGTATGTATTCTATGTATTTCCTTTTCAGGTGTGTATTTTTTGTATGCATGTGGGGGTGTTGTAATGTATTTTCATTTTCTGTAATGTTCCTTTATTTTATTTTTATGACTTCGTTTTTTTTATTTTCTGTAATGTAGATTTTTTATTTTTTGAGATTTAGGTTTTCTTATTTTATGTAATGTAGATTTTTCATTTTTGGTGACTTTAGTTTTTTTTAATTTTCTGTAATTAGAGTGGTGGGGGGTTTATTAGGGGGTAGGTAGGTAGTGTAGGTTTTAATAGGTTAGTGTAGAGGGAGGGTTAGTTTAGATGTAATGGTTTATTGGGGGGTATAGTGCAGTGTAGTGTTTTTACTAAGTGTCATGCTGGTCCTTGAGGACCGTCATGGCACTTATGTGGTTAATGTTAGGGTTGTAACAGCCCTATAAGGGTCATAATATAACCTTATGGGTCTGATGGGGTTAAATAGAGGCTTATGAGGGTCTGTATTGACCCCCATGAGTGACAGGGTTAATCATGGGTATATTGGTGTCTGTATTGACCCCCATGTGTAACAGGCTTAATAATAGGTTTATGGTGGTCTGTATTGACCCCCATAAGTGACAAGGTTATTTTTTGGCTTATGGGGGTCTGTATTGACCCCCATGAGTGACAGGGTTAATCATGGGTTTATGGGTGTCTGTATTGATCCCCATGAGTGACAGGCTTAATAATAGGTTTATGGTGGTCTGTATTGACCCCCATGAGTGACAAGGTTATTTTTTGGCTTATGGGGGTCTGTATTGACCGCCATGAGTGACAGGGTAATTAAGGGTTTATGGGGGTCTGTATTGACCCCCATGAGTGACAGTGTTAATTATTGACTTATGGGGGTCTGTATTGACCCCCATGAGTTACAGGGTTAGTTATAGGTTTATGGGGGTCTGTATTGACCCCCATGAGTGAAAGGGTTAATTAAGTTCTTATGGGGGTCTGTATTGACCCCCATGAGTGACAGTGTTAATTATAGGTTTATGAGTGTCTGAATTGACGCTCATGAGTGACGGGGTTACTTAAGGGTTTATGGAGGTCAATATTGACCCCCATGAGTGACAGGGTTAATTATGGGTTTATGGGGGTCTGTATTGACCCCCATGAGTGACAGGCTTAATTATGGGTTTAGGGTGGTCTGTATTGACCCCCATGAGTGACAAGTTTTTTTTTGGCTTATGGGGGTCTGTATTGACTGCCATGAGTGACAGGGTAATTAAGGGTTTATGGGGGTCTGGATTGACCCTCATGAGTGATAGGGTTTTTTAGGGGTTGATGGGGCTCTTTATAGAGCCCCATAAGTGATAGGGTTATTTTTTTTTATTATGGGTCCTTTAAGGACCTTTACGGTCCTTTAAGGACCCGTAAGGTAAGAAATCTGAATTTTGATTGCAGCTGGGGTCCCCGATGGCGTGCGATCTGGGACACCCACTGCGAGGGTTAATGTGGGCTTAATCAGGGACCCCCACTGCGAGGGTTAAAGTGTGGTTAATGCAGGTTTCCAAGCTTATCTCGGATCCCTTCTTGGCTAAGTTGTACGTGGCTGGGCGGTCCGGTGTCGTGGAGCCTCGTTTTCATTTTTTCCGGCAGCCATTTTTTCTTTGCTTAGCCGTTTTTCGAGTGCCGAAACGGTGGCATTTGGGGTTAAATTCGAGCTTAACCTCACTTCCAGATGTCCTGGCTGTCCCCACCCCCTCCCCTATGTACTGTGGGTGATTTTTTTTTTTTCATTATTTGTTTTTTTAGTGTGTTTTTAGTGTTTTGTGCTTGCGCGGTTTGAAAGGCTAGTGCAAGACACAAGGGAGGGAGAGGAGGAGGGGAAGGAGAGGACTAAGTGCTGCAAGTTAACGGTTGTGTGGGGTGGTTTGGGGCGCTGTGGGACTAAGCGAGGGTCTGCATTTGCGGACCAAACTGCATCCCTCGTTTCGCTTTGGTAGATGGCAAAGCGTGACAACATTTCGTAGTTTGACAACTACACTTATATGTGATTTCTATCATATCGCTAGTCTAATGATATCTGATCTCACTGCTGTTTACTTGGAAATCTCTCCCAGTTCTTGACATTTTAAAAAAGCCTATTGGTAATTTCAACCCAATGTAAAGGCAGAAAAATTACAAAGAGAACCCTGGATGCCTTAAATCAAATGTTATGAATGAGCTAACACATTAAGTGTGTCAGGTTTGAGGCTTGATTGATCAAACACTATATATTTAAGGGGCTAATGTCACTACTTGATGCCCATGATACAGGCAATTCGCTAGAATCCCCCACAACCCCACAATATTCGATACTCCCAATGTGCCTGGGTATTTCCCAGGATTCCTCCTTAATACCCACTACCCTCTATGAGCTGGGTATCCTCTGGGATTCCACATTAATACCAGCTACCCCATAAGTGCAGTTTATCCCCCAAGATACCAACTTAATACCTTCTACTGCCTATGAGCCCCAGGTTTCCCCCAACTAAAGTATATTCATGGGCATCATTATGGACCAACATGGCTTCTAAATATTTTCATTGTGGTTCATATGGACCCCCATGGTAACTAATGATAACCTGTAAACTACTGGGGTTCCAACAAACCCCATGGTATACTAAAGGACCTCCATGGAATGTAGAGTTATCTTTTAAACTATGAAAATCCATATTGGACCCCCCTGGACCCTAAAAAAATTACAACTATATGTGGAGAAATATACATAACCTATCCCTTTCCCAGAGTCCAAAAATTAACAATTAAGCCACTCTCTGTTTGTTATGGAGCATATTTATTAAAATGGTAAAAACTAATTTTCTGAAAAAAATAAATATAATTATTAATACCACAAAGCACTCCATGACGTAATTGGTCATTACTTTCATATCACAAATTTGCACAAATGTAATAACTTCAAAAACTTTGGAATCCTATTATTGATTGGTAATTGATATAAACAAAAAGTAGCACAAAGGCTAAGGAACTGTTTGTTATTTACTTATGAAAATAAATCTTGTATATCTACAGTATATAGTAAAAAAATGGTTAACACGTTTACATTTCTGAAGCAATAAGGTTTCTTCAAATTCACATGTCCTTACATTTCTCTGTCACTGGAAACAAAGGTTATTAGGTTCTTATTACCAGAGTTGCCTAATAAAATCTACTAATTCAATATATGTACTAGAATGAACAGGATCCACATAATATATAAATAAGTTTCTTTCACCAAAAATATTAGAGTGGAACTATAGAGCTGAAATTCTGGATCTTCTTTCTAATGCATATGTTATATTTTTACTCCACAGTAGAGGTTGCTAGTTTTTTTATTGCAAAAATAGCAACTAGATTTTTTGTGCTATCAATTATTTTCAAAAATGAAACTTATCAGACCTCATTTATATTAGTACTATTACACCAGGCATTCATCAGGAGCTTCACATTAACAAAGAAACAATAAAAATAAGACTCACTAAGTGAGCTGTATGCCAATAAGAAGTAGGCAGAATGGTACTGGAACATGTTTAAAGGTATTATTAGGTATGCAGCCAACTTTTCTAAATCTCGCACAGCAACATATGACAAACAATATTAATGAACATTTCTCCTATGAAATGTCCATGGAGTTCAATGTATGTTATAAAATTTAGATCAGATTGCTGTTGTTACATTTTACTACTATTTACAAAAAACAGTCATATCTTAATTAAAACATTTAGATAGCTCTTTTATTAGGGATAAAAAGAAGAATTAATTAATACATTTGGCGTTTTTAGGAGATCGTAAATCGACTAGGTGAGGAAGAAAATGGCGTCTGTAAACCAGTATTTGATTTGAAAAAGGATCAAACGAGGCTGAAGGCCGAAAAACTTAGGAGCTCCGAAGGCGATCATCACGGGGCCCACATATTAGAGGGGGGAGAGCCTCGCATTGTGTGGCAAACAGCATTGCCAGGCTTCAAATTTTATTGCCGTAATTTTTGATGGGCAATTCGCTAGTACTTAAATAATAACAATGAATAAAGAAAAACATTTACATATCATCATCAACAATAGTTAGTCAAGAAGTGTTTAAAGGTTTAGCGAGTGATCTGCTTACTTTATAAATTAGGCCCCCATTTAATTCTGTAATAACCTTCATAGAGCTCTATGTCTGCGGATTAGAAATTAGTTACAGTTATGGATATATTTAATTGACTCAGGCTTGCAAGTACAGTCTCATAGGCACCAGACACAAACCATGAACCCCTATGTAGCATTTCAGGACATGATCAATTTAGCAAGCCTGTAAGTTACAAATTAGACAGAGCCAATAGTAAATGAGACTGCCAAACATAGAGTTTAGACTACAGTTAATTAGTGCTTAGAAGTATGATTTGTGATAAGACTTGCAATTCAGAAATTTAGAAATCAATTAAAAATAACTGTTCATGTGGGTGGCCTGATATGTATTAGCTCCTTGATTCCTGGGATCAATATCACACACAAATAAAATGTAAAAAAAAATAAAAAATGATACTTTAAGGGCCACTAAATTTTATTTTATCTGATTTTTTGTTGATGTTTAATTTCTAGCCTCAGTTCTGCCTCATAGTCCTCCTCCTAAGTGACTTCAAACAATCAGGTTGCAGGGGTGTGTTCCCATTAAAGTCTATAGGAAAGCTTTTGGCCAGCACAGCAGTGACATCACTGATAGAGGCTTGACTGCCTGCCTTGTATGTCAGCAGCCCTCAGCCTGCTTAATGAAACACTTTAGTATCTCCCATCCTCTTCCCCTCTTTCTCTCCCATCATCTCCCCCCCTTTTCTATCCCATTCTATTCCCCCTCTGTCTATCCCATCCTCTCCTCTTTTGTCTATCCCATACTCTCCCCATTTGTCTCTCCCATCCTCTACCCCCTCTGGCTCTCCCATCCTCTCCACTCTCTGTCTCTCTAATCATCTCCATTCTCTGTCTCTCCATTCCTCTCGACTCTCTATCTCTCCAATCCTCTCCACTCTCTATCTCTCCAATCCTCTCCACTCCGCTAACTCTCCAATTGTCTCTCCCCTCTGTTTCTCCCACCCTCTCCACTGCCTGTCTCTCTCATCCTCTCCACTCTCTGTCTCTCTCATCCTCTCCCCCTCTGTCTCTCCCATCCTCTCCCCCTCTTTCTCTCCCATCATCTCACCCTCTCTCTCTCCCATCCTCTCCATTCTCTTTCTCTCCCATCTATCTCTCCCCCTGTCTCTCACGTCCTCTCCTCCTCTGTCTCTTCCATCCTCTCCTCCACTGTCTCTCCCATCCTCTCCCACTCTCTGTCTCTCCCATCCATTCCCCTCTCTGTCTCTCCGATATTCTCAACCTCTCTGTGTCTCCCATCCTCCCCCCTCTCATTCCTATCCTCTGCCCATTTTGTCTATCCCATCATCTCTCCCCTCTGTCTTTCCAATCCTCCTTCTCTCCCATCCTCTCACCCTCTGTCTCTCCCATCCTCTCATCCTCTGTCTCTCCCATCTATCTCTCCCCCTTTCTCTCCCATCTACTCTCCTGTTAATCTCTCTAATCCTCTAACCCCTCTGTCTTTCCCATCCTCTCCACTCTGCCTCTCTTATCTTTCTCTCCCCTGTCTCTCCCATCCTCTCCCCCTCTTTCTCTCCCATCATCTCCCCCATTTGTCCATCCCATTCTTCCCCCTTTGTCCATCCCAATCTCCCCCCTTTCTCAATCCCATTCCCCCCTCTGTCTATCCCATCCTCTCCCCTCTGTCTATCCCATCCTCTCTTTCTCTGTCTATCCCATCCTCGCCCCCTCTGTTTATCCCATCTTCCCCACCTCTGTCTATCCCATCCTCTCCCCCTCTGACTCTCCCATCCTCTGCACTTTCTGTCCTTCCCATCTATCTCTCCACCTTTCTCTTCCATTCTCTCTCCCTTTCTCTCCCATCTTCTCCACCTCTGTATCTGTTATACTCTCCCCCCTCTGTCTCTCCCATCCTCTCCCCTCTGTCTATCCCATCCTCTCCTCTCTCATTCTCTCCAATCCTCTCCACTCTCTATCTCTCCAATCCTCTCCACCTACTCTGTCTCTACCATCCGCTCCACCTTCTTCTCTCCCATTCTCACACCCTCTGAATATCCCATCCTCTGCACTTTCTGTCTTTCCCAACTATCTCTCCACCTTTCTCTTCCATTCTCTCCCCCTTTCTCTCCCATTCTCTCCCCCTCTGTCTCTGTTATACTCTCCACCCCCTGTCTCTCTCATCATCTCCACTCTCTTTCTCTCACCCTCTGTCTCTCACATCCTCTCACCCTCTGTCTCTCCCATCTATCTCTCCCCCCTTTCTCTCCCATCTTTCTCACCCCCTTTCTCTCCCATCTACTCTCCCCTTAATCTCTCTAATCCTCTCACCCCTCTGTCTTTCCCATCCTCTCCACTCTGCCTTTCCCATCTATATCTCCCCTGTCTCTCTCATCCTCTCCCCTATTTCTCTCCCATCATCTCCCCCCTTTGTCCATCCCTTTCTCCCCCCTTTGTCCATCCTATTCTCCCCCCTATGTCTATCTCATCATCTCCCCTATCTGTCTCTCCCATCCTCTACTCCCTCTGACTCACAAATTCTCCAACTACTCTGTCTCTCCCATCCGCTCCACCTCCTTCTCTCCCATTCTCTCACCCTCTGACTCTCCCATCCTCTGCACTTTCTGTCTCTCCCATCTATCTCTCCACCTTTCTCTACCATTCTCTCCCCCTTTCTCTCCCATCATCTCCCCCTCTGTCTCTGCTATACTCCCCCCTCTGTCTCTCTCATTCTCTCCACTCTCTTTCTCTCTCATCCTCTCCACTCTCTGTCTCTCCCATTCTCTCCAATCTCTGTCTCTGCCATCCTCTCCTCTCTCTATCTCTCCAATCCTCTCCACTCTTTGTCTCTCACATTCTCTCCACTCTCTGTCTCTCCCATCCTCTCCCTCTCTGTTTCTCACATACTCTTCCCCCTCTTTCTCTCACATCCTGTCCCCTCTCTGTATCTCCCATCCTCTCACACCTCTGTCTCTCCCATCCTCTCACACCTCTGCCTCTCCCATCCTCTCCACTCTGTGTCTCTCCCATCTATCTCTCCCCATCTCTCCATCCTCTCCCGCTTTCTCCCCAATTGTCTCTCCCCTCGGTTTCTCCTACCCTCTCCACTGCCTGTCTCTCTCATCCTCTCCACTCTCTGTCTCTCCCATCCTCTCCCCCTCTGTCTCTCCCATCCTCTCCCCCTCCTTCTCTTTCATCATCTCACCCTCTCACTCTCCCATCCTCTCCACTCTCTGTCTCTCCCATCCTCTCCTCCTCTGTCTCTTCCATCCTCTCCTCCACTGTCTCTCCCATCCTCTCCCACTCTCTGTCTCTCCCATCCATTCCCCTCTCTGTATCTCCCATCCTCTCAACCTCTCTGTGTCTCCCATCCTCTCCTCCTCTCATTCTCTCCTATCCTCTGCCCATTCTGTCTATCCCAACATCTCTCCCCTCTGTCTCTCCAATCCTCCTTCTCTCCCATCCTCTCACCCTCTGTCTCTCCCATCCTCTCACCATCTGTCTCTCCCATCTATCTCTCCCCCCTTTCTCTCCCATCTGTCTCTCCCCCTTTCTCTCCCATCTACTCTCCCCTTAATCTCTCTAATCCCCTCACCCCTCTGTCTTTCCCATCCTCTCCACTCTGCCTCTCCCATCTATATCTCCCCTGTCTCTCCCATCCAGTCCCCCTCTTTCTCTCCCATCATCTCCACCCTTTGTCCATCACATTCTCACCCCTTTGTCCATCCCATTCTCCCCCCTCTGTCTATGTCATCTTATAACCCTCTGTCTATCTAATACTCTCCCCTATCTGTCTATCCCATCCTCTCCCCTCTGTCTATCCCATCTTCTCCCCCTCTGTCTATCTAATACTCTCCCCTATCTGTCTCTCCCATCCTCTACCCCCTCTGACTCACCCATCCTCCACCTACTCTGTCTCTCCCATCATCTCACCCTCCTTCTCTCCCATCATCTCATCCTCCTTCTCTCCCATCATCTCTCCCCCTGTCTCTCCCATCCTTTCTTCCACTGTCTCTCCCATCCTCTCCCACTCACTTTCTCTCCCATCCATTCCCCTCTCTGTCTCTCCCATCCTCTCTGTGTCTTCCATCCTCTCCCCCTCTCATTCTCTCCTATCCTCTCCCCCTCTTTGTCTGTCCATTCCTCTCCCACTCTCTGTCTCTCTCATCCTCTTCCCCTCTCTGTCTCTCCCCATCATCTCTCCCCTCTGTCTCTCTCATCCGCTGCCCCCTCTGTCTCTCCCATCCTCTCCTCCTCCTTCTTTCCCATCCTCTCACCCTCTGTCTCTCCCATCCTCTCCACTCTCTGTCTCTCCCATCTATCTCTCCCCACTTTCACTCCCATCCTCTCCCCCTTTTCTCCCATCTGCTCTCCCCTTAATCTCTGTCATCCTATTCCCCTCTGTCACTCCCATCCTCTCCCACTCTCTGTCTCTCCCATCCATTCCCCTCTCTGTCTCTCTCATCCTCTCAACCTCTGTGTGTCTCCCATCCTCTCCCCCTCTCATTCTCTCCTATCCTCTGCCCATTCTGTCTATCCCAACATCTCTCCCCTCTGTCTCTCCAATCCTCCTTCTCTCCCATCCTCTCACCCTCTGTCTCTCCCATCCTCTCACCATCTGTCTCTCCCATCTATCTCTCCCCCCTTCCTCTCCCATCTGTCTCTCCACCTTTCTCTCCCATCTACTCTCCCCTTAATCTCTCTAATCCCCTCACCCTTCTGTCTTTCCCATCCTCTCCACTCTGCCTCTCCCATTTATATCTCCCTGTCTCTCCCATCCTGTCCCCCTCTTTCTCTCCCATCGTCTCCCCCCTTTGTCCATCACATTCTCCCTCCTTTGTCCATCCCATTCTCCCCCCCCTGTCTATCTCATCCTCTCCCCCCTCTGTCTATCCCATCCTCTCCCCCTCTGTCTATCCCATCCTCTCTCCCTCTGTCTATCTCATCTTCTCCCCCTCTGTCTATCCAATACTCTCCCATATCTGTCTCTCCCATCCTCTACCCCCTCTGACTCACCAATCCTCCACCTACTCTGTCTCTCCCATCCGCTCCACCTCCTCTCCCATTCTCTCACCCTCTGACTCTCCCATCCTCTGCACTTTCTGTCTCTCCCATCTATCTCTCCACATTTCTCTACCATTCTCTCCCCCTTTCTCTCCCATCATATCCCCCTCTGTCTCTGCTATACTCCCCCCTCTGTCTCTCTCATTCTCTCCACTCTCTGTCTCTCCCATCCTCTCCAATCTCTGTCTCTGCCATCCTCTCCTCTCTCTATCTCTATCTCTCCAATCCTCTCCACTCTTTGTCTCTCCATTTCTCTCTACTCTCTGTCTCTCCCATCCTCTCACCCCTGTTTCTCTCCCATCCTCTCACACCTCTGTCTCTCCCATTCTCTCACACCTCTGCCTCTCCCATCCTCTCCACTCTGTGTTTCTCCGATCTATCTCTCCCCATCTCTCCATCCTCTCCCGCTTTCTCTCCAATTGTCTCTCCAATTGGATAGACAGAGGGGGAGAAGATGAGCCTGTCTCTCTCATCCTCTCAACTGCCTGTCTCTCTCATCCTCTCCACTCTCTGTCTCTCCCATCCTTTCCCCCTCTATTTCTTCCATCCTCTCCCTATCTGTCTATCCCATCCTCTCTCCCTCTGTCTATCTCATCTTTTCCCCCTCTGTCTATCCAATACTCTCCCCTATCTGTCTCTCCCATCATCTCACAATCCTTCTCTCCCATCATCTCATCCTCCTTCTCTCCCATCATCTCTCCCCCTGTCTCTCCCATCCTCTCCTCCACTGTCTGTCCCATCCTCTCCCACTCACTGTCTCTCCCATCCTCTCCACTCTCTGTCTCTCCCATCCTCTCTGTGTCTCCCATCCTCTCCCCCTCTCATTCTTTCCTATCCTCTCCCCCTTTGTCTGTCCATTCCTCTCCCACTCTCTGTCTCTATCATCCTATTCCCCTCTCTGTCTCTCCCCATCATCTCTCCCCTCTGTCTCTCCCATCCTCTGCCCCTCTGTCTCTCCCATCCTCTCCCCCTCCTTCTCTCCCATCCTCTCACCCTCTGCATCTCCCATCCTCTCCACTCTCTGTCTCTCCCATCCTTTTCCCCTCTGTTTCACATATAGTCTTCCCCCTCTTTCTCTCACATCCTGTCCCCTCTCTGTCACTCTCCCATCCTCTCACCTCTCTGTCTCTCCCATCCTCTCACCCATATGTCTCTCCCATCCTCTCACACCTCTGTCTCTCCCATCTTCTCACACCTCTGCCTCTCCCATCCTCTCCATTCTGTGTCTCTCTGATCTATCTCTCCCCATCTCTCCATCCTCTCCCGCTTTCTCTCCAATTGTCTCTCCACTGCCTATCTCTCTCATCCTCTCCACTGCCTGTCTCTCTCATCCTCTCCACTGCCTGTCTCTATCATTCTCTCCACTCTCTGTCTCTCCCATCCTCTCCCCCTCTGTCTCTCCCATCCTCTCCCTCTGTCTCTCCCATCATCTCACCCTCCTTCTCTCCTACAATCTCATCCTCCTTCTCTCCCTTCATCTCTCCCACTGTCTCTCCCATCCTTTCCTCCACTGTCTCTCCCATCCTCTCCCACTCTCTGTATCTCCCATCCATTCCCCTCTCTGTCTCTCTCATCCTCTCTGTGTCTCCCATCCTCTCCCCCTCTAATTCTCTCCTATCCTCTCCCCCTCTTTGTCTGTCCATTCCTCTCCCACTCTCTGTCTCTCTCATCCTCTCCAACTCTCTGTCTCTCTCATCCTCTCCCTCTCTCTGTCTCTCCCCATCTCTCCCCTCTGTCTCTCCCATCCTCTGCCACCTCTGTCTCTCCAATCCTCTCCCCCTCCTTCTCTCCCATCCTCTCACCCTCTGTCTCTCCCATCCTCTCCACTTTCTGTCTCTCCCATCTATCTCTCCGCGCTTTCTCTCCCATCCTCTCCCCCTTTTTCTCCCATCTGCTCTCCCCTCTCCCTTAATCTCTGTCATCCTCTTCCCCTCTGTCACTCCCATCCTCTCCAATCTCTGTCTCTGCCATCCTCTCCTCTCTCTATCTCTCCAATCCTCTCCACTCTCTATCTCTCCAATCCTCTCCACTCTTTGTCTCTCCTATTCTCTATACTCTCTGTCTCTCTCATCCTCTGCCCCTCTGTTTCTCACATAGTCTTCCACTTCTTTCTCTCACATCCTGTCCCCTCTCTGTCTCTTCCATCCTCTCACCCCTATGTCTCTCCCATCCTCTCACACCTCTGTCTCTCCCATTCTCTCACACCTCTGCCTCTCCCATCCTCTCCACTCTGTGTCTCTCCCATCTATCTCTCCCCATCTCTCCATCCTCTCCCACTTTTTCTCCAATTGTCTCTCCACTGCCTTTCTCTCTCATCCTCTCCACTCTCTGTCTCTCCCATCTTCTCCCGCTCTGTCTCTCCCATCCTCTCCCCCTCCTTCTCTCCCATCATCTCACCCTCTCTCTCTCCCATCCTCTCCACTCTCTTTCTCTCCCATCTATCTCTCCCCTGTCTCTCCCATCCTCTCCTCCTCTGTCTCTTCCATCCTCTCCTCCATTGTCTCTCACATCCTCTCCCACTCTTTGTCTCTCCAATCCATTCCCCTCTCTGTCTCTCCTATCCTCTCAACCTCTCTGTGTCTCCCATCCTCTCCCCCTCTCATTCTCTCCTATCCTCTGCCTATTTTGTCTATCTCATCATCTCTCCCCTCTGTCTTTCCAATCCTCCTTCTCTCCCATTCTCTCACCCTCTGTCTCTCCCATCCTCTAACCCTGTCTCTCCCATCTATCTCTCCCCCTTTCTCTCCCATCTGTCTCTCCCCCTTTCTCTCCCATCTAATCTCCCCTTAATCTCTCTAATCCTCTCACCCCTCTGTCTTTCCCATCCTCTCCACTCTGCCTCTCCCATCTATATCTCCCCTGTCTCTCCCATCCAGTCCCCCTCTTTCTCTCCCATCATCTTCCCCCTTTTGTCCATCACATTCTCCCCCCTTTGTTTATCCCATTCTCCACCCTCTATCTATCTCATCTTCTCCCCCTCTGTCTATCTAATACTCTCCCCTATCTGTCTATCCCATCCTCTCCCCTCTGTCTATCCCATCTTCTCCCCCTCTGTCTATCTAATACTCTCCCCTATCTGTCTCTCCCATCCTCTACCTCTTCTGACTCACCCATCCTCCACCTACTCTGTCTCTCCCATCCGCTCCACCTCCTCTCCCATTCTCTCACCCTCTGAGTCTCCCATCCTCGGCACTTTCTGTCTCTCCCATCTATCTCTCCACCTTTCTCTACCATTCAGTCTCCCTTTCTCACCCATCTGTCTCTGCTATACTCGCCCCTCTGTCTCTCTCATTCTCTCCACTCTCTTTCTCTCTCATCCTCTCCACTCTCTGTCTCTACCATCCTCTCCAATCTCTTTCTCTGCCATCCTCTCCTCTCTCTATCTTTTCAATCCTCTCCACTCTTTGTCTCTCCCATTCTCTCTACTCTCTGTCTCTCCCATCCTCTCCCCCTCTTTTTCTCCCATCCTCTCCCCATCTGTCTATCCCATCCTCTCTCCCTCTGTCTATCTCATCTTCTCCCCCTCTGTCTATCCAATACTCTCCCCTATCTGTCTCTCCCATCATCTCACCCTCCTTCTCTCCCATCATCTCATCCCCCTGTCTCTACCATCCTCTCCTCCACTGTCTCTCCCATCCTCTCCCACTCACTGTCTCTCCCATCCATTCCCCTCTCTGTCTCTCCCATCCTCTCTGTGTCTCCCATCCTCTCCCCCTCTCATTCTCTCCTATCCTCTCCCCCTCTTTGTCTGTCCATTCCTCTCCCACTCTCTGTCTCTCTCATCCTCTTCCCCTCTCTGTCTCTCCCCATCATCTCTCCCCTCTGTCTCTCCCATACTCTGCCCCTCTGTCTCTCCCATCCTCTCCCCCTCCTTCTTTCCCATCCTCTTACACTCTGTCTCTCCCATCCTCTCCACTCTCTGTCTCTCCCATCTATCTCTCCCCGCTTTCACTCCCATCCTCTGCCCTTTTTCTCCCATCTGCTCTCCCCTTAATCTCTGTCATCCTCTTCCCCTCTGTCACTTCCATTCTCTCCAATCTATGTCTCTGCCATCCTCTCCTCTCTCTATCTCTCCAATCCTCTCCACTCTCTATCTTTCCAATCCTCTCCACTCTCTATCTCTCCAATCCTCTCCACTCTTTGTCTCTCCCATTCTCCCCACTCTCTGTCTCTCATCCTTTTCCCCTCTGTTTCACATATAGTCTTCCCCCTCTTTCTCTCACATGCTGTCCCCTCTCTGTCACTCTCCCATCCTCTCACCTCTCTGTCTCTCCCATCCTCTCACCCATATGTCTCTCCATCCTATCACACCTCTGTCTCTCCCATCTTCTCACACCTCTGTCTCTCTCATCCTTTCCACTGCCTGTCTCTCTCATTCTCTCCTATCCTCTCCCCCTCTTTGTCTGTCCATTCCTCTCCCACTCTCTGTCTCTCTCATCCTCTTCCCCTCTCTGTCTCTCCCCATCATCTCTTCCCTCTGTCTCTCCCATCCTCTGCCCTTCTGTCTCTCCCATCCTCTCCCCCTCCTTCTTTCCCATCCTCTCACACTCTGTCTCTCCCATCCTCTCCACTCTCTGTCTCTCCCATCTATCTCTCCCCGCTTTCACTCCCATCCTCTGCCCTTTTTCTCCCATCTGCTCTCCCCTTAATCTCTGTCATCCTCTTCCCCTCTGTCACTTCCATTCTCTCCAATCTCTGTCTCTGCCATCCTCTCCTCTCTCTATCTCTCCAATCCTCTCCACTCTCTATCTTTCCAATCCTCTCCACTCTCTATCTCTCCCATTCTCTCCACTCTCTGTCTCTCATCCTTTTCCCCTCTGTTTCACATATAGTCTTCCCCCTCTTTCTCTCACATCCTGTCCCCTCTCTGTCACTCTCCCATCCTCTCACCTCTCTGTCTCTCGCATCCTCTCACCAATATGTCTCTCCCATCCTATCACACCTCTGTCTCTCCCATCATCTCACACCTCTGTCTCTCTCATCCTCTACACTGCCTGTCTCTCTTATTCTCTTCACTCTCTCTCTCCCATCCTCTCCCCCTCTGTCTCTCCCATCCTCTCCCTCTGTCTCTCCCATCATCTCACCCTCCTTCTCTCCCATCATCTCATCCTCCTTCTCTCCCATCATCTCTCCCCCTGTCTCTCCCATCCTTTCCACCACTGTGTCTCCCATTCTCTCCCACTCGCTGTCTCTCCCATCCATTCCCCTCTCTGTCTCTCTCCTCTTCTCTGTGTCTCCCATCATCTCCCCCTCTCATTCTTTCCTATACTCTCCCCCTCTTTGTCTGTCCATTCCTCTCCCACTCTCTGTCTCTCTCATCCTCTCCCCTCTCTGTCTCTCCCCATCCTCTCTCCCCTCTGTCTCTCGCATCCTCTGCCCCCTTTGTCTCTCCCATCCTCTCCCCCTCATTCTCTCCCATCTATCTCTCCCCTCTTTCTCTCCCATCCTCTCCCCCTTTTTCTCCCATCTGCTCTCACCTCTCCCTTAATCTCTGTCATCCTCTTCCCCTCTGTCACTCCCATCCTCTCCAATCTCTGTCTCTGCCATCCTCTCCTCTCTCTATCTCTCCAATCCTCTCCACTCTCTATCTCTCCAATCCTCTCCACTCTCTATCTCTCCAATCCTCTCCACTCTTTGTCTCTCCCATTCTCTACACTCTCTGTCTCTCCCATCCTCTCCCCCTCTGTTTCTCATATAGTATTCCCCGTCTTTCTCTCACATCCTGTCCCCTCTGTCACTCCCATCCTCTCACCTCTCTGTCTCTCCCATCCTCTCACCCCTATTTCTCTCCCATCCTCTCATACCTCTGTCTCTCCCATTCTCTCACACCTCTGCCTCTCCAATCTTCTCCCCTCTGTGTCTCTCCGATCTATCTCTCCCCATCTCTCCATCCTCTCACGCTTTCTCTCCAATTGTCTCTCCACTGCCTGTCTCTCTCATCCTCTCAACTGCCTGTCTCTCTCATCCTCTCCACTCTCTGTCACTTCCATCCTCTCCCCCTCTATTTTTCCCATCCTCTCCCCATCTGTCTATCCCATCCTCTCTCCCTCTGTCTATCTCCTCTTCTCCTTCTCTGTCTAAACAATACTCTCCCCTATCTGTCTCTCCCATCATCTCACCCTCCTTCTCTCCCATCATCTCATCCCCCTGTCTCTCCCATCCTCTTCTCCACTGTCTCTCCCATCCTCTCCCACTCACTGTGTCTCCCATCCATTCCCCTCTCTGTCTCTCCCATCCTCTCTGTGTCTCCCATCCTCTCCCCCTCTCATTCTCTCCTATCCTCTCCCCCTCTTTGTCTGTCCATTCCTCTCCCACTCTCTGTCTCTCTCATCCTCTTCCCCTCTCTGTCTCTCCTCATCATCTCTCCCCTCTGTCTCTCCCATCCTCTGCCCCCTCTGTCTCTCCCATTCTCTCCCCCTCCTTCTCTCCCATCCTCTCACCCTCTGTCTCTCCCATCCTCTCCACTCTCTGTCTCTCCCATCTATCTCTCCCTGCTTTCTCTCCCATCCTCTCCCCCTTTTTCTCCCATCTGCTCTCCCCTCTCCCTTAATCTCTGTCATCCTCTTCCCCTCTGTCACTCACATCCTCTCCAATCTCTGTCTCTGCCATCCTCTCCTCTCTCTATCTCTCCAATCCTCTCCACTCTCTATCTCTCCAATCCTCTCCACTCTTTGTCTTTCCCATTTTCTACAATCTCTGTCTCTCCCATCCTCTTCCCCTCTGTTTCTCACATAGTCTTCCCCCTCTTTCTCTCACATACTGTCCCCTCTCTGTCTCTCCCATCCTCTCACCCCTATGTCTCTCCCATCCTCTCACACCTCTGTATCTCCCATTCTCTCACACCTTTGCCTCTCCCATCCTCTCCACTCTGTGTCTCTCCGATCTATCTCTCCCTATCTCTCCATCCTTTCCCGCTTTCTCTCCAATTGTCTCTCCACTGCCTGTCTCTCTCATCCTCTCAACTGCCTGTCTCTCTCATCCTCTCCACTCTCTGTCTCTCTCATCCTCTCCCCCTCTATTTCTCCCATCCTCTCCCCATCTGTCTATCCCATCCTCTCTCCCTCTGTCTATCTCATCTTCTCCCCCTCTGTCTATCCAATACTCTCCCCTATCTGTCTCTCCCATCATCTCACCCTCCTTCTCTCCCATCATCTCATCCCCCTGTCTCTACCATCCTCTCCTCCACTGTCTCTCCCATCCTCTCCCACTCACTGTCTCTCCCATCCATTCCCCTCTCTGTCTCTCCCATCCTCTCTGTGTCTCCCATCCTCTCCCCCTCTCATTCTCTCCTATCCTCTCCCCCTCTCTGTCTCTCTCATCCTCTTCCCCTCTCTGTCTCTCGCCATCATCTCTCCCCTCTGTCTCTCCCATTCTCTGCCCCCTCTGTCTCTCCCATCTTCTCCCCCTCCTTCTTTCCCATCCTCTCACCATCTGTCTCTCCCATCCTCTCCACTCTCTGTCTCTCCCATCTATCTCTCCCCGCTTTCACTCCCATCCTCTCCCCCTTTTCTCCCATCTGCTCTCCCCTTAATCTCTGTCATCCTCTTCCCCTCTGTCACTTCCATCCTCTCCAATCTCTGTCTCTGCCATCCTCTCCTCTCTCTATCTCTCCAATCCTCTTCACTCTCTATCTTTCTAATCCTCTCCACTCTCTATCTCTCCAATCCTCTCCACTCTTTGTCTCTCCCATTCTCTCCACTCTCTGTCTCTCCCATCCTCTCCCCCTCTGTTTCTCAAATAGTCTTCCCCGTCTTTCTCTCACATCCTGTCCCCTCTGTCTCTCCCATCCTCTCACCTCTCTCTCTCCCATCCTCTCACCCCTATTTCTCTCCCATCCTCTCACACCTCTGTCTCTCCCATTTTCTCACACATCTGCCTCTCCCATCCTCTCCACTCTGTGTCTCTCCGATCTATCTCTCCCCATCTCTCCATCCTCTCCTGCTTTCTCTCCAATTGTCTCTCCACTGCCTGTCTCTCTCATCCTCTCAACTGCCTGTCTCTCTCATCCTCTCCACGCTCTGTCTCTCCCATCCTCTCCCCCTCGATTTCTCCCATCCTCTCCCCATCTGTCTATCCCATCCTCTCTCCCTCTTTCTATCTCATCTTCTCCCCCTCTGTCTATCCAATACTCTCCCCTATCTGTCTCTCCCATCATCTCACCCTCCTTCTCTCCCATCATCTCATCCCCCTGTCTCTCCCATCCTCTTCTCCACTGTGTCTCCCATCCATCCCCCTCTCTGTCTGTCCCATCCTCTCTGTGTCTCCCATCCTCTCCCCCTCTCATTCTCTCCTATTCTCTCCCCCTCTTTGTCTGTCCATTCCTCTCCCACTCTCTGTCTCTCTCATCCTCTTCACCTCTCTGTCTCTCCCCATCATCTCTCCCCTCTGTCTCTCCCATCCTCTGCCCCCTCTGTCTCTCCCATCCTCTCCCCCTCCTTCTTTCCCATCCTCTCACCCTCTGTCTCTCCCATCCTCTCCACTCTCTGTCTCTCCCATCTATCTCTCCCCGCTTTCACTCCCATCCTCTCCCCCTTTTTCTCCCATCTGCTCTCCCCTCTCCCTTAATCTGTCATCCTCTTCCCCTCTGTCACTCCCATCCTCTCCAATCTCTGTCTCTGCCATCCTCTCCTCTCTCTATCTCTCCAATCCTCTCCACTCTCTATCTCTCCAATCCTCTCCACTCTTTGTCTCTCCCATTTTCTACAATCTCTGTCTCTGCCATCCTCTTCCCCTCTGTTTCTCACATAGTCTTCCCCCTCTTTCTCTCACATACTGTCCCCTCTCTGTCTCTCCCATCCTCTCACTCCTATGTCTCTCCCATCCTCTCACACCTCTGTCTCTCCCATTCTCTCACACCTCTGCCTCTCCCATTCTCTCCACTCTGTGTCTCTCCGATCTATCTCTCCCCATCTCTCCATCCTTTCCCGCTTTCTCTCCAATTGTCTCTCCACTGCCTGTCTCTCTCATCCTCTCAACTGCCTGTCTCTCTCATCCTCTCCACTCTCTGTCTCTCCCATCCTCTCCCCCTCTATTTCTCCCATCCTCTCCCCATCTGTCTATCCCATCCTCTCTCCCTCTGTCTATCTCATCTTCTCCCCCTCTGTCTATCCAATACTCTCCCCTATCTGTCTCTCCCATCATCTCACCCTCCTTCTCTCCCATCATCTCATCCCCCTGTCTCTACCATCCTCTCCTCCACTGTCTCTCCCATCCTCTCCCACTCACTGTCTCTCCCATCCATTCCCCTCTCTGTCTCTCCCATCCTCTCTGTGTCTCCCATCCTCTCCCCCTCTCATTCTCTCCTATCCTCTCCCCCTCTCTGTCTCTCTCATCCTCTTCCCCTCTCTGTCTCTCCCCATCATCTCTCCCCTCTGTCTCTCCCATCCTCTGCCTCCTCTTTCTCTCCCATCTACTCCCCCTCCTTCTTTCCCATCCTCTCACCGTCTGTCTCTCCCATCCTCTCCACTCTCTGTCTCTCCCATCTATCTCTCCCCGCTTTCACTAACATCCTCTCCCCCTTTCTCCCATCTGCTCTCCCCTTAATCTCTGTCATCCTCTTCCCCTCTGTCACTTCCATCCTCTCCAATCTCTGTCTCTGCCATCCTCTCCTCTCTCTATCTCTCCAATCCTCTCCACTCTCTATCTTTCTAATCCTCTCCACTATCTATCTCTCCAATCCTCTCCACTCTTTGTCTCTCCCATTCTCTCCACTCTCTGTCTCTCCCATCCTTTTCCCCTCTGTTTCAAATTTAGACTTCCCCCTTGTAATGGATCTCCTGGCACCCCGACCGGGTACCTCCATTGATAGACGCGTCCTAGCTTGCGCCGAGGCCTACAAGCACCACACCGGACACCACAACCACCATAGACTCCACAACCGCCGTAGTTTAGCTGGAGCCGCGCCGTCTTCCTTCCACCCTGTATGAATCTCCAGCATCCAGGACCGTGTGGGGAAGACCTCTCCTCCAAGGAGGACACATCAGGAACAAGCGTTCAGTAGTTACAGCTCAAGGGAGTATGCAAAAGCATAGCAATCCCCAGTATGATAGAGCAATCCCCTCAAATAACGAGACGAGGCTACGTTTTGAAGGGTCAAGAAGAACTAGAACTTTAATGACAGGGAATCTCCTTTTATGCAATGGTGCCCTCTGAAGGGCTACACCCACATAATTATCACAGCCAATTAGATACATGGTTCAACCCCCACGTCTCCTCCCCTCAGATAACAGGTAACACAATTAAAACAGACACAATTTTAACCACATTCTGGATGTACCCCAAAAACAGGGGGTACACCTTTAAGTCCTGCACCATTCAATAGCTCTCACCCAGGGGAACAACATATTAAAAAAATGGCATGAATCAGACCAGGGGTTCAAAAGTTAGTAAAAGTATGTTTTTCACATAACACACAGACATGTCACATATCCCCCACACAATACACATATAGGACAATAGGTGTGGTCACCCCTCCCTGAGGCTCCTTGATATAATCAGACAATGATTAAATCAGCCCTCTTTGTTCTTATCTGAGAATGAAAACAGTTTATACAATCGACTTTTCTTATCTGTAACAGGATTATCTATCTAGCCTAGTCGCTTTGATATTCTGAGCCAATATACTCTGTAGAACATAAAACAACATATCTACAGTACAGCAATGTGATCATATTTTAACCAAGAAGTAAATAATCATAAAACAGGGTAAAACAGTGATGGGTTCCGTTACAGCTGGGATCTGAGCACACAAAACTACCGAATAGCGCTCAGATCATCTTCACACAGTTCAATTGCCATGTAGCTAAAGTCTTTCCCATAATCTTTCATCATATGAATGGGCTCCATGGCATAGCTTTCTGTGGTATCATGGTTCACACAGGGCAAGTACCGAATGACACCCCTGTATGTAAAGGGCCAGAATGAGTGACATACACTCTGGTATGGCCGAATACTGTGTTTGAAGGGCAATATGTACCAGGGCCTTAGTCGCAGGGCAGGAGGCTGGCAAACAGTCCTCTCCAAGACAAAGTGGCGAAGGGCACTTCGTCACACATCTCCCCTTTGGGGGGAAGTCTAACCAGGCACCTGACCTTCTGCCGGTCAGTGCCTCCGTTAGACGATCCACCAACCCACAATAAACCAGTGCTAGAGCAGCCCCCCCACAACAACAAAGTGCAAGAGCAGCCCACCCACAACAAACCGTTACGGCACCTGGATATTTCGCTGTGGTGATGGGGCAACACGCTGAGGGGACTTGAGGGGCAGAGGCCAGCGGCACTCTGCCCTGATGCCAGCTCTTCTGCTGGTGTAACCTGCAGGACATCCTGCTCTGTACAAGGGACAAAGGGAGGGCAGAGGCCGACTGCACTCTGCCCCGCTGTCAGCTCATCTGCTGGGGTACTTGGGGCATATTCCGGCTCAGTAGCCAGGGAAAGGTGGGGGTCAGTGGGGGTTAACATTTCCTCTGTTAACCCTGGGGCCACATTAGGAGTTAGCTGGTGAGGGGAATTTGTACTTACCCCCTCCTCCGGTTGTCCCAGTGAGTGTAGTTGGGGGTCTGGACAAGCTGTGGGCGCAGAGACCACGGTCCCATCTGCGCCTTCTGGACGATTGGTGTCTCCCCTGGTTAGGGTAAACTATCGCTGGGGGGAAAGGACGACACCTTCTGCCCCCTGGGGTTCACACTGCCACTGGGGGGGAAGGACGACACCTTCTGCCCCCTGGGGTTCACACTGCCGCTGGGGGGGAAGGATGACACCTTCTGCCCCCTGGGGTTCACACTGCTGCTGGGTAGGAAGGATGACACCTTCTGCCCCCTGGGGTTCACACTGCTGCTGGGGGGGAAGGACGACACCTTCTGCCCCCTGGGGTTCACACTGCCGATGGGGGGGAAGGACGACACCTTCTGCCCCCTGGGGTTCACCCTGCCGCTGGGGGGGAAGGACGACACCTTCTGCCCCCTGGGGTTCACACTGCCGCTGGGGGGGAAGGACGACACCTTCTGCTCCCTGGGGTTTACACTGCCACTGGGGGGGAAGGACGACACCTTCTGCCCCCTGTAGGGCCGGTAGAGAGACCTCGGTCCCATCTCTACCTGCCATCTGGAGGTCATCCCAGGACCAGTCAATGAAGTCTGGTTCTGCTTGTCGAGTAGGTTGGGGCTGCACGAAGCTGAGCAGGTGTTGGTAGTCCTGCTCCAGCTCCCACTCTCTCGTTATCAGGTGGGTCATGTCTTTGCTCACCTCGCCTTCGTCATCCCAGACATACATGCCCATCCGGTAGTCGTAGATGTCCCAAAACCTAGACTCCTCCGTGCTGCCAAGATCAATGTCGTCCTCCAAGGCATCCCATAATAAACCTGGGCCATCATAATCATCCCCCTCTGGTAAGTCGTGTTCAGCCGTCCAGGGGGTAATTCGAACAGTATGCCACCAGAGGGCCTGGTATGCGTTGTCTAGCCAGATCTCTCGCCGTACCAGGGTCTCTAGTCTTGTCACCCACTCATCCAGGGGCTGCTCTCCCAATAGATAAATCCGCATCGCCACACGCTTCTGTAGCCGCTGCTCATCACTGGGGAGACTCTCACCTCGCCGCCATTGGGCATCTTCCAGGGCATCATACCAGAGTTCCTTTCTGTCTGCATCCCTGTAGTCCGCGGCCTCCTCCTCATCCTCATCATGGAACGCTGTCCGAAAACTAGCTGGTTCCATCCTGCTGTAGCTAAGGGCGCTGTACGGATACTAGCGTTGCCCTCAATTTGTTACTCCAAATGTTACCGGTGTCTCTGTGCTGCTTTTCCTCTTACTAGGACTCCATCCCACCACTGCCAGCTAATGTAACGGATCTCCTGGCACCCCGACCGAGTACCTCCGTTGATAGACGCGTCCTAGCTTGCGCCGAGGCCTACAAGCACCGCACCGGACACCACAACCGCCGTAGTTTAGCTGGAGCCGCGCCGTCTTCCTTCCACCATGTATGAATCTCCAGCATCCAGGACCGTGTGGGGAAGACCTCTCCTCCAAGGAGGACACATCAGGAACAAGCGTTCAGTAGTTACAGCTCAAGGGAGTATGCAAAAGCATAGCAATCCCCAGTATGATAGAGCAATCCCCTCAAATAACGAGACGAGGCTACGTTTTGAAGGGTCAAGAAAAACTAGAACTTTAATGACAGGGAATCTCCTTTTATGCAATGGTGCCCTCTGAAGGGCTACACCCACATAATTATCACAGCCAATTAGATACATGGTTCAACCCCCACGTCTCCTCCCCTCAGATAACAGGTAACACAATTAAAACAGACACAATTTTAACCACATTCTGGATGTACCCCAAACACAGGGGGTACACCTTTAAGTCCAGCACCATTCAATAGCTCTCACCCAGGGGAACAACATACTAAAAAAATGGCATGAATCAGACCAGGGGTTCAAAAGTTAGTAAAAGTATGTTTTTCACATAACACACAGACATGTCATATATTCCCCACACAATACACATATAGGACAATAGGTGTGGTCACCCCTCCCTGAGGCTCCTTGATATAATCAGACAATGATTAAATCAGCCCTCTTTGTTCTTATCTGAGAATGAAAACAGTTTATACAATCAACTTTTCTTATCTGTAACAGGATTATCTATTAGCCTAGTCGCTTTGATATTCTGAGCCAATATACTCTGTAGAACATAAAACAACATATCTACAGTACAGCAATGTGATCATATTTTAACCAAGAAGTAAATAATCATAAAACAGGGTAAAACAGTGATGGGTTCTGTTACAGCTGGGATCTGAGCGCACAAAACTACCGAATAGCGCTCAGATCATCTTCACACAGTTCAATTGCCATGTAGCTAAAGTCTTTCCCATAGTCTTTCATCATATGAATGGGCTCCATGGCATAGCTTTCTGTGGTATCATGGTTCACACAGGGCAAGTACCGAATGACGCCCCTGTATGTAAAGGGCCAGAATGAGTGACATACACTCTGGTATGGCCGAATACTGTGTTTGAAGGGCAATATGTACCAGGGCCATAGTCGCAGGGCAGGAGGCTGGCAAACAGTCCTCTCCAAGACAAAGTGGCGAAGGGCACTTCGTCACACCCCTCTTTCTCTCACATCCTGTCCCCTCTCTGTCACTCTCCCATCCTCTCACCTCTCTGTCTCTCCCATCCTCTCACCCATATGTCTCTCCCATCCTCTCACACCTCTGTCTCTCCCATCTTCTCACACCTCTGCCTCTCCCATTCTCTCCACTCTGTGTCTCTCTGATCTATCTCTCCCCATCTCTCCATCCTCTCCCGCTTTCTCTCCAATTGTCTCTCCACTGCCTATCTCTCTCATCCTCTGCACTGCCTGTCTCTCTCATCCTCTCCACTGCCTGTCTCTCTCATTCTCTCCACTCTATCTCTCCCATCCTCTCCCCCTCGGTCTCTCCCATCCTCTCCCTCTGTCTCTCCCATCATCTCACCCTCCTTCTCTCCCATCATCTCATCCTCCTTCTTTCCCATCATCTCTCCCCCTTTCTCTCCCATCATTTCCTCCACTGTCTCTTCCATCCTCTCCCCCTCCTTCTCTCCCATCCTCTCACCCTCTGTCTCTCCCATCCTCTCCACTCTCCTTCTCTCCCATCTATCTCTCCCTGCTTTCTCTCCCATCCTCTCCCCCTTTTTCTCCCATCTGCTCTCCCCTCTCCAATAATCTCTGTCATCCTCTTCCCCTCTGTCACTCCCATCCTCTCCAATCTCTGTCTCTGACATCCTCTCCTCTCTCTATCTCTCCAATCCTCTCCACTCTCTATCTCTCCAATCCTCTCCACTCTTTGTCTCTCCCATTCTCTACACTCTCTGTCTCTCCCATCCTCTCCCACTCTGTTTCTCATATAGTCTTCCCCGTCTTTCTCTCACATCCTGTCCCCTCTGTCTCTCCCATCCTCTCACCTCTCTGTCTCTCCCATCCTCTCACCCCTATTTCTCTCCCATCCTCTCACACCTCTGTCTCTCTGATTCTCTCACACCTCTGCCTCTCCCATCCTCTCCACTCTGTGTCTCTCTGATCTATCTCTCCCCATCTCTCCATCCTCTCCCGCTTTCTCTCCAATTGTCTCTCCACTGCCTGTCTCTCTCATCCTCTCAACTGCCTGTCTCTCTCATCCTCTCCATTCTCTGTATCTCCCATCCTCTCCCCCTCTATTTCTCCCATCTTCTTCCCATCTGTCTATCCCATCCTCTCTCCCTCTGTCTATCTCATCTTCTCCCCCTCTGTCTATCCAATACTCTCCCCTATCTGTCTCTCCCATCATCTCACCCTCCTTCTCTCCCATCATCTCATCCCCCTGTCTCTCCCATCCTCTTCTCCACTGTCTCTCCCATCCTCTCCCACTCACTGTGTCTCCCATCCATCCCCCTCTCTGTGTCTACCACCCTCTCCCCCTCTTATTCTCTCCTATCCTCTCCCCATCTTTGTCTGTCCATTCCTCTCCCACTCTCTGTCTCTCTCATCCTCTTCACCTCTCTGTCTCTCCCCATCATCTCTCCCCTCTGTCTCTCCCATCCTCTGCCCCCTCTGTCTCTCCCATCCTCTCCCCCTCCTTCTTTCCCATCCTCTTACCCTCTGTCTCTCCCATCCTCTCCACTCTCTGTCTCTCCCATCTGTCTCTCCCCGCTTTCACTCCCACCCTCTCCCCCTTTTCTCCCATCTGCTCTCCCCTTAATCTCTGTCATCCTCTTCCCCTCTGTCACTTCCATCCTCTCCAATCTCTGTCTCTGCCATCCTCTCCTCTCTCTATCTCTCCAATCCTCTCCACTCTCTATCTCTCCAATCCTCTCCACTCTTTGTCTCTCCCATTCTCTCCACTCTCTGTCTCTCTCATCCTTTTCCCCTCTGTTTCACATATAGTCTTCCCCCTCTTTCTCTCACATCCTGTCCCCTCTCTGTCACTCTCCCATCCTCTCACCTCTCTGTCTCTCCTATCCTCTCACCCATATGTCTCTCCCATCCTCTCACACCTCTGTCTCTCCCATCTTTTCACACCTCTGCCTCTCCCATCCTCTCCACTCTGTGTCTCTCTGATCTATCTCTCCCCATCTCTCCATCCTCTCCCGCTTTCTCTCCAATTGTCTCTCCACTGCCTATCTTTCTCATCCTCTCCACTGCCTGTCTCTCTCATCCTCTCCCCCTCTGTCTCTCCCATCTGTGGTGTATCACCAAATTAATATATATATATATATTACACAAGGTTCGTCTACATTAAAAGGTATTTATTAAAAGGCAACAACACAATACTATAAATGTATCACAAACACACAGCCCAGACCCACGGAGCAACAACCCTATTTTAAATCTATCTATCTATATAGTAATCCCCTTCCCCGCATGCTTGATCTCACCCACGGCCAGGCACCCACATCCAGCAATGGCTCACCGCTGCAAGCTCGACACCACATCCACCAAGGAAGAAAAAGGAAGCAACAGAACGATTTCCTGCCTGGCCCCATGTTATATACCCTTAGTTGAGATGATGTGATTTACATCACATCCTGTCCATGCATCACTAACTCCAGCAATTGTGGGAGGGAAGCAAAGACTCCCAGCCCTCCCACCTAGACCTGCCCAAGGAGGTCCCGTATGGAAGATAAACCACCATGCAAGGAAGACAAGTTACCACATTCCCTCACTTTTTCTTCTTCTATGTTGCTCAGTTTTCTGGTTATCCCTCTAGTACAGGAGAACCTAGTGGGAGCAAAAACCTGATATACAGGAGAAATTCAACCCACCGTCCCTCCGGAATAGTTCCCTCAGCGACATAAGTTCTCCTGTACTTTCCTATGGCTGTCAATCCACATATTACATAAAAACAGAACTTATAGAATTTAGGTGTGAGTGTGTGATAAATGTTTATGTATGTGCAATGTAAAACTTTATTGAAGAATGTATAAGAGAGAGAAAGAAGACGAAAAAGACAAAAAAAACATTTAAATTTAATTATTATATATCCTCCTTGCAAGTTTCTTCCTCATTTGTTTCATTGCCACACAAAAGTATATTATTATAATTGTTGTTAATTCTTGAATGAACATGAGTACAAGCAACAGTGTTCGTAGGACTGGATGTGTCTCTGCATTGGTAAGAATTCCCCACCAGGGATGCTCAACGTTTTTTGTAGTAATTTCTATTTCCTTTTTCTGTTGTTCCAGCAGTAAGCTGATGGGGTGGAGTTGTTGTTTGTTACGTTTTACTAACTCATGAAGTTCCAAGGTAAGCTTTGGAATTGGGGGAAAAACCTTCATTGTCAAATTTGTCCAATCTGCATTTGCTGTAAAATTGATCATTTCAGTGGTAAGGTTTCTTGATGGAAATAGTGTATGAGTTCCTACATGTATAGTAGTGGTTACCATGATACAAGACCCTTCTTCCACCAAACATATTTCATCAACTGTCCTATATTCAGAGTGGCCGATAAAGCATGCAATGTCCCCTATGCGGATCACCTCTTGCACCAGGTTTTCTTTTATCAACTGCACCCAGCCATCCTCCTCAGCTCCTTTCTCCCAAACACAACTGCACAGCCATCGGTGTTGAGATTTCCTGCAACAGCTTTCATCCATCTCCAATCCTGTAATAGTGGCCAGTCTTTTTGATGGGAAGTGTTGCTTGTAGATTCCATCACTTAACGTGCCAATGCTATGTATAAAGTTCAGTTGCTCTGCCTGCCCCTCCCAACGGGGAATTGACAGGATTAGTCCTATTGTCCCAGATTGTAGTCCATGTGGCATCCATTGATCTGGGCCTTCAATATAGCTGTATTTAAGATTGTCCTCAGTGATGTCCACTCCTTTTCTTTTCAATGACGTGATAATCCTTGTTGCATTGATTTGTCTTGCCCACTTGTTTTCCTGGATGTCTTTAATAGTTTCCTTTAAATCTGCCAACAGCTTTCCTCCAATCATAGAACAGAAAATGGCAGTTCCCACTATTTCATTCTTAATGCTGTTAGCAATGGAAGCAATATTTTCCTCAACTAGATGCAGGTTGTTGGCAATGGTGTGTATGTCATCAACATTGTCTGTCAGTCTACTCACTATAAGGGAGTCAGCTACTCCACCTGTTTTCATAGCATGTCCCATGCCATCAGTAAGGGAGTTTATCCTGCTGTTTAGTCCAATGATGTCTGCTGAATTCCATACTCCCAATCCAGTTCCGACTCCTCCTAAAAGGGCTGCAAGTGTGTCCCGTTTTTCTCGACTCCCTGCTCCGGTCCACTCAATGATGGTCTCTTGTATACTTTGCTTAAACCACTGCCGCTGTGATTCCGGGCACTTTGGAGGAATAGAAAAATCATTAAAATTTAGAATTATTGGTTAGTAAGTCCACCCAACCCCTTGCACAACTGTTTCATGTGTTGGTACCACCACCAATCCGCCTATTGGCCATGGTACCTTCTTCTGATCTTTACAACGTTGCAGCTCCTTTACATAGTCAAATACTTCATCTATTGTTAGAACACACCCCTTTCCAGTATCAAAATTGCAGAATTCCTCTAGGTCAGACTGGGCAGCTATAACTGCAGCGTCCCATTCTCCACCTTCTTCTAATGTTAAGTTACTCACTACTACTGTAGTATTTGTAAACCTCCCTTGTACCTTTGTTGTTATTTTAGTCCTTCTTTTAAAGTTTCCTGTATTTATTATCTGTCCATATCTTATAACCCATTCCCAGTTATGTCCCTCTATACTTTTTATTGGAGCTCTAAGAGCTAATCCCCTGGTACTATTATGTGGCAAAATAATTTTTACTTGTAACCCTCCACCCTCTTTTACTTCCAATTCCTTGGGCCAAATAAATCTATCTGCTTGAACGTAATGTAACTCCAATCTTTTCAAACTCTCTCCCTTATTTGCGGTATCTTCTGGCCTTATTGCCTGTCTCCCCATTCCTACTGTGATACAGCTTATACTTATCCATCCTGTAACAAGGATCCACCACAATCTTCTGTTGACACGCATCTTCATTCTTATACAGCCTTGCTCTGTGGGAACACTAGATTCCATCATTAGCATTTCACAATAAACAGAAACAACAGGGGCCATTCTTTTTGCAAGTTTGTTCACGGCCCTGTAATCAATGGTAAGTCTCCATGATGAGGCTGCTTTTCATCTCCATTCCCTTTTCTCACAGGCCAACATGGTGAGTTACATGCATACCCATTTCCAGATTTAATTATTCCACGTCTCTCCAGCATTTCTATCAAACTCGGTGATTGATGCCACTGATTCTCTTGGGACTGGATATTGCTTTTGCCATTGTGGGTCTCCTCCTTCCAACAAGACCATTCCTTTCATTCTTCCACAGTCTAATTTATCTGTAGCCCAAACAGGTATGTCTTGGATTAGCTTCTGCAGCCATTCTGGTTGTCCGTCTAGTTTCAGTTTGTTTTTTTCCAGACTTTTTGTCGGAGAGACAATATATGCCATTGGGAGCACAACCCCTTTTGTCAACTCTGCACTTACCTGATTCACCTTTTCTGTCTTCCACAAACAAAAATTGGCAAGATCTACAATGAAATTTCCTTTATTTTACAGCTTCTATTCCCAATATTTCCTCTGGCCAACCCACTATTGCTTCTACTTGTATTGTTTTTCCTCCAACTGCTACATCAATTGGACCTGCTCTAACCTCCTGTGGATTCCCAGTAACTCCCATAATACTTACTGAAGAAACCCCATTTTTGACCCTGTTGGTCATTGTAACTGCTGCTCCTGTATCTACCAACATATTTTTCCCTACCCCTGCGATGACTGTATAAATGGTAGGCCGACCTGCCTCATCCATGGTTAAATTAGCTGAGTAAATGAGATGCTGAGGCGCAGGGGTTGGGATTTGTCATTGTGACTCACTTCTACTCTGTCCCTCTTTTATAACACTATATTGCATCTTTGCCTCACTTTCCTTAAATTTCCTCTCTGACTCAGCTACCTTGTTTTTAAGTATGTGATTTTCATCTTCTATCCTATCCTTCTGTCTCCTGAGTTCCCAATAGCCCATGTTACCGTTTCTCTCTCCCTCCTGATTAGCCCTCCAGTTGCTGCCATCCCTATTCCTATAGTCCCTAGGTGGATCTCTCCATCTTTTGTCAAAGTTCTGTTTTGGTCTCCAGTTTTGATCATCCTTCTTGTTCTGGGGTACATCCCACGTCTGGTTTCTCCATTTACCATCTATATCTCTACCAGACTCGACCTTAAATGTTCTTACAGCTGAAACAGAGCAAGCCTGTTCTGTGAAAGGATGCTTGATCCACCACTTATCAGCTCTAGTTAGTACCATTTCCAAGTCTGTTGGTGTTGGATCAAAAAGCCTGACAAATTCTTGACACTCCCCGGGAAGGGCTTCCATTACTTTTGCTTTATGTTCTGGTGAGCCCAGCACTAGAGGCTGTTGAGGTTGTCGTAGAGTATACCCAAAAAATATCCTTTGAGCTACCTCTCTAGGACCATCTGTTGGCCTCATGGTAATATTTGCTATTTCTTTCTCTATGCTAAGTAGATAGAAATTAGTTGCAGCAATTCTTCCTGCCTGATCAGACACACTGTTATTAAATCCCAATAGTCTACTAGCCAAAGGACCCATAGCGTATTCTAACAGTTCTGTCCATTCCTCTAAGTTAAGACCTCCTTTTTTAGCTCTATCTGCTCCCCTCATAAACCAATGTGTAAACGTATTAAAGTTGTTAGTTGGCATACTTCCCCACCATTTCTGGAAATTGTCTTTATCTGCCATAGACATCGGTCGAGTCTGCATAGAAAATCCTGTAGGTGTTTGCCTTGCATTAAATAATTCTGAAACAATAACTGGTGCTTGTGGTATGGTATCTACTTGTGGAACAGAATAACATAAGAAATCTTTTCTATCTTGGTTCATTTTCGGCACTGGTTCTTTATTTTGTGCCACGAACATATCCAGATCTGGATATATTTTGGCAATGTCTCTGACTCCTTTTATCCCTTCTAACTTTGTTTTATTTTTATAGTCCATTATTATGTTTTGAAGTTCTGTTATTTTTACTCCATAAGCATCCCTCTGCTCTTCTATTTCCCTTAACTCCCTTTCTAGTTCCCCAACAATTGTAGTTGTTCTCAAAGCTGCAATTTTTAAACAATCCCTTTTGTCCATTGCTTCCTCCATTTTATATGTTGTTTCCAAATTATGCTGCCGTAATTCTACAACTAAGTCTATTAGGCCTCCTATTGTGGCTACAACAGCTTGTGTGACCAAACGTTTTCTTTTCTTTGTTCTATACTTTTTGTTATTTACAATTTGTGTTAGAACCACCATTAATCTCTCCTCTTTTTCACTGTCTGGGTTTGCTGGCTCTGGAAGCTCATATGGACCATCATGTTTTTTAATATGTTTCCTAAAGTACTCACGCACTTCTGTGGGAAAGTATTTGGCCCCTTGAAAAGACATTCCTACTCTTTTATTCACCCAAGTAAGAATCCAAATCAATTTGTGACTAAAGTAGCATGCTTCTGAGTAGCCAACAATAGTTGATGACTATTCAGTAGGCCAGGTGTAATATGTAGAAAAATAGACTAGTACCCACAATGCAAATTATACTTATCTTAGTATGAGTGAAGGTAATACTTGCTAATTAACTTCAACACCAGTAGTGCCTATTAAAATATACACAACAAAATCAGGTATTTGAAACACACAACAAAATTGAGGCCTGATGCCCAAGCTTGTATATTACAATGGAGGCCCGAACTAGGATACAAAGGAATCAAATCAGCATTCAAATACAAAAAGAAGCCGCATGAAAGCCTACTATAGTGTATTCAAATGCAGGGCTAGGCCTGTACTCTGATAGTCAAAGCACAACAAAACTCAACTCAGATATTTGAAACCCACAAAAACAACCTGTATGATATCTTTGTTTTATGTAGCAAAATAAGCTAGTACGATATAAAGGATAAAAAATAATAATTGAAGCCGATGCTGGTAGTCTATTACAATAAAATAAAAATGAAGGGCTGAAAAACTGCTATGCCTGAACTATGGTAGTCAAAACACAACAAATTCAGGTATTTGAAACACACAACAAAACTAATATATTCAAAATTGAGGCCTGATGCCCAAGCTTGTATATTAAAAATGGAGGCCCGAACTAGGATACAAAGGAATCACATCAGCATTCAAATACAAAAAGAAGCCGCATGGAAGCCTACTATAATGTATTCAAATGCAGGGCTAGGCCTGTACTCTGATAGTCAAAACACAACAAAACTCAACTCAGATATTTGAAACCCACAAAAACAACCTGTATGATATCTTTGTTTTATGTAGCAAAATAAGCTAGTACGATATAAAGGATTAAAAATAATAATTGAGGCCTATGCTGGTAGTCTATTACAATAAAATAAAAATGAAGGCATGAAAAACTACTAGGCCTGAACTATGGTAGTCAAAACACAACAAATTCAGGTATTTGAAACACACAACAAAACTAATATATTCAAATTTGAGGCCTGATGCCCAAGCTTGTATATTAAAAATGGAGGCCCGAACTAGGATACAAAAGAATCAAATCAGCATTCAAATACAAAAAGAAGCCGCACGGAAGCCTACTATAATGTTTTCAAATGCAGGGCTAGGCCTGTACTCTGATAGTCAAAACACAACAAAACTCAACTCAGATATTTGAAACCCACAAAAACAACCTGTATGATATCTTTGTTTTATGTAGCAAAATAAGCTAGTAATATATAAAGGATTAAAAATAATAATTGAGGCCCATGCTGGTAGTCTATTACAATAAAATAAAAATGAAGGCCTGAAAAACTACTAGGCCTGAACTATGGTAGTCAAAACACAACAAATTCAGGTATTTGAAACACACAACAAAACTAATATATTCAAAATTGTGGCCTGATGCCCAACTTGTATATTAAAATGGAGGCCCGAACTAGGATCCACACATAATCAGCACTTGATTTCCCATGCAGAGGATAATTAGAAAAAGAATTTTTTTTTTTTTTTTCTCTCCCCCCCCAAAAAAAATCTGACTATCTATTAATGTGATATTACCTCATAAATAACCTTTGTAGAAGTCTAAAATTCATGGTCGCCAAATGTGGTGTATCACCAAATTAATATATATATATATATTACACAAGGTTCGTCTACATTAAAAGGTATTTATTAAAAGGCAACAACACAATACTATAAATGTATCACAAACACACAGCCCAGACCCACGGAGCAACAACCCTTTTTTAAATCTATCTATCTATATAGTAATCCCCTTCCTCACACGCTTGATCTCACCCACGGCCAGGCCCCCACATCCAGCAATGGCTCACTGCTGCAAACTCGACACCACATCCACCAAGGAAGAAAAAGGAAGCAACAGAACGATTTCCTGCCTGGCCTCATGTTATATACCCTTAGTTGAGATGATGTGATTTACATCACATCCTGTCCATGCATCACTTCCTCCAGCAATTGTGGGAGGGAAGCAAAGACTCCCAGCCCTCCCACCTAGACCTGCCCAACGAGGTCCCGAAAGGAAGATAAACCACCATGCAAGGAAGACAAGTTACCACACCATCCTCTCCCTCTGTCTCTCCCATCATCTCACCCTCCTTCTCTCCCATCATCTCATCCTCCTTCTCTCCCATCATCTCTCCCCCTGTCTTTCCCATCCTTTCCTCCACTGTCTCTCCCATCCTCTCCCACTCGCTGTCTCTCCTATCCATTCCCCTCTCTGTCTCTCTCATCCTCTCTGTGTCTCCCATCCTCTCCCCCTCTCATTCTCTCCTATCCTCTCCCCATCTTTGTCTGTCCATTCCTCTCCCACTCTCTGTCTCTCTCATCCTCTCCCCCTCTCTGTCTCTCCCCATCATCTCTCCCCTCTGTCTCTCCCATCCTCTGCCCCCTCTGTCTCTCCAATCCTCTCCCCCTCCTTCTCTCCCATCCTCTCACCCTCTGTCTCTCCCATCCTCTCCACTCTCTGTCTCTCCCATCTATCTCTCCCCGCTTTCTCTCCCATCCTCTCCCCCTTTTTCTCCCATCTGCTCTCCCCTCTCCCTTAATCTCTGTCATCCTCTTCCCCTCTGTCACTCCCATCCTCTCCAATCTCTGTCTCTGCCATACTCTCCTCTCTCTATCTCTCCAATCCTCTCCACTCTCTATCTCTCCAATCCTCTCCACTCTTTGTCTCTCCCATTCTCTACACTCTCTGTCTCTCCCATCCTCTTCCCCTCTGTTTCTCACATAGACTTCCCCATCTTTCTCTCACATCCTGTCCCCTCTCTGTCTCTCCCATCCTCTCACCCCTATGTCTCTCCCATCCTCTCACACCTCTGTCTCTCCCATTCTCTCACACCTCTGCCTCTCCCATCCTCTCCACTCTGTGTCTCTCTGATCTATCTCTCCCAATCTCTCCATCCTCTCCCGCTTTCTTTCCAATTGTCTCTCCAATGCCTGTCTCTCTTATCCTCTCAACTGCCTGTCTCTCTCATCCTCTCCACTCTCTGTCTCTCCCATCCTCTCCCCCTCTATTTCTCCCATCCTCTCCCCATCTGTCTATCCCATCCTCTCTCCCTCTGTCTATCTCATCTTCTCCCCCTCTGTCTATCCAATACTCTCCCCTATCTGTCTCTCCCATCATCTCACCCTCCTTCTCTCCCATCATCTCATCCCCCTTTCTCTCCCATCCTCTCCTCCACTGTCTCTCCCATCCTCTCCCACTCACTGTCTCTCCCATCCATTCCCCTCTCTGTCTCTCCCATCCTCTCTGTGTCTCCCATCCTCTCCCCCTCTCATTCTCTCCTATCCTCTCCCCCTCTCTGTCTCTCTCATCCTCTTCCCCTCTCTGTCTCTCCCCATCATCTCTCCCTCTGTCTCTCCCATCCTCTGCCCCCTCTGTCTCTCCCATCCTCTCCCCCTGTTTCTTTCCCATCCTCTCACCCTCTGTCTCTCCCATCCTCTCCACTTTCTGTCTCTCCCATCTATCTCTCCCCGCTTTCACTCCCATCCTCTCCCCTTTTCTCCCATCTGCTCTCCCCTTAATCTCTGTCATCCTCTTCCCCTCTGTCACTTCCATCCTCTCCAATCTCTGTCTCTGCCATCCTCTCCTCTCTCTATCTCTCCAATCCTCTTCACTCTCTATATTTCCAATCCTCTCCACTCTCTATCTCTCCAATCCTCTCCACTCTTCGTCTCTCCCATTCTCTCCACTCTCTGTCTCTCCCATCCTTTTCCCCTCTGTTTCACATATAGTCTTCCCCCTCTTTCTCTCACATCCTGTCCCCTCTCTGTCTCTCCCATCCTCTCACCCATATGTCTCTCCCATCCTATTACACCTCTGTCTCTCCCATCTTCTCACACCTCTGCCTCTCCCATCCTCTCCACTCTGTGTCTCTCTGATCTATCTCTCCCCATCTCTCCATCCTGTCCCGCTTTCTCTCCAATTGTCTCTCCACTGAATATCTCTCTCATCCTCTGCACTGCCTGTCTCTCTCATCCTCTCCACTGCCTGTCTCTCTCATTCTCTCCACTCTCTATCTCTCCCATCCTCCTCCCTCAGTCTCTCCCATCCTCTCCCTCTGTCTCTCCCATCATCCCACCCAACTTCTCTCCCATCATCTCACCCTCCTTCTTTCCCATCATCTCATCCTCCTTCTTTCCCATCATCTCTCCCCCTGTCTCTCCCATCCTTTCCTCCACTGTCTCTCCCATCCTCTCCCACTCGCTGTCTCTCCCATCCATTCCCCTCTCTGTCTCTCTCATACTCTCTGTGTCTACCATCCTCTCCCCCTCTCATTCTCTCCTATACTCTCTGCCTGTCCATTCCTCTCCCACTCTCTGTCTCTCTCATCCTCTCCCCCTCTCTGTCTCTCCCCATCCTCTCTCCCCTCTGTCTCTCCCATCCTCTGCCCCCTCTGTCTCTCCCATCCTCTCCCCCTCCTTCTCTCCCATCCTCTCACCCCCTGTCTCTCCCATCCTCTCCACTCTCTGTCTCTCCCATCTATCTCTCCCTGCTTTCTCTCCCATCCTCTCCCCCTTTTTCTCCCATCTGCTCTCCCCTCTCCCTTAATCTCTGTCATCCTCTTCCCCTCTGTCACTCCCATCCTCTCCAATCTCTGTCTCTGCCACCCTCTCCTCTCTCTATCTCTCCAATCCTCCCCACTCTCTATCTCTCCAATCCTCTCTACTCTTTGTCTCTCCCATTCTCTACACTCTCTGTCTCTCCCATCCTCTTCCCCTCTGTTTCTCACATAGTCTGCCCCCTCTTTCTCTCACATCCTGTCCCCTCTGTCTCTCCCATCCTCTCACCCCTATGTCTCTCCCATTATCTCACACCTCTGTCTCTCCCATACTCTCACACCTCTGCCTCTCCCATCCTCTCCACTCTGTGTCTCTCCCATCTATCTCTCCCCATCTCTCCATCCTCTCCCCCTTTCTCTCCAATTGTCTCTCCACTGCCTGTCTCTCTAATCCTCTCAACTGCCTGTCTCTCTCATCCTCTACACTGCCTATCTCTCTCATCCTCTCCACTCTCTGTCTCTCCCATCCTCTACCCCTCTATCTCAACCATCTTCTCCCCCTCTGTCTCTCCCATCCTCCACCTCTGTCTCTCCCATCATCTCAACCTCCTTCTCTCCCATCATCTCATCCTCCTTCTCTCCAATCATCTCTCCCCTGTCTCTCCCATCGTCTCCTCCACTGTCTCTCCCATCCTCTCCCACTCTCTGTTTCTCCCATCCTCTCCCTCTGTCTCTCCCATCATCCCACCCTCCTTCTCTCCCATCATCTCATCCTCCTTCTCTCCAATCAGCTCTCCTCTGTCTCTCCCATCCTCTCCCTCTGTCTCTCCCATCATCTCACCCTCCATCTCTCCCATCATCTCATCCTCCTTCTCTCGCATCATCTATCCCCCTGTCTCTCCCATCCTCTCCTCCACTGTCTCTCCCATCCTCTCCCAGTCGCTGTCTCTCCCTTCCATTCCCCTCTCTGTCTCTCCCATCCCCTCTGTGTCTCCCATCCTCTCCCCCTCTCATTCTCTCCTATTCAATACCCCTCTTTGTCCATTCCTCTCCCACTCTCTGTCTCTCTCATCCTCTCCCCCTCTCTGTCTCTCCCCATCATCTCTCCCCTGTGTCTTTCCCATCCTCTGCCCCCTCTCCCTTAATCTCTGTCATCCTCTTCCCCTCTGTCACTCCCATCCTCTCCAATCTCTGTCTCTTCATCCTCTCCTCTCTTTATCTCTCCAATCCTCTCCACTCTGTATCTCTCCAATCCTCTCCACTCTCTATCTCTCCAATCCTCTCCACTCTTTGTCTCTCCCATTCTCTACACCCTCTGTCTCTCCCATCCTCTTCCCCTCTGTTTCTCACATAGTCTTCCCCCTCTTTCTCTCACATCCTGTCCCCTCTCTGTCTCTCCCATACTCTCACCTCTCTGTCTCTCCCATCCTCTCAACTCTCTGTCTCTCTCATCCTCTCACCCCTTTGTCTCTCCCATTCTCTCACCCTATGTCTCTCCTATCCTCTCACACCTCTGCCTCTCCCATTTTCTCCACTCTGTGTCTCTCCCATCTAACTCTCCCCATCTCTCCATCCTCTCCTGCTTTCTCTCCAATTGTCTCTTCCCTCTGTTTCTCCCATCCTCTTCACTGCCTGTCTCTTTCATCATCTCCACTGCCTGTCTCTCTCATCCTCTCCACTCTCTGTCTCTCCCATCTACTCCCCCTCTGTCTCTCCCATCCTCTACCCCTCTGTCTCTCCCATCCTCTCCTCCACTGTCTCTCCCATCCTCTCCCACTCGCTGTCTCTCCCTTCCATTCCCCTCTCTGTCTCTCCCATCCTCTCTGTGTCTTCCATCCTCTCCCCCTCTCATTCTCTCCTATCCTATACCCCTCTTTGTCCATTCCTCTCCCACTCTCTGTCTCTCTCATCCTCTCCCCCTCTCTGTCTCTCCCCATCATCTCTCCCCTCTGTCTTTCCCATCCTCTGCCCCCTCTCCCTTAATCTCTGTCATCCTCTTCCCCTCTGTCACTCCCATCCTCTCCAATCTCTGTCTCTGCCATCCTCTCCTCTCTCTATCTCTCCAATCCTCTCCACTCTGTATCTCTCCAATCCTCTCCACTCTCTATCTCTCCAATCCTCTCCACTCTTTGTCTCTCCCATTCTCTACACTCTCTGTCTCTCCCATCCTCTTCCCCTCTGTTTCTCACATAGTCTTCCCCCTCTTTCTCTCACATCCTGTCCCCTCTCTGTCTCTCCCATCCTCTCACCTCTCTGTCTCTCCCATCCTCTCACCTCTCTGTCTCTCTCATCCTCTCACCCCTTTGTCTCTCCCATTCTCTCACCCTATGTCTCTCCTATCCTCTCACACCTCTGCCTCTCCCATTTTCTCCACTCTGTGTCTCTCCCATCTAACTCTCCCCATCTCTCCATCCTCTCCTGCTTTCTCTCCAATTGTCTCTTCCCTCTGTTTCTCCCATCCTCTTCACTGCCTGTCTCTTTCATCATCTCCACTGCCTGTCTCTCTCATCCTCTCCACTCTCTGTCTCTCCCATCCTCTCGCCCACTGTCGCTCCCATCCTCTCCCCCTCTGTCTCTCCCTTACTCTCCCCCTCTGTCTCTCACATCCTCTCCCTCTCTGTCTCTCCCATCATCTCACCCTTCTTCTCTCCCATCATTTCATCCTCCTTCTCTCCCATCATCTCTCCCCTTGTCTCTCCCATCCTCTTCTCCACTGTCTCTCCATTATCCTCTCCTCCACTGTCTCTCCCATCCTCTCCCACTCTCTGTCTCTCTCATGCTCTCAACCTCTCTGTGTCTCCCATCCTCTCCCCCTCTTATTCTCTTCTTTTCTCTCCCCCTCTCTGTCTGTCCATTCCTCTCCCACTCTCTTTCTCTCTCTTATCCTCTCCCCTCTCTGTCTCTCCCCATTATCTCTCCCCTCTGTCTCTCCCATCCTCTGCCCCTCTGTCTCTCCCATCCTCTCCCTCTCTGTCTCTCCCATCCTCTCCCCCTTCTTCTCTCCCATCCTCTCACCCTCTGTTTCTCCCATCCTCTCCACTCTCTGTCTCTTCCATCTATCTCTCCCCGCTTTCTCTCCCATCTTCTCCCCCTTTTTCTCCCATCTGCTCTCCCCTTAATCTCTGTCATCCTCTTCCCCTCTATCACTCCCATCTTCTCCACTCTCTGTCTCTGTCATCCTCCCCACTCTCTGTCTCTCCCATCTATCTCTCCCCCTTTCTCTGCCATCCTCTCTCCCTCTGTATCTCTCCTTCTCTCCACTCTTTGTCTCTCCAATCGGATCCAATTTCTGTGTAACGGTACCCCCACACATATAAGGGGTTGCCAAGGCCGTTTTAGTTGATCTGCCCGTCCAGTGATATGGGGACAGCTACTGCAGGACACCCATTCCCCCAAACTGGATCCAAGGGGAAAATGCTCCAAGCTTGGAACTGGAACCTCACGAATAGCTGCAAGCAGCTGAACGGGAAAAGCACCCCAAGATGCTTACACTCCTGGCAGTCAGTCTGTAACAGCATACCACGTATCCCCCCAAGAACGAGACATAAGCTCTGTGTTTGAGGGTCAAGCAGTGAACTCCCTTATTTGAAACAACACACATTTTTAAACACTTCACATACACAGTAGGGTCAGTGACTACCTTTGGTCAATCCCTAATTACCTCTGGCCAATCAGACAGGGTTAAGGCATGGGAGCCAGGAGACCCGTCCCCCAGGAGCCACCCACTAGGTGTGGCTAACTGCTCATTCTACCTCTGGTGGTGGAGAGAGTAACATCCCTAGGCTCACTTACTCCCCTGCTGGGAGTATGGGGAAACCCCAGGCCATCTCATTATTCAAGAGTCCTTACCCCCATTGTTCATGGTGCCATTTTGTCTGCTAAAACCTTTTGTTCTGCTATCTCTTGTGTGTTTTAGCAGATAGTATTAAGAGGCAGATGGGCAACTCCTGACCAAGTGTATGAGACCAAAGATATTTGACTGCATACCACACAATACAATATTTTTACAGATATAACCACAACATATTATAACCCAGAACATATCTGCAGATAGCTTAGGTCTTAGCACACATTATTACTGAATGGCGCTCAGACCACATACATACAGTTAAATTTCCTGCATAGGAAAATAAATTATTTAAATGCCGGTCCATAGTCAAAAGGCACCAGGCGGGCAACCAGGCTCCTCCAATGTACAGTGGTGAGATTGGTCTCGTCACATCTCTCCCCTTTTCCAAACAGACTAACAGGGTATCTGATCTCCTGCCGGTCAGTGCCCTGGTTAGTCCAGCAGCCCACCCTCAAAACACAATCAGCAGTACAGCCCACCCAAAAAAAATGGTTACTACACCTGGGTAGAGGAAAACTTGTCCATGTCCAGGGTATCTGACCTCCTGCCGGTCAGTGCCCTGGTTAGTCCAGCAGCCCACCCTCAAAACACAATCAGCAGTACAGCCCACCCAAAATAACTGGTTACTACACCTGGGTAGAGGAAACTTGTCCATGTCCAGGTGCCTCACCAAGGCTGTGCTGGGAACTGGTAAGCTGCCTTGGTGGGTTGCTGAGTGGGCAGAGACCAGCGGTACTCTGCCCTGGTGCCAGTGCTACCATGGAAGTAGCCTGTTTGGAGCCTGGTTGTAGGAGGGGGAGACCGACTGTCTCCCCTTTAGATACACAGCTCTGCTACTGGAGGGGGAGACCGACTGTCTCCCCTTTAGATACACAGCTCTGCTGCTGGAGGGGGAGACTGACTGTCTCCCCTTTGGCTAAACAGCCCTGTTGCTGGAGGACAGGAGCGACCGTCTCTGCCCCTGGTAGCTCAGCCTGTTGCTGGGGAATGCAGGCTAGGATCCCTATTCCCTGTACATTGCTCTGCCGCTGGGGAATGGAGACAGGGCTCCCAATTCCCTGCATATCACTCTGCCGCTGGGGATCTGGGCCAACCGCCCAGCATCCCTGTAGCTCATCCTGCCGCTGGGGAGGGAGGATGCTGCTCTCCTCTCCCTGCAATGTACACTGCCGCTGGGGAATGGAGACACTGCTCTCTATTCTCTGCATATCACTCTGGCGCTGGGGATCTGGGACGACCGCCCAGCATCCCTGTAGCTCACCCTGCCTCTGGGGAGGAAGGACGCTGCGCTCTTCTCCCTGCAAGGTACACTGCCTCTGGGTAGGGAAGACAATGCTCTCCACTCCCTGCACTCCACACTGGTGCTGGGGAAAGGAGACATGGCTCTCTATTCCATGCAAATCAATCTGCTGCTGGGGATCTGGGCTGGCCGCCCAGCATCCCTGTAGGGCCGGTGGAGAGACCTCGGTCCCATTTCCACCTGCCGCACGGGGTTCCTCCCCATAAATCTCTACATTATCTTCCCAGCTGAAGGGGTTTGGATCTGGGTCTGTCACCTTGCTGTCCTGCTGAGCCTTCCCAATGGAGTGGAAGAGATCTCGGTAGTCCTGCTCCAGTTCCCACTCCAGGGTTGCTAGGTGAACCAGGTCTTGCTCTACCTCATGGGGGTCATCCCAGTCATGCCTAGCCTCCCTCTCATAGAAAATATCCTGAAGTCTGGTCTGCGCAGGGCTCCCGTAATCAGGCTCTGCAAAGGACTCCCATAACAAGCCAGGACCATCAAACTCCTCTCCCTCTGGCTTGTCATGCTCGGCTGTCCAGGGTATATACTGTGCCCTATACCACCAGATTGCCTGGTAGGCATTCTCCAGCCATAGCTCCTGCCATACCCGGTGCTCTAGTTCCTTTACCCATTCCTCCAGGGGCTGCTCTCCCAGGAAGGGCATCCGCAGGGCCACTTGCTTCTGCAACCGCTGCTCTTCACTGGGGAGACTCTCACCCCACTGGTATTCTATATTATCCAGGGCCTGGTACCAGATGCCTTTCCTTAATGCATCCCGGCCATCCAGATCCTCATCTTCGTATAGCACTGCTGGTTCCATTCTGCTGCTTTTAGGGTCATTGTACTGGGACATGCGTTGCCCCCAACTTGTAAATCCACAGAATGGTGTCTCCTGTAGCTGTCCTTCTGGCTGTGGGAACAATCTCGCCACTTGCCACCAAATGTAACGGTACCCCCACACATATAAGGGGTTGCCAAGGCAGTTTTAGTTGATCTGATTGTCCAGTGATATAGGGACAGCTACTGCAGGACACCCATTCCCCCAAACTGGATCCAAGGGGAAAATGCTCTAAGCCTGGAACTGGAACCTCACGAATAGCTGCTAGCAGCTGAACAAGAAAAGCACCCCAAGATGCTTACACTCCTGGCAGTCAGTCTGTAACAGCATACCATGAATCCCCCCAAGAATGAGACATAAGCTCTGTGTTTGAGGGTCAAGCAGTGAACTCCCTTATTTGAAACAACACACATTTTTAAACACTTCACATACACAGTAGGGTCAGTGACTACCTTTGGTCAACCCCTAATTACCTCTGGCCAATCAGACAGGGTTAAGGCGTGGGAGCCAGGAGACCCGTCCCCCAGGAGCCACCCACTAGGCGTGGCTAACTGCTCATTCTACTTTTGGCGGTGGAGAGAGTAACATCCCTAGGCTCACTTACTCCCCTGCTGGGAGTATGGGGAAACCCCAGGCCATCTCATTATTCAAGAGTCCTTACCCCCATTGTTCATGGTGCCATCTTGTCTGCTAACACCCTTTTATTCTGCTATCTCTTGTGTGTTTTAGCAGATAGTATTAAGAGGCAGATGGGCAACTCCTGACCAAGTGTATGAGACCAAAGATATTTGACTGCATACCACACAATACAATATTTTACAGATATAACCACAACATATTATAACCCAGAACATACAGTATCTGCAGATAGCTTAGGTCTGAGCACACATTATTATTGAATGGCGCTCAGACCACATACATACAGTTCAATGGCCATGGAACCAAAGTCTTTCTGCATAGGAAAATAAAGTATTTAAATGTCGGTCCATAGTCAAAAGGCACCAGTCGGGCAACCAGGCTCCTCCAATGTACATTGGCGAGTCTGGTCATTCTGTCTCTCTCACCCTCCCCCCTCTGCCACTCTAATCCTCTCCACAATCTGTCTCTCCCATCCTCGACACTCTCTATCTCTCTCATCCTCTACACTCTCTGCCTCTCTGATCCTCTCACCCTCTGTCTCTTCCATCCTCTCCTTTGTCTCTCATATCTTACCCCTCTGTCCCTCTCATCCTCCCCCCCTTTGTCTCTCCCATCCTCTCCCCCCCATTTGTCTCTTCCATCCTCTCCCCCCTCTGTCTCTACCACCCTCTCCCATTCTGTCTCTCTCACTTCTCTGTCTTTCACATCCTTACCACCTTTGTCTATCCCATCCTCTCCCCCTCTGTCTTTCGTATCCTCTCCCTCCTCTGTCTATCCCATGCTGTTCCCCCTCTGTCTCTCCCATCCTCTCCCCCTGTGTCTCCCTTCCCCTCCCCTCTCTGTCTCTCCCATCCTCTCCCCCTCCTTCTCACCCATCCTCTCACCCTCTGTCTCTCCCATCCTCTCCACTATCTGTCTCTCCCATCTATCTCTCCCCCACTTTCTCTCCCATCCTCTCCCCCTTTCTTTCCCATCTGCTCTACCCTTAATCCTCTCCACTCTCTGTCTCCCTCATCCTCTCCACTCTCTGTCTCTACCATCCTCTCCCCTCTCTGTATCTCCCATCCTCACCCCCTCTGTCTCTCTCATCCTCTCCACTCTCTGTCTCTCCAATCCTCTCCACACTCTATCTCTCTAATCATCTCCATTCTCTGTCTCATCATTCCTCTCGATTCTCTGTCTCTCCAATCCTCTCCACTCTCTGTCTCTCCCTTCCCCTCCCCTCTGTCTCTCCCTTTCTCTCCTCCTCTTTCTCTCCCAGCTTCTCACCCCTTTCTCTCCCATCTGCTCTCCCCTTAATCTGTCATCCTCTTTCCCTCTGTCTCTCTCATCCTCTCCACTCTCTGTCTCTCTCTCATCCTCTCACCCCTCTGTCTTTCCCATCCTCTCCACTTTGTCTCTCTCATCTATCTATCTCCATGTCTCTCCCATCCTCTCCCCCTCTTTCTCTCCCATCATCTCCCCCATTTTTCTACCCCATACTATTCCCCCTCTGTCTATTCCATCCTCTCCCCCTTTGTCTATCCCATACTCTCCCCATTTGTCTCTCCCATCCTCTACCCCCTCAGACTCTACCATCCTCTACCCCTCTGTCTCTATCCCATTTATTTATCTCTCATCCTCTCCCCTCTCAGTCTCTCCCTTTCTCTCCCCTCTGTATGTCCCATTGTTTCTCTCACATTCTCCCCCTTGTTTTCTTCCCTCCTTCTCTCTCTCTCTCTTTCTCTCCCTCTCTCTCTCCCATCCTTCTCTTTCTTTCTCTCTCCCCTCCTTCTCTCTCTCTCTCTATCCTCATTATCTCTCTCTCCTCTTTATCTATCTCTCTCCCCTCCTTCTCTCTCTCTCCCATTGTCTCTCTCACCTTCTCCCCCTTGCTTTCTCCCCTTCTTCTCTTTTCTCTCACATGCTCTCCCCTCTCTGTCTCTCCCATCCTCTCACTTCTCTGTCTCTCCCATCCTCTCACACCTCTGCCTCTCTCATACTCTCGACTCTGTGTCTCTCCCATCTATCTCTCCCCACCTCTCCATCCTCTCCCACTTTCTCTATGATCCTCTCTCTCCCCTCCATTTCTCCCATCCTCTCCACCACCTGTCTCTCTCATCCTCTCCACTCTTTGTCTCTCCCATCCTCTCCCTCTGTCTCTCCCATCCTCTCCCCCCTCTGTCTCTCCCATCCTCTCCCCCCTCTGTCTCTCCCATCCTCTCCCCCTCCTTCTCTCCCATCCTTTCACCCTCTTTCTCTCTCATCATGTCCACTCTCTTTTTCTCCCATCTATCTATCCCCCTGTCTCTCCCATCCTCTCTGACTTTGTCTCTCCCATCCTCTCCTCCACAGTCTCTCCCCTCCTCTCCCCGCTCTCTGTCTCTCCCATCCTTTCCCCTCTCTGTGTCCTCCATCCTCTCCCCCTCTCATTCTCTCCAATCCTCTCCCCCTCCTCTGTCCTCTCCATTCCTATCCCACTCTCTGTCTCTGTCATCCCCTCCCCCTTTCTGTCTTTGCCATTCTCTCCCCTCTCTGCCTCTTCCCTTCATCTCTCCCCTCTGTCTCTCCCATCCTCTGCCCCATCTGACTCTCCCATCCGCTGGCCCCTCTGTCTCTCCCATCCTCTCCTCCTGTGTCTCCCTTACCCTCCCCCCTCTGTCTCTCCCATCCTCCTCCCCCTCCTTCTCACCCATCCTCTCACCCTCTGTCTCTCCCATCCTCTCCACTATCTGTCTCTCCCATCTATCTATCCCCCCCTTTCTCTCCATCCTCTCCCCCTTTCTTTCCCATCTACTCTCCCCTCAATCCTCTCCACTCTCTGTCTCCCTCAGTCTCTCCACTCTCTGTCTCTCTCATCCTCTCCACTCTCTGTCTCTACCATCCTCTCCCCTCTCTGTATCTCCCATCCTCACCCCTCTCTGCCTCTACCATCGTCTCCCCTCTCTGCCTCTTCCCATCATCTCTCCCCTCTGTCTCTTAACATCCTCTGCCCCCTCTGACTCTCCCATCCTCAGCCCCCTCTGTCATTCCCATCCTCTACCCTCTGTGTCTCCTATCCTCTCCCCCCTCTGTCTCTATCCCATCTCTTTCTCTCTCATCCTCTCCCCTCTTAATCTCTCCCATACTCTCCCCTTCTATCTCTTCTGTTGTCTCTCTTACCTTCTCCCTCTTGGTTTCTTCTAACTCTCTCTCTCTCTCTATGTCTCTCTCTCTCTCTATCTCTATCTCTCTATCTCTCTATCTCTCTCTCCCCTCCTTCTCTCTCTCCTTCTCCCCCTTTTCTCTCTTATCCTTTCCCTCTCTCTCTCTGTCTCTGTCAACCTCTCCCCCCTCTGTCTCTGTCAACCTCTCTCCCCTCTGTCTCTGTCAACCTCTCTTCCTTCTGTCTCTGTCAACCTCTCTCCCCTCTGTCTCTGTCAACCTCTCCCCCTCTGTCAATGTACTCCTCCCACTCTTCTGTCTTTCACATCCTCTGCCATTTGTCTCTCCCATCCTCTCCCCCCTTTGTCTCTCCCATCCACTCCCCCCTCTGTCTCTGCCATTTTTAAAGACCATGGCAACCTCATTTATTGTTTGTAAATTATACCGCCTTTGATCAGTATTGCAATATGTTTTCAAAACAATAATTATTCTTGGCATTGTCACTTGATGTCTTTGAGGATGTTGCTGTTGTTATTTTTCAACCTGTGCTAATTGTTTGTATGCTTGACTGTATGGGTTGATGGCCATAATTTTATCCAGCTGTTCAAAGACTATGCGCAATCACTGTTTATTTTCGGGAAGAGTCATCCGTTGTTCAACAGCTTCTATTGCATCTAAGACATATAACTGTGTAAATGTCCTTTGCTCTTCTTCTTGTGGGTGTAAATGTGAAGTGTGGTGGTACATTTGTCCTTGAACTCTAAAACAATATGGACTATGTCCTGGGACATATTCTGCTAATGTAGCACCCATAGAAGCAAATGAAATTGCACTGTTATAAGACCTGATTTTTTTTTTTTTATTGGTATAATTTGGAAATGTTGGAATGCTCATTACACTTTGTATGTAATCTGGAAATGTGTGTCTTTGGGGGAGTCTTACCTCTCCTTTCTGACTGCAACAGTTGGTCTTTCCTTGAGAAAATGATAGGCCCCACAAAACTGATAAACCACATTGAGTAATCCACAATATTGAGTTTCTACTGTTAGTGCTGTAATTAAATCACTATCCTGAGCTTCCTCAACATAGATATCACTACAACTTTCTATATCTACAGTGGTGTCATGTGTATGAACATTGGTGTCATGAGGTAATATTGGGTCAATAGGCAATGTTTCACACATATTTTTTTGCTTACTTTTTCTTTTCTTTGAAGCTCTAACACACTCAGTTTGTGCTTTCTTACTCATTTTTCTTTTTTAAAAGTCTCTGTCGGTCTTCTCTTAAGCGTTTGGAAGTCTCGGTTTACTATGCATCTCTCCAACCTTTGCTTCCTTTCTTTTGCGCTCTTCTTTTGCGTTCAATGCTCTTTTCTCCATTGTCCGCCATTGTAATTTTGTTATTGTAAAATACAGGTGTAAGATATAATGTTTTTTTGTATTCTTCATATTGGTTTTACCTGCTCTCAATGCAAAACCTAAATAGCAGTAATGAAAGAATAAAGTGATTGAAAAGCATTTTTAATTTTTACATATAATTAATTAAATTAATCCATTATGTTTTTTTTTTATTGGCATACATTAAAAATGAAATATTAATAAATATTTTTTTTTGTAATAATTAATTATTAAGTCATTAATAATTGAATATACGTTAATTAATTAATCAATACTTTCATCAATGGTAAACCTAAAGTGGTAATTATGTTTTCCTAAAGAAGTGTGAAACACAAAGAGCTATGAGCAAAGCATAGATAGGCCTTAAAATAATGTGCAATTTTCTTATTTAATAATTAATAAATCAATCAACTTATGAGGTGTAATTTGCATTCTTTTAAAGTTAATTAGGTAAGCATATATGTATGCATAAGTAATGTTTTTTTTTATTGTTAATGAATAATGAAATACTAAGGGCTTCATTCATTTGCAATTTGGCTAATTGAATAGGGCTGTATATAAGCACATAGCATTTTTTTACATAAGTTTTTAGTTGGTGAAGACCTTGCTTTTGGATAGATGTTCAGTAACCAAAAAAACTTCTGTAAAAAAATATGCTATGTGCTTATATAAAGCCCTATTCTATTGGGCAATTTGCAATTGAATGAGGCCCTAAATGAATATAGGGTTAGTTAATTAATCATTAACTGACATCAATGCATGAAATCATATACCTGTAAAATAGATCTTATTGCAGATGAAATCCTGCAGAGCTCAGTCTCGGTCTTCAGTCAGGTGCAGAGATGAGGAATCTGTAAAATGACATGAAAATTATTTGGAATGTTTGTATTCAATTAATTTGTGACTCATTGAAAGTAAGATGTCTAATTGGCATACATGCAAAACATAAACGCATATTTATCAATATATTAATAAATAAAAGCAGTATAAAATATTAAATGTAGCACATGTCAGAATCTAAGAAATTGCTTTAAATATTTAATTGTTTTGAAGGTCCTATCCCTGTTGTGCAATTATAAGCACTCCAGATATGTAAGTGTTTTGTAAAATGTACATATTTTTTTATCCATTATAAAAAAAAAATTTGGGGAGGAGAGTAGACTGGGTATTGTTGGTTAGTGGAGAGGGTGGAGTGTGTGAGCCATGATGAGAGAAGAGTTCATTGCGGAATTTTATGTGTAAATTGGTTGGCAAATTCTTCAGCTAAGAGACAGGAAGGGATGGGGGGAGGTGGTGAGCAGAGGAGAGTATTGAAAGTGGCAAACAGATGTTTGGGGTTGGAAGACAGAGTTGATATTAGTGATGTGAAGTAGTGCTGTTTGGCCAGTTTGAGGGTGGAGGAGTAGGAACATAGCATAAGCTTGTAGTGAAAGAAATCTGCTGTGGAGCGTGATTTCCTCCATAGTCGTTCAGCAGTGCGGGACAATTCTGAATGTAACATGTGTGTGTAGTGTGCCATGGTTGTGGATGCGATCGAGGGCATGTGTGTGTGTGGTTATGGGGACAAACGTGTCAAGGGTGGAAGAGACAGTAGAGTTGTAGTGGGAGGTGGCAGTGTCAGGGCAGTTGAGGTTGGTGGTAGTGCTGTAAAGAGGTTGGAACACAGTGGAGAGCTGTGTAGGGTTAAGTTCTAATAGGTTTCTGTGGGTTATTTTGGCAGCGGTTGAAGAAGAGTGATGAGAGGAAGGTGTGGTGAAGTTGAAGGTAAGGAGGTGATGGTCAGATAGAGGGAGAGGGTGGATAACTGGGATGGAGTTACGGCTAATATTGATGAAAATAAGGTCAAGAGAGTGTCCAGCTTGGTGAGTTGAAGAATCTGTAAGTTGTGAGAGGCCGAGGGAAGTGGTGAGTTCAAGTAGTTTGGCGGCTGCTGGGGAGGTGGGGGTGTCCATGGCAATGTTGAAGTCACTAAGTATCAGTGTGGGAATGTTGGAGAAAAGAAAGTGTGGGAGCCAGGCAGAAAAGTAATCGAGAAATTGAGAGGGAGTACGTAGAGAGATAGGAGAGAAGAGGCGAATAGTATGAGCTTCAAAAGATGAAAATTGGACAGATGGGACAGGTGATATGTACAGCAAGAAGAAAGAAATACACCCACACCACCACCTTGTTTGTTCCCAGGTCTAGGTGTGTGACTGAAGTGAAAACCACCATGCAATCCAAAATTAAAAGACTTAATCCTTTTTTCCTCCATAAGAAGATAATTAAATGATATACCTGTAATGGTGATCTTTATGCTGTTCAAATGCTGCAAACATCACTCTCTGTGTTCAGTCAGCTGCAAAGATGATGAAACTGTCAAACGAGATAGAAAGCATTTGTAATATTTGGATTCACCCTTATAAGGCAATCAGCAGCAACACAGATATGTGAGTGCATTGTAAAATATACATATTTTGTGTGGTAATTTTGTTTCTTGAATTTTTACTAATTAATAGTTAACAAAGTAATGTAGGTTAATGATCAGTAATGTAGATATATAAGTGCCATCTGAAATCGATATTATTTTTATTGCATTGTAAAATACACATTTTTTTAATAATGATTACTAATGAATAATTAATAAATGAATGTACATTAATAATCAATTAATCAATTAATATATTTATTATAAAGAGCTAAGCATTAATATATTCATAAACTAAAGCATTATAAAATATAGAATATTTGTTGTTCATAATGATTACTAATTAATAAAATAATGTACATTAATAATTAATTAATCAATTAATAAATATAATAGAAAGAGGTAAGCATTAATATATTTATAAACTAAAAGCAGTGTACATTTTTTTAACTAATAACATATACATTTTTTTTTATAAGAATTAATTAATTAATTAATTTTTATTAATGATTAGTATATAAATAAATATACTTTACCTATTTGTAATTCATATTCAGCAATCAATATCCTGAAGAGCTAACAATCTGTTTGGATTTTCCGGCAGCAGGAAATGTCCACCCAGACTGTAATCACCTAAGGAGAAAGTGTCAGCTCTGTGGCAAGTGGACCCTTTGTGTTGTTTTAGGTGGGAAAGCCGCTAGTCTATGTCTTACACGTTTCCCAAGCATTGTGTTTCCTTCCTATTAGTGTTTTTTTCTACCTCGTACGTCGATGGTTGTGTTCTGCGCTGGTCAGGGCCGTGTAGTCTAATTTTCATTTTTTTTCGTGCCCATTTTTTTTCTTGCTTAGCTGATTTTTGACTGCTGAAACTGTCCAAATTTGGCTTAAATTCATGTGCAACCACACTCCCAGACGTCCTGCTTTTCGATATGCGCGGTTCGGCCGTTAACTTCGTATTTTTCCAACCCCTTATTTTTGTTTTCTAAGTTCTGCTCCTCGCAAATTTTTTTGTCTAAGTCCCGCGTTCCTCAACTGCTTGCAGCCTAAGGCAATCCCGCATTTTCTAAGTGTTTGGAGCTAAATCCCGCATTTTTCAATGCCTCAACGGTTCGCTTCAGCTGTTATTTTGTCCTGCATCTTTCAGTGCTTCAACTACGAACCTCGCTATGTGAGACTCGCAGGCAATGATCACCTTTAGCATTTATCGCCTAAGTGCTGCGTGTTTTAATGCGTCAACTGCTCGCCTCACTACGCAAGGTTCGCAGGCAATGAGCGCCTTTGGTGCTCATCGGCTAAGTCATACGCACAACTCAAAGCATGACGAAGTCTCGTAGTTCGACAATTATAATATGTGATATACAGAAATTTACATTTTTGGTTCTGGAATATTAGTGTTTTGGGTTCATTCAAGATTATTTTAAGGGCTGCTGTTTATTTCAGCCTGTTTATTTTACATAGTTACATAGTTACATAGTAATTAAGGTTGAAAAAAGACTTTCAGTCCATCAAGTTAAACCTGTTAAGATCTCCTCTGATCTGCAATATGCAGATTAGTTATTAATTAATTTGTTGATTAAATTATTATTAATAGTATAGTATTGGAGGATGAATAAAGAGTTAGTCCCTCAAGTTCAACCTTTTTAGATCTCTATTGATCTTTTTAATGTGCACTATTTATTATTAATTGTTAATTGATCCAGAGGAAGGCAAACAGAAAAAAAAACCATTGAAACTTTACCAATTGTCTCTTAAGGGAAAAAAAAGCAAAATTCCTTCCTGACCCCAGAAACTGGCGATCAAATTTCTCCCTGGATCAATATTCCTTCGCTAGTTATCTAGGATAGCCTTGAATGCCCTCTTTATTTAAAAATATATCTAACCCATTTTTGAAGTTGTCTATCGAATTCGCTGTTACCACCTCCTCTGGTAGAGAATTCCACAGTTTAACCACCCTAACTGGGAAGAACCCTTTCTTTGTTTAAGGTGAAATCTTTTTTTCTCTAACCTCAAAGGGTGTCCTCTTGTCTGTTGAAAATCTCTTGCTACAAAAAGTTCACTTGACAAAGCCTTATATTGACCCTGGATGTATTTATATAAGGTAATCATATCCCCTCGTAGACGCCTTTTTTCTAGCGAAAATAAGTTTAATTTGGTTAGTCTTTCTTCATAACTTAGCCCCTTCATTCCCCTTATTAGTTTTGTAGCCCTTCTCTGTACTTTTTCCAGCTCTAAAATGTCTTTTTTATGAAGTGGTGCCCAAAATTGTACTCCATATTCCAAATGAGGGTGTACTAGGGATTTGTATAGTGGCAGAATTATATTTGCTTCCCTTGCTTCTATACCCTTCTTAATACATGCTAATATTTTACTTGCCTTTGCAGCTGCTGCTTGGCTTTGAGCACTGTTACCTAGGTGGTTGTCCACAAGCATTCCCAAATCCCTTTCAATATCCGATACACCTAGATTTGCTCCATTAGGATTATAAATTGCATGGCTATATTTCCTTCCCAAATGCATAACTTTGCATTTATTTGTATTAAATCTCATCTGCCATTTAGCCGCCCATTATTCTAATTTATGCAAATCCCTTTGTAGGGAAAGTAAATCATTATCTGATTTTATTACCTTGCACAACTTAGTGTCATCAGCAAAAATGGAGACACCCCTTTTGAGTCCTACTTCTATATCATTAATAAATATGTTAAAAAGGAGAGGACCTAATACTGAACCTTGAGGAAACCCTCTTATCACATTAGACCAATCAGAGTATGTTACATTCACAACAACCCTTTGCTTCCTGTCTTTTAGACAGCTCTCGATCCATGAGCAGATATTTACTGCAATTCCTGTATCCCTTAATTTGCTCACTAGTCTTCCATGTGGCACTATCACATGCCTTTGAAAAATCTAAAAAGACTACATCCACTAAGTTGCCCTGATCCAAGTTCCTGCTAACCTCCTCATAAAAACTAATTAGATTAGTCTGACACGACCTGTCCTTCATAAATCCGTGTTGACTGCTACCTATGATCTTGTTCAAATAGACATATTCTTGTATTCTGTCCCTTATTAATCCTTCTAAAAGCTTCCCAACTACAGATGTGAGGCTCACTGGTCTATAATTCCCCGCATTTGCTCTAGATCCCTTCTTAAATATAGGTATCACCTCTGCTTTTCTCCAGTCATCCGGTAGAGACCCTGTAGTGAGTGAGTCTTGAAAGATTAGATATAATGGTTTGGCTATTACAGAACCCAGCTCCCTCAGTACCCTTGGATGTATTCCATCAGGACCTGGGGCTTTATTAACATTTATTTTCTCCAATCTCTTTTGGATTTCTCCCTGTGTTAACCTATTTATTGCTACATTGTCTATAGCCTTGTATATAGTGCATTGTACATTTCAATAAAGTTCATGCAAAATGTTTGATGTTATCACGTTTTTGTCCTTTGAGCTTTCATAAAGTCTCCATCTTCAGTATTGGTTCCCTTCTGTTTTTAGTCAAAGCCATAACGTTTATTGACAATGATGTCATCACTTTTTCGTGCACACCAGCGTTGATTGTTTTGGCAGCATTTGCACACTCCCTCATATAGTAGTTCCTGATGTTTTTGCACTTTATAGCCTTTGCAAAAGCTAATTCCGTGAAACTGGGGAGTAACCTGTTAGGCAGCTATTTCTTTCTATCAGAGTTAATGTATTCAGCAGTTTCTTTACCCAATTGTTATCTTATATGATGGGTGTTTGTGTCATACCCACATTACACTGATAGATTTTGGTTCTGCCCCAATGTGGATTACAGTAGGCTAAAGTTTTTGTTTTTATTAGTATGTATGAGTTTTTTATTTAACTTTCACCCTTCTGGTTTGGTATGTGATCTTTACATCTAATCTATACTCCTGTATTGCAGGGTAATTAGCCAGCTTGTGGGGAACACGATAGTGCCTTGCTAGGAGGTCTCTGCAATGAGACACAGGACTGCTTTGTATTGATCTACCGTATATAAACATAATTATTTATATATTTTTTTTCTTGGTTGTTGAAACATTTTTTTATTTTTTGATTGACCATTCCAGTTGTTGGCATCTTTGAGGGTCTTTATTGTGTGTGTATATATATATATACTGTATATATTATATATATATATATATATTTATATATATATATATATATATAATCCATTGCTGGTTAGGTGTTAAGCACTGGAACGATAGTAGGGCTTCTTCTATTGTTATATAATAAAGATCAGTATAATACATTTTAAAGAGTTAAGTTAACTTTTTTGGATATTCAGTATCTGACAAAAGTGAGTACACCCCCCACATTTTTGTAAATATTTGAATATATCTTTTCATTTGACAACACTTTTTCAGATGTGGCTTTGCTACATTAAAGGGGCATAGATGGTGTCTGGATTTCACTAGGAATATCATATACTATGTATCTCTTTACTGTTGTGTATTTTCATTTTTTTTAAAGTGCTTAAATGGTCTGTGTTTTATTTTCTAAAATGTTTAAAATTGTTCCTAATTGGTTTCTCCCACTGCATCTCAGAAGACAGTACACACTTAAGTACAGGGTCTGCAGTGTTTCTAAGTAACTAGTCAATGGCACCATTCTGCAACATGCTGCTTGAGAGAAGACCTTGAAAAGCTCATTTGCAACACTGAACTTCACAGTCTATGTATTCATGAGCTGCATGAACTACAGAGGACAGATCCAATCATGTACAAATTGTATGATTTTAGGCAGACAAGCAAACAAAGCTTAAAAGCACCTCTTAAAAATAGTGAAAAACAAAACCGTCCGTGTCCCTTTAAAGTTATTAAAATTAATAGGTCACATCTGCAGCTGCATAGAAGGGGGTTTAGAAAATGTATGTCAATCTCAGTAAATCAGGATATACTCTAAATAGAAAATAATTTAGAAGAAATATTCATGTAATTAAAACACTGTCATTTTATCTTTATAACTTGCTTCCAAAAATAGCTTATCAGTAGATGCATATGTATAGACATAAAATATATAATTTCATGCACTTAGTTGGAAAGAGTACAGCATAATACATATTAACTAAAACAGAGTAATTAAAATGATTCTGAAAGTGTAAAAAAGACTTTAGAAAATTGCAATTCATCTTAAGTGTCATCTGAGCCTTTTCATATTAAAGGCATATAGCAGAGGCTCCTATGATATAATCATTTAAAACTATAGATAACAACAATTACTTTATAAGCTGAATATTATTAAAAAACATTTTCTTACAATAATTTTACACAGTTTATAATGTTTAGTCTTAATGACTTATCCACCAAGCATGTCCATCTGTGTGCCATTTCTAACTAATACTCTGTGGCTTGAACATGATCACATCCATCTTTAAAGATTCTTCATAGTTTTGCTCAAGTTCAGAGGATTGGAAAAGTAGGTATACAACAACTGACAGATTTTGAAAAACAATGTAATTAGATTAGTCTGACACGACACACAGAAAGCATAAACACTTAAACTCTACATTCTATAATGTATTACATGATACACAATTACTCTAGCTCCCCTACATAATGATTATTGTTATTTGTCACAACCCCATTTTACAGTTCCTGGATATTAGCCCATTGAGCCACCATAAAGTACAGACTACTTGGCACCAATTACTGGGCTATGTGCATAAGCACCTCCATAGTATTGTAATCTGTTTTGCCGCATTGTTTGCTAGATAAAGTTAATTACCTCTATTTGAGGTCTGGACCACTAGACATGGCAACAGCATTATGTGTATTTGGCGGTTGGCCTATTGTTCACAGGTGCCAGACAGGATGCCAGGATGCCAGACCATTAGACCACATGTGGAGTCAATCTCCTGTGTTTGTCTGCCACTCCCTGTCATTGTTTTGTTGTATACACCCTCCTCTGTATCTAACCCTATAAATATTGTTGACTTTCAAAAACAAAAAAACATCATGCTGAGACATATAGATATGGTAAGTTATCTTATTTGCTCCTGGTGGCTGCAATATTGATCTATCTCCACCTTGCAAGTAACTTGTCCTGATTACTACCACAGGAAGGTTACTGAGACTCCTGAAAGTGCTGATTACTGTTGGAAAGACCCTGACTGATACAGAAGCCAGATATCAGGGTACTGGTGATTAGATTTCCAAGAACCCAATGGTCCTAGTAAACCTGTAGTCTATAGCAGGTGACCTTGGGCAGTAATAGCCATTACATCTACATTATCACATTATTATTATTATTATTATTATTATTATTATTATTATTATTATTATTATTATTATCCTTAATATTGTAAAATACAATATTAACACATGGAAAAACAAAGGAGGGTCCTGTCTGAGATTAATACAAAGGACCCTATTCAACTGCAAGCTCGTAATTAACTTAAAACTGAACTTTTGGCTGTGGGTCAACATTTTTCAAAACATGTAGACATATTCAATTGTCACTCACCCGTAATTACATGCTCACAGCCTCCACACGCATGCCATGAAAACGTACGTAGCATTTAAGGGCATGGTCATGATCAATGAAGCAAGCTTGTAAGTCACATTTTAGACAGAGCCAATAGTAAATGAGTCAGTCATCATGACATCAGTAAAACATGGAGTTTAAACTACAATCAATGATATAGTTACGTAGTATTTGAGGTTGAAAAAAGACTTGTAGTCCATCAAGTTCAACCTTTTAAGATCTCCTCTGATCTACAATATGTACAGTATATAATTAATTGATCCAGAGGAAGGCAAACAGACAAAAAAACATTCAAATATTGCCAATTGTCTCAAAAGGGAAGAAAAATTAATTCCTTCCTGGCCTCAGAAACTGGGGATTGGATTTCTCCCTAGATCAATACTGCCTCTCTATTTAACCAACAGAACCCTGAATGCCATTTTTATTTTAAAATAAATCTAGTCCCCTTTTAAAGTCATCTATCGAATCCCCTGTCACCAGCTCCTCTGGTAGAGAATTCCACAGATTAACCACCCTTACTGGGAAGAACCCTTTCCTTTCTTTAAGGTGGAATCTTTTTACTTCTAACCTCAAGGGAGGTCCTCTTGTCAGTTGAAAACCTCTTGGTACAAAAAGTTCCCTTGACAAATCTTTATACTGACCCTGGATGTATTTATATAAGGTAATCATATCTCCTCTTAGACGCCTTTTTTCTAGAGAAAATAAGTTTAATTTAGTTAGTCTTTCTTCATAACTTAGCACCTCCATTCCCCTTATTAGTTTTGTTGCCCACCTCTGTTCCTTTTCCAGCTGTAAAATGCTATTTTTATGAAGTGGTGCCCAAAATTGTACTCCATATTCCAAATGAGGGTGTACTAGAGATTTGTTTACTGGCAGAATTATATTTGCTTCCCTGGCTTCTATACCCTTCTTAATACATGATAATATTTTATTTGCCTTTGCAGCTGCTGCTTGGCTTTGAGCACTGTTACCTAGGTGGTTGTCCATAAACATTCCCAAATCCCTTTCAATATCTGATACACCTAGATTTGCTCCATTAAGATTATACATTGCATGGCTATTTTTCCTTCCTAGATGCATGACTTTAAATTTTTTCATATTAAATCTCATCTGCCATTTAGATGCCCATTCCTCAATTGTATGTAAATCTCTTTGGAGGTAAAGCACATCATTATCTGATTGAATTACCTTGCACAACTTTGTGTCATCAGCGAAAATGCAGACACCACACTCCAATCCTACCTCTAAGTCATTAATAAATATGTTAAAATAGAGAGGACCTAAAACTGAACACTGAGGAACCCCACTTACCACATTAGTCCAATCGGAGTATGTTCCCTTTACAACAACCCATTGCTTCCTGTCTTATAGCCAGCTCTCAATCCATGAGCAGATATTTACTGCAATTCCTGTATCTCTTAGTTTGCACAATAGTCTCGCATGTGGCACTGTATCAAAAGCCTTTACAAAATCCAAAAAGACTACATCCACTGAGTTGCCTTGATCCAGGTACCTACTAACCTCCTCATAGAAACTAATTAGATTTGTTTGACATGACCTATCCCTCATAAATCCATGTTGACTCCTACTTATATTCCTGTTCAAATAGACATATTATTGCATGTTATCCCTTATTAACCCTTCTAAAGGCTTCCCCACTACAGAAGTGAGGCTCACTGGTCTATAATTCCCCAGATTTGCTCTTGCTCCCTTTTTAAATATAGGTATCACATCAGCTTTTCTCCAGTCACCTGGTAGAGAACCTGTGTTGAGTGAATCTTGAAAAATAAAATATAATGGTTTGGCTATTACAGAACCCAGTTCCCTTAGTACTCTTGGATGTATTCCATCAGGACCTGGGCTTTCTTAACATTTATTTTTTCCAACTTCTTTTGGATTACATTCTGTGTTAACCAGTTATTTGGCAAAGGTAGTGTAGCCCCATTATGTTGCAGTGTCCTAACCACTGGTACCTCCCTTGTGTATACCGAAGAAAATAACCTATTTATCTCATCTGTCTTTTTCCTGGTCACTTATTTTCAGACGGCCTGTGTCACATTGTAATGTTCCTATAGATTCCTTCCTCACCTTTTTTACCATTAATATACTTAAAACATATTTTAGGGTTAGTCTTACTCTCTTTTTCAATTCATTTTTCATTTTCTATTTTAGCTAGTCTTATCGCGCCTTGTTGATTTCCTTGTATTCCCATAAAGCAGTCTCTGTCCCCTCTTGTTTGTATAATTTAAATGCCTGTTTCTTACTCCGTATCTTGATCTTTAAATCATTGTTAAGCCACATGGGTTGTGATTTACTCCTTTTACTTTTATTCCCACACGGTATATGCCAATGTGTATGTATATTTAGTAAGGATTTAAATGTTGTTCACTTGTGGTCAGTGTTTTTACCTGCCAGTTCTCTGTCCCAGTCTATACTTTGTATTGCTGCCCTTAGACCGTTAAAATCTGCCCTTTTAAAATTGAGTGTTTTATTGCCCGCTTAAAATTTTGTTTTTTTAATTCAATCTCAACTGAGACTGTGTTGTGATCACTGTTTCCCAAAGGTTGCCCTATTCCAACATTTGGTACTATATCAATATCATTTGTGTTGAGTAAATCTAAGATAGCTTAATTTCTAGTAGGCTCTTGTATAACCTGGGTCAGGTAAGGATCCCTGAGTGTACTCAAGAACCTGCTCCCTTAGATGAACTGCTGGTCTCATTTATCCAGTTTATTTCAGGGTAATTAAAATCTCCCATTATTAGAACTTGCCCATGCTTAGCTGCATTTACAATCTGTAACAATAATTGTATTTCCTCACTTTCACCTATATATTGGGGTTTATAGCATTCTCCTACTAATATTCTTTTAGAATTTGCTGCTCCGCTATTTAACTCTACCCACAAACATTCAACTTTACCACTAGGTCCACCATAAATATCTTCTCTGACTATAGGCTTCAATTTAGGCTTAACATACAGACAAATCCCTCCTCCTCATTTACCATTTACTCTATCTTTCCTAAATAGGTTATAACCATCCAGCTTAACAGTCCAGTCATCCCATCACGGTTCGGTAATGCCTATTAAATTCCATTTTTCATTAATTGCTAATAATTCTAACTCTCCCATTTTTCCTGGCAAGCTTCTGGCATTAGCAAGCATACACCTTATGTTATGAGTCTGTAGTTCTGAAGTGCCTGCCACTGTACTTAAATTACATAGTACTACCTCCCTATTGACTATACTACCCCTCCCCCATCTCCTCCCCTATGAGTTGTTAATTCATCCCTCTACACTTTCTACCCTATTACTTATATCTAGTCCCTCCCCCCATCTACAAGTTTAAAAACTCCTCCAGCCTTTCTACCATCCTATCCCCTAGTACAAAAGCTCCCTCATCATTACGGTGCAATCCATCCTTACTGTAGAGATAGTACCGAAGTTAGAAGTCAGCCCAGTGCTCGAAAAAGCCAAACCCCTCCTTAGTGCACCATATCTTTAGCCACGCATTAACCTCCCTAATCTCCTTCTGCCTCCCTTGGCTAGCATGTGGCACTGGTAGTATCCCAGAAAATACTACCTTGGAGGTCCTTGCCTTCAGCTTATTACCTAGTTCTCTAAAATCATTATTTAGGACACTTCATCTTCCACTAACTTTGTCATTGGTACCAATATGTACCAAGACCGCCGGTTAATTTCCAGCCCCTCCCAATAATTTGTCTACCCGATCCACAACATGACGAACCCAAGCACTCGGGAGACAGCAAACTGTTCGATTGCTGGGATCTGGGTGACAAATCACCCTGTCTACCTTCCTAATAATAGAGTCCCCTACAACCAAAACCTGTCTGTTGGTCTGCCTATTCTGCCCTCCCTCTCCTCCAGTAGAGCTGATCGCCCGGCTGTTAGAGGGAACAGCTCGATCTGGCATTGCCATTCCTGAATGGACATCCCCAACAGTTTCACTCAATCTGGCAAATCTGTTGGTGTTTTCCAACTCAGAACTGGCCTGCCTCCTCCTGTTCCCCCTGCTTCTCTTTGTAACTGTAACCTAGCTGCCTCCCTGGACATCCTCACTAGCCCCAGCTCCACCCTCCATGCTAGGCCCAGATAAACTGTGCTCAGTGAGCACCAACCCCTTTCCAGTGGAGCAATATCACTAAGTGCTGCAATTCTTCTCTCCAGATTTCCAATTTGAGTTTCCAGAGAGGCAACATGCTCACACCTCTCACAGAGATATGGACCCTGGATCATCTGTTCCAGTATTGCATACATATGACAGGATGTACACTGAATAAGGTTGCCACTGGACTGACTCAAATTTTATTATTGTCTACAAAATTTCAGTGGGAAAAATAAAGAATATAAAATAATATATTTATATAAAGTTTTCCTCCCTTGCACTATAAATCTGCCCTCCCTTTTCTTTGAATTCCCTCCTTTTATTTAAACTCCTAGGCTTTTACTAGAATTGCACTTGATACTGAAAATGTTCACAAGCTCACAAGTTCCCCTTCTCCTGTTTATATTAACTTCTGCCTTCTCACCTGGGCACAATTAGTGCACTCTGCAATTTATCAGCCTTTACTTGTAAGGTAAATCCACTTGTAAACAGGCCCCAAACCAGCTAACAAACCTTTTTCCCTAGTTTAACAGTCAAGCCACACCCCTCTCCCCTGGGCACAATTAGTGCACTCTGCAGTTTTTCAGCCTTTACTTGTAAGGTAAATACACTTGTAAACAGGCCCAAACCAGCACACAAACCTTTTATAGAAGTTTAACAGTCAAACCCCACCCCTCTCACCTGGGCACAATTAGTGCACTCTGCAGTTTATCAGCCTTTACTTGTAAGGTAAATCCACTTGTAAACAGGCCCCAAACCAGCTCACAAACCTTTTATACAAGTTTAACAGTCAAGCCACACCCCTGTCACCTGGGCACAATTAGTGCACTCTGCAGTTTATCAGCCTTTACTTGTAAGGTAAATCCACTTGTAACCTCCCTAAGCTCCTTCTGCCTCCCTGGGCTAGTACGTGGCACTGGTAGTATCTCAGAAAATATTACCTTGGAGGTTATTGCCTTCAGCTTATTACCTAGTTCTCTAAAATCATTCTTTAGGACACTCCATCTTCCACTCACTTTGTTATTGGTACCAATATGTACCAAGACCACAGGTTCATTTCAAGCCCCTCCCAATAATTTGTCTACCCGATCCACAACGTGCCGAACCCGAGCACCCAGGAGACAGCAAACTGTTTGAATACTGGGATCTAGGTGACAAATCACTCTGTCTACCTTCCTAATACAAGAGTCCCCTACCACCAAAACCTGTCTGTTGCTGGCTGTAAGAAGGAACAGCTCTATCTGACATTGCCATTCCTGAATGTACATCCCCAACAGTTTCACTCAATCCTGCAAATCTGTTGGTGCTTGCCAACTCAGTACTGGCATGCCTCATCCTCTTGTTCCCTTTGCTTCCCCTTGTAACTGTAACCTAGCTACCTACCTGGGCATCCTTACTAGTCCCATCTCCACCCTCCATGCTAGGCCCAGCTAAACTGTGCTCAGTGAGCACCAACTTCCTTTCCAGTTGAGCAATATCACTTATTGCTGCAATTCTTCTCTCCAGTTCTCCAATTTGTGCTTCAAGAGAGGCAACATGCTCACACATAGCAGAGAGGTATGAACCCTGGATCATCTGTTCCAGTAGTGCATAAATGTGACAGAATGTTCACTATATGAGGATGCCACTGTACTGACTCAACTAGGTAAAGGTGATGGACTGGCCAAGCATTTCTCCAGACCTAAACCCTACTGAGCATCTGTGGGGCATCCTCGAATGGAAGGTGGAGGATTGCAAGGTCTCTAACATCCACCAGCTCTGTGATGTCATCATGGAGGAGTGGAAGAGGACTCCAGTGGCAACCTGTGAAGCTCTGGTGAACTCCCTGCCCATGAGGGTTAAGGCAGTGCTGGAACATAATTGACACTTTGGGCCCAATTTGGACATTTCCACTTAGGGGTTTACTCACTGTAAGAAAAACAAATATGCATAAATCATACAAAATAGCAGTATACATTCTTCCCAACAATAAGAATAAAATGATAATTTTTTATTTAAAATGGATAAAAGTAAGATAGTAAATAAAGTGGAAAAAGGTAGAACGGCTATAGACTCTTAATTTTTCTGCTTAAACTTATCGCAAGTATTCCACTTGAATTGCAGTTTTCTTTTAAGATCTTGTGTAATGCCATTATTCATCAAATCCATGTTAAGATTTATGGTATTTTCAACTACTCTCCAAGAAGGTATTTTCAATTGGTTCCAGTGTTTAACTAGTAGTGACTTGATTATAAGTAGTATGTGAGATATTAACAGTTTATCTTGGGTAATACGTGTATCTAATTCCAGGTGAAATAATACAACTGCTGGAGTGCATGGAATTTTTTCACTGAACATTAGAGATATATGTTCGCAACCTTCTTTCCAGAGGGATTTAATTATATTGCATTCCCACCATATATGGAGGGCTGTGCCTAATTGGCCACATCCCTTCCAACATAGTGGGGAAATTTGTGCATCGAACTTGTTCATAATTGCTGGTACCAAATACCATTTCTGGGTTAATTTAAAATATAGCTCCCTATTCATGTTATTTATCAATCAGTTCTTTATATATTTAAGCACTTTATACCAGAGCTGATTTTCATACTTAATGTTGAGATTAAATTCCAACTATTTTAAAGCCTTAGATTTTGTATAAACCAGAGCACTTGTCCTAATTTTTCTGATTCTTGATATGAGGTGTGGGATTTTGCCTTTGGTTAGAATTTCATCCAATTCATACATTGTTTTCATTTTTTGGATAGCATAACCCATTTGGTTTACATTTTCTACTAATGTTCTGTAATTTAACCAGGATATTATTTTTAACCCATATCTCTTATTAAGCTCCATTAAATTTAATACGGCTCCCTGAGAGTATAACTCAGATAATCATTTTATTCCAGCCTTTTCATCCACTTTATGGCTGTTCTATTTGAATAATCATTTAGTATATTTATGGGAGCTGATAGAGTAGGGAAATTTAAGAGCTCAAACTTAGCTTTATTCTTCCCCCAGAATTTTATCAGGTATCTCAAGCACTTTGGGAGATTCCCCCAGGCTTTATCTTTGCATTTGTATTTTTCTATCAGTATTAAAATTGGGTTTGCTCCAATAATATATTTTTCTATATTCTTCCAGCTAGTTCGCTCATGTTGATTGATCATATTTATTATGTGAGAAATTTTCAATATTTAAATAAATATCTTTAATAGAAGGTGTCCCAATACCTCCCAGTTCAAATTTCATGTTTGCTATTATTTTTCACTCTCACCTTTTTGCCTAAATAAAGAAAGTTGTCTATTACTTTCTGGAAACTTTTAATAGTGTATTCTGGTATAGTATCTGAGATACACCTCATTAGGTATGTGATTTTAGGAATGATACTTATTTTGACAAAGGTGATTCTAGCCGACCAAAAGAATCTTAAACTATGCCATTCATATAGCGTCATTTTAATATTTTTCATTATATCTGTTAGATTTACTTTAAATATATTTTTGTAGTGAAAATTACAATTTATACCTAAATGTGTAATACATTTATCTCACCAATTAAATGTATAAGCTTTCCTTAAAGTGTTTATAGTTTCCAGATTTAGACCGTGTGTATAGTATACTATGTATAGTGTCTGATTTTATGGAATTTAGTAAGAAACTTTACTAAAGTGTGCCAAAATATCTTGTAATTTGGCACATGATACTTCTGGGTCGGTCAGGGTCGGTATGATATCATCGACATATAACATTATGTTATGGTTAATACTTCCGATTTGTATCCCGTTGATGTTTTCAGATTCCCTTATTATAATTGCTAAGGGTTCCATAAAGAGTAGAAATAATATAGTGGAAAGTTGACCCCCTTGACGGGTTCCGTTGCTTATAACAAATTTCTCTGATTCAAAATTGGGGGCAGATATAAAGGCCATTGATTGATTATATAGAGCTTTGATTGTCTTCAATGCAAATTCGGCTAAGCCTAACCATTGCAGAACTACCTGCAAGAAATCCCAACTGACCATGTCAAATGCTTTTTCAGCATCAAGTGACAGGATGGTCTATAATAATCTTGATACAATAAACAATGCTGGTTGAGATCTTATGTTTTAAATAACAACACTGAGTTTAGATTGGAAATTTCATTGGTTCACATAACATATTATAAAAATGGTGAAGAAATGAAAAGAAAGAAAAACATTTTATAAAAAATGTAACTTTGAACAAACAAACGATACAATAATTTGAACTTGAATTGATATGTGTCCTATGAGAAAACTAGAATCTTCATATATAATCCAAATAACTGGCAACCAGTCGCTCACCCAGCCCATGTTACAAGTTCATCTGGCCACTGGGGTTGATGAAAGGGGACCCAGTTAATTTTTAGGGGAGTTTAGACAGGGTTATATAGGTAAAGTGTAATTATCTGTTTAAGTAATGTCTATTGCATTGAAGAGAGCCCCTGGTTCCATATTTCTAGAAATTGAGGGTTTGTGTTTGCTAAAGAAAGCGACAGTCTGTCATGAATATTTATGGTATTTAACTCCTAAAATGTTTTTTTTAAGTATATTAATGGAAAGAATGCAAGGAAATAAAATATTGTTACCTTAAAATTTGAAACAGGCAAACGGAATGCTGTATTCTAGAGGATAGCAAGAAGAGACAAGGAGTCATTCTATAATGAGCAATGTAAAAATATAGAAGAAGATAACAGAATGGGAAAGTCAAGAGATTTCTTCAAGAAAATTGGGGATTTCAATGGAACCTTACATGTAAAGTGGGATGATAATGGGTAAAAAGAGTAGCAGATCAGATAAAGAAGAGGTGGAAAGAATACAAGGAATACACTGAAGATCTATGCATAAAGGATCTTAACAGCAGTGAATACCTCAATAATTTGTCCAAAATGCTGGGACGAGACATCTTGGAGAGTGAAGTGAGTTGGTGCTAGAATGCCTAGCTGATAATAAGTCTGCAGGAGTTGATGGAATCTCAGCTGAACTATTTAAAACCCTACACGATCATGCTGTGAAAGTTTTGCTTGCCTTATGCCAACAAATTTGGAAAAGTCAACAGTGGCCAATAGACTGGAAAAGTTCAATCTACATCCCAATCCCAAAAAAGGCAGTGCCAAGAGTGCTCCAATTATCGAACAATTGCACAAATTTCCCATGCAAGCAAGGTAATGCTTAAAGGGATAGTAAGCTCCTATACCTTGTTTTGCTGCCTCTGGCAGAGCAAGTTATGTTAAAATGTAAAAAAACTTGTATTTATTTCTAATGTGATGTGTTTCTTTACTTTTCAGCTCATGTGTTTATTTACCAAAGTTAGGCTACCCCTATGCTCAGCGGCCAGAAACCGATTCTTTGTGCCCCTTATGCAGCAAATAGCAGCAGCCAAATGATCGGTTCTGCTTTATTGCACTGGAGAAGTATCATCCAATCAGATGCTTCCCCATCGCGCATGAGCAGCGGAAACAGCACAAATAGAGCATCTCAGCATCCAAGCAGTGTCCAGGGGATTGGTGCCAGATGTTGCTGCTGTGGGTTTTGGGGGGCAGGATGGAGGGTTTGGAAGGGGGCCCCCTGGGTTGGGGGTCCCTCAGGAAGGGTCTAGCAGGGGAGGGTGCACAGTTCAGCCTCTTCTTCTCAGCATGAGGGTGGCTTTGCACCCTTGGCTCAGGGGTTAAAGATTCATTGTGATGCTGCAGAAGAAGGGGCAGAACCCCCTGCAGCCCAGGGGTATAAGGGCTGTGCCACATCCAAGCACCCTGCACCTTCTCATCACTTCTCCTCCTCTTAATGCTCACATCCACATTCATTGTAATGCGTGCAGTGAATGGGGAATACACAGTGTGCTCCCAGGGTGATGTCCAGCCCAGCTCTGATTCTTCTTTTAGCTGCAATCTAGACGCTGACCTTGCCTGTTACTTGCACACCAGCCAGTGCCAGGTTATTCCTCCTCTCCCTGCTGCTCGTTGTCACTAGTATCTACACTCTATGCAGCTAGAGATCTTATTACAAGCAGCACTGTTTCCAAGAGGAGGAATAACCTGCACAGGATTCACCAAGTGTGACCGGCAATGACAGCTCGGGTAGATGGCAGGGAGAGTCTGGGTCTGCTCAGCCACTGCTATAAAGTTTACTATATTTCACCATAAACTGATTTGGGAGTGTATGTATGTAATGGGGTCAAGGCCCCTCCGGCTCTACCCCCTGTATGGGGTCTCTATACATAGGACACACATTCATGACAGGTGTCCCACACTATGCTGCTTCAATATGAAGTGTGTGGCATGTTGTTTCTATAGGGGTCTGTCTCTCTCTGTATATACTATATTCAAACTGAACTAACTGCAGTTCTGTATTAGACAGGTGATGTAATGATCAGGGAAGAGACACAGGGGAGGAAGAAGAGACACAGGGGAGGAAGAAGAGACACAGGGGAGCGAGAGGGGGGAAGAGACACAGGGGAGGGAGAGGGGGGAAGATACACAGGAGAGGGAGAGAGGGGAAGAGACACAGGGGAGGGAGAGGGTGAAAAGACACAGGGGTGGGAGAGGGGGGAGAGACACAGGGGAGGGAGATGGGGAAGAAACACTTGGGATTGAGCGGGAACAGACACAGGGGAGGGAGAAGGGGGAGAGTCACAGAGGAGGGAGAGGGGGGAAGAAAAACAGGGGGAGAGACACAGGGGAGGGAGATGGGGAAAAGTAGAGGCAAATGAGGCACAGGGGAGAGAGAAGGGGGAATGAGACACAGAGGGAGGGGGAAAGGAGACACAGGGGAGGGAGAGGGGGGAGACACAATGGAGGGAGAGTGAGGAAAGAGACACAGGGAAGGGGGAAGAGAGTTAAATGAAGATGTATATATATCCATGTAAAAATATGTATACTGTATTTAAATAAATATATATCTATAATTATTTTTGTATATATTAATATATATTAAAAAAAGATATATACACCTATTTAAAATAAATATATGCACACACACATAAATTATTTGTGCTAATATATACAGTACCTTGAAAAAGTATTCACCCCCTTGACTTTTTACCTATTTTGTTACATTACAGCCTTAAGTTCAATGTTTTGAATCTGAATTTTATGCAATGGATCAGAACCCAATAGTCTAAGTTGGTGAAGTGAAATGAGAAAAATATATACATAAAACTATTTATTAAAAATTGAAAAAAGAAAATTGGCATGTGCAAATGTTTTTACCCCATTTGTTGTGAAGCCCATAAAAAGCTCTGGTGCATCCAATTACCTTCAGAAGTCACATAATTAGTGAAATGATGTTCACCTGTGTGGAATCTAAGTGTCACATGATATGTCATTACATATACACACCTTTTTTGAAAGGCCCCACAGGCTGCAACACCTAAGCAAGAGGCACCACTAACCAAACACTGCCATGAAGACCAAGGAGCTCTCCAAACAAGTAAGGGAATGTAAATGTTGTTAAGAAGTACAAGTCAGGGTTAGGCTATCAAAACAAAAATATCCAAATCTTTGATGATCCCCAGGAGCACCATCAAATCTATCATAACAAAATGGAAAGAACATGGCACAACAGCAAACCTGCTAAGAGACGGCTGCCCACCCACCAAAACTCACGGACCGGGCAAGGAGGGCATTAATCAGAGAGGCAGCACAGAGACCTAAGGTTACCCTGGAGTAGCTGCAGAGTTCCACAGCAGAGACTGGAGTATATGTACATAGGACGACAATAAACTGTATGCTCCATAGAGTTGGGCTTAATGGCAGAGTGGCCAGAAGAAAGCCATTACTTTCAGCAAAAAAGAGATTCCCAAAATGTATGGAGAAATGTGCTCTGGTCTGATGAGACTAAAATTGAACTTTTTGGCCATCAAAGAAAACGCTATGTCTGGCGCAAACACAACACACGCATCACCCAAAGAACACCATCCCCACAGTGAAACATGGTGGTGGCAGCATCATGCCGTGGGGATGTTTTTCAGCAGCCGGTACTGGGAAACTGGTCAGAGTTGAGGGAAAGATGGATGGTGCTAAATACAGGGATATTCTTGAGCAAAACCTGTACCACTCTGTGCATGACTTGAAGCTAGGACGCAGTTCCGCCTTCCAGCAGGACAATGACCCCAAACACACTGCTAAAGTAACACTTGAGTCTAAGGGGAAACATATAAATGTGTTGGAATTGCCTGGTCATAGCCCAGACCTCAATCCAATTGAAAATCTGTCAGGCTTAAAAATTGCTGTTCGCAAGCGCAAACCATCCAACTTGAAGGAGCTGGAGCAGTTTTGCAAGGAGGAATGGGCAAAAATTCCAGTGGTAAGATATGGCAAGCTCATAGAGACTTATCCAAAGCAACTTGGAGCTGTGATTGCCGCTAAAGGTGTCTCTACAAAGTATTGAGTTTAGGGGGGTGAATAGTTATGCACATTGACTTTTCCTGTTATTTTGTCCTATTATTTGCTTCATAATTTAAAAATTTTTTTGAAGCTGTGGGCATGTTCTGTAAATTAAATGATGTAAATCCTCAAACAATCCATGTTAATTCCAGATTTTGAGGCAACAAAACACAAAAAATGCCAAGGGGGGTGAAAACTTTTGCAAGGCACTGTATATGTATAATTCTACTTTTTTAGATATAGATTTTAGTATTGCTCCCATTTTACTTTGTGTGTATTTATTCTAAGGGTGTTTCATTCGCCCTGGAACTAAGTCTTGGTTCTGACTCCCTTTATTTTTTACACAGAAACATAAGTGCATACACATCAGCATATATATTAATATGTATATATATATATGTCCTAGCGACTTGCCCGGGGCAATAAAATTGTAAGGCAGGTAATGCTGTTTGCCACAGACATTAATTTTGTTGGTGGTGTGAGATCCTTCGGCGCTCATTGTGATCCTCGCGCTGAGCACCTTCGGCGCTTATCGCGTGGCTCACAATGATCGCCTTTGGCGCTCATTTCGAGTCTGTTGTATTTTTTTTCTGATAGGCGCTTTTGCTGTTATTGTTTGGTCGGCGCTGATCTGCTTTTTGCTCTTTTTGCAAGGCTTTGTGTGCTATGAGCAGCGTTGGGGCTTGTTGTCAGGCACACGGTGCATGGCTTTTGTGTTTATTGCAAGAGTGTTTTTTTTGTGTATCTGTATTTTATATGGTAATTAAATAATTAATAAATTAATAAATGAATATACTTTACCTATTTGGAAGTAATATATGCAGGAAGCATTGTGCTGAAGAGCTGACTATCTGTTTTGATGTTCCTGCAGCATACAATGTCGGTTTTCAATGTTGTGGAGCTGAGGTGTAAGTGTCAGCAATGTGTGCAGTGTGTAGTGTAAATAGGCTGCATGCACGAGGGAAAGCCGTTAGGGTAGCTGTGTACTTCCGCGTCGTGTAAGCTAGTGTTGTAAAATGGCAGGTAATGTGTATGTGGTACGTGGCTGTGGATGATTTAGCGTCCTTGCTAAAAGTGTATCTTGTACCTCATACAGCTTATTTGAAAAGCTGCATGTGCTTGGTGGTGTTTTGAGTGTTTTCGGGTCCTGTAGCCTCGTTTTCGTTATTTTGGCGGCCATTTTTTCTCTCGCTTAGGGGATTTTCGTGTGTCTAAACTCGGAAATTTGAACTTAAATTGAGATGTAACTTCACTTTCAGAGGTCCTGGGTGCCCCCCCCCCCCTTTGGTGTGGGTAAGCATTTTATGTCTTTTTTCTGTGTATTTATTGTGTTTTTACTGTTTTCAGGTGCACGCGGTTCGGCCGTTAAGGTCGTAATGTTTTTTTTCCAAGTTCCGAGATTCGGATTTTTTTAGGCTAAGTCCGTAAATTTTGCATTGTAAGTCGGTTCGTAATTTTTTGTGTAAGTCAGTATTTAGTGATTGCGTGTTAGATCTATTTTGTTAAAGTGCCACTTGTATGGGTGTCTGTAACCACGTGTGAGGCATCATAGAGCCTCCACCTTCCCAAATGCGGCCCCACGCTTTGCGAGGGACCTCATTTGCAGCCCAAACTGCGTCCCTCCCTTCGCGTGATGACGATTCGTAGTTTGACAACTATTATATGTGATATATATATTCATACATAGACAGAAACAAGTGACATAAGAAACATAAGTGTACACAGAAACGTAAGTGCATACAGCAACATATCACATATAATAGTTGTCAAACTACGAATCGTCGTCAAGTTTTGCAAGCTTGCAAGAACTGCGTCCCTCGCGAATCGAGGGACACAGTTTGGTTCGCAAATGCAGCCCCCGCGAAGCAAGGTGCCGCATTTAAGGAAGGTGGAGGCTCCAACGTAGGACCGAAGGATCTCAGACCACCAAAAAAATGAATGTCTGTGGCAAACAGCATTACCTGCCTTACAATTTTATTGCCCCGTCATTTGTGACGGGCAAGTCGCTAGTATCATATATCCTCTGTAAACACCATATTTTCTCTTTGGGGCCATCCTACTTGAAAAAAAAAGTAAAATATTTAAAGTTTTACTCAAATACTGTATATACTCGAGTATAAGCCTAGTTTTTCAGACCATTTTTTAAGGCTGAAAAGGGCCCCCTCGGCTTATACTCGAGCCACCACCCCGGTGTCTTCCATCCCCCTGTGTCTCTCTTTCCCCCCCGTGGCTCTTTGAGGAGGGGGGTTGAGGAGAGAGGATGAGGAGGGGGGTTGAGGAGGCTGATAAGGGATGGGGAGGGAAAGAGACCCAGGGAAGGGAGAGTGGGGAAGAGACCCAGGGGAAGGAGAGGAGGGGAAGAGACACAGGGGAGGGAGAGGAGGGGAAGAGACAAAGGGGAGTGAGAGGAAGAGACAAAGGGGAGGGAGAGGAGGGGAAGAGACAAAGGGGAGGGAAAGGAGGGGAATAGACACAGGAGAGGGAGAGGGGGAGAGAGACACAGGGGAGGGAGAGGGGAGAGAGACACAGGGGAGGGAGAGGGGGGCACAGAGGGCACACAAGAAGGGGACACAGAGGGCACAAGAGGGACACAGGGGTCAGCACATTTCCCACCCTCGGCTTATACTCGAACCACTACGTTTTACCTGTATTTTGTGGTAAAATAGGTGCCTCGGCTTATACTCGGGTCGGCTTATACTCAAGTATATACAGTAACTATATTTTTTATTAACACCAAACTTGTAAATACATTTCTTTATACATATACATACACTCATCTATATGCATATCTATCTATATATATATATATATATATATATATATATATATATAATCACACACAGTTATGAAGAGTGAGGTAGCCGTGAGTTTCAAGTAATCTTGATAAATAATCAGAGTGTTGCAGTATATATTGATACCTTTTTTTAGATGAATAATCAGAGTATTGCAATATATAGTGATACCTTTTTAATTGGACAAACATATGAATGAAGCAATGAGCATGAGCCTGATGGAGCTCAGAGTGGCAGTGGCTGACAGATGTGCCCAATGTGCTGAAGTCTATAAGGTCATGAAGAATCGGACAAGACTGAATAACTGAACAATGATTTAAATTGTTTCATTAAGGGATATTTAATACAAAGTTAGTCTTGTATGTTTTAAATTACCTGAAAAGGCATAATTAAGTTTTGCGGATTATGAATGCATCTGACAGAGGAGAATCAATAGTATATAAAAACATCTTTTGCATGAAAAAAATATGAAAAAAAACATTAATAAAGATCCAGATGTTTGCAAATTCTTTCAGTTTCCTGGCAGATACTTTTGAGATTGAATTTTTTGGCCAACCACAGGCAGCTATAACATTGTTGCAATGTTTGGGAAGTTAGTCTCTGCAAAGCATCATGGGATGTATTGTCTTTTTTTCCCACCAAGCAAGGATGAGCTAAGACATAGCTGCTGGGGATTTCTGCATTGTTTTGCCGTTGGTTTGAAGGTTAGTATAGGGTTAAGATACCTGAATGCAGTGTTTCTATTGGTTAGTACCAGCAGCTTATGTAGGTATCTCTAGGGGTGTTTATTAAAATAAAATAATTCTGTGTGTATAGAATAAATCAATGTATGTATCACATACTGTATATAGTTGTCGTACTGCGAGTTGTCATTGCGCTTTGAGAGACTCTTGAAGCATGGCGAGCAGTTGAAGCACACAGGACTTAGGCTGTAATGAGTGCCAAATAGCAAGGCCCCTGGACTTAGCACTAGAGCAAAATTATGGCCCATAGGACCCGAATCACGTAGATGGAATGCAGTGCTTGCACAAATATGACTTTAACGGCCGAACAACCAAACTGGAAAAGCATGCATATTTTGTCTTTAATAACGATCGAAAATTGCAGAATCTAGAATAAAAATGGCTGGCAAAAAAACGTAAACAAGTTGAAAACGAGGCCGATGGACGTAAATACAAGCCCTAAGCACTAAGACTTAACACAAATCAGTAGATGGAATGCAGGGCTTGCACAAATACGACTTTAACGGCCGAACAACCAAACTGGAAAAGCATGCAAAAAAAACACAAATATGCCTCAAATTAACTTACACACTCAAACACAGCAAGTTAATTTGAGGCATATTTTGTCTTTAATAACGATCGAAAATTGCAGAATCTAGAATAAAAATGGCTGCCAAAAAAACGTAAACAAGTTGAAAACGAGGCCGATGGACGTAAATACAAGCCCTAAGCACTAAGACTTAACACAAACCAGTAACACCTAATACAAGGCAGTAAAATTTAACTCAAGCCAGTAACACTTAACCCAAGGCAGTAACACTTCACCCAAGGCAGTAGGCCCCTAAACTACACAGGCCTATGAAGTACACAGGGGGAGAGGCTCATAATGAGCGCCAAAGGTGCTCAGCTCGGGGTTTTGCGATGAGCGCAGAAGGTGCTCAGAGGGGCCATATCCTAGCATTTTGGGGTAAACAGAATAGCCAGGCTTCAACTTTTTTTGCTCTCATTGTTGACGGGCAAGTCGCTAGTATGATATAAGCAGTTAAAAAAGTAAAAAAAAACAGGGAAACTTTCACATAACTTTAAATAAGGAACTTCTTGAACATCAGAATAACTATATATATGTATTAGCGACTTGCCCGTGAAAAATGACCCATGTTTTTTTTTGTTTTTTTTTATTCTCCCCCCTCCCTCCCTTGTGTCTCTCCCCCTCCCTTGCCTGTGTCTCTCCCCCTCTCTCCTCCTCTCTCACCCTCTCTCTCTCTCCCACTCTCTCTCTCTCCCTCTCACTCCCCCTCTCTCTTACCCCTTCTCTCCCCCTCTCTTCCCCCACATCTCCCTCCCCTCTCACTCTCCTGTACTCAATCCCCTCTCTCCCCCGCTCTCCCTCCCCTTTCTCTACCCCTCTCCCTTCCCCCACCTCTCCCTCCCCTCTCTCTCTCCCCTCTCCCTCCCCTCTCTCTATCGTCCCTCTCTCTCTTTGCCCCCTCTCTCCCTCCCCTGTGTCTCTTTGCCCCAACTCTCCCTCCCCATCTCTCTTTGCCCCTCTTTCTCTTCCTGTCTCCTGATGTCTCTCTCTTCTTCAACAGTACTCTGCCTCTCCACACCTGTTGTCTCTCTCTCTTCCTCAGCGGTACTCTGCCTCCCCCTCACCTTATTTCTTTCTCATCCTCATTAGTACTCTGCACCCCCACCCCCACCTGATGTCTCTCTCTTCCTCACTGGTACTCCAACCCACTTGATGCCCCCCCCAACTTCCTGGTACTCTTCTTCTCCCCTCTGCTTTCCCCTCTCCCACTCTGCTTCCTCCCCAGTATCCTTCTCCCCAGTAATCTGTCTCCCCCTCTTCCCAGTAGCCTTTCCCCCCCCCTCACCATGGTACTCTGTCTCCCCCTCACCAGTATCCAGCTCCCCCCTACCCTCACCAGTATCCCTCTTCCCAGTACTTTTTCCTCCACTCCCCTCACCAGTATGTCCCCTAGAATGCCTCTCTGAGCCTCCCCCATCTTCTCCTTGCTCTCTTCCTCCTTCAGTACTCCCTGTATATATGCCGGGTACACCTCAGGGTCCATCCCCAGCAACTCCAGCTGCCACTACAAACACGGACCAAACTCCACCTGCCTACTTGAAGCCACCATCTTGAACCTCCGGGCTCCCCAAAGGGCTGTCCATGTCACTACCTGTCTGGGGATTATGCTGGGCTGGCTGTAGCATTGCCTGCTTAGATTAGATTGTGCATTCGCCAGGCTGCGCAGACTGTTTATGTGCCAGTGTGAAGTGAGTTGCTGGTTTATTTGTCCCTCCTGAGCCGCCGTTCTGACTTCGCCATCCTGACACCCGGGTGGCTCACTCAGTGTCTGTTAGCATCAGGGAGAGCCATGCAGGCTTTGTGATGACCGCCTATGGTGCTCAACGCAAGCCCTGCAATGAGCGCCTATGTTATGGTATTAAATTAGCCCTGTAACGTTGCTCGCGAGCTTTGCGTGCTAACACGCAGGACGGCCGAGAATAGGCTACATGCTGAGCAACGTTAAACTCTGCGCACATAAATCCTTTGATCTGATAAGCCCATAACCACACTTGTTGCATTCAGCTGTTAAATTGCAACATGGTCACTCACGAGCATGCACATAACACGCAAATGGAGCCCAAAGGCCAACATGTGCTTTAGAGCACCCTCAAGGGGGGTAAAGTACAATACGTATCACTTGTAAATTGAATAACAACACTTTACTGTACATTTATTAAATAGGAAAGTGATGTTAGGTCTAAGAATTAATTGCACAACAAGCACATTCTCAAGTTCACAAATATTTTATTCCATGATTATGTTGTGTTTTTTATCCATCCCTGCAATCACTGTGTTATGACATATACTGTAACTCGCATGTAATAGGATATCATATTTACGGATTTATTTTATTGCATTATATATTGCCTGTGGGTCCGAGCGCAAACTGGATTTGATGCACATAGGACTTCTAAATCTACCCTCCCCTTTTTCAGTGACGTAACACTTACAATGTCTTTTTCCATTTGCTCCATCTGAACCCGTAACTACGTGATTGCTTAATTGTTTGCATTCGAGCATGCAACCCCGATAACTGCAAACTGTTTTACGAGATAGCCTCTCTCGCTCGTAGCTCTCAGCCCTTTCTGGTTTAAAAGCAACGTAAGTAGGCAAAATTTGAAGCACGCTGCCCTTACATGCTACACATCGGACTTATGAGGGTGGAAATTAATATGACCCTAAAAGTTGTAAATGTTTGGCCCAGAGAGGAAATTAGCTCCTTTTGAAGATGGCAAGAAAGTGATATTTTGTGCTTATTGCATATCATAATAAATGGTGAAATAATGTTGCATTACTTATTATGAAGTAATACCACTGCAAGATGGCAATAGCTGCAATTAAAACATTATATACAAACACATTTCATAATTAAAGCTTCTTACAACCTTACTATTTTTTAAAACAATGTTTCCATTGTATAGATGGCCCTGGCACTATATCACAACTATATAACATGCTTAAAAATCTAAATGCAAATATTGCATTAACATATTGACACAAATAAAACTCTATAGAGAAGATAATGAAACATGACACAAATGTGGGATCAGAACACCAGGATATTAAAATATAGACAAAATAAATTACCTATAAAACTTGATACCTTTGGTAGATAATTCCATTAATAATAAATAAGTACAAGCCATACATACCACCAACATTGGCATTGGTGGGGATGTCCCAAAAATTCAAACATTCTGGAGAGCAGTACAAGAAATTATAAAACATATGTTGGCTTATGAATTGAAGTTAGACTTAGTAATTATGTTACTAAACAGGGCTTTTGAAGGTACAAGGAGAGATGGACATAAACTAATTATACACATATTAATTGTAGTTAGAACTCATATAGTGGCTCACTGGCTGCAAAAGCAAACTCAATGTATTAACCAACTAGAAAAAAGTTTGGCAAATATTTGAATGGAGAAATTTTCTTATACTACATGGGAGAAGAAAGATACATTTTACAGTATTCGGAAACTATGAGCAGAATATAATAAGTTATATTTAACAACATTTTGGTAACAATCTTCCTCTTTTATATAAGGGTAAAAAAAAAATATAGAGATTGAGGTTTGACTTTATAAGTTAATGCAATTTTGTCATGTAATTCAAAGCAATATTTAACTAATTTGTAATGGTATCTTTTATGTATATAATATTATTGGTTCACATTTTGTTTTGTGATCTCTATGTAAAAAAATATATATATATAAGTTTAAAAAACTGTTTCTGATTGGGAATGGTCTGAGGGTAAATATGCAGATTAGAAAGCAATTAAAGTATAAAAGGATAGTAGCAGCTTGGTTGGTCGGCTATATTGAAGGAATTGTCAATAGATGTGATGTTTTGAGGTTGATGCTTAAGTCTACTTGATGAGACTATGGGCCTCATTCTAATGATGTCCTTAGGAGCTACATGGCTGCAAGGGATGGCTGCAAACTTCTCTTCTATTCTAACCCTGCATTTCCTTGCGGGCACCCGCTCCGCAGCTTACTGCAAGGAAAGGCTTTGATCTCATGCAACCGTATGGAACTACCCGACCCTATTCAAATGCCTCGGCCACCCCTCCGCCAACCCTGCAAAACAGGCAAAAATGGCTGCAGCTTACTTCCACCCTGGAGCTGTGAAGCCCTTGTGGCTGTTCCAATTAAGCCCCCTGCTGGCTTCAAAGGTCCCAATAGTGGCCCGATCGTGACCCATGCAGTGTCCCTGCAGTGTCCCTACATCACCCCTATAGTGCAGGGGTCCGAATGGGACCCCTGTAATGTGCACAAATTAACCCTTGCTGCAGTAGTCCAATTGGTATCCCTGCAGGCTTCCCACATTAACCCCTTGCTGCAGGGGTAACACCCTCAATCAGGTACAAGCCAGCCAAAGCTAACAGCCGATTGCATGGCTTGCAATCAGCAGTAGGAAGGGGTGTGCTGTGGCCCCTTTATTTTGAATTTCAAAATAGCTAATGAGTCGCAGCACCCCATAAGGCCAGCCTTGCAGCCATTTTGCAGCCATCATTAGAATGAATTTAGCAATGTAATGTTTATTCAATTAAAGGATCTTTATGGTTATTTAAATTAATTCCATTCTTCCTTTAAAATGAATAATTGCAATAAACCCTTATTTTATCCTTCTCTGTAGACTGTCAGTCCTCATATCTCCCATTGCAGATAGCTTACCCCTCCTATGTTAGCAAATGTGTCAGCAGAGAGTGAGAGAGAGTGTGTGCATGTGTGTGTGTGATGCTACTGAAATCATTTCAAAGTTTAGCTTTTCAGGATTTTCTTGGATTTAATTTCTGTGGTTTCCTTTAAGGTGACCATTTTAAGGTATTATCTCTTTATTGCTATACTTTTCCAATAACAGTTAGAAGGGAAAATATATTTTGCAACTCTATGTGTAACTTCATACAGAGAATAAAAACCAATGCATTTTTTTCCTTTTTATAACTATTTAAGATGATATTTTGACATTTTACATTTGGAAAATGGTTGTAGCTTTGAAATTAATGTTAAGCTAGAGAAACAAATGATAAAAGTCAAATTTTATCTTCAGTCAAGATTCACTTTAAAGATTTATTATGTTTATGTTCCTTTTGTTTCCTATACAGAACAAACAGATGTCAGCAACATTTTGATTTGGTGCTTATTTGAATATGTTTGTAAACTATTGGGATATATAGTGTACATTTGATTCAGAGGTAACATTCGGAGGTAACATTTAGCCACATGTGCATACTAGGGCTAATTATTAAGGTGGATTCAAAATATGATTTGAAACAATTTTAAAATAACTTTACTTAAAGTGATGTTGGCCATTGAAATGGACATGAATTGCACATAGTTATACATCTAGTTAAATTATATCATGTTTCCTTTTTTCAACAAGGTATTCATGAAGACCCCTCATTAACTTAATACTACCCCAGTGTCTTCGTTTTTTAAGATGTTCATGTGTTAAAGACACATGTTAGAGACTCTTTGCCACAAGATCCAGCCTCGTAATTTGTTTCTTGTTAAAGACCATAAAAAAGATTTACACTGCTGTTAAGCGAGAAGAACAAAAAGGCACCCACTCTAGCAGTTAATCCAAGTGCTATCTAAGATACTCCAAACTCCATTCATGCTCCATTCTCTGCATAAGAACAGCCCATTTACAGAAAATTGATACTACTTAAAGTTTGGATTGCATTTTTTGTTTTCATCCCAAAAATGTATAGGACAAAGCTCTTGATATCATGAAATGAGGGGGTGTGGGTTTTCACTGCCCACTTGCTTCCTCCAGTAGTCCTCTTCAAGAAGACAGGGGATGTGTTGGCAACTCCTCAGATAGACTCTTCAGCAATAGAGACTTCAGAAGAACACAAAAGTGAAAAGTTTAACAGCAAATAAATGGGATTGTACAGTGCTACAAAAATGATCTCAATGCTCCAAATTCCATATACAGAGATTACATTGAGTAGCTGAAAAACTCAAAAGGAGATTGAAAGCCGTCCAAGATTTTGAGCCTTAAAAAATGTATTATCAGGTGGAAGTGGATTAGCTACACCTACCTTCTAGCGAGAGGCGAAGAAATGAGGTAGGCTTTGAATAAGAGTTAGGTTTTTATTGTTTCTGCAAGAATGCACATAGTAATAATCATATTATGGACAATCAATCGTTTTCTTTCTGTCCAAACAAAAAAACTTCCAATGGCTAAACGTTTGCCTAACATTGTTCCGTAAACTGGAAAAAAATAATTAATAGTTTCATCTTCTGGCCAAATTAAAAAGAATTAGGCCAGAAGGAAATGACACATCTACTGTCTTGGGCAGCTGCAGAAAGTTTAGTAATATTACCAAACTTTCTGCTTTGAGAACTGTAATTTTCTGCTGGCTGACAAAAAGGGATTCTGAACCCTGGTGGGCAAAGAATTTTGCAACTACTTGCTTAACCATATCTTTACAGAGACAACTGGAAAGCATGGAGTGTCCAGCTGCCATAAAACCATGGTAATGACCATGGTAGCAGAAGATGGAATTTAGCACTCATAACCATAACAATTAATGGTGAGCAAAAGATTGCTGAGTATGAATAAGTTGAACTAGATACTGAGTAAATTAAGTATGCTGAGATTTACGGTCTTATTTATTTTTTTCTATTCTTTCACCAACTTTACTTAAAGAGTTTGTTTAGCAATAGCTGTTTAGACAGCGTGTCATGAGAAGAGGAGAGTGACAGATCCAGATTGCTTGTCTTTTTTAATTCAATGTTACGTTCAGTTAAATGCAACAGATTGCCTACTTACTAGAAGTTATGCTATATTACTGACTGAATAATATGTTTCCTACCCACGCATGCCATATATTGCAAATACTATATAACTAATCATGTTGTGCCTTATGTTTCATCATAATCTTTCTGTAACCAATCATTTTCTTATTAGTCTTTTTGTAATCATTGTGCTTTGTTATAGAAACTCATGTAAAGAGACTGTCTTCAGATCTCACTGTTCAGGCTGATAAACATTCTTTCTGTGTAATCTCAGATGTGACATCAGTAATGAAAATACATTTAAGGAATGTAAGTATATAACAGGATGTACAAAGGGTATGTTTTACTCAAAACATAAAATGGGGAACTTACATGTAACAGTTTATTTGGGATTTAACTCTATTTCTGCAAAATCCCTATCAACAACTAAAATATCGATTCAAAGAGATTAGTCAAATGATTGAATCATCCAAACTAATAGCAACTGTTTTGCAAAAGCTATCTTATATTTTCTGAGGCACAATCAGCCTTTCTGGGACATTACATTTAATTATCTTTAAACTGTGATGCATGCTTCCATGTTTCACTTTGTAACAGAGTTAATTTTGGAGGCTGTTTGTCAGAATTAAGGTTGGCAAAGCCCTAGATGCAGTCTCTAGATCAGTTTTACCACACCTGTGAAGCATGGTAGTCTACATCCCAGAACAAAGAGGAAAAATCTGACTGCCCCAAAAAGTAAGGTTATTACATGGAAAACTTACGTTTTTTTATTCCATGACATATTAAAGGGTCAATGTAATTTTTTTTATTTAATGCTATTTTTGTTCTCCATTAATTAACACTAAAATGTATGTGCTAACAGCAGAAAAAAAAGGTTTTAGCAAGAAGAAATAGTAAAAAAAACAAAAAAACTTAGGGCCCTATGCTAATCCCTGAAAAAGCAATTACAAGTGCCCTAACTGCAGAGTAAATCTTACCTAGCTATGTTAATCACTAATCCCTAAAACATTGCAAGATAACTCTTACAGGTCACTGCTCCAAGTGAAGTTCACTTTACTTTACAAGAACCAAAGACCACTCGCAATTGTTTTTAAAAACCTTTGCTGAGTCCCCTAGAATCATTTAAATGTCAATATTATTTGACAAAATAACAATTCAATATCAACATATGTGTATTACAAACGCAACGTTAAAACTGCGGGCTTGCAAAGTAAGCCTGCTGCAAATTCAGTCCCCCGTGAAGCTATGGCCGCAGTTGTGGGTCGCTACCGCGGACCTTGCAATGCGAGGGCCCAGATTGTGACCAGGCAAGCAGCACCAAAGGTGATCCTTGCACTTGTGTAGATGAGCAACATAGGCGTTCATCCCTACGACCCCGTACGACTTAAGCAAGGAGCGCTGAAGGCCCTCACTACACTGGTGGAGATGAGCGCCATAGGCGCTTATCCCTACGACCCCGCACAACTTAAGCATCATGCCTACGACTACAGATCTACAGAAAACTCATACACATTTTACAGTGGCACTTTGAAAAAATCGCCTGCAAAAATGATTGCCCGTAACACTATGAAAAGGAAACCACCAATTATAGAAAAATAATATGACCCGCAAAAAATACAAAGTTAATGTCCGAACCGTTCACTTCGAAAAACACAAAAATACCATACCAAAAACATCACACCCAGCATGGGGGGACAGCCAGGACATCTGGGGGTGAGGTTGTATGCAAATTTACGTCAAATTAAAGCAGTTTCGACACTTGAAAATCGTCAAAGCGAGAAAAAAAATGGCCACCCAAAAACCCGAAAACAAGGCTATACGACCCCTAAGCACGCAAAACATCGCCAGGCACATACTACTGTTACCCAAGAATGTACAAGGTACAAAATACACTATTAGGAAGGCCGGAAAATGCTCCACAACTCGTAACACTTACACAATCACCACCATTTTCCAACACTTACGTACAACTAATAACATTACAATTCTAAAATACCTCTTTACACAACTACAGAAACGCTTTAGCCTTGCGCAGGCAGCCTATTTCTACTTCACACTTCTCCTCAGCAACAGTCCAAATTTACATTTCATGCTGCAGGAAAAACAACAGTGATTGTTAGCTCTTCAGCATATGGATTGCTGGATATATTAATTACAAATAGGTAAAGTATATTCATTTTTTATTTATTTACTTCATTAATTATTAAAAAAAATAGATTTATATAAAAATAAAAAAAACAGGGGAGAGGCTCTCAGCGCGGAGCTCACAATGAGCGCTGAGGGTGCTCAGAGGAGCAAAAGTACACAAGTGGAGAGGCTCGAAATGAGCACCGAAGGCACTCAGCGCAAGGCTTGCAATGTGCACCGAAGGTACTCAGAGGACTAAAAGCCTTACATTGGGTGGCAAGCAGTATTACCTGCCCTACAATTTTATGCCCTCATTTTTTCACGAGCAAGACGCTAGTTAAAATATATTAACAATTAAAAAACAATTACTTTACGACTCAACGGCAGTTTACACCGTCCGATTAGCATAGGGCACATAGTTGTCACTCGGCATGGTTGCTACTGCATGCCTCTCCCTCACAGTGATCTGCAGACCTAACCCTACTATTTCTACAGATTATCCTCCACATTATTCAGTGTCCATAATGAATTCAATATATGAGGAGTACATGTTTCTGCATAATAAGGGAGGCAAGGAGTGCTGCACAGGCCGTGGTGGGTGGTAACAATGTTTTGTTAATTTATTTATTTTTGCTAAAGCCTTACATTGCTGATTTTGCACATATATTTGAATGTTAATGAATGGTGAACTGAAGACTAGATTTACCTTAGATTTACCCCTTTTCACTCTATTCATTATTAGAAATAATTTATTGTGTTTTCAGGTTGGTTAAATAATTACTTTACACATAAGAAAACTACAAGAATGTGAAAACCTGTACATGTTACTGTTCATGTAATACTGATCCAGTAAATGCCAAAGTACAAAGATATATCATGATGTCATTATATCCAGATAAACATTTAAAGTTGGTTAAATCATAAGCACAATGGCTTATATGTTTTATGTTGTCAATATTATTGTTATAATTATTTATATGATTTATATAATCTGGGCATGCTATTCCTGCTTGTCTCCAACTATGAGATAAGGTTAGTAGGAGGAGCTGTTGAGATAATGTATGCTTAAATTGGCTAGCTTAGTCACCTACCACTAACACTCAATGTAAAAAAAAACAGTAGCCATTTGATTATATATATATATATATATATATATCACATATATAGTTGTGAGTGTACGAGTTGTTGCTAACGCTGGAGGGCTCGCATAGCGAGCCGTGGCCCTCGCGAAGAGAGGGCCTCAGTTGCTGACATGGAGCACCGAAGGCGCTCCTTGCCAGCAACTGTGACCCTCGCAAACTTTCCATTGTAACGCAAACAACACGACCTCAACTGCGACCCTCGCAAAATTTACGTTGCAACGCAAACAACCTACGAGACATGTTACCACTCATTACGCCCTCGCAAAAATTGGCCGCAACCCGCGGACAGGAAAAAATTAAAAACACAATAAATACACACAACATATACATAAAAAGCTTACCTACAGCAAGAGGGAGCATCCAGGACCTCAAAAAATGAAGTTACACCTTAATTTAACTAAAAATAAAAGAGTTTAGACACTCAAAAATTCTCTAAGCTACAGAAAAAATGGCCGCCGAACAAAACGAAAATGAGGCTACAGCACTCTAAACACGCAAAACACCACAAGAAACACGCAAAACACCACAAAACACCTACGGATTTTCCGCTACAGACGCATACCACACATTTGCCGCCATTTTAATGCGGAAGTACACAGCTACGGTAACAGTTTGGTCTCGTGCACGCACACTATTACACTGCACACATTCATCACGCTTACACAGCAGCTCCACATCACTAATGCTGCAGCAACATCAAAACAGATTGCAGCTCTTCAACACAATGCTTCAAAATAGGTAAAGTATATTCATTTATTAATGGATTATATATTTCATATACACCAAACAGCATTAGCTAACTTACAATTTTATTGCCGTCATTTTTTGACGGGCAATTCTCTAGTATATATATAAATTTTTTCCATGATAACCTTTGCTGTGTCTAAATATATACACTAGTAGCAGTCTTCTAGGTAGATAACACTGCAACTGGAGAGATTCTCCTAGATCTTCCCAAGAGCTCTCCAATTAATCTAGCCCTGTAACTTGCCGTGCAATGGCATCTTCTGTATCAGTATTATTTAAACGGTGACATTTACATGTTTTGACCTTCTTGTAGATTTATTATATGTAACAAATAATATGTTAATGTTTTGTTTAGTTTCTGAAATAATTTATCTTTTCATCAAGTTGTTTTAAGCAAATAGATTAAACATGACTGTTAAATGGCTATAATTTCCTTCAACAGCAGAAGCCAGTCAATTAGAATTTGCTGAGAAGCTATACCCATACCCTGCATGGCTTGAAGGTGGTTCCCTGACTGGAATCGAACCTAGGTAGCAGCGGTGAAAGCAACAAATTCTAACCACTGGACCACCAGGCAACCAAAAGGGCTATTAGGTTAATTTATGAGCCAGAGGAATACATGGAATATAAACTAAAGTATGGCTATATTATTCATAATTTAATATTTTTACCTTATAGGATAACACAGAAATGGAAATGTTCACCAACAGTCCTCAAACACTTCACCATTTATTATATCCGTCCTATGGTTTTTCAGTGTTATCAGTCATTACTTCTTTAAAACAATGGTGGAAACATTTGCAGAACATACATTGGCAAAAAAAAAAAAACTTAGATTAATATAGTGTGAATTGCTTCTCACCAAAAAATGAATCATTTGCAAACACTCTACAGTTAAGTGAACTTTAGCAGCATCAGCTATATATGTAATTACTAGAAACATTTTACTTTACTGTTATGTAAATTGTTTGCTTTGAACTAACACCACACAGTTATTATACAAATGTCTTCAAACTGTTTTATTGTGAGCTGACTTGACATTCTGACATTCAATCATTATGCATAACATGTGTTTGCTCAGTGGTACCCACTTTCTAAGGACCTGCATGCTGTTTGAAGGAACAGAAAAGAAAAGAAGGCTGGCATGACAACCTATGTTTTAAGGTTGCTTAGCAAAACTCCAGATGGGATCTCAAATGATATCAAAGCATATCCGCATTCACGTAGGAAGCTGAATAGAATGAATTATGGCATATTAGCTGAACTTTTTCCAGGTCCATGAAAGTACAATTAAAAATAGTTAATTAGTAAGATTACCATAAAGGGTACAGCTGTGATAAATGTCAGTTTTACTAAAGCCGGATTTTCTTCGTTTCACCTATTGTTACATTTCATATTTACTTTCATAAGAATTTTTCAGAAAAGCATATTGCGGATTTCAATGCGTCTGTTAAAAAATTGAATGTTTAAGAGCAAATATTCCATAAAATGCAAAGACAAAATCACAAGCATAACTAAAAGCCAATGAAAATCATAAGTGTGTATTATAAATTTGTTTCAACAAAATAAAAGTATTTTTTTCTGACTAAAATAATATAAAAAAAACTAAAAAAGATTTCAAAAATGTTTTTTACCTGTAAATCTAATTAATGTTTCCACAATAATAAATGTTTCCTACTAAATTATTTAATTAGTTATTGCCAATGAACATCTCTTTCAATATCTACAATGGTTTGCTGATGCATTCAGATTTTAAAACATAATTTTATTATACCATTTTAAGGTAATTGATTTTAGAATATTTATATTTTGCTTTTTGAACCATTGAATGCCAAAAAGAAAACACAAGGTCAGTAATCTGTTGGTTCGACTATTTCTTATTATTTATTCTAAGTTATCTTAACAAATAATGCATCATGGTAAAAAAATTCCATTCTGTGTCATAAACAAAAATCATCCTGAATGACAGAATGAGGGGAACCTGGTTCAAACTGAACCATATTTGCTTCAAATAATCAATGAAATGGGCTCACATCCAGAAATGTAATCTTGCAAGCATAGACAGTGCAGATTGAATGCAGGCCTGACGTCACACTTTTATTAAGCACTCCCATATAAAAGGTTATGTTTTGTACAGGTTCAGATATCTATTAAACTGTATCACTACATGTCTTGACAAATTGTAAATCACTGTGGTCTGAATACTGTTTCAGTGAACTTGTTAAGCATCTTTTTTAAAAAAATATAGAAAGACGTTCCACCATATGTGTAATTTTTTTAACGTTCTTTCTTATATCTAAAAGGGATATTACTGAGGTTCATATTTTAATATAATTAATTTCGAAAATAGTGTATTGCACTTATTAATGATCAACCAGTGGCAATATTCCACAACAAGCTACTTGAGTGAGTTCACTGATTGCCTAATTTAAAATATTGCACTTCACAGTCTATATTCAAGAGCTGCATGTGCCACAGAGGGCAGACCCAAACAGGTACAAATTGTATGATTTTAGGGAGTAAAAGCAAAGCTTATAAGCACTTCTTAATAAAAAAAAGTAAATAAAAGTAAATAGATACATAGGTATATTATATTTCTATTGAAATCCAGAAATCCTTTAAATTCATGTTTGCGTATAATTGTGAATAATGCGCAAGAAACTGGTGAGACAGAAGAAGAGTTATACCAAGCAAGACAATCCCCTGATATCAAAATGAGACATAACTATAATAGAATCACCAATATATATAATATTATATATTAAATCTGTTAGCTATGGACTGTTGTTGAAAAAAGTTTCAGATTTTTAGAAATATTTCAGATTCGGTCATCTAGCTTAGTCCTATAACATAGATACCAAATAAGTACAGGTTTGTATAACATTTTGGCCTAATGTAGTGTAAACATCATAACACTATTTTCAATAGTCCCTAATTAATCTTCTGGCATTTTTTTTTGCTGTATATATTATAATTGTTTGTACTTGTTTGCAAAATTAATACAATAATGAAAGGGAGTAATTATTGAAATAGGGAGTAATTATTGGCTACATATTATATATAAACTAGCAACTTGCCCATCAAAAATTTCAGAAATAAAATGGTAAGGATGGGAACGCTGTTTTGCCACACAATGTGAGTCTCTGACACTCTTAGACCTTTTTTTTATCTACAAAGAAGTACAACAATTGTAATAAATGTTTTTATTTTTTAACTTGTATTGATTATGCTCCTACTGACATAAACCCTTATACATTCCAATAAAACAACTTTTCAAAACTTGTAAATTACAATGTTAACAATGTAAACATTAATGTAATCTAATAACATTTAAACTACAATTATCAACAAATACAGTGATCTTGAATATTGAATCCAGAGGAAGGCAAACCAAAAAAAACAGTGAAACTTGGTCAATTGTTTCAAAGTTGTCAAACAATGCTATTCCTTCCTGACCCCATTAACTGGCAATAAAATTACTCCCTGGATCAATACTATCTATGTAATTAAACATGTACATTTAACAACAAATGGTCATCATCATACTAACATGCACTCTTAATTATATAGAATGAAACAACTTTCTCCACCTTTTAATATACAATTTTAACACTCCAAATAGTAACTTAATGTAGTAACATGTAACCTTGAATTTTTTGCAACATAACTTTTTTATGGAGCCAAACATGTGAAAAGGCCTATTTGTTTTCTTTTTTCTATGTCTAAGTGGTTCCTTGAGAGAGCCCCATCAGACTTGTAAGTTTGTCTATGAGATATAACCACTTTTTATTCATGTTTTATTTTTTTTACCTTTTTTTTATTTATTATTCTAGTTCTGGGAAAATGGCAGATAGAATTTCCTAGTGAAACAGTGGTCCTCTTAAAAGAGTCCCAGTGACATTTTTTGTTTATCCTGGAAGTAGAACCACTCTTCTCTATGTTGTTTGCCATTTTATAGTGTTTCTTAGTGAAATAGTGGTCCTCTAAAAAGCCGGAGTGACATCAACTTTCGTCCTCAAAATAAAAACCACTTTTCCTCTATGTTTACAGAACCTCATAGTACACAATGTTTTTTGTAAACATGCGTCCCATCCTCTAATAAATCACCCTGACTTTGGTTTTCTTCAACATGAACTTTAATTTCCTCTGGATTGTTGCAATTGGGAAAATAGCAACATAGAGTTGTCCATGTGCAAATACAGGTTCCTGTAAAGAAACTACCCACAGACTTAAAAGTTTGTCCTTGTGATTTATTAATGGTCATGGCAAATGCCATGATAATGAGAAATTGTCTCCTGTGAAGGACAAAAGGTAAACCCCTCTCACTTGGAGCCAAATCAATTTGTGGTATAAAAACTTGTTCACCTTTATGGGTATCAATCATAATGTCTTGCATGTATGAATGATCTTGAAAATCCCTGCACAATTAAGTCTGGTCCCATTACATAGTCCTTTTTTGAGATTTATATTTCTCAGTAGCATGACAATTGCCCCCTTTTTAAGTTGCCAGAAACAAATCTGCACTATAGTACAGGGCAGAATAGGCAGAGCAACAGACAGGTTTTGGTTGTAGGGTACTCTATTATTAGGAAGGTAGACAGGGTGACAGGGTGTAATGATATATGGAATCACAAAGATGTGGAGACCAGCAGCCAAGGTCTCAATAATCCGTTCAGCAACTTGTAGGTTTAAACAGGTACAAGCTTTTATTGAAGGGATCAGGAACCAACATAATCTGTCAAGGTACATTTGACAGGAAGTGCCTTATAAGAGCCAAGGACCAGACACCTGACCAGACACAGCTGAAGAGACTTAGGTACTGATAAAAGTTGCTAGCAGAGTCAAGCTTATAAGGCCTCAATGGAATTCACAAAAGGCATGCTGGCGCAGTGGTAGGGGGAAGAGGTATAGCAGCCTGTGGGACCAGGGGTTCAAAACCCAGCAGAGTCAATTCCTCACAGTTACCCCCGCCTCTATAAGGGTGCAGCCTCTGGATGCCCTATTACCTGGTTTAGCAGGGTACTGCACATGAAAAAGAACCGAAGTAGATCATGAGCGTGAATATTGTCCACTGGTTCCCACGAACTCTCCTCCTCACCATAGCCTTTCCAATGAACCAGATACTGAAGTTTGTTACGGAAGATCCGGGAGTCAAGAATTTTGTCCACTTCGTACTCATCCTCACCATCCACGAGGACTGGAGGTGGGGCAGGCAGGGCTCGGCCAGGGAAAGTATTTCATGAACAGGTTTATAGCAGTGCAAACGTGAAACACTGGATGTATTTTCATGAAATTCGGGAGTTGCAAACGGAAGGTACAGCATTGATCTGAGCAATGATCTCAAAAGGTCCCATGAACCTTTGACCCAATTTATGAGTAGGAATCCGAAGCTTAAGATTCTTTGTTGACAGCCACACCTTGTCACCAGACGCGATAGACTGGGGCCTCCTTTCTATGCCTATCAGCAGCTCTTTGTAACATTCCTGAGCCTCCAAAAGAGTCCTCTTTCAACAGTGCTTGGGATCACATAAGAGGCGGTTAGCCGGTCAGTGACAGCAGTAATGGAAGTAGTAATTGGGAGACTGACTAGAAAGGTCGGATGGGTAACCATAGTTGGCAAAAAATTGGGCTCAAAGAAGTGGAGCAGTGTTGGGCATTGTTATAGGCAAACTCCGCCGTGGGTAGAAAATCCAGCCAGTCATTCTGCAGGGTAACTAATATAGCACCACAAATATTGCTCCAAAGTCTGGTTGGTTCGCTCAGTCTGTCCATTACTTTGCGGATGAAAAGCTGACGACAGATTTACATTAATACCTAGATTAGAACAAAAATGTTTCCAAAAACGAGACGTAAACTGCACTCCCCTGTCAGAAAACTACTTCATCAGGCACTCCATGCGAAGCGAAAAATTTCCCCGAATAACCAGGTCAGCCGTCTGTTTAGCTGAAGGGAGACCACAAGCTGGTATGAAATGACCATCTTAGTTATAACCTGTCCACAACAACAAGAATGGTAGTGTGTTCCTTAGAGAAAGGTAGTTCCACAATAAAGTCCATGGATATAGATCCCCAGGGACGATGAGGAATCGGAAGAGGCTGAAGCAAGCCAACAGGGGATGAGCGAGGAGTCTTATGTCTGGCACACACATCACAAGAGGACACATACTTCTTAACATCCTCATGATACTTCAGCCACCAAATGGATCGGGGCAAGTAGGTCTTGCGTCTTTCGGATTCCTGGAATGACCTGCTGGTTTTGAGTCATGGTAGAGACGTAAAAGATCCAGTTCGCACTGACTCCGGAGCAAACAGACGTCGTTGTAAAATCCAAAACCCATTAAGCATCGTCATATGGAGATCATGAGGAGGATCACGAAGAACTGGGTCTTCAGCGTAGCCCTTTTTTAATGCGAGACATCAGTATCAGAAGGAAAAGCAACTCCTATAAAATATATCCTCCGGCAAGATGGTGGGTCTTGGTTACGGTAGCATGGAGGGGGTCAGCTATTCTAGACAAGGCATCCGCCTTACCATTCTTGGAGCCAGGACGGTATGTAACCAAAAAATTAAACCTTGAGAAGATAGGGACCAGCGTGCATTGTCTGGCTGACAGTCTCTTAGCTGATCGAATACATTCCAGATTTTTGTGATCTGTGAGGACAGTAATTGGATGGGTAGCTCCCTCCAAGAGATGTCTCCATTCGTGAAGGCAGCTTTTATAGCCAATAGTTCTTTATTCCCTATGTCATAATTTCTTTCTGCTGGCACCATCTGACGGGAATAGAAGGCACATGGATGTAACAGCATCTTAGGTCCAGTCCTTTGAGACAGTATAGCACCAACAGCTGAATCAGTAAGCATCAACTTCCACAATAAATGGTAATTCTGGCTGAGGATGTAACCAGGACGGGGGCAGATGTAAACTGAGTCTTTAATCGGGAAAATGTGGTATCAGCCTTATCGGACCACTGAAAAGGAGTCCCCCTTACGTGTGAGATCAGTGATCGGTGTAATAACGTAAGAGAAATTCTTAATGAAACGCCCTGTAAAAATTGGCAAACCCCACAAATCTCTGGACATCTTTTTCATTCTTGGGGATGGGCCAGTCCAGCACAGCTTTAATTTTACTTGCGTCCATAGTTAAACCTTTAGGAGTTATGACTAATACCCCAGGAATTGAATTTCTGTTTGTTCAAACTCACATTTTTTCTAGTTTAATGTATATGGTGGTGGGTACGAAGGCGCTCCAGAACTATACGGACCTGTTTTCTGTGGTTTTCAAGACTATCAGAGAATATTAGGATATCATCCAAATATGCCACAACAAACTGATCCAGGAGATCTCGTAGTACATCATTGATAAATGCTGGAAAGTTGCAGGGGCATTACAAAGCCCAAATGGCATTACTAGATATTCATAATGGCCGTACCTGGTTCTGAAAGCTGTTTTCCATTCATCATTTGGTCTTATGCGAACCAGATTATATGCCCCCCGAAGATCAAGGCTTTGTAAATATTTTAGCTGAGCGAAGTCTCTCCAAAAGTTCAGGAATGAGAGGCAAGGGGTAGCGGTTTTTAACAGTGATGTTATTAATGTCCCTGTAATCAACGCATGGCCGTAGCTGCCATCTTTCTTCTCTACAAAGAATATAGGAGCTCCTGCTGGGGAGTAGATGGTCGAATAAAACCTTTGGCAAGATTTCTTGTATTCAAGAAGAGCTTTCAATTCAGGCTCAGAAAGGGAATATATACGGCCAAATGGGATAGCAGCCCCAGGCAACAGCTCTATTGGGCAATCATAAGGCCTGTGGGGTGAAGCTGATCAGCATTCTTCTTATCACAGACATCTGCAAAATCCCGATATTGTAGAGGAAGCTTAGTCATGTTTGTAGCAACCATTTCATTAATTGTTGTGGCAACAGGTGTTACCTTAGTGGGTTGACAATTCATTAAGCAGTGTTCTGAAGGAAAGGACAAAGTTCTGATCTTCCAATCAATCTGTGGGTTATTCAGGAGCAAGCCAAGGGTACCCCCAAAATCACTGGAAACTGTGTTGAGGAAATTAGGTGGAAAGATATAGTCTCATGGTGATTCACTTCCAGAGTCTACTTTAAGGGCACAGTCTCATGTGTAACCGGCCCGACGTAAGTTGAGAACCGTCCACTGTCTCCATTAACACAGGTGAAGAATTAGGGATAGACTGGAAATTCCATTTCCTGCTGCAAATTTAATGTCCATAAAGTTTCCGCCTGCTCCAGAATCTATCATAGCTGTAGTTGAAATTTATGATCACCACATTGCAACGTGATAAGGCACCACCAAAATGAGGATGTTGAGTCAAACATACCCTCTTCACCATGAGCCAGAGAAAACAAGGGTTGTGTGACAGAATCCAGTTGATCTGCAATCTGGGATTGATGTCGAATATGTGCGCCCTCAGCAGCCATAGCTATTGTTCTTTTTGGATTTGCTAGGGCAATTGATGGCATAGTGCCCTGCACTACCACAATACAGGCATAAATTGTGAGTGCGTCGCCACTGTTTTTCTTCATTGGATAATGGCCCCTCTTATTAGATTTACCTGCATAGCCTCAGGCTCAGAGTCTGAAGGTGTTTGTGGGGTTGGAGTAGAAATTCTTGAATAGGAAATAGGAGTAGTACTTGGTCTAAAAGAGCCCTGTCTTTCCAGTCTTCTTTCAGAAAGTCTCCGATCGATACGGATAGCCAAACGCACGAATGCATCAAAGTCAGCAGGAAGATCAACACGAGCTAGCTCATCTTTAATAGCTTCTGAGAGACCTTTTCTGAAGTGTAACCTCTGAGCTGATTGGTTCCAGGTAGTATCAGCAACCCACTGTCTGAATTCAGCAGCATATTCAGCCACGGAGCGCCTCCCTTGATGCAAATGAAGTAGAGTGGCTTCTGCTGTAGCACATCGATTGGGGTCATCAAAAACTAGGCACATGGCCTCAAGAAAGTCATTTAGATTACCCAAGACTGGACTGTCCTGTTCCAGAAGAGGGGAGCCCCAAGCCAGGGCTTCATCTTTGAATAGTGAAAAAATAAATTCCACAACTTATTGGGAGGTCAATGATCACTGGCAGCATTTGGTGGATACTGGCGTTTTTTGGTGCACACGATGCATGTGCAGTCTTTGGACTCTCATATACAAATGATAAGTGATGCGTTTTTCAATCTGATACATTCATGCTGCTTGTAATATCTTTAAATGTATATCTGTACTAATACAATTAAATATTATAATTGATTTAATCTTTTATATAACATTTGCACTTAGCATATTTGCACATATGGATAAATAGCAATATACCTTTTATTTAATCTGATACATCCATGCTGCTTGTAATATCTTGAAATGTATATCTGTACCAATACAATAGAATATTATAATTGATTTCATCTTTAATATAATATTTTCACTCAGCATATTTGCACATATAGATAAATAGCAATATACCTTTAAATAGCCTTTGGCTTCTGTACATTTTTATAATAGCACTTCTATATATATATATATTAGCTGTTTCAAAATATATGACATTAGTCAGGCTTATTTGCACAATATTATTAGCAAAATATCCATAGATGCTAGAATAATAGCAGTCTGCAGTGCATCTATATATATATATATATATTATCCTTTTATAAGTTATCTCTATACTTTGTCTGGAAATCAAATATAGGTTGTGTCATTTATACTATGAGCACTTTATTTGCACTTCTGAAATCACTTTAATGTTGTTCATTACTGTTTATTATAACTACGGATGTTATACAGGTGTGGATATATAGGTGTCTTTCTCTTCCTGTTTTTTGAATATATCTTTACACTTTTCCACTCCTGTTGGTACATACAATATGTATATTTAGGTATTTACATTAAATTTATATGGTACCACCCGCCTCCCCACGTTATACTGGTCTTCATTTATATATAAAAATTATTGGAGGGGCTGAAATGAACCGGCGGTCTTGGTACATATTGGTACCAATGACAAAGTTAGTGGAAGATGGAGTGTCCTAAAGAATGATTTTAGAGAACTAGGTAATAAGCTGAAGGCAAGGATCTCAAAGGTTGTATTTTCTGAGAAATAGAGGAGGCAGAAGGGAGGCAGAAGGAGCTTAGGGAGGTTAATGCGTGGCTAAAGATGTGGTGCACTAAGGAGGGGTTTGGCTTTTTATAGCACTGGGCTGACTTCTCACTTTGGTACAATGTCTACAGTAGGGATGGATTGCACCTTAATGATGAGGGAGCTTTTGTACTAGGGGATAGGATGGTAGAAAGGCTGGAAGAGTTTTTAAACTAGTAGGTGGGGGGAGGGACTAGATATAAGTAATGGGGTAGAAAGTAAAGAGGGTATAAGGGATGAATTAACAACTCATAGGGAAGAAGATGGAGGGAGGGGTAGTATAGTCAATAGGGAGGTAGTACTAAGTAATGCAAGTACAGTGGCAGGCACTACAGAACTACAGACTCATACCATATGGTGTATGCTTGCTAATGCCAGAAGCTTGCCAGGAAAAATGGGAGAGTTAGAATTATTAGCAATTAATGAAAAATGGGATTTAATAGGCATTACCGAAATGTGGTGGGATGAATCTCATGACTGGACTGTTAATCTGGATGGTTATAAACTATTTAGAAAATATAGAGGCATTGGTAAATGAGGAGGAGGGTTTTTTCTGTATGTTAAGCCTGAATTTAAGCCTATAGTCAGAGAAGATATTTATGGTGGACTTGGTGATAAAGTTGAATGTTTGTGGGTAGAGTTAAATAGCGGAGCAGCAAATTCCAAAAGAATATTAGTAGGAGTATGCTATAAACCCCCAAATATAGCTGAAAGTGAGGAAATACAATTATTGTTACAGACTGCAAATGCAGCTAAGCATGGTCAACTTCTAATAATGGGAGATTTTAATTACCCTGAAATAAACTGGCTAAATGGGACCAAGCAGTTCATCTAAGGGGAGCAGGTTCTTGAGTACACTCAGGGATAATTATCTGGCCCAGGTTGTACAAGAGCCTACTAGAATTGAAACTATCTTAGATTTACTCATCACAAATAATATTGATATAGTATCAAATGTTGGAATAGGGCAACCTTTGGGAAACAGTGATCACAACACAGTCTCATTTGAGATTGAATTAAAAAAACAAAATTTTAAGGCTCAATAAAAACTTTTAATTTTAAAAGGGCAGATTTTAACGGTCTAAGGGCATCAATACAAAGTAAAGACTGGGACAGAGAACTGGCAGGTAAAAATACTGAACATAAATGGACAACATTTAAATCTTTACTAAATATACATACACATTGGCATATACCGTATGGGAATAAAAGTAAAAGGAGTAAATCCCATCCAATGTGGCTTAACAATTATTAAAAGATCAAGATATGGAGTAAAAAACAGGCATTTAAATTATACAAACAAGAGGGGACAGAGACTGCTTTACAGGAATACAAGGAAATTAACAAGGCTTGCAAAAGCACAATTAGACTGGCTAAAATAGAAAATGAAAAATTAATTTCAAAAGAGAGTAAGACTAACCCTAAAATATTTTTTAAGTATATTAATGGGAAGAAGGCGTGGAAGGAAGCTATAGGAACATTACAATGTGACACAGGCCGTCTGATAATTAGTGACCAGGAAAAGGCAGATGAGTTAAATAGGTACTTTCTTTGGTATACACAAGGGAGGTACCAGTGGTTGGGACACTGCAACATAATGAGGCTACACTACCTTTGCCAAATAATTGGTTAACACAGGAAGTAATTCAAAAGAGGTTGGAAAAAATAAATGGTAATAAAGCCCTTGGTCCTGATGGAATACATCCAAGGGTACTAAGGGAACTGGGTTCTGTAATAGCCAAAACTTTATATTTAATTTTTCAAGATTCACTCAACACAGGGTCTCTACCAGATGACTGGAGAAAAGCTGATGTGATACCTATATTTAAAAAGAGAGCAAGAGCAAATCCAGGGAATTATAGACCAGTGAGCCTCACTTCTGTAGTGAGGAAGCTTTTAGAAGGGTTAATAAGGGATAATATACAAGAATATGTCTATTTGAACAGGATTATAAGTAGGAGTCAACATGGATTTATGACGTAACAACATGGATTTATCGTTTCTATGAGGAGGTTAGTAGGAACCTGGATCAAGGCAACTCAGTGGATGTAGTCTTTTTGGATTTTGCAAAGGCTTTTGACACAGTATCACATGGGAGACTATTGTGCAAACTAATTGATACAGGAATTGCAGTAAATATCTGCTCATGGATTGAGAGCTGGCTAAAAGACAGGAAGCAAAGGGTTGTTGCAAATGGAACTCTGATTGGACTAATGTGGTAAACTGGGTTCCTCAGGGTTCAGTATTAGGTCCTCTCCTTTTTAACATATTTATTAATGACATAGAGGTGGGACTGGAAAGAAGTGTCTCCATTTTCGCTGATGACTCAAAGTTGTGCAAGGTAATGAAATCAGATAGTAATGTGCTTTCCCTCCAAAGGGATTTACATAAAATTGAGGAATGGGCATCTAAATGGCAGAGGAGATTTAATACGAATAAATGTAAAGTTATGCATTTGGGAAGGAAAAATAGCCATGCAATGTATAATCTTAATGGAGCAAATCTAGGTGTATCAGATATTGAAAGGGATTTTGGAGTGCTTGTGGACAACCACTTAGGTAACAGTGCTCAAAGCCAAGCAGCAGCTGCAAAGGCAAACAAAATATTAGCATGTATTAAGAAGGGTATAGAAGCAAGGGAAGCAAATATAATTCTGCCACTATACAAATATCTAGTATGCCCTCATTTGGAATATGGAGTACAATTTTGGGCACCACTTCATAAAAAGGACATTTTAAAGCTGGAAAAGGTACAGAGGAGGGCAACAAAACTAATAAGGGGAATGGAGGGTCTAAGTTATGAAGAAAGACTAATCAAATTAAACTTATTTTCTCTAGAAAAAAGGTGTCCAAGAGGAGATATGATTACCTTATATAAAAACATCCAGGGTCAGTATAAAGATTTGTCAAGGGAGCTTTTTGTGCCAAGGGGTTAGAAGTAAAAAGTTTCCACCTTAAAGAAAGAAAAGGGTCCTTTATAGTAAGGGTGGTTAATCTGTGGAATTCTCTACCAGAGGAGGTGGTGACAGCGGATTCAATAGATTACTTTAAAGGGGGACTGGATTTATTTCTAATTAAAAAGGGAATTCAGGGATATCCTGGATAATTAGATAGAGAGTATTGATCAGGGAGAAATCCGATCACCAGTATCTGGGGTCAGGAAGGATTTTCTTTTTTTTCATTTAAGATGGTTGGCTAAGTCTTACTTGTTTTTTTTTTTTTGTTTTTTTTCTGTTTGCCTTCCTCTGGATTAATGAATAACTTAAAAATTAAATAAATAAATAAATAAGTAAATAACTAAATAATTGATTAATAATGAGTCAACAACTAATAATTAATATTTAATCTGCATATAGCAGAGAAGATCTTAAAAGGTTCAACTTGATGGACTGAAAGTCTTTTTTCAACCTTAATTACTATGGGCCTCATTCGATTAGCGGCCGCAGCCGTTGCGGGGCCGCAAGGACCGTCCGCAAGCTATTCTGCTATTCTATTCCCCTCCGGCCGGGGATTCCGGCAGGCTTGCGGCCGGTGCCTTGCTATCTCTTGCGGCCACTCGCGCCGGAGGAAAGCCTTTGATCTAAAACGGCCGCAAGGAAATCGGCCGTAAGAAATTCCTATTTGCAATTCAATTGCTCCGGGAACCCTCTCTGCAAGGCTAAAAGCGAGCCGCAGCTTACTTGCAGGAAAGAGGTCCCGCTAGCACCAATTAAGCACATAAATTAGCCCAAATAAAGCCATCCTGCACTTTGCAGAGTCTATAAAGTGATATTCGGTGTTAGCAAAAATAGCACATAATTACCCTATACTCAAATCCGTAAAATATTTTTTTTTTAATATACGTAAAAAATACATGTAAAAAGTCCAGAGTGCTTGGAGCACCTCAGACACGCCCACGCCGCAGCTGGAAAATAAACAGTTAATTTGAACTCGGGTTTGGGCTGATGTGCAAGCTTGAGAGTGTGTTACTTTTAATCCTCATGTCCCCCAATACGATCCCTAGCATTTACAGAGCTGTACAGTGCAGGCTTGAATTTATTTTTGAGTTTTTAGATTTCAGAGCTTACGGACGGTTTCAAGATATACGGCCGGCCGTAAGAGGAGATCCTTGCGGGGCCGTATAATTGAATTGCGAGTTAACAGAACCCCCGCAAGGAATCGCAGCCTTACGGCCGATTTACGGCCGATAATAGAATGAGGCCCTATGTAACTATGAAAGATCTATAAGTGTAGTGTAAAATATATTTATTCTTAATTAATGAATTGATTGACGTTAATAAATAAGTGTATTAGGAAGACTTAAGCATTACAGACATATAACTGCAGTTTAAAATACACCTTTTTTTTAGTGCAGTGGCCAAAATTTATATTTTTTTCTAATTAGCAATTTATAAATGAATTTGACATTATTAATAAATTTACTAATGAATACATGTATGATAAAGAGGTAAGCATAATATATATATATATATATATATATATATAATATATATATATATAAGTGCAGTGTAAAAAAAAAAAAATCTTCCTGCAGTATAATTGTTTTTTATTAAGCAATTATTAATGATTAATGTTCATTAATAATTATGTAATACATTAATACATGTATTAAAAAGAGCTAATCATACTAAAGTTATATAAATACAGTGTAAAAAATAGTGCAGTGGAAAACATTTTTTTTTAATTAATAATTATGAAATTAATATGAGTGAATAATTAATTAATCAATAAATGAATGTATTTGAAAAAGCAAAGCATTTATTTCTTCATAAAATAAGTTAATGTCAAAACCATTTTTTATACGTTTTTTTAATTTATATAAAAAATGTAATATCCAATGCAATCATTTTATTATTTTTTATTATTTTTAACTATTTTAGTATACCCTATATTTTCTTTAACATAAGCTAAGGGGTTGGCAGTAAACAATTTTTATATATATATATTTATATATATATATATATATATATATATATATATATATTGTGGCAAAGCAACTGTCTCTCTCAGGGTCAATGCCTTATTTTCCAGAACTTAAAATGGAGGAACACAGGAGGCCTTTCAATGTTTACTGGCCTTTACTGAGACTCACCAGTTACATAAAGCAGCTGAAAACAAACAAAACATAATATAAATGCCTTATTTTGAAGCTCTAACTTAGCTATAAATGTAGTATCCTAACTGCTAACTAACTCCAAAGTAAATAGTCCCATCATATGTGTTCTAAATACTGGCCTTGATCCTCAATTGTTTTAGGAGACCAATTATATTGTGTGTCTTAACTCCAGACTGCAAAGTAACTGTCTCTCTGTCTTATCTCAGTCAAGGGTCAACTGCCTCTCCAGTTTGCATAGCAATCCTTAAAGGAAAAAAACTCAGGAGTTTTATCCATATCATTTCCTTGGGGAAAGAGGGCTCTGCAGAGTCTGCTACTCACATAGGTATAACCATATTACTAATATATATATTGTGGGCACATTTGCATGTCCCTGCCCAGCTTCCCAGAATGCAGTGTAATAACTGTTTTTCTTGGAATTCTGAACTGGAGTTTTTTTTAACATATTTTAGACATTCAAATGTGAACACAGATGTACTACTTATTTACTGTACTACTGTACAGTGGAGCGATTCTATCGCTCTTTTGCCCACCATATATTAAAGGATTTTAGTGGTGAACTACCTACTCATAAGGTCCACAACACAAGCAGGGATCCCGCTCCATGCAGATGATAGCCAGTAAGCCTTAAACAGCTGTATGTAGATAGGATTCTCAACTTGTGTATAATCCAACCTTGGCTTTGCATAAAAGCTGTGTAATACAGCAGGAATAAGCTTAAAGATAGCCACGTTTAAAATGAGCTATGGATTGAAGAGTGAGGCATTTGTGGGCACATTTGCATGTCCCTGCTCAGCTTCCCAGAATTCAGTTTAATAACTGTATTTCTCAGGATTCTGAGCTGTAAACTGTTTTTTTTAACTTGTTTTAGACATTCAAATGTTAACACAGATGTGATATATATATATATATATATATATATATATATATATAGAGAGAGAGAGAGAGAGAGAGATAGATAGATAGATAGATAGATAGATAGATAGATAGATAGATGATAGGAGATGGTCAGATAAAAACTAAAACTATAAATCAACAGATTGTTCCAATTTTATTTTAAAGATCAGTCATCATCATGAACAATAGAAGAAACAAACAAAACCGTAGAGAAAATATTTTTGTAGAACAATCTAAACACATAAAAGATAATGTTGTAACTAAGCTAAGAAAAGTACAAAGACATATTTTGTTAGAATAAAGAAAGGGAAAAAAAGAATGGAAAAGAATATGAAATGTCCATAATAATAGGCTATAATAAAAAACACAAGCAAATTAAGAAAGTAATAAAAAGAAATTGACATATACTAATGAAACCAAAATTAATGTTTGAAGGTCACAAAAACCTAAAAAAATTATTAGAGAAAAGTATACTTAATGCTTACAAATTAAGAAAAATTAAGAAAAATTTTGTAGATGAGATTGATGTATGGCTTGTAAAACCTGCAAAGAAATTCCCAGATATGACGAAAGAATATGTACAAGTAATCAAAAAGTAATTAAAATATGTATCACCAAACCATGACCAAACCATGACCACCAAACTGTATGAATAAGAGATTTGGGATCTAAAGGGATCCAATATTTTTATTATTATTATTTCATGTATTTGTAAGACAAATATTGTAACAATATCCAAATAGTTAAGAGGGCTGTGTGGATGAATTAATAATTTATGTACATCAGCAAAACTTGTGGATCCTTTCAGAGATCCCCAGTAGGCTGCCTCACAGAACCCCGGCTCTACTACTTAGTATAATAAAACAACTGCAACCATCTATATTTTAAAATACTTATATTCACATTGGCTTTTGTACATTATATTACAATGTAATGCAAGTATTAGTATTACATTATTGTAAGGATTGTCAGCTTTGGAAACATTATTAAAATTATTTTGCTATGAAATACAAAGATCAATGATTGAATCTTTTTTTTTACTTAATCTAATAACCTTCTTAGATTGTAAGCTCTCCTGAGAGTAGGGCCATCTTCACCTCATGTAACTTTATTTATGTAGATATGTGCTTTCTTAATTTGTATGCCTTAATGCATGCAATAATATCTATCCATTGTTTATTGTACTCCTAGCTGTATGGAGGGATACATGCAAAAGCTTTTTATATATAACTAAATCATTACAGCTATTTTATATTCAAGTCTTACAAACAGCAGTAATATTAATACTGTATGTTTAATTGAAGATTTGTTTTAGTAAATTTACAAACTAGTGTTAAGTACATTTCACACTGCTTGCAAATTATAATTTCCTTAATAAAACATACCTCTAAAGCTAATGCTCCAAAGATGTGCATTCACATACTGACATACTATCTTTTTTCTCTACCAAACTGTGAATTAAAGCATCCATTGTTTATATTTGGCTAAATGCAAAAATGCTCAGAGAATAAGTGCCAGTAGCAGAAATAAAATGATACACTATAAGCGTCCCTATTTATTCATCTCTGCTTTGGATAATTAATTTTGCCATTCATATTTAGCCCACTTTTTAATTCAGTTAATACATTATTATTCTATTAATTAAACCATCATAGTCAATATATCAATATTATTTAGCTTTACTAAAAGGCCCTTTACTGTTTTTTTAAATGTTATTGTTGACCCATCTACATTACTTATAATGTAAAGACACAATGGAGCGTTAGGTTTTAAAATGATAAATAGTTTATCATTTTGCTCTATGACATTACTGAGTACAGAGAATTATTACATCTTTTAGGGTCCAAATTTTTTGTTGAAATATTACACTTTGACTCCGTGGAGGACAATATGCCCATTAATTAAACTTTGTTATTGCATTTACTATGATTTACACTTACATCTAATGACTCACAATCCATTTATATTTTTGGCAGTATGGACAAATTAGCAGTGTTTTCCTGGCACAATTAGCTGCAAGTCCTTAGTTTTATTTCACTTAGCATTGAAGGACAAATTTGTGATAAGTGATGCAAACGTTTGGATAGTCAGCTAAGATTTGTGTCTGGAAGCAATTTATCATGTAAATTGGGTCGTCTTTGTTTTATGGAAATTCGAAAACAGCTTTCTGCATGATTGAATGTTTTGTCAGCCCATTCAATATGCGACAAAAGTATTTTTATCTTTTGATATAGAAAACATTGTAGAAATCTATTTTTGTCTTTTGCACATATATATTATACTGTTTATTTTCTGAGTGAAATCTGCACATTTTTCATGTTTGAGTATCAAACAACATTTATAACCTAAAAGCAATTTTTATTGTGTGGTGGGACTTGATACAATAATCATATAAAAGTAATAAAAATATAGTTAAATATATGTATCAACAGTATAGAAAAAATATATGTACCCCTCGATATTCTAACTATACTTATTCAATAGAAATTGAAAAAACAAGATAAAGAGTAAATATTTGATTTTGTTAAATAATAAAACATTTTTACTATCATCCTGTACAGGAACTTTGGTAACTTCTGTTAAAGATTCCTCACCAGCATTAAAGAAGTAGATCCTGATTATTGGACTATTTTCTTCTGAAATAGTATACACTGACATTTAACACCCAAAGGTTTTAATTTTTTTAAAGTTATCTCACTACGGTGTATAAAATCATGGGACCCTATTCTATTGCCCAGATCGTAATGTTACACACACTCAAAGTCGCTTATGATTTTGACACATATTCTATTAGTTATTTCTAGTCATTTATTTGTAACCGTATGTCACAATCTGCTTCTTCAAGGCGGCTTGATATGAACCTAGTTCAAACCTACACCAGCAGAATCATGTACTTCCTGATCTCTGTGGCACAAAAGATGGCTTCTGAAGATTGCAAGGCCCAAAAGCTACAGGCAGAGAATACTGGATCCAGGTTACTTAGTGGCCCATAGCAAGACCACTCCCCAAGTCAGGATACAACACACAGAAATAGTCTCACACCTTGTTTATGTGAAAACTATATTGCAACCTTTATTGAATGAACAAAACAACATATTTATACTCTCCAATATCACACCCTTGTGTACATTGGTGTATGTGTGATGTCAGACCATCTGGCTTGCAACCTTGGGCTATCAAAGCTCTTGAGATCACATTCATTAGATAACCTTTATGTTAAACTCAAGTGTTTGCCCAGGACCACTTGAAGCACATGCATCTGTCTTGACCCAAGGTCTGCATGTTTGAGTGTGCAATGATCTGCAGCTAACTTCTATCCAGAGCATTTCTACCAATTCCACATATGTTCTATATAACATTTTCCCTCATAATATATTATACCTAGGATACATAATAACCATGTACAGGCAACATATAACCGCACAATAACACATAATCCCAATGTAACAATGTCATGCTCCCTTGGACATACTCACAAACCACTGACAATATGAGTCCTTAAACAATTAAATCATGACAACTTCTCACCCTTCCTTTCTAGTATAGCATAGAGGATCATCCTAACGGATAATTCTCTAGCTATACTGCTTTTACTTGTCCTCCTGTCTGGAAAGTCCATCCATGTGATAGCCTCAGTGGCTCTCTGGGTACCCTGCCTCCCCCTGTCCAGGGCGAATAATCACTCCTTCCCAGTGGCCTTGTGACTTTCCCAAGCCCCTGGGGAGACTTATAAGACAACTGCCATGGAGGACCCATTCAAGGTAGTCCAGGGGAAACAGTACATCCCAGCTAGTAAGTCCAGCATAAATTTGGGAGGATCCTTACCCAGCAAAGACCTTTCCTTCCAGGCTAGGGAGACCTCCTATCCTGCCGATTCTGGATCAGCACTCCGTCCCATGGGTAAAATTGAAGAGTACAAGGTTCCCTTTGTCAGGCCTGAGCTTTCTCCTGAATAAACTGGGATACGGGAGTTGCAACATGGGCTAGTGACATTCACTGGTGGCATCCATGCTGGATTAATGGGCAGTTCTGATACAAGCTGTTGTGGCTCAGTAGCCAACCTTTCTCCCACCAAGCCTGGCCAATGGCCCCTTCTTTCCAGGGTTACAGGTACACAGCCAGTGTCTTTGGGCAGCTGCAGGGGAGTCATTGTAGGGATACCAGGAGACAAGTCACAATCTGGGGTACCCTCTGGCTCTTTGGTCTCTGGATCCTCAGGTGGAACCTCCTGACTCTCTCCATCTGAGACTGCCTGGTGTGTAGTTACAGGCAGCCCTTGAGAAGCAGCAGCTACTGCCTCTTGTTCAGGCTGAAGAACAGGGCTACTTTCTGTTTCTGCTCCAGGGTCTGTGGCTGGCTCCTGGACAATGGTCATCCAAGGAACCTCTCTACAATTTCCACAGTCAAATGGTAGGGCCCAGTGCTCATTAGGTTCTTCTCTTACACTAAGAGCAGAGTAGCTTTTCCCCAGTTCTTCCCCTGGGCCTGGCACTGCTGTGGTTTGGCCCTGTCCCCCTTCCTCTAACTGGGTGAGACTTAGCCCCCTAAAGATAGGGACCAGTTCTTCCTCTTCCCAGTCCCCCCATGGATGCCGGCATCCTTGTTATTTTGAGAATCATGGATATCAAAATTCTCCCAACAGTCCATACATTTATTTTCTGACCCCGCCTCAGAAATATTTAGCTGGGTCTTTGTAGTACCTGTTAGGTGGTTGTGTTCCATGCCTGACTGGCATGAGCCCTCCCAGCTGGCTGGCCAACAACCATCCAGGGATGCTTCATCCAGTAAGTCTATATAATCCACCTCCAGCTGTAGCTCCTGCTGGATCAAAGGCCAAAGTAAGTTAGCTGTATGATAGCCTGTCTCCAGTCCCAGCATGTGACAGCGCTTGGCAAACAGACACAGCTTTCTTTTCTCTGTCCCCAGGCCACAGTCCGGATCCCCATGTACTATGTCCCAAATTGCCTTTTCCAGCCCCAATGAAAAATGATGATGTATCCCAACAGGTCCTACCCAATAAGCATATTGATCTTCCAGGGCGACCTCCTCAAATACCAATTCTTCCAGCCATTCCATTAGCCTGTGACCTGGCCATAGTCCCAGGAATGCCATCCATTTATTTAGAAGGCCCATTCCTCTACAGTCCTTTCCAGTCACCAGAACATTCTCTGTCTCTACTGGGGATAAGCATTTCCCCTCCACAGGAGCTGAGACCAGGCCATTGCTTACCCTTCTCCTGTTCCCCTGTACCTCCTGTGTGATCTGTATCCAGAGTTCCCTCTGCTGATCCTTGGTTAAACCTGCAGGCATTACCTCCATCCATCTTTGGTACCGTCTGGACACTTCCTCCTCCTCTGCTGCAGACATCTCTTCATAAGCTGCCATCCTTCTGTGTTTTATACAGAGACCCCACCACTGCCAGCCAAATGTCACGATCTGCTTCTTCTTGGGGGCTACAGACAGAGAATACTGGATCCAGGTTACTTAGTGGCCCATAGCAAGACCACTCCCCAAGTCAGGATACAACACACAGAAATAGTCTCACACCTTGTTTATGTGAAAACTATATTGCAACCTTTATTGAATGAACAAAACAACATATTTATACTCTCCAATACCACACCCTTGTGTACATTGGTGTATGTGTGATGTCAGACCATCTGGCTTGCAACCTTGGGCTATCAAAGCTCTTGAGATCACATTCATTAGATAACCTTTATGTTAAACTCAAGTGTTTGCCCAGGACCACTTGAAGCACATGCATCTGTCTTGACCCAAGGTCTGCATGTTTGAGTGTGCAATGATCTGCAGCTAACTTCTATCCAGAGCATTTCTACCAATTCCACATATGTTCTATATAACATTTTCCCTCATAATATATTATACCTAGGATACATAATAACCATGTACAGGCAACATATAACCGCACAATAACACATAATCCCAATGTAACAATGTCATGCTCCCTTGGACATACTCACAAACCACTGACAATATGAGTCCTTAAACAATTAAATCATGACACCGTAATTTGTAATATTCCGTTGCACTATATATGAGTTAGAATAAAGCAAAACAATAGCAGTATTAAAAAGTTGCAAAGGATGAAGGGCCCTGTCTTTGAGCTTAGAATCCAGTGTCCAAAGTGCTTTCCCCAAAGCACCTTTCTAGATTAAAAACTCACAAACTTACAGTCTAACGGGTTCTTACTACAGTCTAAAACTACTCGCATCCTGATTGTGAGTTACCTGCCACAATCACTATGGGTCAGCAAAAGATGCAACGTAGGGCTAACAACTCCATTGATTTTTGGACAGATCAAACACTATGAGCAATAAATAATTAAAGTTACACAAAATCAATATTCTATTGGAGCTTTATGTCTAGCTTGCAAAGTAAGTCAGACCCACAAATAGAAAAAATACCAAGTTTCTGACATCTATATTACAAGTACTAAATAGGACTCACAAAGGGTTTTAACGCCAGTTTGAATAACTGTAGCAACATTTATATACATAGTACTGTACTCTAAAAGAATAGGAAAGCATGTAAAGACAATTAAAAAATATTATTTTTAACTGTTATGTCTTTGTAATATAGATCCTGGTACTCAAGGGGTTAATATATATCATGAAACCCACATGGACTAGAACAGATGCTCTAATACATTTTATATAGTGCTAGAAGGCTTGATTGTGACCCTGATAAACAGATATTACTTATTGGCTCTCATTAATTTGTTGCCTTTGACTGCAGGTTATGTCTTACTTTCCATTTTTTGTCATGATGGCAGACTCATTTACTATTGACTGTGTCTAAAAAGTAAATTACGGGTTTGCTTAAATATTGTCATATTGTATGTTCACAACCCCTGAGATCCTGCTTACAAAGGCATGGTTTAGGTCTGGAGGCTGAGAGATGTAAGTTAAGCGATTAAGGCAAAATAATTCATCTAGACGTTTAGAAGAAAACAAAAAGTATGGTTCAGAGACACTTAAAGGCTTCTAATAAAAAAGGGTCCATTGTTTTTCAAATGTTCTCTTTTTGTAAATGGGAAAAAATGGTCCAACATGAGCTAGAATGATGGACTACTAGAGTGACCTCATCCTCTGTTACTTATGTAAAACAGCTAGAGCATTTCAGCTTCAGGACAGAGTGGATATAAATGATGATGAAAAATAAGTCTGCTTGGAGAGATTTAGGATAAAGGATCATTGGATGAATTTAGAAGTGGAGAAAGCTATGAGTGTGTGCTTTTCTCCAGAGACACTCAGTAGTATGGTAGTTATACTAAAGTAATTTAATTCAAAAAGACGTTGAATTCTGTATATCCTTCATATACTGTATTCTTAATGATCAGCATCATTTACTAATGTATATAAATGCTATGAAATTAACAAGTTTACTAAATGCCATACCCAGTTTTACTAATGTCTATGCAAATAAAAATTAGGGAGGCTAATGCACATTTACTAGATTTAAAATATATATAGCATATACCGTATTGGCCCGAATATAAGACGCACGTTTTTCTGATTTTTGAGCTTGCGAGTTACCGTCAAAAAAATCATTGCCGATTTGCGAACTTTGCTTGTAACGTGTGCGACTTTTATTCGCGAATGCAAAATTACTGCCGATTTGCGCGATTGCTAGTGAAGGGTGCCGTTTTTCATGCTTTAGACTGCGGTATTGAATAGCGATTTACGGTTTTAGTGATTCTAACATCCTGTAAATCCTGTAACCTGCAAAAAAAAGCCTGTTTCTTGCAATGGCGGATCACTTTGAGAGTCTTTTTCTCACCAATGTGCGGCTTATATTTGAGTACTATCTTTTTTCTATTTTTTCATCTTGAACTTTACGGGTGCGGCTTAAATTCAGACCAATACGGTATATATATATATATATTTGTGTATATATATATATATATATATATATATATATATATATATATACATTTTTTTGCCAATATTCTACATTGATAATTTTATTTGAGCTTTTGAAAAAAGCTGTTTAGTATGAAGTGAAGGTACATGGAAGGTTTCCGAATTTTATTTGGAATATAATATCACATATATAGTTGTAAGCATGCGAGTTGTTGATAATGCTTGCGGGCTCACGCAGCGAGCCCGCAAAAACTGCGTCCCTTCCTCGCAAATGCAGGTCCTTGCGAAGTGAGGGGCCGCATTTGTGGTGGTGGAGCATCCCAACGTCCCCGCCAATGCGGATCCTCACGAAGCGAGGGTCCGTATTTGCGGAGGTGGAGGGTCAACATCAGCTGTGTTAACACAAACACACCACACACACGAATTCTTAACAAAAAAAAACCAATCTCCCAGCCAAAAAAAAAACAACGTCCTAGCAAATGCGGATCCTCGCGAAGTGAGGGTCCGCAATTGTGGAGGTGGAGGCTCCAACGTTGCCTGTGTTAACACACACATACACACACTCGACTTTTTAACAAAAAAAAACTCAAAGGCGCCTCACACCCGGTTACACTCACACACGCAAGACTTAAAAAAAAACACCTCAAAGGCGCCTCACATGCCGTTACACACATACGCACGACTTAGAAAAAAAATCCACTGCGTCGTACACGTAAAATCCAAATGCGTCTCTCGCAAAAAATACGGCCGCATCGCAAAAAAATACGGCCAACAACAATGTATGGCTGCGAAACGACCCATTCCAAACGCACCGCATCAAAACATCACAAACACAAGAAATAAACACAACAAACACATAAAAAGCTTACTTACAGCAAGTGGGGGCCCCTGGCACCTCCAAAAGTTAACTTACACATCCATTTAAGTCCAAAAAAAGAGTTTAAAGTCACGAAAATCTCCTAAGCGAGAGAAAAAATGGCCACCTAACAAAACGAAAACGAGGCTTCAGACGTAACTATACTACACTGACTCGCAAGAATGAAATTCATACTATGCGGAATGTACCACACTGATATTAAACACCATTTTGACCACTACTACGCACAAAATGGCGGATGGAACGCAAATTGTAAGCTTGAACTCAAATAGTGCATGCGTATTGCGTTCTAACGGTCTCAATTTCCAGAAGATTCTACAAGTTTGTAAATACTGCCTACTTTCCACAAAAATCTACATTTCTACTCAGGTGATGAACGGAGTGACTTCATAGTTAACTGCTGCTGTTACTTGAGAAGAGAATTGTTTCCTAATTTACTACTTTACATTGTGCAAATTACAACTGAGAGGTAAGCTATAATATATTACATTGTATTATCAAGACAGGACAAAAAAAAAAAACTATTTTAAGTATGAAAATGTGATTTATGTATAGTGACATGTGGCACGCACATTTATGTGTATAGCCCCTGCAACAAACTAATCTTTAAATGACATTACCAAAAATTAATAATTGAATATTAAAATAGGATTCATGTATAGTGATATGTGACACGCACATATGTGTATCATGTATAGTCACATGTCACACACACATTTATGTGTGTAGGCCCAAAAAAAAACATTATGTTCATTTAACTATTAAAATATGATTCAGGTATAGTGATATGTGACACGCACAAAAAATAAATAAATTTAACTATGAAAATGTGGTTCATGTATCGTGACATGTCACACGCAGATTTCTGTGTATAGTCCCTGCAAATAACTAATCTTAATCCAAACTCATTAAACAACTAATCAAAACTAATTAAACAACTATATTTTAATGACAGTAAAAAAATATATATATATTAAAATCTGATTTATGTATACTGATATGTGACACGCACATTTAGGTGTGTAGCCCCAAAAACTAAGTCATGTTAATTGAAAATAATTACAGAAGTATATATTTACATCACATTAATTTATTGGAATTCAATATATAACCTAAAGATCAATCTTTCTTCTTTTTTTTACTATTGAAACAGACTCTGCATCAACAGCGTCACTCAAGAATTTGCACCGTTCATTGTGACCCACAATCCCTTTTAAACAAATCCAAGAAAGAACAAGAGGTAAGATAGAAAAATACATTACATGCTGAAAAAGACCATGCTTTGCTAAATCAAAAAGAAGAAATATACAATTAACCATTTTACTTTCTTTTTCAAACAGACACTACAAGAAGACCGGCGGATTAAGATTGCCAGGAGGGGACCATCTGTCATTCGACACTTCAATCAAGGTAAAGTATAAAGTACAAAAAAGAAAAAAACAATGAGCCTCATTCAATTCCGAGTTGCCCAATTGAATAGTGCTCTATATAAGCACATACAAAAAATGTTCACAGAACTTTTTAGTTACTGAACTTCTATACAAAAACTTACTAAAAACTTCTGTCAAAAACATATGTTATGTGCTTATATAGAGCCCTATTCAATTGCCAAAATTCAAATTGAATGAGGACCTATATATGTTTAATGGCCGCCAATATAACAAATGCAGCAACCAAAGGCCCTCATTCAATTGCTATTTTGGACAATTGAATAGGGGTCTAAATAAGCACATAACATGGCCATCATTCAATTGCGATTTGGCCAATTGAATAGGGCTCTAAATAAGCACATAATTATTTTTTAAATAAGTTTTTAGTTAGTAAACATCTATCCAAAAGCAAGGTTTTCACTAACTAAAAACTTCTTTAAAAAATATATGTTATGTGCTTATTTAGAGCCCTATTCAATTGGCCAAATTGCAATTGAATAAGGCCCCATATGTTTTTAAAACAACTTTTTGGAGCCTCATTCAATTGCGAGTTGCACAATTGAATAGGGCTCTATATAAGCACATAGAATATTTTTTGACAGAACTTTTTAGTTAATGAACTTCTATCCAAAAGCAAGGTCTTCACTAACTAAAAACTTCTGTCAAAAAAATATGTTATGTGCTTATATAGAGCCCTATTTAATTGGAAAAATTGCAATTGAATGAGGACCGTACTAACAATTTTTTTTAAAAAAAACATATGTCATGTGCTTATTTACACCCTTAGGGCCTCATTCTATTATCCGGCTGCAGCGTGGGCGGGTCTGAGGTGCTCCAAGCCCTCTGGACTTTTTACATGGATATTTTACGGATATTAAAAAAAAAATATTTTACGGATTTGAGTATGGGGTAATTATGTGCTATTTTTGCTAACACCGAATATCACTTTATAGACTCTGCAAAGTGCAGGATGGCTTTATTTGGGCTATTTTATGTGCTTAATTGGTGCTAGCGGGACCTCTTTCCTGCAAGTAAGCTGCGGCTCGCTTTTAGCCTTGCAGAGAGGGTTCCCGGAGCAATTGAATTGCAAATAGGAATTTCTTACGGCCGATTTCCTTGCGGCCGTTTAAGATCAAAGGATTTCCTCCGGCGCGAGCGGCCGCAAGAGATAGCAAGGCACCGGCCGCAAGCCTGACGGAATCCCCGGCCGGAGGGGAATAGAATAGCAGAATAGCTTGCGGCCGGTCCTTGCGGCCCCGCAACGGCTGCGGCCGCTAATAGAATGAGGCCCCTATTCAATTGGCCAAATCGCTATTGAATGAGGGCCTAATTAAGTAAATCAAGGCCCTCATTCAATTGCAATTTGGCCAATTGAATAGGGCCCTAAATAAGCACATAACATATATTTTTTAAAGAAGTTTTTAGTTAGCAAGCATCTATCCAAAAGAAAGGTTTTCACTAACTAAAAACTGCTTTAACAAAACTATGCTATGTGCTTCTTTAGGGCCCTATTCAATTGCCCAAATCGCAATTGAATGAGGCCCCAAGTAAGCACCATATGGTACACACAAAATAGTATTGTACACAAAAAACACTAACAAAGAGCAAACTACATTAATATTCTTCTTTAATGTTTAACTACCTATAAGCCTTACAAAGAAGCCTAAATAAGCATACCAAAAGTGGTACACACAAAACAGGATTGTACAAAAAAATCACACAAACATAGCAAACCAAATTAATATTCTTAGTTAATGTTTATGAACCTATAAGCCTTACAAAGAAGCCTAAATAAGCATACCAAAAGTTGTACACACAAAACAGGATTGTACCAAAATCACACAAACACATAGCAAACTAAATTCATATTCTTAGTTAATGTTTAACAACCTATAAGCCTTACAAATAAGCCTAGATAAGTATACCACAAGTGGTGCGCACAAAAATGATTGTAGAAAAAGTCACACAAACACATAGCAAACTAAATTAATCTTCTTCTTTAATATTTAAGAACCTATAAGCCTTACACAGAAGCCGAAATAAGCATACCAAAAGTGGTACACACAAAACAGGATTGTAGAAAAAGTCACACAAACACATAGCAAACTAAATTCATATTCTTTGTTACTGTTTAACAACCTATAAGCCTTACAAAGAAGGCTAAATAAGTATACCACAAGTGGTGCGCACAAAAAGGATTGTAGAAAAAGTCACACAAACATATAGCAAACTAAATTCATATTCTTCTTTAATGTTTTACAACCTATAAGCCTTACAAAGAAGGCTAAATAAGTATACCACAAGTGGTGCGCACAAAACAGCATTGTAGAAAAAGTCACACAAACACATAGCAAACTAAATTCATATTCTTCTTTAATATTTAAGAACCTATAAGCCTTACACAGAAGCCTTAATAAGCATACCAAAAGTGGTGCGCACAAAACAGGATTGTAGAAAAAAATTACACAAACACATAGCCAACTAAATTAATATTCTTCTTTAATATTTAAGAACCTATAAGCCTTACAAAGAAGCCTAAATAAGCATACCAAAAGTGGTGCGTACAAAACACGATTGCACCAAAACTCACACAAACACATAGCAAAGTAAATTAATATTCGTCATTAATGTTTATCAACCTAGAAGCCTTACAAAGAAGGCTAAATAAGCATACCAAAAGTGGTGGGCACAAAACAGGATTGTAGAAAAAGTCAGACTAACACATCGAAAAAAGTCACAATAACAGATACAATACACCAAAATTAAGACATTTTTGCTTTATTTCAAAGACATTTAACTCAAAGAACATTTTCATTTTTATTTTACAACAGATACTGCGTGAAGACAATCGGACGAGGACTTTCAACACAGGACCAGACCATCGGACGAGGACTTTCACCAGAGGAACAGACCATCGGACGAGGACTATCACCAGAGGACCAGACCATCGGACGAGGACTATCACCAGAGGACCAGACCATTGGACGAGGACTATCACCAGAGGACCAAACCATCGGACGAGGACTTTCAACAGAGGACCACACCATCGGATGAGGACTTTCAACAGAGGACCAGACCATTGGACAAAGATTTTAAATTGAGGACCAACAAACATTTGGATTCAAATCACCCTTCAGACAAGGTACAGTATAATAAGTACAAAAGGAGAAAACTAAAGAAACGTGTTTCTTCTGCATCCGTGTCAACAGAAAATAAATAAAAAACAATAACTATGTCCCTTACTCAATTCCAATTTGCACAATTCAATACATGTGTAAATAACCACATCACTGTTCTTTTTTTGCAAAAAAGTTTTTACTTGGTAAACATCTATCCACAAACAAGGTTTTCAATAACTAAAAACTTCTTTAAAAAAAATAGGTTAGCTGCTTATTTACAGCAGTATTGAATTGACCAAATTGCTTTCCAATGAGGCCAGGCCCTATAACTTTTAACAAAATAGAACTGATACATTCATGATTTACCTCTTATTTCTCTATTATGGACAATAATGTTTAACAGTAATTACAGATTTAAATATACCCAATTACATTTCTTTTTTTGCCTTTACAGATTAACATGGCTACTAACGAGAGCAAACAAGAGAAGAAAAGATGTCAAACTAGAGAAAGACAAGAGAGATGGGCCGACCAGCAGACACCAGAGGAGAAAGAAATTCGCCGAGAAAAAGAACGCAAAAGACTTGCAAACTATCAGCTGCAAAAATGAAAGATACGCCAAAAAAAACTACCAAGCAAATAAAGCATTTACAACCTGTTCCTCAAACATCAGATGACATTTTACAAGATAAAATTAAAGACATACCAAAAAAAGCAACTAAAAAAACAAAGCATTTACAACCTGTTCCTGAAACCTTACATGACATTTCACCAAAATCAGGACAACATATACCAAGAAAAGCCACAAAAATAAACTAAGGCCCTCATTCAATTGCGATTTGGCCAATTGAATAGGGGTCTAAATAAGCACATAGCATATTTTTTTAAAAGAAGTTTTTTTAGTTAGTGAAAACCTTGCTTTTGGATATATGCTTACTAACTTAAAACTTCTTTAAAAAAATATGTTATGCTTATTTAGAGCCCTATTCAATTGGTCAAATTGCAATTGAATAAGGGCCTAAGCATTTAGAACCTGTTGAAACATTACATGACATTTCACCTGATGAATATGAAAGTCAAACTGCTATATGCTTTGCAAATTGTCCTTTACTCACGTCTTTAGCAGTAGAGGTTCATAGTTGTGGGTACATGACTACTCAATGTCAGTTTTGTGAAGCTTATTATTTTAAACAGGAGAGACCCAGAGATGGGCAATTCATTAGTTGCTGTCAAAAAGTCAAGTTCAAACTTCCACAAAGAATATAATTTCCAATCTATTTACAAAACATTATGACTGAACCTACTTTTCCAAACTACAAAAATTTTAAGACAAACATAAGATCCTACAATAGTGCCATATCCTTTGCATCTATGGGGGCAACATTAGCTGCTAATGTACCAGGACATGGTCCTTACTGTTTTAAAGTCCAAGGACAAATTTATCATCGGACTTCCCATTTACATCCAGAGGAAGGAGAGCAAAGAAAATTTGCTTAACTATATGTCCTAGATACAATGGAAGCTGTTGACCAACGTATGCAGATGGAAGAAAATAAAAAATGCTTACCCACTGTTTTTATAGATCTAAATAACATTATGAACAATAACCCCCTACAGTAAAGCTTATAAAAAAATGGCAGAAGTAGAAAATTAACAACTACTTCATGCACAAAGACATCAATTACCAATGCCAAAGGTTAATATGGTGCTTAAAAGAGACAGACATACTGATAAACGTTGTTACAACTTGCCAACATCAAATGAGGTTGCAATGGTATTTCAAAATGATGAAGGAGAACCACCATTTCAAAGAGACATTAGAATATATCCCAGAGATGAGGAGCAACCATTCATTAATATGACTATCTTAAGTCCAAATTTAGATCCAATGACATATCCAATTTTTTTCCCACACGGAGAGGCAGGTTGGCAACCAAAATTAACTCTTCCAAGTTACCCAAATGCTAAAGCCAGAATCCGAAATAATGTTTCTATGCTTGAATTTAAAGTAGCTCAAATTGCCATTCGAAATACATTTAATCCAATTTTATGTGGTGGAAAACTAACACAACAATGGATTATTGATTCCTATTTGCAAGTTGAGGCCAATAATTTAAACTTTATAAAATATCAACAAGATAAACTACGTGTAGAACAATATTCAGGACTAATGGACTATGTTGCTGACGTAGCTACAAGCAGAGACATGACAGCTGGCAAAGCCATCATTTTACCATCTTCCTTTCAAGGATCTCCTCGAAATATGAGAGAAAGATACAATGATGCTATGGCTATAGTCACCAAATTTGGCAAACCTGATTTATTTCTGACATTTACATGTAATCCACAATGGCCAGAAATTACCCAAAATTTACTTCTTGGACAAAGTGCTTCCGACAGGCCAGATTTAGTAGCCAGAGTTTTTAAGATTAAATTAAATGAATTAATATGTGACATCACTATCAGTCAGTTATTTGGCAAATGTCTTGCTTATGTATATACCATTGAATTTCAAAAAAGAGGACTTCCACATCCACATCTTCTGATAATACTTCAAGAAAAAGATAAATTAGGTACTTCTGACAATGCGGATGCAGTCATTGTTGCTGAACTACCAGATCCAGAACTATATGGTAGACTATATGAGATTGTTACTCATCGCATGATTCATGGACCCTGTGGTGAGCTTAATCCATAATCACCATGGCCCTCATTCAATTGCGATTTGGCCAATTGAATAAGGCTCTAAATAAGCACATAGCATATATTTTTTAAAGAAGTTTTTAGTTAGTGAAAACCTTGCTTTTGGATAGATGTTTACTAACTAAAAACTTCTTAAAAAAAAATATGTTATGTGCTTATTTAGACCCCTATTCAATTGGGCAAATTGCAATTGAATGAGGGCCCATGTATGGAAAATAATAAATGTCCTAAAGAATTTTCAAAAGATTATAGAGACAAAACCTATACCAATTGTGATGGCTATCCACTTTATAAAAGAAGAGAAGGAGATAGTGCCATTATTCGTGGAAAAAAAGTTGACAATAGATATGTAGTACCCTACAATCCACATTTACTCATGAAGTACAACGCCCACATCAATGTAGAAGCCTGCACTTCCATCAAATCCATTAAATATGTCTATAAATATATTTACGAAGGCTACGATGCAGCTACTGTAGTCGTGAAAAGTGCAGACAACCCTAAAAGTAGTGAGTTACTACATGATGAACTTGCATCTCGTAGATGTTCGCTATGTCAGTGCGCCAGAAGCTATGTGGCGGCTTTTAAAATTTTAAATGCATGATAGATCACATGCAGTATATAGATTAGCAGTACATTTACATGCATTGGCCCAAAGTGAAGATCGTCACACTACACTAACTGCATGTTTTGAATTAAATTCCACAGATTCACAAGCAGCACAATTCTTATATATTGAAATTCCATATCACTATGTTTTTTGTGAATGGATTATGGAGACACAGAAAAAGCAGAGGAAATAAAATCATCCCAAGAATTTACACGGTCAGTCCAAGAGATGTTGAACGTTTTTGCTTACGGATATTACTTTTAAATGTTCCTGGAGCACAAAGTTTTGAACACTTAAGAACTGTTAATGACATTGTATATGAATCCTTCCATTTAGCTGCAAGACATAGAAACTTACTCGCTGATGATACAGAATGGGAAAGATGTTTAGAAGAAGCAGCACAATGTCAAATGCCACGGCAGATGAGAGAACAATTTGCATTTATTTGTATCTTCTCAAATGCTCCAAATGCATTAGCTTTGTGGGAGACTTTTAAAAGTAATATGGCTGAAGACTTTATGAGACGATACAATGAACCTATTGCACACTTAAAAGCGTTAATGGAAATCCAAGAAGTATTTTAAACTCATGGATTAAGTTGTGCAAGTTATAATTTGCCTGATCCAGGTCTTATAGATGACATACACTTTGAAGACTATGACATTCAACTACCAGCACAAAGAACAGAAGAAAGACTTGCAACTTTAAATACATTACAATTGCAAGCATTTAATGCTATTAATTAAAATTAATTAAAAATGCAATAGATGATGACATGGTGACAGAGCGTTATTTCTATCTTGATGGACCTGGCGGATCAGGAAAAAACTTTCTGTATAATTTATTAATGAGTTCAGTACGAGCACAAGGTCAAATAGCAATGGCGTTTGCCACTACTGGAATTGCTGCACTTTTGTTAGAAGGTGGAAGAACTGTTCATAGTGGATTTAAACTGCCAGTGCCTATTTTAGAAACTTCTGTGTCAGATATTCGCATGACATCATTACAAGCAAAGAAATTGAACAAATGTAAATTAATTATAATAGATGAGGCCACAATGATGTCATGCTATGCCCTCCAATGTATTGACCGTTTGCTTCATGAAGTCATGGATAATACTTTTCCATTTGGTGGAAAGGTAATGTTGTTAGGTGGCGATTTTAGACAAACATTACATGTACATGGAAATCGAACTGACATTATCGAAACCTGTATAAAGTCAAGCACACTGTGGAAACATTTTACCCATCTTCAACTGCAACAAAATATGAGATCAGAAGGCCAAACTGATTTCAATAATTGGCTTATTAAAATTGGAGAAGGCAGAACAGAAAAAATACCACATTTACCGGACGACACTGTAGAGATCCCACCTCATATGATTTGTCACCAAGATATTATATCGGCTATATTTGAAGGTAGCATAAATAACCAGGAATATTCCGAGCTTGCCAACCAAGTCATACTAACGTGTAAAAATAAGGATGCATTATTCCTCAATAATGAAATCTTTAAAAAAATTAATGCACCACAATGAAATTATCATCCTTAACCACCCTCCTCATCCTAAACCACCCTCCTCAGCCCCCCTCCTCAACCCCCCTCCTCATCCCCCCCCTCCTCAACCTCCCTCCTCAACCCCCCTCCTCAACCACAACCCCCATCCTCATCCTCAACCCCATCCTCAAACCCCCTCCTCATTCTAAACCCCCTCCTCAACCCCCCTCCTCAACCTCAACCCCCCATCCTCAAACCCCCATCCTCATCCTCAACACGCCATCCTCAACCCCCATCCTCAACCTCAACCCCATCCTCATCCTAAACCACCCTCCTCATCCTAAACCACCCTCCTCAGCCCCCTCCTCAACCCCCTCCTCATCCCCCCTCCTCATCCCCCTCCTCATCCTCCCTCCTCATCCTCAACCTCCCTCCTCAACCCCGCTCCTCATCCCCACCTCATCCTCACTCCTCAACCTCAACCCCATTCTCATCCTAAACCACCCTCCTCTTCCTAAACCACCCTCCTCAGCCCCCCCTCCTCAACCACCCTCCTTAACCCCCATCCTCTTCACCCCTCCTCATCCCCCCTCCTCACCCCCCTCCTCATCCTCAACCCCCTCCTTATCCTCCCTCCTCAACCCCCCTCCTCAACTACAACCCCCCATCCTCATCCTCAACCCCCATCCTCAAACCTCCTCCTCATTCTAAACCCCCTCTGCAACCCCCCTCCTCAACCTCAACCCCCATTCTCATCCTCAACACCCCATCCTCAACCCCCATCCTCAACCCCCCATCCTCAACCTCAACCCCATCCTCATCCTAAACCACCCTCCTCATCCTAAACCACCCTCCTCATCCCCCCTCCTCATCCTCCCTCCTCATCCTCAACCACCCTCCTCAACCCCCCTCCTCATCCTCAACCCCCCTCTTCAACCTCCCTCCTCAATCCCATCCTCAACCTCAACCCCCATCCTCATCCTCAACCCCATCCTCAAACCCCCTCCTCATTCTAAACCCCCTCCTCAACCTCCCTCTTCAACCCCCCTCCTCAACCTCAAACCCCCCATCCTCACCCCATCCTCATCCTCAACCCCCATCCTCAAACCCCCATCCTAAATCCCCCTCCTCAACCCCCACTCCTCAATTCCCCCTCCTCAACTCCCCCCCTTCTCAATCTCAACCCCCCATCCTGAACCCCCTATCCTCAATCCCCCACTCCTTAATCCCCCCTCCTCAACTCCCCCATCCTCATCCTCAACTCCCCCATCCTCATCCTCAACCCCCCATCCTCATCCTAAACCCCCCATCCTCTTCCTCATCCTAAAACCCCCTCTTCACTTTATCCCTCTAAATACCTCCCCCTCTCCCTTTCCCCTCACTTACCTCCATCTGCAGCTGTTCCTCCGCTCCTCCACGCTCCTTCCTGTGTCTTGAGCCGGCCAATGCTAATGACGGGGCACGCATGTGACGTCACGTCATTAGCATATGCCTGGTCTCGACGCAGGAAGGAGCGTGGAGGAGCAGAGGAACAACTGCAGTTGGAGGTAAGTGAAGGGAAAGGGAGAGCGGGAGGTATTTAGAGAGGTAAAGTGAGGAGGGGGGTTTAGAATGAGGAGGGGGGTTTAGGATGAGGAGGGGGGTTTAGGATGAGGAGGGGGGTTGAGGATGAGGAGGGGGGAGGGAAAGAGACAAGGGGGTTAGAGAGACACAGGGGGTTAGAGAGACATGGGGGTAGAGAGACACAGGGGTGTTAGAGAGACACAGGGGAGTTAGAGAGACACAGGGGACGTTAGAGAGACACATGGGGGGTTAGAGAGACATGGGGGGAGAGTGACTCGAGTATAAGCCGAGGGGGCCCTTTTTGGCCTTAATTAAAGGGCTGAAAAACTCTGCGTATACTCGCGTATATACGGTAATTCGTTATTTTTTATTGTGGCTTCAAATTTATTTTCATGTTATAAGTCATAATCAATCACAGAGATTAAATACATGTTCTATTTTATGCTGTAATAATCCTCCATATTCAAATAGTGTAGCACTTTTGTTGTTATCACTTGACACAACGCCAAACAAATTGAGAAAGCTACACAGCGAAATGCATCTTCAGAGCGTTGATAACTTCTTTTGGCACAATGGGAATTTCTTACATACTTTTCACACTAATTTGAGCATGAATGGAGGCAAAGGATTGTAGAATTTTCTACTTTGGTTCATTTTTTTAAAGCATCAGGAGTACCAAGATTAATACAGTGGAGTACCTCCTTTTGAATTTTTACTTTTTCCAGTGGGAGATACTGGCTGACATTTGGGACTTAAGGTATGTACATTTATTGCACTCTTTGGACAATATGGACATCCATTGCATTATGAATCTATGAAACATTATATTATACCTTAGGCACTTTTTATATTGGGCGCACCACAATTACTGCAGTGATATTTTCATGGCACTTATTTTTATCTAATATACCAGGTTCATCAATTTTACTGTGTTTTTGGACAATGTGAATATTCCATAACTTCACAATTCCTGCAAATACTGGACTATATTTTATTGTGGAATTCCTTTATGACCTGAAGACTGGTTTTCTACAAATACTCAATGACTGTCATTAGGCCAAGTAATGACATGCTTGTCTTTGCATTTATTTATTAGTCCAATCCATGAGTGCACTTTTCTAAGGGTTTGTTTTTCTTTTCTCTTTTTTGTCATTTAAATATTACTTGCATTAACCTCAGTGCACCGATATTACACATATAGCAGGATTTAGTACAACGTAACCATACCTGATTTTTTCTATAACCACTTGATATCCTCCGACCAACACTACCTTTGTTTTATCAATGTTTCAGTCAGCTGGCTCTAGTCCATTGAAATATAAAAATATGGTAGTGTGATGAATTGTTTACAGACCTATCACTGGTGTGGAAGCAGTAAGTGCAGAGGGAGGGTTAAGTAAAAGTAAGGACCTGTCCATCATGTTCCATCTTTGCTGGACATACCCTTCCCTGGCAAAAAATTAATTAAGCCAGCATCTCCTTTATTTGTTGTTGTTGTTGTTTCATAATTCCTAATCTCTGTGACCCCATGGACTGTTCATTGCTTCAATGACTTATCTTATCTATTATTTATATTAGACCTCCGTGTACTGTATAGCCTGTGCTGAAAGACAAACTATTTGAGTTTGTCATATTGTATAACTGAGAAGGAAAGTCAGTTATTAGTTAAGAATAAAAAATCCCTGGAGACATATGTTTTATGGAAATAAGATGCATTACACTATTACATATGATGTCAGTAGTGAGATGTACAAAACCCCAGCTCAAGTTCAAGTTCAAATGAAAACCTTGTGTGTAGTTACTGTGCCTTACACTGAATTTACTGTTGGTAAGAGTATCTTGGCAAACAAGGCTGCTGTGATTTCCTTAGTTTACAAATAGTCTGTGCTAGGATTTCTTTTTTTTCTATCTTTTCTTCTAGGACAATAGATACAAAATGCTTTTTGAAGTGGATGTCTGAGCAGCAGTAACAACAGTTTCAGGCCCAAATGCAAGAGCAGCAGGATTCTCAGGCTAAGTTGTTACAAGTACTGATGAAAAAAAGGCTTTCAGGAACCTTTAATCAATGGACCTTTACAACTGCCCTGGTCGAATAAGACCAGAGGATGATCCTGAAGCTTTCTCAACAGCATTAGAAAAACTTGCTACTATGGCTCAATGCAATAAATGTACATGGGAAATAAGACTGGCCATAATTCTAACTGGTGAGGCACATGAAGGAGGAGAATCAGTAGTGTGTGAAAAAAAATGTTTACATGAAAAAATATTAAAATAAACATTTAAACACCTTGAAATGAGATAAATAACTTGAAATTTCTTTTTTTTTCAAATTTTATAAGATTACAAACATTACAAAAGAAAAAAATATTGACAAAGTATACATAACAGGAACATTGTATACAAAAGTATAAACAGTATTATATTCATATTCTTTTGTAAAGTGTTATTCCAAGACAAACGCTTGATGAAAAAAGAAAAAGGAAACCACAAAGCAATTCAGATGGATTAAATTGAATTATATGGAATAACATTTTTCATATCAAGATGTAATGGTATTTTATCTTTTTTCCTTTATAATGGTAATGGTGAGTGGGAGAAAGGAGTCAACAGGGTTCATGGAATCATTCCCTTCTTTCTTTCTTTTCTTCCTTCACCTGTTCCCCCTTTCTCTTCCTTTCTTCCCTTATTTTAAATAATATTGCTATAAAGCTAGTTGCTATGTCTTCCAGAGAGACCATTTTAAAAATGTATTTTTTTTGATGATCTGTCTGACAATGTTAAGTAATCCAATTCTATTTGTTTATTTCTGTCTACAATGGCCACGATTTCTGTCCATGTTGGTAAAGATTGTTTTTTCCATTCTCTGACTATAAGCCACTTAGCCACCATTAAAGTATTTATCATTACTAAACTTTGTTTATAGTTAACTTTGTTTGGTAAAATAGGAAATAATACTATCTCAGGAGTTAAATCCAATTGAAACTTAATAAGTTTTGATATTTGTATTAAACATAGTTACCCAATTTTTGTTAATGTCAGCACAGTTCCACCACATATGTTCTTGAGTTCCTATTTGATTTTTACACCTCCAACAGTGACCTTGATTTCCTTGTGGGGCTATTTTTTTAAATTTAATTGGGGTCATGTACCAACGCCGCACTAATTTAAAATATATTTCTCTTAAAGATTAATTCATTATAATTTTCTCTGTTACCAAGAATGCTTTGTACCACTGGTCTATATGCCATATTGTCCCAAAGCTTTCTTCTCATTTTTGCATCTTCTAAGTTTTTTCTATTACTAGTCGAGATTTTATAATTTTGTGATATCTAGATATTGTACATTTCCTCTTACTGTCATTTAAGTTTTTTTCAAATTGTGTCAGTTCTCTATTTACTAATATTTCAAAATCTGTATTTATTATCGATGTGCAAAGAATATCATAGAATAACCATTTAATAGGTGGTATTTCATATTCATAAAATTCAAAAGATAAAAAATGTTGTCCATGAAATAGATCACTTACATTTTTCAGACCCCATTTTTCCCAGAGAAAAGAAGTAAGTTCTAATGACATTTTTCTATAAGTAAAAATGTAGGTGTATTTTCTTTTATTGTAAATTTTAAGAGATGAACCAGATTAATACTGTAAAATATTTGGGGATGCTAAGCCTCTTTTAGAGAAGGCTCTCAAAGCAATTTCTTGTTTGATGCGCAGTCTTTTATCTCTATAATTGAAATTGTCCAATATTTTTTTTTATTGTTTTATGTTTTTTATTGAAATCTTTAACAGAAGACTTATTAAAATGTAAGTTTTTTGGGAATAATATTCATTTTGATTAATGCTATTCTTCCCAAACAAGATAAATTCAGAGATTTGCAATTCAAGTAGATGACATTTGAAGAAGTAGCTTATCTAAATTATTTTGAGCCATGTTATTTAGGTTTGGACTAAATATTATACCTAGGTGTGTTATTTGATTATTTCCCCAATTATAAGGGAATCTTTCTTTTAATACAAGTTTATCTTTACCGGATAGATTAGAGTATAACACTTCCATGCTTGTAATATTTACTTTGTAATAAGATAAGTTACTGTACTCTTCAATAAGTTGAAGTAGGCTGATTATTTAATTTATCAGATCAGTAACTGTAACCAATAAATCATCAGCAAAAATAGTAACTTCATTTATAATAGAGCCAGTAGCTATACCTTTATTTATTTACAGCGTCTAATAATTTCCACTAAAGGTTCGATAATTAAAGCAAATATGAGTGGTTACATAGGGCAGCCCTGTCAACTTCTGTTTCTTAAGTCAAACTACTGCTGTTATATATGCATTGACTTCTGTATAAAGCGCTCTAATCGTATATAATCCTAAAGATCCAAAACTGTATTTATATAGTTACATAGTTACATGGGGCCTCATTCTATTATCGGCCGTTCCCGTCAGGGGTTCTGTTTGCTCGCGATTCTATTATACGGCCCCGCAAGGATCTCCACATACGGCCGGCCGCATATCTTGAAACCGGCCGTAAGCTCTGAAATCTAAAAACTCAAAAATAAATTCAAGCCTGCACTGTACAGCTCTGTAAAGGCTAGGGATCATATTGGGGGACATGAGGATTAAAAGTAACCCACTCTCAAGCTTGCACATCAGCCCAAACCCGAGTTCAAATTAACTGTTTATTTTCCGGCTGCGGCGTGTGCATGTCTGAGGTGCTCCAACCCTATGGACTTTTTACATGTATATTTTACGTATATAAAAAAATATATATTTTACGGATTTGAGTATAGGGTAATTATGTGCTATTTTTGCTAACACCGAATATCACTTTATAGTCTTCTCAAAGTGCAGGATGGCTTTATTTGAGCTATTTTATGTGCTTAATTGGTGCTAGCGGGACCTGTTTGCTGCAAGTAAGCTACGGCTCGTTTTTAGCCTTGCAGAGAAGGTTCCCGGAGCAATTGAATTGCAAATAGGAATTTCTTACGGCCGATTTCCTTGCGGCCGTTTTAGATCAAAGGCTTTCCTCCGGGCGGGAGCGGCCACAAGAGATAGCAAGGCGCCGGCCGCAAGCCTGCCGGAGTCCCCGGCCGGAGGGGAATAGAATAGCCGGAAAGCTTGCGGCCGGTCCTTGCGGCCCCGCAGCGGCTGCGGCCGATAATAGAATGAGGCCCATAGTATTTAAGGTTGAAAAAAGACTTTCAGTCCATCAAGTTCAACCTTTTAAGATCTCCTCTGATCTGCAATATGCGGATTACCTATCAATACTGCCCCTCCAATTATCCATGATAACCCTGAATTCCCTTTTTAATTAGAAATAAATCCAGTCCCCTTTTAAAGTTATCTATCGAATCCGCTGTCACCACCTCCTCTGGTAGAGAATTCCACAGATTAACCACCCTTACTGTGAAGAACCCTTTTCTTTCTTTAAGGTGGAATCTTTTTACTTCTAACCTCAAGGGATGTCCTCTTGTCAGTTGAAAACCTCTTGGCACAAAAAGCTCCCTTGACTGATTATCTTGACCCTGGGTGTATTTATATAAGGTAATCGTATCTCCTCTTAGACGCCTTTTTTCTAGAGAAAATAAGCTTAATTTGGTTAGTCTTTATCATAACTTAGCCCCTCCATTCCCCTTATTAGTTTTGTTGCCCTTCTCTGTACCTTTTCCAGCTCTAAAATGTCCTTTTTATGAATTGGTGCCCAAAAGTGTACTCCATATTCCAAATGAGGGCATACTAGAGATTTGTATAGTGGCAGAATTATATTTGCTTCCCTGGCTTCTATACCCTTCTTAATACATGCTAATATTTTATTTGCCTTTGCAGCTGCTGCTTGATTTTGAGCACTGTTACCTAGGTGGCTGTCCACAAGCACTCCAAAATCCCTTTCAATATCTGATACACCTAGATTTGCTCCATTAAGATGAAATTGCATGGCTATTTTTCCTTCCCAGATGCATAACTTTACATTTATTCGTATTAAATCTCCTCTGCCATTTAGATGCCCATTCCTCAATTTTATGTAAATCCCTTTGGAGGGAAAGCACATCACAATCTGATTTAATTACCTTGCACAACTTCGTGTCATTAATAAATATGTTAAAAAGGAGAGGACCTAATACTGAACCCTGAGGAACCCCACTTACCACATTAGTCCAATCGGAGTATGTTCCATTTACAACAACCCTTTGCTTCCTGTCTTTTAGCCAGCTCTCAATCCATGAGCAGATATTTACTGTAATTCCTGTATCTCTTAGTTTGCACCATAGTCTCCCATGTGGTACTGTATCAAAAGCCTTTGCAAAATCCAAAAAGACTACATCCACAGAGTTGCCTTGATCCAGGTTCCTACTAACCTCCTCATAGAAACTAATTAGATTTGTTTGACATGACCTATCCGTCATAAATCCATGTTGAATCCTACTTATAATCCCGTTCAAATAGACATATTCTTGTATATTATCCCTTATTAACCCTTCTAAAAGCTTCCCCACTACAGAAGTGAGACTCACTGGTCTATAATTCCCCAGATTTGCTCTTGCTCCCTTTTTAAATATAGGTATCACATCAGCTTTTCTCCAGTCATCTGGTAGAGACCCTTTGTTGAGTGAATCTTGAAAAATTAAATATAATGGTTTGGCTACTACAGAACCCAGTTCCCTTAGTACCCTTGGATTTATTCCATCAGGACCCGGGGCTTTATTAACATTTATTTTTTCCAACCTCTTTTGGATTACTTCCTGTGTTAACCAATTATTTGGCAAAGGTAGTGTAGCCTCATTATGTTGCAGTGTCCCAACCACTGGTACCTCCCTTGTGTATACCAAAGAAAAGTACCTATTTAACTCATCTGCCTTTTCCTGGTCACTAATTATCAGACGGCCTGTGTCACATTGTAATGTTCCTATAGCTTCCTTCCACGCCTTCTTCCCATTAATATACTTAAAAAATATTTAGGGTTAGTCTTACTCTCTTTTGCAATTGATTTTTAATTTTCTATTTTAGCCAGTCTAATCGCCCTTTTGCAATCCTTGTTGATTTCCTTGTATTCCTGTAAAGCAGTCTCTGTCCCCTCTTGTTTGTATAATTTAAATGCCTGTTTTTTACTCTGTATCTTGATCTTTAAATCATTGTTAAGCCACATTGGATGGGATTTACTCCTTTTACTTTTATTCCCACACGGTATATGTTGTCCACTTGTGGTCAGTGTTTTTACCTGCCAGTTCTAATACTAAATGTATAAAATCCCAATTCACTCTATCAAATGCACTCTATCAAATGATAGAGCTACTAATGGTGTTTTTCTGTTATGTACAAAATCAATGATATTTAAAAGTTTTCAGGTATTATCCGTTGATTGTCTAAACTTAATAAAGCCTGCTTGGTCTTTATTAATTAAGTTGTTTAATAATGGATTTAGACGAGCAGTCAATATGCTGGAATGTATGTTTATGTCAGTGTTAAGGATTGATATTGGATGGTAGTTACAACATTTTGAAGGATCTTTATCAGTTTTTGGTATAACAGTTATTGCTACCTCTAATGTTTCTGCCGGTGCTTTTCCATTTGTTTTAATTTCATTATACATTTTTTGTAAATGTTTCACTATAGAAGAAGAGAATAGTTTATAGTATATATTTGGAAACTCGTCAGGGCCAGGAGATTTCACAATTTTCAAATATGTTATACTTTGACGGATTTCATCTTCTGTAATATCTCTTTCTAGTTCTTTTAATTGTATTTCTGATATTTTCTGTAATGATATATTTTTTTAAATATTCTTTAATTTGTATAACTGTAGGTTTCTGAAAATGTTCTGTTTATTCAAGATTATATAAGGTCTTATAAAAATGAAGAAACGATTTCCCTATATCTATTGGATTTCTTTGAATTACACCCTTATTATCGTGTGTCATATGCATTCTTTTACTAGAGTTTTTTTCTTTTAATTTAGTTAGCAATTAATTTTCCGGCTTTATTACCTAAATTATAGTGTTTTAACTGGAATACCCAGATAAAATTATCCAATTTTTTCTGTTGAATCTTTTTAATCTCTGCTTGAATTTTAGATATTTCTAGAGTTGTAATAGCTGTTGGTAATAATGTATTTTTTAATTGTAATTGTGTAAGTTTAATGAATAGATCTCTCTTCGAAGTATCTTTCTGTTTTTCTCTATGTTTGGTCCAGGCACAAAGAATACCTCTCACGTATGCTAGTTAGTGTTCCAAAGCAATGATTGCGATGTTATAGAGTTTTCATTGATTCAAAAAAAAGTTTCTATTTCCACTTTTAATTTTTCCCTATCTATCAATGGTTTCAAAAGAGTTGAGTCTAAATTACATGATTTATTGTATTGTATTTTAAGCCCATCATCCGCTATCATTGTTATCAATGCATGGTCTAACCATGCTTTTGGACTGATTTAATTTTTTTAAAATCTTATTTAATACATTTAGATTCACAAAAAAATAATCCAATCTTGTATATGTCTTACACTTTTTGGAAAAATAGGTAAAATCTTTATCAGTTGGGAGTAATACCCTCCACCCATCATATAATTTATAATTCAGTACAGTCTTTTCAAAAATATTTGCATTTCTAATCATTATTTTTTCTGATTCTGGTTTTACCATAGATCTCCTATCCATATAAAAATCTAAACAGATGTTTAGGTCATCACAAATAACCAAATTACCTTTTCTAATATTGTTTATATGTTTTAGTATTTAATTCAAAAACTTGTATTGATTCTTATTAGGAGCATATATGTTAGCTATTGTGTAAAATTGATTATTTATTGTGCCCATCCAAATTATATAGCGACCATCTATATCTTTTTCTATGAACTCTTCAACAATTTTATTTCTATTGTTAAAGAATATACAGACACCTTTTGACTTAGTTCTATCATTTGAAAATAGTTTTATATTGTACTTTTTATCTGATAACCTGGAATATTTTTATCTTTTAGGTGGGTCTCCTGTGCACATACAACATCAGCATTAACTTCATGGAAAAAATTCATGACCATTGCTCTTTTTGAAGGAATATTTAGCCCATTTACATTCGGAGATATAAATTTAAGTCCCATAGTTACTTGAATATTTTAACTGTTCATGTCCATTACCTTTTACTCTTCTCTCCCAATGCCCATCCAGATTATTTTAGTTCTCCTCCTTTCCATTATATATCATGCAATATTCCACATTTACAGTGTAGTTAATCTTCATTAATATTTCTTTAACTGAAATAAAAAGTGTAGTATCCGTTAAATTAAAAGAATAATAAACTCTAAAAAGAAAAAATAAATAGAAAAAATAAGACATTATTGTGGCAGCAAGATAATTATAATTGTTACCATTTTTGTAGTTTTAATCTAATCAACGACTAACCCATTCACAACTTAGTTTAGTAATGAGCAATCTCTTTCTTTCATTTTTTTCTTTCTTACTATTTGTCAATTGTTGATCTCCTAAGTTAAATGAATAAGGTCCAGAAAATCCTTATTTACAAAACGTATTCCAATAACTTGGAATTTCTGAAAGTTGGATATCCGGGTTAACTCCCTCTTCAAACCCAGGCTAAATCAGCATCACATTCAAAATTGCTTTGGCCAATTAGGAGTAAACAGGGGCAGTTGAAATAGCATGGGATGTGTAGTCAGACTCATATGAAAATACATAGGCCCTCATTCAATTGCAATTTGGTCAATTTTATAGGTCTCTAAATAAGTACATAACATATTTTTTTTAAAGAAGTTTTTAGCTAGTAAACATCTATCTAAAAGCAAGGTTTTCCCTAACTAAAAACTTCTTTAAAAAAATATGCTATGTGCTTATTTTGAGCCCTATTTAATTGGCCAAATCGCAATTGAATGAGGGCCATAGTATTTTTCTAACTTGCCAATTAGATTAAAACCCAGCAGGTTTTTTTGTCCTTTGCAACATTGCAGATTGTCTGTGTTTCTCTATGCCTATCTCCTTTTGGTGAATTTGCGCTGTGATGCCAGCAACCACGTGACTACAAGCACTTCCTGTTAAAGGTCATAAACTGTACCCTGCCAAGGTACACTCCAGGGTACACTTCCTAGGTGTGTGCAAATCTAGATATCAGTATCCATCAAATAAATATGTACTGTAAGTACATTCAACTTTTCAATATAATACATATCTTTCGCTCCTTTCCTTTTATAGTAGCTCTACGATAGTGCTGTGCTGTGCGTGCCTGTGTGCACTGCTGGGCACCCTGCCGGCTCTCAGAAGAGGAGTGCACTCTAGTGCCATCTACGTTGTATATTGTGGTAATGCATGCCGAGTTTCTGTAAGAGGTAATATTTACTTAAATAAAAATACATCATATATGATTCTGTTCTTTTCTTCTTTTTTTTAAATATATATTTGTTAAAGACATATGTTATTAAATCGTCACATTTCACATACTTGAGTTACATAAGCATCTGTAAGTGGTACAGTGTATGTTTTTTACAGTACTTTCTAAGTCAAATTGTACTTTGTAAATAAAACATTAAGTACATGTATATTTTCTGTGTCTTGCCTTATTTTCTTCACATTTTTAATTATAACATTAAATGTAACTATGAGTAAAAACAGAAAATCAGAATATGATACTGATCGAATTATGTGTATTAGCAAGTAAAAGTTATATGAGGGATATACTTTTTGGATTCATTAATCAGGGTTCCCATGTTTTTAAAAAATAGGGGAGAGTACCGGATATAAGATATACTGTTAAGAACTCATTTGTAAGTATATGGTTAATTTTAATACAACTTCTGGAAAGTTTAAGGTCGGTAGCTTCCAGTTACTGGCTCTATGAGTTTTGATCGACAATGCAATAAGTTTGAGTCATTTATTTTGGGAAGAGGTTTCACTATTAACGTGTATCCCCAATAAGCATAATTCCATTTCCAAAGGAATCGGAGTGTTAAAATGTACAGAAGCTAGTTGAATTAGCTGTCTCAAAATATTTTGAGCTGTTGGGCAAAGCCACCATGTATATATATGGTCTCCTATACTTTTGCAGCCTCTAAAGCATTGGTTACTCTCTAGGGGATTCATTTTATGTAGTTTATCTGGCATGCAGAAGATTCTATCTAAGACTTTGATCAAAGTCTCCAACATGCTATAATTCAATGATCCCCTATGTAAGTTTTAGCAGGCTTCTGACCAACTAGTTATTTCCCATTCACGACCCAGATCTTCCTCCCATTGTATCATAAATTTGGGTTTTTCAATAATTTCAGACCTATTGAAAGTGTCATAGAGTGTTCCAATGATCCCTTTTGTTATGGGGACCAAATTTGCCCCTAGTTTTGGGAATTTGTTTATGGGGCAATGGGAAGATAAGTACATCTGGAAAGACAATCCCTTTGCTGATAATATGTTTTTTTACCGAAGGTATATTGACGATATTGTCATTATTTGGGATGAATCCATACAGGGTTCTAAAGAGCAATTTTTAGAATTTGTTAACTTAAATACTATGAATCTTGAGTTTACCATGGTGACAGCAAAACAGGAGATACCGTTCTTGGATGTCCTACTCAGAGGAGGACAGGGCAGGGTCACTACGAGTTTATATACCAAACCCACGGATACTAATGGCTATTTAGATGCGACCAGTGGTCATGATACAAAGTTGATCAGAAACATACCCTATGGCCAATTTCAAAGGGTGAGGAGAAACTGTAGTGACCTTGCTGACTTTGATAAAGAGAGTATACGATTGGCTGGCTAAAGGATATAACCCTCATGTAGTGGAGGGGGCTAGACAGAGAGCACGGGATTTGGATAGAACAAGTCTTCTATATAAGAAGAAGGACCCCTGTAGAGGAGAGAATATTCACAAAACATCACATGTAAGGTTTCTCACTAAATATAATGCAGCAGCCCCATCTATACGCCATGTTATGAAGGAATTTTGGCCCATTCTATTACAGGATGATCTTTTGAGAGAGATTTTACCTGCAAATCCCATAGTCACATTCAGAATTTTTTTTAATTTAAAGCAGAGATTAGCTCCTAGTAAGCTGAGGCCAGTTAAAAGGATGAAAGCATGTGGATTATGGGGACAAAAGGATAATTTGGCTGTAGTACAAAGAATTGTGGTACATGCCCATTCCTCAAATCTAGAGAGAGATATATGGTAGTATCCACTAGCAATAAAAATAAGTTTAGAATTAAACATCTTACTTCATGCAAATCACAGTATGCGGTTTACACTATTACTTGCAAATGTGGCCTACAGTATGTGGGCCGCACCAAGCGTTCTTTAAAAAACAGATTTAGAGAGCATCTGTTTAATGTTGACACAGGGATCCTTACGAATGGTTTCTCCGCTCATATCATTATGAAGCATAACAAAGATGTCTCTGGCATAATGGTTCAGGCAGTGGAACAAGTAAAACCAAATACAAGAGGGGGGAATTGACTGTTAAATTTGAGACAGAAAGAAACAAAATGTGTTGTGATCACTGTTTCCCAAAGGTTGCTCTATTTCAACATTTGATACCATATCGATATTATTTGTGATAACTAAATCCAAGTTAGCCTCATTTCTGGTAGGTTCTTTTATAACCTGATAATAATCCATGAGTGTGCTCAAGAATCTACTCCCCCTCGTCAAACTGCTGCTCTCATTTATTCAGTTTATTTCAGGTTAGTTAAATTCCCCCATTATTAAAACTTGCTCATGCTTAGCTGCATTTCCAATCTGCAACAATAATTGCATTTCCTCACTTTCAATTATTTTTGGGGGTTTATAGCATACTGCAACCAATATTCTTTTGGAATTTGGTGCTCTTCTTTATAACTCTACCCACAAGCATTCAACATTACCACAAGTTCCAGCATAAAAATGTTCTCTGACTATAGGCTTCTATTCAGGCTTAACATACAGACAAATCCATTCTCCTCTTTTACCATTTCCCATATCTTTCCTAAATAGGTTATAACCATTCAGATTAAAAGTTCAGCCATGAGATTCATCCCACCATGTAATTCCTAATAAATCCCATTTCTCATTAACTGCTAATTATTCACCCATTTTCCTTGCAAGCTTCTGGTATTAGCAAGCATACACCTTATGTTACGTGTTTGTAGTTTTGAAGTGCCTGCCTCTGTACTCTAAATTGACTATACTAACCCTGCCCCCATCTCCTCCCATATGAGTAGTTAATTCATCCCTTATCACCTTTACACTTTCTACCTCATTACATTCATCTAGTCCCTCCCCCCACCTAATCGTTTAAAAACTCCTCAAGCCTTTCTACCATCCTATCTCCTAGCACACAAGCTCCCTCATCATTAAGGTGCAATTCATCCCTGCTATAGAGATTTTACCCAAGTGAGAAGTAAGTCCAATGCTCTAAAAACCCAAACCCCTCCTTAGTGCACCACATTTAGCCACATATTAACCTTCCTAAGCTCCTTCTGTCTCCCTGGGCTAGCACATGGCATATCCTGACATGACAGTAATTTGACCAAGTGAGAAGATTAATTATCCTCTTGTGATTGATCCCTGTATGCTATAAATATACTGCATTGTGGTTCAATAAAAGTTGATTTGTTGTCAGATTAAACAGACATAATCAACGTGCATGCTTTATTCTGAGGGGAAAATATTTCTAAATATTGGAATTATTTCAACAGATTCTGTTTTAAACTCTGCCTCTAACCACTGTGGGTAGTATTGCTGATGATATGTTTTCCTGCACTTTCTGGGTATTGGTTGAGGTGGTATGTTTTAATGGGTTCATTACTGACTTCTTGGACTCACCAACTTTTTTTTTATTTTTCATTTTGGAACAGTTATTTTATGTGTACAGTATGTTTTGGAGGATAACTATTATGCTGGGCTAATAAAAATATTGAAAACACAACTCACTACATTTGCAAGGGTTCTGGTCAGATTCAAGCGTGCATTAAAGGTACAGTATATAGAAATGTCATGGATTATGAATGCATCTGATAAAGGAAAACCAGTAGTGTATGCAAATGGGTTTTTTTCAAAAAAAATTTGCATGAAAAATATCCCAAAATAAAAATTCATAAACTGAATAAATTAATTTAATTAATGAATACAAATCCAAGCTAAATTAACATAAAATGAATACTTATTTTTGCCAGTTACAGGCAGCTATAACATTGTTGCAATGTCAGGGAAGTTGTTTTTTGCAGAGTATGACTGGACATGTCATCTTTTTCACCCACCACAGAAAAGGAAGGAGGAGTTGAGATATTGCTGTTTTGGATTTATGCATGTTAAAAACAGGGAAACTTCCATATACCTTTAAGATGTATATTAGTCTCCATAGACTTCAATGGGAGATCCACAGGGCTGATTAAGTCATCAAGTTCTGTTGCTTGAATAATTTTAAGAGGCATTCTTCTGGCTTAATGTGTTGCTTCAGTATGTGTAGGGTTTGGTAGGAAAAATGACTTACCGATATTATGTTAAACCATTAAAAGCTAATTGAGTAGCTTGAAGGCAACTTGATAACCGTAACTTGATAACACAGCTGATTTTAGCTTATTCAGCGGTGCATTCATGCAGCACTGAAATTCAGAGAGATTGGCATTGATTGGTCACTAAGTTACAGAACAACCTGCACTGTAAGTGCCTGTGCAAAAACATTGGAATGGGGCCCTTAGTAAGTAGGCAAAGTAGTTAAATACATTGTGTTTTTATTGGTGCAACACCCACTCAACATATGCTGCCAATAATACTTAGAAAAATAGTAGTAGGATTAATGAGCACTTATTGACCAACAAATAAAAAAATATTGATCCCCTGACAAGTTAAACAACTAATTAAACATGTAAACTTTATTTTCACATGTTAAAATATAGGCCAAGTTATGAAAATTATGCTATTAAAAACAGTAATACCAACAGAAGAGGCGTTTAATAAATGGAGTAGATAGTAAATAGTATTTGGTGATGGAAATGTATTATTTATAAATGTATCATATGTAATCGTTTATTGAATTTGCTATACAGAATAAAGAGAGAAATATGATATGAATATATATGTCAACAGGATATCATTATATAATGGCTTTAGTTCAATCTATCAGAAGAAAATACTAAATAACTCAGAAAGTGTCTACATTGATGTTTTATTTGTACATAACTAGTAAAAAATGTATATAGATTATTTGTTCAAGAACACATACTTCAAGTTTATTGTGCATATGTATATTGAACTAGAATCTTTAAAGAAATAAACATAATTAAAAAGGATGACAATTATAAATACCATTAATCATTGATTCTCCTACTTTGTCAATAGATCAGCTTATTGCTACACTAATAGAAGGGGCAAATATGGATAGCACTATGGTCAACACTAGTGACCCTCTGATTTTGATTCCCCTATAACGGGTCTACTTGTCTATCATTTAAAATATTGGAAATACCTTTTTTATCTAGGTATCATAATAACAATAACCATGTGGCTATAAAAAGTGACACAAAAGCCCTATATTAGAAGCCCTTAAACACAAATCAGATCTTCTTTTTCCAATGAAAATAAATGAAAAGTACTATCTTCATTTTATTTCCACCAATAATGCACAACCTTCAGAGATAAAGGAGATCTTTAATAACAATTGGCACATTTTATAGACAGATGAGGCATTGAAAAGTATATAAGCAACAAGATCTCTCCTTGGATATAGAAGAGGACAAAACCTATAAGACTTAATAGTACAAAGCTACTTTGAATTACAAAGACCTCGTATACCTATTTTATTCAGGGTTACACCATCTGTCATCATATGAAAAAGACAACAATGGTTGTTGATTGAATGAACCAAAAGTACAGAATCAAGAATTATATAAATTGTAAAACCGCAAATGTAGTGTATTGATTATAATGTATGTGCAATTTACTATACGTAGGTGTGACAACTAGAGCTCTTATCATTAGGGCCCAGTTACAGAAGCACAACATCAGGGATGCTAAACAAGATTTGGTAAAAATGAAGAACTTGTCTGTGGATAGACATTTTTGTGATCATCCTTTATAGGGCATGTAGATCATTTTTTTACATGCAGCTCATATACTGACTTGATTTTGGGTCTGTTTGCTTCCTTTCTTATGGGTCACTAACATTGAATCATATTAGTCTCTTCTTTTGATGTGGCATTAAGCCAGTCTCTAGACAAATCAGGAGAAGCAAGTAATTAATGGTATTTTCAATTGTCAACCTTTTTTAATTTTGTTTATCTATTCAAAGAGCCTACTTCAATATAAGTTTTCACAATGGATTTGAAGTATACATTCTTCATAAAATCATTTTTCTAAACATTTTACAATTTAGAAAAACGAAAAAATATACTTTCTGAGTAGCTTTGTTGCTTTTTATGATTGATTTAACTAATGCCTTTCATTTTATGATATCCTATCTTATTAATGTTACCCTTTGAGAGCTCCAGGGACATCTACCAACATATCAGATCTCTCTTTTTATTCTGTATGGCAAATTCAGTAAACAATTACATACAATGCATTTTTCAGTTTCCATCATCATATATTAACTGACCTCACATTTCCTACCTACTCCATTTATTAAGATCCTCTTTTGTTGATATTACTGTTTTAATATCATCATTTTCATAATTTGACCTAGATTTTTATGATGTTAAAAGGTGAAAATATAGGTTATATTTTAAATTAGTCGGTTCACTTCTCAGGGGTTCAATATTTATTATTTATTGGCCAATGAGTGCTCATTGATCTTACTACTAATTCCATTATTAACCAGCATATTTTTGTCATATTAGACTATGCCACTAGATACTTTGAGGCAATCATTTTGCTCAAAACCTCAGCTGACCAGGGGACCAATTTCACCAATTTTACGTCAAAGGTTATGAAACAGTATTGTTCCATTTTAAAAATTAACAGCCTTATTAAATTGCTATTTGGCTAATTGAAAAGGGCTCTATATAAGCACAGAGCATATTTTTTTACAGAAGTTTTTAGTTAGTGAACTTCTATCCAAAAGCAAGGTCTTCACTAATTAAAAAAAATATCCTCTGCTTAGATAGAGCCCTTTTCAATTGGCCGAATATCAATTTAATAAGGCTGTAAATCACTTAGAATCTCAGTCTACCATTCCCAAACATATGGGTTGGTAGAAACCTTTATTTGGATGTTAAAACAGATGTCCTAAAGTTTGTGGAGACTGAAAACCAACATTGGGACATACAAACTTCAACCTTTAGATTGTGAGGCCCTCATTCTATTATTGTCCGTAAATCAGCCGCAAAGCTGCGATTCCTTGCGGGGCTCCCGTTACCTTGCAATTCTATTATACGGCGCCGCAAGGCTATCCCCTTACGGCCGGCCGTATATCTTGCAACCGGCCGTAAGCTCAGAAATCTTTAAATGCAAAAATAAATTCAAGACGCCACTGTAAAGCTCTGTAAATGCTAGGGATCATAATGGGGGACATGAGGATTAATAGCAACCCCCTCTCAAGCTTGCACATCAGCCCAAATCCAAAATTACATTAACTGTTTATTTTCCGGCCGCAGCGTGGGTGGTCTGAGGTGCTCCAAGCCCTCTGGACTTTTTACATGGATATGTGACATAAATTAAAAAAACATTTTATTTACGGATTTGAGTGTAGAGGAATGTTTTGCTATTAATGCTAACACCTACAATCACTTTATAGTCTCCTCAGAGTGTAGGATGGCTTTATTATGGCTTTAAAATGTGCTTAATTGTGTGCCTGCGGGACCTTTTTGCTGCAAGTAAGCTGCGGCTCGGTTTTAGCCTTGCAGAGAGGGTTCCCGGAGCAATTGAATAGCAACCAGGATTATTTTACGGCCGAAACTCTTGCAGCCGTTTAAGATCAAAGGCTTTCCTCCGGTGCGTGATAGCAAGGCGCTCAAGCCTGCCGGAATCCCCGGCTGGAAGGGAATAGAATAGGCAAATAGCTTGCGGCCGGTCCTTGCGGCCCCGCATCTCCTACGGCCGATAATAGAATGAGGCCCTACGTCTGCAAGTTTCAATACTGCAAGGTGCTTTAGGGAAAGCGCTATGGACACTGGATCCCAAGCTCAAAGACAGGGCCCTCCATTCTTTGCAATGTGTGAATCTTGAACTTGTCATTGCCTGTAAATAAACTTATGTATAGCGCTACGGAATATGTTGGCGCGTTACAAATAAACAATAGGAATAAGAATAATTGGGACAAAATGCTGCCTTATCTATTTTTTTCTATGCATAAAGTTCCCCAGCCATCGATAGGATTCTCCCCATTGAAATTTGAATAATGTGGGAAAGTTTGATTATATGAATCTAGCAAATGCCCAAAAAGGACAAGTATATCACTAAAACATGTGCCAGAATTATGAAATTTCAATCTGAGGACAGATTGCTATTAGTACACTCTAGCTGAAAGAGCAATTTGTTAGCAAATTGGCAGGACCCATATGAAGCGTTGCATAAGATAGGAGAAATATGTTACAAAATCTATGATCCAGGATTCAGAAATGAGATGCAAATAAAAACACAGGTTGTTTGAGGCTTTTAATGATGTTTTCTCTGACTTCCCGGGAAATACAAACTTAATAGCTCACCACATATATTAATGCTGTTGAAGTGTTGGAAGTGATTGAACCACCTTGAAGTTAATGGTGTAGCACCATTGTTCTTGTGCTTTACTCAGATGCTTCAATCCGTTTTTACATTGATTTCAGAAAATGTAATGCATTGTGAAAATCTAATGCATATCCTATGCCAACAGTTGGTGAGATGTTAAATATGGTCAGTAAAGCTAGAAATATTACAATACTAACAAAATGATATTGCAAGATACCCTTTACTTTGGTCTCCTATTCTTTTAGGGTTGTTCCACTTCTGTCCTTTACCTTTTAGAATCTATGCTGCCACATTCTTCAAAGCCACAGAGAATACACTGCAGCATATCTGGGTAATATTACTATCCGAATAATTAGCTGGAAAGATCAACTTGATAATGTAGCAGCAATCCTTAGGACATCAGCAATCCTATGAAATTCCCCCAAAGTGTAAAACCCTAACACATAACGGAGCCCTAAGACTTATGGCTATTAAATTGGCCTCTTAAAGCTACCTGCAAATGACCTGCGGGTTACAAGCAAAAAAAAACTACAGGATGTCGAAATCTGAACTCCATTGCTGCAAATCCTTTGATCTTTCAAGCACGTAACTGTTAAGTTCACAAATCGCTTTTAAATTAATACAAATCCACTGGCGTTCAAATTGGTAAGCCACAAATGAGGCCAAAAAGCCTGAGAGTTAAAGTCCTATCCGTAGAACTGTAAATGCAAATATTAACACACTACTGTACTTGAAGGGAAAGTGATGTTCGGTTTTAAAATGAATAGCACAACATTCTCAAGCTTGCACATCTGCAATATAAAATGCTTTTTTTAATGTCTAATTTCCATGTTATATTGATCCCGGCAATACATGTGTTTACACATACAATTGAACTTGCATGGACCAGAATATCTTATTTACTGATTTATTAATCTTGCATTATTTCTGGAATGCGGTTCCGATCAAAACTCGTAATTGAAACACGTAAGGCTTTGAAATCTAACCTCCATTTTTCAGTGATGTAATAATGACAATCTCTTTTGCCATTGCCTCCATCTAAAACCATAACTACGGGTTTGACTAATTGATTATGTTCACGGACGCACATGCAATGTGTGTAAGAATGGGTTACGTGTTTGCATCTCCGGCCCGTTGGTCTCTACATGGTTGAATGTAATAGCTCTGTAACATAGCAGAATTTCAAGCATGCAGGCTTTACTGTTGTGCTGTTGCCACAATGGACTTGGAATTTAATGGGGCTGTGAGACAGGCTGGATTAAAGGCTAACTCAGCAAAGTGTATAAAACCTTTAAAAGACAAAATTGAGGCATTGACAAACACCCTAGTTCCAATAACCAAAAAACAGATAAAGGTCATTATTGGGCCTAGCTGAGTATACTAGAAATTGTATACCCAAGTTTCTTCCCCAGCAGTACTACTGACAGATTTTTGTGGAGCTGCACAGTCCTGATTTTGATAAGCCATTCATTTTACAGATGATTTCCTCTGATGTTGTTGTGTGGGCTATGTTGTCACAGGTTACTGATGGGGAAGAACAACCAATTTTATATTTAACTAGGTTAAGTTACTTCCCAGAGGGAGAAACTATGCTTTCATAGACAAAGAATGCCTATCTGTGAAATTGTCTACAGACACCTTTTGTTATTAATTGTTGGTTAGACACTATACCTTAAAGTGGCTCAATGTTATGTTAAAATACTGATTTCTTGTCAAGAGATGGAAGTACAAAACAGGTAGCATAGTGTCACTGCAGCTTCACTCCAAAGGTTGAAGATGTGAGATGAAGTATACAGACCCATAACTGGGAAGTTTGTGACATTGCCCAGAAAACAACAACAAAGAATATATCCAGAAAATGAAGAAGGCTAACTGGCTGTCTAACGAGGCTTTGAAAGTTGCCCAAGGAAGAAGGAAAGCGAAAGGTAGTAGAGAAAAAAAAGATTTGTCCAACTGAATGCGGAATTTCAGAGGATAGCAAGAGCCAAGGAGACATTCTATAATGAATAATGTTAAAAGATAGAAAACAGTTTGCAAAAGGCAAGAGACATCTTCAAGAAAATTGTGAATCTCAAAGGAATCTTGTATGACATTGTAAATGTGAAAAAAGACAAAAATTGTAGGGACTTAACAAAGAAGTAGATCAGATAAAGAAAATGTGTCAGGAATACAAAGAAGATCTATACAGGAAAGATCTTAACAGCAATGATAGCCTCAGTAGTTTGCCTAATGAGATTGAAGTGAGATGGGGCCTAGGAAGTCTTGCTGATAACAAGGCTGCAGCAGTTGCAACTGAACTGTTCAAAATCCTACAAGAAAATGCTGTGAAAGTGTCATTGCATTATGCTTACAAATTTGGACAATTCTACAGTGTCCAGTAGACTGGAAAGGCCAACCTACACTCCAAACCCAAAGAAAAAATGGCAGTGCCAAAATGTGCTCCAGTTGTCAAACAATTGCACTAATTTCACATGCCAGCAAAGTAATGCCAGCAAACTTGACTTTAACTGTATATAGGCTGAGAAGTACCAGATGTGCAAGCCAGGTTACGCAGAGTCAGTTGCACAAAAGATCAAATTGCCAATGTCTGCTGGGCAATAATGGAAGCAAGAGAGTTCCAGAAAAAAATATTGGCAATGTGGTAAGTTCCTAAAGAGTTGGGTTGAACCAGGCCATGTCTCCCTCCTACAGAGGAGTCTGTATGTGGATCAAGAAGCCACGGTCAGAACCAAACATGTAACAATGATTAGAGATAGGGAAAGGAGTGTGACAAAGTTGTGAATTGTCACCTTTATTAAACTTTTATGCATAAGGCCGGGACAGATGAATCCAAAGCAGGAATCAATATTGCTGGGAGAAATATCAACAACATCAGATACAAGGATGACTCTACTCTAGCTGGCCTGCAAAATTTAATCTCTGCAATCTCAGTTCCTGGCAAAACGATGGGGAAGAAGTGAAAGCAATGACAGATTGCTTTCCTGGGCTCCATGAAGATGACTAGAGCAATGGAGTTAAAAAATGTTTGCTTTCGGGAGGAAAGCTAGGGCAAGTCAAGCTATTAAAAAGTGCAGATATTATATTATTATATATCAACTATGACTCACTCAAGTGTACCCCCCCCCCTCACCTGAATGTTAAGGTTAGTTCAGTTTAATGTAATATGTTTTAGGTTCATTTAGCTAATATGTTTTACTGAATCTACAGTTACAGTCAAACTGAGAAAAGAAAAAAGGTAAAAACTGGAGGAAGGTCACAGTTAAACAAAAGAACTACAACAACATTTTCTTATACAAAGACATTCAGATTTTACTAAATGCAGTTTATGACATGTGTGTTTAAATTTACAAATATGAAAAATGTTATGACATATGACTGAAAAATAAAGATTAATGATAAAAAAGGGCAGATATTAAACTTTCAACAAAGTTCTAAATAATTAGAACTATAGTAGGAACATACAGATGTGAGAACTGGACCATAAAAAGGTTGAGTGCTGTAACATTGATGCTTTTGAATTTTGTTGATGGAGTGTTGAGCTGCAAGAAGGTCAAATCAAAGAAGATTACAGGTCAAATTGTTCACTGGATTGTGTGATCATGAGGCTGAAGCTCAAATATGTTGGCCATATCATGAGAAGACAGGATCACCTACAGAAGTCTATGATGTTGGAAAAGATTGATGGGCCCACAAAGAAGGGGGTGACAGAGCAGAGAACGCGGGCACTAAAGCAATGAACATGAGCGTGTGGGAGCTCAAAGGAGCAATGGCTGACTGATATGTCTGGCCTGCTGCAGCCCCTAACAACATATAAACAACAACTAAGGATCATGTATAGGACATTTTGGTTTTGACTAAATTAGGATTTCTAATACACAAATTAAGTCACAGTAGCATGTAAAAAAATAACCTGCATTCACATTAAAATTTTACTCCGCAAAATGCCCCTAACTAAGGTATATCATCAATACCAAGTAAACAATGAAAACACTAAAAAAGCTTTGCTACCTTTCCTACATTGCCCTACACACCTGAGCTGTTATATATTTTTTGGCTACTGAGGGAAGAATATAAAATTGTGCCTTCCTCTCCATATTATTTCATAATAGTATTTTTGCAGGAATAAAAGAAGTATACCAAAATGCTTATGATACCAAAATATATATTTATTTCCATTGTAATCTGTGTACAAAATCCACTAATACATTTAATATATACATTATAAAGCATGTAACATTTAAATAATGCATGTAACTGTTTTAATATTTAAATAAGCATGGTCATGAACAGGTACCAGCTGGAAAGGGCAAATAATGGATGCCATCAGATAAGTACTCTCCTCTGCACTGTGTATCAGTGCTAGGGATTCCCCATATGGAGGCGTGCTTCAGGAATGCAATTCTGTACTGTAGATGCAGGAATCTTTGGTTGCTGAATTGAAGCAAAATAATTAAAAGATCTTTCCCACTCCTCAGAAATACCCCTGACATGCTTGTTTGTTTTCAAAAGGGGTAATGCACTTTATTGTAACACTCAGAGACCTATAAGCATGGGAGAAACATAATTAAGATAGGAATGCCAGCTAAAGTTAATACCCAGCAAGAAATTGTCAATGCCGAATGCCCCCTATTGTGCTAGTTTCATAATAGACCTGTCCTTGCAAGCAATAATTGGATCACAGTAGATGAATTACAAAACTACATAAAACAATATATGCTAATAACAGGCATCTTAAATATGGATATAATCAATATAACAAAGGGTTAGCCACAACACAGAAACAATGGGAATTCACTAGAGATGAGGGTCTTCAGTCCAATCATGGGAAACCAATAGCCGTATTAAATTCCAGCATCGTAAGTACCCTACTTACGTTGCTATTAAATTAGAATTGGCTGCAAGCTATGAGTGAGAGAGGTTATTTTGTGTGCTCAAACTCAAACCATTATTTAATTATGTAATTACGGGTTCAGATGGAGCCAATAGAAAAAGAGATCATAAGCGTTACATCACTGAAAAAGTGCTTCGAGTACAGTATGTGCTTCAAGTACAGTTTGCGATCAGACCCACAGGCCAAATATAATGCAATATTAATAAAGCAGTAAATATGATATTTTATTACATGTGAGTTACAGTATATGTTGTAACATATTAATTGGAGGGATATGAACATGAAATAAAGTAATTTTTGGGGCAGATTTGCGGGCTTGAGAATGTTGTGCTATTAATTCTAAGACCTAACATCACTTTCCCTTATAATAAATGTACAGTAATGTGTTTTCATTTGTCTACGAATTGCTACGTATTGGACTTTCCCCTACCTTGCAGGTGATCTTAAGAACTCGTAGGGCTTTGGGCTCCGTTTGCAGGTTACGTTGCAATTTAGTAGCTTAAATGAACAAATAGCAGTTACCGGCATGACAGATCAAAGGATTTACGTGCGCGAAGTTCAATGTCGCTCAAATCTTAGGAGTTTCTTGTCCATCCTGCGTGTTAACACGCAAGACCGCTGCGAACAATGTTACGGGGCTACTTTAATAGCCGTAACACGTAAATCTCGAGTTTCTAGCTACGTGTTAACATGTAGCTCCAATTTAATCGGGCTGCATGTTTATCACAAGGGTAGCCCCGGACTGAAAACAACAAAGCTCAGGGTTGTCATACACATCTTGTGCTGGTTGAGAGAAGGGATTACCTTTGGGAAAGAAAGAGAAGCAGATACCACTGTATTTTAATACAGGGTTCTCTACCATCACAGCTGTAATTACTATCACAAATCAAATTAAGCTGTAGAATCACATCAGTTAAGATCAATTATTATTTTTCAGAATTATACTTTTCAAGCTTTTACTTTACAAAATAGATATGTTTGTTTGATATTTATAATGCAGTGTCTTGTTTGATGCACATAACAATTAAAATACATAAATGTGTTTAAACGTTAAACAAATCTAATTCATTATGGAGAACATAGATTCCCCATGTGTGTTCTCCACAACTAAAAATAAACTACGGACAAAGGCACTCGCCATTTGGTTGATCTTAGCAGATCTCAGAAGGCCTCATACATAATAAGCTTGTGCACTGTTAATAATAGAACTTGAGTGATAATTATTTCTTGAATGATAATTGTTATATCTACAGAAAAACACTCTGAGCCCGATTCAATGGAGCAATCGTAAGTTCCTGGAGCCCGTAAGTGAGGGCGTAAGTTAATTTGCTATTCAATTGGCGTCTTTTTGCAGACTACAAATGGGTTATGGGTTACCAGCTCGAAAACTCTGTGATGGCTAAACCCGGTACTTACAGCCTCCAAAAGGCTTTGATCTTTCAGTTCCACTTACGATGGCTAAAATCGCGAATCGCTATTCAATTGCTCCAAATCCCCAAGGCCGCAAATGGTTTCAAACAAGTACTGTAAATGTCAAATGAAGGAGAAAATCATATGAGTGCTAGAGAGGAACAGAAATGGGTTTAAACACCTGTTTGTAGCACTGTGAATTCAAATAAAAAATCAATACTGCACTGTAAATAGCGGGGAAAGCGATGAAAGCCATTAGGATTAATTGCACAACAGTCTCAAGCTGACAAGTCGGCAGTAATTAAAATGTCTTTTTATGCTTCATTTTGGGGTTATATCGATCTTGGGAATCAATGAGTTTATACATATCAAGCCACCCACATAGACTAGAACAGTATTGGCATTTATTTTCATAATTCTTCATTTTGAGGGTTTTCGAGTCCCATCGAATAACCAACCAGCGGACCCAATTGATTGACATGTAACCTCCATGTTTTACTGCCATAATAATGACGGTCTCATTTTCTATTGGCTGTTTGCTTACTTTAACATATTCAAGCCCAGAACTGCTACGAAACAGTGCATGGTTTATGGAGTCGGCTTTGGGCCCGTAACTTGTGGGCTTGCAATTGAATTGGTCACTCTGACTTCAAAGTGTTGACAGCTGGTCTAATCATAGGCTTTAGCTACATGACCATCCCCTTCTGGAACACTATCTTGCTGTGGCAAAGGGGCTTGTGTACACCAATGAAGCTGTGATCTATATTATGAAGGGTCACCCAAGATGGGCAGGTCATAGCAGAGATGTAAGGCAAATCACGGTCCACTGGAGAAGGAACTGGCAACTCACTCCTTTATCTTTGCCACAATAACCTTATGGATTAGCATAACCAGAGACATAACAATAGATGCTGTGGTCCATAAGGTAGCAGAGAGTTGAGAGACACTGCTGAACAACTACACAACAACAACACAGGACCGGGTTACCTGAATTGTAAAATTTTGTCTGAATGTAAAATTTAATTGCAATATGTAATCATCTACTTACTGCCAATCCACGAAGAACAACTGAAATATTCACATGTTTTAGATTGTCCTTTCTACTGCCATGCTCCCATTACTAGCAATATATATTTTATGATCATTATCTTAATCTAGCAGTCAACAAAAATGCTGGTTGAATGAAAACATTTCACAATTATAAATAAAATAAAAAATTGTTAATAATCCTTATAATTACTGTAGGGTGTATTATTTTTATTTCCTATTTGTCATGAAACATTGTGCATATTATGTGATTATAATTTTTCAGGAAATAATAGGAATAAAAAATAATAATTTGTATTTTTCTGTGCTTTTTGTGTGCCTGACACAAGATCCTTGCCTAGCCCTTGTTACAGAGCAGCTAAACACACTAGAATAAACACTTATATCTAAATTCTGTATTTTGCATATTAGTTAAATGTATTTATTTTCATGTACTTGGCACAACATATATTTATCTAACTGACTATAAAATAAAGTACGTATTTCATATCCCATATTATAATTGTCTAACTATGAGACGTCGTCACGCTGCGTTGCGCAGTGCATACGACTTTGCGATGAGCGCCGCAGGCGCTCATTGCCCGGCGAGCCTCGCGCAGCGAGCCGTTAAACCGCTCTATTGCGTAGTGCGTACGACTTTGCGATGAGCGCCGCAGGCGCTCATCGCCCGGCGAGCCTCACGCAGCGAGGCGAGCCGTTAAATCGTAGCACTTTGGCAATGAGCTCCGCAGGCGCTCATTGCAGGCGAGCCTCGCATAGCGAGGCGAGCCGTTATATCGTAGCACCGTTACATCGTAGCACTTTGGCAATGAGCGCCGCAGGCGCTCATTGCAGGCGAGCCTCGCGTAGCGAGGCGAGCCGTTACATCGTAGCAATTAGAAAAAAAAATACGAGGTGAAAAAAATTACGAGATAAGCGGCGGAAGAAAAACACTAAAAAAAACACTAAATACACACAAAAAAATAAAATAAAGGTCACTTACAGCATGGGGAACCAGGCAGGACGTCTGGAAGTGAGTTGGAACTACAATTTAGATCGATTTAGCCGAGTTACAAAGATCGAAAATCGGCTAAGCGAGAAAAAAATGGCCGACAAAAAAAATGAAAACGAGGCTATACTACTACTAACTGTGTAAAACACCGCCACAGACGTATGTGTTAGAAAAACAATGAGATAAAGGATGCGGATTAACCGCACAATGAGTAAAAAGACAGTAACGAGTATATTTTACGAAACGAGATTACCGATTTACGCATTAACACAGATTTCCCGCCTTTGTCTCGCGCCACATAGAATTTCCCGCCGAAAACAACGCATTTGCCTCGCGCAACTGCGGATTTCCCGCCTAAAGCAATGCATTGGTCTCGCGCACAAAGCCTATATATAGGGCACATTTCACACAGGACTGACACTTTCTCCTCAGGTGATGACAGTCTGACTGGATGTTTTCGGATGCAGGGAAATCGCAATAGATTGGGAGCTCTTCAGTATACTGCTTCCGCATTATTATATTAAAAAAGGTAAATATATTATTTCTAATTATTAATTAATAAATTGGTAATTACATATTAAATAATATATAAGAAAGTTAATTAATAGAAAAATAATATTGTGCCTATTTTTTATAATTAGTAATTAACAAATTGGTACTTAATTAATAAATAATAGATAAGAAATTTAATTAATAGAAAAATAATATTGTGCCTATTATTTATAATTATTAATTAATAAATTGGTACTTAATTAATAAATAATAGATAAGAAATTTAATTAATAGAAAAATAATATTGTGCTTACCTGTGTGAAAGAATTGGTAATAACACTCATAATGTACATTAATTAATTAATTAATTATTAATATCAAAATTAAGAAGGACAATAAAAACATTTTTATTAATTAATTATTAATGTATATTAATTTAACAATTATTTGGTTATATGTCATGATTACCTGTGTGAAACAATTGTTATTAACATTCATAATGTACATTAATTAATTAGGAACACATTGATTCATTAAATATTAATGTACATTAATTTAAGAACTATTTGGTGTTATGTCGTGATTACCTGTGGGTAAGAATTGTAATTAACATTCATAATATCATTACTAATCATTAATTTTAAAAAAGGTTAAGAATGTGCAATATTTTGTATAAAATAAACCAAAAAAAAAAAAAAAAAGCTGATATACTCATGCTTACATGTTGATGTTAGATTGAGTCACACATTAGTTTTATATTAATGAACAGTAATTGATTCTTAGTTCATTAGTAATGTACATTATTTTAATAATTAAGTTGTAACATACTCATTTTAAAATAAAACTCAAAAAAAATAAAAAGGCTACATGATTATGGGTTGATGTTATATTTAGTCAGACATTAATTTAAGATTAAGACAGATTCATTGATTCTTATTGAAAGAATAACAGTAATATTGAGTGTATGTTTAGAATCTATGCTTACATATGTGTGTTCAGGTTGATTTATTGATATATTTATTTCATGTTTTTAATCTATGCAAAAATAGGTATGTTAAGCCTCATTGATTAATACAGATGAAGTAATATATTATACATTAATTACTATTTTGTATAATTGCAGGGAAATCTACGTGAATGACCAGAGATAGTGACATTTGCACACATTGAACAGCATAAGGATCATTTGGACAGGTACAGAAATTTAATTATATTACTATGTCAAAATATTAAAAATTAGGAGGTTTTTAATGTAGCCAAATATATGTATGTTGATGTTCATTTAATGATATTGATGAAGCAAAATTTTAAAAATATTATCTATTTGATTTTACAGTTTATTCGGATCTGCAAGGGAATAAACAGACAGCGTGACGTTTGCAGCCTTGGAACAACATCAACATCATCCTCACAGATATAAAATTTAATTTTGTAGTGATGCATAGAAGAAGGCTATATATCACATATTATAATTGTCTAACTACGAGACGTCACGCTGCGTTGCGCAGTGCGTACGACTTTGTTGAAAATAGAGAGTACTTATTGAGTCATTAATGTATCATATTTAGTCAAAACTTGAAAAAAAATGAAAAGACAATACTAATTAATAATAATATTTAAAGAAAATAAGAAGCTTATAACACTTGCAAAAAAAAGAAATTGATGGTATGCTGTGAATTCAATCAAGAAGGAATGTAATTGAAGGATTAATAATATAAAGATAGATATGTTCAGCTATTTACGATTTCATATATGTCAACTACATACTTTAAAAAATGGTTTCATTTCTTTCAGTCTAAAGTGCAACAATTGAAAATGTTTTATTAGTTTATTTATCTACTTTCATCGAACAGTACAAAAAGGAAAAAAATGTAGACAAAACAAAGAATAAACAATAATTGCATTTCTATTTACAATTACAGATTAACATGGCGGACAATGGAGAAGACAAAGTTGAACGCAAAAGAAGATTGGCAAGGGAAAGGAAGCAAAGGTGGAGAGATGCTCAGACACCGGAGACTTCACAACGCTTGCGAGAAGAAGATCGACAGAGACCTTTAAATAAAAGAAAGATGAGTAAGAAAGCCGCAAGTGAGTGTGTTGGGGCTTCCAAGAAACGTAAAAGTAAACAAAAACATCTCTCTGAACCATTGTGCAATGATTCTATTTTGCAGAATGACTTGAATGTAGACACACAAGAAAAAAATGTACATATAGAATGTGGGTCTGATATTTATGTTGAAGAAATGCATGATAATGTGTTTACTACTGCAGTAGAAGTAGATACTCATTATTGTGGGTTACTTAATGTGGTTTGTCAGTTTTGTGGGGCCTATCATTTTATAAAGGAAAGACCTTATGACGGAAATTTCATTAGTTGTTGTCAGAAAGGAAAGGTCAAACTTCCAGTAAGACACCCATTTCCATATTATTTAGAATGCATTATGAGTGATCCAACATTTCCAAATTATAATAATTTTAAACAAAACATAAGGTCTTATAACAGTGCAATTTCATTTGCTTCAATGGGTGCAACATTAGCAGAAAATGTACCAGGACATGGTCCTTATTGTTTCAGAGTTCAAGGTCAAATATACCACAGAACTTCGCATTTACACCCACAAGAAGGACAGCAAAGGAAATTTGCACAGTTATATGTGTTAGATACGATGGAAGCTGTGGAACAAAGAATGACACTTCCAGAAAATAGACAGTGTTTGCGCATAGTCTTTGAACAGCTGGATAAAATTATGAAAAAAAAAACCATATAGTCAAGCATACAAACAATTAGCACAGCTTGAAAAAGAACAACAGGAACATGCTCAAAGACATCAATTGACTACACCAAGAGTCAATATGGTGTTAAAAAGAGATCGCAACACTGATCAGAGAAGATATAATTTACCTACTGTAAATGAGGTTGCCATGGTGTTTAAAAATGAAGATGGTGAACCACCTTTTCAGCGGGATATTAGAATATATCCACGCAATGAAGAACAACCATTTATTAATATCAATATATTAAGCTGTAATTTAGATCCAATGACATATCCCATTTTCTTTCCAAATGGGGAACCAGGATGGGAACCAAAATTAAAATTGGAAAGTTATCCCAATACTAAACTTCGTATTCGATCTAATATTTCCATGCTGGAATATAAAGTGGCACAAACTGCTATCCGTGATTGTTTTAATCCAATTTTAAATGGAGGAAAACTCACTCAACAATGGATTATTGATTCATATTTACAAGTTGAAGCCAATAATCTAAATTTTATTAAATATCAACAAAATAAATTACGAGTAGAACAGTATTGTGGATTAATGGATTATGTGGCAGATTTAGCTGCCAACAGAGACATTCCAGCTGGAAGAGCAATTATTTTGCCATCCTCTTTCCAAGGATCTCCTCGCAATATGCGAGAAAGGTATAATGATGCCATGGCTATTGTTACTAAATTTGGAAAACCAGATTTATTTATTACATTCACCTGTAATCCACAATGGCCAGAGATCAAGGAGAATTTGAATTTGGCACAAACTACTTCTGACCGACCAGATTTAGTGGCAAGAGTATTTAAAATCAAACTCAATTCATTAATTAATGACATCATTAAAGCACATTTATTTGGACAATGTGTGGCTTTTGTTTACACCATTGAATTTCAAAAAAGAGGATTGCCACATGCTCACATACTTTTAATACTGCAGGAAAAAGACAAGTTAAAAACTGCAGAGAGAGTGGATTCAGTAATTTCGGCACAATTGCCAGACCAAGAAATATATACAAAACTTTGGGAGATTGTTACACATAGAATGATTCATGGCCCATGTGGAGAGATGAATCCGAATTCACCATGTATGGAAAATAAAAAATGTACTAAAGAATTTCCAAAACAATTTCAAATGCAAACTTATGCAAATTGTGATGGATATCCTTTGTATAAAGGAACACAAGGACAAACAGCTATTTTCCGGGGACAAAAGGTTGATAATAGATTTGTCGTTCCATACAATCCACATTTGCTCATGAAGTACAATGCACACATCAATGTGGAAGCTTGCACTTCGATTAAATCAATTAAGTATGTGTATAAATATATATACAAAGGATATGATGCAGCTACTGTTGTTGTACAAGGTGCTGGAAATGAAAACGAAAATCCAATTTTACATGATGAACTTTCAAATTATTTAGATGCTCGGTATGTGAGTGCTCCGGAAGCAATGTGGCGCCTTTTGAAATTTAAGATGCATGATCGGTCACATGCTATCTATCGTTTAGCTGTACATTTGCCTCAAAGTCAGATGGTTTGCTTTACTGAAGGAAATGAAAGAACTGCATTATATCAAAGTGAAGACAGAGATACTACGCTTACTGCGTGGTTTAAATTAAACTGTCAGGATACGCATGCCAGACAATTTTTATACATAGAGATACCATATCACTATGTATTTGTAAATGGTCTATGGCGACTACGAAAAAGAGATACCCATAAAATCATACCACGAATTTATACCGTCAGTCCAAGGGACATTGAACGTTTCAGCTTAAGATTACTTCTGTTACATGTTCCCGGTGCACAGAATTTTGAGCATTTACGTACAGTGAATGACATAGTTTATGAGACATTCCTATTAGCTGCAAGACATCAAAATTTCATAGCTGATGATACAGAATGGGAGAGGTGTCTGGAAGAAGCAGCACTATGTCAAATGCCTAAGCAAATGAGACAACAATTTGCATTCATTTGTATATTTTGCAATGTACCTGATGCTTTCACTTTGTGGGAAACATTTAAATTAAACATGTCAGAAGATTTCTTGAAACGTTACAGAGAACCAATAGCTCTGTTAAAAACATTGTTGGAAATCCAAGAAATATTGTTGGCTCATGGATTAAATTGTGCAAGTTTTAATTTACCAGAACCAGGACTTATAGATGACATCAATTTTGATGATTATGACACTGAGCTTCAAAAACAAAAAACCCAAGAAAAACTGGCAACTTTAAATACTTTACAGTTAGAAGCATTTCATGCCATCACAAATGCTACAGATGATGAAATGGTCAAAGACCGGTATTTCTATCTAGACGGCCCAGGTGGATCAGGAAAAACTTATCTGTACAATTGTTTGATGAGTTATATTCGATCACTGGGTCAGATAGCTATGCCATTTGCAACAACTGGAATTGCTGCACTTTTGTTAGATGGTGGTAGAACTGTGCATAGTGGATTTAAGCTGCCAGTTCCCATTTTGGAAACATCAGTCTCAGATATTCGACTCAATTCCATACAAGCAAAAAAATTCAAACTAACTAAACTAATTATCATAGACGAGGCAACAATGATGTCATGTCATGCACTGCAATGTATTGACAGATTCTTAAAAGAAGTGATGGATAATAAGTTGCCATTTGGTGGAAAGGTGATGCTGTTAGGAGGCGATTTTAGGCAAACATTACCTGTTGTGCCACACAGAAATAGAACAGAGATCATTGAAACATGTATCAAGACCAGTAAACTGTGGCAAATATTTACACATCTCAAATTAGAATTAAATATGAGATCTGAAGGCCAAAATGAATTCAATGACTGGCTCATTAAAATCGGAGATGGAAAACATCCAGAAATACAGCATTTACCAAATGATACCATTGAAATTCCATCAGAAATGGTTTGCAATGAATCACTCATATCAGCCATATTCCTAAACACTCTTAATAATGAGGATTACACAGACATTGCAAACAAAGTAATATTAACATCAAAAAATATCGATGCCTTGAATGTAAATAACGAAATTTTAAAATACAGCAATGCACCACAAAAGAATTATTACAGTGCAGATTCGATTCTGTCAGATGATAAAGACAGTGAATCGAATTTTAGTATCGAATTTATTAATTCGTTAACACCATCTGGAATGCCCCCACATATTTTACAATTGAAAAAAGGTGCAATTGTTATGTTATTGCGAAATATGAATCCAAAAAAAGGACTTTGTAATGGGACCCGATTAATTGTGCATGAGTAAAAAGATCATTTTATACATGCAGAAATTATAACTGGGACCCATAAAAGTGAACTGGTTTTTATACCAAGAATTGATTTAGCTCCAAGTGAGAGTGGTTTGCCCTTTGTCCTTCAACGGAGACAATTTCCAGTTATCATGGCATTTGCTATGACCATTAATAAATCCCAAGGACAAACTTTTAAGTCAGTTGGGATTTTTTTAAAGGAACCAGTTTTTGCACATGGACAACTCTATGTGGCTTTTTCAAGGTGCACTAATCCAAAAGAAATTAAAGTGCATGTTGAAGAAAATGAAACTCAAGGTCATTTATTGGACGATGGATGTGTTTACACCAAAAACATTGTCTACTATGAGGTGTTGGAAAGATAGTGGACAATGGTTTCATTTTACTGCCAACATTTTATGGGACTCAATATGATTGCACAAAAACAATATTTCAAGTAAAACATCTAAAGAATGGACAAAAAAAGATAGAGAACAGTGGTTTGACTTCCAGTACTAAATTAAAGTACTCTGGGACTCTTTAAACAGGGGACCACTATTTCAATTATGAAAATATATCTGATATTTGCAGAATGGACTAAATGGAAAAAAAAAACAACAGTAAAATATCCTGAAACAGATTGGAATGGGTTCAAAGTTTTATATTTACATGATTGGCCCCACAAAAACAATTCACTGATTTTTCCATAATTTACAAAAGTTAAATGTTATTGTTTGAAGTTACAATTTAAAATGTTAAATATGTGTTTTTGGAATGTTTACAAAAGTTGGGTAAATATATATGTTGTATAGTCAAATATGTATTGTTACTATAAAGTTGAAGTATTTAGTAAGAATTTGAAATGTATTATTTAAAGACAAAGTATTGATTCAGGGAGAAATCCGATCGCCAGTTAATGGGGTCAGGAAGGAATTAATTTTTTTCCCTCTTTGATACAATTGGACAAGTTTCAATAGGGGTTTTTTATTGTTTGCCTTCCTCTGGATTCAATGCCAATTTAGTTTAACAACAGTTTAACAAATATGTTACAAATGAGAAAAAGTATGTTATTGTTAAAACAATTTAATTACTCTAAGTTAATATAATCTGCAGTTACTCAGTGATAAATATGTATTGAAAAGTGTTAGTATTGGTAACAAAATGTTGCACAAATGTTTCATATACAAGTTGCATGTTACAAAGTTTAATGTTTGGGAAATATAAGTTGAAAGTTAAAAAAATAAAAAGTTAAAAATAATTATGTGTTTTTATTTTTAGAAAAAAAAAAGGGACAAATGTAGCTGACTCATTTGGAGATGCAAACAAATTTCACAACATTTAAATTTCATTGACCAACATTTTTTGACGGGCAAGTCGCTAGTTTATATATAATTGTACTAGCGACTTGCCCGTCAAAAAATGACGGCAATGTGATGTATATGTTTGTCAAGTTGTTTAGTTATTAACATATATTTTTGACACTTGTAAGTATTTTAATATGAACGTGTATTTTTGTAAAATGTTGATGTAATGGTTTTTTAAAATGTAATTAGTATCTGAAGAATTGTTAACTTTAATATACATTGAATGAATAGGAAAGCAAAAAGTAAAAAGCCTTCTTTAAACGTTGCAAATTTTAACATGAATTTTAAAATATATGTAAGCAATAACCATCAAAGTATATATTTTTAAACTTGAACTTTATTTTTTATGTAAGTTTAGAAGTTGACAAAACATTGGTATAATTTTGAACATTATAAACAGGAACATAGTGAATACATTTTGTAACCTAATTTTTTATTAAAAGTATTAACATTTGAATGTAAAAACAATTGACATTTAAATTAATCATTATTAAAATTCAATTTCTATCACAATAATTGTTAACTTGAATATACATTGAATGTAGAGGAAGGCATACAGTAAAACTCTTCTTAAAACGTACGTAATTAAAGTAATTTATTACTGAGCACATAAATTGGCGATAAACATTAATGTAGGTAGTAATCTTAAGATAACAGACAATATTTACATTGTGACTTAAAAGGTGCTTGACCTCTTAACATCCACTTTGTAATATGTTGAATGAAATAACTTGAAAATATATTTTTTAAACTTGTAACATTAGAAACATTAACATAGTGACTTAACATTTTAACATAATTTTTACTAACAATGCAAGGCAAGTATTTTGTGAGGCGAATCATTCATAAACATGACTTCCATTAATTATGACTGAATTAAACAACCAATTGTTATGTATTTTGCAATGCTTTTAAAAAATCTTGGCATCTTTAATTAGTATTCTTCAAAGTTATAGTACTTCATAGTAGACAATGTTTTTAGTAAAAATACGTCCATCTTCTAATAAATCACCTTGACTTTCATTGTTTTCAATGTAAACTTTAATAGCCTGTGGATTTTTGCACCTTGACAACGCAACGTACAATTGACCATGTGCAAAAACTGGTTCTTCCAAGAAAATACCCACAGATTTGAAAGTTTGACCTTGTGATTTATTAATGGTCATGGCAAATGCCATAATAATGGGAAATTGTCTTCTTTGAAGTATAAAAGGGAGACTACTTTCACTTGGTGCTAAATCTATTCTTGGTATGAAAACTCTCTCTCCTCTATGGGTCCCAGTTAAAATTTCAGCATCTACAAAATGGTCCTTTAATTGTTGAACAATTAATCTTGTGCCATTGCATAGGCCTTTTTTGGGATTCATATTTCGCAGTAACATGATAATTGCACCTTTCTTTAGCTGCAAAATATGTGGTGGCATTCCAGAAGGAGTTAAAGAGTTTATGAATTCAGTCGAAAAGTTAGCCTGACTTTCATTGTCATCAGCAAGTACAGAATCAGCACTGTGATAATTTCTTTGTGGTGCATAAATTTTTTTTAAGATTTTATTATTGAGTATTAATGCATCTTTATTTTTACACGTCAGTATGACTTGGTTGGCAAGCTCGGAATATTCTTCGTTATTTATGCTCCCTTCAAATATAGCCGATATAATATCTTGTTGACAAATCATATGAGGTGGGATCTCTACAGTGTCGTCAGGTAAATGTAGTATTTTTTCTGTTCTGCCTTCTCCAATTTTAATAAGCCAATCATTGAAATCAGTTTGGCCTTCTGATCTCATATTTTGTTGCAGTTGAAGATGGGTAAAATGTTTCCATACTGTACTTGACTTTATACATGTTTCGATAATGTCAGTTCGATTTCCATGTACAACAACAGGTAATGTTTGTCTAAAATCGCCACCCAACAACATTACCTTTCCACCAAATGGAAAAATATTATCCATGACTTCACGAAGCAAACGGTCAATACATTGGAGGGCATAGCATGACATCATTGTGGCCTCATCTATTATAATTAATTTACATTTCTTCAATTTCTTTGCTTGTAAGGATGTCATGCGAATATCTGACACAGAATTTTCTAAAATAGGCACTGGCAGTTTAAATCCACTATGAACAGTTCTTCCACCTTCTAATAAAAGTGCAGCAATTCCAGTAGTGGCAAACGCCATTGCTATTTTTCCTTGTGCTCGTACTGAACTCATTAATAAATTGTACAAATATATGTTTTTCCTGATCCGCCAGGTCCATCAAGATAGAAATAACGCTCTATCACCATGTCATCATCTATAGCATTTTTAATGGCATGAAATGCTTGCAATTGTAGTGTATTTAAAGTTGCAAGTCTTTCTTCTGTTCTTTCTGCTTGTAGTTGAATGTCATAGTCTTCAAAGTTAATGTCATCTATAAGACCTGGATCAGGCAAATTAAAACTTGCACAACTTAATCCATGAGTTAAAAAGACTTCTTGGATTTCCATTAACGCTTTTAAGTGTGCAATGGGTTCATTGTATCGTCGCATAAAGTCTTCAGCCATATTACTTTTAAAAGTCTCCCACAAAGCTAATGCATTTGGAGCATTTGAGAAGATACAAATAAAAGCAAATTGTTCTCTCATCTGTCGTGGCATTTGACATTGTGCTGCTTCTTCTAAGCATCTTTCCCACTCTGTATCATCAGCAAGTAAGTTTCTATGTCTTGCAGCTAAATGGAAGGATTCATATACAATGTCATTAACAGTTCTTAAGTGTTCAAAACTTTGTGCTCCAGGAACATTTAAAAGTAATATCCGTAAGCAAAAACGTTCAACATCTCTTGGACTGACTGTGTAAATTCTTGGAATAATTTTATTGCCTCTGGTTTTTCTTGGTCTCCATAATCCATTCACAAAAACATAGTGATATGGAATTTCAATATATAAGTATTGTGTTGCTTCAGCATCAGTGGAATTTAATGCAAACCATGCAGTTAGTGTAGTGTGACGATCTTCACTTTGGGCCAATGCATTCATTTCATTTCCAGCATGGAAATAGACTAAATGTCGTTGTGGCAAATGTACTGCTAACCTATATACTGCATGTGATCTATCATGCATTTCAAATTTTAAAAGCCGCCACATAGCTTCTGGCGCACTGACATAGCGAGCATCTACATGAGATGCAAGTTCATCATGTACTAACTCACTACTTTCAGGGTTGTCTGCACTTTTGACGACCACAGTAGCTGCATCGTAACCTTTGTAAATATATTTGTAGACATATTTAATGGATTTGATGGAAGTGCAGGCTTCTACGTTGATGTGGGCGTTGTACTTCATGAGTAAATGTGGATTGTAGGGTACTACATATCTATTGTCCACTTTTTTCCCACGAATAATGGCACTATCTCCTTCTCTTCTTTTATAAAGTGGATATCCATCACAATTGGCATAGGTTTTGTCTCTATAATCTTTTGGAAATTCTTTGGAACATTTATTATTTTCCATACATGGTGATTGTGGGTTAAGGTCACCACAGGGTCCATGAATCATGCGATGAGTAACAATCTCATATAGTCTACCATATAGTTCTGGATCTGGTAGTTCAGCAACAATGACTGCATCCACTTTGTCTGAAGTATCTAATTTATCTTTTTCTTGAAGTATTATTAGAAGATGTGCATGTGGAAGGCCTCTTTTTTGAAATTCAATGGTATATACATAAGCAAGACATTTGCCAAATAACTGATTTATAGTGAAGTCACGTATTAATTCATTTAATTTAATCTTAAAAACTCTGGCTACTAAATCTGGTCGATCTGAAGCAGTTTGTCCAAGAAGTAGATTTAGTGTAATTTCTGGCCATTGTGGATTACATGTAAATGTCACAAATAAATCGGGTTTGCCAAATTTTGTCACAATAGCCATAGCATCATTGTATCTTTCTCTCATATTCCGAGGAGATCCTTGAAAGGAAGATGGTAAAATGATGGCTTTGCCAGCTGTCATGTCTCTGCTTGTAGCCACGTCAGCAACATAGTCCATGAGTCCAGAATATTGTTCTACACGGAGTTTATCTTGTTGATATTTGATAAAGTTTAAATTATTTGCCTCAACTTGCAAATATGAATCAATAATCCATTGTTGTGTTAGTTTCCCACCACATAAAATTGGATTAAATACATTGCGAATGGCAATTTGAGCTACTTTAAATTCAAGCATAGAAACATTATTTCGGATTCTGGCTTTAGCATTTGGGTAACTGGGAAGAGTTAATTTTGGTTGCCAACCTGCTTCTCCGTGTGGGAAAAAGATGGGATATGTCATTGGATCTAAATTTGGACTTAAGATACTCATATTAATAAACGGTTGGTCCTCATTTCTAGGATATATTCGAATGTCTCTTTGAAATGGTGGTTCTCCTTCATCATTGTGAAACACCATTGCAACCTCATTTGTTGTTGGCAAGTTATAACGACGTTTATCAGTATGTCTGTCTCTTTTAAGCACCATATTAACCTTCGGCATTGGTAATTGATGTGTTTGTGAATGAAGTAGTTGTTCATTTTCTACTTCTGCCAATTTTTTATAAGCTTTACTGTAGGGATTGTTGTCCATAAGGTTATTTAGCTCTATGAAAACAGTGGGTAAGCATTTTTTATTTTCTTCCATCTGCATACGTTGGTCAACAGCTTCCATTGTATCTAGGACATATAGTTGAGCGAATTTTCTTTGATTTCCTTCCTCTGGATGTAAATGGGAAGTGCGATGATAAATTTGTCCTTGGACTTTAAAACAGTAAGGACCATGTCCTGGTACATTAGCAGCTAATGTTGCCCCCATGGATGCAAAGGATATGGCACTATTGTAGGATCTTATGTTTGTCTTAAAATTTTTGTAGTTTGGAAAAGTAGGTTCAGTCATAATATTTTGTAAATAAATTGGAAATTCTTTCCTTTCTGGAAGTTTGAACTTGCCTTTTTGACAACAACTAATAAATTGTCCATCTCTGGGTCTCTCCTGTTTAAAATAATAAGCCTCACAAAACTGACATTGAGTAGTCATGTCCCCACAACTATGAACCTCTACTGCTAAAGACTTGAGTAGAGGACAATTTGCAAAGCATATAGGATTTTGACTTTCATATTCATCAGGTGAAATGTCATATAATGTTTCAACAACAGGTTCTAAATGTTTTGTTTTTTTCGTTGCTTTTCTTGGTATATGTTGTATTGTTTGAGGTAAAATGTCATGTAATGTTTCATGAAACGGTTCTAAATGCTTTGTTTTCTTTGTTGCTTTTTTTGGTATCTCTTGTATTTTTTCTGGTAAAATGTCATCTGATGTTTGAGCAACAGGTTGTAAATGCTTTATTTTCTTTGTTGCTTTTTTTGACATATCTTTAATTTCTGCAAGTGACAGTCTTTTGCTTGCAATTCTTTTGCGTTCTTTTTCTCGTCGAATTTCCTTCTTCTCCGGTGTCTGCTGGCTGTCTGCTCTCTGTCGTCGTTCTCTGGCTTGGCGTCTTTTCTTTTCTTGTTTACTCTCGTTATCAGCCATGTTAATCTGTAAAAATAAAATAATGTACCATTAGTTTATTTTGAGATGTGAAGTTGTTTTTCATGACAAATAGTTATCAATAATGTGTTAACATTTTATACTTAATCAATTTCAATGCGGTCAATTGAATCAAAGTCTAAATAAGGCCATCAGATAATTATTTAAAGAAATTTTTATTTATTAAACATGTATCCAAAAGCAAGTGTTTCAGTAACTAAAAAGGTATTTTCAATAAGATGTTATGTCCTTATTTACAGCACTATTCAATTTGTCAAATGGCAATTAAATTAGGGTTTAGCACTGGAATGTTACAATGACAAATTGTATATATTCTGTGTTTTTAGACTTTTTTGGACTATGCCAATTTATTTTTTTTAAGTTTACATTGAAGTTTGTATTTACTGTTAAAGATTATTGGCCCTAAAAGACAAATAAGAGATAGATGATAGATATTACTTTTTATACTGTACCTTGGTTGAAGTTTGATTTGAAGCAAAATTCTTTGTTGGTCCTGTGTTGAAAGCCTTCGTCCGATGGTCTGGTCCTGTGTTGAAAGTCCTCGTCCGATGGTGTAGTCCTCTGTTGAAAGTCCTCGTCCTCTGGTGTGGTCCTCAGTTCCAACTCCTGTTCCGATGTTCTTGACGCAGTATCTGTTATAAAATAAAAATGAAAATGTTATGTTATTTGAATGTCTTTGTATTAATGAAAAAATTGCATTATTTCTGTGTTTTTCTACAATCCTTTTTGGTGCGCCACAATTTTGGTATGCTTCTGTAGGCTATTTTCTAAGGCTTATAGGTGGTTAAACATTAAAGAAGAATATTAATTAATTTTTCTCTTTTTTTACTTGTTATACTGTACCTTGGTTGAAGTTTGATTTGAAGCAGAATCTTTGTTCGTCCTGTGTTGAAAGCCTTCGTCTGATGGTCTGGTCCTGTGTTGAAAGTCCTCGTCCAATCGTCTGGTCCTCTGTTGAAAGTCCTCGTCCGATGGTGTAGTCCTCTGTTGAAAGTCCTCGTCCGATGGTGTAGTCCTCTGTTGAAAGTCCTCGTCCAATGGTCTGGTCCTCTGTTGAAAGTCCTCGTCCGCTGGTGTGGTCCTCAGTTGAAACTCCTGTTCCGATGTTCTTGACGCAGTATCTGATATAAAATAAAAATGAAAATGTAATATTATTTTAATGTATTTGTATGAACGAAAAAATGACATTATTTCTTTGTTTTTCTACAATCCCGTTTGGTGTCCACCACTTTTGGTATGCTTATTTAGGCCTTTTTCTAAGGCTTATAGATTGTTAAACATAAAATAAGTATGTAAATGTACTTTGGTATGTGTTTGTGTGAGTTTTCATACTATCCTGTTTGGTGCACAGCAGTGTTGGTATGCTTATTTAGGCTTCTTTGTAAGGCTTATAGGTTGTTAAACATTAAATAAGAATCTAAATGTAGTTTGCTATGTGTTTGTGTGAGTTTTCATACAATCCTGTTTGGTGCGCACCACTGTTGGTATGCTTATTTAGGCTTCTTTCTAAGGCTTATAGATTGTTAAACATAAAATAAGAATGTAAATGTAGTTTGCTATGTGTTTGTGTGAGTTTTCATACAATCCTGTTAGGTGCGCACCACTGTTGGTATACTTATTTAGGCTTCTTTCTAAGGCTTATAGGTTGTTAAACATTAAATAAGAATGTAAATGTAGTTTGCTATGTTTTTGTGTGAGTTTTCATACAATCCTGTTTGGTGGGCACCAATGTTGGTATGCTTATTTAGGCTTCTTTCTAAGGCTTATAGGTTGTTAAACATTAAATAAGAATCTAAATGTAGTTTGCTATGTGTTTGTGTGAGTTTTCATACAATCCTGTTTGGTGGGCACCAATGTTGGTATGCTTATTTAGGCTTCTTTCTAAGGCTTATAGGTTGTTAAACATAAAATAAGAATGTAAATGTAGTTTGCTATGTGTTTGTGTGAGTTTTCATACAATCCTGTTTGGTGCGCACCACTGTTGGTATGCTTATTTATGCTTCTTTCTAAGGCTTATAGGTTGTTAAATATAAAATAAGAATGTAAATGTAGTTTGCTATGTGTTTGTGTGAGTTTTCATACAATCCTGTTTGGTGCGCACCACTGTTGGTATACTTATTTAGGCTTCTTTCTAAGGCTTATAGGTTGTTAAACATTAAATAAGAATCTAAATGTAGTTTGCTATGTGTTTGTGTGAGTTTTCATACAATCCTGTTTGGTGCGCACCACTGTTGGTATGCTTATTTAGGCTTCTTTCTAAGGCTTATAGGTTGTTAAACATTAAATAAGAATCTAAATGTAGTTTGCTATGTGTTTGTGTGAGTTTTCATACAATCCTGTTAGGTGCGCACCACTGTTGGTATGCTTATTTAGGCTTCTTTCTAAGGCTTATAGGTTGTTAAATATAAAATAAGAATGTAAATGTAGTTTGCTATGTGTTTGTGTGAGTTTTCATACAATCCTGTTTGGTGCGCACCACTGTTGGTATACTTATTTAGGCTTCTTTGTAAGGCTTATAGGTTGTTAAACATTAAATAAGAATCTAAATGTAGTTTGCTATGTGTTTGTGTGAGTTTTTATACAATCCTGTTTGGTGGGCACCAATGTTGGTATGCTTATTTAGGCTTCTTTCTAAGGCTTATAGGTTGTTAAACATTAAAATAAGAATGTAAATGTAGTTTGCTATGTGTTTGTGTGAGTTTTCATACAATCCTGTTTGGTGCGCACGACTGTTGGTATACTTATTTAGGCTTCTTTCTAAGGCTTATAGGTTGTTAAACATTAAATAAGAATCTAAATGTAGTTTGCTATGTGTTTGTGTGAGTTTTCATACAATCCTGTTTGGTGGGCACCAATGTTGGTATGCTTATTTAGGCTTCTTTCTAAGGCTTATAGGTTGTTAAACATTAAATAAGAATCTAAATGTAGTTTGCTATGTGTTTGTGTGAGTTTTCATACAATCCTGTTTGGTGGGCATCAATGTTGGTATGCTTATTTAGGCTTCTTTCTAAGGCTTATAGGTTGTTAAACATTAAAATAAGAATGTCAATGTAGTTTGTTATGTGTTTGTGTGAGTTTTCGTACAATCCTGTTTGATGGGCACCACTTTTGTTATACTTATGTAGTGTTTTTTCTAATGGTTATACGTTGTTAAACAATCACATTTGAATGAGGCCCTCGGCCATTAAACATATTTAGGTCCTGAATCAATTGCGTTTTGACCAATTGAATAGGGCTCTATATAAGCACATAAAATATTTTTTGACAGAAGTTTTTAGTTAGTGAAGACCTATTATGTGCTTATATAAAGCCCTATTCAATTAGCCAACTCACAATTGAATGAGGCTCATGGTTTGGTTCTTTTTTATACTTAAATACTTTACCTTGATTGAAGTGTGGAATGACAGAGGGTCCCCTCCTGCCAATCTTAATCCGCCGGTCTTCTTGTAGTGTCTGTTTGAAAAATAAAGTGAAATAGTGAATTATAGAATTTTTTATTTGTATTTAACAAACCATGGCCTTTTCAGCATTTAAAGTATTTTTGTATCTTACCTCTTGTTCTTTGTTGGTGTTCTTTAAAAGGGATTGTGCTTCACAATGCACGGTGCAAATTGTTGAGAGACGCTGTTGATGCAGAGTCTGTTTGAATATTAAAAAAAGTAGAAAGATTGAGTTTTAGGTGATCTATTGAATTGCAGTAAATTAATTTCATTGAAATATACTTCTGTAATTAATTTGAATTAACATTATTTTTTGGTGTGTGCTACACACATATGTCACATACATGAAGCACATTTCCATAGTTGAAAGTAATTTTTTTGTGTGCGTGTGACATATCAGTATACATGAATCATATTTTAATTGTTAAATTAGCCTTATTTTTATTTTTGGCCAACATACATAAATGTGTGTGTGACATGTGACTATAGATGATACACATATATGTGCGTGTCACATATCAGTATACATGACTCATATTTTAATAGTATTTTAATAGTCCCAACTTTTTTTTTTTTAATGTAATTTAAATGTAGTTGTTTAATTAGTTTGTTGCAGGGGCAATACACATAAATGTGCGTGTCACATGTCAGTATACATTATACGCATAAATGTGCGTGTCACATGTCACTATACATTATACGCATAAATGTGCGTGTCACATGTCACTATACATTATACGCATAAATGTGCGTGTCACTTGTCAGTATACATTATACACATAAATGTGCGTGTCACTTGTCACTATACATTATACGCATAAATGTGCGTGTCACATGTCACTCACTATACATTATACGCATAAATGTGCGTGTCACTTGTCAGTATACATTATACGCATAAATGTGCGTGTCACATGTCACTATACATTATACGCATAAATGTGCGTGTCACTTGTCACTATACATTATACGCATAAATGTGCGTGTCACATGTCACTCACTATACATTATACGCATAAATGTGCGTGTCACTTGTCAGTATACATTATACGCATAAATATGCGTGTCACATGTCACTATACATTATACGCATAAATGTGCGTGTCACATGTCACTATACATTATACGCATAAATGTGCGTGTCACTTGTCAGTATACATTATACGCATATATGTGCGTGTCACATGTCACTATACATTATACGCATAAATGTGCGTGTCACTTGTCAGTATACATTATACGCATATATGTGCGTGTCACATGTCAGTCTACATTATACGCATATATGTGCGTGTCACATGTCAGTATACATTATACGCATATATGTGCGTGTCACATGTCAGTATACATTATACGCATATATGTGCGTGTCACTTGTCAGTATACATAAACCTCTTTGTCTTGTTTAATTTTTTTTTTTGATGTCCTGTCTTGAAAATAAGTAATATATTATAGCTTACCTCTCAGTTGTAATTTGCACAATGTAAAGTAGTAAATTAGGAAAGAATTATCTTCTCAAGTTTTAGCAGCAGTTATGTCTGAAGTCACTCTGTTCATCACCTGAGGAGAAATGTATTTTTCTCTGTCAAATAGGCAGTATTTATAAACTTGTAGAACATTCTGGAAAGTTAGACCGTTAGAACGCAATACGCATGCGCTATTTGCGTTCCAGCTTACAATTTGCGTTCCATCCGCCATTTTGTGCGTAGTAGTGGTTAAAATGGTGTTTAATATGAGTGTGATCCGTTCCGCATAGTATGTGTTTCATTATTGCGAGTAAGTGTAGTGTAGTTACGTCTGGAGCCTCGTTTTCGTTTTGTTCGGCGGCCATTTTTTCTCTCGCTTAGCCGATTTTCGGTCGTTTAAACTGTTTGTTTTGGACTTAAATGGACGTGTAAATGAAGTTTTGGAGGTGCCGGATGCCCCCCCGTGCTGTAAGTAAGCTTTTTATGTGTTTGTTGTGTTTATTTCTTGTGTTTGTGATGTTTTGATGCGCGGCGGTTGGAATGGGTCTTTCGCGGCCGTATTTTTTTCCGATGCGGCCGTATTTTGTTGCGATGTTGCCGTATTTTTTTGCGATATACGCAGTTAGCTTTTACGTGTACGACGCAGTGTATTTGTTTCTAAGTCGTGCGTATGTGTGTTAAGAGCGTGTGAAGGGCCTTTTTTACTGTTTTTTTGTTAAGTCTTGCGTCTGTGTGTCTGGGTGTAAGTGGGTGTGAGGCGACTTTGAGTTTTTTGTTGTTATGAAGTTGTGTGTGTGTGTATGTGTGTGTTAACACAGCCGATGTTGGGATGCTCCCACCACCGCAAATGCGGACCCTCGCTTCGCGAGGATCCGCATTTGCGGGGACGTTGTTGGGTTTTTGTTGGCTGGGCGGTTGGGTTTATTCTGTTAAAAAGGCGTGTGTGTGTATGTGTGTGTTATACAGCCGACGTTGAGCCTCCACCACCGCAAAATGCGGGCCCTCGCTTCGCGAGGACCCGCATTTTGCGGGGAACTGCGTCCCTCGCTTCGCGAGGGACGCAGTTCTTGCGGGCTCGCTACGCGAGCCCGCAAGCGTGAGCAACGACTCGTACGCTCACAACTATATATGTGACTAGCGAATTGCCCGTCAAAAAATGACGGCAATGAAATTGTAAGGTAGCTAATGCTGTTTAGTGTGTAATAATGAAATATATAATACATTAATAAATGAATATACTTTACCTATTTTAAAGCATTGTGTGGAAGAGCTGTGAATGTGTTTTGATGTTGCTGCAGCATTAGTGGTGTGGATCTGCTGTGTAAGCGTGCTGAATGTGTGCAGTGTAATACTGTGCGTGCGCGAGACAAAACCGTTCGCGTAGTCGTGTACTTCCGCATTGGCGAGAAATGGCGAGTAATGTGTGTTATACGTTTGTATCGGAATATCCGTAGGTGTTTTGTGGTGTTTTGCGAGTTTCTTGTGGTGTTTTGCGAGTTTAGAGTGCTGTAGCCTCGTTTTCGTTTTGTTCGGCGGCCATTTTTTCTCTCGCTTCGTTTTTTTTTTAGTCTCTAAACTGTTTTATTTGAAGTAAAATCGAGGTGTAAGTTGTATTTTTGAGGTGCTGGGTGCTCCCTCTTGGTGTAGGTAAGTTTTTTATGTATGTGGTGTGTGTATGTATTGTGTTTGACATTTTGTAATGTTCGCGAGTTGCGTCCGAGTGTTGCGAGTCCGTAATGTGTGTGAACGTGTGTCGTATGTTGTTTGCGAGTGTCGTAATGTGTGTGTCGTACTGTTTGGGTTGCGACGTGAAGTTTGCGAGGGTCGCAGTTGCTGGCAAGGAGCGCCTTCGGCGCTCCATGCCAGCAACTGCGGCCCTCGCTTTGCGAGGTCCTCAGGTGCTGGCATGGAGCGCCTACGGCGCTCCATGCCAGCAACTGAGGCCCTCGCTTCGCGAGGGTCCTCAGTTGCTGGCATGGAGCGCCTTCGGCGCTCCATGCCAGCAACTGAGACCCTCGGGCAGTGCCCTCGCTTCGCGAGGGCACTGCCCGAGGGTCTCAGTTGCTGGCAAGGAGCGCCTTCGGCGCTCCTTGCAGCAACTGAGACCCTCGGGCAGTGCCCTCGCTTCGCGAGGGCCTCGGCTCGCTGTGCGAGCCGCGGCCCTCGCTACGCGAGGGCCGCGGCTCGCTACGCAAATCGCGGCCCTCGCTTCGCGAGGGCCGCGACTCGCGTAGCGAGCCCGCGGCCCTCGCTTCGCGAGGGCCGCGGGCTCGCTACGCGAGCCCGCAGCGTTAGCAACAACTCGTACGCTCACAACTATATATGTGATAATATTCAGTGCACATAATTCACATAAGGCTATCATAAAGTGTAATGAAGCCAAGCATTTTTAGGTAGAATAAGCATAATATATGGTATAATCCTTTTGGTCATCATGTTTTCAAAGCAATATGTTTATGTGATGTGACTATTCTTGTTTTTCTAGTTAACTAACATACATTTTATTTTTTAGTGGGTCTTTCTTTTGTGATGTTATATAGCATTACATTTGGTATACAAACATGGGGAGGTCAATAAGGTCTAGTAAAGGTAAGATTCCACAATGTAATTGCAATTTTAATCTCTATTGTTTTAAGCCCTCTGTGTTTTATGTGGTGGCAATGGAGTCCTAAATATTTTTTTTAGGAAACTATGTAAGAGCTCCATTATATGGATGCTTGTAGTTGCAAAAAATTGACCACTTTCAACTCTGGCATTTTTAAAAAAAATGTTGGGAGCCATTACATGGCTTGACTCTCAAAACTGTCCATCAAATCACATGACCCTCTAACCCTATCATGTGCATCTAGCCGGCTTGCAAGAGACTCTGATTCTGAAGCTGATTAGTTCCCGTCACAGTGCTTCAGAAAACTACACTAGCCCTAACACCCCCCCCATTCCCTATCAATCTATATAACTCCCTTTGCATGAAAAGGTTTAGTAAATAAAATGTATATGCTGGGGGGTTATGAACTCCCTATCACCACCTACCCCTTTATTACAGCATAGCATACATTTTAACTTTTGGAGCTATTGGGGACCTCAAATTTATACTATGGGTGTCCTGCACGGACTTCCATGGTACCGAACGTTAACCTATATGCAGGATCTCCATGGCCCCTTCAATTAATCCCTAGCCATGGAGGTCCTGAAAGGACCTCCGTGGTATCTAAATTTAACCATGGATGCCCTGTAAAGATTTCTTAAACCCTATTCCACAGGGGTCTCTATGCCAAGGCGGTCCTAAAAGGATCTCCTTGGCTCCTAAAATTACCCCTTGCCACAGAGGTCCTTAAATGATTTATGTTAAATAATCCCCAAGAATGCTAAACTACTGATTCTAGATGGACTGCACAATTCCCTGCTTCATGAATCTACTGAGTCTATGCAACTGGGAATTTCTCATTTGTCTGAAGCAATGTCTTTCTGGCTTATGTCTCTTCTACACACTGTTAGTTAAAGATGGTACATATAAATGATGAAACACATACCACTAGGCATTTATATCATTGCATCTGATATTGCTTCAAAGATTATGTATCCTGTCCAACTTTTTTTGGAAGGTTATCCTAATCCAAACAAAAGCATTCCTATACTTTGGTGCTGCTGAGATAATTATTGATCTTTCCTTTGATGTAAAAAATAATATTCCGGTGTTTCCAAAGCAGTTGCCCTTGTCTGTCCAATCTATTTATGGTAAACATTTAGGGAAAGACTCCATTTTGCATGAAACTGTAAGGCTCCAGTTCACTGTAGTAGTACTTCATGGTAAATCCATAGTTTTTTAGGTTATTCATGCTCCTGCAGTACCCATTATCCTGGGTTAACCTTCAGTAGCCTAACCTCCAAATAAACTGGTCTTATGCCTGTAGTCAGTTTTGTCTTCTTATCCTCAAGGTGGCAGAATTCATCTGAAGGCACCTATTAACTTACTACACTCATATCATGACTTTACTGATGTCTTCTGTAAAAACAATCAGAGAAATGACTCCTCATCATAAATATGACTGGGCTACTGATCTTTTACTTGGAACAATGTTATCTGGTTGATGCCTAGGAAAGAAATTGAAGTCCTTAATTGGGGTATTTTTTCCTTAATGTCTTGGCAGCCTGGGATCAGCAAAACACTGGATTATATTTCCAAGACTTTCTGGTGGTGTGAACTTTGCCAGCATGCTCAAGCTTGTATGGCCATTTGCCTAATATGTGCCCAGTCTAAAGTCCCTAGGGCATGTCCTCTTGGTCTTCTTAATTCTCTGCCTATACCCACTCATCCTTGGTCACATATTGTTATGGACTTTATTGTGGATATTCCTACATGTCAGGGATTCACTACCATTTGTTTTTGTATCACCTCTTTAAACAAGCCCACTTTATCCCTGTGGCTAACTTCCCATTGGCTGTTATAGTTTTTAAGGAGATCTAAAAACTTCATGGCATTTAATATATCTCTTTCTCTGCTGCATCAAACTACACCAGTTCATGATTCTGAAGAAACACAGTTCATGTCTTGATTCTGGAGGAACTTTTGCAGTAACACCGGAGGAACACATTTCATATCTTGATTCTGGTGGTACTTGTGAAGTAAACTGAGCATTTATTTACACTCTGCCTACCATCTTCAATCTAATGGTATAACTTTATGCATAAGTCAATGCCTTGAACAGTTATTGCTTTTTTTTCCCAGTGTCAATATTACTGGTCTCTCTTATGGCCTCTTGCCAAGTTCGCTTGAAATAGGATACTGTGAAGATTCCAGGAGGGGGTGCTATTTAGCTCCAGGAATTCCTGCCTTTGGCTATAGGAATCACCCTCTCAGGCTATCTTCTTAGAAGAATTTGCCTCTTGGTGGCCAGTGGTCATATCAGGATGATCAGAATCAGCTCAGGAGCTCAGGGTCACTGGATCAGCTAACCGGTTTTATCTGCTTCTTCAGTGGGCTTGAAAAGGCCAAGGAGACCAATCCTACCCAGCAGATTCCAATCTGTTGTTCAAGCCCTTCTCCCAAGAAAGGAGTAGAGATTCAAGGCAGTAAAGTGATATTAGCTCAGGAGTCTTCCCTCCAACTGCAATTGTTTATGTGTCCCAAGAAGGGCATTTATTTTATTTGGTAAAGCCACAGTATTAAAGCAGTTACAGAACAAAGGATTTACATGTAAGTGGGCTTAACCTATGCAAACTCTGCCCCCAGATTAGCATTACCCAATAACATATGTGCCTCCGGGGTATGCAGCTGATTGGTCTATAAAAGAGCCAATCAGGAGACAGGGAAAACAGTGGGCTTGGCTTACCCGCCTTGGGGGTGGATCAATAGGAGACAACCTCAAGAAAATTTGGGCTGGAACATGCAAACATAAGAAAAATAATACATTTAAACAACCACAAGATATCACTGCACAAAACAATTGGATCTGTCCCTAGTTTAGCAGTGAATTTGCTACATAATGTGAAACTGTATGGTCCTTTAGAATCTGAAAGTCTCTTGGTTAGGGAAAACAGATCTTAACAGATAGTATTGGAATATCCCATTTTTTTTTACTGCCCTGGTTAAAGAACCTTCTGTACTTCCTTCTCAGTCCGCACCATCTGATATCCTTGTTGCTGATTTCAGAAATCTTCAGTATTTGTCTCATATAAGTATTTCTCTCCTTGGAGCAGCTATCTACCAAAAGCAGATTCATCCATACCATACCAAGCTAGTACTGAAAGTTTAACTTATTTATTGGACTTAATTAGTCTAAGCTTATCATGAAGCTTTTGGCTGCTTCTGCTGGACATTATTGTATTCAGTCTCTTCTAAACTTCTGTCCTGCTACTGGATGTCTGTTGCTTCTAAATTACAGGTCAGTAAATTCTCTAACTATGCCCTGAGAGTCCACTTTCAGTATCTAGTATCTTACAGTAAGTGTGCAAATAAAAAAACACCAAATACACTTTTTTTTAACAATATCACATTCTTAAAATTAGATTCCCTAGCTAATACTACTAACTAACTAAAATTATAATAGTGAAGTGAAGAGATATGTTAAAATTTTAAACCAGTAGAACATTTTGTAATTGTGCATATTCAGGGCTGAGAATGGGGGACATCATTTGAAAATTCTGGAACAAGGATAACAAAGTCCCTATCTACAGGTTTTTGATTTTTTGGTGCAGTTATTCTAAAGCAATAATTAGAAGAAGTGATGTCGCAAACATAAAATTTTCGGTTCGCGTAACGCGAACCGCAGCAAATGTTAGCGAACGGACGAACCCGGCGAACCGCCATAGACTTCAATGGGCAGGCGGATTTTAAAACCCACAGGGACTCTTTCTGGCCACAATAGTGATGGGAAAGTTGTTTCAACGGGACTAACACCTGGACTGTGGCATGCCAGAGGGGGATCCATGGCAAAACTCCCACGGAAAATTAAATAGTTGATGCAGAGTCTGGTTTTAAGCCATAAAGGGCATAAATTACCTAACATTCCTAAATTGTTTGGAATAACGTGCTTTAAAACATCTGGTATGATGTTGTATCAATCAGGTAGTGTAAGGGTTAGGCCCGCTTCACAGTGACAGACCAAACTCCCCGTTTAACGCACCGCAAACAACCGCAGAACAGTCCATTTGCACAACCGCAAACTCCCCATTTGCACAAGGTTGGATACCAAGCTAGCCATGTCCCGTTCCTTGTCCTCACTGATGTCATTGAAGGTCTCTTCCTCCACCCAGCCACCAAGGGTCCCCGAATGGTGACAACAAGCCCCCTGGGACGCCTGCTGTGTTTGGTCTTCCACCTCCTCAAAGCCACCTTCCTCCTCTGACTCCTCTTCTTCAGACTCCACTCACTGCGTTGCCTCTCTCTGCATTATTATAAGGTGTGTTAAGTAGTACTACTCTTATCAGTTTAACACTTGTTACGTCACCTATCAGGGCACGTATATAAGGCCTGCATTTTTGGGACCGGGAGATGGAAAAAGATGCTTGGTTGGTCGTATCACTTCAAATTTGGGGCACTTTGTGACATTAGCTGCTTACGCTCAAACATGTCCTTTACAGGCACCTGACTATGGGCAGATGATGCTGGACCAGGAGGAGAATGGCGGCTTTGAATTTGTGTGCTGCTTGTACTCATGTGTTGGTCTGGAGTCACCCAAACATTAGGTCTCAACCTGTAGAGGATAAGGGAACCAGGCTACTCTAGACCTCATTCATCATTACAGGTTTTGACAGATTGGTACTATGCGTGCAAGCTACTGTGACAACAGATATGAGTGGCACTTTGCACTTGCAGAAGATGGCAGAGTAGACGCTGTAGGCCTGACACAGACGCTTGCAGACAAGTAACTGCTATTTAATGTATTACAGTCAAAATTGTATTCTTTGTTTAAATGTGCACTACTGACTGTTACACCAGATATGAGTGGTGGCACTGACTGGGCAAGTGGGCACAGTATACGATGTGAGCCTAAGACACACACGCTGGCAGGCAGGCAAATGAAATTAGATTACACAGAAAAAAAGTGTTGTTTTTTTTAAATGTAGACTGCTGGTAAACCACTAGATTGGATTGGTTGAACTTGGCACAATACTTGTAAGCCTGACACACACACTGGCTAGAGGTCAGGCTAATGAACTTAGATTTGGGGTCAGGCAAATGAACTTAGTTTTAAGAAAATAAAATTATTGTTTTTTTAAATGTAGACTGCTGGTACCCCAACTAGATTGGATTGGTTGAACTTGGCACAGTACTTGTAAGCCTTACACACACACTGGCTAGCTGTCAGGCAAATGAACTTAGATTGGCGGTCAGGCAAATGAATTTAGATTTAAGAAAATAAAATTATTGTTTTTTTAAATGTAGACTGCAGGTACACCACTAGATTGGATTGGTTGAACGTGGCACAATACTTGTAAGCCTGACACACACACTGGCTAGCGGTCAGGCAAATGAACTTTGATTGGCGGTCAGGCAAATGAACTTAGATTTAAGAAAATAAAATTATTGTTTTTTTAAATGTAGACTGCTGGTACCCCAACTAGATTGGATTGGTTGAACTTGGCACAGTACTTGTAGGCCTGACACACACACTGGCTAGCGGTCAGGCAAATGAACTTAGATTGGCAGTCAGGCAAATTAACTTAGATTTAAGAAAATAAAATTATTGTTTTTTTAAATATTGACTGCAGGTACACCACTAGATTGGATTGGTTGAACTTGGCACAATACTTGTAAGCCTGACACACACACTGGCTAGCGGTCAGGCAAATGAACTTAGATTGGCGGTCAGGCAAATGAACTTAGATTTAAGAAAATAAAATTATTGTTTTTTTAAATGTAGACTGCTGGTACACCACTAGATTGGATTGGTTGAACTTGACACAATACTTGTAAGCCTGACACACACACTGGCTAGCTGTCAGGCAAATGAACTTAGATTGGCGGTCAGGCAAATGAACTAAGATTTAACAAAATAAAAGTTTTGGTTTTTTAAAAGTAGACAACTAGTAAACAAGATTGTATTGGTTGCACTGCGCACACACAGTATAAATTGTGAGCCTGACACACACACTTGTTAGCAGGGGCTAGCAGGGGGCAAATTAAGTTAGATTAGACACAAAAAAAAAGATGTTATAGCCCTAAAAAGGGCTTTTTGGGGTGCTGTGTTTACAGCAGAGATCTGATGAGTCCTTCAGCACTGCACTGGACACTGAATAAACTTACCTAGCTATTGATTTCCCTATTAAATCAGCATCACCTACACTCTCCCTCCTCTCAGTAAGACTGCAAGTTAGTTATGATTCCAAAATGGCTGCTGTCCATGAGGTAAAAAGTGTCTAGAAGGCAGGGTATGATGCTGATTGGCTGGAATGTGTCTGCTGACTGTGAGGTGAAGGGACAAAGTTTGCTCAATGATAAAGTATAGGGGGTGGATCGAACATTGCATATGTTCGCAGTTCGCCGCGAACGATAACATGCTATGTTCGCCAGGAACAGTCCGCCAGCGAACTATTTGCAACATCTCTAATTAGAAGCAATTTGGGGGCAAAGGTAGCTTCTCCCATCTCAGTGGACAGGGATTGCAGAAGGGAGCACCATAGCCTCTTCCTTAGACTAGTACTTCTTACCCATGAGCCAGGAATGAAGCCTGAGGACTCCAAGGGACACCAATCATTATTATTAATATTATTATTATTTTTTTTGTTTTGGAAGGGTGGGTCTTTTGGGAGGCAGATATATATTTGACTGTCCCCTGTTAGCCCCCTGGGTTGTAGAGACTGGGAAGAGTAGACAAACTTAGCTTATTTATCTTAATATTACCTCATTCAAAATGCAAAAGGGGTTCCTAAGACTTATATGGTTATGCAATTGGGTCTATGGAATTTGACTGGTATGTGCCCAATCTAAAGTGCAAAAATTTTAAGATGTTAAACCTATTTCCTGCTCAAATTTCTCAGAAATACACTGTACTCTGTGAAAACTAGGCAGGGACATGCAAATGGGACCATAATGCACGCTCACTCTGTAATCCACTTTATACATTGCTCCTTTTAAACTTATGCCCACTGTATATTGGCAGTTTTAGGCATAGCAACAGAAGGATTATTCACAAACCGGGTAACTTACACGGTTACTGACAATCATCAGTCCATTGTGAGTGCCTAGTTTATGTGGTGGATTCTTGTAGAGAGTAGTTCACAACAGCAATCATTTCACATATGGTTAGCTGAAGAGTGATAGATGCCTTTCATCGTACATAATACAGTAGTACAAACAATGAATAGTAATTAGTAATTCCATTTGAATGTCTAAAAAATAAGTTGTTAAACCTATTTACTGCTCAAATACAGTTGATGCACTGCACTCTGGGAAAACTGGGTGGGGACATGCAAATGAGACCACAATACACGCTCACTCTGAAGTCTATTATCACTTGATACATGGCTCCTTTTAAGCTTATGCCCACTGTATTTCACAGTTTTAGGCATATATATATTTATATATATATATATATATATATATATATATATATATATATTTATATATATATATATATATATATATATAAATATATATGTATATATATATATATATATATATATATATATATATTTTATATATACACATGCACACACATTTGGGGAGCCTCCAGGAGCTTGTGATCTTTCCCCACCTAATGCTCCTTTGAGGACCCTTTAGCAGATCCTGATCCCCCCTCTGCTCCTCCTGATTCTCCCCGGCCCCTCTTGATCCCCCCTCTGCCCCTCTTGATCCTTACTTATTCCCATCTTGATCTCCCCTCTGCCCATCCTGATCATTCATTTGAGGCATCGGGAGATCCAGGCTTTGGAAATGGATCCTAGAACTTATTTTTTTTTTTTTTATTGCATGTACAAGACATAAAAAAACATAAAATACATACACAACTTACATACAATACATACTAATAGTTGTCACAATGGGGAATATGAGAATTTTAACCCAGAATAACTGATCTTCCAGTATAGGGTTTTCAATAAATTTCCAGAGTTTAATTAACTAAAACAGAGGGTAAGCCAACGTTGTTTATCTATAGAGGAGGGTCTCTTGCATGCTCTTTTACCTTAAAGTAGTCGTCCCATATCGACCATTTTGCTAAAAGTTTTTTCCGTTTCTTAGTCTGACACATTATAAGACCTATCTCCATCAATTTATCTGATTCTAATCTAACTTCAATGTCTGACCATAGTGGTATTTTATTAGACCTCCATAATTTAACTAACTGCCATTTACATACCATTAGTATATGTGTTATTAACATGGCAGATTGGATAGACGGCATTATGGGTAAGATATGAAATAAAATTATTTCTGGGTTCAGTTTTAACTGTATTTTTGTAATTGTCCTAATGTGGTTGATACATTGAAACCAGAAGGATTGGATCTTAGGACATTTCCACCACATATGTGTCAGGGAACCAGTCTCTCCACATTTTTTCCAGCATTCATCCGAATTTATTGAGTTAATCTTATTCATAATGGTTGGCGCTAAGTGCCATCTCTGAATTAATTTAATATATTGTTCCCTATACGACATGCAGATAGAATTTTCCTTAACAAATTTACAAGCTCTAAACCATTTTTCTTCCGACCAGGTAGTTTCAAGGTCCTGCTCCCATTTTATCATTTTATTTGTTTTAAAATGTTCTTCTCTTATACTAAAGATGTCATTACATTTAGAGATATTATGTATTCTATTCTCAATAACAATAAGATTTTCCAGAGGTAAGTTCTCTCTATGGCCTTCCACTTGGAAGCCACATCTTTCCAGAATACGCTTCATATTCTCATAGCCCAGCCATGTCAATTTAAGGCTAGGGAATTTCTCCTGAAGAGATAAAAACACTCCTTTATCAAATAGATCCCCAATTATTGTAACACTGACAGACTCCCAGTGTAATACTTCACTATATTTATACTTATATTGTAATAGACTCAGAGGAGCGACCAACGCTGGATATTTAGTCAAATACCATTTATCTCTTTGTCTATACCACCTTTTAACCATTGTTCTTATTACCACAAAACAATTTGCCACTATTGAATTTTCCATTTTCGGAAGCCAGAGTAATAATTCAATGGGAAAATTACTTACAAGTTCTCTTTGTATTTTAAGCCCTTTTGACTCTTTAGAGGCTAAATTCCACCCCAAGAGGTGGTTTATCAAAACTGCTCTACTTATATTTGATATAGAGGGGGCTGCTAAGCCTCCTCTTTCTGGTTGTCGTTTTATAATATTTAGACTCAGTCGTGGTTTTTTATTATTATTTATATATTTATTCACTGTACTTTGCAATAACTTGATGATATATCAGGGGATTATTTGAGGAATACTTCTGAGTACATACATTAGCTTTGGGATAATTATCATTTTAATTAGGGCCATGCGACCTGACCACGACAAGAAATCTGGTTTCTATTCTGCAATATGTTGTTTTATTTGTTCATGAACTATTAAAATATTATCTCTTAATGTATTTTTAACTTGTGACTGAAAACGAATACCTAAGTGTGTAATACCCAGACTTTCCCAATTTAGATTAAATTTACTCTTGAGTATATTAAGCTCACGCTGTCTTAAAGCCATTGTTAAAGTCTCTGACTTAGATTCATTGATTTTCAAGTAAGAAATGTTATTATACTTTCCTAATATATCAAATAAAGATACCAAGGACGTAACCGGTTCTGATAGTGTTAGTACCATATCGTCCGCAAACATTAACAGTTTGTTGTGGTTATTTCCAATTTTGATCTCTTTAATTGATTCTGTTGTACGTATTAATTCTGCTAGGGGTTCTAGTGATAGAATAAAAATCAATGGGGACAAGGGACATCCTTGTCTTGTCCCATTTAACAAATTAAACCTATTTGATCTAAAATCCATGCCTGTAACTACTGCACTAGGATTTCTATATAGAGCCATAATCGCACTACTCCCGAATTCTTCGAAACCAAATTTATCGAAAACTGCTTCAATATATAGCCAATTTACCCTATCAAAAGACTTTTAGGCGTCTAGGGAGATAAACATTGTCGGAGTATTTCTTTTTTTAACGTATGTCATTAAATTTAGCAATATCCTGGTATTTTCTGGCCCTTGTCTATTATTCATAAACCCTACCTGGTCAAAATTTATCAATTTGGACATGCATTTATTTAATCTATTAGCCAATATTTTAGCATAGATTTTAGTATCAGAGTTTAAAAGCGATATGGGTCTATAGCTCAAGTAGTTTTCAGGATCTTTATTCTGTTTAAGAATATTAATAATGTTAGCCTCTCTGTGTCTATAAGTTTAAATTGTTCCTGAATCTTCAGTTTTTTACTGAACAATATTGCAACCCCTCTAGATTTCGACTTAAATGATGCTATTATAGGATCATAGAAATGTTTACTTGCTATTATATGTGGCTTCCCCTCCCTCCAGTGATTCTCTTGTAAACATATAACATCTGCGGCTTCTTTAATGCAATTTAGTGTAACAGTTCTTCGTTTATATATTGTGTTTAAACCTCTGGCATTCTGGGATATAATTTTAATCTTTATTGCTTATTTCCAATACAATGCTAATAATATTACTGCTTAATGAAATAGTCTGAGACCAAATTCTAGCATAGGTTTCTCTATTCCCCATTAAAACTAACTTTCTCACTACAACATTCATACCAACATACATCTCTAGCACTGCAAACCTTCTAGTTTGCAGTGCCATCCTACAGGGCTAATTTGCCAATGTAAAGAAATGAGGGGTGAAAAAGAAAAAAAAAGGACTGATTCCGGACCTAATGGTGAGAGGCAGGGGTTTCTATATCTTACCCACAATTTTAGCCTGAGATTACTTCGGATCATCCTGTACATTTCTTACACCTTAAATAAAAAACAAAGTGTAATCTATATCACTCCAGAAATATACACAAACGGTATTAAGAATTAACCTTTGAGTGTAGTATAAGGAATTGACATCTTTTATATTACCCATATCATAAATACAAATGTCTGACATATATATTTCATAAGTGTTAATAATAATGTAAAATGCATGATACAAACTGTTCATTGTTCAGTGTAGAAATACATATCTAAAATGATCCTTTGCTTTATAAATACAAAAATGCGATTGGATCTATAAGATACTGATGTATGTTCAACCCAATTATAAGGGTATAAAGTGCAAAATTACATTTTTCAAAATGTAATATTATAAAATTACAAATCCACAAATGTATTATCAATCCACATATTCAATTTATCAAAAAGTGCAATTAAGTGTATATATATTTATAAAGTAACATGTGAAGTTATTTACCATTAAAATTATTAAATGTAATAAAGTGTAAATTTACATAATTCAAAATAATTACTATAAAAATATTAATCATGAGGACCAATATACCACAGTTTCCCTTTATTTTATCAACAATGGAATTTTCCGAATGCACTTTAAAAATAAATATATAAAGTGCCATGTGGATTCCACCCTTATGTGGATTATATCTATTGTGCCTATATATCGTCTATTTAGTACAAATTATTAATGAGGTCATCTTTTGAAAAAATTCAACCCCTTCTATGACCATTAAACATCTATATATATGTGTACAAAATATCATAAGTGCAAATGGAAAAAGTGCTAGTGCAAAACCTAATATACTATAGGTCAGACAGTAATAGGAAATTAAAATTCTTTATATTTTCTTGTTCTACTAAGAATGAATCCTTCTAAACTATACCGTAATAAACTGTGGGCAAAGAGCAAAAAAAAAACCCATCAGATTACATTCTCTATTTTATAATTTGCCAATATGGTTTCTTCAGTAGCAGGACAGGTTTACGAGTGGCTCTCTGTAAATTCTCCACCTCTAGTTTCCACAACGAAAGCAGGGATTCTCCCTCTTTCACTGAGGAAACCCTATGCCATGTTGCATCTTTTAAGATCAACAAGCCCTCTGGGAATCTCCACTTATATTTCAGATCATTTTTTCTCAATGTAGCTGTAATATTCATATATGTTTTCCGTAGGGCTAAAGTAGCTGGTAGCTATGTCCGAAAAGATTTTTATTCCATCATACGGAGAGGAAAAACTTGAAATTTTATAGCTAGCTTTCAAGATTTCTTCTTTGTTACATACCCTTTGGAAACTGACCATAACATCTCTTGGTTTTCCGTTTATCAATCTGATTGGGAGTGGGATTCTATGGAAATTGTCGAAAACATTTAATTCCTGACAAATATTAGGAGTGAGTATAGAGAAAAATTCATTTAGATATTTTTTAAGGTCTACATCTAAAATTTCCTCAGAAATACCTCTCAACCTGAGATTTCTTCTTCTAGAGCGGTTTTCAAGATTTATAATTTTATGTTCTAGCTCATTTACTTTATTTTCAAGGGAAGTTGTATATGTTATTACTGAAGCATGATCTACCACCAATGTATTGAATTTGGACTCTATATCTTCTATTCTCTGGTGTATCTATTTAATAATTTTATAGTTTTCCCCAATTTGTGATTTAAGATCTGCTATTATATTAGCCTGAAACTCACTCAAAATTTCTTTAAGTTTTGAAGTAGTCAGTGCTTCCTCGTCTGTTTCATTTGAATCTGCTGAGAATGCAGATTCATTGTTGCTTACCAAGCTTTGATTACTTTCTCCCCCAGCGACTAGACTATCAGAAAGAGATTTGTAAATCTTGCTAGTGTTTGGGCAAAAAAAGTTTCAACCTTCTGGGGGTTAAGTGTTTTAACTTTTACCTTATATTTATTAGCCATTTTAATTTCAAACAGTTTTTATAGTATGCTGTGAGACCTAAATAGTATGCTTATCTAATATTTAAAGTCCCTTTTCTCTGCCAATTCAATATCTTCTCTCTTAACCGACTAACCAGGATCCCTCCTTACTTATTTCCAATCTTTTAGAATAGATATTTGTAATAGCTGTTTAATGTTTACCAACTCTTCTATCTAAGGCTCAATTATATAATATGGTGTTACTAAATACTTCAAGTGTAAGGGGCCTAACAAGAAACCTACAACCCAGACTCCACAGTGGCGGGTGCTTCAAATATCTAGGCCTCTTTAAACATGAAATACTGTTAAAGTTTTTTTTTTTTTTTGTTGTTTTTAGTTTAGTGATTATGTCACTTAAGGAGCTCTCAGCACCCAACCTTCAAAAGTTCAACCCACAGGGTAAAATGCCTGTAGCCTTTATATAACACACAATCAAAACCTTTAAATCAAAAACAACTTTAACAGTTCATCTTAATCTATCCTTTTAGTTACCAGAGTAGTAGCAGAGCATTCCCCTGTAGTTCTCACTTCCCAATCCTCCAGATTTTGCAGAGATCCTGTGGATATCAAATTGTTCCTATGGAACTATGTAAAGGGAGTATATTCAGAGGCAGTAGCTTTTATTAGCAGATTTTTCCCCTGGAGTTCTCATTTGCCAATATTCCAAAGCTTGTAAGGATCTTGTAATTAGAAATTGCTCCTATGGAGCTATATAGGGGAGTACTATTCAAAGAGTGTAATCTTTGTAACCTTTTGCTCCCACTTGGCTTTCACTTCCCAGTCTTCTGTTGTTTGCTTAAGATTTATAGATATCACATTGCTCCTATGGAGCTATACACATGGTGTCTATTCAGAGGTTGTGCTTTATAGAATCACAAGTTCAAATCCAGACCTGTTTTGGCTTATCAAGACACTTAATATTGCTCCTATGGAGCTCTCACCTCCTAGGGCTCAGGAACTGCTTGCTTACATTTGCTGCTTCTGAGTTTCAGGCTGCTCAAATTTGCTGGTATAAGGCCTGCTCTCCCTCAGTACAGCATCACAGCACTCAGCTCCCTGCTTCACAAGGTGCCTTTCGCTTCAGCTCTCAGTGTACTGTTGCACAATCAGGGTCCAACCAACCTCCAGATCTTGCCTCCTTTGAGCTGTATCAGCGTCCCATGTGGTGTCCTCCCACAAGGCACCTCTGCACAGTGCAGTGCTCCTCTCAGAGCCTCCGTCTGGCACTGGGTTGAATCTACATATAATCTGGCAGTAACATAGCTGCTAGGTGAAAGCTTGTCCCATAACACCAATTACTCTCATCCCAACATGTATGGGGAAAATTGGTTTTCAGAATGGGATTATTCAACAGTTATTAAACAGCATTTATGGGAGTTATAAGTGGATATCCTTCAGACAATCTTCACTCCCCTGCCTCTCACCTTCACCCCACAGGCGTCTCACTTGTCTGCTCTACCCATTTCCGGTCACGCCCCTATCAGGTGTGTCTGTCCCACCTGAGTCTAGAACTTATTATGATATTCAATTCGAGTCTTTTTGTAGGCTCTGATCGGATTATAGACTCCTGCCTCCGATTCCTTGCGATGGTTACCATCGCAAGTGAATGCCCCTCCAAGCATTTGATCTTTCACGGCCGGAAGATTTACAATTGCTAAAATCTCAAATCGGTATTCAATTGCTCCGATTTCCCCTCGCTAAGCAAGCCATTAAGGCCGCAAACTGCAAAAGTCAAACCGCAAGTTATGTGTTCCAAGGAGGACTCGCAAAGCACTTTAAATGCACATATACACACACTACTGTACATTTATTAAAAGGGAAAGAGATGTTAGGTCTTAGAATTAACAGCACAACATTCTCAAGCTTGAAATTCTGCAATATCTAATACTTTTTTTTAATTTCCATGTTATATCAATCCTGGTAATCAATGGGTTAATACATATAATAGAACTCGCATGTAATAGAATATCATATTTCATATTGCAATATTTCAGGAATGTGGGTCCGATCGTAGCTCATAATTCAAGACCGTAGGACTTTGGAATCCAACCTCCATTTTTCATTGATGTAATGATAACGCACTCCTTTTTTAATGGCTATTTCATCATCTGGAGTTTCAACCTTGCTGAACTTGATCATGTTCAAGCTCGCAAATGCTACATACGATGGCATGGTTTTTGAATTTCGCTATCAGCCTCTAACTTGCGGTCTTACCAAATTGAATAGTACTGTAACTCGAGTGTGCTGTGGGCCCGCAGGAGGCCCGTAGAGATATGTCCTACAACCCAGAATATACGACCTCTGAATTGAATGAGGCTCTTTTAGTCCAACCTTTTTAGACCTTATCTGATCCTTGTAATATGCTGATTCATTTTTATTTGATCCAGAGGAAGATAAACAAAACAAAACAAAAAAACATTGAAAGCTTCTTGGCACAACAACTCCCCTGTCCACACCTTGTATTGACCCTAGACGCCTTTTTTTGTAGAGAGAATAAGTCTAATTTAGCTGGTATTTCTTCATAGTTTAGTCCCTCCTTTCCCCTTATTAGTTTTGTCGCCCTTCTCTGTACTTTTCCCATCTCTAAAATGTCATTTTTATGAAGTGGTGCCCAAAATGGTACTCATATTTCAAATGAGGGCGTACTAGGCATTTGTATAGTGGCAGAATAATATTTGCTTCCCTTGAATTATATCTCAGTAGTGATGTCCCGAACAGTTCGCCGCAGAACTATTGGCGGTGATTTTCGCATGTTCGCGTCCGCCGCGAACGGCGAACACATGCGCTTTGAAAATCATTTATTTTATTTTATAAAAAAAAATTGTGTAATCTATGCCTGCCTGCCAGCGTGTGTGTGTGACAGGCTAACACCTAACAGCTTATATTGTGCTTATTTTCACTACTCATACCTGGTGGTGTAACATACATTGAAAACAAAAAATGTTTTTCTTGTAATCCAATTTCAGTTGCCTGCCTGTGTCAGGCTCACAGCTTATGTGGTGCTCAGTGACATAAAACAACACTTTTTTGACTGTAATAGATTGAATAGCAATTGCCTGCCTACAGGCGTGTGTGTGAAGCCTATTGCATCTACTCTGCCAACTTTTGCCAGTGCACAGTGACACTCATATCTGGTGGCACCTTAGATTGCACGCGCAGTGCCCTAAATTTGAAGTGGGAGGACTGACCAAGCATCTTTTTCCATCTCCCGCTTCCAAAAATCCATGCCATATACACGTCCCCTGATAGTGGACGTAACAGGGATTAAACCGATAGGAATAGTACTACTTAACAGTACACAACTTATAATAGCGCAGACAGAGGCAACGCGTATAATCTTCCATGCTGTGCAGTGGAAGCCCCAAGACTCTGACCTGTGTATAATATTCCATGCTGGGCAGTGGAAGCCCCCAGACTCTGACCTGTGTATAATCTTCCATGCTGTGCAGTGGAAGCCCCAAGACTCTGACCTGTGTAAAATCTTCCATGCTGTGCAGTGGAAGCCCCCAGACTCTGACCTGTGTATAATCTTCCATGCTGGGCAGTGGAAGCCCCCAGACTCTGACCTGTGTATAATCTTCCATGCTGGGCAGTGGAAGCCCCCAGACTCTGACCTGTGTACAATATTCCAGGCTGGGCAGTGGAAGCCCCCATACTCTGACCTGTGTATAATCTTCCATACTGGGCAGTGGAAGCCCCCAGACTCTGACCTGTGTATAATATTCCAGGCTGGGCAGTGGAAGCCCCCATACTCTGACCTGTGTATAATCTTCCATGCTGGGCAGTGGAAGCCCATAGACTCTGGGAGTCTGAAGATGAGGAGTCAGAGAAGGAAGGTGGCTTAGAGGAGGTGGAAGACCAAACACAGCAGGCGTCCCAGGGGGCTTGTTGTCACCTTTCGGGGACCCATGGTGGCTGGGTGGAGGAAGAGACCTTTAATTACATCAGTGAGGACAAGGAACGAGACATGGCTAGCTTGGTATCCAACCTTGTGCAAATGGGGAGTTTACGGTTGTGCAAAGGGACTGTTTGCGGTTGTTTGTGGTGCATTAAATGGGGAGATTAGTCTGTTACTGTGAAGCGGGTGTAACCCCTACACTACCTGATCGATACAACATCATACCTGATGTTTTAAAGCATGTTATTCCAAACAATTTAGGAATGTTAGGTGATTTATGCCCTTCATGGCTTAAAACCAGACTCTGCATCAACTATGTAATTTTCCGTGGGAGTTTTGCCATGGATCCCCCTCCGGCATGCCACATTCCAGGTGTTAGTCCCCTTAAAACAACTTTCCCATCACTATTGTGGCCAGAAAGAGTCCCTGTGGGTTTTGAAATTTGCCTGCCCATTGAAGTCTATGGCCGTTCGCCGGGTTTGCCTGTTCGCGAACATTTAATGGAAGTTTGGGTCCGCTGTTTGCAAAACGAAAATTTGATGTTCGCGACATCACAATATCTCAGTATTACATACTTTCTCAATATTAAATATGTCTATATTCCTTGCTACACAAACTGTCATTATGATTGATACAATGTATTAGCTGCCTGTGATTGTCAAAAATGAATTATGAATTGTATGCCAATTTTAGCAGGGATTTCTAGGGGTGTTAACTCTCAAAATCAACTGCTTGCAAACTCAATAATGATTATTTTGTTTTTTGTTTTTTCATACACCACTGATTGCACAATAGTCTTCCATGCGGAAATGTATTAAAAGCCTTTGCAAAATCCAAAATGACTATATCCATTGATCCAAATTCCTAGTTACCTCCTCGTAAAAACTAACTAAATTTGAATGTTGTCCATTTATTTTCTGTATTTTTACCTATACATTGTATTGCTACCATTAAACAATTACATGTTTCAATATTTTTATTTGTTTTCCTGAGATATATCAGATAAGTTATATTTATTTTGCCAGTAAACTTTATCAATGAAAAATAATGTTTGTTTGAATTATATCACCATAATACATACATTCTGAATATTAAACATGTCTGTACTCCATATGTGCAATAATATCATCAGATAATTCACAGTAAGGGAGAATACTTCAGTAGCTCTCTACTAGATATAAGAAAAACAGCAACCAAAGGATGCCTTTATTCAGTCTTTCCAGATAACTTAAATCAATTAATTATAGTATGCTACTAGCAAATGCATAGATATACTGTATTGCTAGAATATTTTGTCTCCTGATCTGAAGTATGTCATTTATACAGTATTTGAAATGTGCGTCTGATCTTCACACAAAAAGTTAAACTCATGACTTATGCCTAGAGCAAAATACTGTCTGCTGTACAATTAAATACTTCAACACTTTAAAGTTGTATATAAAAGGCTTGAGGCTAGTTTTACTGAAATGAAGATGTGAACAGCTGTTCCCTGTGGGGCGATATATGTTAAAGTAGCATTTTACACTCACTCTAGTTAAAAATATCACCAGATCAATTTAAAAAAAACAACATTGTTTTCAATATCAAGCATTAAGTCCACAAATTAAAAATATTCTCAGTGGGTCAAAATATAACTAAAGTTCTATGATTAAGACCAATAAAAGAGTTGCTGAAAATAATGTTCATAATAATGTATGTTTAAATACCAGTATTCCAAGAAGTTTTTTGGAAACAGTTTTATTCATAAAAGTCTCTAAACAAACAATGTAATTGTTTGTTTGTGATTAAGAAAAGAGACTTATAACTATAACGGGTGCTTTGTTTGAATGAAGTTAAATAAAGGAAGTTCACAAATACATTTTATGAACTTGAATGAAACTAGTTCTATTTTTCTCACAGGGAGCATGAACTGAGCTAAAATATTTTTTTTTTAACTTTGTGTGAACTTTATGTTGAAATGTTATTTTTGATCATGACCTCAGCACATCAGTCATTTTAAGTTGCCGACATATACAAGGTTTACATATTTATAATGAACTGGTCCATGAAATACATGTGAAATAAAGAATACAAAAAAGTAGTTACTACAATCATTGATAAAGTCTCAAACTTGGTAAGGTTTTCAATGTTTCTCAAAAGAATGACATCATTTCTGAAAGCAAAGTGAAATATGACATTTGGCATACTGATTGGACATCTATAACCCTATATAATGTTGCATGAAAAAAAAATAGAATCTTATATCATAGTACAAGGACTACGGCAGAATATAGAACCACCTGAATATATAGCAACTGTAAATTGGTAGGTAAATGGGTAGAGTTAAAATTTACAGAATTGTGGAAAAAAATTGGATTGAATACTGTTCCAAAACAGTGCCTTAATATTAAATATAACAAGTGAATACAACAGAATATCATGGTTAATGTCACGTTCACAGGACTCACAACATAATGGCTGCAGCCTGTGGTAAATGCAGCACTCAGTGAACTTGCTGCAGCAGCAGGATGCACTCTAATAAACACATGACAGTGAGGAGTTGTTTGTTCCTGCATCGGTGGGAAGACTATAAACTTCATTCAACAAGAAGAACTGCAGGAAACCAGTTTACTAGAATTTAGAAAAGCTGTATCTCAAATATATTGCGATCCTCAGATTATTGGTTAAAATGGGAACATAAAAATCTAGCGGTTTGCCCTGGTAGCTACAGTACATTAGTTAATTTACTTTTTAAGTAAAGTAGTACTTTTTAAGATTAGAATCCACATGTTTCCATCATATGGTATATTTGTGTGTTCCTGCTGATAAACTATTGAATACTATTATAAATATTATTATTAAGTGATAAGCTTAATTAAAGTCCTGAAGGCAGCAATGAGAGGAGTTTATTAAGAGAGGAGGAAAGAACAAAGTCATTAGAAGAATGGATGGGGAGGGTGGGGGAGTATTTTGAGATTATCACATATATAGTTGTGAGCGTACGAGTTGTTGCTAACGCTGTAGGCTCGCGTAGCGAGTCGCGGGCCTTGCGTAGCGAGGGCCGGGGCTCGCGCAGCGAGACGCGGGCCTCGCGAAGCGAGGGCACTGTGCCAGGTTCTCAGTTGCTGGCATGGAGCGCCAAAGGCGCTCCTTGCCAGCAACTGAGGACCCTCGCGAAGCGAGGGCCTCAGTTGCTGGCTTGGAGCGCCGCAGGCGCTCCATGCCAGCACCTGAGGACCTCGCAAAGCGAGGTCTTCAGTTGCAGCAACTGCGACCCTTGCAAAATTTCAAAAAAAGTTTACGTCGCAACACATTACGACACTCGCAAACAACATACGACACACGTTCACACACATTACGACACTCGCAAACAACATACGACACACGTTCACACACATTACGGCCTCGCAACACTCGGACGCAACTCGCGAACATTACAAAATTAAAAACACAATACATACACACAGCACATATATAAAAAGCTTACCTACACAAACAGGAAGCACCCAGGACCTCAAAAATGCAACTTACAACTTAATTGCACTCAAAATAAAAGAGTTTAGACACTAAATAGTTTGTTAAGCGACACAAAAAATGGCCGACGAATAAAACGAAAACGAGGCTACACACGCAAACACCATACGAGACACGTTACCACACATTACGACTTCGCAAACATCTGACGCAACACGCCGACATACAAACATTTAAAACTTAAGAAAGACACACAACAAACACATAAAAAGCTTACCTACAGCAAGAGGAACCAGCCAGCACCTCAAAAAAACAAGTTACACCTACATTTAAATCAAAATAAAACACTTTAGACACTAATACCATCGCTAAGCGAGAGAAAAAATGGCCGACGAACAAAACGAAAACGAGGCTTCAGACGTAACTACACTACACTTACTCGCAATAATGAAACACATACTATGCGGAACGTATCACAATCATATTAAACACCATTTTGAACAGTAATACGCAGAAAATGGCGGATGGAACGCAAATTGTAAGCTGGAACGCAAATAGCGCATGCGTATTGCGTTCTAACGGTCTCACTTTCCAGAACTTTCTACAAGTTTATAAATACTGCCTATTTCAAACAAAAAAATACATTTCTCCTCAGGTGATCAACGGAGTGACTTCTGAGATAACTGCTGCTTTTACTTGAGAAGACAATTCTTTACTAATTTACTACTTTGCATTGTGCAAATTACAAGTGAGAGGTAAGCTATAATATATTACATTTTATTATCAGGACAGGTCAAACAAATTAAAAAAAAAAATAGCATTTATGTAGTGACATATATGGCACATTTATGTGTATAGGCTCAAAAAAAAAATACGGTTCATTTAACAAAACAACAAAAAAACATAATTCAATATTAAAAAAAAATTAGCATTTATGTAGTGACATATATGGCACATTTATGTGTATAGGCTCAAAAAAAAATACGGTTCATTTAACAAAACAACAAAAAAACATAATTCAATATTAAACAGAGGTTTATGTATAGTGACATGTAACACGCACATATATGTCTATAATGTATAGTGACATCTGACACGCACATATATGTCTATAATGTATAGTGACATCTGACACGCACATATATGTCTATAATGTATAGTGACATCTGACACGCACATATATGTCTATAATGTATAGTGACATCTGACACGCACGTATATGTATAGAATGTATAGTGGCATGTGACATGCACATTTATGTGTATTGCCCCTGCATAGTGACATGTGACACGGACATATATGTGTATCATGTATATTGACATGTGACACACACATTTATGTGTACTGCCCCTTCATAGTGACATGTCACACGGACATATATGTGTATAATGTATAGTGACATGTGACACCCACATTTCTGTGTATTGCCCCTTCATAGTGACATGTGACACGGACATATATGTGTATAATGTATAGGGACATGTGACACGCACATTTCTGTGTATTGCCCCTTCATAGTGACATGTGACACGGACATATATGTGTATAATGTATATTGACATGTGACACACACATTTATGTGTACTGCCCCTTCATAGTGACATGTCACACGGACATATATCTGTATAATGTATAGTGACATGTGATACGCACATTTATGTGTATTGCCACTGCAACAAAATTAGCTTACAACAAAATCAGTAAACAACTACATTTAAATTACATTATATGTCATGTATACTGATATGTCACACGCACATATATGTGTATCATCTATAGTTACATCTCACACACACACATTTATGTGTGTTGGAAAAAAAATATATAAGGTTAATTTAACCATTTAAATATGAGTCATGTATACTGATATGTCACACGTACACAAAATAATTACATTAAACTATGGAATGTGCTTCATGTATGTGACATATGTGTGTAGCCCCCAACAAAAAATAAGGTTAATTTAAAAAAATTACACTACTATATTTCAATGACATTCATTTACTTCAAATCAATAGATCATATAAAGCTGAATCTTTTTATTTCTTTGAATATTCAAACAGACTCTGCATCAATAGCGTCTCTCAACAATTTGCACCGTGCACTGTGAAGCACAATCCCTTTTAAAGAACACCAACAAAGAAGAAGAGGTAAGATACAACAAGACATTACATGCTCAAAAGGCCATGCTTTGCTACATGAAAAATTATAAATATACAAATAACTATTTCACTTTCTTTTTCAAAAAGACACTACAAGAAGACCGGCGCATTAAGATTGGCAGGAGGGGACCGTCTGTCATTCAAAACTTCAAGCAAGGTAAAGTATTAAGTATAAACAAGAAAGAACCATGAGCCTCATTCAATTGCGACTTCCTCAATTGAATAGGGCTCTATATAAGCACATAACATATTTTTTATACAGAACTTTTTAGTTACTGAACTTCTAACCACAATCAAGGTTTTCAATAACTAAAAACTTTGCTCAATAAATATGTTATGTGATTATATAGAGCCCTCTTCAATTGGCAAAATTGCAATTCAATGAGGACCTATATATCTTTAATGGCCAAGGGCCTCACTCAAATGTGATTTGCCCATTTCAATAGGGCTCTATATAAGCACAGAGCATATTTTTTAAAGGAACTTTTTCTTTTGTGAACACGTTGCTTTTGGATACAAGTTCACTAAATACAAAATTACGTAAAAAAATATGCTGATATTGAGCTCTATTCCATTGGCCAAAACACAATTGAATGAGGAGCTCACAATATAACAAATGCAGTAACCAAAGGCCCTCATTCAATTGCTATTTTGGGCAATTCAATATGGCTATAAATAAGCACTTTTAGGCCCTTATTCTATTTTAACAAATATATGTGATGTGCTTATTTACAACCCTATTCAATTTTCAACATTGCAATTCAATGACGGCCTTAGAGTACTATTACATTGTAAAAAATGCAATTGAATGAGGGGCAAACTATGCAACATATGGTACACACAAAGGCCCTCATTCAATTGCAATTTGCCCAATTGAATAGGGCTCTAAATAACAACATAACTATTTTTTTAAAAGAAGTTTTTAGTTACTAAAAATATATCCAAAAGAAAGTTTTTAAATGACTAAAAACTTATTTAAAAAAATATGCTATGTGCTTATTTAGGGCACGATTCAATTAGCCAAATCGCAATTGAATGAGACACAAACTGCTACACACAAAACTGAATTTCTTATTCAATGTTTAACAACCTATAAGCCTTACAAAGAAGCAAAAATAAGAATAACAAAAGTGTTGCGCACCTAATAGCATTGTACAAAAAATCACACAAACTCATAGGAAACTAAATTAACATTCTTCTTTAATGTTTAACAACCTATAACCACTACAATCAAGAATAAATAACTTTTGCACAAGTGGTGCGCACCAAACAGGATTGTCAAAAACTAACACAAACACATAGCAAACTACATTAATTATATTATTTCATGGTTCACTAACTATAAGCATCCCAATAAAGGTTAAATAAGTATACCACAAGTGGTGTGCACAAAACAGGATTGTACAAAAAATAACATAAACACATAGCAAAATAAATTTATATTCTTATTTAATATATCACAACCCACAAGCCTTACTAAGAACCTTCAATAACAATAACAAAAGTTGTGGAATTGTACAGAAAGTAAAAAAAAAAAAAAGATAGAAAAAAATAACCATAACTGATACAATACAGTCAAATTAATACATTTTTCAATTATTTAAAAGACATTTCACTCAAACAACATTTTCTATTTTATATTACAACAGATACTGCGTGAAGACAATCGGACGAGGACTTTTTCCACAGGACCGGACCATCGGACGAGGACTCGGACCAGACCAGCAGACGAGGAATTTCAACACAGGACCAGACCAGCAGACGAGGAATTTCAACACAGGACCAGACCATCGGACGAGGACTTTCACCAACGGACCACAACATCGGACGAGGGATATCGCCACAGGACCACAACATCGGACGAGGGCTATCGCCACAGGACCACACCATCGGACGAGGACTTCCAACAGAGGACCACACCATTGGACACCGATTTTGAACCGAGGACCAACAAACATTCGGATTTAAATCACACTTCAACCAAGGTAAAGTATAATAAGTACTAAAGTATAAAACTAAAGAAACTGCTTTCAGTTGCATCTGTGTCAACAGAAAAATAAAATAATTAATTTAATATCTCCCTTATTTTATTTAAATTGCTACTATGCAATACATAGCTCAATAACCACATCACTTTTTTTTTTAGCAAAGAAGTTTTGCAGTGGAAAATATCTATCGTCAAACAACGTTTTTAATAAATAAAACCATTATTTTAAAAAAATATGTTACATGCTTATTTACAGCACTATTCCATTGGCCAAATTCTTAGCCAGTGAGGACAGGAATTATAAATTTAACTAAATATAAATGATACATTCTAAATATAAATGATACCTTAATGATTTGCCTTTTAGTTCACCAATTGTGCACAAGAATCTTTAACAGGAATTACAATTTTAAATATACACAATTACATTTACTTTTTTTTCCTTTACAGATTAATATGGCTGATAACGAGACCAAAGAAGAGAAGAAAAGACGTCAAACTAGAGAAAGACAAGAGAGATGGGCCGCCCAGCAGACACCGGAGGAGAAAGAAATTCGACGAGAAAAAGAACACAAAAGACTTGCAAATAAAAGAATATCAGATGCAAAAATGAAAGATACAACCAAAAAAAATAAAAAGATAATAAAGCATTTACAAACTGTTCCTAAAACATCAGATGACATTTTACAAGATACCAGTCAAGACAGACCAAAAAAAGCAACTACAAAAACAAAGCATTTACAAACTCTTACTAAAAACTTACAGCACATTTCAACCAAACAAGTCCAACATATACCAAGAAAAGCTACGAAAAAAACTAAACATTTAGAACCTGTTGTTGAAACATTTCATGACTTTTCATCTGATGAATATGAAAGTCAACATCCAATATGCTTTGCAAATTGTCCTTTACTGAAGTCTTTAGCAGTAGAGGTTCATAGTTGTGGGGACATGACTACTCAATGTCAATTTTGTGAGGCTTATTATTTTAAACAGGAGAGACCCCGAGATGGACAATTTATTAGTTGTTGTCAAAAAGGAAAGTTCAAACTTCCAGAAAGGAAACAATTTCCAACCTATTTACAAAATATTATGACTGAACCTACTTTTCCAAATTACAAAAATTTTAAGACAAACATAAGATCCTACAATAGTGCCATATCATTTGCATCTATGGGGGCAACATTGGCTGCTAATGTACCAGGACATGGTCCTTACTGTTTTAAAGTCCAAGGACAAATTTATCATCGGACTTCACATTTACATCCAGAGGAAGGAGAGCAAAGAAAATTCGCTCAACTATATGTCCTAGATACAATGGAAGCTGTTGACCAACGTATGCAGATGGAAGAAAATAAAAAATGCTTACCCAGTGTTTTTATAGAGCTAAATAACATTATGGACAACAATCCCTACAGTAAAGCTTACAAAAAATTGGCAGAAGTAGAAAATGAACAACTACTTCATGCACAAAGACATCAATTACCCATGCCAAAGGTTAATATGGTGCTTAAACGAGACAAACATACTGATAAACGTCGTTATAACTTGCCAACATCAAATGAGGTTGCAATGGTCTTTCAGAATGATGAAGGAGAACCACCATTTCAAAGAGACATTAGAGTATATCCCAGAAATGAGGACCAACCATTTATTAATATTAATATCTTAAGTCCAAATTTAGATCCAATGACATATCCCATCTTTTTCCCACACGGAGAGGCAGGTTGGCAACCAAAATTAACCCTTCCCAGTTACCCAAATGCTAAAGCCAGAATCCGAAATAATGTTTCTATGCTTGAATTTAAAGTTGCTAAAATTGCCATTAGAGATGAATTTAATCCAATTTTATGTGGTGGGAAACTAACACAACAAAGGATTATTGATTCATATTTGCAAGTTGAGGCAAATAATTTAAACTTTATAAAATATCAACAAGATAAACTACGTGTAGAACAATATTGTGGACTCATGGACTATGTTGCTGACGTGGCTACAAGCAGAGACATGACAGCTGGCAAAGCCATCATTTTACCATCTTCCTTTCAAGGATCTCCTCGAAATATGAGAGAAAGATACAATGATGCTATGGCTATTGTGACAAAATTTGGAAAAACAGATTTATTTGTGACATTTACATGTAATCCACAATGGCCAGAAATTAATCAAAATCTACTTCTTGGACAAAGTGCTTCAGATCGACCAGATTTAGTAGCCAGAGTTTTTAAGATCAAATTAAATGAATTAATACGTTACTTCACTATAAATCAGTTATTTGGCAAATGTCTTGCTTATGTATATACCATTGAATTTAAAAAAAGAGGCCTTCCACATGCACATCTTCTCATAATACTTCAAGAGAAAGATAAATTAGATACTTCGGACAAAATGGATGCAGTCATAGTTGCTGAACTACCAGATCCAGAACTATATGGTAGACTATATGAGATTGTTACTCATCGCATGATTCATGGACCCTGTGGAGACCTTAATCCACAATCACCATGTATGGAAAATAATCAATGTTCAAAAGATTTTCCAAAAGATTATAGAGACAAAACATATGCAAATTGTGATGGATATCCACTTTATAAAAGAAGAGAAGGAGATAGTGCCATTATTCGTGGAAAAAAAGTGGACAATAGATATGTAGTACCCTACAATCCACATTTACTCATGAAGTACAACGCCCACATCAACGTAGAAGCCTGCACTTCCATCAAATCCATTAAATATGTCTACAAATATATTTACAAAGGTTACGATGCAGCTACTGTAGTCGTCAAAAGTGCAGACAACCCTGAAAGTAGTGAGTTAGTACATGATGAACTTGCATCTCATGTAGATGCTCGCTATGTCAGTGCGCCAGAAGCTATGTGGCGGCTTTTAAAATTTGAAATGCATGATAGATCACATGCAGTATATAGTTTAGCAGTACATTTGCCACAACGACATTTAGTCTATTTCCATGCTGGAAATGAAATGAATGCATTGGCCCAAAGTGAAGATCGTCACACTACACTAACTGCATGGTTTGCATTAAATTCCACTGATGCTCAAGCAACACAATACTTATATATTGAAATTCCATATCACTATGTTTTTGTGAATGGATTATGGAGAGCAAGAAAAACCAGAGGCAATAAAATAATTCCACGAATTTACACAGTCAGTCCAAGAGATGTTGAACGATTTTGCTTACGGATATTACTTTTAAATGTTCCAGGAGCACAGAGTTTTGAACAATTAAGAACTGTTAATGACATTGTATATGAATCCTTCCATTTAGCTGCAAGACATAGAAACTTACTCGCTGATGATACAGAGTGGGAAAGATGTTTAGAAGAAGCAGCACAATGTCAAATGCCACGACAGATGAGAGAACAATTTGCTTTTATTTGTATCTTCTCAAATGCTCCAAATGCATTAGCTTTGTGGGAGACTTTTAAAAGTAATATGGCTGAAGACTTTATGCGACGATACAATGAACCCATTGCACACTTAAAAGCCTTAATGGAAATTCAAGAAGTCTTTTTAACTCATGGATTAAGTTGTGCAAGTTTTAATTTGCCTGATCCAGGTCTAATAGATGACATTAACTTTGAAGACTATGACATTCAACTACAAGCAGAAAGAACAGAAGAAAGACTTGCAACTTTAAATACACTACAATTGCAAGCATTTCATGCCATTAAAAATGCTATAGATGATGACATGGTGACAGAGCGTTATTTCTATCTTGATGGACCTCACGGATCAGGGAAAACATATTTGTACAATTTATTAATGAGTTCAGTACGAGCACAAGGAAAAATAGCAATGGCGTTTGCCACTACTGGAATTGCTGCACTTTTATTAGAAGGTGGAAGAACTGTTCATAGTGGATTTAAACTGCCAGTGCCTATTTTGGAAAATTCTGTGTCAGATATTCGCATGACATCCTTACAAGCAAAGAAATTGAAGAAATGTAAATTAATTATAATAGATGAGGCCACAATGATGTCATGCTATGCCCTCCAATGTATTGACCGTTTGCTTCGTGAAGTCATGGATAATATTTTTCCATTTGGTGGAAAGGTAATGTTGTTGGGTGGCGATTTTAGACAAACATTACCTGTCGTTGTACATGGAAATCGAACAGACATTATTGAAACATGTATAAAGTCAAGTACAGTATGGAAACATTTTACCCATCTTCAACTGCAACAAAATATGAGATCAGAAGGCCAAACTGATTTCAATGATTGGCTTATTAAAATTGGAGAAGGCAGAACAGAAAAAATTCTACATTTACCTGACGACACTGTAGAGATCCCACCTCATATGATTTGTCAACAAGATATTATATCGGCTATATTTGAAGGGAGCATAAATAACGAAGAATATTCCGAGCTTGCCAACCAAGTTATACTGACGTGTAAAAATAAAGATGCATTAATACTCAATAATGAAATCTTTAAAAAAATTAATGCACCACAAAGAAATTATCACAGTGCTGATTCTGTATTTGCTGATGACAATGAAAGTCAGGCTAACTTTTCAACTGAATTCATTAACTCTTTAACTCCTTCTGGAATGCCACCACATATTTTGCAGCTAAAGAAAGGTGCAATTATCATGTTACTGCGAAATATGAACCCCAAAAAAGGCCTATGCAATGGCACAAGATTAATTGTTCAACAATTAAAGGACCATTTTATAGATGCTGAAATTTTAACTGGGACCCATAAAGGAGAGAGAGTTTTCATACCAAGAATAGATTTAGCACCAAGTGAAAGTAGTCTCCCTTTTATACTTCAAAGAAGACAGTTTCCCATTATTATTGCATTTGCCATGACCATTAATAAATCACAAGGTCAAACTTTCAAATCTGTGGGTATTTACTTGGAAGAACCAGTTTTTGCACATGGTCAATTGTACGTTGCGTTGTCACGCTGCAAAAATCCACAGGCTATTAAAGTTTACATTGAAAACAATGAAAGTCAAGGTGATTTATTAGAAGATGGACGTATTTTTACTAAAAACATTGTCTACTATGAAGTACTATGACTTTGCAGGATACAAACTAAAGCCATGCAAACATTTTGAAAAAACATTCAAAAATACAAAACAATTGGTTGTTTAATTCAGTCATAATTAATGGAAGTCATGTTTATGGATAATTTGCCTCACAAAATATTTGCCTTGCATTTCTATGAAAAATTATGTTAAAATGTTAAGTCACTATGTTAATGTTTCTAATGTTACAAGTTTAAAAACAATATTTTCAAGTTATTTCATTCAACATATTACAAAGTTCATGTTAAGAGCTCAAGCACCTTTTAAGTCACAATGTAAATATTCTATGTTATCTTAAGATTACTACCTACATTAATGTTTATCGACAGTTTATGTGCTCTGTAATGAATTACTTTAATTACGTACGGTTTAAGGAGAGTTTTTACTGTATGCCTTCCTCTACATTCAATGTATATTAAACTTAACAATTATTCTGATATAAATTGCATGTTAATACTGATTAATTTAAAGTAAAACTGTTTTTACATTCAAATGTTAATACTTTTAATTGAAAATTATGTTACAAAATGTTTTAACTATGTTCCTGTTTATAATGTTCAAAATTAGACAAATGTTTTGCAAAAATTACAAAGTTACATAAAAAATAAAGTTCAATTTTAAAAATATATACTTTCAACGTTATTGCTTACATATATTTTAAACTTCATGTTAAAATTCGCCACGTTTAAGAAACTCTTTTTACTTTTTACTTTTCTCTGGATTATATGTATATTAAACTGAACAATTCTTCAGATACAAATTTCATTTTAAAAAACCATTACATCAACTTTTTAAAAAAATACATGTTCATATCGCAATACTTACAAGGGTCAAAAATATATTTAAATAACTAAACAACTTCACAAACATATACATCACATTGCCGTCATTTTTTGACGGGCAAGTCGCTAGTAGCATATAATGGGGTGCATTCATTATACATTGGAGTGGTGACAAGCGGTGATGGGGAGGCCAGCAAGGAGTGAGTTGCAGTAGTGAAGCTAAGATGTGATGATAGAATTTGAAGATTAAATGTATCTTGTGTCATCTGACATATATTGGAGATATTTTTAAAATGATATAGAAAAGATTTGGTGAGTGAATATATACGAGGAATGAAGTGCAGGTATATAATTTGCGAGAGATAAAAAAAAACTGGATAAATCTAATCAAAATTCAAAGATTTTTGTAACTTTAGCTTTTCTTTTTAAACTGTCTTCATGAAACCTTTTAAAGAAATTATATCTTTTATCATGTATTCATTTATCAAGTATTTTGTGAAAGTCTTAGCTTAATTTAAAAGCATTTTAATCTTACTTGGAAAAACTTGTATGGGCTGCAATCTTAAGAATTGTAGATTGAAGAAAACCTTGTTAGTGAATTTTCCATAGAGGAAGTCACTTAGCTATTACATTCCTTCTGCTGCAAATCCTTATGAGTAAACCCTCACGAGTGATCGCTAGATATGAACTGTTCCCTGCCATATGGGAGATTTTGCAGAAAGTGTGACTACACTGCTTCCGTAAGAGCTTATGTCTAAATGTAATTGTTCTAATAATGCTCTGCAGATGCTCATACTGAGACTAACCTTTACATATAAAAACTGAACCTCCTGCAAGAGCAGAAAAAACCCTTATGAGAACACTTAAAAGACTATTAAGGAGCTACAAGTATCCCAGTAGGACCAATCAGACTAGCCTAATTAAACAATTTATAAGGATTCTAATAAAATAAAATGTAGGCATTGTGATTGTGGCACAATTCATGTGTGTTTTTTAATGACTTTCTGTCACATGTGTTTAGGCAGAAATCACATTGTAAATGTTAAGATGCCTGACATGGCAACATAAAGCAGATATTATGATTTTGTTTCAGTGCGTCAAGCCATATTTATTATAAATATTCCTCCAGTCAGAATGAATTGATTATGTCATTTAGTGTTTGTAAAAATCTAAAAGGGACTACATCAGTGATTTTCGTCTCCAGTCCTCATATACCAATAATAGGGCCTATATTATGCATATCCTTGCTTGGGCACAAGTGAGTTACTCAAAGGCTCAGTGATGCTGATAAGCCACCTGTGCTTGAACAATTTAAAATTCAGCATCACTCTCATACTCTCATTCCTCTTCTTCTTTCTCCTACTTCAGCTCGGTCATCTACGTTTCTTCCCCAGGCTGCACCTATCTCTCCCACTATCTTTTTACCTCTTCTCCTAATCTCACTCTTCCCTCCATCACAGACCAACAAATAAATGATACAGTCACACTACTTTCTCAACGATAAACTCACAGACACACTCACACAAACACTTTTTTCATTTAATGTTGTGATTAAGCAGTAGGTGAATGTTTTTGCTGAAAAAAAATATATACTATGTAAGGTTTTTGTATAGTATAGGGTGCAAGGGTAATGAAATGATGGTTTATGGAATATTGAAGGGTATAAACTTCTACTCTACCTTAGCACTGGGGAACTGTAGGTTAGCTCCTGCAGCAAGTCAATGGGCCTCATTAAATTGTCCAAATACTTGTTACTGAAGCCCGTAATGTAGCCAAAAGTTACTGCTATTAAATTGGCCTTTTCCAGCTACCCGCAATCAATTTGAAAGCTACAGGCTGAGAATTCCTACTGGCTGTCAAAATCGTAACTCCGATCTATTAAAGCATTTGATCTTTCAGGGCCGCAGATGTTACGATTGCTAAAATCGCTATTAAATTGCAACAATTCAGCAAGCCCACAATTGCATTCAAACCCCTAAATGGCAAATGTAGCCAAAAATTCTATGAGTACTAGAAAGGACTTGCCAGAGTGTTAAACACCTGTTCGTAGTACTGTAAAAGCAAATATAACCACAATACTGGACATTAAAATATGGGGAATGAAAGACATTAGAATTAATTGCACAACAGTCTCAAGCTGGCAAATCTGCAATAAAAATATTTTTTAAAGTTTAATTTCTGTGTTATATCGATCCCAGCAATCAATGGGTTAATGCATCTGTGAACTTGCATGGACTAGAAAATTAGACTTGTTGAATTTTTTATATTGCAACATTTCTGGATTGTGAGTCTGATCACTAAATGGACTTCTAAACACTCACCCATTGTGGTTTAAACCCCATGTACTAATGTCATGATGACGGCCTCATTTAATATTGGCTGTGTCTATATTGAAATTTACAGGCTTGCTTAATTGATCATAATCATGGCATGTAGTTGCAGGCTTTTTTAATTTAATCGCTCATTAACTGCTGCAAATTTCATGAGAATTTAATGAGGTCCTGTATTTTCTTATGAATAAAGTATAAATAATTATTTTCATGTAAAAAAAGAGGAAAAATATCTCATGCAACGACATGTACAAGATTTATTAGTAAAGTGATAATTTTCCTTTTTCTGACACTGATCTTCACACAAACAATTACGTCATTCCAGCAACAACCTATCACATATAATAGTTGTCAAACTGTGAGACGTTGTCACGATTTGCGAGCTTGGGGATGCAGTTCTGGCTGTAAACGCAGACCTTGCAAGGCGACGGCCCACATTTGCGGAGGTGGAGGCTCTAAGGCGCCTCACTTTGTAAGAAACCCCCCCACAAAACCATTAACTCACAGCACTTAATCCTCTCCTTCCCTTGTGTCTCTCTTCCCCTCCTCTTCTCCCTCATTGCCTGTGAACTAACATTATGAGCTGCAGGATTTAGAAAAAAAAATACCCAAGGTTGCAAAACAATGCACTAAACCCCAGAGCCGCACAAACACAAAAACTCAAAAAACACACTGATACAGTAATAAATAAAAAAAAACGTACCCACAGCTCGGTGGGACAGCCAGGACGCCTGGAAGTGAGGTTACACAAAAATTTAACCCAAAATTGCCCAGTTTCGGCAGTCGACAATCGGCTTAGCGAGAAAAAAACTGGCAGCCGAAAAAAAATAAAACAAGGCTCTACTACCCCGGACAGCGCAAAACAATGCCAGCCACGTACAACTTAGCCAAGAGATCAGCTCGGAACCCCGCATTACCCCTTGCAACAGGAGTCCGATCCGACTCCTGATGTGTGCCCACATTAAGCCCATGCTGGGAGTCCACATGGGGGAACCGCACGGCATTGACCCGACATTAACCCTTGCAGTGGGGGTCATGATAGTGTCCCCAACTGCATTTAAAAGGTGTTAAGCCCCTGGCACACAAATAGTTAATGCCAACAGCGGGGGTACTTTAAGTACCACCACCTAACATTAACCCCAATGCTGGGGATCACCACATTAACCCCAAATTAACCCTTCCTCCAATAAAAAATTGAATTTACCGCCTTGCTGGTCTTTAAAGGACCCGTGATAAAAACATGAACCCTATCACTCATGAGGCTCTATAAAGAGGACCATCAGCACCTAAATAACCCTGTCACTCATGGGGACAATATAGACCCCATAATTCCTTAATTAACCCTGTCACTCATGGGGGTCAATACAGAACCCCATAATCCCTTAATTAACCCTGGAACTCATGGGGACAATACAGACCCCTTAATCCCTTAATTAACCCTGGAACTCATGTGGGTCAATACAGACCCCCATAAGCCCTTAATTAACCCTGTCGCTCATAAGGGCCAATACAGACCCCCATAAGCCAATAATTAACTCTATCAGTCCAATATGCGTCTATATAGACTATCGGACACTAATTAACCCATGTAATAACACTATACGTGCCATGAGGGTCATCCAGGACTCTCATGACACAAAGTGTAAGCACTACACTATTAACCCCAATTATACCCTATTATCCTAACCCTGTGCCTATTTAATCATAACAGTACACATTTAACCGTAACAGTGCCTATATAAATTAACTGGGCCTATTGGAACCTATCTGGGCCTATTTAACCGCATCAAAGCCTATTTAACACAGCCTCTTGTGGGGGGTCTATACAGACCCTCATAAGCCTCTATTTTAACCCATAAAAAGACCCATATGGGGCAGTGAAAACCCTAACATTAACAATATAAATGCCATGACGGTCCTCAAGGACCCTCGTGACACTAAGTAAAAACACTACACTACACTATACCCCCCAATAACCATTACATCTAAAATAACCCCCCTCTACACTAACATGTTAACACCTACACTACCTACCACCTAATAAACCCCCCACCCCACTGATTACAAAAAATAATAAAACCTAAATCACAAAAAATAATAAAACCTAAGTCACAGAAAATAAAAAATCTACATTACAGAAAATAAAAAAAACTTAAGTCACAAAAATAAAAAATCAACATTGCAGAAAATAAAAAACCTACATTACAACCCCCTTCCACACCTGAAAAGGAAATACATTCAGAATAAATAGACTACATGACATTACAATACAAATAAAATACAATACCCCCTTTATAAAATACATTAAATCCTATCTAAATACATACATAACCGCCTATCTAAAATACATTAAATCCTATCTAAAATACACACATACCCAACTATCTAAAATACATTTAATCCTATCTAACATACATACATATCCCCTATCTAACATTCATTAAATCCTATCTACATCCACAAACCCTAAATCTAACCTAAAATAAAATAATTAAGTAGACTTACCTTTGCAGATGTCCCTTCAGATCGGCCCCCTAGTAAAAAAACAAACAAATTAGCACAACACAGTACATACAATAAAGAAACATTCTAAATATTCTAAATATTCTACTCACCTTTCCGGCATGTCCCTTTATTTCTAATTTTCTTTTCCGGCGTGGCCCCTGTTAAAAAAAAGCATTAGATTACTATACATGAATACACACACACACAAAATAAATTAAAATAAACATATATACATTGAACTTACCTTGGCATGTTGTCCCTCTGCTCCTCAACCTTCTGCCCACCTCGGCCTGGAAGAATCCGCTCTCTAAGAAAAAAGAAAAAACGGAGGTCCGCACTAATGGACCTCCCCAATGCTAATGAGGCCCCTAGAACATTTTTCAGAAGAAAAATGCCAATGGCATCTTCTGATTGGCTGAAAATGCTGTCAATAAAATTCCAGCCAATCACAAGGTGCCAAGGTGTAAGCCAATCAGAATGGGATACAACCCCATATCCCATTCTGATTGGCCAATGCACCTGTCAATCTTCTTTACACCAATCAGAAGGCTTTATTGCCTTTAGCCAATCACAATGGTATACACCCTCAGGGAGTGTTTGGCTGGAGGCATCAGCATATTGATTGGCTGCAGTCTAATTGACAGTGACAACATGCAATCAGAAGGTGCTATTCCTTTCTTCCAAACACAATGGAAAACACCCCCATGAAGTGATTGGCTGAAGACATCTGTACCTTCTGATTGATGTAATCTGATTGACAGTGACAACAGCCAATCAGAAGGTGCAGATACCTTCAGCAAATCACCCCATAATACTGTATCCCTTTGTGATTGGCTGAAGGGAACAGCACCTTCTGTTTGGCTGTTGCCATTGTCAATTAGACTGCAGCCAATTAGAATGCTCTGATGCCTCCAGTCAATCACCCAGTGGAGGTGTATCCGAATGTAATTATCTGAAGGCAATATAGCCTTCTGATTGGTTTAAAAAGATTGACATGTGCATTAGCCAATCCGAATGGATTATGGGGGTGTATGGCTCACACCTTGGTGCCTTCTGATTGGCTGAAATTTGATTGACAAAGTTTTCAGCCAATCATAAGGAGCCATTGCCAATTTTCTTCCGGAAAAGGCTCTTGGGGCCTCATTAGCATCGTGGGAACAATATAGACACTCATGGGAACAATATAGACCCCATAATCCCTTAATTAACCCTGTCACTCATGGGGGTCAATACAGACCCCCATAAACCCTTAATTAACCTGTCCCTCATGGGGGTAAATACAGACCCCCATAATCCCTTATTTAACCCTGGAACTCATGGGGACAATACAGACCCCTTAATCCCTTAATTAACCCTGGAACTCATGTGGGTCAATACAGACCCCCATAATCCTTTAATCAACCCTGCCACTCATGGGGGTCAATGAAGACCCCCATAATCCCTTAATTAACCCTGACACTCATGGGGGTCAAAACCGATCCCCATAATCCATTAATTAACATTGTTACTCATAGGGGTCAATACAGACCCCCATAAGCCCTTCATTAAACTTGTCACTCATGGGGGTCAATTCAGACCCCCATAAACCCTTAATTAATTCTGTCACTTATGGTGGTCAATGAAGACCCCCATAAGCCCTTAATTAACCCTGTCGCTCATAGGGGCCAATACAGACCCCCATAAGCCAATAATTAACTCTATCAGTCCAATATGGGTCTATATAGTGTATATAATTAACCCATGTAATAAAACTATACGTGCCATGAGTGTCATCCAGGACCCTCATGACACAAAGTGTAAACACTACACTATTAACCCCAATTATACCCTATTATCCTAACCCTGGGCCTATTTAATACTAACAGTACACATTTAACCCTAACAGTACATATATAACCTAACTGGGCCTATTGGACCCTAACTGGGCCTATTTGACCGCATCAAAGCCAATTTAACATTGCAGAAAATAAAAAACCTACATTACAACCCCCCTCCACTACAGAAAATAAAAAGAAATGACACACCTGAAAAGGAAATACATACAGAATATATAGACTACATGACAATACAATACAAATAAAATGCAATACCCCCCTATATAAAATACATTAAATCCTATTTAACATACACACATACCCCCTATCTAACATTCATTAAATCCTATCTACATCCACAAACCCTAAATCTAACCTAAAATAAATAAGTAAACTTACCTTTGCAGATGTCCCTTCACATCGGCCCCCTAGTGAGAAAAAAACAAACAAATGAGTGCAACACAGTACATACAATAAAGAAACATTCTAAATATTCCAAATATTCTACTCACCTTTCCAGCATGTCCCATCATTCTTATTTTCTTTTCCGGTGTGGCCCCTGTTAAAAATAAACATTAGCAGCCTTATTAAATTCCAGCCTCATAATTAAGAGGCTTCTACTTAAACCCAACGTACTGCAAAATTTCTGAAAGTTACAACGCTATTAAATTAGCCCTGCTGCGAGCAACACGTGAGCTACGCAGCAGGGCCGTCTGTATCAACACAGCAGGCTCCCGCACCTCATCAATTGCTGCAGGTGTCCTAAACAGGACCTCAGCGGCAGTCCTGTCCTGCCGTGGGGGGAGCTCCAACTACCACCCGGCACCTAAAATTAACCCCCCTCTATGCGGGGGTCCCCATCGGGCCCCCCAAAATGTCCCCACATTAACACCTTGCTGCAGGGGTCCATAAGGACCCCCACAGCCCCCACACATTAACCCCTTGCAGCGGGGGGCACCGATCAGGCCCACGCTGCTTTTAAAACTTTTAAATTCCCTGCTGCAGCTCCTTAAAGGGCCCACTGCAAACTATAAACAATCCCGGCCGCGGCACCTAAAGTTAACCCCTCTCTATGCTGGGGGTCCCCATCGGGACCACCAAAGTGTTCCCACATTAACCCCTTGCTGCAGGGGTCCATAGGGACCCCCGTAGCCACCACACATTAACCCCTTGCAGAGGGGGTCCCTGATCGGGACAGATCGTGAACCCACTGCATTTAGATTTTTTAATTTCCTGCCTCGCGGGTGCTTAAAGGACTGTAAAGGTCCTGAAAGGATTTGCACTAAAAATATTAGCCCCAGGCATCTAAAATTAACAACATAGCTCATGGGGGACAATACAGACCCCCATAAGACCTTAATTAACCCTATAACTCATGGGGGTCACTACAGACCCCCATAAGCACTTAATTAACCCTATAAATCATGGGGGTCAATACAGACCCCCATAAGGCCTTAATTAACCCTATAACTCATGGGGATCAATACAAAACCACATAAGCACTAAATTACCCCTGTAACTAATGGGGGTCAATACAGACCCCCATAAGCACAATAATTAACCCTATAACTCATGGGGGTCAATACAGACCCCCATAAGGTCTTAAATAACCCTATAACTCATGGGGATCAATACAGACCCCCATAAGCACTGAATTAACCCTATAACTCATAAGGGCCAATACAGACTCCCATAAGGCCTTAATTAACCCTATAAATCATAAGGGTCAATACAGACCCCCATAAGCACAATAATTAACCCTATAACTCATGGGGGTCAATACACACACACCCATAAGGCCTTAATTAACCCTATGACTCATGGGGGTCAATACAGACCTCCATAAGCCAATAATTAACCCTATAATTCATGGGGGTCAATACAGACCCCATAAGCAATTCATTAACCCTGTAACTCATGTGGGTCAATACAGACCCCCATAAGGCCTTAATTTACCCTATAACTCATTGGGGTCAATACAGACCACCATAAGCCTTAATTAACCCTGTCACTCATGGGTGTCAATACAGACGCCCATAAGGCCTTAATTAACCCTGTAATTCATGGGGGTCAATACAGACCCCCATAAACACTTAATTAACCCTATAACTCGTGGGGGTCAATACAGACCCCCATAAGGCCATAATTAACCCTATAACTCATGGGGATCAATACAAACCCCTGTAAGCACTGAATTAACCCTATAACTCATGGGGGTCAATACAGACTCCCATAATGCCTTAATTAACCCTATAACTCATAAGGGTCAATACAGACCCCCCATAAGCACAATAATTAACCCTATAACTCATGGGGGTCAATACACACACCCATAAGGCCTTAAATAACCCTATGACTCATAAGGGTCAATACAGACCTCCATAAGCAAATAATTAACCCTATAATTCATGGGGTTCAATACAGACCCCCATAAGCAATTAATTATCCCTATAACTCATGTGTGTGAATACAGACCCCCATAAGGCTTTAATTTACCCTATAACTCATGGGGGGTCAATAAAGACCACCAAAAGCCTTAATTAACCCTGTCACTCATGGGGGTCAATACAGACCCCCATAAGGCCTTAATTAACCCTGTAATTCATGGGGGTCAATACAGACCCCCATAAGCACTTAATTAACCCTATAACTCATGGGGGTCAATACAGACCCCCATAAGGCCATAATTTATCCTATAACTCATGGGGGTCAATACAGACCACCATAAGCCTTAATTAACCCTGTCACTCGTGGAGGTCAATACAGACCCCCATAAGCACAATAATTATTCCTATAACTCATGGGTGTCAATACAGAACCCCATAAGCCTATAATTAACCCTATAATTCATGAGGGTCAATACAGACCCCCATAAGGCCTTAATTAACCCTGTCACTCATGAGGGTCAATACAGACCCCCATAAGCACAATACTTATCCCGATAACTCATGGGTGTCAATACAGAACCCCATAAGCCTATAAGTAACCCTATCATTCTTGGGGGTCAATACAAACCCCCATAAGGCCTTAATTTACCCTATAACTCATGGGGGTCAATACAGACCACTGTAAGCTTTAATAAACCCTGTAACTCATGGGGGTCAATACAGACCCCCTTAAGCACAATAATTATCCCTATAACTCATGGGGGTCAATACAGAACCCCATAAGCCTATAATTAACCCTATAACTCATGGGTGTCAATACAGACCCCCATAAGGCCTTAATTAACCCTGTCACTCATGGGGGTCAATACAGACCCCCATAAGCACAATAATTATCCCTATAACTCATGGGTGTCAATACAGAACCCCATAAGCCTATAATTAACCCTATAATTCATGGGGGTCAATACATACCCAGATAATGCCTTAATTAACCTCGTCACTCATGGGGGTCAATACAGACCCCCATAAGCACAATAATTAACCCTATAACTTATGGGGGTCAATACAGACCCCCATAAGGCCTTAATTAACCCTATAACTCATGGGGATTAATACAGACCCCCATAAGCACTGAATTAACCCTATAACTCATGGGGGTAAAAACAGACTCCCATAAGGCCTTAATTAACCCTATAACTCATAAGGGTCAAAACAGACCCCCATAAGTACAATAATTAACCCTTAAACTCATAGGGGTCAATACAGACACCCATAAGGCCTTAATTAACCCTATAACTCATGGGGATCAATACAGACCCCTATAAGCACTGAATTAACCCTATAACTCATGGGGGTCAATACAAACTCCCATAAGGCCTTAATTAACCCTATAACTCTAAGGGTCAATACAGACCCCCATAAGCACAATAATTAACCCTATAACTCATGGGGGTTAAAACAGACCCCCATAAGGCCTTAATTAACCCTATAACTTATGGGGATAAATACAGACCCCTATAATCACTGAATTAACCCTATAACTCATGGGGGTCAATACAGACTCCCATAAGGCCTTAATTAACCCTATAACTCATAAGGGTCAATACAGACTCCCATAAGGCCTTAATTAACCCTATAAATCATAAGGGTCAATACAGACCCCCATAAGCACAATAATTAACCCTATAACTCATGGGGGTCAATACACACACCCATAAGGCCTTAATTAACCCTATGACTCATGGGGGTCAATACAGACCTCCATAAGCCAATAATTAACCCTATAATTCATGGGGGTCAATACAGACCCCATAAGCAATTCATTAACCCTGTAACTCATGTGGGTCAATACAGACCCCCATAAGGCCTTAATTTACCCTATAACTCATTGGGGTCAATACAGACCACCATAAGCGTTAATTAACCCTGTCACTCATGGGTGTCAATACAGACGCCCATAAGGCCTTCATTAACCCTGTAATTCATGGGGGTCAATACAGACCCCCATAAACACCTAATTAACCCTAAAACTCGTGGGGGTCAATACAGACCCCCATAAGGCCTTAATTTACCCTATAACTCATGGGGGGTCAATAAAGACCACCAAAAGCCTTAATTAACCCTGTCACTCATGGGTGTCAATAGAGACCCCCATAAGGCCTTAATTAACCCTCTAATTCATGGGGGTCAATACAGACCCCCATAAGCACTTAATTAACCCTATAACTCATGGGGGTAAATACAGACCCCCATAAGGCCATAATTTATCCTATAACTCATGGGGGTCAATACAGACCACCATAAGCCTTAATTAACCCTGTCACTCGTGGAGGTCAATACAGACCCCCATAAGCACAATAATTATTCCTATAACTCATGGGTGTCAATACAGAACCCCATAAGCCTATAATTAACCCTATAATTAATGAGGGTCAATACAGACCCCATAAGGCCTTAATTAACCCTGTCACTCATGAGGGTCAATAAAGACCCCCATAAGCACAATACTTATCCCGATAACTCATGGGTGTCAATACAGAACCCCATAAGCCTATAAGTAACCCTATCATTCTTGGGGGTCAATACAAACCCCCATAAGGCCTTAATTTACCCTATAACTCATGGGGGTCAATACAGACCACTGTAAGCTTTAATAAACCCTGTAACTTGTGGGGGTCAATACAGACCCCCTTAAGCACAATAATTATCCCTATAACTCATGGGGGTCAATACAGAACCCCATAAGCCTATAATTAACCCTATAACTCATGGGTGTCAATACAGACCCCCATAAGGCCTTAATTAACCCTGTCACTCATGGGGGTCAATACAGACCCCCATAAGCACAATAATTATCCCTATAACTCATGGGTGTCAATACAGAACCCCATAAGCCTATAATTAACCCTATAATTCATGGGGGTCAATACATACCCAGATAATGCCTTAATTAACCTCGTCACTCATGGGGGTCAATACAGACCCCCATAAGCACAATAATTAACCCTATAACTTATGGGGGTCAATACAGACCCCCATAAGGCCTTAATTAACCCTATAACTCATGGGGATTAATACAGACCCCCATAAGCACTGAATTAACCCTATAACACATGGGGGTCAATACAGACTCCCATAAGGCCTTAATTAACCCTATAACTCATAAGGGTCAATACAGACCCCCATAAGTACAATAATTAACCCTTAAACTCATAGGGGTCAATACAGACACCCATAAGGCCTTAATTAACCCTATAACTCATTGGGATCAATACAGACCCCTATAAGCACTGAATTAACCCTATAACTCATGGGGGTCAATACAGACTCCCATAAGGCCTTAATTAACCCTATAACTCTAAGGGTCAATACAGACCCCCATAAGCACAATAATTAACCCTATAACTCATGGGGGTTAAAACAGACCCCCATAAGGCCTTAATTAACCCTATAACTTATGGGGATAAATACAGACCCCTATAATCACTGAATTAACCCTATAACTCATGGGGGTCAATACAGACTCCCATAAGGCCTTAATTAACCCTATAACTCATAAGGGTCAATACAGACTCCCATAAGGCCTTAATTAACCCTATAACTCTAAGGGTCAATACAGACCCCCATAAGCACAATAATTAACCCTATAACTCATGGGGGTTAAAACAGACCCCCATAAGGCCTTAATTAACCCTATAACTTATGGGGATAAATACAGACCCCCATAAGCACTGAATTAACCCTATAACTCATGGGGGTCAATACAGACCCCCATAAGGCCTTAATTTACCCTATAATTCATTGGGGTCAATACAGACCACCATAAGCCTTAATTAACCCTGTCACTCATGGGGGTCAATACAGACCCCCTTAAGCACAATAATTATCCCTATAACTCATGGGGGTCAATACAGAACCCCATAAGCCTATAATTAACCCTATAACTCATGGGTGTCAATACAGACCCCCATAAGGCCTTAATTAACCCTGTCACTCATGGGGGTCAATACAGACCCCCATAAGCACAATAATTATCCCTATAACTCATGGGTGTCAATACAGAACCCCATAAGCCTATAATTAACCCTATAATTCATGGGGGTCAATACATACCCAGATAATGCCTTAATTAACCTCGTCACTCATGGGGGTCAATACAGACCCCCATAAGCACAATAATTAACCCTATAACTTATGGGGGTCAATACAGACCCCCATAAGGCCTTAATTAACCCTATAACTCATGGGGATTAATACAGACCCCCATAAGCACTGAATTAACCCTATAACTCATGGGGGTAAAAACAGACTCCCATAAGGCCTTAATTAACCCTATAACTCATAAGGGTCAAAACAGACCCCCATAAGTACAATAATTAACCCTTAAACTCATAGGGGTCAATACAGACACCCATAAGGCCTTAATTAACCCTATAACTCATGGGGATCAATACAGACCCCTATAAGCACTGAATTAACCCTATAACTCATGGGGGTCAATACAGACTCCCATAAGGCCTTAATTAACCCTATAACTCTAAGGGTCAATACAGACCCCCATAAGCACAATAATTAACCCTATAACTCATGGGGGTTAAAACAGACCCCCATAAGGCCTTAATTAACCCTATAACTTATGGGGATAAATACAGACCCCTATAATCACTGAATTAACCCTATAACTCATGGGGGTCAATACAGACTCCCATAAGGCCTTAATTAACCCTATAACTCATAAGGGTCAATACAGACTCCCATAAGGCCTTAAGTAACCCTATAAATCATAAGGGTCAATACAGACCCCCATAAGCACAATAATTAACCCTATAACTCATGGGGGTCAATACACACACCCATAAGGCCTTAATTAACCCTATGACTCATGGGGGTCAATACAGACCTCCATAAGCCAATAATTAACCCTATAATTCATGGGGGTCAATACAGACCCCATAAGCAATTCATTAACCCTGTAACTCATGTGGGTCAATACAGACCCCCATAAGGCCTTAATTTACCCTATAACTCATTGGGGTCAATACAGACCACCATAAGCGTTAATTAACCCTGTCACTCATGGGTGTCAATACAGACGCCCATAAGGCCTTCATTAACCCTGTAATTCATGGGGGTCAATACAGACCCCCATAAACACCTAATTAACCCTAAAACTCGTGGGGGTCAATACAGACCCCCATAAGGCCTTAATTTACCCTATAACTCATGGGGGGTCAATAAAGACCACCAAAAGCCTTAATTAACCCTGTCACTCATGGGTGTCAATAGAGACCCCCATAAGGCCTTAATTAACCCTCTAATTCATGGGGGTCAATACAGACCCCCATAAGCACTTAATTAACCCTATAACTCATGGGGGTAAATACAGACCCCCATAAGGCCATAATTTATCCTATAACTCATGGGGGTCAATACAGACCACCATAAGCCTTAATTAACCCTGTCACTCGTGGAGGTCAATACAGACCCCCATAAGCACAATAATTATTCCTATAACTCATGGGTGTCAATACAGAACCCCATAAGCCTATAATTAACCCTATAATTCATGAGGGTCAATACAGACCCCATAAGGCCTTAATTAACCCTGTCACTCATGAGGGTCAATAAAGACCCCCATAAGCACAATACTTATCCCGATAACTCATGGGTGTCAATACAGAACCCCATAAGCCTATAAGTAACCCTATCATTCTTGGGGGTCAATACAAACCCCCATAAGGCCTTAATTTACCCTATAACTCATGGGGGTCAATACAGACCACTGTAAGCTTTAATAAACCCTGTAACTTGTGGGGGTCAATACAGACCCCCTTAAGCACAATAATTATCCCTATAACTCATGGGGGTCAATACAGAACCCCATAAGCCTATAATTAACCCTATAACTCATGGGTGTCAATACAGACCCCCATAAGGCCTTAATTAACCCTGTCACTCATGGGGGTCAATACAGACCCCCATAAGCACAATAATTATCCCTATAACTCATGGGTGTCAATACAGAACCCCATAAGCCTATAATTAACCCTATAATTCATGGGGGTCAATACATACCCAGATAATGCCTTAATTAACCTCGTCACTCATGGGGGTCAATACAGACCCCCATAAGCACAATAATTAACCCTATAACTTATGGGGGTCAATACAGACCCCCATAAGGCCTTAATTAACCCTATAACTCATGGGGATTAATACAGACCCCCATAAGCACTGAATTAACCCTATAACACATGGGGGTCAATACAGACTCCCATAAGGCCTTAATTAACCCTATAACTCATAAGGGTCAATACAGACCCCCATAAGTACAATAATTAACCCTTAAACTCATAGGGGTCAATACAGACACCCATAAGGCCTTAATTAACCCTATAACTCATTGGGATCAATACAGACCCCTATAAGCACTAAATTAACCCTATAACTCATGGGGGTCAATACAGACTCCCATAAGGCCTTAATTAACCCTATAACTCTAAGGGTCAATACAGACCCCCATAAGCACAATAATTAACCCTATAACTCATGGGGGTTAAAACAGACCCCCATAAGGCCTTAATTAACCCTATAACTTATGGGGATAAATACAGACCCCTATAATCACTGAATTAACCCTATAACTCATGGGGGTCAATACAGACTCCCATAAGGCCTTAATTAACCCTATAACTCATAAGGGTCAATACAGACTCCCATAAGGCCTTAATTAACCCTATAACTCTAAGGGTCAATACAGACCCCCATAAGCACAATAATTAACCCTATAACTCATGGGGGTTAAAACAGACCCCCATAAGGCCTTAATTAACCCTATAACTTATGGGGATAAATACAGACCCCCATAAGCACTGAATTAACCCTATAACTCATGGGGGTCAATACAGACTCCCATAAGGCCTTAATTAACCCTATAACTCATAAGGGTCAATACAGACCCCCATAAGCACAATAATTAACCCTATAGCTCATGGGGGTCAATACAGAACCCCATAAGGACTTAATTAACCCTGTAATTCATGGGGGTCAATACAGACCCCCATAAGCACTTAATTAACCCATAAATCATGGGGGTCAATACAGACCCCCATAAGGCCTTAATTAACCCTATAACTCATGGGGATCAATACAAAACCCCATAAGCACTGAATTAACCCTATAACTCATAAGGGCCAAAACAGACTCCCATAAGGCCTTAATTAACCCTATAAATTATAAGGGTCAATACAGACCCCCATAAGCACAATAATTAACCCTATAACTCATGGGGGTCAATACACACACCCATAAGGCCTTAATTAACCCTATGACTCATGGGGGTCAATACAGACCTCCATAAGCCAATAATTAACCCTATAATTCATGGGGGTCAACACAGACCCCATAAGCAATTCATTAACCCTGTAACTCATGTGGGTCAATACAGACCCCCATAAGGCCTTAATTTACCCTATAACTCATTGGGGTCAATACAGACCACCATAAGCCTTAATTAACCCTGTCACTCATGGGTGTCAATACAGACGCCCATAAGGCCTTAATTAACCCTGTAATTCATGGGGGTCAATACAGACCCCCATAAACACTTAATTGACCCTATAACTCGTGGGGGTCAATACAGACCACCATAAGGCCTTAATTTACCCTATAACTCATTGGGGTCAATACAGACCACCATAAGCCTTAATTAACCCTGTCAATCATGGGGGTCAATACAGACCCCCATAAGGCCATAATTTATCCTATAACTCATGGGGGTCAATACAGACCACCATAAGCCTTAATTAACCCTGTCACTCGTGGAGGTCAATACAGACCCCCATAAGCACAATAATTATTCCTATAACTCATGGGTGTCAATACAGAACCCCATCAGCCTATAATTAACCCTATAATTCATGAGGGTCAATACAGACCCCCATAAGGCCTTAATTAACCCTGTCACTCATGAGGGTCAATACAGACCCCCATAAGCACAATACTTATCCCGATAACTCATGGGTGTCAATACAGAACCCCATAAGCCTATAAGTAACCCTATCATTCTTGGGGGTCAATACAAACCCCCATAAGGCCTTAATTTACCCTATAACTCATGGGGGTCAATACAGACCACTGTAAGCTTTAATAAACCCTGTAACTCATGGGGGTCAATACAGACCCCCTTAAGCACAATAATTATCCCTATAACTCATGGGGGTCAATACAGAACCCCATAAGCCTATAATTAACCCTATAACTCATGGGTGTCAATACAGACCCCCATAAGGCCTTAATTAACCCTGTCACTCATGGGGGTCAATACAGACCCCCATAAGCACAATAATTATCCCTATAACTCATGGGTGTCAATACAGAACCCCATAAGCCTATAATTAACCCTATAATTCATGGGGGTCAATACATACCCAGATAATGCCTTAATTAACCTCGTCACTCATGGGGGTCAATACAGACCCCCATAAGCACAATAATTAACCCTATAACTTATGGGGGTCAATACAGACCCCCATAAGGCCTTAATTAACCCTATAACTCATGGGGATTAATACAGACCCCCATAAGCACTGAATTAACCCTATAACTCATGGGGGTCAATACAGACTCCCATAAGGCCTTAATTAACCCTATAACTCATAAGGGTCAAAACAGACCCCCATAAGTACAATAATTAACCCTTAAACTCATAGGGGTCAATACAGACACCCATAAGGCCTTAATTAACCCTATAACTCATGGGGATCAATACAGACCCCTATAAGCACTGAATTAACCCTATAACTCATGGGGGTCAATACAGACTCCCATAAGGCCTTAATTAACCCTATAACTCTAAGGGTCAATACAGACCCCCATAAGCACAATAATTAACCCTATAACTCATGGGGGTTAAAACAGACCCCCATAAGGCCTTAATTAACCCTATAACTTATGGGGATAAATACAGACCCCTATAATCACTGAATTAACCCTATAACTCATGGGGGTCAATACAGACTCCCATAAGGCCTTAATTAACCCTATAACTCATAAGGGTCAATACAGACTCCCATAAGGCCTTAATTAACCCTATAAATCATAAGGGTCAATACAGACCCCCATAAGCACAATAATTAACCCTATAACTCATGGGGGTCAATACACACACCCATAAGGCCTTAATTAACCCTATGACTCATGGGGGTCAATACAGACCTCCATAAGCCAATAATTAACCCTATAATTCATGGGGGTCAATACAGACCCCATAAGCAATTCATTAACCCTGTAACTCATGTGGGTCAATACAGACCCCCATAAGGCCTTAATTTACCCTATAACTCATTGGGGTCAATACAGACCACCATAAGCCTTAATTAACCCTGTCACTCATGGGTGTCAATACAGACGCCCATAAGGCCTTCATTAACCCTGTAATTCATGGGGGTCAATACAGACCCCCATAAACACCTAATTAACCCTAAAACTCGTGGGGGTCAATACAGACCCCCATAAGGCCTTAATTAACCCTATAACTCATGGGAATCAATACAGACCCCCGTAAGCACTGAATTAACCCTATAACTCATTGGGGTCAATACAGACTCCCATAATGCCTTAATTAACCCTATAACTCATAAGGGTCAATACAGACCCCCCATAAGCACAATAATTAACCCTTTAACTCATGGGGGTCAATACACAAACCCATAAGGCCTTAATTAACCCTATGACTCATAAGGGTCAATACAGACCTCCATAAGCAAATAATTAACCCTATAATTCATGGGGCTCAATACAGACCCCCATAAGCAATTAATTATCCCTATAACTCATGTGGGTCAATACAGACCCCCATAAGGCCTTAATTTACCCTATAACTCATGGGGGGTCAATAGAGACCCCCATAAGGCCTTAATTAACCCTCTAATTCATGGGGGTCAATACAGACCCCCATAAGCACTTAATTAACCCTATAACTCATGGGGGTCAATACAGACCCCCATAAGGCCATAATTTATCCTATAACTCATGGGGGTCAATACAGACCACCATAAGCCTTAATTAACCCTGTCACTCGTGGAGGTCAATACAGACCCCCATAAGCACAATAATTATTCCTATAACTCATGGGTGTCAATACAGAACCCCATAAGCCTATAAGTAACCCTATCATTCTTGGGGGTCAATACAAACCCCCATAAGGCCTTAATTTACCCTATAACTCATGGGGGTCAATACAGACCACTGTAAGCTTTAATAAACCCTGTAACTCATGGGGGTCAATACAGACCCCCTTAAGCACAATAATTATCCCTATAACTCATGGGGGTCAATACAGAACCCCATAAGCCTATAATTAACCCTATAACTCATGGGTGTCAATACAGACCCCCATAAGGCCTTAATTAACCCTGTCACTCATGGGGGTCAATACAGACCCCCATAAGCACAATAATTATCCCTATAACTCATGGGTGTCAATACAGAACCCCATAAGCCTATAATTAACCCTATAATTCATGGGGGTCAATACATACCCAGATAATGCCTTAATTAACCTCGTCACTCATGGGGGTCAATACAGACCCCCATAAGCACAATAATTAACCCTATAACTTATGGGGGTCAATACAGACCCCCATAAGGCCTTAATTAACCCTATAACTCATGGGGATTAATACAGACCCCCATAAGCACTGAATTAACCCTATAACTCATGGGGGTCAATACAGACTCCCATAAGGCCTTAATTAACCCTATAACTCATAAGGGTCAATACAGACCCCCATAAGTACAATAATTAACCCTTAAACTCATAGGGGTCAATACAGACACCCATAAGGCCTTAATTAACCCTATAACTCATGGGGATCAATACAGACCCCTATAAGCACTGAATTAACCCTATAACTCATGGGGGTCAATACAGACTCTCATAAGGCCTTAATTAACCCTATAACTCTAAGGGTCAATACAGACCCCCATAAACACAATAATTAACCCTATAACTCATGGGGCTTAAAACAGACCCCCATAAGGCCTTAATTAACCCTATAACTTATGGGGATAAATACAGACCCCCATAAGCACTGAATTAACCCTATAACTCATGGGGGTCAATACAGACTCCCATAAGGCCTTAATTAACCCTATAACTCATAAGGGTCAATACAGACCCCCATAAGCACAATAATTAACCCTATAGCTCATGGGGGTCAATACAGAACCCCATAAGGACTTAATTAACCCTGTAATTCATGGGGGTCAATACAGACCCCCATATGCACTTAATTAACCTATAAATCATGTGGGTCAATACAGACCCCCATAAGGCCTTAATTAACCCTATAACTCATGGGGATCAATACAAAACCCCATAAGCACTGAATTAACCCTATAACTCATAAGGGCCAAAACAGACTCCCATAAGGCCTTAATAACCCTATAAATTATAAGGGTCAATACAGACCCCCATAAGCACAATAATTAACCCTATAACTCATGGGGGTCAATACACACACCCATAAGGCCTTAATTAACCCTATGACTCATGGGGGTCAATACAGACCTCCATAAGCCAATAATTAACCCTATAATTCATGGGGGTCAACACAGACCCCATAAGCAATTCATTAACCCTGTAACTCATGTGGGTCAATACAGACCCCCATAAGGCCTTAATTTACCCTATAACTCATTGGGGTCAATACAGACCACCATAAGCCTTAATTAACCCTGTCACTCATGGGTGTCAATACAGACGCCCATAAGGCCTTAATTAACCCTGTAATTCATGGGGGTCAATACAGACCCCCATAAACACTTAATTGACCCTATAACTCGTGGGGGTCAATACAGACCACCATAAGGCCTTAATTTACCATATAACTAATTGGGGTCAATACAGACCACCATAAGCCTTAATTAACCCTGTCACTCATGGGTGTCAATACAGACGCCCATAAGGCCTTAATTAACCCTGTCACTCATGAAGGTCAATACAGACCCCCATAAACACTTAATTAACCCTATAACTCGTGGGGGTCAATACAGACCACCATAAGGCCTTAATTAACCCTATAACTCATGGGGATCAATACAGACCCCCGCAAGCACTGAATTAACCCTATAACTCATGGGGGTCAATACAGACTCCCATAATGCTTTAATTAACCCTATAACTCATAAGGGTCAATACAGACCCCCCATAAGCACAATAATTAACCCTATAACTCATGGGGGTCAATACACACCCATAAGGCCTTAATTAACCCTATGACTCATAAGAGTCAATACAGACCTCCATAAGCAAATAATTAACCCTATAATTCATGGGGTTCAATACAGACCCCCATAAGCAATTAATTATCCCTATAACTCATGTGGGTCAATACAGACCCCCATAAGGCCTTAATTTACCCTATAACTCATGGGGGGTCAATAAAGACCACCAAAAGCCTTAATTAACCCTGTCACTCATGGGGGTCAATACAGACCCCCATAAGGCCTTAATTAACCCTGTAATTCATGGGGGTCAATACAGACCCCCATAAGCACTTAATTAACCCTATAACTCATGGGGGTCAATACAGACCCCCATAAGGCCATAATTTATCCTATAACTCATGGGGGTCAATACAGACCACCATAAGCCTTAATTAACCCTGTCACTCATGGAGGTCAATACAGACCCCCATAAGCACAATAATTATTCCTATAACTCATGGGTGTCAATACAGAACCCCATAAGCCTATAATTAACCCTATAATTCATGAGGGTCAAAACAGACCCCCATAAGGCCTTAATTAACGCTGTCACTCATGAGGGTCAATACAGACCCCCATAAGCACAATACTTATCCCGATAACTCATGGGTGTCAATACAGAACCCCATAAGCCTATAAGTAACTCTATCATTCTTGGGGGTCAATACAAACCCCCATAAGGCCTTAATTTACCCTATAACTCATGGGGGTCAATACATACCACTGTAAGCTTTAATAAACCCTGTAACTCATGGGGGTCAATACAGACCCCCTTAAGCACAATAATTATCCCTATAACTCATGGGGGTCAATACAGAACCCCATAAGCCTATAATTAACCCTATAACTCAGGGGTTTCAATATAGACCCCCATAAGGCCTTAATTAACCCTGTCACTCATGGGGGTCAATACAGACCCCCATAAGCACAATAATTATCCCTATAACTCCTGGGTGTCAATACAGAACCCCATAAGCCTATAATTAACCCTATAATTCATGGGGGTCAATACATACCCAGATAATGCCTTAATTAACCTCGTCACTCATGGGGGTCAATACAGACCCCCATAAGCACAATAATTAACCCTATAACTTATGGGGGTCAATACAGACCCCCATAAGGCCTTAATTAACCCTATAACTCATGGGGATTAATACAGACCCCCATAAGCACTGAATTAACCCTATAACTCATGGGGGTCAATACAGACTCCCATAAGGCCTTAATTAACCCTATAACTCATAAGGGTCAATACAGACCCCCATAAGTACAATAATTAACCCTTAAACTCATAGGGGTCAATACAGACACCCATAAGGCCTTAATTAACCCTATAACTCATGGGGATCAATACAGACCCCTATAAGAACTGAATTAACCCTATAACTCATGGGGGTCAATACAGACTCCCATAAGGCCTTAATTAACCCTATAACTCTAAGGGTCAATACAGACCCCCATAAGCACAATAATTAACCCTATAACTCATGGGGGTTAAAACAGACCCCCATAAGGCCTTAATTAACCCTATAACTTATGGGGATAAATACAGACCCCCATAAGCACTGAATTAACCCTATAACTCATGGGGGTCAATACAGACTCCCATAAGGCCTTAATTAACCCTATAACTCATAAGGGTCAATACAGACCCCCATAAGCACAATAATTAACCCTATAGCTCATGGGGGTCAATACAGAACCCCATAAGGACTTAATTAACCCTGTAATTCATGGGGGTCAATACAGACCCCATAAGCACTTAATTAGCCCTATAACTCATGGGGGTTAATACAGACCCCCCTAAGGCCTTAATATACCCTATAACTTATCGGGATCAATACAGACCACCATAAGCCTTAATTAACCCTGTCACTCATGGGGGTCAATACAGACCCCCAAAAGCACAATAATTATTCCTATAACTCATGGGTGTTAATACAGAACCCCATAAGCCTATAATTAAGCCTATAATTAATGGGGGTCAATACAGACCCCCATCAGGCCTTAATTAACCCTGTCACTCATGTGGGTCAATTCAGAGCCCGATAAGCACAATAATTATCCCTATAACTCATGGGTGTCAATACAGAACCCCATAAGCCTATAATTAACCCTATAGTTCATGGAGGTCAATACAGATCCCCCATAAGGCCTTAATTAACACTGACACTCATGGGGGTCAATACAGACCCCCATAAGCACAATAATTAACCCTCTAACTCATGGGTGTCAATCCAGAACCCCTTAAGCCTATAATTAACCCTATAATTCAAGGTGTCAATACATACCCCCATAAGGCCTTAATTAACCTCGTCACTCATGGGGGTCAATACAGATCCCCATATGCACAATAATTAACCCTATAACTCATGGGGGTCAATACAGACCCCCATAAGCCTCTATTTAATGCGCGCCACGTCATTGGCATATACCGGTTGCCGGCACCCGGTATATGCTAATGACGTGACGTCACATGCGGGCCACGTCATTAGCATATACCGGGTGCTGGTACCCAGTACAGTATATGCTAATAATGTGACGTCACATGCGCGCCACGTCAAGACGGAAGGAGCGGAGGCCGGAGCAGGAGCTTCAGATGCAGGTAAGTGAGTGGAAAGGGAGAGGGGGGGGATTTAGAGGAGTAAAATTAGGAGGGGGGGTTGAGGATGAGGAGGGAGGATGAGGAGGGAGGATGAGGAGGGAGGATGAGGAGGGGGGTTGAGGATGGGGGGTGAGGTTGAGGAGGGAGGATGAGGGGGTGGTTTAGGATGGGTGTTTGAGGTTGAGGAGGGGGTTGAGGGTGGGGGGGTTGGGGTTGATGTGGGGGTTGAGGATGGGGGGGTTGAGGATGGGGGGGTTGAGGTTGAGGGGGGGTAGAGGAGATTGAGGTTGAGGAGGGGGGTTGAGGATGAGGAGGGGTTTGAGGATGAGGAGGGGGTTGAGGATGAGGAGGGAGGTTGAGGAGGGGGGTTGAGGAGGGGGTTGAGGATGGGGGTTGAGGAGGGGGTTGAGGAGGAGGGTTGAGGTTGAGGAGGGAGGTTGAGGATGAGGAGGGAAGGTCAGGATGAGGAGGGGGGGAAGAGACACAGGGAAGGGAGAGGGGAGAAGAAACACGGGAGAGAGAGGGGGACACAGAGGGCACAAGAGGGACACAGGGGGAAGCACATTTCCCACCCTCGGCTTACTCTCGAGCCACTCATTTTACCCAATATTTTGTGGTAAAATAGGTGCCTCGGCCTATACTCGGGTCAGCTTATACTCGAGTATATACGGTAGTATAAATATTAGAATGTATGGTAACGTAATTTAATAGATTGTAAGATTTATCTGTACATGAAATGTACATGAAATTTAAAAAAAAAAAAATATATATAGTTTTCTGTTTTGCAGGAGTCTGTTCATTTCACAGTGACACACACTTTGCCTGCACACCATGTTTATTAACAGACTCACATATGTGCATGAATTAAAAGCCCTTTATTTAAAAGGACCAGGTACAGTATATTTTATTGCATTAAATAATTTCTTAGTCAGTCTTTATTACTGCCTACTTGCCCGTACCTTATAGTCAATTAGATTTTGTTGGCATTACAATTTTAATAATACAGTCTTAAGTGTTTTGCTATTTCAAATTATAAAACTGAAGATAATAGCAATTCTGATTTTGACTTAAATTTAAATGTATAAAGGAATAATAAAATGTAATATATACTATACTAAATTTAGAATAAATGAATCACACTTTGGAGCTGTGGGTCATGAAACTTGCCTGCACTGCCTTTTTCTTGAAAAACAAAAAGAAGTCTATTTCATTAAACAATAACAACTTAATTACTAACTATACTGATTAATAGTTTTGAAGAAATGTAAGTATGTGGAGGAGTGCATTGAGTAAATAACCATTGTAGACTGTTTGTCGCAGAACCAAAGAAAACATAAAAAAGCTTAATTAAAAATTATATTTATTTCACAGATTGGACCAACACATTGACAACTGTGTAAAAGGAACTTGCATAACTGAATAAATTACAGCTTCAGGTAAGCTAAGGAAAATCATTACTTCATCTACAGGTGTCTGATTATCATAATCTATACGTGCAAAATAAACATTTTAACTTCTAATTACAGATTACAATGGCTGAGAAGCAGAAACAAGCAAGGAATATAAACAACATATGGACAGGATTCGAAAACAGAGATGGAGACAGCAACAGTCGGGGGAATCTAAGAAAAAAGTACGGGATGAAGAGTTTGAACGGATTTACATCAAAAGACATGCGTAAGAGAGAATAAAAAATATGGTTCAACCCACGTGTGAAGAATATGATAATAATAATAATAATGTTGATATCCATTGTAATGTTGACCTTTCTTACCAGGATAGTTCATTATTTGCAGATCTAAATGTGGAGTCTCATATTTGTGGTATGTTTAATGTGCTTTGTCAATTTTATGGTGCCCTTTAATTTTGCAAAGGAAAGACCAAGATATGGTAAGTTTATTAGTTGCTGTCAACGTAAAACTTCCACAAAGAAAATAATTCCCCACATACTTACAAACTACAATGAGTGACCCAACTTTCACAAATTACAAACATTTTAAAGAAAATATACAGTCTTATAATAGTGCCATTTCATTTGCATCAACATGGCCCTTACCTCTTTAAAGTACAAGGGCAAATTTATCATCATACTTAACATTTACACCCTCAGGAAAGAGAGCAAAGAAAATTTGCTCAACTATATGTACTAGATACAAACAAAGGTGTGGAACAATGGATGCAGCTTGCTGAAAATAAAATTAAGCTTCTACACTGTTTTTCATTAGCTTGATAAAATTATGGAAAAAAATCCATACACTCAAGCTTAAAAAAAACTGTCAGAGGTTGAAGAACAACAACTTATTCATGCCCAACAAAATCAGTTGCCAATACCTAGAGTCAATATGGTTCCTAAAAGTGATCAGCATTCTGATAAACAACGTTATAACTTACCAACAGCTAATGAGGTTGCAATGGTCTTTGAAAGGGATATTAGAATATATCCAAGAAATGAACAGCAACATTTCATTAACATCAATATATTAAATACAAATTTAGATCCAATGACGTATACAATTTGGTACCCCAATCATGAAGCAGGATGGCAAGCAAAATTATTACTTGATTCAAACACTTAAATCCATGTCAGAAATAATATTTCCATGCTTTAATTTAAAGTGGCTCAAACTGCCATCAGGGATGAATTTAATCCCATCTTAAGTGCATGAAAACTGACACAACAATGGATCATTAATTCATACCTGCAAGTAGAAGCCAATAATTTAAATTTAATCAAATGTATACAAAATAAACTACATGTTGAACAGTATTCTGGACTCATGGATTATGTTGCTGAAGCCGCTACAAACCGAGAGCTTGTAGCTGTCCGAGGCATAGTTTTACCATCTTCCTTCCAAGGATCTCCTTGCAATATGTGAGAAAGATACAATGATGCTATGGCTATTGTAAACAAATTTATTTATAACATTTACATGGAATCCTCAATCACCAGGAATTGTAGATAATTTCAAACCGGGACAAAATGCTTCAGATAGACCAGACTTAGTAGCTAGAGTCTTCAAAATAAAATGAACAGCCTTAATACATGACATAATCATCACAAACTTATTTGGAAAGTGTTTGACAAATGTGTATACAATTGAATTCCAGAAGAGGACTTCCACATGCACATATTCTTATAATACTGGACAAAAACCATAAATTGAATACCACAGAGAAAGGGGATTCAGTAATTACTGCTGAACTACGGTATCCGCAAAAACATTCCACACTATATGAGATTGTAACACATTGTATGATTCATGGTCCATGTGGAGAGCTAAGCCCACAATCACCGTGTATGGAAAATAAAAAATGCACAAAAGATTTCCCAAAAGAATTTAGAGATCAAACTTTCGCAAATTGTGATAGACATCCATTGTATAGAAGACGAAAAGGTCCAAAGGCAACAATACATGGAAAAAGTGTAGATAACACACGTGGTGCCATACAATCCACATCTCTTAATGAAGTATAATGCACACATAAATGTGGAAGCTTGCACTTCTATTAAATCAATTAAATATGTCTACAAATATATTTATAAAGGATATGATGTAGCAAGGTGGTGGTGAAAAGTGGACCAAATGAACAAGACAATGAGTTAGTGCACGGTGAACTGGCAGCTCATGTAGATGCTCACTATGTCAGTGCACCAGAAGCAATGTGGCTGCTGAAATTTGAAATGCATGATCGCAGTATATGCAATATATAGATTAGCTGTACAATTGCCACAAAGACAATTAGTTTATTATTATTATCATGTTTTCGTAAAGGGCTTATAGAAACAGAAAACAGGATGCAAATAAAATTATTACAAGAATGTGTACAGTAAGTCCAAGAGACATTGAATGTTTCTGTTTACATCTACTACTTTTAAATATTCTTGGTGCACAAAGTTTTGAAGGCTTGAGAATTGTCACACTTTATGAGACATTTCAGTTAGCTGCCAGACACAGAAACTTGATTGCTGAAGAAACAGAATGGGAGAGATGTCTACAAGAAGCAGCGTAATCTAAAATGCCACTGCGGATGAGGGACCAGTTTGTATACATTTGTATATTTTGCAATGTTCCTAATGCTTTAGCTTTATGGGAAACATTTAAAATACATATGTGTGAAAACTTTTTGAAGAGGTATAACAAGATCATTGCTGAATTAAAAGCATTAATGCAAATTCAACAAGTCTTTCTATGTAATGGATTAAGTTGTGCAACTTTTAATCTCCCAGATCCCAGAATTATAGATGATATAAACTTCGTGGGTTATGACGCTGATGTGGAAAAACAAAAAACTGAATAATAAATTTCCACTTTAAATGATTTGCAAATGCACACTTTTAATGCATTACAAAAAGCACTAGATGATGACTTGCTCAAAGACCATTATTTTTATCTAGATGGCCCCGTGGATCTGGAAAAATGTATCTCTATAATTTGTTTATGAGTTCAATAAGAGCTAAAGGGGAAATAGCACTGCCCTTTACAACAACTGGAATTGATGGACTATTGTTAGAAGGTGGTAGAACAGTACATTGTGGATTTAAGGTTCCAGTTCCAATATTTGAAACATCAGTATCTGATATTAGAAAGAAATAATTTCAAGCAAATACATTTAAGAAATACAAATTAATTATCATAGATGAAGCTACTATGATGGCATGCCATGCTCTGCAATGTATTGAGCGTTTATTGCATGAAGTCATGGGTAATAATTTGCCTTTTGGTGGAAAAGACATTGTGGGAACATGTATAAAGTCAAGTCCACTATGGAAGGAATTTACACACCTTAGATTAGAAAAAAATTGAGATCTGAAGGCCAAAATAATTTCAATGATTGACTTATTAAAATTGGCGACGGTAAAACTGACAAAATAACGAATTTACCAGATGATACTGTGGAAATCCCAGAACAAATGATTTGCAAAGATTCACTCATATCAGCTGTATTCCCAAATGTAATAACTATTGAACATTATTCTGAGCTTGCACAGAACATAATATTAACATCCAAAAATAAAGATGCTTTAGATCTCTCTTCTCCTCTCTCATCACCTCCTCTCATTCCCGGCTTCAAGACTTTTCACGTGTTGCCCCTATTCTTTGGAACTCTTTACCTCACACTACCAGACTATCTTCCTGCCTCAGATCCTTCAAAATCTCTTTAAAAACACATCTATTCAAAAAAGCCTATCATCTTTAGCCTCTTCATTCACTATGCATCTCTCACTCTCCTGTACCTTACCCATACCCTTTAGAATGTAAGTTTGCGAGTTTTAATCTTATGAGGTGCTTTAGGGAAAGCACAGTGTATATCAGATTGAAAGCTCAATAACAGGGTCTTCCATTATTTTCATTGTGGGGGTATTGTTTATACTTGTACCTAACCCCTGTATTGCGCTGCGGAATATATTGGCGCGTTATAAATAAAGGATAATAATAATAATAACAATAATAATCTCAAAAACAACATATTAAAATTAATAGATGGCAGTCAAAAAAAGTATTATAGTGCAGATTCAGTTCGGGCTGATGACAAACAGAGTGAATCTAATTTTACAACTGAATTTATAAATTATTTAGCTCCATCTCGAATGCCCCCCCATGTTTTGCAATGTAAAAAAGGAGCAATTGTCATGTTATTGAGAAATATGAACCCCAAAAAAGGACCAGATTAGTATTTCAGGATTTAAGAGAACATTTCATACATGACGAAATTCTGAATGGTACCCGTAAATGTGAACCCATTTTCATACCAAGAATTTATTTGGCTCCAAGTTAAACTAGCTTGCCTTTTGTACTTCAAAGAAGACAATTTCCCATTATCATGGCATTTGCTATGACCATCAATAAATCACAAGGACAAACTTTCAACTCTGTTGGCCTCTTTTTACAAGAACCAGTATTTGCCCATGAACAACTCTATGTGGCATTTTCAAGATGCAAAAAAGAAGAAATTAAAATTTTCATAAAAAACAAACAAATGTTAAGGTGAATTATTAGATGATGGTCAAATATTTACAAAAATATTGTCTAATATGAGGTGTTGTCAATTCCATGACATAAAGAAGGCAAACAAAGTATGTGAAAAAATAAAAATACAAAAATAGTGGTAACATCCCAAAGACACAAGTAAATGTCTGCTGGGCTCTTTTAAGAGAAACCACCATTTCACATAGACAACTCTATGTGACATTTTCAAGAATGATAAGCCTAACAAAAAAAAAGTGTTTAGAGAAAAAAAATACAAAAACAACAGAAACAGAACAGTGGTCAGATGATGAGGACTAATTTTAATGACTGTTGTGGTCTTTTCTAAGGACCAGTATTTCAAGAATAAAAATAAATAAAAAATACAGTGATTACATCCCAAAGACAACATTATTCGTCTGATGTCCTCTTCTTAGAAGAACCGCATATAACTTCTATATCAAATAAAAAAAAAAAAAAAACAGCCCTTAGCAAAACTTGACAAAGCACACAAAAACAAAATGATTGTTAAGAGCCATATTAAATGTTTTGAAAATTAAAAAATTCTTGGTTTAATTGAATATAGGGCCCTATTAAATTCGAGCTGCGGATGAATTCGTATCTCGCAAAGGCCCATCGTAAGTCGATTTACGATATCCGAGTCGACTTGCGATTGACTTGCGATTGACTTGCGATTGACTTGCGTAATTTTGGACTACTTTGCCGAGATTTGCCTCCGATAAGCGCTACGTAGTAAGTAGCGGACAAGAATTCTTTGCGTAGACGCTCGTATCGCGCAAATTTGCTAAGTGCACAAAAAACACACTTAAAATGGTTTACGCATTACGTACAGACAACTTTAAAATATTAAAGTGAGTTTAACAGAGGAAAAGCATGGAAGGCCATTACAATTGTTTTCACCATCCCCTGCCCCCACCAAAGCAAAGGCATTATACAACCAGTTAGTTGTTACATTTTTAATGAAAAGCCATGCTGCAGCTTACATAAACCAAAATTAAAGACACACTACCTCATTACATAAAAACACAAAAACATCAAGAAAATGCCATATTAACCCTGTTATTTTGTATACATGTTGCTCATCACGTCTACATTTGGGAACACAAATATGGGGCACATGGAGAATGTGAATATGTCCTGTTCAGTCTTCTGGTCGGGTCCGACTGTGACCCTCTGTCACTGCTTTCTTACAAGGTTCCTATGCCGGTGAGACCGGAGTGGGTTGTCAGTTCCTTCCCCAGTGGTTTGGGATTTGGCCCTGCATTCAGCTTTCCCTCTCACCCCCACAATGACCCTTAATGAGATAGCTCCCAGCTTCATTGAAATACACAATACCTCTTGTTTGGTCTTTCGGTTGGGTCCGACTCTGACCCTCTGTCACTGCTTTCTTACAAGGTTCCTATGCCGGTGAGACCGGAGTGGGTTGTCAGTTCCTTCCCCAGTGGTTTGGGATTTGGCCCTGCATTCAGCTTTCCCTCTCACCCCCACAATGACCCTTAATGAGATAGCTCCCAGCTTCATTGAAATACACAATACCTCTTGTTTGGTCTTTCGGTCGGGTCCGACTCTGACCCTCTGTCACTGCTTTCTTACAAGGTTCCTATGCCGGTGAGACCGGAGTGGGTTGTCAGTTCCTTCCCCAGTGGTTTGGGATTTGGCCCTGCATTCAGCTTTCCCTCTCACCCCCACAATGACCCTTAATGAGATAGCTCCCAGCTTCATTGAAATACACAATACCTCTTGTTTGGTCTTTCGGTCGGATCCGACTCTGACCCTCTGTCACTGCTTTCTTACAAGGTTCCTATGCCGGTGAGACCGGAGCGGGTTGTCAGTTCCTTCCCCAGTGGTTTGGGATTTGGCCCTGCATTCAGCTTTCCCTCTCACCCCCACAATGACCCTTAATGAGATAGCTCCCAGCTTCATTGAAATACACAATACCTCTTGTTTGGTCTTTTGGTCGGGTCCGACTCTGACCCTCTGTCACTGCTTTCTTACAAGGTTCCTATGCCGGTGAGACTGGAGTGGGTTGTCAGTTCCTTCCCCAGTGGTTTGGGATTTGGCCCTGCATTCAGCTTTCCCTCTCACCCCCACAATGACCCTTAATGAGATAGCTCCCAGTTTCATTGAAATACACAATACCTCTTGTTAGGTCTTTTGGTCGGGTCCGACTCTGACCCTCTGTCACTGCTTTCTTACAAGGTTCCTATGCCGGTGAGACAGGAGTGGGTTGTCAGTTCCTTCCCCAGTGGTTTGGGATTTGGCCTTGCATTCAGCTTTCCCTCTCACCCCCACAATGACCCTTAATGAGATAGCTCCCAGCTTCATTGAAATACACAATACCTCTTGTTTGGTCTTTCGGTCGGATCCGACTCTGACCCTCTGTCACTGCTTTCTTACAAGGTTCCTATGCCGGTGAGACCGGAGTGGGTTGTCAGTTCCTTCCCCAGTGGTTTGGGATTTGGCCCTGCATTCAGCTTTCCCTCTCACCCCCACAATGACCCTTAATGAGATAGCTCCCAGCTTCATTGAAATACACAATACCTCTTGTTAGGTCTTTTGGTCGGGTCCGACTCTGACCCTCTGTCACTGCTTTCTTACAAGGTTCCTATGCCGGTGAGACCGGAGTGGGTTGTCAGTTCCTTCCCCAGTGGTTTGGGATTTGGCCCTGCATTCAGCTTTCCCTCTCACCCCCACAATGACCCTTAATGAGATAGCTCCCAGCTTCATTGAAATACACAATACCTCTTGTTTGGTCTTTCGGTTGGGTCCGACTCTGACCCTCTGTCACTGCTTTCTTACAAGGTTCCTATGCCGGTGAGACCGGAGTGGGTTGTCAGTTCCTTCCCCAGTGGTTTGGGATTTGGCCCAGCATTCAGCTTTCCCTCTCACCCCCACAATGACCCTTAATGAGATAGCTCCCAGCTTCATTGAAATACACAATACCTCTTGTTTGGTCTTTCGGTCAGGTCCGACTCTGACCCTCTGTCACTGCTTTCTTACAAGGTTCCTATGCCGGTGAGACCGGAGTGGGTTGTCAGTTCCTTCCCCAGTGGTTTGGGATTTGGCCCTGCATTCAGCTTTCCCTCTCACCCCCACAATGACCCTTAATGAGATAGCTCCCAGCTTCATTGAAATACACAATACCTCTTGTTTGGTCTTTCGGTCGGATCCGACTCTGACCCTCTGTCACTGCTTTCTTACAAGGTTCCTATGCCGGTGAGACCGGAGCGGGTTGTCAGTTCCTTCCCCAGTGGTTTGGGATTTGGCCCTGCATTCAGCTTTCCCTCTCACCCCCACAATGACCCTTAATGAGATAGCTCCCAGCTTCATTGAAATACACAATACCTCTTGTTTGGTCTTTTGGTCGGGTCCGACTCTGACCCTCTGTCACTGCTTTCTTACAAGGTTCCTATGCCGGTGAGACTGGAGTGGGTTGTCAGTTCCTTCCCCAGTGGTTTGGGATTTGGCCCTGCATTCAGCTTTCCCTCTCACCCCCACAATGACCCTTAATGAGATAGCTCCCAGCTTCATTGAAATACACAATACCTCTTGTTAGGTCTTTTGGTCGGGTCCGACTATGACCCTCTGTCACTGCTTTCTTACAAGGTTCCTATGCCGGTGAGACAGGAGTGGGTTGTCAGTTCCTTCCCCAGTGGTTTGGGATTTGGCCTTGCATTCAGCTTTCCCTCTCACCCCCACAATGACCCTTAATGAGATAGCTCCCAGCTTCATTGAAATACACAATACCTCTTGTTTGGTCTTTCGGTCGGATCCGACTCTGACCCTCTGTCACTGCTTTCTTACAAGGTTCCTATGTCGGTGAGACCGGAGTGGGTTGTCAGTTCCTTCCCCAGTGGTTTGGGATTTGGCCCTGCATTCAGCTTTCCCTCTCACCCCCACAATGACCCTTAATGAGATAGCTCCCAGCTTCATTGAAATACACAATACCTCTTGTTAGGTCTTTTGGTCGGGTCCGACTCTGACCCTCTGTCACTGCTTTCTTACAAGGTTCCTATGCCGGTGAGACCGGAGTGGGTTGTCAGTTCCTTCCCCAGTGGTTTGCGATTTGGCCCTGCATTCAGCTTTCCCTCTCACCCCCACAATGACCCTTAATGAGATAGCTCCCAGCTTCATTGAAATACACAATACCTCTTGTTTGGTCTTTCGGTCGGGTCCGACTCTGACCCTCTGTCACTGCTTTCTTACAAGGTTCCTATGCCGGTGAGACCGGAGTGGGTTGTCAGTTCCTTCCCTAGTGGTTTGGGATTTGGCCCTGCATTCAGCTTTCCCTCTCACCCCCACAATGACCCTTAATGAGATAGCTCCCAGCTTCATTGAAATACACAATACCTCTTGTTTGGTCTTTCGGTCGGGTCCGACTCTGACCCTCTGTCACTGCTTTCTTACAAGGTTCCTATGCCGGTGAGACAGGAGTGGGTTGTCAGTTCCTTCCCCAGTGGTTTGGGATTTGGCCCTGCATTCAGCTTTCCCTCTCACCCCCACAATGACCCTTAATGAGATAGCTCCCAGCTTCATTGAAATACACAATACCTCTTGTTAGGTCTTTTGGTCGGGTCCGACTCTGACCCTCTGTCACTGCTTTCTTACAAGGTTCCTATGCCGGTGAGACCGGAGTGGGTTGTCAGTTCCTTCCCCAGTGGTTTGGGATTTGGCCCTGCATTCAGCTTTCCCTCTCACCCCCACAATGACCCTTAATGAGATAGCTCCTAGCTTCATTGAAATACACAATACCTCTTGTTAGGTCTTTTGGTCGGGTCCGACTCTGACCCTCTGTCACTGCTTTCTTACAAGGTTCCTATGCCGGTGAGACCGGAGTGGGTTGTCAGTTCCTTCCCCAGTGGTTTGGGATTTGGCCCTGCATTCAGCTTTCCCTCTCACCCCCACAATGACCCTTAATGTGATAGCTCCCAGCTTCATTGAAATACACAATACCTCTTGTTTGGTCTTTCGGTCGGATCCGACTCTGACCCTCTGTCACTGCTTTCTTACAAGGTTCCTATGCCGGTGAGACCGGAGTGGGTTGTCAGTTCCTTCCCCAGTGGTTTGGGATTTGGCCCTGCATTCAGCTTTCCCTCTCACCCCCACAATGACCCTTAATGAGATAGCTCCCAGCTTCATTGAAATACACAATACCTCTTGTTTGGTCTTTCGGTCGGACCCGACTCTGACCCTCTGTCACTGCTTTCTTACAAGGTTCCTATGCCGGTGAGACCGGAGTGGGTTGTCAGTTCCTTCCCCAGTGGTTTGGGATTTGGCCCTGCATTCAGCTTTCCCTCTCACCCCCACAATGACCCTTAATGAGATAGCTCCCAGCTTCATTGAAATACACAATACCTCTTGTTTGGTCTTTCGGTCGGGTCCGACTCTGACCCTCTGTCACTGCTTTCTTACAAGGTTCCTATGCCGGTGAGACCGGAGTGGGTTGTCAGTTCCTTCCCCAGTGGTTTGGGATTTGGCCCTGCATTCAGCTTTCCCTCTCACCCCCACAATGACCCTTAATGAGATAGCTCCTAGCTTCATTGAAATACACAATACCTCTTGTTTGGTCTTTCGGTCGGGTCCGACTCTGACCCTCTGTCACTGCTTTCTTACAAGGTTCCTATGCCGGTGAGACCGGAGTGGGTTGTCAGTTCCTTCCCCAGTGGTTTGGGATTTGGCCCTGCATTCAGCTTTCCCTCTCACCCCCACAATTACCCTTAATGAGATAGCTCCCAGCTTCATTGAAATACACAATACCTCTTGTTTGGTCTTTCGGTCGGATCCGACTCTGACCCTCTGTCACTGCTTTCTTACAAGGTTCCTATGCCGGTGAGACCGGAGTGGGTTGTCAGTTCCTTCCCCAGTGGTTTGGGATTTGGCCCTGCATTCAGCTTTCCCTCTCACCCCCACAATGACCCTTAATGAGATAGCTCCCAGCTTCATTGAAATACACAATACCTCTTGTTTGGTCTTTCGGTCAGGTCCGACTCTGACCCTCTGTCACTGCTTTCTTACAAGGTTCCTATGCCGGTGAGACCGGAGTGGGTTGTCAGTTCCTTCCCCAGTGGTTTGGGATTTGGCCCTGCATTCAGCTTTCCCTCTCACCCCCACAATGACCCTTAATGAGATAGCTCCCAGCTTCATTGAAATACACAATACCTCTTGTTTGGTCTTTCGGTCGGGTCCGACTCTGACCCTCTGTCACTGCTTTCTTACAAGGTTCCTATGCCGGTGAGACCGGAGTGGGTTGTCAGTTCCTTCCCCAGTGGTTTGGGATTTGGCCCTGCATTCAGCTTTCCCTCTCACCCCCACAATGACCCTTAATGAGATAGCTCCCAGCTTCATTGAAATACACAATACCTCTTGTTTGGTCTTTCGGTCGGATCCGACTCTGACCCTCTGTCACTGCTTTCTTACAAGGTTCCTATGCCGGTGAGACCGGAGTGGGTTGTCAGTTCCTTCCCCAGTGGTTTGGGATTTGGCCCTGCATTCAGCTTTCCCTCTCACCCCCACAATGACCCTTAATGTGATAGCTCCCAGCTTCATTGAAATACACAATACCTCTTGTTTGGTCTTTCGGTCAGGTCCGACTCTGACCCTCTGTCACTGCTTTCTTACAAGGTTCCTATGCCGGTGAGACCGGAGTGGGTTGTCAGTTCCTTCCCCAGTGGTTTGGGATTTGGCCCTGCATTCAGCTTTCCCTCTCACCCCCACAATGACCCTTAATGAGATAGCTCCCAGCTTCATTGAAATACACAATACCTCTTGTTAGGTCTTTCGGTCGGGTCCGACTCTGACCCTCTGTCACTGCTTTCTTACAAGGTTCCTATGCCGGTGAGACCGGAGTGGGTTGTCAGTTCCTTCCCCAGTGGTTTGGGATTTGGCCCTGCATTCAGCTTTCCCTCTCACCCCCACAATGACCCTTAATGAGATAGCTCCCAGCTTCATTGAAATACACAATACCTCTTGTTTGGTCTTTCGGTCGGGTCCGACTGTGACCCTCTGTCACTGCTTTCTTACAAGGTTCCTATGCCGGTGAGACCGGAGTGGGTTGTCAGTTCTGCTGTCACTCTCCCACCCACAAGGGCAGCAAACACACACAGAGGGTTTGCAGAGGCACAATGAACACCAGCCAACTCACCTCCATCAGGGGTCATCGCCACTACTCTTATCCAAGGAAGTCCCACGCCATTGCTGGTGGCCATGTGCCAAGATGACCATTCATTCCCATTTGGTGACCTCCCATTATGTTCTGCTATTCATCAATTTACATTAGTTTCGATTGCTAAGTGATGTTGCGGAAGTGCGTGTGAGAGCAGAATTGACGGACAAATCAATAATCACTGGAGAAGGAACTGACAACCCACTGCAGTATCACCTATCATTATCCTTTTAGACCCACAGGGGAATGTTCCTACTCCCCAGTCCCGCTAATTGTACTTGGCCTGTGTATTAACCCTTTATTATGCCTAGATTGTAGATCAATTAGATACATTATATGATATCTAATGCTATTAGGACTATTATTCCTCTTAGTATGTATGGATCTATTGCAGGTTAACTAGTGCTCATTAGTTTACAGCTATAGTAATGTGACACTAATGTGATGCATGTGGATGTCCCCTAACCCCAACCATTGAAAACACACCGACATGGGGAGAACAGAATAACACAGCTTTATTTTTGGACACAGACCACAATCAGCAGTGGTCAAGACTGTGCATTCACAGAACGGTATAACAAAACTTTATTTTTGGACACACACCACAATCAGCAGTGGTCAAGACTGTGCATTCACAGAACGGTATAACAAAACTTTATTTTTGGACACACACCACAATCAGCAGTGGTCAAGACTGTGCATTAATATCATGGGTGTGGTGTGGGCGGGTCCCGAGAGAGCAAGGGGCTAAATAAAAAAAAGGGGATACCTACAGGGGTCAATCTAATAGTCTAGAATAAGCATGATGCATAGCACCTACCAGGGTCACATGCTGCAACCGGAACCAGAAATCTCTCCATTTAACTGAATAAACCATTAGAGTGCTTGGCACTTACAACTTGTCTGGATCTGTTCAATTGAACAAATGATTCAACCTCTGGACTGTGTAATCCAATCCAGTTTCACACATACAGTGTGGTGTGTGAAATTGCCCACAAAAATGAATGGTCAACAAAAAACAAAAAAGGCGGAGGAGGCTAAAAAAAAATAATGACAATGCATGTACAGTAAAGTGCTAAATACTGTACCAATATACCAACTCACCTGATTCCCATCTGCAAGCATTACTAACTATTAGCTACAGTAGGTCTCTGGATAATGAGTAATATGGGCAAATACCCATTAATATGGACAGGACACAAAGGTCAGCAGCCAAATTCACTGTTTCTTACATCAGACCCAAAGATCTGTTCTCAGACCGATATTGAGGTCAGGATCACATGCTTTATTAGTGCATATATTAATGCTGGCTGTCATTAACATGCCATTGTGAGACTTTGCAAGTCCACCGCCATAGCGGTATTAGTCTACATTTCAGCTAACAATAATCATGTCTGAGATATCTGGCAATATGATAGTTTTAAGATTGTGGGAGATACATGTTAAGGAGGGGGCTGTCATTGGAGTAATGTCTACCTGAGAGGCACTGGGAAAACCTTACGCCTCATATAATTCCTCCACTATGCTTGCAGATGTAGGAGATGCCTTCATGGGCCTGAATTGTACCTAATACAAAACAAATGGAAAGAAAAACATAAAGAGAAAACATAAAATCTAAGGGCCTAAAAAAAAAGGGGACTGCAGCATCCCTTCCCAACAGCATTCCCCAGTGACCATCAATTGGTGGCATGTTCAACCGAACCCTACGTGTCCACAGAGAAGAGGATCATGGACCATGTGATGGGAGGTAGCCATCTGCATACAAAATGTCACCATCACATAGGCAAAGATCCAAAACTCTGTAGCCAGGCTAGATGAGGTCAGCATTGTGACCAATAGATTGTCACTGAGGAGTGCTGTTGAGAAGGCACAATTATGTCCACAGCCCCTAGGTCCTCCTCCGCCTGGGCACAGGACCTGCCTCGTCCGCGGCCGGACGCCATCTCCTTGGTGGTGGGGGAGCAGGAGGAGGTAGTGGCACCACGGGTGGTGGTGGCGGCGGAGGCATGGTGGAAGGAGAGGAGGGGCCAGGCTGCTGTTGGCTGGTGACCTGCCCCGTTCCCAGCAGCCTGACCAAATGCTGCTCCAGCCTACGACGATGGCTCCTCTCCTCCCTAAAGCACCTGTCCAGGCTGCGCCTCATGCCAGAGATGTTGGCATCAATCCTATTCACGACGGCCAACAACTCCAGCAGCGCAGCCTCGGTCGTTGGTGGTGGGGGCTCGGGTTCTGCTGGCAGGGCCGGGTGGGAAGATGGCGAGGACAGAGTGGGGAGGATCTGGGACCCGGCTGGAGACAGGGTCTCTGATGTTGTTGTCCCCGGTGGCTCAGAGTGTGGGGAAGGAGGAGCTGTGGCATATTCCACTCCTTCTGAGGGCCCCGGCGAGATGGCAAGTCTTTGGAGGAGGGGGACAGTCGGGCTCTGGACAGGGGGCTGTCAATGACCACGACCTCCCCCTCCGAAGAGCCAGGGCCCTCGGATGAGCCTGTAGCCTCCTCCCCCTGAGCGGTCTCCTGCGGGGCGGGGGCTGACGGCCCCGCTCGTGGCTCATCACTGGACCCAGACCTCCTACTGGATGCTGAAATAGAGAAAAGAAAGGTACATGTCATTAGTATGCTGATCAATACATTGATATGTTTTCACTCCTAACTATCTGACATCTAGGCCTGAACATGGATGATTCTCCTAATTGCAACTCCCATTAGCTCTCATTTGCTAGATTGGATCTATTCTTTGGTTTCTTGTCTTGACCTCTCCTGGCTCCTAACACTGTCTGTATTTTTCCTGCGGTTTCACTCCTAACTATCTGACATCTAGGCCTGAACATGGATGATTCTCCTAATTGCAACTCCCATTAGCTCTCATTTGCTAGATTGGATCTATTCTTTGGTTTCTTGTCTTGACCTCTCCTGGCTCCTAACACTGTCTGGATTTTTCCTGCGGTTTCACTCCTAACTATCTGACATCTAGGCCTGAACATGGATGATTCTCCTAATTGCAACTCCCATTAGCTCTCATTTGCTAGATTGGATCTACTCTTTGGTTTCTTGTCTTGACCTCTCCTGGCTCCTAACACTGTCTGGATTTTTCCTGCGGTTTCACTCCTAACTATCTGACATCTAGGCCTGAACATGGATGATTCTCCTAATTGCAACTCCCATTAGCTCTCATTTGCTAGATTGGATCTATTCTTTGGTTTCTTGTCTTGACCTCTCCTGGCTCCTAACACTGTCTGGATTTCTTATGTGGTCTGTAACTGCATAGGCTGCATTGGGCGCACCAGTACATGGACTCTATTGCTTAATTACTCTTGGGGTGGCCAGGAATGACAGTGATTTGTCAGCTTCATGGATTTAATGATACATCCATCCATCCCTTGTTAATTCCATGTAGCTGACATGTCAGTGTCCTTGTTGGTCACCATGTGTAGTGTGTGTGATGCACATGTGGTGGCATGTTGGTGTATGTGATATTCACCTGAACTGGAGGCTGGGTCCTGCTGGGCCACCGGGGATGAAGCTCCAGCTGCGGGTGATGGTCCTAGAAAGTCCCTCGTGATCCTCTCCCACTCCTTATAGGCGACACTGTGTCCCTCAGCTTCTCTGGCCATCTTCCTTTTCACCGTGGCCCTGATATCCACATATCTGTGCTTCAAGGACCTCAAGCCCCTAGGAACCGTGGACACCTCCTTCATCACTTCCACTACCTCCTTCCAAGCCTGAGCCTCAGGCCCAGGCTTCGCTTCCCTTGCAACAAGGATGACGGGCCGGTCACGTATCGCACCCAGGAGGACCATATTCTCCGGAGGGCGTATAATTACAGGCCCTGCGCCTGCCCTTGCAAATAGCCCCTTGCTCTCTCGACTGTGCTGGGGGACCCTGGCCTCCCTGCACTCTTCCTTAGGCCTGTCCCTTCCCCAAACTACCCCGCCCCCTGGGAACAGGCCCCTTCCCCTCTGTCCCTCCTCTCTTAGTGCCTCTGTCTCCCTCCTCCTCCTCCTCCTCCTCCCCCCCCTCTGGGGACCACTCCTCCTCCTCCAGGGACACCTCCTCCTCTGGGGACACCTCCTCCACCCCCTCCGGGGACACCTCCTCCTCCTCCTCTGGGGACACCTCCTCCTCCTCCTCTGGGGACACCTCCTCCACCCCCTCCGGGGACACCTCCTCCACCCCCTCCGGGGACACCTCCTCCACCTCTCCTCCACCCTCCACTACACTCTCCTCACTCTCCTCACTCTCCGCTCCTCTCCTCTCCCCCTTCTCTCCACCTATCTCCTCCCTCCATGCTCAAATAATACCAAAATAAGGATAACTCAAAATAAGTGTAACTGTTATATAGGTGATGGAAACAAAATTGTATGTTCTATGTGTTTTTAATAACTGTTGGGGGATGCGGTGCAAAGGTTGGGGGGGGGGGGAGGTGTGTGTTGTGTGTCCTAACGCTATGTATGTCTCTATGTGTCTTTAATCTATGTGTCAGGCAAATATGTGTAATGTGTAAATATGTGTAACTCTTACGTGTAAATATGCTAGTAATAAAATACAAAACAATCAAAAAGAGTGCGCCTACAAATTAAAAGAACGATAAAGAAATAAAAGTATTACTGGAATGTCTGTTGGAAAGAAAAGATGTGTGTGCTATGTGTATTTAATAAGTGGTGGGGGATGGGGTGTGTTGGGGGATGGGGTGTGGTGGGGGGAACGGGTGTGTGGGGTGTGTGTCCTAACTATATATATGTCTCTATGTGTGTTATTTAATCTATGTGTCTTGCAAATATGTGAAATCTGTAAATATGTGTATTGCTTAGAATATAAGTACTTAGGAAGTAAACAAGAAAAAAGACAAAAAAGTAATCTACCTCTCTCCAAACCACTAATCTCACAACTCAAACTCTCTCCCACCTGCTCCTGAAACTGCGTGCTAACTCCAATGGCTCTTACAACACAGTCAGCGCATGGGTTTGTATCAATCACATTTATAAGCTCATACTGTCAATCAAATTCTTAGCTCGTACGTGATTGGCTGAGAGGCGTGTCTCGCTAGGACGTCCCCTTATCAGCTTGCGAGCGCGCCAACAGACTCAGCCAATTACATACGCACTTATAGTGTCAGGCCGCCAAGTGCGTATGTAATTGGCTGAGAGTCTCAACACGGGCCGCCAAGTGCGTATGTAATTGGCTGAGAGTCCCAATACATACGCACTGGGCGTCCCGCGTTGGGCTTCTCAGCCAATTACATACGCACTTGGCGTCCCGCGTTGGGACTCTCAGCCAATTACATACGCACTTGGCGTCACGCGTTGGGCTTCTCAGCCAATTACATACGCACTTGGCGTCCCGCGTTGGGACAGCCAATTACATGCGGCCAAGTGCGTATGTAATAGGTTGAGAGGCTTCTTGACTTAAAATCATCAGCTGGAATGCCATGTAAAGATCCACAGGTGACCAATGGCAAAGCAGAAATTAACGTGCCTAATACCAGATCATGCAATCAACAAGCTATATAACCCCATCCCCAACAAGTCATCAGCATGTCTGAAACAGCATGGATGATCATGTGAAAGGGATGATGGCCAGGATGAGTGGGCGTATGAGGTTGAGACGCTTTTGTGCAGCTCAAGTAGCACAGTATGAAGACCAGGAAGCAAGGTGTGTGATTGAGGGGGTGATGGGGAGTGGCAGAGAGGAATGTCTGGGAGTGAATGAGGGTGTGAGTGGTGATGTGATCCATGCTGGGGCAGAACCAAGCCAGGCAAGGGAATTACCACAGGCCATGCCTAGTATCGTGGGGGTGGATCAGGGAGGAGAGAGAGCTCCAGTAGCACAGGGACAGATGGATATAGGGCCACCTGCACCCAGGGAGGCTGACAATGTTGTCGGTGATCAGCTGCTGGGGGGAGTACAGGATGTGTTGGCTCAGGCAGAAGGGGGGGAGCCTGACCAGGAGCCTGACCAGGAGCCTGACCAGGAGCCTGACCAGGAGCCTGTGAGGAGGCGGGCACCCAATGTGTACAGGGAGAGACTCACATTAGAGGGGTTAACTGATGGGGAGGTGTATGAGCGTTTTCGGCTGACCCGTGCCAGTCTTGGGGAGCTCTATGAGGTTCTCAGAGCGGACCTTGAGCCTCGCTCACGGGCAAATAGAGCCATCCCAGGAATGACACGGATGTTAGTTGCAATACACCTCCTTGCTTCTGGGAGCTTTCAGACCACCCTGAGCATAGCCGGAGGAATGTCTCAGCCAAGCCTCTCGAATTGTCTGAGTGCATTCCTCTGTGCTATTGGTCGGAGAGCTGCCAGATACATCAGTTACCCTAACACTGCTGAAGAGATCTCGAAGGTGAAGTTCGATTTCTTCCAATTAGGAGGTATCCCCAATGTGCTTGGTGCTATTGACTGTACACACGTGGCACTGATACCTCCTAGAGAGCAAGAAGCGCTGTACAGAAATCGTAAGCATTATCATTCAATCAATGTACAGGTTGTTTGCGATGCGAACATGCGCATACAAGGTGTGTTTGCAGGCTTCCCGGGAAGTGCTCACGACGCCTATATCCTGCGTGCATCCGGAATATATGACATCTTTGAGTCCGGCAGATTTCCATCCGGATAGCTACTGGGTGAGTACACATTAGTAATGGCAGTCAACCATATCTTACTATGACTGGATACAATAACACATACGGTACATCATGTTTCCCTCTATTGCTCTGATGTTCACATGTGCATTACGGAGTAATACTACCAAAGCCAGAACAGAATAGCTCATTGCTGGCCAGAACCCTGTGTTAGCTTGGCCAAACAGTATGCACAACAACATATGACAAAAACCATAACTGATTAATCATTAGGTTTATGTTCTGATGCATTCCCTTGTATCGTGTGACATGGACATCTCTAGTCTACATAACGTGTTGTGTGTTCTTGTACGGCCTATGTAAGTGAGATGTCTTCAGAATTCATCTGATAGAGGAGAATTAATATTGTTTGGCAAACTTTTTCTTGCCTGAATATATCCCGGAATAAACATGAATTAGCTTACCTTGAAGTTAACAAAATCTCCAAGGTCTTTTGGCATTTGCGTTTGATCGTGTCCGCCCCTGGGAAATTCCACCTGAATTAGCATCACATTTACGTTCACAAGAATACACGATCACGCTTCACCTCAGACCTCTGGCATGTGCTCGTTACAAGAACTGCAACAGTGACTTCCTGCTCTCTACCAGAAGGGTCGCAATATGTACCCTGTTGTATTTCCCTTGTATCTCCGCCTCATGTAAGTGTCCTGTGTGTGTGAACATCTGGATTTTCCATTTCTTGAAATCACATTATAATTGATCTGAAGCTTCAGATAGAATCCATGTGTTAATACCCTACTAATTATCCTATCAGATGCATTCATGATCCATCTCCCTTACATATATCTTTAACTGTGTATTAGCCACAGGGATGTGTTGATAGGTCATGATGACGATATTTGGCCATATGCTTTGTCAAACATCACAACATCCTATTCATATCAACATCATATTTTATTTCCACCAGGTGATGCAGGATATGGGTGTTTGCCGTGGTTGTTGACCCCTGTGAGCAATCCCCATACTCGGGCAGAGGCGCGGTATAATGCTGCGCATAAAACCTGCCGGAATGTAATTGAGCGTACCTTTGGTGTACTAAAGATGCGCTTCAGATGTTTACATTCCACTGGGGGGGCTCTACAATACAAGCCCCAGAAAGTTTGTCGCATCATCGTTGCCTGCTGCTGTCTGCACAATATAGCACTACAGGCCAACTGTCTGGGGGACATTGATGCGGCTCCGCTACCTGGGGAGGAAGAGCCTTTATTTCACCCTGAAGTGGATAATCTGCAGGGGTCACAACAACGTGCCCGCCTAATTCGTGAGTACTTCACATGTAAGTACATACCCAATATGCATGGAACACAGTCTAATGTATCTGGATTATGCCTAACTCCCAAATCCACCTTTATCCATCTCCCTTGTCATACAGAATTCCAACCAGTCCACAGTAGAGGAGAGTTCACTGACGTTGTCGATGTTTGTACACTGGAACAAGCCACATGATCAGTTACAGGTAAGTAAGCACACATTCCCATACACATCTTAGGTACTGACGGTTAGAAACATCAATGGCATAGATAATTTGAGTGGATTATATATCCCACTATGTTAATGTATATATGCCCCACGTTACATTGTTATCTAGTAATTTAGATGGAAAAAAGACTTTAGTCCATCAGGTTCAACCTCTATAGATCTATGATCTGCAATAAGCAGAATTATTGTTAATTGATCCAGAGGAAGTCACCGAACAACAAAATGTGAAGCTTTGCCAATTGTCTACACAGGTCAGAAAAATATAACATTCCTTCCTGAGCCCAGATACTGGTGATCGTATTCATCACTGGATCAATACTCCCTATCTCTTTATCCAGGATAGCCCCTAATGCCTGTTTGGTTTTGTAATGTAAAAAGATACCCAATCCCTTTTTAAAGTCACCTACAACCTCTACGGACCAGGATTGCTCACATTGTCTGATCCTGCCAAACCACATGAAATGGGATCCAAATGTGGTTGAAAAATACCATACACACATACTTTGTCTAATTTGTGACTGTAATCCTAACATCATATTAACCTTACAGAGCTGCTGTCGTGTGTCAACTCTTCTTTAAACAACCTAGACATGGAAAAACATGACCAGCAACAGAACTGCTACATCAATGTGAGCTACATAGTGAGTATTTGTGTAATAATATGGCCACGTATGCTGAAGGACACAAATAACACATCAATCACTTTATTAATATCGGCCTATCTCTTTCCAGAATACAGCAGATAGGTAAGCGGTGATAACTAATGACGATCCACAGCGCACGTGTCCTGGTGGAACAAATCACCTCGTGGATGAGCTTGGGACTGCGTCCAAGGTAAAACACCACATTTGGCTCTCCAAAGATGCATTAATGTGTAATCTATGTGATATTCCTACATCATTAGCCAGATGAGTAGCTTGTTTCATATGTAGGGAAAGAACAGTGAAGACGTTTGTATGAAATATGCAACATATATCGGTACAGTGGATCGAAAAGGTCTAAAGTCTACACACCCCTGTTAAAATGTCATGTTTCTGTGCTGTCAAAAAATGAGACCAAGATAAATCATTTCAGAACTTTTTCCACCTTTAATGTGACCTATAAACTGGACAACTCATTTGAAAAACAAACTAGAATCAGTTAAGTAGAGTGAAGAAAAAATCAAAAAAGAAAATCACATGGTTGCATAAGTATGCACACCCCTAAACTAATACTTTGTTGAAGCACCTTGTGATTTTATTACAGCACTCAGTCTTTTTGGGTATGAGTCTATCCGCATGGCACATTGTGACTTTTCAAGATTTGCCCACTCTTCTTTGCAAAAACACTTCAAATCTGTCAGATTGCGAGGCCATCTCCTGTGCACAGCCCTCTTCAGATCACCCCACAGGGATTCAGGTCTGGGCTCTGGCTGGGCCATTCCCAAACTTTAATCTACTTCTGCCATTCCTTTGTTAATTTGGATGTATGCTTTGGGACATTGTCATGCTGAAAGATGAAGTTCCTCTTCATGTTCAGCTTTCTAGCAGAAGCCTGAAGGTTTTGTGCCAATATTGACTGGTATTTGGAACTGGTCCTAATTCCCTCTATCTTAACTAAGGCCCCAGTTCCAGCTGAAGAAAAACAGCCCCAAAGCATGATGCTGCCACCACCATGCATCACTGTGGGTATGGTGTTCTTTTGGTGATGTGCAGTGTTGTTTTTGCGCCAAACATATCTTTTGGAATTATGGCCAAAATGTTCAACCTTGGTTTCATCAGACCATAACACCTTTTCCCACATGCTTTTGGGAGACTTCAGATGTTTTTTTTTTTTGAAAAATGCAGCCTGGCTTGGATGTTTTGCTTTGTAAGAAAAGGCTTTCATCTTGCCACTCTACCCCATACGCCAGACATATGAAGAATACGGGAGATTGTTGTCACATGTACCACACAGCCAGTACTTGCCAGATATTCCTGCAGTTCCTTTAATGTTGCTGTAGGCCCTCTTGGTAGCCTTCCAGACCAGTTTTCTTCTGGTCTTTTCATCCATTTTGGAGGGAGCTCCAGTTCTTGGTAATGTCACTGTTGTGCCATATTTTCTACGCTTGATGATGACTGTCTTCACTATGTTCCATGGTATATCTAATGCCTTGGAAATTCTTTTGTACCCTTCTCCTGACTGATATCTTTTAACAATAAGATCCCTCTGATGCTTTGGAAGCTCTCTGTGAACCATGGCTTTTGCTGTGGGATGCGACTAAGAACATTTCAGGAAAGACCAACTAGAGCAGCTTAACTTAATTTGGGGTTAATCAGAGGCACTTTAAATGATGGCAGGTGTATGCTGACTCCTATTTAACACGATTTGGAATGTGATTGCTTCATTCTGAACACAGCTACATCCCCAGTTATAAGAGAGTGTGCAGACTTATGCAACCACATTAGTTTTCTTTGATTTTTTCTTCCCTCCACCTTACAGATTTCAGTTTGTTTTACAATTAAGTTGTACAGTTTTTGTCACATTAAAGGTGGATATAGTTCTGAAATGATTTTTCATTGGCTAATTTGTTTACAGGAGTGTGTAGACTTTTTATAACCACTGTAAGTGACGAAGTAAGCGCTCCGGGAGCATGTGCAATGTAAATATTGACATGTTCTTTTTATGTTTCAGATCGCAAAGATTAGTCCCTTTCCACGGTCAGAACAAGGAATGATGAGCATTCCCACGTTCCAGGACTATGCTATTGTCACATTGCATCATGTATGTTCAGATGTCAGTCATCATGTGTTGCATCGGGTGTGATATCACATCCTCTACATCGATTTATATGTACCTATTGCTTTAGATCTGCCATTCTCTCCTCTTCTTGGACTATTGTGAAGCCTGTATCATACTTCCTTCCAGATCTCTTCCTCAGTGCTGATGTGATCCTCCCTGTACATATGGGGAACAGTAACTCTAACCTTGGAACATAACTGTTAATGAGGTTCCGTTTACCTTCAGTTATGAATATGCAACAGCAGATAATAGAGATGCTCATTCACAGAACAGAATACACCTCGAACTGGCCAGTTGGTTGGTAGTTCTGCTAACACCTGAAATTATTTGGAACACACTGATATGGTCCTGGTCATGTTCCCATCTGAGTGTCCAAACTTATGTATGTAGAGTCTTCTCTCATAGTGCCATTTCCAGTGACATGACCTACGGGGGTTCTAACATTGACTGATTGAGCACTTCTACCTCTGCAGTTGCATAGGAGTGTGTGTTGCGCGCACACACAAGACTACAGATTACTTCTCCCCATGAGCATATCTCCTTCTGTATTGTTGGGTTTGAATATTGAATGTTATCCTGATATATTTAATAATATAACTGATATTGCCTCACGTTGGATGATGCACTGTATCTCCCCCCCTCAACTGATCATCTATACCAATGTCACCCCCCCCCCCCTGCGTGCATTCTGGCCCCATGTCCCTATTTCCGTGTGTTACTGGAACTCTGTATCCTACCCACCTCCACCATGATACTGAGCAGGCCTGTGGTAATTTGTCACTGTGTGGCTTTGTGAACAATTAAACCGTTTTTTTTTCACTCAATGTTTGTGTAATCCTGTATATTTACCATGTAACAATTCAATTCCCCTGAAAGTCAGATGTGCTCAGCACCATCAGTTAGTGGTGTAACTATTCGGGGCAATCTGCGTTGACATTACTACATAATCATGAATGTCGATTCATATCATTCAAGTTGAGCCCTTCAAGTCATTATATACAACCCTGCATGTCTCTAGACATGATTTCAGAATTCACACCCCTCCGACTTGCACCTACATGTATATTGGCAAGGTACAGATTAATGTAGCATATGTATCTATGTAAACACACACAGATATATGTATTTAACAATGACACTTCATTCTCTCTGTATTCTCGCAACTAGAAAGCATGATATGGTACAAACACACAGAAACATTGATAACAGTATAACAATCATACTTTATTGCATACACAGAGTACAAACAGAAATAGACAGGAATGTGCATTAATATCATGTGTGTGTTGTGAAGAGATCCTAGTATGGCAAGGGGCTGTGGCAAATCTGAGGACATCTGAAGAGGAAACAGACAACATCATCAGGGTAATGCATAGCATCTCCTAGGGTCACATGTGGTCAGGACCCCACAGTAACCAACAGCATATAACACGACATCTAATCAACATAACCATTAATGCGCATACAACAACCATATGGTTGCCAGAATAAACAGACACTATAAAACAGGGATCATGTCATACTAAGCGATTTCACACACAGTGTGAATTGGTCAATAGATGATATGAATCTGGAAAACAGAGGTAGGAGGTGTTAGAACAATCATAAGCTGTTATTAGAGTACATTGTTTTTGCTTTTGACACTACTCTAAACCAACTAACATGAACATCATCTCCGAGCAGTAAAAACCATATTTATTCTATCCTGTTCAGTCAGCCTTCCAGGAATATGCTTAGGATGTGGAATACGACAAGGCATGCAACACAATCATTCAGCAAAATGTACTATCACTATCTATGTGGAATAGTTGTGCCATGCTGATATCACATCTCACTTCTAAATGGGTGGTACCAAGGCCAGACAGATTACACTGTTCACATTACCCCTAAACACATGCACATTGATCATGAAGTCAAACCCTGGAAATTGCCACTTTGGTTTGGATGACATGAAAAAACTGAAGCCAATTTCATAATGTTAACGGGATGGAATGCTATAAAAACTTATGTGGAATTGCTGGTTTGGATTAGTAGATAGTAATGGGACTGTGCAACTCGATAGCCTGGACACTGATCATTATAATGGAAGATCACACAGTCATGTTTCTTAGTGAAAAGATATGTAGTCATATATTTCATTTCAGAGCCATCTGCAGGGGGGAATAATCCTGATAGAATGCCTGTTGGGAACTGGTTTGAGTGTTTAGTTGTGAGATTTGGCTGGCGGCTGGGCGGCCGGCGACTGGGCGGCCGGCGACTGGGCGGCCGGCGACTCCGCGGCCGGCGACTCCGCGGGCCGGCGACTCCAGGGCACTTCCTCCCGGGGCAATTCCTCCCGGGGCACTTCCTCCCGGGGCACTTCCTCCCGGGGCACTTCCGGCCGGGGCACTTGTGGCCGGTGCACTTCCTCCCGGGGCACTTGTGGCCGGGGCACCTCCTCCCGGGGTACTTGGGGCCGGGGCACCTCCTCCCGGGGCACTTGTGGCCGGGGCACCTCCTCCCGGGGCACTTGTGGCCGGGGCACCTCCTCCCGGGGCCCATGGTGGAGCCCAGGCTGAGTGCGGTGCCCCGTATGTCGGGGGAGCACAGTATGAGGGGGGAGCCCAGGGTGAGGGCTGTGCCCAGGGTGAGGGCTGTGTCCAGGGTGAGGGCTGTGCCCAGGGTGAGGGCTGTGCCCAGGGTGAGGGCGGAGCACCAGATGAGGGTGGAGCCCAGGATGAGGGCTGTGCCCAGGATGAGGGAGGAGACAAGGATGAGGGTGGAGCCGCTGAGGGTGGAGCCGCTGAGGGTGGAGCCGCTGAGGGAGGAGCCGCTGAGAGAGGCACAGGATGGTGTGGCTGGTGCAGGCCCTGAGGTGGCCATGCCGAAGAGGGCCCGGGCATCACTTCCCGCTCCGTATGAGCAAGTGATGTGGATGGTCCCGGGCCATCCTGAATGTCCTGGGCCACTTCAGCCCTTCCTGCCTCCTCCTCTTCTGAATCTGTGGATACTGCAATGGAATAAACATATATTTCAGTTGGTTGCCAGACACAATTGCAAGCTATGCATTTACATATCATTGACATCATGGTCACCTGTGAGTGACTGTGGTGCATAATGAGCATTGTTGATCATGGCTCATATGAATGTGTACTGCATGTGCCTCAGACACGTGCTCTGCTGCATCTGATGTGCAGTGTGTGAGACTGACCAATCTGACCAGTTTCCAGCAATGGTTGTTAATATGCAGCTGAGACATGGGCCAGGTTAGGACAGTATATGACACACATGCAGTGCTACAGAGTCTGTATCCACATATGCCGCACAGCCAAATCTTTAGTCACGATCGCAGTGGAGGCCAAAGTCAGGCCTGCATTTGGGGATAGCCATGCTGCATCCATCTGAGAATATCATTCTCCAAGTCATTAAGTCTAATTGACTCATCTGTTCACAACAAGGAAATCCACATATTCAGGCCTGTGCGCATCCCAGCAAGTTTGACTTTGGACACCCTGCTTTATTGCAATCAATCTGGATATAGTTCGAAATTGACATATCAGGGAGACAAATTATAAACAGGATAGGTTTGCTACCAGGACTGAAATGGTTATTGTCGCACCATACATTTTTAGTCAACCATCGGGCTTACAGTGCTATTGTATGTGAATTATCCCAGTGTGTGGGCAGGGGTGTAGGAGGCCATATAATTCTTGACCAAGGGTGGGCAGGTTCGGGCCTGGAGGGCCACACAGGTGAGCCAATCGCCTTTTCAGTCATCCGGATTGACTCACCTGTGCTCAAAAAGGATATCTTGAAAGTCCGGCATGTATGTGGCCCTCCTTACCCACCCCTGTTCTAGAGGGATACAGCTCATTATATACAACAGCCAGAACACAAGCCTATCTATACATACATACATACATACATACAGCATGATATCCTGAAAGTCGGGCATGTATGTTGCCCTCCTTACCCACCCCTGTTCTAGAGGGATACAGCACATTATATACAACAGCCAGAACACAAGCCTATTTATACATACATACATACATACATACAGCATGATATCCTGAAAGTCCGGCATGTATGTGGCCCTCCTTACCCACCCCTGTTCTAGAGGGATACAGCTCATTATATACAATAGCCAGAACACAAGCCTATTTATACATACATACATACATACAGCATGATATCCTGAAAGTCCGGCATGTATGTGGCCCTCCTTACCCACCCCTGTTCTAGAGGGATTCAGCTCATTATATACAACAGCCAGAACACAAGCCTATTTATACATACATACATACATACATACATACAGCATGTTATCTGCAGGCTTTTAGACAGCCCATCCCCCCACAATCTCAGCCAACCATGTGTGTGATATGATACTCACGTTGCAGGGTGTTAGGACAATCTGTGTCCACCTGCCCTGGTATTCCCACCACAGATTCAGAAGGGATGAAGCGCATCACTGTCCTCTCCCATTCCTTATAAACATAAGTGACCGCGGGCCCACCACCAGTCTGACGTGCTGCTGCTGCCTCATCGGACATCTTTCTTTTCACAGCCATCTTTAAATCGTCAAACTTGTGCCGCACTAACCTCCAGTCCCTATTAGTAACCCCTACTGCCGACACAGCTCTGGCAATTTGGACCAGGCCTGGCGCCTCTGGCTGGCATTAATGTCTCTGCCACCACATATAATTCCCTGGCGGGCACAGATTTCCCTGAGGAGAACCTGGATCTCCTCTGGGCTATAATTGGGGGCCCTGGGCCTTGCCACAACCCGTTGCCTTACAGACGGTGCCTGGTCTTCCTGTTCTATCCCTGGGGCCGCTCCCTCATCCCCACTACCTCCCCACAAAGGGATCAGGCCCCTGACCCTCTGCCCCTTCCACTAGAATTCCTAGCTCTGGGGGCACTTCCCTCCCCCCCTGCTCTCCTCCTTGCTCTCCTCCTCCTCCTCTCCCTCCACCTCCTCCTCCTCCTCCTCCTCTCCCTCCTCCTCCTCTCCTCCTCATCCTCCTCCTCTCCTCAGATGTTCTCCTCACTCTCCTCCGCGCCTCTCTTGCCTTACCACCTCCTCTCCTCTAAACTCCTCAGAAAAAAAAATTAACGATAAAGCAAGATAATCTTTGTGTTGGTTTAGGAGGTAAAAAAAGATGCAAGTATTATGTGTAGTATTATGTGTGGGGGGAGAGGGGGGGAAGGTCTTGGGGGGGGGTGTAGGTGTGCAGTGGCCTACCACTAGGTGTTGCTATGTGTACGTATTAATCTATATGTGTGAATTATGTGATATCAGTAATTATGTGTATTGTAAACAAAGGGTTAAATTATCTGCTAGTTCAAAATTGAAATTCTCTCCTCTCTCCTCTCTCTTCTCTCTCTCCTTGCTCACCAAAAACCCACCAACGCCTAGACCTGTGTGTCTACTTGCAAAAGCTCCAGCACAGTCAATTATGTTCTGTTTTTGGCTCCCTTTTAAAGGCATACTGCCGTCAGGTTAAGTGGTACGTATCACGTATTTCGCGCTCTTTTCATACGCAAAGTGATCCGAGATATAGTAACTCATGCGCAAATCCTAACGTTTACGCATTCGCATCCATCGCTCCTATCTCGCAGCACTTTGAATTTAATAGCGTCGGAAATGGTTTCATTTTTAAACTACGTAGGACTTGCGTTTTCACCTATTATTTATGCAGCTCGAATTTAATAGGGCCCATAGTTTATAATTTCATTGTATGTACATATGAGTTTCAATCTATGTACTTTTAGTTGCTGGAATGCAAATATTAATATAATCAGATTGTAATTACTTATGGGTTTCAATGTATGTATTTAGTGGCTTGGAACATTTAATGTACAATGTAATACTTAATGGTTTCATTGAATATAGTTAGTACTTTCATTGAATGTTCTTATCAATTTTCATGTACATATTTTGACTTTTTTTAAGCTGTTGTTCTGGGTTTCAGTGATTCAAATTATCAATTAGATTTTAATTAGTTAAGGGGGTTGATTTTATTTATTTATTGCTTTGTACATTTTTATGTATAATTGCAGAGTGAGTACTAATCAAGGGAGTGATCTGATCGCCAGTATCTGGGGTCAGGAAGGAATTTATTTATTTTCCCATTTGAGACAATTGGCTACATTTCAATTGGGTTTTTTTCTGTTTGCCTTCCTCTGGATTCAATATAAACATTAGAACATGTCTTGTACAACATGCAATGCTTTACAAAATACAGATTGTTTCAAACCAAAGTTATACAGTGTTATAATCTTCATGTTTAGCTTACAATAAAAAATGTTAAAAAGTTATTACACTATGGTTAAGGAGTTGCCTACAAACATAACTATAAATGTTCCATGTCATAAAATAAACACATTAACTACTAAATCTATTAATATAACAGCAAATGTTTAAAGATAAAAAAAAAAAAATTAAGGTAACAGTGGGAGAGACAAGTTGCATGTTATAAAAATAAATACATTAACTACTAAATCAAATAATTGTTGGAGTGTTATATACATTGGGAATATGGCATGCAAAGTATAAAAACAATACATTAATGTAACAGGGGGAGAGACTTGCATTGAGTGGCAAACAGGATTTCCTGAATACAAATGTAATTCCTGTTATTTTTGACGGGCAAGTTCCTAGTAAATTATAATTTATAGAGCCCTTCGAAAGATTGGTACAATCAATTCAAGCCATTTATTTGCCTCCCAATTGTATCTAAATCAGACTCACATTTAACCATGAAGGGAAGTTTTTGGTCTTTATTGGGAGAATTGAAGATTCCATACAGGTTGCCTAGGATTCCTTTGGCTAGGGGAGGTTTTGACATTTTGAGGAGAACCAGGACAGTTTAGGGAGGGGGGGCATATGTTCTAGCCATAGTCATCACCCAGTGTCTTAATTTTATATGATTGAAACATTTTTGACCTAAATAATTCCAACAGAAAGTGTGCCTCATGTTAGGATATTTGGACTCTACATATTGGGTGGTAACCCAGAATAAAAGGACAATAAGAATGTTATAACCTCCAATGAACACACTGCATATACTCCATCCCTTTCCCCCTTCTCTCACATTCCCTTTTATCTACCTTTCTGCTTCCTTCTACATTCTATCACCTATTACAACAGCGCTTAAGACGTTCATAAATGTGAAAAATGCTATAAGGAAAAACAATAAATAAATAAGTGTATTTCTCCACTCTTCAAATGTTATGTCAGCACTGGTTATGTTTTCCCTGTAATGTTCATGTAACACTGTTATAACCCTGTTTCTTCAATAACAACAACTACAAAAAAAACAAATTCCTTCAGAGGAATGTTGAAGTTATCGCTAAATTGTTTGCAAGGGGTAATTTTGTCATTTTCAAACCAAGAGCCTATCCTATCTAATTTGTGAGAGGTCCACCTGTGTCTTGACTCCTCTGTACAGTCTCTGTATATACTAGGAAGGGATAAAACTGAGGAGAGGGGTGAAATAGTATGTGCTAACTTACGTCCGGAGTTGGCCGTTTCCAAATAGTTAAATTAAGTGTAATCATTGGATCAGAATGATTTGAGAAAAAGGATTTTGTTTGTTGGTTCCAAATTATCATGTCCCAGGTTTGGGGTTTCATTTAAAAATGTATTGATGTTTACTCGAGTGGACGATTGGGCAGCTCTAAAAAAGAGCCCTAAATTGGGGCAAAAGAGGGCTCCTCTAGTTCTATAACTAAACCTTTTTTTTTTTTTTTTTGCAATTTTAGGGGGTCTATTTCGTCAGATGAATCAGAATGTCTGTTTTTTGAATCTATTTCGTTCCTTATCATTGATTTGTATAGGTAAAGTTCTAAATAGGTAAAGGACTCTTGGGAGGATATTCATTTTAACCAAAGTCATATGGACAATCCAGGAAATATTAAATTAATTTTTACAATTAATTTTGGGAATTGAGGGATAATTTGCTTTTATAGAGCTCAGATATTTTACTAGTAATGTTGACCTCCAGATATATAATATGTGCCTTAGGCTTTCAACTTTTCCAGAGTTGCTTGAGAAAACCCCACACTTAAGGCTTCTGTTTCTTCAATGATAAGTTTGAGGCCTGAGACGTTACTAAATTATTTGATAATAGACATCAGAGAGGCTATGGAGGACTCTGGGTCTGTAAAAGAGCATAAGAGATCATCAGCAAATAATGAACATTTAAAATGCTAAAGACCTACCTTAAGACCTGCAATTTCTGGGTTAGAGCCAAGAGTTAAATAGCTAAAGAAAATAAGAGTGGAGAGAGGAGGCAGTGTTGCCTAGTTCCCCTCTGGATATTAATGTTAGCTGTGTTAGAACCATCCATTTTCAAATTAGCAATAGGGAATTATAGTAAGTTTGTAGTAGGTTGATGATACGTCCCTTGAACTTGAACTTGGCCAAAGTCGCATAAAGATAAGGCCATTCGACTGAGTCGAAGGTTTTTTCAATATCAAGTGCAAGAATGTACAACTGGGTTTTAGAGCTTTGGGCTAAGGGCAGAATGTTCAAGGTTCTCTGTATTATGTCTATTATATATATTGCCTGTCTATGCGGGATGAAACCTGCTTGATCCTTATGGATAAGTTCTGGTAGAAATTTGGAAATTCTTTTGGCGATAATTTGAGCTAGGATCTTTACATCTCCATTCATTAGTGTATATAGGTGGTAGATTTTAGCTTTCATTGGATCCCTGCCTTCTTTGAGGAACAGAACTAGGTTGGCCTGATTAAGTTCCAGGGGCATTGAATCACCTCTTAGGATTGAAGTAAATAATGTACAGAGATGTGGGGTGAGAACATCAAGGAACTTCTTATGAGTTTGTATATCAATCTAGTCCTAGGGACTTGCCTGGTTTAAGGTTTTTAATTGTGTCCTACATTTCTTCATATGTAATATCTTTATTAAGATTTTCCAGGTCTTGGTCTGATAGGAAAAGAAGGTCATATGTACTTAATTAGGAGTGTAAAGCTAGTTCATTTGTGCAAGTGTGAGAGGTGTAAACATGTTGGTCCTTAAAAGTATTTCAAATTTCGTTTTGGCTAACTGTAGTCGAACCTGAGGGTTTTTTTTGTTTTGTTTTTTTTGGGAAATCCGTGCTTGTGAATATTTAGATTTGAGTCTAACAGTGTATTTGGCTTATTTGCCTTGGAGTAAAATATTTTTGTCTAGATTGCCTGAGTGTCTTTTCCATCCTACCTGTTTCTCTAGTATCTCACATTCTTTAGTTAGGTCTAGTTCTTTTGATGCAAGTGCCTATAATGAAAGCCTTATAAGCCACCCAAATCCACCCAGGTTTTTCATCCTGTGTGGAATTTGAATACGAAAATAATTTCAAGTCTTTAGTTAGTTGATCTACAAATAAGGGGTTCGATAAGAGTAGTTCATTTAGCTTCCAAGAATAGGGTAATTTAAGATTGGGACCCAGATTCAAGTCTATAAAGCCTGCTACATGATCAGACCATGGACAGGGAGAGATGTTTGCCCTGTCCGAGCTATCAAAGAGGGATGAGCTTATGAGAATAGTGTCAATACAAGAGTATGTACCATAGTACAGGGAATAATATGTGAATTCTATCTTATTAGGATGATGGCTCCTCCAGACATCAATTAGGTCTAAATGTTCAAGTATTATTTTTATTTGATGTAATTTCTTGGAAAAGTGACTATTTGGTAAGTTTCTGGATATATCCAGGTCTTGATTAAAGGCTAAATTGAGGTAATAGTTTCCCCAAATCTTGGCCCTCAAGGTATCTTTGTATTTTAATTAGAAATTTATTTGCCAGGTTTGCCATGTGACACTATTACTTTTTTGCTTCTTTATTGAATAGATTTTATTGCGGCATAGTCCAAGATAGTATTCTTATCACGTGTGTGCAGGATACAAATAATACCTACACTTCAAGCTTCTTATTAATAAAGTGAGTAAGTCAAAATGTTATACTTGTTGTGTAAGTTGAACTCTTACAGGGGCACAAGACTACATTGCAGTGTGATGTTTCTGTTTTGCTTGTTTTATTAAATGGGCCATGGGCAAATCCCCTTCTGGATAGCTACATGGTCATGGTGAAGGGGCTTGTGTAAGTCATTGAAGCTGTGAACTAAATCATGTAGGGTCACCCAATATGGGCACGTCATAGCAGAGGGATCAGACAAATTACAGTCCACTGGAGAAAAAACTGAATATACACTCCAGCCTCTTTGCCATGAAAACCTTATGGATGAGAACAACCAGACATTAAATGTGCTTGGCGTGCTGTGGTCCAAAGGGTTATGGAGAGTCAGACATGACTGGATGACTAAACAAGGGACAAATAATGGCACAAAAACTAAACTTTATCACTACTGAAACAACCGTTTCATAATCTTACATCACTTAATCAATATAAACCAACACTTACAACCTCTAAGCAATTTACGGAAGAAGGAAAACAAATAAAGTACATTCAATTAGATGATGCAGGTAATGAGATGAACCAAAGTTCATTTTTTGAATATCCCTCCCCCCCCCAAAAAAAAACTCTAGCTAGCAATCCTTGAAATTTAGCACCGCACCAACCAATCACTAAAATTCAAACTGTACATGGATTACAGAAGATCCCAACAATATACTTGAAACATTTAAAAACTTTTATTAAAGATTATTCAATCCCATAAATACCAACTATCACAAAATTAGAATTAAATGCTCATATATAAAAAAAATGCTCATATAGCACATAAATACATTAAAGAAATAATTAAAAACCTTAATTTAGGAAAAGCATCAGGCTCTGGTGGTTTCACTACACACTTATATAAGAAATTTGCAGGTTAAAATAGTCCACAGCTAGCTGTATTATATAATAGCATTTTAAAGGCAAATGTCATTATAACAGTACAAAATTTAATCAATTGAACTATTACATTTAGATCTAAAAGTAGTCACTAAGCTCACCACTGCTATATTTAACCAATTTGTATATGGTGATCAAGTGGGATGTATTCTATTTCAACAAGCTCCTGACAATGGGCCTCATTCTATTAGGGCTTACAAAATAATTGCAAATTCCTGTTTGGCTTAGTAGCTCCACGTTTGCACTCCTATTCAATTGGCCATGGTCGCAAATCAGTCCTCCTGTGTGTTGCTCACAAACCATCATTTCGGCAATAAGCATTGACAGGCTTGAACAGAGCAATGCTTTCAGAAAGCTCATATGACTGAAAAACCAAAGTATTTATGGAGGACCTAATGAATAAGACAGAGGAGATTCTTTAGCTAAACATGCAGCAAAAAAAAAAAAGATCCTGTGTCACCAGAGTGAGCTGGATATGCAACACATTATAGAGGAGATGCAACAGCTGAAAGAAAGAAAATAATAATGCAAAGCTAGAAAGCCTTGGAAGCAACACAAGAAGAAAAGCAGAAAAACAGATGAAAAGAAAGATGAGAATGCTGAAATTGCAAAACTTTTTTTCAGAAACCCAAAACTCAAAAGGCTCCTGAGATGGGTGCTAGCCTATGTGTTTAGTTTAAGTATGATGCCACTGAACAGCTGGAGACATTCCAGCAAAGCCAGATGAGCTCAAAATTGTCATGAAGCAGAAGGCTGATTTAGCAGTTGAGAAGCTGGACATTCAGCATAAAAAGCTGAATATACAAAATAACATGCAGTCACTATGTGCCTTAAAACAGATGGCACAAGAAAAAATAGAGGACTTGAAGGGATAGCGGATACACATTGTGAACAGCAGTAGCTACACCTGGAAAAAAGGTCAGATAATCCCCTACTGTGGTTTTGGAGACTAGTGCTGCCTACTGAAAAGAATGAAGAAGGTGGTGAAAGAGCTGGAAGAGCTGAAGCTTTAGCAACTGCAAGACAGTCTCATCAGTGCAAGGGTGAAAGGAAAAATTATCAGAGATGGCAGTCAGCATGCTACAGGAGATGCATTGGCTTGTAATACACGGCCTCACGTGTTGGTTTTCTCAACCCCATAGTGTTAAACTGGAGAGGGGGGTGTGAGATAAAAGATTTTTATGGGCCACAAATATTGCAAAGTTCCCTTTTCCCCAGGAGGTGTGAGAGAGTTAACTCCTGGAGCAGTTTGATTGTACTTTGAGTGTGGACTTCAAAACAGTGGAACCGAGAAATGGGTGTTGCCATTTATGCACTGCAGCCTATCAGTGTGAGAGGCTAGATTTGACGACTGCAGTCTGTGTTTGGGCCTACAGACTCATATATAACTTTTACCAAAAACAATAATTTCTTAAAAAACTTAAATACGTTTATATTATATTGCCTGGTACAGTGGGAGAAAAAAGTATTTTATCCCCTGCTGATTTTGAACGTTTGTCCACTGACAAAGAAATGATCAGTCTATAGTGTTATTGGTAGGTGTATTTTAACAGTGAGAGACAGAATAGCAAAAAAACTAAACAAGAAAAACACATGTCAAAAAAGTTTCAAATTGATTTGCAGGTCAATGAGGGAAATAAGTATTTGACCCACCAGGTTTGCACACATCTCAGGAGGAATTTTGTCCCACTCTTCTTTGTAGATCCGCTCCAAGTCATTAAGGTTTCAAGGCTAATGTTTGGCAACTCGAATCTTCAGCTCCTTCCACAGACTTTCTATGGAATTAAGGTCTGGAGACTAGCTAGGCCACTCCAGGACCTTAATGTGCTTCTTCTTGATCCACTCCAATTTTGCTTTGCCTGTGTGTTTTGGGTAATTCTCATGCTGGAATACCCATCCACGACCCATTTTAAATGCCCTGGCTGAGGGAAGGAGGATCTCACCCAAGATTTGATGGTACATGGCCCCGTCTATTGTCCCTTTTATGTGGTGCAGTTGTCTTGTCCCCTTAGCAGAAAAACATCACAAAAGCATAATGTTTCCACCTCCATGTTGGACAGTGGGGATGGTGTTCTTGTGGTTATAGGCAGCATTCCTCCTTCTCCAAACATGGCTAGTTGAGTTGATGCCAAGGAGTTCAATTTTGGTCTCATCTGACCACAACACTTTCACCCAGTTCTCCTCTGAATCATTCAGATGTTCATTGGCAAACTTCAGACGGGCCTGTACATGTGCTTTCTTGAGCAGGGGGACCTTGTGGGCGCTGCAGGATTTCAGTCCTTCACGGCGTAGTGTGTTACCAATTGTTTTCTTGGTGACTATGGTCCCAGCTGCCTTGAGATCATTAACAAGATCTTTGTAGTTCTATGCTGGTTCCTCACCATTCTCATGATCATTGAAACTCCACGAGGTGAGATCTTTCATGGAGCATCAGACCGAGGGAGGCTGGCAGTTATTTTGTGTTTCTTCCATTTGCGAATAATCACACCAACTGTTGTCACCTTCTCACCAGGCTGCTTGGTGATGGTCTTGTAGCCCATTCCAGCCTTGTGTAGGTCTACAATCTTGTCCCTGATATCCTCGGATAGCTCTTTGGTCTTGGCCATGGTGGAGAGTTTGGAATCCGATTGATTACTTTTGTGGACAGGTGTCTTTTATACAGGTAACGAGTTGAGATTAGGAGAACTCCCTTTAAGAGAATGCTCCTAATATCAGCTCATTACCTGTATAAAAGACACCTGGGAGCCAGAAATCTTGCTGATTGATAGGGGATCAAATACGTATGTCCCTCGCTGACTTGCAAATCAATTTATAACATTTTTTACATACATTTTTCTTGTTGTTTTGTGTTGTTATTCTGTCTCTCATTGTTAAAATACATCTACTATTAAAATTATAGACTGATCATTTCTTTGTCAGTGAACAAATCAGCAGGGGATCAAATACTACCCCCCCCCCCCCCACACACACACACACTGTATATGTGTTTGTGTGTGAGAGGAGCAGAATTAGAAATATATGCTAATCATCCACTAAATTATGTTTTTTGCAACTTATTATTAATTATGTAAAAGTAGCCTATATACTGAAAAAAAAAATGTTTTACTTTTTTTACAAACACATAGATTTTTTCAAATTTATTTTTTAAAGATAATAATGTTTAAAATGGAGGGAGAAACAAAAAAGTACTTAGTCATGCAAAACCAACTTAGGGTGCAACTTTCTTGTTCTGGCCTGTTGTTGGTGAATTATCACTCTGTCCATCTGTAGGTACAAGATATTCCTGTAATTAATCTATTTGCAAATTTAACAAATTATTTATTTATGCAGTTTTACTCTCTCAGTATATTTGCTGGTCTCATAGTATATGCTTGTATCATTATTGGCTCGGTCATAAAATACCTGACCTAGGCTCAGCATGATAGATAGAGAGGAATTGAGATGGGGTGGGGGGTATTGAGGGAGGGAGGAGAGGGGTAGAAGTAGAGATAGATAGAGAGGGAGAGAGAGGGATAGAAGAAGAGTCATATAATCTATCTCTCTAACTTTCTATCTCCCTCTCTCTCTATCCCTTCCTCTCTCTCTGTCCTTTCCTCTCTTTATCCGTTCCTCTCTCTCTCTCTCTATCCCTCTCTCTCTCTGTATCCCTCTCTTTAACCTCTCTATACACCTCTCTCACCCCCCGTCTCTATCTCTACTCATGTCTCTCTCTATGGGATTACTTTTGTGGGTGGAGACTCTGGTTCTAGGCAGGGTCTATACATGTTGTGGTAACATGTTGTGATGGGGAGGGGTATATACTGTTAGGTGGAATCAATGTAAAGGGAGTGGCCAGATCTCTTTTTTCCACCCCACCAAGTTGGAAAGTCACCAGCCGCCACTGCCTCTGAGTCACTTAAATGTGTCTATTATAATAGTGCCATGATTATTTAAAGTATGTCATATAATGCAAAGCAATATTTAACTAATTTGTGCTCATTTCTTTTATTGTTTTGTATAATTATTTGTTCACATTTATAATCTGTATGTGTGAAAAAAAAAAAAAAAAAAGTATATTTAAAAAGTGCTTAATAAAACTTTTCAAAATAAGAACTTTTTCATTTTCAGGCTATGGTAACCATTATTTATTTTGCAAGGAAGCAAGTCAGGTGTAAGGATTCTAAAAGTTGCAAATTTAAAAAGGAAAATATTGTAATTCGTCCAGACTGACAATAACATTATTATTAAACAATGTCAGTATCTCAATTTGCTTGCAAGAGCAATTATGCACATCTAATTAAATTGGCAATGTAGAGGTAATACTAAAAAGCAGCTAAATAAATAATATTTTGTAATAACACTGATATTCCCACAAGTGGCTTAAATATATATTTAAACAGTTTTTGGCTTAAGTATTTCATTTTACTTTGCATTGGAGGGGTATCTTGTCAGTTGAAAACCTCTTGGCACAAAAAGCTCACTTGACAAAGCTTCATACTGAACCTGGATGCAATTACATAATGTAACCATATCCCCTCGTAGACACCTTTTTTTGTATGGTAAAGACGTTTATTTTGGTTAGTTTTTCTTCATAACTTAGCCCCTCCATTCCCCTATTTAGTTTTGTAGCTCTTCTCTTTACCTTTTCCAGCACTAAAATGGTCTTTTTATGAAGTGATTCCCAAGGTTGTACTCCATATTCTAAATTAGGGTGTACTAGAAATTTGTATAGTGGCAGAATTATATTTTCTTCCCTTTCTTCTATACATGCTAATATTGTATTTGTATTTGAAGCTGCTACTTAGCATTGAGCCCTGTTACCTAGGTGGTTGTCCACTAGTGCTCTCAAATTCCTTTCAATATCTGATACCCCTACATTTGCTCCATTAAGATTATACATTGCCTGGCTATTTTTCCTTCCCAGTTGCCTAACTTTACATTTATTCATATTAAATGTAATCTGCAATTTAGATGCCCATTCCTCAATTTTATGTAAATCCCTTTGGAGGGAAAGCACATCATTATCTTATTCAATTACCTTGCACAACTTTATGTCATCAACAAAAATTGAGTTACTACTTCACAGTCCCACCTCAAAGTAATTAATAAATATTTTAAAATGGAGAGGCCCTAATAATGAACCATGAGGAACCCCACTTACCACATTAGTCCAATTAGAGTATGTTCCATTTCCAACAACCCTTTGCTTCCTAACTTTTAGCCAGCTGTCCACCCATGAGCAGATATTTACTGCAATTCCTGTATCCCTTTGTTTGCACAATAGTCTTCCATGTGGCACTGTATCAAAAGCCTTTACAAAATCCAAAAAGACTACATCTACTGAGTTGCCTTGATCAAGGTTCCTACTAACCTTCTCAAAGAAACTAATTAGATTTGTTTGACATGACTGATCCCTCATAAATCCATGTTGACTCATACTTATAATCCTGTTCAAAAAACATATTGTTGAATATTATCCCTTATTAACCCTTCTAAAAGCTTTCCCACTATATAAGTATGCTCTTGCTCCTTTCTTAAATATTGGTAGCACCTCTGCTTTTCTCCAGTCATCTGGTTCGACCCTGTGTTGAGTGAATCTTGAAAAATTAAATATACTGAACTGTTCCCTCAGTACCATTGGATGTATTTCCTGGGGCTTTATTAACATTTCTTTTTTTATTATTATTATTAACATTTATTTTTGCCAAACTCTTTTGGATTTCTTCCTGCGTTAACCAATTATTTTGTGAAGGAAATGTAGCCCCATTATGTTGTGGTATCTCCACCACTTGTACCTCACTTGTGTATACTGAAGAAAATAACCTATTCAGCTCTTCTGCCTTTTCCTGGTCACTAATTATCAGACAGCCTGTTTCACATTGTAATGTTCTTATAGCTTCCGTCCAGGCCTTCTTCCCATTAATATATTTAAACAATATTTTAGGATAAGTCTTACTCTCCTTTGCAACTTATTTTTCATTTTCTATTTTAGCCAGTCTAATAGCTCTTTTGTAAGCCTTGTTGATTTCCTTGTATTACATAAGGCAGTCTCTGTCTCCTCTTGTTCGTATAATTTAAATGCCTGTTTTTTACTCTGTATCTTGATCTTTAAATCATTGTTAAGCCACATGGGTTGTGATTTACTCCTTTTACTTTTATTCCCACATGGTATATTCCGATGTGTATGTATATTTAGTAAGGATTTAAATGTTGTCCATTTATGTTCAGTGTTTTTACCTATCAGTTCTCTGTCCCAGTCTATACTTTGTATTGCTGCCCTTAGACCGTTAAAATCGGCCCTTTTAAAATTAAGAATTTTTGTTGGCCTCTTACAGTTTTTTTAATAAAATCTCAAATGCAACTGTGTTGTGATCATAGATTCCCAAAGGTTGCCCCATTTCAACATTTGATACCATATCAATATTTTTTTGTGATAACTAAATAAAAAATACCCTCATTTCTAGTTAGCTCTTGTATAACCTGGGCCAGATGATGATCCCGGAGTGTACTCAAGGACCTGCTCCACTTAGCTGAACTACTGGTCTCATTTATCCAGTTTATTTCAGGGTAATTACAATCTCCCATTATTAGAACTTGCCAATGCTTAGCTGCATTTCCAATCTGTAACAATAACTACATGTATTCCCTTTCAATTATATTTGGGGGTTTATAGCATACTTCAACTAATATTCTTCTGGAATTTACTGCTCCGCTATTTAACTCTACCCACAAACATTCAACATTATTACAAGTTAGAGTATAAATATCTTCTCTGACTATAGGCTTAAATTCAGGCTCAACATACAAAAAAAAACCTCCTCCTCTTTTACCTATTCCCCTGTCTTTCCTAAATAGGTTATAACCATCCAGATTAACAGTACAGTCATGATATTCATCCCACCATGTTTCAGTAATGCCTATTAAATCCCATTTTCATTAATTTCCAAAATTTCTAACTCTCTCATTTTTCCTGGCAAGCTTCTGGCATTAGCATGCATAAACCTTATGTTGCAATTTAGTATTTTTAAAATGCCTGCCTTTGTACTCGAGTTACTTAGTAAAACTTCTCTATTGACTATACTAACCCTCCCCCATCTCCTCCCCCATGAGTAGTTAATTCATACCTTATCCCCTCTCACCAATACAATCATCTAGTCCATCCCCCCACCTACTAGTTTAAAATCTCCTCCATCCTTTCTACCATCCTATCCCCTAGAACACTAGCTCCCTCATCATTAAGGTGTAATCCATCCATTCTATAGAGATTGTACCCAAATGAGAAGTCAGCCCAGTGCCGAAAAACCCAAAGCCCTCCTAAGTGTACCACATTTTTAGCCAAGCATTATCCTTTCTAAGCTCCTTCTGTCTCCCTGGCACAGGTAGTATCTCAGAAAATACTTAATTGGAGGTCCTTGCTCTTAGCTTTTTCCCTAGTTCTCTAAAATCATTATTCAGGGCACTCCATCTTCAACTAACTTTGTCATTGGTACCAATATGTACCAAGACCACAGGTTCATTTAAGCCCCTCCCAATAATTTATCTCCCGATCCACAGCATGCCGAACCCAAGCACCCGGGAGAAAGCAAACTATTGCTTCCCCTTGTAACTGTAACCAAGCTACCTCCCTGTACATCCTCGCTAGCCCCATCTCCACTCACCATGCTAGGCCCAGCTAAACTGTGCTAAGTGAGCACCACTCCCTTTAGAGTGGAGCAATATCAGAAAGTGCTGCAATTCTCCTCTCTAGTTCTCCAATTTGAGCTTCCAGAGAGACAACTTGCTTACACATGTCACAGAGGTATGGACACTGGATCATCTGTTCCAGTAGTGCATACATATGACAGGATATAGACTAAGTGAGGTTGCCACTGGACTGACTCATAATTATTTTCTACAAAAATTCAGTGGGAAAAATAAACAAACAATAATACAAAATAATATATTTGTTAAAAGTTTTATAAAAGAAAAAAAACACAACTTTTTTTTCTTCCCTTTTTTGCACTATAAGTTTGCCCTCTTTTCTTTGAAGTCTGTCCTTTTATTTAAACTCCTACACTAGAACTGCACTTGATAGCAAGCTCACAAGTTCACCCTTCCCCTGTTTATATTAGCTTCTGCCTACTCACCTGAACAACATTACTGCACACAGCAAATAATAACACTGCAAGAAGTAAATCCCATTATTGCATGAAGTGAATCAACATTAGATATAAATGTAGATATTATACATAATGTACAATGTATTGTATAAATTAAAGAACAATACATTTTTGTCCAAGAAGTAACAACAGTAGCAACTGTGTACTTTAAAAAAATATTTTAACAACATTCAGAATTAAAAAAAAACTTTATATAGAGAGTTCCATTTCCTGGTTGCATAAAGGCCTATGGCTTTTAGTGGCAGTGGGGGAGTTGTATTTGTTAAATATTTGGATTGTTTAGAATTTTACTCCTATCTCTTGATTAAATCAGCCCTTCCTAGATTCCCATCCCAGTCTCTTCGGCCCCCCAATCCCCCTCTGCCTCAACAGCTGCAGCTCCTCTATTCCTCCCATGACACTTGACATAATTCAGGAATCCCTGCCAGGTATACAAGACGCTCCAGCAGGGAGGCATAGGAGTGCAGGAGCTGGTGATCCTGGGTCCGGAGTGATCAGGTGGTAAGGGCCAGGATGGGCCTGGGTAGGTGAGGGGATCACCCAGGAGCTTTTGAAGAAAGAGAATTAAATGATAGCGAAGATACACACCTTCATGATCTAGCTCTCAAAGTGTCATGTGACAAAATTGTTTTCTGTGCTGATAAACAGAGTCTTGAAAAATTCAGCTTTTCCACAATGCAATTTTATGTATGTTACTTAAACACCTGTTAATGTTGTTAGTTTGGTACGTATTTGACAAACAAGTGTAATTTGTCTTGAACTACAGTGGTCTTTTAAACATATAAAAATTTTGTGAGAAAATATAAATGGAAATAAATCTGGATTTTCCCTCATCTTCAGCTTTACCACGTCTATATGTTTGTAATTTGTGATAATAATAGTGTCAAATAACTCTGCAGCACTATACAGCTGTAATGCAGCTGCAGGCATTAGTAGTATGCTCTGTCACCAAAGCTCAGCATCTTGAAAAGGTACCTTTAGCCATTTCTGTTTTAGTTGTTTATATTAATTACACCATTTTTCACATATAAAAGCTGGACAATTAGAATTGCCCTTTAAGGCAAAAGATAATAACTATGATAAATACATAGGAAGGATTTACAAAGACTGAACATGACGTGCCAAGCTTTATTATGCCTCACTGCAACTCAGTGTTTTGCCTGATTTAACTAAAGAAGAGCCCCACAAAGTAGTGAAATGTAGTGGTGGGTTGCCACCTAAAAACACACCTATACTCCCCTACTCTGAGCCCTAATTAGTATGCTCTGCAATCCTGATTGTGATCTGGACCACAAACAAGATGTACATTAACACTACTTAAACAAATAATATATTTAATAAAATCTACTTAATAGAAATAAGTGCATTTAAAAAAATAATAATATTAAAACAGTAATGAGGGGGATTCTTGCAATCCCCAACATGCTAGATTAGTGTGCAGGCTCCCTTAATAAAACTTCCCCTTCACCAATGCACCGCAGCCTTAATGGTGTTAACATCCATAAAGGTTAAGGAAGTTGGAGGTTGGGGGCTGGACTCCCATGGCATATGAGAGTTACTAGGGATGGAGGTCCATGGAAGTAGAGGTTAATTCTCACCCAAACCAACTGCAATAGGTTGTGGGGGAAAGATGGCACATAAAGCCTCACAATTAAAAACTTATCACAGCTGCAGCGTCAATTTAAAACAAACTTTAAAAGCATTGGAAGGCAAATAAATACATTAGGATTAATTGCCCAACAGTCTCAAACCCACAAAATGTATTTAATTTTTTTCATGTTTTTTTTTTTTTTTTGTGACATGGAGCCTGGGACTTAAGTGTTTAATACATATCATGGAACCTGCATGTACTAGAACAGTTGCTTTAATTAATTTTGTGTATTTCTACCTTGCTGGATTGCGAATCTGATAGTTAATTTACTTTTCAACACTAATTTATTTGTAGTCTCTGAGTGAAGTTAAAGTATAATCTCCATGTTTTACTGACATCATGATTACTGTCTCATTTACTATTGGCTGTGTCTAAGAAGTATTGCAAGTGTTTAAGTAGTACATTACAGGCTTGCTTAAATATTGTCAGTGTTGTGACCTGCTTCTTCAATGTGGCTTTATAAGAACCTAGTTCAAACATACCCAAGCAGGACCCTGTAGTTATTCTTACCTCTTCTTCCAAAAGATGGCTTCAGGATAGAGACAACACCAAAGAATATGTGCGGATGATAATGCATGCAGAATACCAGTGGTATCAGAACAGGATTTCTCCCCACTCAGGATACAATGTGCATTCTTAAGTAGCCAATAGTAATGCCTATGTGTGAGATGGAACCACTATTTTGGCCAAGGTGCATTTCCAGTTCCCTTATAAACTCATGCCTACATATCAAACAGACCATCTCAGGTATTGGTGCAAGACAGCATCTGCTCTGTAATAGCCAGGGTCACTATCTCAAGAGTGTTAACTTAGCACTTGACTGAAGGATAAGCCAGCTGGCTAGGCTTGACAGGTTTGAGCCATGTGTTTAACTGCAGTATTCTGCAGAGTTGTGCATCTGTAGAGCCATCTGACAGTTTTTATTTTTCAAACACTATAGTCCTTACTGGGGTGTATCCCAGAGCCCTATTTGTATGTGTGCATAAAAGCGTATGAGTTTATTAGCACATTGTTTAGTCTGCATTGCACTCACTTGTGGGACCTTTTCTGTACAATTCCCCAGAACTTTACTTATTTCATGTCCACACGTCAATCACTTACAAGATAAACAATACAGCAATACCTGTAACACGAATAACCATTTATATCTAATCCTAGAAAATATAAACAATATATGTCCCACTGGGTTGTGCATGTAGAAACTGTTTTGGGTCTGGGCATGACCACAAGTAGCATAGGTATCCTGGTATTCTAAATCATACAAAACCTAGAATACTCATAAACCAAAATACATATAATATTGTAATTATATATTAACCCAGGGAGGTTCCCAAATCCCAGGGCCAATATACAGTCCAGTAAAGCTCTGAGCATGAAGAACTGAGGTGGCAAAGGGTCCCCCTGTGCCTCCCAAAATCCAGTCATGACAGTAAGATAATATGACCATGCCCCCTGAAATACTACTTTCGAGTCTATGGTTTCTATGTGGAGGCTGTGAGACTGTAGCTGCCAGTTACAGACAATTGAATGTGTCTGAATGTTTACAAAAATGTAGCCTGCAACCAAAATTATGGGCTAGAGGCAAATGTGGGCTTTCAATTGAATGGGGCCCTTATTTACAAAACAATCAAAACAAAATAGGTAAAATGGTGCAGTGCAAAAAGACAAAATTGAATGGGTAATAAGTTCAAGTTGTATTATTAATTTAACCTACAGATCAAGCTGTGGCATTCCTCAAGTCAAACAGTCAACAGTGATATTACCTATTGATCTTTTATGTCAATTAGATAAAAACTGTGAATACAAATCAATGTTGATTTGCTTAATTTCTGTAGCATGTTACCTTGGATCTACGTAAAACATTTTGCCTTGTATCTGGTCTGTGATTTTCTTGCTGAAAGGGAAAGAGTGTTTGTTATTTGCTTTGGTCTAAGTGGTAAATAATCAGGATTAAGGTGAGTAGTCAGAATCTAATTTATACTGGGGAAGGGGTTAACTTGTGGGCTTGCAAACAGTTCTATTATGAGTGCATTTGTAGTAAGTGTGGGAGTTTAAAAAAGGGGGTAGTTAAAAAAAAGGGGGTTAGGTTGTAGACCAAAAATATGGAGATATATATTGTAGCTTAATTTACATTAAGACACTCCTTATACAAATACATTGATTTTTTTCACTATATTTTGTAATTTATAATTATGAGTAACTGCTGTTGCAATCTCACTCAGTGAACATTCTGCCACATGTATGCACTGCTGGACCAGCTGTTGCAGGATCCACAACTCTGTGGCAGTTGTGAGCATGTTGCTTCTCTTGAAGCTCAAATTGGAGAACTTAGCAGGACCTAGCATAGAGGAAGAGTTAGACTTGTAAGGATGTCCTGGGAGGTAAATCGGTTACATTTACAAGGGGAAGCAGATTGAACTGGAGGATGATTCAGGCCAGTTGTCAGTTGGCAAACACTAACAGATTTGCCAGATTGAGTTAAACTATTGGATATGTCCATTCAGGATAGAGCTGTTCCATCTAACTACTAGGAGAACAGTTCAGGGGATTCTATTATTTAAAAAACAATTATATAATTAGAAAACAAGCTTGGAGCAAGGACTTCCAAGGTAATATTTTCCAAGATACAACTAGGCCCACTAGATAGCCCAGGAAAACAGAAGTGATGCAGGAAGGCAGGTCTTGAATTTTTAGAGCACTGGACTTGGGTACAATCTCTACAGCAGTGATGAGAGGAACAAGATAAACATAATGGGGTAGAAAGTGTAGAGGGAGTAAGGGGTGCAATAAATACTCAGGGGGGAGAGAATTGGAAGTCTAGTATAGTCAAATGGAAGGTATTGCTAAGTAACTCAAGTAAAGTAGCAATTATAACATACAGAGTCATAGAAACCTAAAGTGCATGATTCCTAATGCAAGAAGCTTGCCAGGGAAAATGAGGGAACTCAATTACTAGTAAATCAGACAAATTGCTGTCCACTGGGGAAGAAACTGGCAACCCACTTCAGTATCCAGCTTATTTGCCACGATAACTTTATAGATAAGCACAACCAGAGACATAACAATAGTTGTGCCTGGCGTGCTGTAGTCAATATTGTCACTGAGAGTTGAACATTACTGAACAAATAAACAACAATTGAAACAGGATGGGATGACTGTCATGAGTAGACTTAATTTGGATGGCAATAACTTATTTGGAAAGATAGAAGAGAAGGAGGAATTTGCCTGTATGTGAAGCCTGATTTAAAGTCTATAGTCAGAGAAGATATTTATGGTGGAACTAGTGATGATGTGGAAGCCTTCTGGGTTTAGTTTAAAGAACAATTTGTAAACAAAGTATTAGTAGGAATATGATATAAACTACCAATATAATTAAAGTGAGTGAATTGCAATTAGTGATTCAGATTAGAATTGCAGCTAAGCATGTTCAAGTTTGAATAATTGGAGAATTTACCTAACCTGAAATAAACTGGATGAATAAGACCAACAGATCTATATCTGTTCACTAGCGACTTGCCTGTCAAAAAATGACAGCAATCAAATATGTATATAAAAATATGCAAATTTTGTTTTGCACGTAATATGCGTAGTTGAGACTTTTAACTTTTTCTTATCTATAAAGAAGTACACTTATTATATAAAAGATGTTTATTTTTTTAACATGCAACTTGTAGGGGACCAACTGGTAACTGATCTTTTTTTAATGTAAGAACAGGTCAACATTGTATTAATGATAATTGTAAACATGACATAATGTTTTGTAACATGCAACTTGTAGATTAACAACTAGTAAGCTAAATATGCATTGAATCCAGAGGAAGGAAAACAGTAAAACCCCCTTTGAAACGTAGCCAATTGTATCAAAGGGGGGAAAAATGTATTCCTTCCTGACCCCATTAACTGGCGATCAGATTAGTCCCTGGATTAATATTCTCCATTGAATTATACATTTAAATTGTACAACAAAAGCTCCTCCTCCTCTTAACATGAACTTTGAAATATATGCAATTAAACAACTTGGGCCTTTTAAAAAAAAAATAATAACATTATAAACAGTAACATAATGAAGTAACATTTAAACTGTAATTGTTGTAAAATGCAAGCAAAGTGTTTTGTGGGGCTTATTATGGTAAAAGGCTACTTCCATAAAATTATAATTTGTTATTTTGTTGTTTGATTTTTGATGGTTGACATTTTGTTGTTATTGTAGTAATTTGCGAAAATTGAACATAGAGTTTCCCATGTGAAATAGTACTTCTTTAAAAAAAGTTCATTGGCGGGGTGTAACCACTGTTCTCTATGGTTTTTGCCATTTTATAGAGTTTCTTATGGAAATAGTGGTGCTCTAAAAAAAATGTGAGTGACATAAAATGTCAGTTGGAAATTAAACCACTGTTCTCTATATTTTTTGTTTGTTTGTTGTTTTACATTTCTTCTTGAAATTACATTATTTTTTGAAAATGGCACATAGAGTTTCCTATGTGAAATAGTGGTCCTCGTAAAAGAATCCCAGAGATATCTAATTTTTGCCTGGAAGCAAAACCACTGTTCTCTATGTTTTTTGCCATTTTATTGAGTTCTTTTATTGAAATAGTGGTCCTCTAAAAAGAGCTTGAGTGTCTAAAAAGTTAGTCCTCGAAATTAAACCACTGTATTCTATTTTTTTTTTTCCGTCTTAAATTGTTATAGATGTTATTTTTCTTTTGTTAGGTCTGTGCCATGTCTTGTATTGTTATATGTTGTTGAAATAAAGTTATAATACTTCATGGTAGACAATGTTTTTTTTTTTAAATGGAGCCATCATCTAATAAATCACCTTGGCTTTCGTTGTTTTCAATGTAAACTTTAATAGCCTCTGGATAGCATCTTGAGAATGCAACATACAGCTGGCCATGTGCAAATACTGGTCCATGTAAAAAGATACCCACAGATTTGAAAATATGTCCTTGTGATTTATTAATGGTTGTGGCTAGAGATGTCGCAAACAGTTCGCCCGCGGACTATTCGCGGCGGTTTTGGCATGTTCTCGTTGGCAACGAACGGCGAACACATGCGCTTTTCGGTTCGCCCCCTATACTTTATCATTGAGGAAACTTTGACCCTGCACCTCACAGTCAGCAGACACATTCCAGCCAATTAGCAGCATACACTCCCTTCCAGAGCCTTCCATCTGAAGGACAGCAACCCAAAAAGCCCTTTTTAGGGCTAGAACATCATTTATTTTATTTTATAATTTTTTTCTGTGTAATCTAGTTGCATATGCCTGCCTGCCAGCGTGTGTGTGTGTGACAGGCTAACACCTAACAGCTTATATTGTGCTCAGTGAAATAAAACAACACTTTTTTGCCAACTTTTGCCAGTGCACAGTGATAAGTCATATCTGGTCCAACCGTAGTGTACAGTGACATAAAACAACACTTTTTTTACTGTAATCGATTGAATATCAGTTGCCTGCCTACAGGCGTGTGTGAGACCTACAGCGCCTACTCTGCCAACTTTTGCCAGTGCACAGTGACACTCATATCTGGTGGCACCTTAGATTGCACGCGCAGTGCCCCAAATTTGAAGTGGGAGGACCGACCAAGCATCTTTTTCCATCTCCCACTTCCAAAAATCCATGCCATATACACGTCCCCTGATAGGTAACGTAACAGGTATCAAACTGATAGGAATAAATAGTACAACTTAATACACCACTCCTATCTGGTGGCACATTACATTGCACGTGCAGTGCCCCAAATTCGAAGTAGGAGGTCGGACCAAGCATCTTTTTCCATCTCCCTGTTCCAAAAATCTATGCCATATACACATCCCCTAATAGTGGACGTAACAGGGATTAAACCGATAGGAATAGTACTACTTAACAGTACACACCTTATAATAACGCAGACAGAGGCAACGCAGAGAGAGGAGTCCATAACCTCCTCGACTGAGTCCTCTTCTGCTGCTGTTATGTCTTGCTCCACATCAACGGCACAACCCCCCCCTCCGCTCCATAGGTACTAATCGACATCCTGGACACGGCAGTGTCACGCCGTCTTGGGGTTGACTTCCCTGAAAGCAGAGAGTCACACCGGACCAGCACTCCTGTCCGCCCTGAACGCACAGGTGGATCAGTGGCTGACTCCGCACCAACTGGAGATCGGCAAAGTGGTTTGTGACAACAGAAGAAATTTGTTGGGGGCATTGAATTTGGGCAACTTGACACATGTGCCGTGCTTTGAGGTGGCTTTGAGGAGGTGGAAGACCAAACACAGCAGGTGTCCCAGGGGGCTTGTTGTCACCTTTTTGGGACCCTTGGTGGCTGGGTGGAGGAAGAGACCTTCAATGACATCAGTGAGGACAAGGAATGGGACATGGCTAGCTTGGTATCCAACCTTGTGCAAATGGGGAGTTTGCGGTTGTGAAAAGGAACTGTTTGCGGTTTTTTACGGTGCATTAAACGGGGAGATTGGTCTGTTACTGTGAAGCGGGTGTAACCCTTACACTACCTGATCGATACAACATCATACCTGATGTTTTAAAGCATGTTATTCCAAACAATTTAGGAATGTTAGGTGATTTATGCCCTTTATGGCTTAAAACCAGACTCTGCATCAACTATGTAATTTTCCGTGGGAGTTTTGCCATGGATCCCCCTCCGGCATGCCACAGTCCAGGTGTTAGTCCCCTTGAAACAACTTTCCCATCACTATTGTGGCCAGAAAGAGTCCCTTTGGGTTTTGAAATTAGCCTGCCCATTGAAGTCTATGGCGGTTCGCCCGGTTCGCCTGTTCGTGTTGATTGAAATTCACGTCTGCGGTTAGCGAATCGAAAATTTTATGTTCGTGACATCACTATTAGGGGATTTTCGAGTGTGTAAACTTTGGAAATGTTAGTGAAATTGAGGTGTAACCTGACTTCCAGACGTCCTGTGTTTATTTTTTGTGTTTTGAGTATTTTCAGCTGTGCGCGGTTTGTCCGTTAAGGTCGTATTTTTGCGAGTACGTAATATTCTGAGGCTCGTATTTTTTTGTGTAAGTCTGTAGTTCGTCATTGCCACTAATTGGACTAATGTTGAAAGTGGGGCTACTTAGGGTCAGTATTAGGTCTTCTTTTTCAACATATTTTTTAATGTTGGAAGGTATGATCTCTATTTTTGCGCAATGTAGTTATATCAAAAAATGATGTACTTTCCCTCCAATGCACCATACATAAATTAGAAGAATGGGCATCTAAATGGAAGATGAGGTTTAAAACAAATAAATAAGTTATAAGTTATGCATTTGGGAAGGCAAAACAAAGAATGCAATGTATAATCTTAATGGAACAAATCTAGGGGTACCAGAGATAGAAAGGGAAATAGGAGTGCTATTGGGCAACCACCTACATTAAAAGTGCTCAATGCCAAGCAGCATCTGCAAAGGCAAGTAAAATATTAGCATACAATAAGAAGGGTATAGAAACAAATTGCGTAAATACACTTCTGCCACTATTTAAAACATAGAATACAAATTTGGTCACCACATTGTAAAAAAGGCATTTTACAGCTAAAAAAAAAGTACAGAGAAGGGCAAGAGAAGTAATAAGGGGAATGGAAAAAATAAGTTATATAGAAAGACTAACCAAATGAGACGTATTTCTCAAGAAAAAGATGCCTAAGAAACTAATATGATTCTCTTATATAAATACATCCGGGGTCAATATAAGGCTTTGTCAAGTGAACTTTTTGAGCCAATAGGTTTCAACAGACAAGAGGATGTCCCTTTAGGTTAGACGAAAAAGGTTCTGACAAAGAAAGAAAAGGGTTTTCACAGTAAGGGTGGTTACATTGTGGAATTCTGTACCAAAGGAGGTTTGATAACTTTAAAAAGGGGTTATATATATTTTTAATTAAAAGAGCATTCAGGGTTATCCTGGATAACTCAAGAAGGAGTAGTATTGATCTAGGGAGTAATCTGATTACCAACATCTGGAGACAGGAAATATTTTTTTATCTTTATATGTAAATGATTCAATGTTTTTTGTTTTTATTTGCCTTCTTTTGGATCAATTAATAATTAATCAATGTATTACAAGGATCAGAGAAGGACTCAAAAATATTGAACTTAATTGACTTTTGTTTTCCAACCTAAATTACTATTTAAGTTTATAACTTTAAAGTGCAATTTAATGTTTACTTTTATTTATCTGTACAGCTGGTTATGAACATCTGTTTATTTTCTCTTTCACATAAGAACATCTATAATCCTTTATGGAAATAAAGGTGTGGGTATAAGTATAGATTGCAGCCACAAGCTATACTTACTAGAAGACTGGAACAAAATGTGAAATGTGAAACATTTAGAAATGGTTCTTTTATTTAATTTAAGAAGCTTGTGCAAAAAACTAAAACTATGAGCCTCATTCTATTTTCTATTTCCACTATTGCAAAGTAACTTTCCCTAGGTATTTATTCCCTCTTGAGAGGGCTACTCCTGAGGACTATGGAAAGACTGCCCACATTGATCTGCCCACATCAGGAATATTGTGAGTTGCTTGAGCTCCAAAATTCTATTTAATTCCGATTTACTCAAAATTACATGGCACTCACAACTCGCAGCTCAGTTAACTCTCTCTTAAGTCAGGCAACCATGCAATTGAGTCTTAAGTACAGAGTGAGATTAAGGTAGGCAATTGCATAAGGTAAATGTTGCCTAAATATTGTTTTAATTCATAATATTAATAATATATTTTTATATTTGTTTATACTTGTGATTAATATGAGGGGGAAGACTGATCTAGGGAGTAATCCAATTGCCAGCATCTGGAGCCAGAAAATAATGTTTTCCCTTTGTGAGAAAATGTTTCAATGTTTTTTTTTCTTTCTCTGTTTGCCCTCTTCTGAATCAAACAACTTTATTCACTAAGGCCCCTATTCAACTGAGAAATTGTTGGTTACTGGAGCTCATAATGTAGCCCGTAAACTAATTTGCTATTCAATTGGTGTCTTTTAGAGAGCCGCAAACGATCTATGGCTTAGAAGCTCAAAATTACTGTGGATGCCAAAATCGTAACTTACAACCAAACTAAGCCTTTGATCTGTCAAGCCTGAAAATGTTACAATCTCTAAAATCTCAAATCGCTATTCAATTGCTACAATTGCCCAAGGCTGCAATTGTTTTCAAACCCTCAAACGGCAAATGTCAGCAAAAATATTACGGGTTCCAAATGGGACCTGCAAAGGGTTTACAGACTAGTTTGTAACACTGCAAAAGACAATTAAAACACACCAAAGGACATTAAAATATGGAGAAAGCAATGGAAGGCATTAAAATTAATTGCACAACAATTCCCAATTAAATAGGCCTAAAAAAAAATTAATTTTTTTATATGTTGGAATAATCATGCATATGCCAAAATTAAAATTGTGGCTGCAAGATGCTGAAAGCAAGTAAAGAAACACTACCTGATTCAATTGCAACACAACAACATGTAACTGCCTGCAATATTATCCCTTTCTTACGCACAGAGGCTCTAATGTGGACTCTAAAAATACAAATTTCATCCTATATACATCTCACTCATCACATCTACATTGAGAAAACATATAGTGGCTAAATTACACCTACACAAGACATATATCAAGTACAGGGGAAAGTTTTTTTTTGGTTGTTCAGTCATTCAGTCGTATCTGACTCTCTGTGACCCTAGTGATTGCAGCACACTTAGCTATGTCACTGTCTATGCTTATCCACAAGTTTTGCATGCCAAAAATACTGGAGTGGGTTGCCAGTTACTTCTCCAGTGTACTGTGATTTGTCTGACCTCTTTGCTATGACCTGCCCACATAGGGTGAGCCTACAAGGTATAGTTCACAGCTTCATTGAAGTACACAAGCCTGTTCACCACCACAATGTAGCGATCCAGAAGGGGACCAGGGGAACATAGACCACACTAACCTACTCTAACCTATGGAGCCTGTGCAGAGGCACATGGAGCAACAGCCAACTCACCTCCATCAGGGATAATCTCCACTACGCCCAACATGAAAAGTACCATGCCAATGATGGTGTCCATGTGCCAAGATGTATACCCATTATCATTTGGTCAAATCCCATCAAGTGTTTTGCTAGCAATCAATTTACATTATCACCTGTCATATTGCTATCAGGCCTTCAGGGGAATGTTGTACCTTGTGTTAAGATATGGAATAGATCGATAATGTTCCCACACTGAGGATTAAATAGATGAATGTGTATTTATTGTATTAATTATCTATTAATGTATTTATTGTTTTTGTATGTTATGTTCTAATTTGCTTTTGTATGTTTTCTAAAACTCAATAAAAAAAAAAAGATACAAATAAAAGATCATGAGTGTGGTGTGGGCAGATTCTGGAAGGGCAAAAGGCTTTTGGGGAAAAAGGAGAAACCTAAAGGGGGTAATGTCAAAGTCTAGAATAATCATGATGCATAGCACCTACCAGGGTCACATGTGGTTACTACACCACTGCAACCAGAATCTGATGCAAAAAAGGATCATTAGAAATCACTCAATTTAATAGAAGTAACCAGTAATGCACATAGCACTTACCTTTGGTTAGCATCTGCTCAATTAAACAGATGCATAAACATCTGGAATATCTCATCCAAACCAGTTTCACACAACAAAAATATGAAAAAAGGTGGTCAAAAAAAAAAGGCAGAGGAGGATAAAAAAACTCACAAAAAAGCATGCATGTACAGTACAGTGGTAAATACTGTAACTGTAACAATATACCAACTCACTTGATTCCCATCTGCAAACATTACTAAGCATTAGCTAGTTCTCAGGATAACTCACTGGCCATGACCATTAATAATGATGTGCCCTCTCACAATAAATGCTTATCTGTGACTAATGTCAGTGGTCAGTGATATTGAGGAGAGGATCACATGTGTCACAAGTGCATGGATTAATGCTGGCTTTCATGCCTTTGTAAGACTTTGCACTTTCACAGCCATAGTGGTATTAGTCTACATGTAAACTAACTACAATCATGTCTTAGATATCTGAAAGGAATGAGTACCTGATAGGCTCTGGGAATATTTTACAATTACTTAAATTCTTTGAGAATGCTTGCAGATGTATAAGATGCCTTTATGGACCTGAATCGTGCCTAAAACAAAGAAAAGAAAAAACACTTGCAAAAGGAGGCACTACACACATACAGGAACTGCAACATCTCTTCTCAACATCATTCCTCAGTGACCATCAATTAGTTGGAATGTTAAACAGAACCCTACGTGTCCACAGAGAAGAGGATCATGGACCATGTGATGGGAGGTAGCCATCTGCGTACAATATTTTACCATCACATAGGTAATGATCCTATATTCTGTAGCCAGGCTAGATTACGTTAACATTTGGACCAATAGATTGTCACTGAGGAGTGCTGTTGAGAAGGACAACAAATATGTTCAGCCCCTACATCCTCCTCCACCTTGCACCAATGCTGGTGGCAGTTGTAGTGACGGTGGAGTTGCATGGGAGGGGGGAAGAGGGGCAGGGTTGTGTGTGTGCGTCGGATGCCTCCAGGTTGGAGGAGGTGGGGCTGGGGACCATCCTGAGCAGCCAGCAAAGGTATGACTCAGTTATCAGATGGTGTCTCCTTTCCTTCATATTGCGCCTGGCCAGGCTGCTCATGATCTCAGCATGATTTGAGGATATGCTGGCCTGGATCGCCAAGAGGCAGTCCAGTTTCTGATGCATGACAGCCAGCATCTCCCCCTGAGTAGCTTGATGGTGGTATGGATAGAGGCCCGTGCGCAGGGGCTGGGCATTACTGGGTGGGGAGGCGATGGCCCGGGGGAGAGGGGCTGTGGCCTGGCTGGAGCCTCACTCTGTGATGTTGGTGGTGTGCAGGTGGTTGTGGTCAGTTTGAATCACTGCTGAGGAGGGGAGGTGGGGGCAAGCCCCACTCCTTCCTCCAGTAGGAGGGCACTAGTGATTAGCTCAGACTCTGTAGGAGAGGGACAGTGGGGTTAAATGCCACCAGAGAAGCAGATGGTCTTGCTGGTGACCCAACTGCCCAAATGATATCCTCCTCCTCCTCGGAACCAGGAACCTTGGCTTCTCTTCTTTCCTCCTCCCCCTGTGCCGATTCCTGCTGGATGGGGGCTCGGTCGCCAATGTCCTGCTCTGATGGAGCCAATGCCCCCTACCTCTGGAGCACTACTAGACCCAGAAAGAGAACAGAAAGGTATATGTGTTAAGTATATAGTTACATAGTTACATAGTATTTGAGGTTGAATAAAGACTGTTAGTCCATCAAGTTCATGCTTTTCAGATCTATTCTGATTTTTGTTAATAATTGTTAATTGATCCAGAGGAAAAAACATTGAAACTTTGCCAAATGTCTCATAAGGGGGAAAAAGCTAAATTCCTTCCTGAACCCAGAGAATGGCGATCAAATTTATCCTTTGATCAATATTCCTTCCATAGTTATCTAGGATAACATTGAATGCCCTTTTTATTCAAAAATATATATAACCCCTTTTTAAAGTTATCTATCGAATTCGCTATCATGACCTCTTCTGGTAGAAAATTCCACCCTAACTGTGAAGAACCCTTTTCATTCTTTAAGGTGAAATCTTTTTTCCTCTAACCTCAATGGATGTCCTCTTGGTACAAAAAGTTCACTTGACAAAGCCTTATATTAACCCTGGATGTATTTAAATAAGGTAATCATATCCCCTTGCAGACTCCTTTTTTCTAGGGAAAATAAGTTTAATTTGGTTAATCTTTCTTCATAACTTAGTCAGTCCATTCCCCTTATTTGTTTTGTTGCCATTCTCTGTACTTTTTCCAACTCTAAAATTTTCTTTTTATGAAGTGGTGCAAAAAATTGTACTCCATATTCCAAATTAGGTCGTACTAGAGATCTGTACAGTAACATAATTATATTTGCTTCCCTTTCTTCTATACCTTTCTTATTACATGCTAATATTGTACTTGACTTTGCAGTTTGGCATTGAGCACTGCTACCTAGGTGGTTGTCCACAAGTACTACCAAATCCCTTTCAATATCAGATACCCATAGGTTTGCTCCATTAAGATTATACTGTAAATTGCATGGCTATTTTTTCTTCCCAAATGCATAACCTTTCTTTTATTTGTATTAAATCTCATCTGCCATTTTGCCGTCCATTTCTCTAATTTATGCAAATCCCTTTGTAGGGGAAAGTATATAATTATCTGATTAAATAAACAACTTAGTGTCATCAACTTAGTGTCATCAGCAAAAATAGAGACACTACTTTCGAGTTCTACTTCTGCGTCATTAATAAATATGTTAAAAAGGAGAGGACCTAATACTGAACCTTGAGAAACCCCACTTACCACATTAGTCCAATCGGAGTATGTACCATTTACAATAACCCTTTGCTTCCTATCTTTTATCCAGCTCTCGATCCATGAGCAGATATTTACTGCAATTCCTTTATAATACATTGTTTTGTGTTCACTCCTAACTATGTGACATCCAACTTCGGACCTGGATGATTCTCTTAATTGTAACTATGAGTAGTTTTCATTTGCTAGATGTGATCTATTCTTTGGTTCTTGATCTTGATTGTTCTTTGCTCCTAATGATATCTTGTTTCTGGCAGCAGTCTTTAACTGCGTACGCTGCAGTGAGCCAACCCATATATGGACTCTCTATCGGTTGATTACTGTTGTTGTGCCAATGAATGACTGAATAATGATTTCTCAGCTTGATGGATTTAAAAAAACATGACTGATCCATCTATCCCGTGTTAATTCCATAGAACTGACATGTCAGTTTCCTTGTTGGTCATCATGTACATGTGTAGTGTGTGTGATGTACATGCTGTCGGTGCATGTTGGTGTATGAGGTATTCACCTGACATGGAGGCTGGATCCTGCTGGTCCACCCGGCCTGAAGCTCCAGCGGTGGGCAACTGGCTCAATAGATCCCTGGCAACCCTCTCCCACTCATTGTAACTTTGAAGCCACCACATGGGTCTACAGCTTGACTGGCCTCCTTGGCCATCATCCTCCTCACCCTGGCCTGGATGTTATCAAATCTGTGCTTCACCTATCTCACATCCCTTTCTAGTGTACCCACTGCTGTTACTGCAGCCACTACCTACTTCCATGCCCCTGCAAGTATAGCAGGGTGGCCACTAATCTCCTTGTGAGTGTGGTTCCGGGGGCCTTTTCCTGCCCTCAGCCTCTTACCCTTCCGACCGAGAATGGGAATCCTTTGCTCCCATGTCTTCGCTTGAGGCCTGTCCCAGCCCCGAACTACCACACCCCAAGCATCTGGCCCCTCCCCCCCTCCCCCCTGACCTTTGAGTGCCTATCTATAAAGGAACCCCCCACCACTCACCTCCTCTCCTCCACTCTCCTCCTCCACCTCCTCCACCTTTTCACTCTCTGCCTCTCCACTCTTGTCCTCTCCACTCTCCTACTCTCCACCTCCTCCACTTCCCCACTCTCCTCCTCCTCTCCTCCATCACTCCACACCTCCTCCATCTCCTCCACTCCCCAGAGACACATCTCTCTCCTCTCTCTCCTCCTCGCCTCTCCTCTTCTCCTCCTCCATACCTCTCCAATCCTCTCCTCTCTCCTCCCTCCATAACTATCCCAAAAATAATATAAGGTTAAATCAAAATAAGTATTACTGTATATATGTATGATGAAAAAATTGTGTGTTGGAGGATGGGATGTGGGATATAGGATGGGTGTGTATGGAATGACCTAGCTCTATGTGTATCTATGTGTGTTATTTAATACTAGCGAATTGCCCGTCAAAAAATGACAGCAATAGAATTGTAAGTGAAGGAATGTTGTTTGGGCCAGACATAATTTTTTATGGTGGTCTGAGATCTCGGCACTGATTGTGAGCCTCTTGGTTGTTGTATTTTTTGTTGTCATTGTAAGGTCTGGGCTGATCTGCGATAGTGTTTTTTTATTGTTGTTGTGTATATGTATGTTGTGAGGCTAATTAATATACTTTACCTATTTGTAAGTAATACATGCAGGAAGCATTGTGCAGAAGAGCTGACAATCTGTTTTCATGTTCCTGCAGCCTACAATGATGGTTTGCAGTGTTGTGGAGCTGAGGTGTAAGTGTCAGCAATGTGTGAAGTGTATAGTGTAAATAGGCTGCATGCGCAAGGGGAAGCCGTTAGTGTAGCTGTGTACTTCCACATTGTGCACGTTAGTGTTGCAAAATGGCAGCGATTGTGTATGTGGTAGGCGGGTTTGTATGATGAAGCATCCTTGCTAATGGTCTATGTTGTTGGTCATACAGGTTTTTGTAAAAGCCGTATTTGCTTTGTGTAATTTAGCGGCTTTAGGGGTCTTGTAGCCTCGTTTTCTCAGCGGCCATTTTTTCTCTTGCTTAGGAGATTTTCGAGTGTCTAAACTTTGTAAATTTGACAGAATTCGAGGTTTAAGCAGTGTTGCCAAGGTGCCCGCCCTTGGTGTGGGTAAAGTTTTTATTTTATTTTTGTGTGTATTTTTGTTTTTTTAATGTTTGCAGCTGTGCTCGGTTTGTCTGTTAAGGTTGTATTTTTGCGAGTCCGTAATGGATTTTTTCTAAGTCCCGCGGCTTGTATATGTTTTGTGTACGTCCGTAGTTGGTCATTGCGTGTTTATGTGTTTTTTCAAAGTCTCGGTTGTGTGGTTGGAACTATTTGTGAAGTGCCATAGAGCCTCCACCTATGCAAATGCGGCCGGGCCGAATTTGTGGTAAGAAATTCGTAGGGGGTCGTAGGGATGAGCTCATCTCCACCAGAGCCAGGAGCGCTTTCAATCATCTTCAGGTAGCTCACTTTCTATTGGCTTAGAGGCCTGTGTCGCAATCTGTAATTATGCGATTAATTTGTAACTGCGGTGCGCCTTTATTCTAGCCCCTAACAGCTTCCGGGCGTGAGAAGGGTTTACGATCGTGAGGCTTAGGGTCTTAATTTGTGGCCTTGTTCAATTAAATTGATCTGTAATTGTAGCCAATCTCAAGTCCGCAGGCTTATGGCCTGTATAATACTAACTGCGGCTTTGCAACTTAATAATGCCCTATGTCTTTTTTTAAACCTTAATTACTCTGTAACTATTTAATTTTCTGTTGCAATTTAACTGTTGTGATGGTTTGCCCCCAGAGGCCAGTGTGGACGCAGCGTTAGGAAGAGGACTAATCCCTGAGACGTTATTATTTACACCAGGAGCTATGGAGTTAAGCTTGAGGTGTAATCAGGCCCAGCTGGAAGTTTCTTTAAAAGGCCTCCTGAAGCAACCAGCAGGGGGGTTTCAGGCTGGGTGTGGAACCACAGTGCTCCAGAGAGAGACAGAGCACCAGAGACTGCTCCAGAGAGAGACAGAGCACCAGAGACTGCTCCAGAGAGAGACAGAGCACCAGAGACTGCTCCAGAGAGAGACAGAACACCAGAGACTGCTCCAGAGAGAGACAGAGCACCAGAGACTGCTCCAGAGAGAGACAGAGCACCAGAGACTGAGAAGCAAGTGTGCCAGAGCAGCAAGTGAAGCTGCCATTGTGGGATCAGGCTGTGTGACTACACCTGATTTAAAGGAGAACATTCGCTGCAAGCAGAAGAGGATCCATTGCAGCTAAGTGACTGGACTTAAAGGTACCACCCCTCTGTGATAAAAAGGTACTGTTTTTACCTGCAGGCCGATTAGCGGTCCCAGGGCTAGTCAGTGGCGTTCCTGCAAGTAAGTAAGCCTGTTTGAGTAGATGTTTATTTCATGCTGACCATAAGCTATGTTTATTTATATTATGCCAACCACTTATTAAAGCCCGTGAAAGCATACAAAGGCTCCAGAGTCCTCCATAAAGAGCATAAAAAGTTGGATAAACAGAGCGTTGATCCCGCCAGAAGGGGGCGCTCTGCCACAGTTGGTGTCAGAAGTGGGATGCTAAATTGTCTGTATTATGAAGACAGCCCACCTTACAAGATGTCCATGGAGGAACTAGTGAAAGCCCTGGTAGATGCCACTACACGCCAGAAAGTGGGCGGAGCTTGTCAGCAGGAATGGCAAAAAGTAATTGCAGCGGACGGAGCCCATGCTGCAAAAGAGGGTAAACTAAGAGGTGCTGCTGCATGTTTGGGAGAGGTCACAGAGAAGTGGCGGTGACAAGCAGAGGAGGGAATAATCCGCATGAGAGAGGCCACAGAGAAGTGGCAACGACAAGCAGAGGAGAGAATAATCGGCATGAGAGAGGCCACAGCTGCTCATCAAGAGTACAATAGAAAGTGGGCCATCCAGTTAGCCCAGAATGAAGCTATACTGGAAAAATATAGAAAAGATGCGGCCAGAGTTAGAGCCAATGAACTTCTTTTGGAGCTGACAGAGGATGATGATGTGATCATATACCTCACCATTTTTGAGAGAACAGCCATTAGGGAGGCATGGCACAAACGGTACTGGGTCAGCCTCATTGCCCCGTATTTGACGGGCGAAGCTCAGAAAGCTTATCTGAGCTTGAATGAAGAAAAGATAGAAAATTATGATGACCTCAAAGCTGAGATCCTTGCCAGAGTTGGAGTTACCCGGGATGTCAGAGCACAGAGAATCAGTACCCAGAAAGATAAGAACAAAGAGAACCTGAGTTGTAATAAGGAGAAGTTACTGTACAGAGGGGAAGTCTCACAATTTGGACAGGCCCCTACCTGTCTGTGGGAAAAATCTGATAATAGAAGATGGAATACCGAAGAAGAGCATGCCCATCTCTACCACAGGCCAGGGAACGGGTTCCCTGATGAGAGGATGAGGATAGACTCCCAGAATGAACAGAAGGCGTATTTTACAGCCAGCATAAAGGCGCTGGGGGTGCAACAAGCTAGCCGGAGAAGTGCTCCTATACTTCAAGCACACGAGAAAGGTGTGACTGGCATGACAAGGAAAGATTTCCATCCAAATATTATGGACACCCCATTGGAGCTTGGCGTTGAGAAGTCATTTTATGATATTGTCAAAGATAGACAAGCAAGGAACTGGTGGGCTGACAGAGGAGCCGGCGCAGAGACGGCAGGAGCCGGCGCAGAGACGGCAGGAGCCGGCGCAGAGACGGCAGGAGCCGGCGCAGAGACGGCAGGAGCCGGCGCAGAGACGGCAGGAGCCGCTGATGAGACTGCAGAGAAAGTGGAAAAGACTGCAGGAACAGCTGACACGGAGAAAGAGACCGATGAAACGGCGTACATGATTGCTGGGAAAATAACAGTAACCGCTGGAAAAGAGACGGCAAAAGAGACAGAGGAGTATGGAAAAGACCTTTTGTCCCTGAAGCAAGCTAATGATGATTTAAAAGCAACTAAAGTTGTGAGCCAAGAACAAGGAAAAAGGGACAGACACAGTCACCTGCCCGGGGTGAATATTCCTGAGGTGTCTAGACAAAGAAAGTGCCTGATAAAGATCTCTGATTCAGAGAAAGAAGAGATCAAACAAATGAATAAAGCCAGTGTTTTTACAAAAGAAGAAGTAACTGGAAGCCTTTCTAAAGAGAAGACAGATGGGCAAGTTACTACTAAAAGGAAGGGTATCCGGAAGATGCCTAATGATATTCCTGAATGGAGAAGGAAGACTTCGTTGGAAGACTACAGAGTTTCCTACAGGAGTAAGTTACAGATGCCTAGATGGAACCAGAGGAGGAGTCCTCCCAGGTATAAGCTGAAAGAATCCGTTGTGTGGGAGCTGCAGCACAAGGATAAACAGGAGAGGCCAGATCTCCTCCCTAATTATGCATCTCAGAGAGAAGGAGAAATCACCATTTCCAGCTCTCAGCCACAAGAGATAGAGGAATCCCGTAAACAGAGGAAAGCAACTGTAATACAGAGGGAGCTGCTATTTCATGCTCCACAAATACAGAGAATGGCCAATTCATCTGATATGAAGAGACAGTTGGTTCAGTGTGATGCATCTCCAGAAGAGACTAACACTGACCTCCAGAACCTGTGTACTCAAGACGCTACATTAAATGCAGAACGATGTTCGCAGGAAGCTCATGAACCGGTAGGAGAATCTATACCGACTTCCGAGCCAAAAGAGTCCGCAATGCATGAGCCAATCGCAGAACCACCAAAATCAACCCAAGTGCCTGAGAGGTCTGCTCATATGAATGAGCATCCCATAAATAAAGAGTCTTCTGATAGTGGGGAACAGGTTATGGACACTCATGATTCACAGACCATATCAGCTGAAACTGTATCATCAGAACAGTTATCTGAGACTGTATGCACAAGAGAGAAAGAGTCTCATGAAGAAAAATTGGCAAATGTGCAGTTAACAGAGCAGAAGACGCCAGATATAGATTTAGGTAAACAAAGAGATAAACATGAATCAGGACAAGATGGTCAGGGGGTAGAGACATTCCAGAAAGAAAATGAATCTTCTTCTAACCCTGAGGTTGTGAATAGTGACTCGGCAAACAAAAGTGCATGACCCATCTGCCCAAAGCATTTCTGAAGAACAAGTGCCAAACCATGAAACCGCGGGTGAAGAATTAGAAAATGAGTCCTCTGAGCCACAAACCAATGACCAACAAGTAATCCATAATGACCACTCTATTAAAGAAGAAAAATTAGAAAATGGTCATGAAAAGCTGGACGCCTTGGAGGCAAAGCTATTAGAGAAGTCACTAAAAGAAGAAATGAAATGGGTGAAGGCTGAGGATGCAGAAAATAAAAATGTTGTACAGGAATTCAGGATACAAGAGGCTACTAAGAAGTATACTAGCCTGTCTGTTGGTAGTCAGCTGGACGTTGCCAAACAGCTGGAGTTATTCCAGGAAAAACAAGAGTCTGAGAGCTTCTTTCTAGCAAAGACGGAGAGCATGCCTACTCTGCACAGAAAGAAAGATGAAGTACAGACCCAAGAGCAAGACGCAGCCGTGAGAGGGGGCCTACCTTTGGAGTCTATAGCGGATCCTGGGCCAGAACAGAAGCAAGGTGCTTGTATGAAGCTCATACGTTCTGGTGAGAATTGTCAGCCAGACAATAGGAGCACCTGGAATAGAGGGAGCAAGGAACAGAGGGAAGAAAGACAGCACAGGAAGTTGCTGTTGTATAATGAAGTTGAAAGGGATGCTACTGATGAGCCTACAGGGGGAGAATTGGAGACCCTACAGAATGGACTGAGAAAGGAAGCACGACAATCTCAAGAGGTCGCTAAATTTGGCCAAGAATTGTACTCGGCGAGGGCAGCTGACTCTCTGATATTTGAGCCCTACACTAAACCCCATCAGGTTGTAAGGAGGGAGCGACTGAGTGATCTGCTTGATACCCCAGGGAAGAGACGTTATGGAGAAGTGAGTTCTCATACAGTAGTACGACGAGTACTTTTGAAGGGTCCCTGGAGGAGGGCACTCGGAGTGATGAGCGGGCCGGTGTCCTACCCACGATGTGCGGGCAATGTCACGGGCGGTGCGAAGAAGAGGGCGCTTCAAGATGAGAAAGCTGATAAAGCAGAAGCTTCAGCACTATTGGGAAGGTCTTACTGGCGCAAGAATGGCCGGACGGTAGGATGGTGGCATACACGGCCTCTCGGCGTTGTCGCTCAACCCTATGGTGTCGAGCTGAGGGGGAGGAGATGTGATGGTTTGCCCCCAGAGGCCAGTGTGGACGCAGCGTTAGGAAGAGGACTAATCCCTGAGACGTTATTATTTACACCAGGAGCTATGGAGTTAAGCTTGAGGTGTAATCAGGCCCAGCTGGAAGTTTCTTTAAAAGGCCTCCTGAAGCAACCAGCAGGGGGGTTTCAGGCTGGGTGTGGACCCACAGTGCTCCAGAGAGAGACAGAGCACCAGAGACTGCTCCAGAGAGAGACAGAGCACCAGAGACTGCTCCAGAGAGAGACAGAGCACCAGAGACTGCTCCAGAGAGAGACAGAGCACCAGAGACTGCTCCAGAGAGAGACAGAGCACCAGAGACTGCTCCAGAGAGAGACAGAACACCAGAGACTGCTCCAGAGAGAGACAGAGCACCAGAGACTGCTCCAGAGAGAGACAGAGCACCAGAGACTGAGAAGCAAGTGTGCCAGAGCAGCAAGTGAAGCTGCCATTGTGGGATCAGGCTGTGTGACTACACCTGATTTAAAGGAGAACATTCGCTGCAAGCAGAAGAGGATCCATTGCAGCTAAGTGACTGGACTTAAAGGTACCACCCCTCTGTGATACAAAAGGTACTGTTTTTACCTGCAGGCCGATTAGCGGTCCCAGGGCTAGTCAGTGGCGTTCCTGCAAGTAAGTAAGCCTGTTTGAGTAGATGTTTATTTCATGCTGACCATAAGCTATGTTTATTTATATTATGCCAACCACTTATTAAAGCCCGTTAAAGCATACAAAGGCTCCAGAGTCCTCCATAAAGAGCATAAAAAGTTGGATAAACAGAGCGTTGATCCCGCCAGAAGGGGGCGCTCTGCCACACTGTTTAATCTGTAGATCTGGTTATGAACATCTATATATGTTCTCTTTCATGTAAGAGCACCTGCAATCATAGGTATAAGTTCAGAGCGCAACCAAAAGCAAAACCTACTAGCAGGCTGAAACAAAATTTTAAATGTGAAACATTTAGAATTATTTTTTCAAAAATAAGTTTGTGCAAAAAACTAAAACTATTGGCTACATTCAATTTGAAGCCTGCAGCTGAATTATTGCGAGTTAGTTGCGTGCTCATGTTGATTTCCTTTGGGATGCTATTCAAATTCATCAGGGGTGCAAGTTACTGCCCCAAAGCCAAAAACGTAAACCATGCACTAGTTCAGAGCAGTTAAGGGCTGGAACAAGATCAATTAACCAAGCCAGTAACCTCCCATTTGAAATCAGTCCTCTGCAAGTGATACCCCGTTGATCCTTTGTTTTGGGGTTTACCACAAATTAAGAAATACTTGACCTTAGTCATTGTTTGTTATCCCCAATTCTCTCTAATAGGGAGCCCAAATTGCTAAAATTGTAGCTAGCTGAAAACCCCTTTGGCACCTAGGTGGGGAAGGAGACAGTCTGCCACCAAGTCCTTGGACAAAGACTTAACCTACATGGAGTAAGTAAGTTTATTTTTACCAAAAATGTGACCTGAAATTTAAGTTTATGCTCTGTTTGGGACCCATATGTTTCAGGTAGAGTGAAGCCATTATTATTTTTTAAACAAAAATACATTTCTGCAACTTTTCCTGATACTATTTAACTTGTCCTTCAACCTGAGAATATGAAATGTGTCCTAGAATCTAGTTAAGCTGGCCTGGGTACAGTGATACATAACCTATACCACCTGTGGATTGAAATGGTCTGCTTGGCCTTTTCAACAGTGTATTACAAATGGTGACACAGGTGGGATCCCTGAGACACAATACTAGGATGACAGATTACGAGGTCTGCCACTCTACTTCATCAGGAGATTGAGGCAAGGGTATTCAGATGCAAGGATATAAGAGACACTCAGCGATGATCGAGAAGCACTGCCAGTATGATAAGCTCAATCAGCCAGGAGAAGGGCTGAAAGAAGTAAACCTCTCCTCTGGTGGTACCATCTCAGTGAAAGTTCCCCTGATGTTCAGCCAGTTGGGAAGGACGAGGTGATAAGAACATAATGGTTATGGAGTGCCACAATACTCAGGGGCCTAACTGCTGATCAGGTGATAGTCACCCGGGATCAAGTTATCTTACATTCAGGGTCTAATATTGATTTACTGGTTCCTCTTGCCATAGCACAGGGAAGCTTCAAACACTTAGATGAGGGCTGGAGGATATTGATGGGAACTTCCAGGACTTTGAGAGGCAGTGCAAGCTCCAGCAGATCACTCCATCAGTGTCGGTAAAGCTCCTTGTCAGACGGCTCAGTGGACAAACCAGCACAGCCTACCAGGCTATCCCTGAAGAAAAAAGCTGCGGAGTACAAGGTGGTGTGCCAGGTACTACTTAACCACTATGCTATCACCCCTAAAAAGCAGATTCGCCTCCTAGTGAAGTGATCGGGGGACACCTATCTGGAGCCAATATGATAGATGAGGCATGAGTATGAATGTTAGTGGAAGCGTCAGAAAATTTGTACTATGTATGAAGTAAAGCATGTTGTTCTGCTCAAACTGTTCTACTCTATGTATCCAGCCAGCATGCAAGAATATATCGAGGACCAGAAGGTTACCAAGTAGAGAAGCAGCAGCTCAAGCTGATTGGGGAGAACTGGGGAGAACTAGGGAAAACAGAGGGCTGTGTAGCAGTTCAGTACACACGTAACCACCCATGCCTGCTAGTCCTTGCCTTGGTACCTAGACTTACTACTTTCAACCACAATGCAATTGGGGCCACCAGCAGGGCTATCTGAGGAGGGACTGCCCAAACCAACCCCCGGAGCACTGAACCTGCCCCAGCCCAACTGCAGCCCAGAAGGAGGAGGGGAAGCAGTTTCATAACAGGCCCAAGAAGTTTTAATGTATCACACCATTAATGTCATACTGCTCACCTCAGATGACAAGCCAGAGCAGCACCTCCAGTGGGTCATGGTGGATGGATGACCAGTGCAAGGGTTCCAAGACAATGGGGTGGCAGTGACTCGCCCGGACTTGGTGAGTGACTCTGTGGTTCTGAATAGGTAACTGGAAGTGATGGAGGCCAGAGGACAGCAATTCACCATCCCACTAATTCAGGTGCACATGGATTGGGTAACTAGGAATGGCACCAGGAAGGTGGAATAATGTAGGGTAGCTAATGCAGGATAGGACCCTAGCAGGAGTTGGGCAAAATGCTTCCTATAAAGAGAAGGGACCTACAGGGGAAAAGTATGTGTGGGACCAGGGGTTATTGCACCAGGTTAATATGGACAGGTTGGGGGGATCCTTCAGAAGTTTAGAGGCTGCCTGCTAAAGCTGGACACTTTTAAAGCATAAATACTCAACATTGCCTCACCCTGATTGTTCTACTGGCCTGGAGTTAACAGGGATGTCACTTTGATATCGTAGGGCCCATGGCTAGGCCCAGCAAGACATGGAAGATGTATATCCATATGAAAGTGGACCATGCTACCATCTACCCTGAGGCCATTCCACTGGCTAGAATTACAGCTACTACTGTAACAGAAGCCTAAATGGTTGTATATTCCCGGGTAGGGATCCCCAAAGAGATTCTGTCTGATAGGAATACCCAATTCATGGCTGATCTAACCCAACAGATATGGAGGCTATGCGGAATCAAGCACCTAAGCTCCTCGCGATATCACCCTAAAACCTTTTGAGGTCCTGTATGGGTGGCAGTTTCAAGGTCCCCTGAATATCATCTGAGAGGCTAGGGAGGGCAAGTATAGGAAGGACCCAGTTCCTGTGTTCTTATATGTCTTAGGCTTCTGAGAGAGATTACCTGCTCTAAGGGGTTAGTCAGAGACCATGTTCAGGAAACCTAGGCTAGATAGAAGCAGTACTATGACAGGGGAACTATGTACTGGAGGGACAGGAGCTACTGATGGTGTTTCCAAATCCCTGGAAAAAGTTACAAGCCACCTGGAAAGAGCCATACTAGGTTTCAAGGAAGGTTAGCCCCCACACAGTTGAATCAATATTAGACCCTGAATGTAAGATCACTCTGATAAGCCAAATCAACAGTCTGAAGGAGTATAGTCTGCTTGCGGTCTGCCTGCTTACTGACAGCAACTCCTGCCCAACTTCCTGGTATCAGCTACCCAGTCACACAGAATGTGTTAATTAGTTCCCTAACCTCATGAGCCCCCTAGAAATCTCAACTATCTGATCTACTGGACCAATACCCCACATTATTTTCTGCCCTGCTGGAGAGCATCAATTTAGCTACCCACAAGGTGCTCACCACAAACTTGCCTCCAATAAAGCAACCCCGGATGCAGTCAGGGATAGTATCCATAGTGAACTAGATGAGATGCTGCGGTTAAGGGTAATTGAATTGTCTAGCAACCAGCACCACTTCAGTATGCAGACTAACTCTTCTACCTACAGTTTAGGGGGTGCCGTTAGCCAGAATAATGAGCAGGATTGCAAGTACCCCATAACCCACCTCAGTTGGAAGCTTCTGCCCATAAATGTAGCCTTTGCTGTGGTGGAGATGGAATGCTTAGCGTGGTTTGGGCTCTGAAGAAGCTCTAGCTTTACCTGTACAAAAGGACCACAACCTCTTGTGTTTGTTGTCCCAAGTGGCTGGGGACAATGGATGGTTGTTGTTTTTTTTTTAGCCTAGAGCTTTAATCCTTTAATTTTACTATCCAGCATCAGCAGGGAAAGGTCCACTAGAATGCTGATGTACTTTCTAACCAGGAGAACAAGAGAGGGTGAAGCTAGGGGATCATGCAACATGATCATTCCCTAGGCTCCACCAACTGGAAGCGGGGAGTAGTTGTCATGAATCACCTTGACTCATCAACTTTTTTGAAATGGCAACATGTTGCTACCTGACCAAGGGCTATTATAATTGCCTTAAGGCCATTTTAAAAGACAATGTCACTTGTGGAATTGAAATATGATATCATGTGTTACCCAAACCCTAGTTGTATGCCCTGTGCCCCTCCTGTCCCTTTTATTAGATCCCTTTGAACCTAAAGGGCCATGGGTCACGTTTGAAATTTTGAACAGTTATTTTATGTGTAGAATATGTTGTGGGTTGTAATTATTACATTGGGCTTATGAAATTATTTTGGAGTTAGCACAACTTTATGGGAGACCAGTAAATGCTTCCAATAGCCAACTGCTGGTATTGCCCCCAGTCCTAAGGCCAGTTAAGGATCCTGGCTGGATTCAACCTCAAGCTAAGTGCTAGATAATGATCCATAAACATATTTTGGAGATTCTCAAATATGATTAAACCAACAATTATAATTAACAAAATTGTCAAAACAGCAATTGAAACACTTGTTTCAACAGACAAATATCAAGTGGTGTTGAGTGCTGCAAGTAATACCCTTTTGATCCTTTCTCTTTTGATCAATCACAAATTAGGAAGTACTTGACCTTAGCCATTGTTTGTGACCTCCCATTCAATGGTAGGATTGGTCCCTTTGGCCTTTTCAAGCTCAACGAAAAGTGTGTCGTGACAATAAGAATGTACAGCAATCATTTTTGACTAATAAGTGTTCCTAATCCTTTTACTGCCCCACTGAAACCCATGCAATCCAAGAATCATTCTGTGAATAATATGAATTGGAAAGAATAAAATGTGAAATTCTTAGCTTTTTTTACTTGTAATGTGATTTTTGAGTATAACAAAGTTATACTTTGCAGAGAATCAATAGAACTGCAGTGAGAGGGATAAAGTTGCATAAGGTTGCTTGTGTAATTGAAGCTTTTCCATTTCTCTACAGAACAAAAAAGAAAGAAAAAACACATGCACCACACTAACCCATGTCTAGTTAATGACTAGTGGTAACACATGTGCAAAAAAATATTTATAAATAAATAATAAAAATATCCCAATCCACAATAACTTGTAAATTCAATAACAAAAATGCAAAGGTGACATATAGCCCTATTAAATTCCCTCTATGATTAAAACCGTAGCTCGTAATGTAGCCAGTAAGACTTACGGTTATTAAATTGGCCCCGTAAAGCAAGCTGCTGCCAATCTGCGGGTTTGGAATGAAAAAAGCCTACGGGACGTGAAACTTTGCGACTGCAAATCCTTTGTTCTTTTTTAGCTATTAAATTGGAACTAATTCACTTGCCTTCGACCCTGAAACAAGCAAAGGGAGCCAAGAAGCCAATGAGTGCTAGAGAGGACCTGTGGTGGTGGTGGTGGGGGGGGGGGGGGTAGTTAAAGTCCAATCCATAGCACTTGAAATGCACATATACACACACTACTGTACTTTTATTAACAGGGAAAGTGATCTTAGGTCTTAGAATTTATAGTACAACATTCTCAAGATCGCAAATCGGACCCAAAAAATAATTTATTTCATGTTTATTTTCTGTGTTATAACAATCCCAGCAATCAATGTGTTAATACATATTATGGAACTTGCATGTAATAGAATATCATATTTAAGGCTTTATCAATATAATCGTAACTCGTAATTGAAAAACGTAATACTTTAAAATCACACCTCCATTTCCCAATGACGTAATTCTGACAATCTAATTTGCCATTGGCTCTATCTAAACCAATAACTTTGGGTTTGATTAACTGATCACTAGTATTCATCGTTCTACAAATAGTTTATGGGTTTGCGTCTCAAGCTCATAGCTCACAGCATGTTCTAATTTAATAGCTAGATAACTCGGCCAAATTTCAAGCCCGCAGTCGTTGCGGGTCTCACGGGTCTGCACTTACTGGCTTATTAAGGCTGAAAGTGTGTTGTAAATTGTGATTATGAAACATCAAAGTAAATATAGCAACTCACTTAAATATTTTCTTTTTTACAGAACTTGATACCATGTTATGGTGCAGTATGATGTAAACATAATAAACAACCATGCAAAATAATCCTTTCACTCAAAGGACAGAGAGCAGATAATTTCAGATAGCACACTTCATGGGCACATGGCTGACATAAAGAGAAGAAAATGTTAATACTTGGATTGTTCCATTAATAAAAAAGGTAAAAAAATGACCAAGTGGACTCTTAATCTTAAGCAAGTTAGAAATGGTTTCTATGAAAATCAGTGGCAGTCCAGTTCCTCAATTTGCTGTACATATATCCAGTTAAAGTGATTCTCTCCTGGTACAGTCCTCCTTAATGTGTGTGTCAAGACTAAGATGTTAATGTACTAACATCAGTCCAGCAAACACTCAAACCAACAACATGGAAGGAGAGTAAATATCCACTCAGCAGGTTTCACTGTAAAAGTGAGGGACCGGTATAAGGCCCCAGATAAAAGGAGAGGGAAGGAAAGAGAGTAGGGAGAGGAAGGGGCAGGGAAGGGGAATATAACAAGGAAAAGGAGGACAGGCTGGGGGATCGCAGTGTGTTAGGTTGGGAGGGTGGAAAGAAGAGGGGAGAGGCAGAGACGATAGCAGCATAGAGGAATCTGAGGTACAATTAAATGCAACATCTTTTTTAACCAACATCCTCCTGATATGGGCATGGTAGATTAGGTGGCTAGTGAGTTTGAGGGCATGGGATCATCACATCTGGATCTGGAATCAATCTCGATTCTTTCTAATCTGGAGGATGGGGCATCAGTTTTGAGTAGAAGGGTGCAGGTTGGAGAGTTGGAAAGTACATTTGTTGATACTGAATGCATCTATGCAAATCCTAATTCCTGTTCAATTGCACCTGATGAGGCATGCCAAAAGAAGCATATATACCCATCATTGGCTAAGGAGGGGTGGCGGGTCAGGATAGACTTATCCCTGGTAAGGCAGGGCAGGAGAAGAGCACCAGTATGGGACGAGAGCCTATGGCATGGACCTGGGCCCAAGTAGACAAGCAAGAGTGGTGAGAACCGTCAGGATGACATCTTTCCTATCCCAAACTCAGGACCAACCAGTGAGTCTTATGCTACTCTTTCTCACAATCCTACAATGATTAGCATAGAAGAAAAATCCCATTCTGTATTACATGAGTTGAGAGGTTCAGTGATTGGGGAACCATCAGTTGCTAGGGCTTGGGTGCATCCTGCACAGGCTTGGGAACCTCAAGCTTAGAGTGGTGACCAGTACATGGAAGTAAGGGAGAAGTCAAAAAGGAAACTACATGAGGGGCTTGTTGTGGCTGACACAACCATGGCAAGACCCTCATTGTCCCAGTTGTGGCCTATGGGGATGCATGTCCCTTATGATATTAAAAAGAAGATATGGAAGAGCAAATTTATAGAGATATTTTCTATCCTTCCACTGGATAACTATTTTGGAATTAAGGAGAGAAAGAAGGGGTCTATTAAGGAGGAGGAAAGGAAGAAGTGTTACAGGCACCTCCCTAAGACCTTTGCTAACTGGCTTTTAGCCTACATAATCATGGCTAGCATCTATGGGGAGAAGTATCCTGAGTATTGTTCAATTTTGCTATCTGGACGAGATCGAGAGCATTTATAAGACTTATGGCTGCATGGCGTGATACTTGGAATTGGGACATAGCAGGTACCGGCTTGAGAGCAAAGGATTTGAGGCCGCAAAGTTTCACATCCCACGTCCTGTAGGTTTTTTTTCACTCCAAACTCACAAATTGGCAGCAACTTGCTTTACAGGGCCATTTTAATAGCTGTAAGTCTTACTGGCTACATTATGAGCTATGGTTCTACATGTAGAGGGAAATTAATAGGGCTTAAAGAGTTGCAAAAAGCCTTGTCACAAACCCACACAAGCAAAGCCTTTTTCCAAAATGGATTAAAAAATATGTTTTATTTTAAGAAATGGCATACATTTTACAATGATTGCATAATGCAACTGAGCACAATAGAGCAGAGTTTTCTACTTGTTCTACACTTATGTACCACAAAAAAAAGGAGCATATGTTTAGGCACTCCTATTAATTAAGGTGTATTATATCTTGTAGTATTAAAGATAAACCATAATATTTAATTCAAAAATTATTTTTTTGAAAGTATCAATAATGACAGTACATTCCACATATGTATTATATTGCATAGTGTAAATGTATTATCAAACAATTTATTGGTTTAATTTAATTTTTTTAAATTACTGACATCTGATTTAATTAATTTCAGAAAAGAGAATCTTGGACACTGATTAATGTTTATATATCATTGTTTAAATTGGGCAATATTATTTGACAAAATCACATAACACATAATGATTATATTAATAACTAGAAAATTGCCCGTCAAAAATGACGGCAATAAAATGTGAAGCCTGGCAATGCTGTTCTCTCCCCTCTGAGCACCTTCGGTGCTCACTGCGAGCCCCGCGCTAAACTCCTTTGTCACTCATCACGTGTCTTGCAATTAGCGCCTTCACAGCTCATTACAGGCGTCGGCAACCTGCAACTTTTGTGCTTGGGAATGACATTTGTCTCTTAACACCATCTCCCCCTGTCCATTCCCTGTGTCTTTCTCATTTGTGTCTCTGCTGAATCTTTGCGTGGTGTGCACTGAATGCCGTTGGTTTTATTTTCAAAGTCCAGCGTGCCTGTCGTTGTTCGTGTAAGTGTTACTGTCTTTGCCGTCGTGTATTTTCTAAGTCCCACGTCTCTGGTGTTGGTTGTCAGTGTTACTGTCTTTTGCGTTGTGTATTTTCTACATTCCTGCGAGCCTGGCCTAGGTGAGCCTCGTTTTCATCCTGTTTCAGAATTTTTACATTTTTTTTGGCCACCATTTTTTCCCTGCTTTGGCGATTTTCATTCTTTAAAAAAAGACAATATATCCCTCAAATTAACCTCACTCACAGGCTCTCTGTCTCTCCCCCCATGCTGTGTGTGAGTGTGCACATTTATTTGAGGCATATTTGTGTGTTATTACCGCCTTTTCCAGTTCGTTGGTTCGGCCACTAAAGTCGTATTTGTGCGAGTCCGCAGTCCATCATATGGGCCATCATTTTTGCACAAAATCCAGGGGCCTCGCGATGAGTCCCGTGTGTCTCGGGATGAGCACCAGCCTTAGTCCTGCATGCCTAAACTGCTCGCTTTATGAGGCTCGTAGTGCAATGAGCGCCTTCTGTGCTCATTGCAGCCTAAGTCTTGCGTGCCTCAACTGCTTGCCTCGCTTCGCAAGCCTCACAGTGCAATGTGCACCTTTGGCGCTCATTGTAGCCTAAGTCCCACATGCCTCAACTGCTCGCCTCACTTTGCGAGACTACCGTATTTTTCGCCGTATAAGACGCACTTTTTCTTCCCCAAAACTGGGGGAGGAAAGTTGGTGCGTCTTATACGGCGAATATACCTTTTCAGACTGCCTCTGTCCTCTTGATTTAACCCACCGCTTCCTACCAGCATCGCGTCGGCCGGTGCGTCCTAGTGACGTCACACACGCAACGCTGCAGTAGGAAGCTGGTAGGAAGCGCTGGGGTGAGATCAAGATGGCAGAGATCAGAAGGAAGGTGAGGATCAGGGGGATCAGGGGGGTCAGGGAGGATCAGGAGGGTCAGGGAGGGTCAAGGGCTCCCAAATGCTGCAGTATATGGATGTGTGTGTGTATGTATGTGTGTATGTATGTGTGTGTGTGTGTGTGTATGTGTGTGTATATATGTATGTATGTGTATGTATATTTATGTGTGTATGTATATGTATGTATGTGTCTCTATAAAGGTGAGGATCAGGGGGGTCAGGGAGGATCAGGACGGTCAGGGAGGATCAGGAGGGTCAGGGAGGATCAGGAGGGTCAGGGAGGGTCAATGGCTCCCAAATGCTGCAGTATATGGATATGTATGTGTATGTGTGTGTGTGTGTATGTATGTGTGTGTGTATGTATGTGTGTGTGTATGTATGTGTGTGTATGTGTGTGTATATATGTATGTATGTGTATGTATATTTATGTGTGTATGTATATGTATGTATGTGTATCTATATATATATATATATATATATATATATTTGTGTGTAATGTAGGTGTGTATCTGTGTGTAAAGTGTATTTGTGTTTGAGTGTATTTGTGTTTGATTCAGATTTTTTTTTTTCTTGTTTTCCTCCTCTAAAAACTAGGTGCGTCTTATCTGCCGGTGCGTCTTATAGGGCGAAAAATACGGTATATATGTGATTACGTAATCAACAAAGGCAACACATTTATATTAGATATATTAGATTTGCTTTCAGTACCTTTTATGCTGTAGTTATTATTTAAGTGTCTAAAAAGAGGTGAATTTTAAGAATGTAAAAATGTCCCTTTTGCTGCTCCTGCAGCATATGTAAGGGCTCTTAAAGCTCTTGCGAGTCCTATTTTGAACCCGCAATATTTTGGCCAACATTTGCCATTTGTGGGTTTGAAAGCAAGTGCTTCCTTGGGGAATTGTAGGAATTTAAGAGCGATTTGCAATTTTAGGGATTTTAACTTTTGTTTAGCTATCTCAGAGTTTCTATTTTGACAACCAGGATTTTTCAGCCTGTAACTCGCAAATATTTTTTGGGTAGCTAATAGGGGCTAATTTAATATTTTTTGCAGGCTCCTTTATGGCCTTGTGTATACATATCTCAAAATTAAGTTCACCTGATATGAGAAAAGCATGTGGAACCCTTTACAAGCCTTTTTCTCCATTTGAATCTGTTTGTACCAACACAAACACATGAAACCTACTCCCAATTAAATATAAAGTACCAGTATAGATCATGAACATCTGCCAAAGTTCATAAAGCAATATCAAAGAGAGTTGAAGCATAGAGAGGTGTTCTCAGGATGATACTGGATTGTTTCATATTTGCAGCCTTATTAAATTGTGATTCGGTAAATTTAAAAGGGCTCTATTTAAGCACACAGCATATTTTATTTACAGAAGTTTTTAGTTAGTGAAGACCTTGATTTTGGATAGAAGTTCACTAACTAAAAACTTCTGTAAAAAAATGTGCTATGTGCTTAAAAAGAGCCCTTTTAAATTTACGAAATTGCAATTTAATAAGGCTGTTGATTCGCAACTCTGAATAATTCAAGATTTCAGAAGAAATGTTTACATGCGCTGAAGAGCATGCGTAAAGGCAAAAAAAATCAAGTCACACCCGATCCCCACCAAATGTCTGTTGAGAGCCGCATGATACCTAAAAATTAACTCTGTACCACTGAGGTCCTTAAAGGACCCTCGTGGCACCAAAATGTTAACCTTTTTCACGAGGGTGCTTAACAGGCCTCCGTGGCACAAAGAGATACCCCCTATACCGTGGGGAGCTTATAAGGATCCCATGGGCATCTACACAATTACTACGTCCAAGACCTTCATGGCCCATAAGATGAACCCCTTATTCTATGAGGTGCCTAGAATTATCTCTGTGGCATTAAAAATTAACCCCCTATCCATGGGGTCCTTAAATGACCCCTGTGCATCCTAATAAATATGTACTGCCACTGTGGTCCTTAAAGGACCTCCTTGGAATCTAATAATTAAGCACCACCTATAATGGTGGTTCTTAAAGGATTCCCATGATAAACCCATTTACCCCTACATACTATGGGATTCCTTTAAGGATTTCCATGATTAGCTCATTATACTCTACCTACCATGGGGGTCTTTTAAGGATTACCATGGTAGGTAGAGGTTACCTAATAGATGCCACAGATGTCCTTAAAGGACCTCTATGGCAGGGGTTCATTTTTAGGATCTCTGTGGCATTACGTATTTTTAGGGTGTTAATATGTAATGTAATGGAGATCTTTCTAGGACTTCCATGGCATATATAGTTGATTCCACTGGGGTCCATATCAGACCCATTTAAGGATGCCCATGGCACAGGGTTAATTAGTAGGTGCCACAGGGATCTCAACAGACATCAATTGTGTGTGAGTGTGAACATTGTGTAGTGGGGATCAGATTTAAACAGGGAAGGAAATCCCCAGGTATTCCTTACATTGGTCTTACTGCTGATAGCAATGGGGTTTGAGCACAGTAATTTTGCTTATTTTGTAATCCTAACCCTTGCATTTTACTGACAAGATATGGGTTAAGGAGTTGCAAGTGAGCTACTTAAAATTACAAGTGTATGGAATTGAATAGATAAGTAAAATAAAATAAAATAAACTCCCACAGTTGAAAATGCATATATTTATGAATTTCGGGTGTGGAATTGAAAAAAGGTGCTTACATCAGTTCATGACCACTTTGACTTTTAGACTACTGGCTGTCTCCTTCAGATACCAACCTTTTTCTGGACTCATATATGATTGCCTATTAGCAGAAAAGTGATGTAGTCAATTTATTGTGTTTACTTTGCACTTTCCTAAGTATACCTCCCACCCCTTCTAGTCATCTCTTTGTGTGTTGCTATGATCTATGCCTCTCTCAATTTATTTCGATTGTCTTGCTCATTTTGCTGCCTAGCTCCCTTATTTTCTCCTTCTGATCTGCTAAATATAGGCTTTCATTAGTGGCATTAATATACCCACTTCATATAAAATTATATATTTTCTTTCATTTATCTCTGACATGACTCAATTGACAGCAACATAATCACACCTTCTGAACCTGCATGAGCCTCCAATCATTTGACTCAAAATTTCTCCTAAATCTTTTCAACTTCTACTTAGCTCCCTCACCTGCTCTGATATTGCCACCACATAATATAATCACATGCAGCTGTTGACACTGTTACTCCCTCCACCACAGATTTTTTCCATTATAATTGTATTCTTTATTCTGCCCCTTGTCCATCTCCAAATAACACAACTTCATTAGAATTAACTTTTTCCTTTAACTAAAAACATCACTTCTCTATATTTAACAATCCACTACTGTCTACCCATTCCTCCTACCCCTTCCTCTGTCACTGCTGAAGACGCAAGCAACCAAACAATTAAACCTATCTGGAATGACCTTGCATGCCTCTCTACAAACAACTAACAAAAAGCCTTTGCTCCATCCCAAAGGCTGCTCAATCTACTTCCTATAGATTGAGACAGCTCTCTCGACAGCAACTACTGACTTGCTCCCCAGCAAGTCAAACAACTTCTCCTTCATAATGCTCCTGGATCTCTGATGTTATTTCTTGTTTTTTTCATTTTTTTCATTAACTTTTCAGTAGACAGTAATTCTTTTACATACGTATTGAGACAATACATAGTATCTCTCCAATGTTACAAAATAAAGATTATCTGTCTTACACCAGGCATTTTCCAATTTCTAAACAAGAATTTAAATGGTTCAGACTTGTTATGTTACTACAATACTATAATTTTTATTAATAAAAATGCTATTCACATGCTCTTGTTGTTGTCTTTGTATGAATATGTTAGTAAACCATTTCCATCAACAGTTTTATCTAACACAGTACCAATAAAGCAAACTAATATAATACCCTTCACATCTTGTGAATCCAAGAATTTTAAAAAACTTGCCTATCTGCAATCTACTCCTGCATCCGTACCAACGATCATAGCCAGTCCTCGTCCTGATCTCCGGGTCACCCCCTCGCTCCACACACTTTAAGCCTTGAACAATGTACAGTGAATGTAGATGTAACCTACCTCGGTAAGCCTTCCTTATAATCTATCCAAGGACCCCAGTTGATGAGGAGACAAGTCAATTCTAGGAATGAAAGATAGGGTCTCTGGTTTGTTTAGCCAGATACATTTTGCGACCTTTCTTTGGAAGCCTTTCAATTCTGTCTGATTTATAAGTATTGAGAGGGATCTGAAAAAAATACAAATGTTTCCAGAGGACATTCATTTTAAAGGCATTTATCCTGCCGAACCATGATATTGGATATTTTGACCATTTCACCAGATCTGAGTTCAAAGATTTTAGAAGGGGATGATCATTTTCCTTTTATAAGACATCAAGTTTCGGGGTGATTTTGAGCCCTAAATATTGTATAGATTTTGTTACCCCATGAAAAGATATTGTTCTTGCAGAAACTGTTTCATGTGGGCTGGCATAGATGTAGTCATTGACTCTGTTTTATCTTCATTCATTCATAAACCTGAAATATAACCAAATTCCTTTATAATCCCCATCAATTTTTCTATGGAATTGGCTGGGTCTGTCAGGGTGCACATTATATCATCAGCAAAAAGCAAGATTTTGTAATGATGTAGTCCGACTTTCAGACTTTTACTATCTGGGTCTGCTCTTATAGCCTGGGTGAAGGGTTCCATTGCCAGTCAAAATAGCAGTGGTGAAAGCGGGCATCCCTGTCTGGTACCCCTAGAGATATGTATGATTGGTTTGCTTCAAATGTGCTATTGGATTGTTATAGTACATTTTAAAAAGATATAAAAATTGACCTTGAATACCAACCTTAATTAGAACAGATCTTAAATAGTTCCAATCCAGGGAGTCAAAGTCTTTTTCGACTTCCAGGGCAAGCAGACAAAGTGGCGTGCTAGTACTATTAGCTATGTGGAGAATATTAATTACTTTCCGAAGGTTGTCTCTAGCTTGCCTGTGTGGAATGAAACCCACCCGATCCTTATGAGAGAGAATGAACAACATTTTTGCAAGGATTTTGATGTCTCTATTAAGGAGGGATATGGGCCTATAGTTTTTCACTTCCTGATTATCCTTCCCCTCCTTACGAAATAAGACAACCTCTGCCTGGTTCATTTCCAATGGCAACCAGTTGTTTTCTAAGATCAAGTTAAATAAAGTGACTAAATGCGGTGCCAGTTAAGTTTGAATTTCATTATAGCATAAGTTTGAATATCCGTCAGGCCCAGGGGCTTTGCGTAACTCAACACACAGCCATTAATGTCTAAGCCATTGGAAACAAAAGTGAGTACACCCTTAAGTGGAAATGTTCAAATTGGGCCCAAAGTGTCGATATTGTGTGTGGTCACCAATATTTTCCAGCACTGCCTTAACCCTCATGGGCATGGAGTTCACAAGAGCTTCATAGGTTGCCCCTGGAGTCCTCTTCCTCTTCTCCATGATGACATCACAGAGCTGAACTCCCCCACCTTCCATTTGAGGATGCCCCACAGATGCTCAATAGTGTTTAGGTGTGGAGACATGCTTGGCCAGTTCATCACCTTTACCTTCAGCTTCTTTAGCAAGGCAGTGGTCGTTTGGAGGTGTGTTTGGGTCGTTATTATGTTGGAATACTGCCCTGCAGCCCAGTCTGCAAGGGAGGGGATCATGCTCTGCTTCAGTATGTCACAGTACATGTTGGCATTCATGGTTCCCTCAATGAACAGTAGCTCCCCAGTGCCAGCAAAACTCATGCAGGCCCAGATCATGACACTCCCACCACCATGCTTGACTGTAGGCAAGACACACTTGTTTTTTTACTCCTCACCTGCTTGCTGCCACACATGCTTGACATTATCTGATCCAAATAAGTTTATCTTGGTCTCATTGGACATGGTTCCAGTTATCCATGTCTTTAGTCTGCTTGTCTTCAGCAAACTGTTCACAGGCTTTCTTGGGCATAATTTTTAGAAGAGGCTTCCTTCTGGGACGACAGCCATGCAGACCAATTTGATGCAGTGTGGTGCGTAGGGTCTGAGAACTGACAGGCTGACACCCCATCCCTTCAACCTCTGCAGCAATGCTGGCAGCACTCATACCTCTATTTTCCAAAGACATCCTCTGGATATGACGCTTAGCACGTGCACTCAACTTCTTTGGTCGACCATGGTGAGGCCTGTTCTGAGTGGAACCTGTCCTGTGAAACCACTGTATGATCTTGCCCACCGTGCTGAAGGTAAAGGTGATGGACTGGCCAAGCATGTCTGCAGACCTAAACCCTATTGAGCATCTGTGGGGCATCCTCAAAAGGAAGGTTGGGGAGTGCAAGTTCTCTAACATCCACCAGCTCTGTGATGTCATCATGGAGGACTCCAGTGGCGATCTGTGAAGCTCTGGTGAACTCCATGCCCATGAGGGTTTAAGAAGTGCTGAAAAATAATGGTGACCACACAAAATATTGACACTTTAGGCCCAATGTGGACATTTCTTTTTTTATTTATTTGTTTAAGTTTTTTATTTTCTTCACATACAAAATTAATACATCCAGGTATGCAGTCGTCAGTTACATAGCAAAAAATGCAGTACATAAACATTAATTCTCAATTTACAGCCACATGCATCCATTAAAAGAAAAGAAAAACGAAAAAATGGAAAACCCCAATAAACACAAAAAAAAGAAGAAAAAAGGGAGAGAAAAAAAGACATAAAGGGCTCAGAAAAAAAGAAAAGGAAGACACCAGCCTTCATTTATAAACACCTTAAGTCCTTTGGAGGTTGTAAAAGTTACATAGTTACATAGGCCCTCATTCAATTGCAATTTGACCAATTGAATAGGGGTCAAAATAAGCACATAACATTTTTTTTTTAAATACGTTTTTAGTTAGTAAACATCTATCCAAATGCAAGGTTTTCCCTAACTAAAAACGTATTTAAAAAAATATGCTATGTGCTTATTTAGAGCTCTATTCAATTGGACAAATCGCAATTGAATGAGGTCCATAGTATTTAAGGTTGAAAAAAGACTTTCAGTCCATCAAGTTCAACCTTTTAAGATATCCTCTGATCTGCAATATGCAGATTAACTATTAATTAATTAGTTGTATAAAATAAAAAATAAAAAAAAATCCCTCCCAATCCCAGACACCGGCGACCGGACCTCTCCCTGGATCAATACTGCCCCTCCAATTATCCATGATAACCCTGAATTCCCTTTCTAATTAGAAATAAATCCAGTCCCCTTTTAAAGTTATCTATCGAATCCGCTGTCACCACCTCCTCTGGTAGAGCATTCCACAGATTAACCACACTTACTATGAAGAACCCTTTTCTTTCTTTAAGGTGAAATCTTTTTACTTCTAACCTCTAGGGATGTCCTCTTGTCAGTTGAAAACCTCTTGGCACAAAAAGCTCCCTTGACAAATCTTTATACTGACCCTGGATGTATTTATATAAGGTAATCATATCTCCTCTTAGACACCTTTTTTCTAGAGAAAATAAGTTTAATTTGGTTAGTCTTTCTTCATAACTTAGCACCTCCATTCCCCTTATTAGTTTTGTTGCCCTCCTCTGTACCTTTTCCAGCTCTAAAATTTCCTTTTTATGAAGTGGTACCCAAAATTGTACTCCATATTCCAAATGAGGGCGTACTAGAGATTTGTATAGTGGCAGAATTATATTTGCTTCCCTCGCTTCTATACCCATGGAAGAAGTGGAGCTTGGAAGTAGAGAGAAAGGGTGGTGGAATCAACCTTGTCTCTTTTTTTTAAACAAGTATTGGTCCCATATTAACCATTTTATGTTCATTTTCTTTTTTGAGGCGTAATCTGTTTTTAAATAGTCTTCCTCAATCTGTCTATTCCTGTTAATGGCAGCTTCTATTTCACTCCACTTAAAAATATGAAGCTTTCAATCTCTTCTCAATTATCCATTTGATAATATTTATAGTTAAATGTATTTCAGGTTGTTTCATAGATTCTGGAGTCAAGTGGAACAAAAACAGCTCTGGGTTGAGTTGAAACTCATATCCGAGAATTAATTACACTTTTTCTGCACATTTAAACCACATTGTTTGAATGTATTTGCTCTCCCACCATATGTGGGTCTCAGTATCAAAAATTTGACAACCCCTGCAACAATTGGGAGATTTGTTTAATGTTATTTTAAACGCAGAGGGCTCACTGTACCATCTTTGACAGAGCTTAAGATATATCTCTTTAAGTGATTTACAGCTAACCCATTTATCTGTATTTGCAAATGCTCTAAACCATTTTTCTTTAGTATAACATATATCTAGTTCCTCCTCCTATTTCTGTATACAGATTGTTTTGTCTTTATCTTTTATATCTCTAATAAGTTTGTAGTATTTCGAAAATTGAGGGATCTTTATCTATACTGTATATTTTTTCAAAACTAGTCAATCCTCTTGCTTGATATGGAGCAAATTTGGATTTCTTCATTTCCTGCTTTTAGGATAAAAGATGAAGCCATTTATCCCGAGGTAAACGATAAGTTAACATCATGTCCCCACGAGATCTAATTCCACTTGTACTCACTTTTGTTGCGGCTTAGACATTAATGGCTATGTGTTGAGTTATGTTGAGGGGACAGCAAATTTACACTGTTATACAGGTTGTACACTGTGATAAAGATGCCATATTAAAAATTGGATTTTAAATAAATATATATCACCAATCTGTTCCCTTTCTGTTGACATACAATTCTGGACAAATTTGAGTGATATTGTTTATGATTACCTCATCTAATACTATACTAATGTTAGGAATATATTTAAATTAGTCTTTGACATTTATACCATTGGGTTTGATAGAATCTAATTCATTATTATTATTATAGTTATTTATAATGCGCCGACATATTATGTAGTGCTGTACATACGTTAAGTTCAGACAAAGATAAATACAAATTAACATATTGCAAAGTAAGGAGGGCCCTTATTCATTCATATATCCATTTACTTTTTTTATATAATATTTGATCTATATCTCTCATTCAAATGTAAAGATTTACAGTTTCTAGTACCCAACATTTCAAAAGACCAATATTACTTTGATGCATATAAAAAACAATGTTTTACCAAATTCTTTATTATTAGTAAAAGTTATTTTTGTCAATTTTTGATGTGGTCCTAAATTATTCTTCTTGATTCCCTCTTGGTTTTCACCACACAATATTTTCCACATGAGCCTTTCAATATGAAGCATATCAAAATGACTTGCTGTGTTAAAGTGGCAATGTTCAGCATATCACCTCTGGCTGGGAGACAGTAAATGAAAAGGATTCTCTAGACATGATCTTTCTACTGTTTGTATACACAATTTTTAATTATCTTTACACCTGCTTCTATCATGATGACCGATAACAGGTGAAGAAAAGCAGCTTAACAGTAAAGTTGAGAATCTGATGTTTTAAAAAAACTAAATTCAGGTATTATATATTTTAGTCAATTAATTGGAATTGCATATTTTATGAATGCTTAAAGTAACAACCTAATGCCTGTTATTGCAGTGATCATTTAATTATACCACCAGCAGCCAAAGTATTCTCTAGGCAATTGAACCAGAGTAGTAATTCCTTTTCAAGTATATCTATTGTCTGTTGTATACCTTCTGAAGCAAAAAATAGTTGATTCAGAAACCCTCCTAAGTAGCATTTCTTTGAAAGAGATAAGAGTCAAAGCCATTGCACTTCAATGACTTCCTCCATTGTAAGGATATCTTCTGCTGAGAACTAATGACCTAAGGTAAATCTTGACATTCTTGGTCCTCTACTCCATATTTTGTAAGACCATAGCACACACATAAAAGGAATTTACATGATCTTTTGTAATTTGTAGTGAGTTTATCCTGCATTTTTTAGACCTGTGTCTCTTTATTAATGTTCACTTACAGAAGATCTAATTCCTTGGCAATCCTAATTTCATACCTTATAAGCCCCTGTTTATAAAAAAATAGTGTGTCTATGTAAACTAAACATGAGGTGCAATATCTATATAAATATATAGATATTTCTCTTTGTTGTCATCTTTCTTAACTTCAGTACTACAATTAAGGCATGACACGTAATATATATATATACTAGCGACTTGCCTGTCAAAAATGACGGCAATAAAAAGTGAAGCCTGGCAATGCTGTTTGCCTCAAAATGAGAGCCTCTCCCCCTCTACTTTACTGGCCTTGCGATGAGCGCCTTTGGCACTCATCACAGGCCTTGCAATGAGCCCCTTTGGAGCTCATTGCGAGTCTCTCCCCCTGTCTACTTGCTCCCATGTGTGTTATTTCCCCCATCCGGTCCCTCCCTTGTGTCTCCTTCCGCCTCCTCTCCCTCCTTTGTATCTCCTGCCCCCTGTGTTTTTACCTCCCTCTCCCTCTCGTGTCGCTAAACCCCTCCCCTGTGTCCCTTTCCCTACTGTGTCTCTTTCCCCCTTCTCCCTCCAATACATCTCTTTCCCCCTTGTGTCTCCCCCCCTCCCCTGTGTCTGTCCCCCCCACTCTGTGTCTTCCACACCTCTCCCTCTGTGCCTCTTCCCCCACCTCTCTCTGGGTCTCTCCCCCCTGTGTCTCTCCACCCCTTCATCTGTGTCTCCCCCCTCTGTGTCTCTTTCCCCCCTCTCTCTGTACCTCTTTACCCCTTTCCCTCTGTGTCTCTTCCCCCCTCACCCTCTGTATCTCTCCCCCCTCTGTGTTTCTTCCCTGTCTCCCTCTGTGCCTCTTCCCCCCTCTTCCTCTGTGCCTCCCCCCCCCCTCTCTCTCTGTGCCTGTTCCCCCCTGGCCTGTGTCTCTTTCCCCCTTCCCCCTGTGTCTGTTCCCCCTTCCTCGTGTCTCTTCCCCCCCATTTCCCTCCTATGTGTATCTTCCTCCTGTTCTCCCTCCCCTGTGTTTCTTCCCCCTTCTCTCACTCCCGTGTGTCTTTCCCCCCTTCTCTCACTCCCCTGTGTCTCTTCCCCCCTCCTGAACCTCCCCGGTGTCAATTTCCCCCTCCTCTCCCTCCCCTGTGTCTCTTTCCCACCTCTCCCTCCCATGTCACTTTCCACCTCCCCTGTGTCTCTTTCCCCCACTCCCCTCCTGTGTCTCTTCCCCATCTCCCCCATGTCTCTCCCCCCCCTGTGTCTCTTCCCACCCTCCCTCTGTGTCTCTTCCTTCTCCCTCTGTGTCTCTTCCCTTTCCCGCTCTTCTCTCCTTATGTGCCACGCATGCGAATTGTGTATCTCATGGCGCGCATTGAGCATACGCCGCTCCCACTGCGCTGTGCGCATGCGCGGCTTATGCAGTGCTCTGTGCATGCGCGGCTACTGCCGTGCAATGCGCAGTTCATGATGCGCACTGCGCATGCGCTTGCGAGCGATCAGATCGCCTTTGCGATCAGATCATTGTCAAACTGCGATTCGCAGTTTGACAATTATAATATGTGATATATATATATATATATATATATGTAGCATGGTTCAATGGCAGAGCAGTTATATGTTATGTCATTTGCGATGTTTATTTGTTGCCATTAGGCAAGTCTTATGTGATGACATTAATTATGGTGTCCAAAACAATCTGTCTGAAAAAGGGAAATATGTAAGATTCCTGCATTGTGGTTTTATAGAAGCTTTAATTGTAATTTCACAAAGCTTATTTTGATCTAAATTTAAGTTGTAAGCAGATGACAGTATATCTCCTGCATTGTGCTACTTCTGTCTTTTCATCTAATCTCTTTTGTCCCACCAAAAAAAGTCAAAAACTAGAAATACAAAAATAGAGATGCAAATCATAATAAAACATTAATAAAATGAAAGATCCAAGCTAACAACTGATATCAATTCTGTGACATTTTTCATCTTGAAGTTAAAAATTTATATCGCATATAAAATATATCACCACAACTTTTAAAAAAAATATTTTTCTTTACTGGTTTTACTCCTTCATGTGCTCTACCTTATGGTGACAATTTATTTCTACAATAACCTTTTTTTATATATATTTAGAGTTGATTTCAAAATGTTAGCATGTTTACTAAGGAAGGCTAAACATTGTAATCTACAAAAAGAGCTAAAAAATACTCAAATGCAGATCAGCAACAACTATCCCAAGTGTTCGTTGAATTACGTTCCAAAGGCATTTTCACTGGTGCAGCAAAGTATATAATGCCACAGATTCACTTAACATTTTCATTGTTTTAAATAGAATACAATTGGTATTGGATCTTTAAACCAATATAGATGCTGAGCGCTAAGTTCCTCAAATGCCTGCACTTCCTTGTTCAGTCAATATGGTTCTATATATGCAGGGTATGTAGCACCGATGTTGTACCGGTCTGGTAAATCAAAGGAGTCTGCTGCTTCTGTGGGGGCACCGTTCACACAGATGCCCAATAGTAGAGTGTAGAAATCGCAGATTTGTTGTTGTAGAAGCACAAATGCTCCTGACCAGCACCTAGATGTTCGTTGAATCTGTGCGGCTGCATGGAGTGTAGTTATACCATTGGTATAGGATCTTTCCAATCTTGTGTGTGAAATGATGTATTGAAATAGTTCTCATTATACAAAGAACATACACGATCGTATATAAAAATTCCAGTTTATTTTTGTTTTTAAGAATTCTTCGTCCTCTGGGTCAGAATTTAGTTCATGTAAAAACAATGATGAAGCAATAAAATCTAAAGCGATAAAAAATGCTGACATATTATATTTACTGAAATGTATTAATAAATGGATGACAAACGCATTTCGGTGTGGTGTACACAGCTTCCTCAGTGATAATATAGTTCTGTGTGTGAGTCAAAAGTCTATATTGTAATACAGAGTACAGCTTTTATGACTCTTCTATGCAACCCGGACAGTAGCAGGTGGTCTTCAGACTTTTCTGGTCTCCTTTTAAAAACTAAAAAAATTTCTTGATATACATAAAAGTAATAATAATAATAACAAATAATAAATAAACATTATGTATAGGAATTCTATAAATCCAGATACTGAGTACCATCAGTTTAACAGTTTGTTATATATACACAGATATGGCTAATACTGGCTTTATAACACTACAATCAACTGCTGAAAAACTATTTACAGTGCATTTTCTAAGTTAGAAAATGTATTCATAATATATAGGAGGTCTAAAAATGGTTGTATATACAAATGGCAAAAGGATTGTGGTCTAGCCATGTGTCTCATTGTGACATTGTCTGATGTACCTTTACTGTGATTATTGTATATTTATATACAGTACATGTATGGGAGAACTTAAAGCTGGCAGCAAAAGGCATAGTTCTCACGCATGGATATAGGTAGGGAATATTAGTTACAGATAGGTGCTTGGGGTTACGTTTCATAAGTATGTATGACTTAAACAGATACCACATTGATAGTTAATTACTGAAAGGACCAGTGTTTCAAAGGACCTGGTAATATACAGGGTACCTCCCTCTGTTAGTGACTTTGTTGCAATTTGAAATCCCACTTGTAGTCCATTGCTCCTGTGTATGGCTCTTATAGGTCTCATTATTGTGGGAACCTTAGAGGAGCTGTGTGGCTGGCTGATCTCCACTTTCTTGTTTGCCCAGCTTGTGGAAGATGGGATAATCCTTGTTAGGATGGTATGAAGGGGCTATGGAGGGCCTAAAATGCTTTGGCAGAGTACTCAAAAGATTTTATAAATGCTTAAAAAATGTATATAAGTACATGTAGCATATTTTGTTTTTGGTGAAAAAACTAGGTTTAGAAAACCTGAATTTTCAGTGTGTGGGCATGATGGAACCAAAATGTTTTTATGTTGAAAATTCTTGCAAATACAAGCTCTTTATTGGCGAAGAATGAAATGTATGGGTTTTTTATTCCTTGTAAGAAACATTTGAAGTTTTTTGGACATTGTAGAAAAAAAATGGCTAATGGGTAGCCATTTTGTACAACTTTCCTGAAATCCATAGCTATAATAGAATAAAATAATGAAACAAAGTTGTTCATCTTAAAATGTAATATAATATTGCTTGCTATAGTTTTTTTTTTTAAGTGCAGACTTGTTTTTAGTTTTGGGGTATTTAAAATTATGACAATTGCCTATCGTGAAATCAATAAAAAAAAAATGTGGTCAGAAACTTTAAATGCTGACAAATAAGGTAATATGACCTAACAAGAAAAATATTAAAATTATTTAAAATTATTCATTATATTCAATTATGCAACATTACATGATCCCCAAATTGTTTTTTCAGAACATTATTACATACAAGATAGATAGATAACTTTTTTTTTTCCCTGTTGAGAAAATTTGCAAAGTTTCACTGTTTGTTTTTCTGTTTGCCTTCCTCTGGATCAATTAACAATAAATCTGCATATTGCAGATCAGAGGAAATCTAAAAAGGTTGATCTTGATGGACTAAAGTCTATTTTCAACCTAAATAACTATGTAACTATGTAACAAGGACATGTCTATCTTACAAAAGAAAACAAAAAGAAGGATGTTTGCTAGCCATCTTGAAATAATGGATGCATGCAGACTTTTTAACATTTATGTTAAACATACTGAGGCATAATTCACAATGAGGCAGTTTTATGACAGCAAATGGCACTCCGTCTATAGCTTGCGAGTGAAATGTACGCCGACGTCAGCGCGACGTCAATTGAGCGATGCAGTGAAATGCGCGGCAAAAAAAGAGCTCCGATTCTCTGATCTGACCTCTAGATCTTGGTCATGTCACAGGAGCCTCTCTGACCCCTGGTGGGCTTTTGCTGGGTATGGCCCTGACCCCGGATTTCTAGCACCCTGGACATGCCCTATCCAACATTTGATAATCCTCCCATCCTTAACGTTCTAACTCCTATCCAAGCCCCCTTGCTTGTCGCCTATGCCCTTTGCCCATCTTTAGCCCCATGATGTGCCCCAATATTTAGCCTCATGACCCTTTGCCATCTTTTAAACCAAGTTTTACCCTGTATTGCCACCCCCAGATATCCCTTTTCTATCCCACTCCTCCAGTTTTTTCCCTCATGCCCCTATCCCCCAATTGCTAGCTGCTGACCTTCCCCATGGGGGGCAAGCAGAGTTCTGCCTCCCGCTCTCTGGCTGCCTTCCCCAGGGTGTCCTTGGATGACTCTGCTGTGCCCCCTCCATTATTACTGACCTGTGGGTGCCATGGGGCTAAGGAGCCGATCAGTGAGCTCAGTATGTGGCTTGGAGACCCTGCCCCCAGCCTGCCCTTCAGTCTGTACCGGCCTGAGTCAGGGGGCAGCACAGGGACTGGGGAGACCAGAGGGGGGCTATTCCTGGGGCCCTAGGGGTCCCAGAGCAAGAACCTGGGGTCGAGATTGATCGGAGCTCATGGGGGTGAGTGATACCTGTATATAGATACCTGTATATAGAATACATATCTGTGTACAAGAACTACCTATATATATAATATCCATCTGTCCTGCCATCCAACCATCCTGCCATCCCTCTATCCTTCCATCCTGCCATCCATACACCTACTTGCCCCAAGCCTGGCTTTGCTCTCTCTCTACACCTACTTGCCTTGGATGGATGGATGGATGGATGGCAGGACGGATGGCAGGAAGGATGGATATTTGGAGCTATGTGTCTTCCCTCACGCATGTGCCCCCTCCTATGTGTCATTCCATCAGAGCTGCCAACTGGTACCGTATATAGTCTAAACTATCGATTGAAGAGCTACAACTGGGAATGTAGGAGTCATGCATTTAATGTATTGTATTCTTTTGCATTCCAAATGCCATTTACTGTCGACAGCTCTGAGCCCCTTGTTCCCTGAGCATGTTGTATACTGAGTACTGTTTGTCCTAATATAGAGGGACCTGGGGACATGAGGGATTGGATCAAAAAGGGGAGTTATATGAGGGTATATGACGTAATAGAAGGAGGCATTAGAAGAATTATATGTCAACTTTATAATTCTACATCAATTAATCCACATTTTATTCTTCCCATGCCCACTCCCCATGCACTGATCTCTCTCTCTCTACATCCTCTCATTTGCTTTGTGTCCCTTGCAGTCAGTCACAGTATATTAACTTTGTATTCTGTGCATGCTTTTTAGCCCATATTAAGAAATATTGTCTGGGTTTCCCACAGTGCTCAGCCCCAAGATCCTCAGAATTGCCATTGCCCGCTATGATTTCTGTGCCAGGGATATGAGAGAGCTGTCACTGGTCAAAGGAGACTTGGTGAAGGGGATAGTCTAACACTTTTGTGTTCGTAATATGGCTGGTGGAGAGTCTAAATCTTTTGCGCTCACACTTTTATCAGAGCGCAAAACATTTTGATTCCATCATGCCCACACGCTGAAAATTCAGGTTTTCGAAACCTAGTTTTTCCACCAGAAAAACTATGCTACAAGTACATTTATACCTTTTTTTTAGCATTTATAAAATCTTTTGTGTGCTGGTGTATTTTTTTCTGAAATCCCTATCATTTTATTGAGCTCTGTGTAAAATGTCAAAGATATGAAAAAAATAAAATGTATGCAAGGGTATCTTTTGCCAAGAGTCTCAAGAAGAACAGACAATGCAGATTTAATTAAATTTTGAAGTGCTGTAAAATTAAAACCATTTGAGATAGAGGAAAAAATTGTAAGGGCGTTTCTCTCAACCATAAGGTAAGGGTGTACACCAAGTTTAATCAAAATCCGAGATGGAGAGTAAAAAAATCCTGTTTTTTTGCATTGATATGGTATGGAATGATCCATAGGGGAAAGAAAAAAGTGTAATCCTAACATATTTATTTTGGCTATATCATGTTTTTAAAACCATACATCTGTGTAAGGTGTCTCTTACAATGTGTTGATTTTTTAATTAAACATATATTGTTAAGAAGGTTGGTAGATTTATCTTAACTTTATTTAGATTAGTAGAGCTCATGTAACAAATGCATCTATCAATTTTGTCTTGCCTTTTTCTAACCTGTGTGTTAAAGTATCTTCATCTTCTGCTTCCTTAGTGATATTTTTACATCATCATTTGCCAAACTCATCTATCAAAAGCACCTCATATTGCTAACCACAATTTTAGTTAGTTTCTTCATGTATCACTTTTTTCTTTTATACGCGATACCTTTTATCTTATGCATATATATGAGGAAAGAGATTTCCAAGTACACTGAGCATTACATGAAAGAATAGCTGTTACAGATACATGACCACTTCTCTGTGACAATACATTTTTAAAACACTGCCAATATCCAGTTATTATAGATCTAATAAAAGGTATTATTTGCAGAATCAAATACAGTAAAATTATTTTAATGATCACAAGCTTAAGCTATATTTCAAAAGAAATATATTTTTATTGTGACCATACTTTTGGTATAGATAAAAAACACAAGCAAATATTCATATAAATTGTTAGTTTTACTAATGACAAATATGTTAATTTAAAAAAAAATCTATCTCGAAATAAAATATTCTTAATAAAACACACCTTAACTTTTAATGTCTTAATGGCTAATATTTACTATTTAATACTTTATTCTTAACTAAAAGTTTAATGGTTTCTTATAAACTGTAGTTCCTGTACTATACCAAAATAACTGGAAATGATAGGCAAGCTCTTTCTAAATATACAGTGGAGGGGGGGGGGGGGAGTATTTGATCCCCTGCTGATTTTGAACGTTTGTCCACTGACAAAGAAATGATCAGTCTATAATTTTAAGTGTATTTTAACAGTGAGAGACAGAATAACAAAACAAAAAAAAAACCCAGGAGAAACGCATGTCAAAAAAAGTTATAAATTGATTTGCAGGTCACTTAGGGAAATAAGTATTTGATCCCCTATCAATCAGCAAGATTTCTGGCTCTCAGGTGTCTTTTATACCGGACATGAGCTGAGATTAGGAGCATTCTCTTAAAGGGAGTAGTCCTAATATCAGCTCATTACCTGTATAAATGACACCTATCCACAAAAGCAATCAATCAATCAGATTCCAAACTGTACACCATGGCCAAGACCAAAGAGCTGTCCAAGTATGTCGTGGACAAGTTTGTAGACCTACACAATGCTGCAATGGGCTACAAGACCATCGGCAAGCAGCTTAGGGAGAAGGTGACAACAATTGGTGCGATTATTCGCAAATGGAAGAAACACAAAATAACTGCCAGTCTCCTTCAGTCTGATGCTCCATGCAAGATCTCACCTAGTGGAGTTTCAGTGATCATGAAAACGGTGAGGAATCAGCCCAGAACTACACAGGAGGATCTTGTTAATAATATCAATGCAGCTGGGACCATAGTCACCAAGAAAACAATTGGTAACACACTAGGCCGTGAAGGACTGAAATCCTGCAGTGCCCGCAATGTCCCCCTGCTCAAGAAAGCATGTACGGGCCTGTATGAAGTTTGCCAATGAACATCTGAATGATTCAGAGGAGAAATGGGTGAAAGTGTTGTGGTCAGATGAGACCAAAATCGAGCTCTTTGGCATCAACTCAACTCGCCGTATTTGGAGGAGGAAAGCTGCCTATAACCCCAAGAACACCATCCCCACTGTCAAAAATGGAGGTGGAAATATTATGCTCTGGGGTTGTTTTTCTGCTAAGGGGACAGGACAACTGCACTTCATTAAAGGGACCATGGACGGGGCCATGTACCGTCAAATCTTGGGTGTGCCAGGGCATTGACAATGGGTTGTGGATTGTTATTCCAGCATGACAATGATCCAAAACACACAGCCAAGGCAACAAAGGAGTGGCTCAAGAAGAAGCACATTAGTGCAGCAGCAGCAGCAGCTGCACAGCAGAGAAGTGCTGCAGGGGCAACCCAAGCAGCCCAGAAGCCCACTTTTAACCCCCAACGAGCATCACCTACCACTGGATCAAAGTAAGTGGTTGAGGCCTCCACCACCTGGTCCCCCACTGAGCTTGTGCCAGAGACTGAAAGAGGTGCCAGACTCCATTGAGAGGCTACTCTGGGAGGTAAGAGGGACACACTACACCAGATCCCTTCCTCACCATCCCTACACAAGTAGTGCATAAGCAAAAATAAGCAAAATAGAGGCAGCCTAGACCCCAACATCTAAAGTGGCACAACTCTATTTACTTAGAGGGGGCAGGAGGCCATCTTGAGACACATACACCAAGAGGGCCCGCCCCCAGACAAGGCTCCAAAATGGGTCCCAGACAGCACTAACAGCAGCCTTTTTAAGCCCCACAGGGGAGTCCCCAACTGGACAGCCTACAGCAGCACAATTACTGCCTCCAATGCATCTGTGCAAAGATTAAGATTAAAAGGGGTTAAAAGATTTAAGAGACAGAATCACAACCCAGCATCTCTCCTAACTTAATAAACAACAACAAGTTGTGAGACGCATGTCACAAATAAGCTGGCAAGACTTATACAGACAAGTTTCACTAGGATTGTAAATATGTTAAACAATTCAAAAAGCAAGATGCAATAACTTACTGAATTATGCAAGTCACCTACATGAGCCTGCTACCAGAAAAGCTCTAGCCCACCTAAACTCTCATGCTCAACTAAGCAAAATCCCTAGCCTGCTTCACCTACAGCACAGAGTCAGAAGACGGCAACCTCTATAGATCACACCCTCAGGACAAGGCGGCATCATGGCGGCTCGCAGCTGCACCAAACCCAAAAAGAATCAAGCGAGTAGAAACATCCAGGAGTTTTACAAAGCTCCAAACGATGCGTCATTATTCCCGCACAACTCAAACTCGCCGGTCAGAGAGGGAGAGCCGGAAGTAGCACATGCTCAGGTGGAACTAACAGACAAAAACATGGAAAAAATAAAACTGATGTTCCAAGAACTAATGACGACTGCAATTACTGACCTGAAAAGGGAGCTGCATGGCCTGGGACAAAGAACGCAGCTGTTAGAGGAGCAAACAGACCAGATAGTAGAAGCCCAGATGCATGACCAAGAGGTAATGGCGCAACACTCCACACAGATAAAAGAGCTGACTGACAAGGTTGAAGATCTTGAAAACCGCTCACGAAGACATAACATAAGACTGAGAAATGTCCCAAGCAGCATCTCAGACATACTGCAGTACTCAAAAGCGGTCATACTTGGGATCATTCCCACAAGCAGCGAAGCAGACTGGGCTATTGAAAGAGCGCATAGGGCCCTTGGCCCAACAAAAGCTAACAACCAACCTAAGGATATAATAATAAGGTTTGCCAAATAAAGCGCAAGAGACTTGATACTCACAGCAGCAAGAAGGCTCAAAGAAATCAAAGGCCCGGACAACTCATCTATACAAGTATACATGGACTTGGCTCCGGCCACACTGCAGAAAAGGAAGGAGATGAAACCCATGCTGGAGATATTGTCCAGCAACAAAATCCTCTACAAGTGGGGTTTTCCATTTTCACTAATTTTCCAGCGGGGCGGATCCACTTACAGAGTACACACAGTAGAAGAAGCTGAGATCCTCCTGAGAAAGCTAAATTTACTAGCAGAGGATAGAGACGCTGAAAGGAGAAGTCCAAGACCCAGACCCAGTCTTGCCAAGATGTGGCAAGTATCGGCCAAAAATCCCAAAACAGCAGCCTTCAGTAGGGGGCCTCTCATGGAGCAAGCTACAGGAGGAGGTCTGGACACCGCTCCGTCAGCCGACTGCGAGGATCGTGATGCTGATCATTGAGAGAGTATTGAACACTTTTTTTTCCCCATGAGCAGGTTGACCCGAAGAAATTGCAGCAAATAGCTAAAATGTTTAAGTTATGTTAGAGACAGATAGATTGTTATATATAGAAATGCAGATCTAGCTGTAGCGGAGCTCTTGAGGTGACTTAAATGATTTGGAGGGATGAAGATTAAGGGGAGTTTTGAGCCCTTAACAACTCCCCAGGTAGAGCCCCCAGGAGGGAGTCCTCTCCCTAAGAGGTCAAACCCAGTAATGGGAGCAATAGCTACTGGCCTCAAGGTATGGAAACAGGTAGGGAGACAGGGAAACTACCAAATTGTTAGGACATGTTTTAACCAGTTTATTGAAATGTTGAATCTAAGCTTCTGTATCTCTTTTGCTTTTCTTCTTAGTCTATCCAGTTTACAGGTGGTCTCTGCGCCCAAGACACCCAAGGGAGGTTCCCGGTGCAGGTCACGGTCCTTTAGCATTCCACATCCAGGTAACCTAACCGCCACACACTCCCCACTGAGAACATATAAAGCTAACTACACAAAAAACCAATGGCTGATGTAGAGCACACCTTTTTAACACACAATGTAAGGGGCTTCAACTCTCAATTTAAAAGACGCAAAGCTTTCCTGTTCTATAAAAGATTCCATCCATCTGTCATATTTATGCAAGAGACCCATTTCGCCCAGGGCAAAGTACCCACCTACCTACACAAGGAATTCCCAGTATTCTACACTTGCAACCAGAAAAGCAAAAAAGCAGGCTTAGCTACATTAATACACTGTGATTTCCCATTTGTAGTCGAAAAACAAACCAAAGACAAAGAGGGTAATTTTCTAATTTTAACAGGAACCATCCTAAACCTCAGAATCTCATTGGTTAATATCTATGCCCCTACCACAGCGCCCACCAGAGCCCTCACTAAATTACTAAGTACCTTGAAGCAAAAAGACTGGGGCAGAATCATAATAGGAGGTGACATTAACCTTACGCTTGAGCCTTCTGTAGACAGATCAAGAGCAACCCATCCCACGCGCAACTTGAAACAGCTCAAAACAATTCACACACAAATGAGGGAGCTAGAGTTGATTGATGCCTGGAGAGGACTACACCCCTCGGAAAAGGAGTATTCTTATTACTCCCCAACTCACAATTCCTATTCCAGAATAGATGTTCTCCCAACTCATACCTCGCTATTTAACCACACAGTGGATGCCCAGATCCACCCTTGCCCTTGGTCTGACCACGCGGTAGTTAGCATCAAAATTCAACTGGGACTTAGTCTCACAACCCCTGGGAAGTGGAGCTTAAACGAGGCACTTCTAACCAATCCCGGATCGCTAGCTCAAATAGAACATGACATTCAAGATTACTTCACGTTAAACATGGTCCCCGAGGCAAATATAGGGTGGGTCTGGGTAACGCACAAAGCATACATTAGAGGCACCATAATTAAAATGGCAGCTACCAGAAAGAAACAATGCATTCAAAAAGAAAATGACTTATTTAAAAAACTGCAGTACTTGGAAAAAGCAATTCAGGCCCAAGCTCCTGGGGTCTCTAGAACCCAGCTAGACAACGCTAGACTAGAACTAGATTCTGTACTAGCCGCTAAAACTGAACAGGCCCTTAGGAAAACTAGGCATAAGTTTTACGCCCAGGGTAACAAGCCCTCCCCTATGCTTGCACGCAGACTCAACCTAAAGAAAAACTTAACTCATATCACCAAAATTAAAACGGAAAGTGGAGAAATTACAATGAACCAATCGGAAATAAAAAAGACATTCCATAAGTGCTACCAAGAAATCTACTCGGCAAAAACAAAAGCCAATAACTTCACAGTGCAGGAATTCCTTAACAGCCTAGACATTCCCAAAATCTCGGAGGGGGAATTAGACTCCCTAAATGCAGAGATAACCCCGTCCGAAGTTATTGACACTATAAAAACGCTTAAAGCAGGAAAAGCCCCTGGCCCGGATGGCTACTCAAACTTATATTATAAAAGCCTTGCAAGACACCTTGCCCCACACCTAAGCAAATTATTTAATGAGATGCTATTAGGAGAGCCAATGCCAGCCGAGCTAAACCAGGCAGATGTAGTCTTTATCCCTAAACCAGGAAAGGATACTTTAAATCCAAGGAACTATAGGCCAATATCCCTGTTAAACGGGGACATTAAAATCCTATCTAAGCTAATGGCAGCAATGGTAGCCAAATTCCTCCCCAAACTAATACACAAAGACCAAGTGGGCTTTGTGCCGTACAGACAAGCTGGGGATAACATACGACGTATTCTAAATGTCTCCCACATAGCTAAAAAGGCGAATATACCTCTCAGTCTAGTAGCCTTAGATCTAGAAAAGGCATTCGACTCCGTTGAATGGCCTTATTTACATGCGGTTCTAGATAAGTTCGGCATCAGAGGCAAATTTACAAATCTAGTAAATACATTATACAAAGCACCGACGGCAAGCCTTAGGCTTCCAGGGGCTAATAGAGATCTTATAAACATTTAGAGAGGTACGAGGCAGGGATGCCCCCTGTCCCCGCTACTATTCGCTCTAGCCATCGAACCTCTCGCTCAGGCCATTAGGACATGCCCCACCATACAGGGTATTGAGGTGGGATGTCAACAAATGAAATGCAGTTTGTTCGCAGATGACATCTTGTGCACGCTTACAAAACCGGTAACCTCAATAGCAGCCCTTATGGACTTAATGTCCCGGTTTGGGAACTTGTCAGGCCTCAAAGTTAACGCAGATAAATCTGAAATAATATGCATGAGAGTGCCCTCAGACCAGGTACAAGCCCTAAAAGAGGGACACTCGTTCTCATGGCCAAAGGGAAGTATCAAATATCTAGGAGTTAACCTCACACCAGAGCTGTCAGCTTTATACAAAGAAAATTATATCCCCCTTTACAAAAAATGACAAACAGATCTACTTAGGTGGAATAGATACAACCTGTCATGGACAGGAAGAATAAACGCTTTTAAAATGAACATGTTACCCAAAATCTTATACTATTTTAGAACACTCCCGATTAGAATACATAGAGGAGATCTAGATGGCTTCCAAAAAGCGGTATTCCGATTCATCTGGCGACATAAACACCCGAGAATCAAAAAGTCCCTAATGTATAGAGACAGAGAAGCAGGGGGTTTGGCGTGCCCAAATTTGATACACTACTTTAAAGCAGCCCAGATTTCTTTCCTACCACAAGCCCATTCCAGTGAACACCAACCAATGTGGGTATCCCTAGAGAACTATCAAATGAAACCCTACAAATGGGATAATATCATTTGGTCCCCGACACTCCCCCCAATAGCAAAATCAGGCTACAATAATCCAATGATTAAATTATCCCTGCAGGAGTGGAGAGGGGCGAACTCCAAGCGGCAGTTAACACACTCCCTTTCATCTCTCACGCCAGTCCTTTTGGGGTCCCAGATTATGAAGGAATTAGGGGGGGTCTCAAAAGCGTGGTGGCTCTCGCGGAAACTAGACCTGCTAGGGGCATGGTTCCAAAACGGCAACCTTTTAACCTCTATACAATTCATAAATAAGTACAATCTACCAGACAGGGAGATATTTAACTATAACAAGATATGCTACAGGGTCTAAGAACTGGTCAAATCCTCGGGTCCCCCACAGGACACCTGGTTTGCGAAAGTATGTGCGCAGAATCCCCTAGCCAGAGGCATAATTGGTACCCTTTACTTGCTTGCCAACAAGCCACTTAAAGACCAAAAGCCTAAACATGTCCTACAATGGGAACAGGAAATGGGAGTAGAATGGGACACCCAGAGATGGGGAAAAATACACAAGGCACTGACTAAAGGCTCCCTCTTCTTTAGCTATTTAGAAACAGCAACTAAAGTACTACACAGGGTATACATGACACCTGACAGGCTAAATAAGATAAATCCGCTTTTCCCTCCTGAGTGCTTTAGGAACTGCTCAGATAGAGGAACCTTTGGCCACATCTGGTGGGACTGCCCAAAAGTACAGGCCCTGTGGCGAAGGGTAACTGCAATGATCTCTGAGGTATTAGACAGGGAAATACACCCCTCTAGGGAGATATGCTTACTGGGAATGCCAGTACTGAACGTTAATAAAAACCATAACAAGTGGATACAAATGGTCATGCTGGCAACCAAAAGCCACATTGCAAAGAATTGGAAATCACCCCATTTAGACGGCCAAGAGGTTATAAAAAAATTAAACCACATCATGATTTATGAAAAAATGACGCATTCAATAAACAACTCCCTCTCCACTTTTAGTCAAATTTGGGACAGATGGGTGGAGTCGGACAAAGCTGTTTTAATTTAACAAAAACTTGATTTAGAGTGGAAATTAGTACACTAGGAAGGGAAGGCGTAATTGGATGAGGCAGAGACTCCAGGCCGGGGTGACGGGTGTCTTGGGCGTTGACAACTACTGGCGAATTGAGTAAACTGAAGAAGATAGACAAGAAGAAAGAGGAAAAAAAAAAAAAAGCAAGGAAGATACAGGTAATAAGTTCATTGACTTGTTTATTCATTGTTTGTTCGATGTTATACTTCCCATATACTAGGTGAATAATGTAATTCTCAAGCTATGCAAAATTGAACATCTATATATATCTACATGGAAAGACAACAAGTTAGCTCACATGTAAGAATTTGACAAGTTTAGTATTGAGAAGTCAATTGCTAGGGAAGGAATAGCTAGCAGGCGTTTCCTGCAAAGTTGAGAAAACGGAAAAAGGTTATGGTGGACACATAAAGCAGACACCCAAAATTGTCAGGACAGGATAATCATTATTGACAACAAAGTTGTACAAGAAATCTAAAACGATGTTAAAAAATCCTGTTTATGCAAAATTGTGTTGGACCTGCGAGTCCAACAATATTGTGTTATTGAGCACTGCTTATGTGTCAATAAAAAGATTTGGAAAAAAAAAGAAGAAGCACATTAGGGTCCGGGAGTGGCTTTTACATGGTTTTACATGGATATTTTACGGATATTAAAAATAAAATATTTTACGGATTTGAGTATAGGATAATTATGTGCTATTTTTTCTAACACCTAAAATCCCTTTATAGTCTTCTCAAAGTGCAGGATGGCTTTATTTGAGCTATTTTATGTGCTTAATTGGTGCTAGCGGGACCTCTTTCCTGCAAGTAAGCAGCGGCTCGTTTTTAGCCTTGCAGAGAGGGTTCCCGGAGCAATTGAATTGCAAATAGGAATTTCTTACGGCCGAAACTCTTGCGGCCGTTTTAGATCAAAGGATTTCCTCCGGCGCGAGCGGCCGAAAGAGATAGCAAGGCGCCGGCCGCAAGCCTGCCGGAGCCCCCGGCCGTAAGGGAATAGAATAGCCGAATAGCTTGAGGCCGGTCCTTGCGGCCCCGCAACGGCTGCGGCCGCTAATAGAATGAGGCCCTTGGAGAGGATCTACAATGAAGAGTGGGACAAAATGCCTCCTGAGATGTGTGCAAACCTGGGGGCTAACTACAAGAAACGTCTGACCTCTGTGAACACAGGTTTTGCCACCAATACTAAGACGAAGAGGTGAAATACTTATTTCCTTCATTGACTAGCAAATCAATTTATAACTTTTTTGACATGCATTTTTTTTTGTTATTCTGTCTATCACTGTTAAAATACACCTACCATTAAAATTATAGACTGATCATTTCTTTGTCAGTGGACAAACGTTCAAAATCAACAGGGGATCAAATACGTTTTACCCCACTGTATGATGAATATATACAAGCAGACATGCCTATGAAACTGAGTCTGAGATAGGAAAATGCTCTTACTTATCAAACACAGCTTTAATTTTTTTGAAAACTAACTATTCTCCAAGCCATAATGCATTCAACTACTGTCTTCTTTGATCCAAATTTACAAAGTGGTCATGGTGGAACAAGCATATTTTCTAATGGCCTGAATACATTTCTTTAAAAAAATTCAGCTCCAACTATTGTATAACATGCATATGTCTTCATATGAAATAAATCAATATGACAAAATGCCTCTGGAAAAATAAAAATGTCCCAAGGCCTGGGAGTGAGAATATAATGTCCCATTTTTATTTATCATAAATAATAATTTTTATAAATAATAAAAATTTTGCAAACTTGACACAAGTTTCCTGATCTAAAATATACAAAAACATCCTACAGAAAATAAAAGTAGTTAAATACAATTTAAAATGAATGACATAAAACAAAATTCTAAAATAATAAATTGCAAAAAAATAAAACTTTATTAACGTAAACTATCAATAAAGCTGTAAAGGAAATACAAGTATTAATTTATACAGTAATCCACCATTGGTTAAAAGAAGTTGAGGCATTTATTTTATAAGATGTATCTTGACTATTCTATACCTGGTATTGAGCCCTACTATTTTCTCCAACTGTACTAGCTGGGTCTAACAACCCTTAAAGTGCATAGAGGCGAAGAGGCTTCTTGCAAGTCCCTCAATAGAAGGCTTGAAAGTCACACCTTTATTCTAGCCATAGTGCTGTTTTGTGGAATTCATCTAAACCCAAACACAAGTATTAAAGAATATCTAGCAGACTCTTATATGTTGCACACACATCTAATTGTGATGAGGATATTAAATGTGAGTGTAATATATTTAATTTTATAGTGATTTATTGAATGTCATTACACTTTTGGGAGGTGTGCACTTCTTTCACCATATCCCATGTTTGTCACATATAATAAGCACGGATGTGCACAGTGCTTGTTTAAGAAGCTGCAATAGTGGAATGGACAGAGTTTTGCACTCCATATACAGAGACAGTATGGGAAAATCTAATTTACTTGTGCACTTTCGATGTACCACATAAAAATTTGGAAACCTCCATATTGACTTTTTACATGTTTTAATCATGGAAGGTTGGATTACCTTGGAGAGTGGGACTGGTACTATTTATCTATTTATTTGTTTATCTGTCACAGCTGACGTGGGAGCCTCCACCTCTGCAAATACGGCCCCTCACAAAGCGCGGGGCCGCATTTGAAGTCGGAAAGTCGTAGTGATGAGCGCCTATGGCGCTCCTCTCCACCAGGGCAAGGAGCACCTTCTGCGCTCCTTGTCAGCAACTGCGGCCCTCGCTTCGCGAGGGTCGCAGTTGCGGCGGGCTCACTACGCGAATCCGCAAGCGTTAGCAACAACCCGCATGCTGACAACTATATATGTGATGCATTACTGAGAGTTTAGGTTGGGAAAATACACATAGCACTTATCAGATGTTAACCTCCAATAAACAGTGTGATATCACTCAAGGATTAAAACGTAACCTTTATTTGCTTGTAGTAAAAATAGCACTTATGTGGAAAATGCTTAATAATGGGTTGCTATGTTCCATCTTAGTTTAATAAATTAACATAGAGATAGAAAAACACTATATGGAGCATTTCCCGCCCAGGGCAACTAGCTATTATCCTATATGTCACAAAATAAGGCTATGGATTAGTCCACGGAATCCACATGGCACCAATAAGGGAATCTGATAGATGAAGGTACAGGAGATCCAAGCCACAACACATATGGAGTAATACACCAAAGTTGAATTTTTTAACTTTGTAAAAACTTTTAAAGAGATAAGGTAGATAGGGGGGTAATGGGCCGCCCTACATCCTCTGGTAGTAACTCCCACCCATGGCCAAATATATGTAGTACCCCTCAGACTTGATCCCAAAATCTAGTTGATAGGCAAATCAGTGTATTTAATAAAAACTCTTCCTTTTGCACATACAAGTAAGCTCAATCACTAGCTGCTATTCAATATTTTATAAAGGCCCATCGATTCCTCTCTAGAAAAAAGAGTTCCCTATACACTTCTAACTAGTGTATGCCAGCTAGGATACAGTTATAAGTTAAGAATTAGTCTCCAAATTGATTAAAAGTGGTTATATGCCTAAGAAACTACCTCAGCTAGTGCTGCCCGTGAGATATTAGAAATACTGGTTACCAATTTGTGCTTTTCTGTCTCTTTTGTATATGTACAGTTTAATTACAAATGTATTGGTATTATTATAGAACAGTCTTCAGTGTCCATGATTACATATAATAATAATAAGTGGTTGGACGTATTTTTTTTTCTTCATACAACTTAAAGACTGAACAACAAATGCTTATATATATTGTCTGTGTTCATTTGAAATCATATTACCAGTTGTAGGTCTATCCTATGTGTATGCTTCTCCAATTAAATGATCTACACTGGCCAGTCAATTAAAGTTATTTACTTCTGTAAAATAGCTCGCCTTTATAAGGCTGTTGAAAGAACACCATGATATCTTCATCAACCTGCTTTGATGAGAGGGGTTTGTCTAGATATCCTTGCTACAAGCAGGTGAGACTATTGCTTCTGCAGTCATCCTGACTGACTCATCTGTACACAGAAAGGAAATCCTCAAATCCAGGCCTGGGTGTGGCCCTCCAGGACCGAGTTTGACACCCCTGGTCTAGATGAAGGTTTGATGTTGCCCTTGCTTTTTTATTTCCTGTAACCAGAATCCCTCCTGTCTGGCAACCGCCTCACTGATTACCTTACCTTGACTCTGCAACAACCATACTATGGATTTGGCTATAATGATGCATGATGACAGAAACATAGCCAGTGTTCCAGGTCTGTACCCCCAATCTTTTTGTCCACCAGTAGCTGGGTCTTGTCCTCTTATTTAATCATCTCTTGACTTAATCCAAAAACTGTTACCTGGAATTAAGTGAAATGATCAACAGGAATCCTCTGCTTGTGTCCAACTGCAGACACTCAAGCATTGAATTCTGCCTTATATGTATTAAGATCTCTGTGGTGCCCCACCATTTCTGAACTCTCCAGATATTGCTGCTAATGGCCTCCCTTTTAAAAAGCCAGTTACTATGACAAACATTCCATGAAAGTTTTCTTTCTATCTTTCTCTTCCAGTTATTAATGACAGACAATAGGTAATTGTAACAGGTACAAACGGTAGCCAAATCACAATAACAGTAACATGACGGTCATCATAGTTTTCAACATTATGTGTTAACAGTTATAGTTAAGGTTTGGGTTTATAACACATACTTTAACCATATATGACAATTTAAGAAGCTATATATCTAATATTTGAACCTGTTTATAATCATTGGTTGCATCAATCCTATGTTTTATATCTTCAGTTACCAAACAAAAGATATCGTAGGAACTAGGCATAATAGGGATGGTTAATACGATAAAGTGATCTAGTACTTCTCTACATCATTTCAAATTTTTAACTTGTAATCATGCTAGTGTGTTTTGAACAATTGTCGATTTAACATTCAATTTAGGAATATTCACCTACCTTGTTCACTAATTCTTATATTATGTACAAATACCCTTATTCCATGCTAGAGTACATCTCTTTTTTATATCACCATATTTACTTCACCACTGCCATAAATAATAGTAGAAGTAATATTTTCCCATCTGAGCTGTTTTGATAGCAGTTTTATATTTTGCCTCAGCAGCCACCAAGGGATGATGATCATCTGGGAATGGTTGCCTTTATCTTAAATACATCAGTTGATTAAGGTAATATTACATTGCAACAGTAACACATTTATTTGCTAGATTTACTAGATTTTAAGTTGTGGCAGTTGTAATATTTCTAACTTTAAAATCAATTATTAAAATAGAGCTAAAAAAGCTGATTATGATGCAGATACTGTAATATTGTAACATGTTGATATGAATAAGCAACTATATATTGGCAGTGACATTTTATATAGATAAGGCAATACTATTGCAAATTAAGAACAAGCCTATAGCAAACTAACATTAACAGCTGTGTAAGCTATGAACATGATTTTGATAGAATATATTCAATTTAACAGACTCTTTTTTTTTATGAAAACACTTTTAAGAACAGTATCTGGAAAGAGCTAAAATTAACACACCTTGGAAATGTATGGTTTGGACCACAATTCACAGAATTAAGAGAGTTTCATTACTCACATTAATTAGTATATTGTGTACAAGCTGTACTTCATGTCCAAGGATTTCTTTTAACTGTTGCTTATAACAATCAACAGGATGAATTTACTACAGTGTGTGTGTGTGTAAATACAAATTAGGTCATTAACTGTTCAGTGTGGTTAAGGATGCTTCTTATAGACCAAACACAAGATCTGTCTAAACAGTGCTAAACATGTTTTTGCAACTAAGGAAGGTGTCAATGACATTCCTTTTTTAGTTACATATGCGATAGCACCTGTAAAGCAAATACTTTCTCTATATAGCAGTCTCATATGTTATCAGCAATCACATAACACAACAATGTTTTAACATTGTGTTTATTTTATATTGCATACAGCCTACAGAAAAGAACATAAAAGGAAACAATTAAATTTTGGTATCTTCATAACATTTCTAATTTTAATTTCTTATATCAAGCAATCTAAGCAGATACCTTTTGTATTAAGTTGTATTGTTATGTTTTCATCCCACAAGACTGTTGAACCACAACCTATAAATGCCAAATGAATTATCTAATTTAAATATTTAAATTAGCTACACTTGATGCACATGCTTTTCTTAATGAGTTTAAGAGCAGGTCTTCCATAACCTGAACAGGTCTGTGGAGAATAAGAAAAGTTTACAATTTTCTGTAAGAAAATGGTATACTTATTAAAACATAACTTTTAAAAATCAACCTAATAACTAGTATATTTGTTTATAAATACAGTTATGTACAGTATATGAGAACAGAATATATATTATAAATAATGAAATTGTAAAATGCTTGAGCTTTGTGATTTGTCATTTTGTAACTGCAACCTCTATTTTGTAAACTGATTATAAGGTTATATGACTTTTAAATTATATGTTTGCTTGCATGAAACTACTAACAAAAAAAACCTTCTGCAAAGGCAATTCAATGATAAGATACATCTTGTTTTGCCTACAAACTGTTTTTTACTGCTCACACAGTTTTTGCCTACTAACCACTGATAAGAATGGAATGTTGACATAATGGTACATATTTATGTGCTATTTGGAAAAATAGGTAAGTGACTATATATGGGTTTGCAACCGCTTCCTTTCATATACTCAGTTCATATACTATGATTTAATTGTAATGCAGTCCATTTGGCTGTTCTCCTGTGTTTTTGTGAAACAGAGATGTAATTTTGGCTCCAAGCTTGTAAATAAAGAAACTTGCTTGTAAATAAGACTACCTGGTGAGAGAGGCACTAAAAGGGATTTTTTACCCCAACACAAATCTCGACACATTCCTTAAGCAATTATTTGCACTGCTGGTTTCACGAATTCCAGCAATAGAACTATATAGGTATTGAGCAATAAGGCTTATGCTTCAGCCCCCGAGAGCCTCCCAGAGATGTAATTCTATATGCAATACTTTAAAACAGACGAATTTCTGTAGACAGCCAGATACAATGCAATCTAATCAGAGAAGGGGTGATGTGGACTGCTTATTGTTACAACGAGAGGCTAATTCGATTTTTCTTTTGAAAATGCTTGCCCTCTTTGGTCTTAACAAGGTGTTCATTTATACCCTCTGTATGCAATACTTCAATATGCAATACTTTAAAACAGACACATTTCTGTAGGCAGCCAGATACAATGCACAATCTCTACAAGTAATTGTTCATATATATATCCAGATGTGTCTCCAATTATTTATTATTATTTTATTACAGCTAATACATCAATACATCAATAAGAAAATGTCTTCACAGAACCTTTCCAAACAGGAACAGGAAGCATTAAGATGATCAGATTGTAATAATCAAACCATCTGATAAAGGTGGCAATACTGTACTGCTGTCACATACCCAGTATCATTTAGAAAATCTCAGATTATTGTAAGATATTGAATGTTACAAATGTGTAACCTTTGATCCCACCAGTCCTTTAAAAATGAACCGTTTTCAATCCTTGATGACGGCCTGGCAGGTGATGTCATCTTTCGTAAAGAATATACAAGACATCCTACCATAGGCACATTCTACTCTATCCCCAAGTGCACAAAAATATCACTTTACCACCCGGGAGACCAGTTGTCTCTGGCAACAATAACTTAACTCAAAATACCAGCATTTATATTGACAAAGTACTGAGATAATTTGTCACTTACTTCTTATGTACAAGACACTAAAAATGTGTTACAACTTCTTTAAACATATTCATCTAGAGCAAAATTCACTATTAGTGGGATTAGATGTTGTGTCCATTCCCCATGAGGTAGGAAAGAAAGCATGTCAAATCTTTTTAAGCACGAGAGGGTCTCAACATCTCAAACATAATAAATGTATTATTACTTTATTGGATTTTGTGTTAACTTAAAACAACTATTTCCTTTACAATGACCATTTTTACCAGCAAATTCTTAGGACTGCCATGGGCACCCCACGTTCTGCCCCATATGCAAGTTTGTACTTAGGATGGTGGGAGAATAACGTTCTTTTTGGTGACAATATGACCAATTTCACTGATAATATTGACATCTGGGTTTGTTATATTGTCAACATATTAATGTCTTGGCATCGTTCCGAAGAAGAACTTAGTCTGTTCATACAAAAACTGAACAATACCAAAATTGGTCTTACATTGACATCCACAATAAGTCTTCCACAAGTTGAATTTTTGGATATCCAAAAATTAAGACAACACACTAGTGACCAAAATCTTTTGGAAATCTACAACTACCAACAACTTTTTGTTGGAAACTAGCCACCATCCTCCCCATCTGGTGAGAAGTATACCTTATGGCCAATATCTCCGTCTAATATTCAAGCAAAAGATCTATACGCACGGTTTAAGGAACGTGGGTATTCTCAAAACACTCTGAAAAAGGCTTATGCTAGAGCAAAGGATAAATCAAGATCGGAATTACTTCAGGATAACACCATAAAAGAGGGAACTGATAAAGAAGTTATCCGATTTATTGATACCTACAAGTCAAGCAGTGAACACCTCAGATGTATTATGCAGAAGTACTGGCATATTTTGAAGTCTGACAATGAACTATGCAAGGTTTTACCAATTAACCCTTCAATTAAATTCAGAAGAGCACTGACTCTTAGAGATAAGATAGTTCATAGTAATTTTATTACGAATTCCAAAATATTTTCTGATTGATTGACACAAAAACCAGCTGGATTTGTATGCTGCAAAGGCTGAAAAGCTTGCATGCACATGATCCCTGCTAAAAGTTTCAAACATGTAATGAGGACTCCGGAATTTAAGATAAGAGACAGCATTGATTGTCGATCTACATCAGCTGTCTATTTGGTAGAATGTAAATGTGGTCTACAGTATGTGAGTAAAACCTGTTGGAAGCTTCGTAGGCGAGTACTGGAACATGTCAATTCCAGGCAGACGTGCCCGTGGCAAGACATGTAGATAACATACATGATGGTGGCATATTAGCCTTGAATTTCTCGTGGCATTGACAACATTAAGTCTAATCAGAGATGGGGTTATGTGGACTGCTAATTGTTACAACGAGAGGCTAAGTGGATTTTTCTTTTGAAAACGCTTGCCCTCTTTGGTCCTAACAAGTTGTTCACTTATACCCCCTTCATATGACACAATAAAAGAGCTATTATATTATAGCATCATAGGTTTATACAATTTCAGGTTAACCCCTTTATGTCCTTCTTCTACAAATTGACACCCTATATCATTCACAAATGTATATATTTGAATTTCCTGCAGTATGCTTCTATTTTTCATTTAAGATTCATTATTTGGATTGTTACTAACTTTTAACAACTTTTTCTAGATAATAATGTAACACAATGCAATGTTGATTATTCTTTGAGAACTTGTCCCTAGTAGGATCTATTCTTCTCTATTATTGCTTTAGAGCCATGAGTAGATTTTAGTATGGTTGCCACATAGGAGAATCAAGTGATACTATATATTTAATTTTTGGCTTGTCTATTAGAAGTGGCATTTGAGCAATCTATGTGGCACATATGTGACCATTCCAACATGATGTATATTAGAATTATAGTGGATGTGCTAAGCAAGGTTAACATTAAAAGCTGCTGGTTACTATATAAACAAAAGCCGCAATCACATTAGGACTAGTGATGTCCCGAACAGTTCACCGGAGAACTATTTGCGTTGATTTTCGCATGTTTGCGTTCGCCACGAACGGCGAACACATGCGCTTTTCGGTTCGCCCCCTATACTTTATCATTGAGGAAACTTTGAACATCATTTATTTTATTTTATAATTTTTTTTGTTTAATCTATGCCTGCCTGCCAGCGTGTGTGTGTGACAGGCTAACACCTAACAGCTTATATTGTGCTTATTTTCACTACTCATACCTGGTGGTGTAACATACATTGAAAACAACCATTTTTTTCCTGTAATCTAATTTCAGTTGCCTGCCTGTGTCAGGCTCACAGCTTATATTGTGCTCAGTGACATAAAACAGCACTTTTTTGACTTTAATAGATTGAATAGCAATTGCCTGCCTACAGGCGTGTGTGTGAAGCCTATTGCATCTACTCTGCCAACTTTTGCCAGTGCACAGTGATACGTTATATCTGGTGCAACCGTAGTGTACAGTGACATAAAACAACACTTTTTTGACTGGAATCGATTGAATATTAGTTGCCTGCCTACAGGCGTGTGTGTGAGGCCTACAGGACCTACTCTGCCAACTTTTGCCAGTGCACAGTGACACTCATATCTGGTGGCACCTTAGATTGCACGCGAGGTGCTCCAAATTTGAAGTGGGAGGACCGACCAAGCATCTTTTTCCATCTCCCTGTTCCAAAAATCAATGCCATATACACGTCCCCTAATAGTGGACGTAACAGGAATTAAACCGATAGGAATAGTGCTACTTAACAGTACACACCTTATAATAACGCAGACAGAGGCAACGCGTATAATCTTCCATGCTGTGCAGTGGAAGCCCCCAGACTCTGACCTGTGTATAATCTTCCATGCTGGGCAGTGGAAGCCCCCATACTCTGACCTGCATATAATCTTCCATGCTGGGCAGTGGAAGCCCCCAGACTCTGACCTGTGTATAATCTTCCATCCTGGGCAGTGGAAGCACCCAGACTCTGGGAGTCTGAAGAAGAGGAGTCAGAGGAGGAAGGTGGCTTTGAGGAGGTGGAAGACCAAACACAGCAGGCATCCCAGGGGGCTTGTTGTCACCTTTTTGGGGACCCTTGGTGGCTGGGTGGAGGAAGAGACCTTCAATGACATCAGTAAGGACAAGGAACGGGACATGGCTAGCTTGGTATCCAACCTTGTGCAAATGGGGAGTTTGCGGTTGTGCAAAGGGACTGTTTGCGGTTGTTTGCGGTGCATTAAACGGGGAGATTGGTCTGTTACTGTGAAGCGGGTGTAACCCTTACACTACCTGATCGATACAACATCATACCTGATGTTTTAAAGCATGTTATTCCAAACAATTTAGGAATATTAGGTGATTTATGCCCTTTATGGCTTAAAACCAGATTCTGCATCAACTATGTAATTTTCCGTGGGAGTTTTGCCATGGATCCCCCACCGGCATGCCACAGTCCTGGTGTTAGTCCCCTTGAAACAACTTTCCCATCCCTATTGTGGCCAGAAAGAGTCCCTGTGGGTTTTGAAATTTGCCTGCCCATTGAAGTCAATTGTGTTCGCCGATGTTCGCCCGTCTGCGAACATTTGCTGGCAGTTCACGTTCGCTGTTCGCGAATCCAAAATTTTATGTTCACTAATTAGGATGCAGCATAGAAATGACATCATACGTAAGGGGGGCGTACAAAGCATTTAAATCTGACAGCAGCTGTATCTAGCTCATTTCCCCTGAGGATCCACTAGTTTGGGCGAGGAAAGCCGGGCTGGCATTTGATTACCAGGACTTACAAGTACCTTATGTCCACATTGTTGTATTGTTTTTGCTCCATTTCTCAGGTTTTACCTAAGCAGGAGTACCTAGTAAATATTTGTAACCCACCTATAACAGGGTGATAGTTAAACTAAGAATTTCTCATGGTAGCTAGAGTGCATTGGGGAGCCAGACAGTTAGTGCTCACCCAGAGGGATAGCAGTCTCGTAGGACAGAACCCCCCCCCCTTTTTTTTTTCACTGGGCATCATTGTACTAGTATACATCATAGCTATCTTTCAAGATATGTGCAATAATGAATTAATGGAGGAGAAAAATAAGAAAATAAGATTCATTGTTAAAATTGGTAAACTGTCATATTAGGAGATAGTGGCTGTATACTAGAGATTGTGAATTTAAGATATAATTGTTTTTATTCTCCAAGACGAAAAGTCCAATTAGTAATGTTCCTGGTAGTTTGATTGTATTATTGTATTTTATTTTTATTTATACATTAAAAGTTATGTTTTAACAGTCATATTTTATTAGTAAATAGAGTACCTTTTTGAGACCATAAGGATATCTTATCCTGGGTTTCTGTGATAAATAATTTTACAATGTACTCTATAACGTAAAGTGGGTTGTATTCCCTTTATATAGTTATAGAATAGAGTTAAAAGCAGAAATACTGCAAAGTAAGATTTTGTCTTTCTTTCATTTTTTTATACTTTTTTACATCAAAACTCAATGTGTCAATAAGAACAATGTTCCTTCATCTCTCTTGAGTTTAAAGTGTGTTGCTGCTCTTAAGTAATTTTGTTGTGCCCGACTCTCTGTGACCCTTAATGCTTGGCAAAGAAACTAGAGGGCGTTGTCAGTCCCTTCTCCAATGCACTGTGATTTGTCTGACCTCTCTGCTATAACCTGCTCATCTTGGGTGACCCTACATGTTATAGCTCACAGCTTTATTGATGTACACAAGCTCTATTCAGCACAGCAAAGGTACCAGAAGTTTAATAGTTGCACGCCCTATTTACTGGAATTCTCCTATAAAAGAATTCCACAAGTTTAACAATATGAACAGACACTTTTAACTTTGGACTTAAAGGGCCACTAAATTAACCACAATTTGGACCACCTCACAGTAAAGATCTTCTTAAAGCATGTTGAAATCATTTTATAAGTGTCACTGACTGTTTACTCGCAGACATGCAGCTACAACTCTGTGTAGTAGGCGAAATAAAAAAAATAGTGAACCCTCAACAGATCATTCTGTGCAGATTATGGAATGTTGGAAACACATAAACAGGTAATTTATGGGTTAAAGTGTGAGTTAATTCCTGAGTTCATGGAAAAACTGTTATTAATCAGTGTCCTCACTGCTCAGGTTGGCTCTGTATTATTAATTATGAAACTGACACTAGGCAGGACAGAATGTCTTTCTAAACAGCGCTACAGAATATGTTGGTGCATTATAAATAATCTATAATAAAAAACAGACAAAAAACTTTAGATTGTTTAGCTGTTATTAAAAAAATAAAAAAAGATCATTTTAACATACAATCTTGTACACTTACAGTGAGGTAAATGGCCCTTCAATGGTGTAACAAAACAGTGTAACATGGTTCCTTCAACTCCCTTAAATGTAAAAGTTGTTGCTGCTCTAAGGTACCAATGCTAACATTTCAATCCCCTATGATGAAAGTAACATCTTTTCTTGGTGTTATGTCTAGGAGGTGTTACATATTCTAGTAGCATTGTACAACGAAAGCCTCTTCAGTATCCATGGTTGGTGCATAGACTTGGGTCAATGTAATGAGAAATGGCTTGCCTTTCTTTTGAATTGAAATCCTTCTGTTATTTATTTTGTTGTGACCAAGTATTGCTTTTGCCATCCTTTGTTTGATTATGAGGGCATCTCCATTTTTTTTGTTGGATTTTCAACCACTGTAGAAAACCAGTCAGATCATGCTTTTATTGCAGCTTCATTAACTATCATACAGCCACTAAGTCAGCATTGTAACTGGTGCATTAATAAAATATAATAAAAGCTCCTGTTAAAATACATGAGGCAATCAAAAATAATTTTGACATGAATGACCCAAACCATGTGCATAAAATGACAATATCGGAAGCTAATAAAGCTGTAATCTGAGGCAGGCTAATTATCATATCTTCCTATAAAAAGAAATTAAAATGGGATAATGTAGAATTCCTGACAACCATACTCAGTCAATTACCCACTCAGCATAAACGGATTCAGATTCAATAATTTTTGTAAAAATCCTTAAAACTAGAGCATAACTGTATACTATTTTAATTAATAATGCAATAATGTCATTAAGAGGTATACAATAACGTTGTTATGTACAAGCTAATAAGCCTAATAATGTAGGTCAGATGTTTACAAAACAGAGAACAAATAAATGTATCCAATGCCTTAAAGATGAAAATGGTAACATACTCTGCATACCGCAACAGATGTTTGCAAAATTTAAAAAATGCAACCAAAACTTGTATATAAAAAGTATAAAGCAGCTGAAGCTACAAAACTCATTTTTAAAATCACCTAAGTTACCAACATTCACAACAGACCAGACTGAAGACTTAGAAAAGCAAATTAGTCAAGAAGAGGTAGGTGAAGATATAAAGGGCTTACAAAATGTTCCATGCCACATAAGTGAAGTAATGGCTACTATATAATATTTCAAGAACAATTTATTCTAAAACTCCATTGTACCATTGCAAAACAGTACCAACCCCTGCTCTGAATACCTAAAGGCACATATTATCTTATTACCATAATCAGGGAAAACTCAACCCCATACAGAAAATTATAGACTGGAGTCCTCATAAAATTTGATGTAAATATATACACCAAACATATAGCTATTAGAATTCATATAATATTATACATGCAGATCAAGTAGGCTTCATAGTCGGAAGGCAAGCCCCAGACAATGGCCCATAATAACCTTCAAACTGAACGCTGGTCTGTGCTTTAGACATTTTTTACATATATATATATATATATATATATATATATATATATATATATGTATTTAATTGACTCAAGTTAGCATGCACACAGCCACAACAAGTAAACCATGAACCCATAAGTAGCATTTCAGGGCATAAGCATGATCAATTAAACAAGCCCATACGTTACAATTTAGAAAGAGCCAATAGTAAATGAGCCTGTCATCATGATGTCAGTAAAACATGGAGTTGAAACTACAATCAATTAGTGTTTAGAAGTCTGATGTGCAATAGGACTCGTAATCCAGAAATCAATAAAAATCAGTAAATCAACTGCTTTACTCCATGCTATGTATTAACTCCTTGATTCTCTGGATCAATATAACACGGAAATAAAATTTAAAAAACGTAAAAAAAATGATTATTTTGTAGGTGTGTGAGCTTCAGACTGTTATGCTATTAATTCTAATGCCTTTAATTTCTTTCCTAGTATTTTTAAGAACAGTAGTGTGTATAATTAACTCATATAATTTACGGGTTTGAAGGCAATTAGGGCTTGAAACATCAAATTATGAAATAGGACGGAGTTATGTTTTTGACAACTGCAGTGCTTTTGAGCCTGTAACTCACAATTGGAATTTGAGAACCTAAAAGTAGCCAATTGAATTTCAGTAACATTCACAGGCTCCATTACGGGCTCAAGTAATTGTGATTTGCACACTTAAATAGGGGCCAATGTATTTAGGATTACTACTTTACAACAACATTCCTCTCAGTCACAATGTCTAATCCATCCTGTTATAATTAGATGGCCGGGAAGCATTTAAATGGTTAAACAGGTATTTTTTATTTACCACTCTAATCCACCACAACTTCCCAACTGAGATCACTAGAGTACACTTAACCCTATACCAGATGTCATGAATCAGCCAGTGGCCATATTGGATTTGGTATGAACTATGCTGGGGCCATTTTGTGACTGGCAGCAGTGGCCATTTTGGGCTGGGTTCTTCCACATGCTGTTGCCATGTGGAAGAACAAAAGGTTTGGGGCCCACTTGTTATGGATATATGGTTATTTTGTGGTCTAGGGGATAAAGTATTATAAGTTTACCCCTTAGCATATTCCCATCCCTTCCATGTTTAGGCTCATTGTAATGGGTGTCATGTGAAGGAGCTGGTGGGATGTGTTGGTTGTATGTGTGTGAAACATTGTGTGTTGTATCTGTAAATATATTGTATTGGAATGTTGGAGCCATGTTGTGTGCAGTCATCCATATTGACTGCATATGTAACCTGAGTTGATCACCCATCTGCCTTCCAGCTATCACCTAAAGTAAACACTTGAAGTGATAGCAAGGCCAGAACAAAGGGGTCTATACAGACATTGAGGCACCATAACCCCAGGGGGTCTACAGGTATTCTCACTCAGAGAATCAGGGCAAAGTCCAGAGGACAGTGAGATGTTTCTCCCTTGAGAGCCAGGCAGCAACTGAATTAGGTAGCCACACCTAATGGAGGACCCAGGAGGAGTCTCATGGTTCCCTGCCTGATTGGCCAGAGGCAGTTAGGGGCTGACTAAAGATAGCCCTCCTGGTGATTTTGTATGCCTGTTTAAAAGATGTTGTGTCCCAAATAAAGTGGTTCATAATTTTCATCAAGACTTTGTGTGCAGGTGTATTATTGACCCAGGGGCATATGCTGGCAGAGGAGATCGTTTCTGACTCCCTTCCAGGTTTTCCCACGCACACTACCAAAAGCTGGGACTTATGCTCTTGCATCCGCAAAGAAGGTCCATTGGTCTGAGTCACCCAAATCTTAGGTCTAAAACCTACAGGAGATAAGAGGACTAGGATCCTCTATACTCCATCATCATTGTAGGTTGTGACACCAGAGACCTATTGCACACATATGGACAATGGGCCATCATTCCACTCCAGTAGAAATACAAGAAGGCAGAAGACAATGGTGCCCCCTGTGCCCATGTATATATGTGCCCATGTATATATGCCTTATATACTTTACCCTTAGTTATAGCACTTAGAAGACACAATGATATAACTGGCATTTGGATAATCAATATAAATTAGGGCTTTATGAAAATTACATTATTCTTATGCTTTTAAAAGCACACTTATCAATCCATTCTTTATGAAAAAGATTGCCAGTACCGATGAAGGCTTTAAACAGGTCTATGGTGCATACTTATGATCCATGGTTCCAGGCACACAAATTATGTAGCAATAGACATTAATGAAAATAAATTATCCAAATCAAATATGAAAACTGCTTTAATTTTTGCTGCCCACTGGATTGCAGAACAGTATACAATTCAAAGTTGGCAGAAACAAGCTTCATAGACCAAAGAGTATTAACTACTCTTCAAACTGTTCAGCTCAATGCCAATACTGCTGTTGCATTGGGTTTAGATAAACAGAAATTATTGTTAGAAAATTAGCAGCTTGTGGAAAAATTGAAAGATGCAATAGACAAGTGCAATAATATGTCAAGCATCTTGTAGTAAAAAGGAGATTAATCATTATTGCTGTATAGCAGAGATTAGTGATCTAAGAGCACAATTGGACAAAATAAATGTTGCGGCGCTGCATTTAATAAACTGGACTGGAATGTTTTTACTGGAGTTGAAAAAGATGACTGAAAATGGCTCCAGTCTCTGTTGAGTTCAAGAGAGGTGCACATGGGCAGGTCATTTCTGAAACTAGAGTATCTAAGTGTCTTTCTAGTTGTGAAATACAGGCCCCGAGCAAAGCATTTGACAGTTTTTAAACTATTTGTAAAGCCTAGGTCTAAACAGCATCTAGTAGAGGAATTTTTGAAAGTACTTGGTATAGATGAACTGGATCATCATTCTGTTTTTGGCAACTGCACTCAGAAAAGAGGAGAATCTTTACAAGGGTACAGTCATAGATTGTGTTTTATAAACTTTGTTTTTGTATTTTTTACATTTATACTCCATTCTGGTGCTGAACCTAATCAGAATGATGAATATTATAAGGAGGATTACAAGAAGTCAGAACAATTGCAATTGAAACTAGAAAGGGACCAGTTTAGGAAATGTTTAAAAGGTCTAAGAGTAGGATTGAATGAGTTAAAATGAAATCATAATACAGAAAATTAACTGCTCATAAATCTGCATTAAAACAAACTTATTCTTAAGTGTTAATTTTTGCAGAGATCCAGAAACAATGAAACAAGCATGGATTAGAGTGGAAGAAATTCCAGTAAATAACCATTCTTAATCTTTTGAAGAGTTTTAAAATGACAAAGCAGTTACAGACCAGCTGACTGTCACACATGAGTGCTGGGAGGTGAGTCTGTGGCAAGTTTATATAGTGTGGGTGAGAGTTCCCAATGCTCCCACTAGCTGTACTTAGTGCATATGTCAGACTTTGGAAGCTGAAGGAACGTTCCATTAACAATGACTTCTAAGAGTCACATATAAAGGTAGGTATTGGGTGTTGTTGATCTAATTAAAATTCTCACCAATCTACTAATCGACTAATCCCACAAGAAAAAGTAACCTTCTCTGATAGATAATATGTAGAACATTATTAAATGTGATTGTACTCTTTAATTACTAGTCTTATCGCCTTCATATATAAAAAATAATAGATAGGTACCCAACAGTGTGTTCTAATATACTGTTTAATCCCTAATGTAATAAATACAAAAAAACGTTGGCTTAGATATTAATTCTATATTGCCAAAACATAAGCCTTTATTAGCCATATCCATGTGATCTGTTTGTTTTATTTAGTGAGTAAGGAAGTAGCTTATACTTTCATAGGCCCTCATTCAATTGCAATTTGGCCAATTGAATAGGGGTCTAAATAAGCACATAACATATTTTTTTAAATAAGTTTTTAGTTAGTAAACATCTATCCAAAAGCAAGGTTTTCACTAACTAAAAACTTATTTAAAAAAAATATATTATGTGCTTATTTAGAGCACTATTCAATTGGCCAAATTGCAATTGAATGAGGGCCATAGTTATTAAGTCAAGGGAACTGGGGGGAGGGCCACATTAAATTTATGAATCTATGGGCCCTATTCTATTGCCCAAATTTTAAATTTATACACTCTTAAAACCACTCTTAAATCTGCCACATATTCTATTAGCAACTCGCAATCCAGTTACAAGTTACTCGCCCACAATCACTACGGGTCATCCAAAGACCCACATTCGAGCTTAGATCTCCACTGGATTTTACACAGCTCTAATATTATTACTGCTTATAAATAAAAGTTACACAAAATCAATATTTTATTAGACCCATAGGTCTAGCTTGCAAATTAAGTCTGACCTGCGATTAAAAATGATCAAGTTTATGTCAAAAATATTATGAGTACTAAACAGGACTCACAAGTAGTGATGTCGCGAACATCAAATTTTCGGTTTGCGAATCGCGGACGCGAATTACATCAAATGTTTGCGAACGGACGAACATCGGCGAACCGCCATAGACTTCAATGGGCAGGCGAATTTCAGAACCCACAGGGACTCTTTCTGGCCACAAAAGTGATGGGAAAGTTGTTTCAGGGGGACTAACACCTGGACTGTGGCATGCCGGAGGGGGATCCATGGCAAAACTCCCACGGAAAATTACATAGTTGATGCAGAGTCTGGTTTTAAGCCATAAAGGGCATAAATCACCTAACATTCCTAAATTGTTTGGAATAACATGCTTTAAAACATCAGGTATGATGTTGTATCGATCAGGTAGTGTAAAGGTTACACTCGCTTCACAGTAACAGACCAATCTCCCCGTTTAATGCACCGCAAACAACCGCAAACAGTCCCTTTGCACAACCGCAAACTCCCCATTTGCACAAGGTTGGATACCAAGCTTGCCATGTCCCGTTCCTTGTCCTTACTGATGTCATTGAAGGTCTCTTCCTCCGCCCAGCCACCAAGGGTCCCCGAAAGGTGACAACAAGCCCCCTGGGACGCCTGCTGTGTTTGGTCTTCCACCTCCTCAAAGCCACCTTCCTCCTCTCACTCATCTTCTTCAGGCTCCTCTCACTGCGTTGCCTCTGTCTGCGTTATTATAAGGTGTGTACTGTTAAGTAGTACTATTCCTATCGGTTTAATCCCTGTTACGTTACCTATCAGGGGACGTGTATATGGCATGGATTTTTGGAACAGGGAGATGGAAAAAGATGCTTGGTCGGACCTCCTAATTCTAATTTGGGGCACTGCAAGTGCAATCTAAGGTGCCACCAGATAGGAGTGGTGTATTAAGTTGTTCTACTCATTCCTATCAGTTTAATACCTGTTATGTCACCTATCAGGGGACGTGTATATGGCATGGATTTTTGGAACAGGGAGATGGAAAAAGATGCTTGGTCGGACCTCCTACTTCTAATTTGGGGCACTGCACGTGCAATCTAAGGTGCCACCAGATAGGAGTGGTGTATTAAGTTGTACTACTCATTCCTATCAGTTTAATACCTGTTACGTCACCTATCAGGGGACATGTATATGGCATGGATTTTTGGAACAGGGAGATGGAAAAAGATGCTTGGTCGGACCTCCTACTTCTAATTTGGGGCACTGCACGTGCAATCTAAGGTGCCACCAGATAGGAGTGGTGTATTAAGTTGTACTACTCATTCCTATCAGTTTAATACCTGTTCCGTCACCTATCTTTTCTCCCAATAGCACATTCTATATGACAACAAACCGGCCTGTGTGTATTTAGAGAACCACACTTTAAGGCCCTTAACCTGGGACAAGGTGGCTTGGCTATCAGAATTGACTCAGAGCCTTAAAAACTTGCCAACCCCCCTAATCAGACCCTCACTATCATACTGGAAATGGGCCAAGAAACACAAGGGTTTGTTCCCTGGATCCACCCAAATTACCCCAATTCTTGACCACCCTCAGGCCCCGAAACACATGAGCACAACATCACAACACTGGTGGAGGTCAAGGAAACTAGATAGACTGGGAGACTGGTTAGTAAAGGGCCAGATGCTCACCTATGAGGAACTGAGGGACAAGCATGAGCTACCGCTGTCAGAACATTACAATTACTGTAGGCTACTGGAGGCATTTCACATACTCCCTGACCCAGAAACAGGGGACACCGGTCTTAAATTGGTTCTCCAAAATTTGGAAAGATAAACCTCTGTCAAGGGGGATTATTGGGTCGCTTTACAAATATAAAACATTTGTTACTGGTTGAAGCGACACTGGGGGAAGGACCGGAGTGGGGGAGCCCTGGAGACCCTTCAGAAGCAGCCGGGGGGCAAAATCATCCCAGGAAAGGAGAGGTCGCTCACTGAAGCCTGCCCTAGGGTAACACAAGGGTGATTGCCCAGGTTAGATATTGTAAATAATAAGCAAATACTGCTGGAGGGATGATAGCTAATAGGACTTTGGTGTTCCCTGCAGATATACTCTTTACTATTGTCTGTTTTACCATGTTTTAGGGATCTCTTAAATTGCAATCACAGTAAAAAATAAGAAAAATTATTAACCTAAAAAGTAAAAATAAAAAGGAATAACCAGCTAACTTTCACAAAATGTCTTTATTGTAAATATGAATTTTTGCACAACTGTGATGAAAGACTGTTCAAAAATGCTTTATTTTTCATTACATGCTGTACACCTTCTGACAATAAAAGAATTTAAATGCAAAAATGAGGTATTGTTGCAGCAACCAGAAAAATTGATGTTAGTTTGTGGACCATTATTAGCTCAAGGCAGCTCATCTATCAGGCCTTTTTTAATCGAATGAATCGCCCACTGTCAGTCCCTTCGGGATCCATCCCTCATTCATCTTAATAAAGGTGAGGTAATCTAGACTTTTTTGACCTAGGCGACTTCTCTTATCAGTGACAAAACCTCCTGCTGTACTGAAGGTCCTTTTTACAGGACACTTGAAGCGGGGCAGGACAGAAGTTCTATGGCAAATTGGGATAGCTCAGGCCACAGGGCAAGCGTGCACACCCAGTAGTCAAGGGGTTCATCGCTCCTCATAGTGTCGATATCTGTAGTTATGGCGAGGTAGTCTGTTACCTGACGGTCGAGTCGTTCTCTGAGGGTGGACCCCGAAGGGCTGTGGCGATGCATAGGACTTAAAAAGCTCTGCATGTCCTCCATCTGTAAAGCGTCCTCTCCTTGCCAGCCTGGTCGTGGGAGGAGGAGGATTATGTTCACCTCTTCCGCTGTTAGATTGCCTTTGTGCTGTGACATCACCCTTAAACGCTGTGTAAAGTATACTTTTTAATTTATTTTGGTAGTACTGCATCCTTTCCGACTTGTGTTAATTCGGTAACATTTCAGGCACTTTCTGCTTATACCGGGGGTCTAGTAGTGTGGACACCCAGTACAGGTCATTCTCCTTCCTCCTTTTTATACGAGGGTCCCTCAACAGGCACGACAGCATAAAAGACCCAATTTGCACAAGGTTTGATACCTAGCTAGTCATGTCCCATTCCTCATCCTCAGTGATCTCACTGAAGGTATGTTCTTCCCCCCCAGCCACGTACAACACCACTGGTACCAGATAGGTGACAATGAGCACCCTGGGATGCCTGTGGTGGTTGGTCTTCCTCCTCCTCCTCAAAGCCACATTCCTCCTCTGACGCCTCTTCCTCACAATCCTCTTCCAGCGTTGCCGCAGGTCCAGCAAGCGATGCTGATAAGGCTGTTTCTGGCGGTGATGGTGACCACAACTCTTCCTCTTCCTCTTCACGGCCTGATCCAGCACTCTTCGCAGGGCACGCTTCAGGAAGAAAACAAATGGTATGATGTCTCTGATGGTGCCCTGGGTGCGACTGACCAGGTTTGTCACCTCCTTAAAAGGACGCATAAGCCTACAGGCATTGCGCATGAGCGTCTAGTAACGTGGCAAAAAAATCCCCAGCTCCGCAGAGGCTGTCCTAGCACCCCGGTCATACAAATACTCGTTAACGGCCTTTTCTTGTTGGAGCAAGCGGTCGAACATTAGGAGTGTTGATTTCCAACGTGTCGGGCTGTCTAAAAACAAGCGCCTCGCTGGCATGTTGTTTCGCCGATGGATATCTGTAAAGTGCGCCATGGCTGTGTAGGAATGCCTGAAATGGGCACACACCTTCCTGGCCTGCTTCAGGACGTCCTGCATGCCTGGGTGCTTATGCACAAAGCGTTGTACAATCAGATTACACACATGTGCCATGCACGGCACATGTGTCAACTTGCCCAAATTCAATGCCGCCAATGCCGATCTCTAGTTGGTGCGGAGTCAGCCATTGATCCACCTGTGCGTTCAGGCCGGACAGGAGTGCTGGTCCGGTGTGACTCTCTGCTTTCAGGGAAGTCAACACCAAGATGGAGTGTCACTGCAGTATCTGGGATGTGGAATAGTACCTGTGGAGCTGGGTGGGGTGCCGTTGATGTGAAGCAAGACATAGCAGCAGCAGAAGAGGACTCAGCCGAGGAGGTTATGGAAGAGGATGGAGTAGGAGGAGTAGAAGAGGTGGCAGCAGGCCTGCCTGCAAGTCATGGCAGTGTCACCAACTCCTCTGCAGAGCCACGTATTCCATGCTTGGCAGCCTTCACCAGGTTTACCCAATGCGCAGTGTAGGTGATATACCTGCCCTGACCATGCTTTGCAGACCAGGTATCCATGGTCAGATGGACCCTTGCCCCAACACTGTGTGCCAGAGATGCCATTACTTCCTTTTGCACAATCGAGTACAGGTTGGGGATTGCCTTTTGTGCGAAAAAAAATTCGGCCGGGTACCTTCCACTGCGGTGTCCCAATAGCTACAAATTTTTTGAACGCCTGAGACTCCACCAGCTTCTATGGTAAAAGCTGGCGGGCTAAGAGTTCAGACAAACCAGCTGTCATTTGCTGGGCAAGGGGGGTGACTTTGTGACATTGGCTTCTTACGCTCAAAACATGTCCTTGACAGACACCTGACTATGGGCAGATGAGCAGGGACTGCTCAGGGCGAGACACGGAGTGGCGGGATGGTTGAGAGGGGGCAAGCAGGGCAGCAGTGGTTGACGTGGCTGAAGATGCTGGACCAGGAGGAGGATGGCGGCTTTGACTTTGTGTGCTGCTTGTACTGATGTGTTGATCCCATAGGCGTTTGTGATGTGACATCATGTGCCTTCGCAAAGAAGTTGTACCTAGGTGGGTGTTGGACTTCCCACTACTCAGTTTTTTTTTCATAGAGGTTGCAAATGGCATCACTGTTGTCACAGGCAGACACACGAAAAAATTGCCACACTGCTGAGCTCTGCAATGACGCATTCTGGTTGGTGGCAAAAGCATGCGTTGACTGGTGTGCTGTCTGGCTGACCCCGGGTGCCGATGCATGCTGTCTGGACTGTGCCACTAGCTACTTTCAACGACCTCCCGCTGCTTCCAACTCGTCTCCTCTCTGTCTCCGCCATCTGAACTTTCCTCCTGTTCTTCTTCTCTTATAGCGGGCACCCACGTGACATACCACGGACGCATCGTCATCATCAACCGCTTCACCTTGTATCTGACAACTCAACAAAGGAAGCAGCACCGGGTACAACAACATCATCATCATCATCAGACCGTACGTCCATGTGTGTAATGCTGCCTGACTGGGACATATCCCTGTTATCTACATCCTCTGGCACTAATGATTGTGCATCACTCATTTCTTCCAAACGGATGTGTAAATAACTCTGCTGATGGATCAAGTGAAGTGGCTGTGGTGCTAGTGTTGGTGGTGGCGGTAGGCGGGTGCGAGTGGTAACTGGAGAGGTGCCCGAAGCTAAGCTGGAGGAGGATGGTGCGTCTAGGTTCCGAGCTGTAGAAGATTGGGTGTCCTGTTTTAGCCAGTCAACCATGTCCTCAGAACTGTTCAAGTTCAAGGGTACTTTGCCTCTGAAAACTGGGGCATTATTTCTAGGGCCAAAGGGAATAACAGCACCACGACCATGACGGCCCCTGCTGGGTGGCCTGCCTCTGCCTGTCATTTTTTTTACGATGAGTGGTACTATGCGTGCAAGCTACCTGTGACACCAGATATGAGTGTCACTGCGCACTGGCAAAAGTTGGCAGATTAGATGCAATAGGCCTCACACACACTCCTGTAGGCAGGCAACTGATATTCAATCAATTACAGTAAAAAAAAGGGTTGTTGTATTTCACTGCACACTACGGTTGCACCTAGATATGGGTGTCACTGTGCACTGGCAAAAGTTGGCAGACTAGATGCAATAGGACTCACAAACACGCCTTTAGGCAGGCAACTGATATTCAATCGATTACAGTCAAAAAAGGGTTGTTTTATGTCACTGTACACTACGGTTGCACCAGATATGAGTGTCACTGTGCACTGGCAAAAGTTGGCAGAGTAGATGCAATAGGCCTCACACACACGCCTGTAGGCAGGCAACTGATATTCAATCGATTACAGAAAAAAAGGGTTGTTTTATGTCACTGTACACTACGGTTGCACCAGATATGACGTATCACTGTGCACTGGCAAAAGTTGGCAGAGTAGATGCAATAGGCCTCACACACACGCCTGTAGGCAGGCAACTGATATTCAATCGATTACAGTCAAAAAAGGGTTGTTTTATGTCACTGTACACTACGGTTGCACCAGATATGAGTGTCACTGTGCACTGGCAAAAGTTGGCAGAGTAGATGCAATAGGCCTCACACACACGCCTGTAGGCAGGCAACTGATATTCAATCGATTACAGAAAAAAAAGGGTTGTTTTATGGCCACTGTGCACTGGCAAAAGTTGGCAGAGTAGATGCAATAGGCCTCACAACACGTCTGTAGGCAGGCAACTGATATTCAATCGATTACAGTAAAAAAAGGGTTGTTTATTTCACTGCACACTACGGTTGCACTAGATATGAGTGTCACTGTGCACTGGCAAAAGTTGCCAGACTAGATGCAATAATCCTCACACACACGCCTTTAGGCAGGCAACTGATATTCAATCGATTACAGTAAAAAAAGGGTTGTTTTATTTCACTGCACACTACTGTGACACCAGATATAAGTGTCACTGTGCACTGGCTAAAGTTGGCAGACTAGATGCAATAGCCCTCACACACATGCTAGCAGGCAGGCATATGCAATTAGATTACACAGAAAAAATAATAAAATAAAAAGGGCTTTTTGGGTTGCTGTCCTTGCAGCAGATATCAAATGAGTCCTTCAGGTGTGTAGTTAAAGCGAAATACATAGCCTGGCTATCTTTTTCTATATTAAATCAGCAGAAAAAAATAATAAAATAAAATAAATGATATTCTAGCCCTATAAAGGGGCTTTTTGGGTTGCTGTCCCTTGCAGCAGATATCAAAGGAGTCCTTTCAGGTGTGTAGTTAAAGCTAAATACACAGCCTGGCTATCTATTTCCCTATGTAAATCACCAGAAAAAGTAATAAAATAAAGTAAATTAGTTCTAGCCCTAAAAAAGGGCTTTTTGGGTTGTGTCCTAGCAGCAGATATCAAAGGAGTCCTTCCGGTTGTTTAGGTAAAGCTAAATACACAGCCTGGCTATCTATTTCTCTATTAAAATCAACAGCAGGTAGAATATATCTCCTCTCTCACATGAATGCAGCTACAGAATGATTCTAAAATGGAGGCTGTCATTACAGATGGAAGGCTCTGGAAGGGAGTGTATGCTGCTGATTGGCTGGAATGTGTCTGCTGACTGTAAGGTGCAGGGTCAAAGTTTCCCTCAATGATAAAGAACTAGGGGGGGCGGATCCGAAAAGCGCATATGTTCGCGTTCGTTGCGAACGCGAAACATGCGAAAATTGCCTGCGAATAGTTCTCCGGCGAACTGTTCGGGACATCACTACTCACAAGGGCTTTTTCAAAACATATGAGAGCTTTAGCACCAATTAAAACTCAATACTGTACTTTAAAAGCATGCAAGCACAATTAGTATTAACTGTACAACAGTCTCAAACCTACAAATATGAGATTGCTTGATCTGCAAGCCCGATAGGCAAATATTGCTTATTGGCTCACATTAATATATAGCTCCGATTGCAGGTTACGTGTATCTTCCAGTTTTACTGACGTCAGGATGACAGACTAATTTATTATTGGCTGTGTCTGACAAGTAAATTAAGGGCTTGCTTAAATATGGCATGATAATATGATCATGCACCCTAAATCCTACTTAAAAAACATGCTTTACATGTGGAGGCTTTAAGACTTGCGGGCAAAAACCCATTAGCCAAAATTATAGGTTAGAGCCACTTACTGACGTCTAATAGAACATAGTTCTATGTGTATTTAAAACTATTAATTTACTGACTTTCAATGCATATTTTAAACTTTTTCTCTGAACTTGGCCCTGTTTATGATGTAATTTTTAAGCTAGCCCTTACTGGAACAACATTTCAATCCTTATTTTTATTTTTGTGGGCAAGTTCAATATAGAACATCAGGATATTTTTGTTATTTTTTTTGTCAAGACATATGATATTCCCTTTTTTTAATAATCCTTATTGTTTTTACTTTTTCTCAGGGACTAATTCTTATGGACAAGTTGTTGGGATAGAGTGTAAATACACTTACTTTCATCATAGATATACATGTTGCAATCACTTATTTAAAACAATACTTATATGTGTGCCTCAAAATCAAATTCGGTCCTGGAGGGCCACCACATGCATGGATTTGAAGGTATCTTTTCTGTGCACAGGTGAAGAAGTGATTGATTCAACTTTGCTCAGCAGGGTTATCATCAAATTCAGGCATGTGTGTGGCTCTCTAGTACCGGAATTGCCCCCCCCCTGCTACTAAACTTAGGAGCCCCTTCTGGATTGGTCCCTTGTTGCAGTGAAGGGGGTTGTTGTACCTCAATAAAGATATGAGCTATACTATGTAGGGTACCAAGATGGCAAGGGTCCCTAGCAGAAAGTCAAGACAAATTGAGGTCTTCTGGATAAGGAACCACGCAACCCACTCCAGTATCATTGAAATGAAAACCTTTTGGATAAGCACAACCAGAAACCTGATTTGCCTGGCATGCATGCAGCCCATAGGGTCATGGAAGGTCAGAACAGAACCTAAATGACTAAAACAACAACAAAAACTTAGGAGGATACAGATTTTACTATCACAAACCTAATTAAGAAAGCTTAAGGGGCACAATTAATCACCTATCCCTTTAAAGAGACAAGATAATAATATCAGTATTTATTCTTGTTTATGGTTTTCTAAATAAAACAAGCCTATCACCTTGAAAAACTAATAAAGGCTTATTATTATTAAGTAATACGAAAATAATTACTAAGAAAAAGCTTATTTGTATTTATTATTTAAGAGATATTAAAACAATATACTAGCATCTAATGTTGGGATCTAGCTATTTTTTTTTATATGTGAAGGCAATATCACTAAAGACTAGTAATCAAACAGTACTATCACATTCAATAAAGTTCTACAATAAATTCAACAGCAAAGGTTACTTTTTCCTGTGTGATTAGTAGATTACCTACATTTATAAGTTATTCATAGTCCATTACTTAGCTAGCATTGATATTGGAACTTTCCTTCAGATTGTACTTAAGCTTTCAAAGTCTGACATATGCACTACTTATTTTTTATTTATAGACCCCATGGTTATGTAGATGGGGTAATAGGGCTGTGAGCCGGGGTAGGGGATGCCTGAGGATTCGTTTCAGCTGGGATTTAAATGGAAGGAATCATTTACTATTGGCTCCTAGGGCCTTTTCTTATCCGTAAAGCTTGGTTTGGGTGCCTCCCACACTGAAACCTCTTACTGAGAAGGCAAGGATATATGGATGAGAGCTAAGTGCCCTAATGTAGGAAGCAAAATTATCTACATACTGTTGTAGAAAGGCTCCCCTTTTTTACTGCACTTCCCTAACTTAGAGCACATGAATTTAAATTATTTACATTTTAATTCTGTGTTTACATGAGTCACTGCCATGTCCCTAGCCAGACATACAGCTACAGCTCTATGTAGTGAACAGAGGTTAGCCCTCACCACATCTATATTTGCAGAGTATGAAATGCTGAAGTCACAGTTATAGCTCAACTGCTTTGTGCATTCCTGAGTTCAGGGAAAAAATGCTGGTAATCAGTGTCCTCACTATGCGGCTCAAAATCTGTTATTAATCATGAAACAGTCAGTAGTCAAGATACACTTTATTATGTAAACAGATTTAAAACTTTAGATTTCTTAGTAATTAAAAAGTAATAATTTTTTTTTTACAATTTTAATATACAATCTTGTGCGCCTTCACACATGAAGCGCACTTACAGTGCAGTATAAGGACCTTCAACATTTGTTTTCCTCTCTTCCCACCCTATCTTTGATCCTATTATACTTACCCCACTTTTGATTTACGCATGCACACCCTCCCATTTAGTTCTCTGTATCTAATATCCACAATTAATCCCCATTTACCGTTCTCACCTTTGATCATCCCTTTGCTCTCATTCTCTTTCCTATGAATTATTTTTGTCCATTTTTATCTCCCCTTAATGGTTTTTAACAATCTTCTCTATCTATACCTCTCTGTTCTGCTCTAAAGAATTAATATATATATAATTTTAATAAAAGGACAGGGACAGTCCTGCATAAAAGGGCATGCAGGTCTATCCTCTACATCCAATTAATGTGAAATTTTAAGCACTGTATTTGAATTGGAAACATAGTTACAGATTGTGACAGATTTCCATATTTCCCATACATGCATAGGAATTAGAGGAAATCAAGTCCACATATAGCATTGAATGATATTTTTGGTCTTGCATTTGGACGTACATTGTATACACAGGTATACCCTGTTTAATGCTACCCCTTATAGCGCTTATTTGCTATAGCGCTGTTTTTGGCCACCAATCCCAATTTAACAAGTGCCTCTCTATAACGCTTTATTTTCTCTCAAGAAAGTGCCAGCCTGGATAAGCAGAAATCCCCAATAAGAGACCAATTCATACAACAAACCATTCAGAGAGGAGGTACAGAATATTTTTCTTGTTCCCTTGTTCCTCATCATGTGGTTGTTAATTGTACTAATAAAATTGATACTATTTGCATTGTTTTTCTACTGTATAACAAAAAATGAGCAACAAAAATATCTGTCCAGTTGAAGCACCAAAGCATTTCTGTAGATGTGAAGATACAGGTAATGGATCGCTTATAAAAAGGAGAACACCAAGTGGACATTGGAGCTGATTTAAAGTTGCCAATCTCCACAATAGACACTTTCCTTAAAAAAATGAGAAAATCAAGGCAACCACCCAGCACTATATCTCTGTCAAGAAGAATACCTGATCCAGATGCTACGCCCTGGATGAAATATAGGAGTGGCTTTCCATCTGGATCAATGATGAAACAGAGTGCAACATGCCACTCAACCAGACTATCATCATGGAGAAGGCCAGAAGCATCCTACATCATATTCAAGCAAAATAGCAAATATATCCGAAATCTTTTCAGCCAGCAGATGTTGGTTCAACTACTTCAAGAAAATAAACAACCTCTGTAACATCAAAATCAATTGAAGAAGCAATGAACGCTGACATTGAAGCTGCTGTGACCACTCCAGACACTTTAAAGAGAATCATAGATCATCCAAAACTTTTATCCAATGTTGATGAGACTGGACTGTTCTGTAAGCAAATGCCAAGATGCACCTTCATATTGAATGAGCAGAAGTGAAGCACCGGGGTTTCAAAAGCAACCAAAAAAACATCTCAAACCCTCCAAACCCTTTAGAAGGATGCACCCATCCCATGGTCTATGATCAGGTTGGATGTGGCATCAGATCCTCCTTAGGCTACTATCCCCACTTCAAGTTTGCAGGAGTAGGGGCCTGGCAGTTATTTTAATATTATATCTACATAGAGTTATTTCATTTTATAGGGCCGGCCACCCTTTTTTAGGCACCTTAAATGTTGTCATAATACCAAAATCATGATGGCTTGTGGTGAGATGTATTGGACAGAGTTTTTAAGTGGAAACTGCCTTTATTACATTACGCAATGCCCTAAGATGCTGTATCTCAGGTCATCATGGTACATTGTCGCCTGTTCAAAAATATGTTACAGAATATACGTTAGTAATTCTACAAAAAATTAATATACATTTTATCCTGTTGTCATCTGGAAAAAATTAGGGAGTGAATGTATTTATGTGATCCACTTCTCAATGTACCAAGATTTGTTTTACAAAGTTATTTAATTTATCTCACATCAATGTAATTTTCTTTAAGTCTGCCTCTTTATTTATTTATTTATTTATTTACCTTAAGGGCATAAGCTTAAAGATATATAAGTTCCCCTGGGTTTCAAATGTTTGGTAAGAAACAGGCAGTGATTATCAGAAGAATATGTGTTATATAGATACGTTCAGTTACATGCAGGAGAGAAAATTCCCGCTTTGTACATCCACAGGAAGCTTACATTACCAAGTACATACAGGAAAGGCAGCCAGGTACAAAGTCTTATCTTTTTGGTAGAGACCACAGGAAGTAATGCTCCAGGATGGAATCACATGGTTGGGTGGGGTTTGGGCTCACAGCTGAATCAGAGTACAATGAGTGAATCACAGAGAGACTACATATGCCAGGCTGCTTTGCAACACAGGAACCCCAGTGTATGAGGTAAATTAATAAGCTATCTTCTGCTCTTCTCCTGATTGGCCAAAACCAAATTATGAATGTTATGCTAATCTAAGCAGGATTTTCAGGGGTGTCAACTAACAAAAGCTGCAACTTGGAAACTGTTTTTTTTTTTTTTTTAGCAAACATCAGAATGAGTTTGTAAGTGTTTATTACATACACGACTGATTCTCCTTTATCAGATGCATTCATAATACAGGAAAGTTAGATATGCCTTTTAATAGAAGTTGTTTATGCATAATTTTTGTTTGTTAAAAACAGACCCTTACTATTCTATCCCTCTTCATAACAGAATTTAAACCATTAATGCCTTACATTTACTCAGTGGAAAATAGGATTATTTTCAGGTTTGCCAATACATTTTACAGACAGTATTTATTTTAATGCCCTTGTGTATTTCTTTGTCTTGTAAAAGTAGGTTACACATTTTCTGATTTAGCCATTAAAAAGTAAAATTTCTTGTAGAAGGTTATGGTGTGTTTAGATACACAGTAGATACACAAATGTTTAACTCTTTTACATATTTGGCATTAGATATGTAATATCTGAATATGTTTTTAGTTTGAATTTAAGAGCATGGTTGACAGTAAGCTGTAAATATGATACTTATTGAAATATATTATTAACAAGAGAATGAGCTCCTCCCAGGAAGTGACTGGCTGCTTGAGTTAGCGCCGGAGAGCAGACCCAGAGGCTTAGAGCGCTGATGTCGGAGGAGATGTCGGAACACACCAGCTACGAGGCAAGCATGCTGTGGAACGCTTGAACGAACAGAGCAAAACTAACCCAGCACTTCAAAGCACTAGAGGCAAAAGAAAGCAGTGATTTTTGCAAGTACTCCAGAGGTCTTGAGAAGATAAGTGGATTCCCCACTAGACTGTATATCTCCTACTGACCAAGCAAGTTTGCTTTCAGTGTACACTACTTGTGCCTTCCGATTGGGGAATCGCCTGACTAAAGCCAGGATAGCCAAAGAGACTAATTCAATGGATCCCCTGTCTATACCTCAGCGAGTAAGAACAGAGGTAAGGTAAGCCCTTTCTATGTCTTTTTGCCCCCAGAATTAAAAGGATATAAATATCAAACAGTAAGCAACACACATACTGCTTGAAAATGTTTGTATGAAACTTTCTGCTGGATTTAGTATTTTGCTGTAGTTTAGGAATTTCTTACAGGCTGAAACAGCTTTGAATGCAAAGATTCTCCTGACATCCTTACAGCTTTATACATGGCTTATGAAAAACCACATAATTAGAACACTGAATAAAGTCACTCCCTCAAGGGTATAACCCTGGTGCTGGGGTTGGTACTGCACCGGAGTCTATGGAGTTTATGGACTATCATAAGTTAAAACAACATTGAAAGTAATAACCCCCTGATTTCAACAGAACCCTTATATAAGGCTTGTGGGAAACCATATTTGATGATTGTACTACAAACTCACAGCTTGAAGTGCTTGAACAATCCCTGTGCTCTGGGATGATATTGTGCCAGAGCCTATGGACTATTATAAGCTGAATCAGCATTAAAAACAATAACCACCCAACACCAGTATAACCCTTCTACAGGGCCTATGAGAAATTGAAGATTTTGTACGATCCCGGTGTTGGGAAGGGTATAATACTGCATTGAGTCTATGGACTTTTATAAACAACATTGAAAGCAATAAGCCTGTAATTTTAAAACAGCATGTATATAAGGCCTATAGAAAGTATGCAATTTGATCACTGAGCAACAGAGGCATTGTTGAAGCATTTGTGCAAACGTCCTGTGGGGTTGGTATTGTGTGGAAACTTATTGGCTAGCATAAGCTGACACATCACTAAAAGCAATAACCCCCTGGCATTCATACAGCTTTTATATCAGGCTCTATTGGCAACTATACAATCTGACTGATAAAAGATCCTATATTTTCTTCCTCCAGAAGAGTAGTCTATTTTATCTCAATATAACTCTCTGGATTGGAATAAGGAACAATGTATAAGAATTATTGCACATCACACCTTGTGTCATGCTGTACCAGACGTGTTAAAATACATTTATTTTTTCTTTCTGGCTATTTATGCTTATGTAATAAGGTGTACCTCTGGAGCAAAGAGAAGGTTTAAATGTCTCAAAGTACAAAACGGATTATACTTTTTATATATAGTTTTGGTCATTTCTATTCCTTGTTTTTTTGAGAGCGTATGAAAGCTTTTTTTTTTTGTATATCAAGGGGAACACCCCTTCTGGATCTAGAAAGAAATAAACAAATATACAGACATCCTAAATTGAAGTTTGGAACTCTTGGCAGTAGGACAAAGATAAAACCAAACCAAGTGGCTTTATCCATAATTTCAACAAAACCTCTAAAAACTATAAATAAGACCGTGACTTACCTGAGAAAGGTGGACAATATGAGAATACCATATGGAAATATACTGTTAATGGTTCAACTTCTATAGTATCCAATTATATGGTGATGGAATATTAAGAACATTTTGCACATTTAATAAGCTGACCGGCACTCTTTTTTTTTTTAAAGGAAGAGAATAGGAAGAGATTTGGGTAAACAATTATTAATTATTGGAGTGCTGTTTATTTTTTGAAAATGAATAATCACAACCCAGCCAAGGGAAGGAACAGAGATAAGAAAACAACTGTAAAAGCAGTACATTATATTTTTTCTCCAAGAGATAAAGACAAATTCCAAATACATCTGTAACAGATCTCCCAGATACACTATTAGAGACAAGTAACTTGGAGCAAAGTGACAAAGTAAAAGGGATTATAGAGGAAGATGAAAAGACTTTAACAGTCTTGATATTGAAAAAGATGCTGACAGAGTTTCAAACTTCTTTAAAAGAAGAATTATACTCTACAGTAACAAAAACAATGTAGCTATAAATACCTTATCCAAATGTTCTGATGAGCTGGAAGATAGAGCTGAAAATCTTTGGTTAGATAACCAAGCTCTCCTAAAACATGTAAATCTCTTGGAGGAATAATTCAAGGTACTTAAAAAGAAACAGGATACTATGGAGGAATATTCCAGGAGAAAAAATCTCAGAATACGAGATATCCCTGAGGATGTTTCTGTAGAGAGTTAATGCCTATGTGTCTGGTTTCTTGGAATATTTAGTAAAACCGAGAACTCCTGTCTATGGTATGTTAGATAGAACACATTGTATTCAAACAAGACGAGACTCCCCAAAGACACTGCCAGAGATGTTATAACTAAAATACACTTTTACGCATATAAGGAAGTGATATTTAAACCTGCAAGGGGGGAAAAAAGCTTTGATAGTACCTATGATCAATTGTCAATCTTTACAGACTTATCTAGCACAACACTTAATAAGAGAAGAGGGTTTAAAAATGTGACAGGAGCTTAAAGAAGAGAAAGCATCATTTATAAGTGGGGTTTCCCTGTAAAATAAATTGGTGTCTAGAAATAATGAGAAAGTAGTCATAAATACTCCTGATAAAGGAGAAAAAAGCTTAAGGAATGGGAAACCCCACTGGAGTCCAATCTAAAGTCCACCGTATAAGAGGTTAAAATATAAACCCCAACCCAATTGAACAGAAAGAGAAAATAATCGGATTGTAAACAGTGATCTTTTTCCTTTTCTTTTTTGTTTTTCTTTCTTTCCTCTTTGGGTCTTCTGTCTTTCTCTCATATTTGTCCCTATTCCACTGCCTTTATTATTTTTCTCTTCTTCCTCTCTCCCCCCCCCCCACTATAAATATTCTATCATTCTTAAACCAGTATCGATACATTTTGATTATGATTGCAACTTCCAATAATTGTATTGGTCTTATCACATTTAATTAAAGTTCACCATTAACTATTTTATAATTGCCTTCATTAGGACATGATTACTAATGTAATCACTAAGTGGGGGGAGGTGGAAATAGGGGAGTTTTTTTTCTGGAGCGGTGGGAGGGTGCAAAGATCAGGAGGGGGAGGACTTCAAGGGGAAGCCTTAGGAGTTATTAATAAGCCTTCTGTCACCCGAAATAGGGTTCTTCTCTCACCCTGTTACGAAAATGTTCATCTTAAAAAGTATCTATGGTGGACTTACTGTTTAGAGAGATAGTTTAGACTAATTGTCTCAAATCTGTAAGTATTTATGTAATAAAGTATGTTTTGACATAAGTGAAGTAGATGTTGTTAAATGTTTTTATGTTTTTGGCATGGTCATTGGAAGACAGGTCAGACAGAGACAAAATATTAAAGAGCGTATACAAGGCTTTATTGGAAACGACTGTTTATGGATTTGAAAATTATTTCTCTTAATGTTAAAGGGTTAAATACTCCCTTTAAAAGTAAAATTGCTATGCAATATTTTCATAAAGAGAAAGCAGATATTGTATGTATACAAGAATCTCATTGGAGAATAAAAAAAGGAATCAAACTTTCCTAACAAGATGTATAACATCAGAGCAGCTGCATCTTTTAAGACAAAATCAAAAGGAGTAATTATTCTCTTTAACAAAGACATTATCTATATATCTATATACAATAATTAATACATATGCACCTAATCAAAAACTAAATGTATTTCTTAATAAAAACTTAAAGTATATAATTAAATTAAAAGTAAAAAAGGGACATCTTATTATATGTGGAGATTTAAATATCTGCTTAGATGCAATGCTAGATAGAAAATATCTAAATAAAGCATTGCCTGACAAAGCTAACAAATTCAATTAAAGTTTAATCAATTTTAATCTATTCGATGGGTGGAGAACACTACACCCAGCAGAAATGGGTGGACATGAAACGTTTACTCGAGTAGACCTATTTTTAATTAAACAAAAAACACTAGAGCGTGTACAAGATATAAAGATTGATTTGATTAGTTGGTCTACATTAAACTACAAATGATAAAACCTCTATGGTAGAGAAAATAACTAGATGTACAATGGATGCCACCCTTTTTAAATCTTCAGAAGATAGAGGAATATTAAAAAATTAAATAGAAAACTTTTTTTAACTAAATGAAAAATCTGTTTATTCTAGTATCTCTCTTGGAATTCACAAAAAGCTGTAATTAGCGGTCTGTTGATATCTTGGGCAGCAGTGAGAAAAAAGGCCAGAGGGTCTTCTCTAAGAGACCTACATATTAAACTAGGAAATCTCCATAAGGCAAATAAACTGCTTCCTTCAAAAAGTTTATCTAAATAAATTGCTGTAACACAAGCAAACATTAATAAGATTTTACAGATCCAAGTTGATAACAGCTTATGGAAAACTCAGGAGAAACATCATATGACCAATAAGGGCGGTAAATGGATGGGCAATTTTCTAAAAATACAAAAACTCTTACAATAGAATTGAAAAATTGATAAATCAAGACAGTAAACAGGTGATCAACCAACTACTTATAGGGCAATGTTTTGCAGAATATTATAAATCATTGTACAATTTAGAGGATACAGCAGATTAAAAAAAACAAACTAGGGAACAAATAAAAAGTTTCCTCTCTAAGATAAAGCTACCTAAAATAACGGACGATCAATTAACTTTACTAGAAGAAGATATAACTGAAGAAGAAAAATAAGCTAATATTTTGAAACTTAAAGCAAATAAAGCGCCTGGCCCTGATGGCTTTCTAAATATTTATTACAAAATATTTGCACCTTTAGTTAGACACTTAAAAAATCTGATAGTTTTTTTTATTAAAAACGGTACACGGAAAGGGTGCCCACTATCCCCTGTGCTTTTTGTTCTTGCAATGGAAACTTTGGTGTAATTAATTAGAGAAGAAAGATATATCTTAGGAATTAAAGTCGGTTGTACAGAAAATAAAATCACCTTATTTGCTGATGACGTTGTTATCACCTTGACTAACCCTTTAAAATCTTTGGGAAAACTTTTACACGTGATAGAATCATATAGCAAGCTATCTTATTACAAACTTAATTCTAACAAATCTGATATTTTACAGTTAAATATAAATTTAAAGACAAAATCTAAACTTAGAGAAAGATGTACTTTTAAGTGAAATCAGATTAGACTAACCCATCTGGGAACAGAATTTACTGCAAAAATAAGAACATCATTTCGCTAAATTATATAAAAACTAGAGACTTGCCCATCAAAAATGAAGGCAATAAAATTGTAAGCCAGGCAATGCTGTTCGTCACACAATGTGATGCTTTTGCTTCTCTGAGCACCTTCGGCACACATTGCGAGCCCCGCAATGAGCATCTTCGGAGCTTGTTGCGTGGCTTGCAATTAGCTCCTGAGGCGCTCATTGTGAACCTTTCCTCCTGCCTTTTGTATGGGCCGCTCATTGCAGGGTTCATTAACCTGCAAGTTTTGTGCTTGGGAATGCCATGTGTCTCTTTCCAGCATCTCCCCCTGCCCCTTTCCTGTTTGTTTCACTTCTGTGCTTCTGCTGAATGTTTGTGTAGTGCACGTTAACTACCGTTTGTTTTATCTTCAAAGTCCAGCGTGCCTGGCGTTGTGGGTGTAAGTGTTACTGTCTTTTCCGTCGCATATTTTCTAAGTCCAGCGTGCCTGGCTTTGCTCAGCCTCATTTTCATCCAGTTTCATAATTATTTACGTTTTTCATCCGCCATTTTTTTTATTTTTGAGTGCCAAAACATGGCAAATAAGGCACAAAATTGCTTTCAACCTCACTCCCAAGCTGTCTGGCTCTCCACCTGTGTTGTGTGTGAATGTGTTTTTATTTATTTTTTATTATTTTTCCTGTTTTTTGTGTTTTTTTATTTCCGTGGGTCGATCATTAAATTCATATTTTTTCAAAGTCGTATTTTTTTTTTCTCAAGCTTGCATGTGTGATGGCACTGCTGACTGCAATGAATGCCTTTGGGGCTCATTGCAGCCTAAGTGCTGCGCGGCTGCTTAGCGAAGCGAGCATTTCAGCCCAAGTCATGCATGCTTCAATGCCTAAACTGCTCGCCCCACTTCACGAGGCGAGTAGGGCAATGAGATCCTTCGGGGCTCATTGCCAAAGTCCTGAAAGCTCAGAATGCATCAATGTCTCAAGGCTCGCCTCGCTTCGCTTGACAATTATAATATGTGATATAAGTTAAATTCTATTTCAATGGAGAAATTTAAATCTGTCCTGGATGGGGAGAATAGCGGCAATAAAGATGGTCATCTTGCCAAAGATTACTTATTTGATGAGAAATATTACATTGAATACAACAAAATCTTTGTTAGACAAATTACAAAGGTTGATAGATGGATTTATCAATAAGCGGAGGAAAAACCATATCAAAAGGGAGATTGCATTTAGAGCTGTTGCTAAAGGTGGTCTAGCCTCACCAAATTTGCTAGATTATTATGAGGCAATAAATCTTTCACATCTTTTAAAATGCATGGAATCCGAAAAAAAATACAGTTTATCTCTGCTAGAAAAATCTTTGACACGTGACTTAAATTTAGAACACTTATCTGATATAATGGTTTGACAAAAAAAGAGCTGAAGAAATTACCCTTAGTTCCTCAAAACATAGCCAGAGTATGGTATCACTGCAATAAAAAAATCAATCTTATACCCTTTCCATCCCCAATTACCCCAACAAGGATAGTTATTGAAAAACTACATCTTGGTGAAATTGGAAAGATGGAAAGACATTAACTTTGGAGGAAATATATCAGGATGACTTGCTTTAAACTTTTGAAGAATTATTAAGGGAAAAGAACATGACCAAGAAAGGGTGGCTTAAATATCATTCCCTTATAAAAGCAATATCAAAATCAAAATGTAATAACTATACTGAAAGAGAATTGACACCCTTTGAGAATATACTCAAGGGTTGTAAAGCAACCCATTCTAAAGATTGTTGGAGAAGATGTACATATAGCTGTAGGAACGCAAATACATATGTGGTGGTCATGCAATAAAATTAAAGCTTTTTTGGTGAACTGTTTTTGTTACATCTCTACAGTGTTAGGTCGAGAGGTGAAGCCAGTTCTTGAATATAAAAGTCAGTGAAATAGGTATTGCTATACAAATATTAATTACAGCAAATAGCTAATTGGGAAAAAATGGAAAATGGGTACATTTCCATCATTGAATGAAATTGATACGATAGTATCGAGAAATAGAGATATCGAGGTGGACTTTATTGAGTCTGAAATGAGAATTAACACAGACGTAATTTGAATCTCCCAATGTCCAAATCCCAAATGTTTTGTCTTTGTATGTCACTATGTTTTATGCATGGTAATAATAAATAACGAAACATAAAAATATTTGTTATAAACCATGTATTTATTTTATTGAATGTACAAATGTATACTATGAGCCTCATTCAATTCCGAGTTGCCCAATTGAATAGGGCTCTATATAAGCACATACAAAAAAAATTAAACAAACTGTTTAGTTACTGAACCTCTATCCAAAACAAAGGTTTTCACTAACTAAAAACTTCTGTCAAAAAAA